>OZ026582.1:17052473-18349143 GCA_964020215.1 Aurelia sp. 3 sensu Dawson et al. (2005)
TAACACAACACCTCCCTTTCTAAAGTTCGTACAAAACTATTTGTTGTCCATATTTTCACGTGCCTTGAGTGAAGGTTTTATGATCCTCTTCGGTCTGCTCAGAATGTTCAAAGGTGGAATTGCTGGTCTTTCAGAAACTGACAATGGGCTTGACTGACTTAGTGTGGTTGCTGTTGTGACTGAAGTTGGTGAAGGTGGCAGGGGAGTGATCTGAACCCTGTTGCGCTTCACTTCTGATGTAGGTGTTGCTATAACGTATTGTCTTGGACTTTGTGACTTTTCAACAACAACGCCGGGTTGCACATGACTCTTAATTTTCACTTCCTGTCCCGTACATAATGGAGGTAATGGTTTTGCATGATGTCGTGCATTGTAATACGCTTGCTGCTTTTGCCTGTATGATGTTTCCTTCTCATTCAGCTTGCTGAGATCTGGCCACTTTGGCTCAAGTTGTGTATAGAAAACAGGAACTGTTGTTCTGAGCTTCCTTCCCATCAACAATTCTGCAGGCGAGAAACCATTCTGAAGTGGAGTTGATCTGTAAGCTAGCAATGCCTGATACTTGTCCTTTTCCTTCTTCAAGATGTTCTTAATTGTTTGCACTGACCTCTCTGCTTCACCATTTGACTGAGGGTAGTATGGACTGGATGGATTGAGTTTGATATCCCATTCTTTGGCAAAATGTGTGAATTCCCAGCTATCAAACGGAGGTCCATTGTCTGATCTGATCTCTTCAGGTATCCCATGTCTCGCGAAAATGTCTTTCAATGTACTAATTACATCAGGTGCTCTTTTGCCTTTGTTCATACCTGCAACTTCAACATATCTAGAAAAATAATCTACTATTAACAGGTAATCAGATGCCTTGGTGTGAAAAAAATCAATACCCACAAGCTGCCAAGGTCTTTCTGGAAATGCTGTGGGGTTTAATGGTTCAGGGGTATTTGTTTTATACCCTGCACAAATTCTACAAGATTGAACCATATCTTGAATTTCCCTACTAATGCCTGGCCACCAAACCGACTGTCTAGCTCGGCTTCTACACTTCACTATACCTTGATGTCCTTGATGAATTTTATCTAAAACACCAAGTCGCATTGCAGAAGGTATCAAAATCTGCATGGATTTCAATATGACATTTTGAACCACAGTGAGTTCCCCCCTGAAATTCCAATAAGGTTTAAGAGAATCAGACATTTTATACTTCTCTGGCCATCCTTCAAGTATAAATTCCTTCAGTTTGCAGCAGACAGGATCACTCTCTTGTGCCTGGATGATTTGCTGCAGTCTCATATCAGAAATTGGCAATGCTTCAACTATGTTTGCTACATATAGCGTCATCTCATCATGATCAATCAGGTTTTCTGCAGAATTCTCAGCTGCTGACATACGTGACAATGTGTCTGATGTGTACATTTGCTTGCCAGGAACATGAATCATTCTCTTGATCTGAAATTGCATGAGTCGCATTCTGAATCTCTGGATTCTTGGAGGAAGTTTCTCCACCATGTATGTTGTCAACAAGGGAATCAACGGCTTGTGATCAGTTTCACCAATGATTTGTTTTCCCAGGATGTAGTCGCTTGATCGCTCACATGTCCAAGTGAAAGCAAGACATTCCTTCTCGATCTGACTGTATCGTGCCTCTGTAGGCGAAAGTGCTCTTGAAACGTATGACACTGGTTTCCAGTCCCCATCCTCTTGTTTCTGGAGAACAACACCACCAATGCCATAAGAAGATGCGTCTGCATTAATTTTAGTTTCCTTATTTGGATTATAAAGAGCTAAAATAGGAGAAGATACAAGTGAATTCTTTACATTTATAAATGATTTCTCTTGTTCTGGGCCCCAGTACCACTGACTATCCTTGCAAAGTAAATCTCTCAATGGTTTTGTTTCACTTGCCAAATGACTTTTGAATTTACTGAGATGGTTGACCATCCCAAGAAAAGATCTCAATTCTTTTACATTTTTGGGTTTCTGCATGGAAGTGATTGCATTTACTTTCGTTGGATCAGCAGAAATTCCATTTGAAGAAATGATGTGGCCTAAAACTTTCACAGATTTCACATTAAATTCACACTTTTTCATATTCAAGGTTATATTAGCCTTAGCTAATTTATTCAGGACTGCAATTAGTCGCTGATCATGTTGGTTTTGATCAGCACCATGAACAATTATGTCATCAATAAGCACTTCAACTCCTTCCAAACCTTCAAGTTTTTCACTCATACATCTCTGGAATTGTTCACTTCCAGTGGAAATACCGTATGGTAGGCGGTTGAAACAGAAACGCCCCCAAGGAGTTAAAAATGTTGTTAATAAACGAGATTCATCAGATAATTTGCGTTGCCAAAATGCACTGTTAGCATCCATTTTGGAGAAAATTTTTGACCCACCAAATTTGGCTAAGGTGTAGTCCACAGAAGGCAAGGGGTGGACTTCTCTCAAAATATTTTCATTTAACTTCGTCAGATCAACGCATATGCGTACATCACCGCTCGGTTTTGGAACAACAACCATAGGTGCACACCACTGAGTAGGTTCATGGACAGGAGAAATTACTCCTATCTCAAGCATCCTGTCTAACTCTGACTTTGTTTTCCCAAGAAGTGGTAATGGTACTTTTCTAGGCACAGTTAAAGCAAAGGGGGTAGGCTCATGTATCAACCGGATTCTGTATTCGCCCTCTAGTTCCCCAAGACCTTTAAACAGAGAAGGGTAACCTTTAACAATATTGGCTGTATATTTTTCATCAACTTTATTGGCATTAGTTGATACTGATTCAACTTTTTGAATTAAATTCAATTTAAAACTAGCCATTCTTCCTAATAAAGGTGTTTGAAGACCTTCTACAACATAAAATTCTTCTTGTAGAGACTGGCTGTTTGCACTCAATTTTCCCACAAATTTTCCTGAGCATTTGATTTTATAATTACATGGGCCTAATAATATTTTATCTGTTGGCTCCAATTTCAGACTTTCCTTTTCAGCTAGCCTTGCAAACAGTGAAAGTGGAATGACAGAGACATCTGCCCCTGAATCCAGTTTAAATTTCAGCTTATTTTGGTTCAAGCAAACCTCTGCCTGCCAAGGTGAATCATGAGCACAACTACTCTTCACTGCATCGATGTGTACTTCACCCAGAAATAAATGGTCATCATCATCAATGGAATAAATTGGAAAGATCTCACCTGAGACTTCATTGACACGTTTGCTTCTGCAAGCCTTTTTCCAGTGTCCTGTTTTTCCACATGAATTGCATTGTGAATTTCGTGCCGGACAGTGAATTCGTTTATGAAGAGGACCAAGACATCTCTCACATTTTCTAGCATCTGGCTTCGAAGAAATTTGTTCCCTCGGAGTTGCTCGTGCTTGTTTTTCTCCTCTCCACGACTTTTGTTGATCTGGTCTCTGCCTTGCGTGTTTTGCATCTTTCAGCACATCAATGTTAGGCCCTGTGACTGGACTAGTGATCAAACTTTGTTGTTTTCGGACAACCTCCTTCTGGCGAACCAAATTAACTGCTTTTTCCAGGGTCAAATCTGCCTCCAGTTGAAGTCGCTCTGACAAGGCTTTGTCCCTTATTCCAACCACGATTCTATCTCGAATTAATTTGTCACGTAAATCACTGAAGTCACAGAATTCAGCAAGGGTATATAAATCAGTTATGAAGTTATCAACAGACTCACCCTCGGTTTGTACACGCATATTGAAGCGAGCACGCTCGAATATCACGTTGCGTTTAATAATGAAGTGACCCTCAAACTTTTTCTTTACTGCGTTGTACTTTTTTCGGTCATCTTCACTCATTCCAAATGATTGTAAAATATCGTCCGCTTCATCTCCCATGGAATAGATAAGCGTATTCACTTGGCTTTCTTCGTCTTTCTTATTCAGCTCCGACGCCAGTCTAAAGCGCTCAAATCTTCTGATCCACTTCGACCACTCTTCGGGCTTGAACGAGAACCTCTCTGGAGGTGTAACCTGGAATGTTGCCATTTTTACAAGCTCACAGCCGCGGCGCCTTTAAGTCTTCGACCGTAGTCTTACGACCGCTCTTCCCCAACTGTAGCTTTCCAAGCTCACTTCCAGAATGTAGCGTTGAGGCTCGTTATACTCCTGTCACCATGTTGTGTTAGTTAGAGGAGACACAGAAAACACGTCTGTGTTTCAAGCCAATAACAATAACATGTTTACTCAACGAGCTAACATCTGATTTTATACGACACATTGTTTGCGAACACGCATGCATTGTGAGGTCCCTTGGGTATGAAAATATAATTGGAAAGTATAACACAACAGAACATATAAAGTAATTTTTGGCATTAAAGTAATTAAAGTCATTTACTTAGTGATTTGAAAATGATTTAAACTTCTGTCAAGGCTATGTTGCAGATATTGCAGCTTTATGCTTCTAGTGCACCCTTTAGACATTTTAATTTGAAGTAATTTGTGCCTCACTGATAACACTGCACACTGTCTACTTTGTGTGGAATTTGACACAAACTGGTATTTCCAAGATCTAACACTCATGCTGTTTCAAGTCTAAAAACACCATGGGTTAAAGTTAGTTACACACTTATACATCAAGTTTCTTATTTCGTTGTATTGGACATCCAGCCAGACTGGGTAGTTTGTACTGAATTGTGTTTGCAATATCTTGCACAGAGTAACTTGCATGGTTTTAAATCTGAGCTGTGCAGTTGGCAATAAACAATAGATTTGTTCTAATCTATTGTTTTCAACTGCAGAAGTTGCAAAATTTCCATGAAAATCTTACGTAGACGGGTGTCTACAAAACGTGGCCTACACCATTTGGCCTACCATTTGGCTTACCTTTGGCTCACTGTTGGCTTACCTTTGGCCTACTGTTGGCTTACTTCTGGCTCACTGCTGGCCTACTTGTGGCCCATTGCTGGCCTACCTAGCTTGCATATGGTGCACCTATAGCCTACCATACCTATTCTTGTTTTCTTTTGCGTACCAAATATTTGTCTTCTGTTGTACTCACATGGTCAATTGTTTCCAAGCATCAATTGGGATCTCGTAACTGATGGTTGATTTGACCTCATTCATATTGTTGCCAATACAATGCCCCCTTGGTGGATGCGAGTTTCGACCTGAACAGCTTTCTCGCAGCAGCACAGTGCATTAGACCTAGACCAAGGACAGACACTAGACCTTGCTTTTGTAAAAGAGTTTCTTTTGATGAGACTCTTTTAGATAAGAGAATTACTAGTAAGAATATGTGATAAGCAACAGTTGAAATGAATAGTTGAAATCATAAGATTTCTCGGTCATAAAGCACTTTGTAGTAGGCACTATTATATGTGAAGCAACAAAATGACCTTGTAAACTTGTGTGTTGACTAATTTCATCTCCAACTCACTTTTATCAAAATGCATGTTTTAGTTGCTCGGCCCCAACAACTGATGTCAATGTTTTCAATGTAACTAGATTTTTGCAAACTTTTGGTAACATTTTAGGCTTTAAGTCCCTTGGAAATCCTAGGAAGCCTCCTTTCACAAAAACTTATTTTACCTCATTCATTCAAAAATGCTAATTGTTGCAAACTATACTGGAAAGTCAGATTTTGCTTTGAGTCACTGGCTTTGCTGCATGTGATACAGTCCACTGTTGTTGTTGCTAGTACAACTCCAAAGAAAACACAGAAAACTTAGTGTGGAAAGTCCATAGGCCATAGGTGTTGCTGATGCAAGTCTGGTAGGCCAGCAGTGGGCCACAAGTAGGCCAGTGGTGAGCCAAGAGTAAGCCAACAATAGGCCAAAGGTAAGCCAACAGTGAGCCAAAGGTAAGCCAAATGGTAGGCCAAATGGTGTAGGCCACGTTTTGTAGACACCCTACGTAGACCATGTACTGTAAAGGTACACACAAAATTACAAACTTTCCGCCCTGGCTGTACAGTTTTGAAAGTTGGCTATTATTTCATTGTTTATGATGATTTAGTTTGTTCCAAATACCTTTACAGTAGTCTGCTGCTAGATTTTTGCAACTTACTTATCTTTAATTCAGACACAAGTTGATACATGTCATTTTTATAGGAACTTTTGAGTTTTTGAGAAGCTGCCATGGAGGGGGAACTTCCCACAAAACAGTCCCTTTGTGGGAAGTTCCCCCTCCATGGCAGCTTCTCAGAACTTAAGTCCTCGTGAATCATTACAAACCTCCAGAACACCAGGAAAATTGATGTCTTGCTTCAAATGCCTCGTAAAATCTCTCTTCAAGCCTGCGACACTAATACAGCTATCACAGATAAAATGAATCCTGTCATATCTTTCTCCTCATTCTTTGGCAATACTACGAAAGGCAGCCAAATGTTTGTATACTGGCAATCTTCCTTCGGCAACCTTCGGATCACTTTTACACTAAAGAGTGTGTAGAGGGTTGTGACAAATCTTCTTAAATCTTCCCATTCCGACAATTAAACCATGATGACATATTTAGCAGAGCTTTTGCCACAAAGAAGAACAACAGTCTAGGCCACTCTGAACACTGCTTGTTTTTCCCGCCAAAACCGCAGGGAGAACAATGGCAACCCTTGCAGGGGGTAAACAAAAATAAAAACAAAAACTGGCAACATGTATGGTTATGTTGAAGGAACACTTGTAGTGTTTGGTCACCTTTAACTGTGTGTGATTGGGTACCTGGATCAAAGTTACGTTCTCACCAAAATCGAATTGAAACTAATGTTAGGGATCACCTACCTTTTCTGTAACAATCTCTGTGTACCGTGAATAAAATCCGTCTATTCGTAACGTGTAGGATAACCATTAACAGCCTCAATAATTGAATGCACTTTTTTGTTGTGCAAATACGCGAATGTAAACACAGCAGCCATTTTAAAACTACCAACCACTTCCAAGAAACTCGAAGGCTGAACTTTGAACTGGATTGTTTATCCTCACTTCCGCGTGACCCTCACTCCTCCATAATGCGACCTAGTTTGGTAAATTGAATTCGTTTCAAACGATGGCGAGGAAATCTCAGAAAAACGGACTGGATATATTTTTTTACAAAAAAGTCAAATAAATGCGCTGCAACTGCCTGCCAACAAAATTCACAGGGTGATAGGTTTGTTCGGATGGCCCCAGGCAGCCATGATGTATGAATGAATCTTGTAGAATTTTGTGCAAAATTCCTTTGTCGATATTTCCGCAACCAAGTGTTCAACTGTTCCATGCAGCGGTAGATATTTAGTAAATTTTCTACAGATTACTTTCTGAAATTTGTGATGAATTCTGAAACAGGACAATTATTTGGTGGCCCTACTAGGGGGGGTCAAGTTTTCACCACAGCTTGGTGAAATGGGCCTAAATTCCTGGAAAAACAATAACAAAATGGAGGCTGCTGATTGGCTAGCTGACCCATGTAAACAAATGCTCTGATTGGCCCTTACAAAATGCTCTGTTCTCTCTTTTTAATTTTTTCAAAATCATGTGACATCTTTCTAAAATCTCGAAATATCTACCCAGATAACCCTTCCTTATTACGGGTTTAGTCCCATCCAACTTTGTCACATATCATTTCCCTCTTTCCAACTTTTCTAAAATGTTGAAAATCTATCAAATTAAACCCTTCTATATTATCAGTCTCGTTCTTTTTCCACTTTGGTCGGATATAATTTCCCCGTGTTTCAATTTTCTCAACACCTTTCTAAAATCTTGAAAATCGCAAACTACCCTTCCTTACCCCCTGACAAATAGTGACAGCACCTTTGATCACAAGAAGGTAATGTGTCTTGTACAATGGGCAGTCTCTTTACAGCATTGTTTAATTTGAAAGGCTCTTTGGACAAGAGCCACAAGTGTCTGAGTACTCCCATGACACCTCATGTTTACAGACAGACCTAAAATATACATGTGCCTCAAATTTACAGGCTCGCGCTACGGTGAGATATGAAATCATGACCAAATTTTTCAAAAAATTCTGCCTTACACTCAGTGGTGGCACCAGGTGAACATATTGGCGATACAACAAGACAGTCTTCAATGTTATTGATTCGATATTCAGGGAGACATCTGAGCATTCAGGGAGATAAATGAGCATTCTTTTTTGACTTGCCTGGTACAAATAGGGAGACCCTGAGGACGCTTGAAATATCTGAAGAAATGAAAGGGTGTAACTTTGTTGCCTTTATGTGTCGCTACCTACGCTAGACTAAAACTGTTGTACCAGAGCTATCTGGTGTCCAAACATAGTTCTCCTGTTTAAAAAATCACCAAAAGTTGAATATCAAACCTTTCACAATGTCTTCTTTTGGAATCGTTTTGTCAATCACCGAAAACACTTATATTCCTTACAATTGTGACCAATTAAAGAAATTGATCGGTTGATCTGGTAGTCATCAGTGTTTTTTGTAGTTTCATACCAAACAGCCCTGAAAGAGTTTAATTTTGCAAACCTTAAACCAGTCAAAAGATCAGCTATGTCGGTAAAAATAATTTGATCTTTGATCTATTTATTGAGAAAGGGAATATGAAAATATGGAAATGCTGCCCTGTTGATTGCAGAATAAGTCACACTCTTCATACAACGCATATGACAGGATTTTTAAAGCCACCAACAGGGAGACCTCTATTAGACTACGAGAACCTTGACAAACCTGGTGCAAGATGGAATGTGAATCAGTTGGGTCAAGTGAGGAAACGTTTCGAGGAAATCAATTTGAATGGCCTTTAACGTTATTTTTTGATGAAGTTATTGTAAAGGAAGGTTTTGTATTTGATACACCTAGCTGGGAGCTGATTGGGTTTACGGACTTTGATACAGATGAGGATAACTTGAATGCCTTTTTGAAGAGGGATGGTTCTGAACATAGCAGTCTTTTTTGCAAATTTTGAGTATCCATGTGCCGGCTGGTGTAAAACGCAGGTCATGCAGGTCAACACAGGTCAATGAAACGCATTACGATGTTACGCTTTATGTGGGATGTTACGCTTTATGTCCAGATACCTGCCTCGGAAAACGCTTAATGAACTGTATAAGCTATATGTTCGCCCACATCTTGATTATAGTGATGTTATCTACCATATTCCATCTAAAAAGTGTGGCTTTACTAACAGCTATACATTGAATAACTATATGGAAAAAACTAGAGTCTGTGCAATACTCTGCAGCTCGAGCGATAACAGGTGCATGGAAAGGTACTTCCCGAAAGAAACTACTTGAAGAGCTTGGTTGGGAGACCTTAGGTCTTCGGCGATGGAGCAGACGTCTTGTCCTTTTCTATAAGATTGTCAATAATATTACACCTGCCTATACCAGAGACCCTATTCCACATCTTCATGAACTCCCTTACTCTTTTCGAGCGAGAGCAGCGACTGGGCAAACATATGCAAGAACTGACAAATATAAATCAACGTTCTATCCTCATTGTCTGGCAGAATGGGAGAATATTGATCCAGAAACACGAAACGCACCCTAATTGGGTGTCTTTAAGGCAAAATTAAATAAGATTATTCGTCCCACTCCAAAACAAGTATTTGGCATTCATGATCCTAAAGGACTAGCCACTCTCACACAACTTTGAGTTGGGTTAAGTGCACTTAATTTTCACAAGTTTAGGCATAATTTTAATGACACATTAAACCCGATGTGTCCTATAAACGATGGCGTTGAGGACACGGAACATTTCTTGCTGCATTGCCACTCATACCATCTGCAGAGAAATAGTCTCCTCAGCCACGTACAAGCAACTTTGCTTTCATGCGGTTTGTCGAACCTTTCCAATGAGGATTTAGTTTCAATGATCTTGTATGGTGATGAAAGGTTACCCCTTAAATCAAATAAAGCAATCATTAAACCAACACTTGAGTTCATCGAATCATCAAAAAGATTTTCTTAAGCCATTTCAATGAGATTTCCTCTCTTCCTCCCAACCTTTGTACCATCCTTGTATCATTTCATTTCTTTTCGTAGTTTGTAGGTTATGCTGTAATGTTTTCGTGTAAATGTTAAATGTTTCATGTTAATTGTTAAAGCCACAGGGTTGCAATGTATTCTCATTCTCCTTGTGGTATCGTCTTGTAACCATGTTCTGTTATTGTAAGATTTTAAATTGATGTATAAAAAAAATAAATAAACAAAATGCAGGTCAAATCGTGCGGCTCAAGGGTAGTGGCCATGGGCATACTGGCTGCAGGCTTTCTGCTGTTTGCGCAAGGGTAGTGCAGAAAGTTTGATTTTAAAACCTGCAGAAACGTTACCTTTTTGCATCCGCAAATCACAATATTGACATCAACTTTCTCCCGCAATCTATCCCAGTCATAACTTGCAGCATCGTACGATTTTGTGGCCTTGTCTTTGTTTCTTCAGTTCCGGTCGAAGAACAATATCAATGCTATTTATAAACGTTGCATTCTCAAAACTTCCAGGAGGCAGGCCAAGTTTCCTATTCTCTCCTTGATGATGCATTGTGGGTCTTTCTTCTGTGATGCATAAAATTTGGACCAGGAGATGACTACAGGGTGAGGGAACCAAGTTCATCTCAATGTCATGTAAATTTTGTGATCATTCCTTGCTGTGTGGAAACCAAACAACTGGATGTGGCACATGCAAGGTAAAAGAGGTATGCCCATTGCAAAGGCCCCTGCTGAGATTGGAGACAGGGAAATGTCAACTTTTGGATTCTACGTCCTTGCATTTGCCTGCGCTTCTCAATGCCAAGAAACATGACAACACAATAGACATGATCTTTTATGCGCAGGGTCCGTCCAGGGGCTTGGCCCTGGAAACATTCTTTAAACTGCGCCCTTTAGAAAATGCCTTTTCGTGCGAATAAATAGCCATCATATTGCCAATTGGCCATTACAAAGAAACCTTACTTCATCAAAGTAAACTGCATTTTTGAAGTCAATGATAGCATTTACAAGTGAAAAAACGTTCTACAACCGCAATTGTCAAGCCACCTTGAACAAAATGACACCCCCTTCTGCCATATCAATGCGTTTTGAATAAAGTACCTGAACTTTCAGGCCAAAAACTACCCAAAACTGGCGCACATCTCCGTCTTACCCCATCTTACCCCCAGGGGTGGCTCAACAATTTTTTAAGTGATCATAGGTTATGAGCTTTTTGTGACTTAAGACCCATAGGCTCTTCACGAAACGTTAAAATACATGACTCCATCCTTATCAAACAACGGTTTTTCGATTAGCGAAAATTTCAACTCCTATGTTGAATGGTGGAAGGGGAGCTTTGCCGGCTGTGTGGTCCCTCCTGTTTATGCGCGCATGTCAAAAGAATGTAGGCCAGAAACGACTTTCAGATAATACAGGATGAAGATTAGATGTATTTTGTTAAAAGGGCTAAAAGTATGACAAAAATCACACTCACACCTCCCTACAACAAATTGATCGTTGCTACTTCCTTTGGTATAGTTTTTTATCACAGTGAATTCAGTGAGGAATAACCTTTGGACTATCATGCTTATAAAAGATCAGTAGGCTGCGAGCCTGCAGCCAGTATGCCCATGGTCGCTACTCTTGAGCCGCACGATTTGACCTGCGTTTTATTGACCTGTGTTGACCTGCATGACCTGCGTTTTACACCAGCCGATCTATGTGCATACATTCTCACCACCGGTATCAACTCACCCAAATTGAATAAGCTGTGTAGGAAGATGTGTTTTATTTCTAAAGCCATAATTGTGTCGTGTTCCTTGTTTGTTGCGATGGTGCTACTGCAAACATAGCATTCATAAAGATAAATACAACATTTTGTGATGCAACTAGTGTTGGTTCTAATCTCTTCAATCATCATCCTTTGCTCATTCTTCCGGATCCACTTCACCTTATAAAAAAGGTCATAACAATTTGAGTGGTAGTGGGTTTTCAAATAAATATACAAGGCTATTGTTCATTTGGCGGCATTTAGAGACAGCATATGCCCAAGAAAAAAGAGAAGTGCCAGGTATAGGAAGGTAACCAATGCATGCATAAATCTGGACAATCTATGTAAGATTTGAAATGGAAAAGAGCAAGGTTTGAGTTGCAAAATGCTAGTTTCTTATGTTTTGTGAGTTACGAGTTGCACTTACTGTGCAAGATACTAACAGATATCCTGCAGTACATATTAAGATCTCCTATTTCTGTAATACATACATTCTTGAATAAAATCATCACTGAATATACTTTCACCTTCGCATACGATGGTATCTTTGCTATAGTTTCAAGTGCTGTTCAAATGAACTGTGTTGATTATTCAATAGAAGGTATTGACCATTATCTTTTACAATTAGGAATGCGAATCAGGAAGCAGCAGGAAACACTTGTGCCCTGGGATTTTCGTTTTCATGGGATATTCTTGTGATGTTTAATGTACAGCGTGCCCCACAAAACATGTACGCTGTTGAGTGGCTACTGTTGAAGTCCCATAAATCAAACTTTCCCATTTTCAAATTTTTGAACAGTGGAGGCTTGAACTTAGGAGGTTGCTGACAAGTTTGAGTCAATATGGTCAGTAGCGGCCAGGTCTGTAATGCGATTTTCCTATAGAGCAAAATTCTAACATGCAGACCATAATTACGCGAACATTTTAGTACATTTTGAAACTTGGCAGTTCAAAATAAATTCTCATTTTACTCGTTGACCCCAAAGGCGCTAATCGCTGTGTTGAATTCTATCCCCACGCTGATTTGCAGCATAACGACTGCATGTCCCAAGCATAAAAGAGCGTACACAAAGAAATATATAGTGACCAACTTTGAAAAAATCTCAATAAAAACTGGTAACACCTATCAAAAAGATTTCAAAAACAATGTGTACCGGGTGTCTCAAAAAAAAGTACCCCCTTTTGACTGGTAATAGGAACGAAGTGATAGGACATTATTACTCTCCGAATGGACAGCTAAATTTGTTCATCTTCAACATAGATTCACATGCCTTGCATTTAAAAATCGTCCACCAAACACCAGAGATGCAAGCTTGCAAAGAAAATGAATTAAGAATGATAAAGTCAGGCCACATCTCCAAAATGAGTGTGCATGTGCTCCTTTTCCTCTTATTTTACACTTGGGATGGAATGCAATGCGCGCACTGATTCCACAAAGGAATGATTATTTGTAGAACAATTGAAGCATTTCAAGGAAGAATTCTTTTCAAAAGAAAAAGGTAAAGGTCAAAGTTGAAATTCTTTTGCAATATGCCCTGTGATATCAAATCATGGCTAGGCCCTTTTACGAAACCTCTGGTTTCAAGTGCACTCAAAAATTCGACTTTGTGAACTCATATCTCCGGTGTTCGGAGGACGATTTTAAAATGCAAGGTATGTGCATTTAAGTTGAAGATCAACAAATATGCCTATGAAGTCAAAAAGTCCCAATATCTTATCGTTTTGTTCCCATGTTTAGTCAAAAGGGGGTACTTTTTTCTGAGACACCCGGTAGATAAAAGACTAAGTTTTAAGATAAAAATGTTGTTACATATGTCAAATGAATAAACATTGCGGTTACTGGTTACGACTTCAACATTTTGTCATGCAAGGTTCAAAATCAACACTTCCACACCCTAAGGGCAAAATTTAAAAATACAAAAGGCAAGTTTCTATCACATATGTAGTTTAGTGTTTCATAAAAACGTTTTATCGAGGCAATGCAACTTATTACTTGTCCTTTTTCTTGTGACACTCTTCAAAGCATCCAGTTCAAAGGTGCACCAAACTGCCCAGGCCACTGCCGCATTCTTTGCATTTGCCGCGCAACTCATTTGGTCTTTTCTTCTTGAAACAGTTCTTGCATCTTCTTTTCGTTTGGGTTGTTTGTGGCCAATGATGAGCCCCAACAGCATCTGGTTGTTGGCTATGTAGGATATGATTGGCCTAGGATAGATTCACAAACACTTAGGGTTCGAGTGGATTTGTATTACTGGTTGTGATTAGGACTGGCTTTCTAGATTTCTTCTCAAGCCATGCAAGAGCAGTAACAGGACCTTTCTGGAAGACGACACATCCCATAAAGTTTGTACTGCTGTTTTAGCAATGTTTCGGCCCAGTATTTATCAACAGGCAGTTTGTTTCAACCAATGGTTATCAGAGGATATTTGCTTGCCTTAGATAAATGTCTCCAAACACAAGGCGCATATTCTTACAACTCTGACAAAGTTTGATGATACTGGTTTGCACTACAAACTCATGTCCACTTTTTGCAAAACATTGACTGGCCTTCACTTGTCTGGGCTTGTCCCCTACTGGAAGTTATTGCACAACAAGTTGTCATTCTGTACTATGAAATGATACAAAATCTCGGTGCTACATAGTCTGTGTTGCAGACCGTGTGGAGGAGGAAAACGACAAGGAGGAAGAAAGAACAGTCTGCGCAACGCACAGTATGATCTTGTTCTGTGACGAAAGCAAATTCAGAATAATTATGTGCTTTTCATTAAAATTTGCAGCTAAGATTTTAAAGATAGAGGAGGGCTTGCTGTCCAACTCGCGATAATGTTTAAACAACTTTTTAAGTGTATTTTTTTCAAACTTGCCTGGAAAAGCCAAGTGACAGAAACAGAGCTGAAAGCAGAGGCGGGTTTAATGTTTTACAAGAAATAAACGATTTAACTATTGTAGTTTTGAGGCACTCAGAATATATTTGCAAGCGATGTTTGGGATTATTGAAGAGAAAACAGGGCCTAAAGGACAAGTTGAGAAAGCTTGACAAATAGGGGTGTACCGGATATCCGGTTAGCCGGATAATCCGGCCGGATTTTCTGTTTTGCCGGATATCCGGTTCCGGCCGGATCTTCAACAGGTTTAGCCGGATTTTGCCGGCTTTTAGAATTTTCAGTTAAACTCAACAAAGAGATAAAAGGTGTACTAGAAAAGTTTCACATGACCTAAATTTGGAAATAGTACATAACATCCTACTTAAATTTGAGATTAGCAGGTAGGTCACAAAGCATCTTCCCAACGATATCACTTGACGTTTTCGCCAAGAAACTTTGATCAAAAGGACTGTAAAATCTAACATCACCCACCCCGTCACAAGCAAAAGAAGTTCGTATCTTACCAACTAGAAAAATATCTGGCACAATAGATTTCTCGTCCAAAAGACCTTTGCCAACAATAGGGGCCTTAAATAGCAGAATGGTTTGGAAAGAATAATTTTTGAGTTGCTTGGTTAAGAATCTGGACAGTTTAATGCCGTTTGCAAAATAGTTTTGCAAACTGATCAGTCGGTTGAAATTAGAACGTTTTGGCTGATCTTTATTTTGGCATAACTTAGACTGGACGTAGTCTGTATAATAAAGATAAATCTGGTGAAATTTTCCCTTACAAGTCTGCAAAGTCTACAATTTTCAGAATGCTCATTCCTTGAGTAACTGATCTTTTTGATTGCAAAGTATGCCGTTCTCAGAAGACTTCTGGAAGTTCAAAGGCACGATATATACGCCCTCTAGCTCAAGAATGTTTCCTATTATTTGAACAAAATAAACACTCTCTTTTAATAAAGGAATCAAGGTCTACCAAAAGTTTGTCATAATAGTTTCTTGTATTTTCAATGTCTGAGTTAATTCATCTCTATTAGAAGGGCTTCCAAATTACTTAGTAAGATATCAAAACAAGTAATAACATAATTTGTTATTGCTGTAGGTACATTGTCAAAACATGTTGACAGGAGTGACCAAGGGAAGTTAAAGCTGCCAATTACACCAGTTTCTTAGCTTTTTCAAGCCAGGTAGCACGGTTTCTTAACTTTCAAAAACTGAGCTTGCCATTTCTGATAAGCTGTTTTGTTGGATAGCAACATTGAAGAGGTGTCAATGTCACGGCAATTTGTGCACAGTAAAACAACTGGAAACTCTGGAGAACATTCCCAATAGCAACGCAATTATGGAGTCTCCAGGAGCGAAAAGTCCATTGAGTCTCTGAAAAGAGAGCTGAACAAAGAACAAATTATTTAATTTTCTGAAACAGTCCTTTTTCCTTCTTTATGGTACATGTTATATATCCAGCTGACAGAGTTGCCTCCTTACTTACCCAGTAATTTGGTGCATACCAACTTCCCTATTCCACCAATAACACCCACTCTCAAGTCTAGGCAAATGTGCACATGGCGTACCTAGGAGGCTACCCTGCTTAGCTTTATGAATTTAAAGGGTTTGTGCAAGGCTAGAAACCTGCATTTGCATGAGGCATTTATAGAGCAGCCTATTTACCATTGCACACACCCTTTAAAGTTTAACCACTAACACTCTGTATGAAATACCTATTAAGGTAATGTACAATACTGATAGATAGATAGATAGATAGGTAGGTAGGTAGGTAGGTAGGTAGGTAGGTAGGTAGGTAGGTAGGTAGGTAGGTAGGTAGGTAGGTAGGTAGGTAGGTAGGTAGGTAGGTAGGTAGGTAGGTAGGTAGGTAGGTAGGTAGGTAGGTAGGTAGGTAGGTAGGTAGGTAGGTAGGTAGGTAGGTAGGTAGGTAGGTAGGTAGGTAGGTAGGTAGGTAGGTAGGTAGGTAGGTAGGTAGGTAGGTAGGTAGGTAGGTAGGTAGGTAGGTAGGTAGGTAGGTAGGTAGGTAGGTAGGTAGGTAGGTAGGTAGGTAGGTAGGTAGGTAGGTAGGTAGGTAGGTAGGTAGGTAGGTAGGTAGGTAGGTAGGTAGGTAGGTAGGTAGGTAGGTAGGTAGGTAGGTAGGTAGGTAGGTAGGTAGGTAGGTAGGTAGGTAGGTAGGTAGGTAGGTAGGTAGGTAGGTAGGTAGGTAGGTAGGTAGGTAGGTAGGTAGGTAGGTAGGTAGGTAGGTAGGTAGGTAGGTAGGTAGGTAGGTAGGTAGGTAGGTAGGTAGGTAGGTAGGTAGGTAGGTAGGTAGGTAGGTAGGTAGGTAGGTAGGTAGGTAGGTAGGTAGGTAGGTAGGTAGGTAGGTAGGTAGGTAGGTAGGTAGGTAGGTAGGTAGGTAGGTAGGTAGGTAGGTAGGTAGGTAGGTAGGTAGGTAGGTAGGTAGGTAGGTAGGTAGGTAGGTAGGTAGGTAGGTAGGTAGGTAGGTAGGTAGGTAGGTAGGTAGGTAGGTAGGTAGGTAGGTAGGTAGGTAGGTAGGTAGGTAGGTAGGTAGGTAGGTAGGTAGGTAGGTAGGTAGGTAGGTAGGTAGGTAGGTAGGTAGGTAGGTAGGTAGGTAGGTAGGTAGGTAGGTAGGTAGGTAGGTAGGTAGGTAGGTAGGTAGGTAGGTAGGTAGGTAGGTAGGTAGGTAGGTAGGTAGGTAGGTAGGTAGGTAGGTAGGTAGGTAGGTAGGTAGGTAGGTAGGTAGGTAGGTAGGTAGGTAGGTAGGTAGGTAGGTAGATAGATAGATAGATAGATAGATAGATAGATAGATAGATAGATCGATAGGTAGGTAGGTAGGTAGGTAGGTAGGTAGGTAGGTAGGTAGGTAGGTAGGTAGGTAGGTAGGTAGGTAGGTAGGTAGGTAGGTAGGTAGGTAGGTAGGTAGGTAGGTAGGTAGGTAGGTAGGTAGGTAGGTAGGTAGGTAGGTAGGTAGGTAGGTAGGTAGGTAGGTAGGTAGGTAGGTAGGTAGGTAGGTAGGTAGGTAGGTAGGTAGGTAGGTAGGTAGGTAGGTAGGTAGGTAGGTAGGTAGGTAGGTAGGTAGGTAGGTAGGTAGGTAGGTAGGTAGGTAGGTAGGTAGGTAGGTAGGTAGGTAGGTAGGTAGGTAGGTAGGTAGGTAGGTAGGTAGGTAGGTAGGTAGGTAGGTAGGTAGGTAGGTAGGTAGGTAGGTAGGTAGGTAGGTAGGTAGGTAGGTAGGTAGGTAGGTAGGTAGGTAGGTAGGTAGGTAGGTAGGTAGGTAGGTAGGTAGGTAGGTAGGTAGGTAGGTAGGTAGGTAGGTAGGTAGGTAGGTAGGTAGGTAGGTAGGTAGGTAGGTAGGTAGGTAGGTAGGTAGGTAGGTAGGTAGGTAGGTAGGTAGGTAGGTAGGTAGGTAGGTAGGTAGGTAGGTAGGTAGGTAGGTAGGTAGGTAGGTAGGTAGGTAGGTAGGTAGGTAGGTAGGTAGGTAGGTAGGTAGGTAGGTAGGTAGGTAGGTAGGTAGGTAGGTAGGTAGGTAGGTAGGTAGGTAGGTAGGTAGGTAGGTAGGTAGGTAGGTAGGTAGGTAGGTAGGTAGGTAGGTAGGTAGGTAGGTAGGTAGGTAGGTAGGTAGGTAGGTAGGTAGGTAGGTAGGTAGGTAGGTAGGTAGGTAGGTAGGTAGGTAGGTAGGTAGGTAGGTAGGTAGGTAGGTAGGTAGGTAGGTAGGTAGGTAGGTAGGTAGGTAGGTAGGTAGGTAGGTAGGTAGGTAGGTAGGTAGGTAGGTAGGTAGGTAGGTAGGTAGGTAGGTAGGTAGGTAGGTAGGTAGGTAGGTAGGTAGGTAGGTAGGTAGGTAGGTAGGTAGGTAGGTAGGTAGGTAGGTAGGTAGGTAGGTAGGTAGGTAGGTAGGTAGGTAGGTAGGTAGGTAGGTAGGTAGGTAGGTAGGTAGGTAGGTAGGTAGGTAGGTAGGTAGGTAGGTAGGTAGGTAGGTAGGTAGGTAGGTAGGTAGGTAGGTAGGTAGGTAGGTAGGTAGGTAGGTAGGTAGGTAGGTAGGTAGGTAGGTAGGTAGGTAGGTAGGTAGGTAGGTAGGTAGGTAGGTAGGTAGGTAGGTAGGTAGGTAGGTAGGTAGGTAGGTAGGTAGTTAGTTAGGTAGGTAGGTAGGTAGGTAGATAGATAGATAGATAGATAGATAGATAGATAGATAGATAGATCGATAGATAGATAGATAGATAGATAGATAGATAGTCAGATCTCCCAGCCCTAAATCCACTTTTTGGTTCCCTTTTTCCACAAAAATCGCCCTATTTCCATTTTTCATAAGTGGAAATAGGGCACTGGTGCCCTATTTCTGCATTCTGTTCCCTATTTCCCCGCAATTGTGCCCTAATTCCACTCTTCTTGTGCCCTAAATCCTCCAGAGTTCCCTAATTCCACAAGTGCCCTATTTCCACCTCATTCACATGCTTTCAAATTTGACCGCGGTAAAGAGAAGCTGCATGCAGGAGAACGCTTGTTTGCTGTTGACCTTGAGCAACAAGATCCAAATCAAAGCCAGGTAACTTTTGATATATGTAAGGATGTCTTAGTCTCATTTGTGACCGCGTAGTGCTTTACTTTTTTCCGTTGAAGTAAAGGCCAAATGAAATGGGAGCTGTGCCTAGTTCTGGGCCTAAATCACAGAATTACTTCTCTTGGGCCTATAAATGTGTTCTTTCGCAAAGCTGAAGAGTGGATTTTTCGTAAACGAATTATGATCATGTCTCAAGTGGTTAGAAACAATATTTCTTGGAATTTTAGACGAAAGGCCTCTTGCTTCTGGTTTATAGGCATTTTCAAAGTGTTGCTGCTCTTCAGTGCAAGGCCTAATACCTAACTATATTATATCGACTTGAATAGGCCATTGGTTCTCTCCTAGTTCACTTGGTCCAGGTTTATTTTCTGGTACTCAATTGGGAAGAAGGAAAAAAATTTATAAAAAATTGAATAAACAGAGAAAGACCTCAAGTCAAGTTTAGGTACTTGTCAATTCTAAGATTGATTCAAAACTTTGGGGGGGGGGGACTTGTGGCAGGCTGATGCTGTCAGAGAACTGAAAGAGAGACAAGATAAAACATGCCCTTCTATTGGAGACAGTTGTATTCTAAAATATGGAAAGCTGCAACTCCATCAAAAATGCCTGCAGCCACTCCCTTTGGCAACAAGGGATGAATCTATCTAATGATAGTCTGTTAATTCTTTCAATGCAAATGCAAATCTAGTTTGTTTTCAAACATGTTCAGACCACAGTGGGTTCTTGTGTAACTTTGTCTGGTGGGGAGCTCCAATAGATGACTGCACTAAAGATGGCAGCAAGGATTTTCCCTACCAAGACAAATTGCATTCAAGTTGCGACACTTTAAAGATTCTACAGGAATTTTTGATAAAGAACACATCGTTTCTTGGTAAAAAATTCCTTGCCGCCATCGTTTGTGAAATCTATCACTTACAGCTTTTCAGAGGAAAAGTGGCTCCTACCCTTCCCTAGGGGGGTACTCCCATTAAAGTCTGACAGGAAGGTCCTGTCAGGGTTGAATAGGGCCAGAGCTAAAAAGTTAAAAATTACCCTCAAATGGTAGTGTCTCTTTTACAATAACCCCCAAATGGTAGCATAAGAACTAAAATTATGCCATTTGGTAGTGTAATAAAATAAGTGGTGTCAAAGAATTTCCACACTTTACCTGATTCCCCTACCTGTGGTGCTGTTGTATATTTTGGCATGATACAGACAACTGTAAGTTGCATTAAATGTTTTGGTAAAAAGCTATTTCTTTGTGCTCACTTTATGCATTCTTTGACAAATTCCTCCACTACGCATTGAATGTCTTTGATTTGGGAAAGGTATAACCTTCTTCATTGTTTGTAGTAAGTCTCGGTCTCAGCTCAGCAGTCCATTAGAATTTCCCCGTAAAGGGTAGTAATAACTAGAAATACCCCCAAGTGGCAGCTTTATTTTTCTAAATTGGGCCATTTGGTAGCCATTTGGCAGGACCCTCAAACCAACCGGACCCCCCTGTTAGGCCATAGTGGGAGTACCCCCCCCCCCCCCCCCGGGTATAGAATTGCCGGTATGATGCTTCTCAAGTTTGAGACTGTGACCAAATCTGCTGGTGTTATTATCAAGTTCTAAAAGGGGTTCTAGTTTGTGCATTGGGTTTTCATTGTGCATCATGGGCATTACTTAATGTAATGTATGATTACTAGACCTACCTACAGCAAATGAATAACAGTCAAATGAACAAAATGATATGGGAGCTGGTGAATTTTGTGTTTTGCAAGTGAAACCTTTTTTCGGTGGTATATTTCAATGCATATGATGTTGCAGTCCAATAAAATCTCCTCTTGGGTACAATCCCAATGAGAAAGCTTGAGGCAAAAATGAGTTGATAAAAAAATATGGATGAATTTTGCTAAAATCTCTTCTTGCGAGTCTCCCCTCAACAACCTTGAACTACCATTTTTGGGCTTGAAGTCCAGTCTTTCAACAAAAGCTAGCTTTTTACTTGTGTTTTTCTTGAAATAAACATTTTGTTTGACTGTGATAAACCAGCAATACAGTCAAATCCTTTACCCAGATTCTCCTTAAAACAGCCTTAAAGAGTGTCTCCCAGTTCTGAAGGTAAAGGCAACAATGCCCTGTGTCACGCTAGCGAACCTATACGCACTACTGTGGTGTGGTATTTTGCTTGATGTGGTGGATACACCATACTGAGGCGGGGTATTATGCTAACGTGGTGGGGTATTATGCTCCGCCTCTGTATGGCGTGTCCACCACATCAAGCATAATAGCCCGCCTCCATATGGCGTATCCACCACAGTAGTGCATATAGGTTCGCTAGCGTATGTGTCTACCTTTATAGAAGGAGAGAATTTGCCCTCAGTAATGATAAATTTTCACCAAATTTGCAAGTGTTTTGCAAATTTGCATGCTTTCTGGGAGCTGAAACTAATTGTTCAAACTTACTCAGTGCAAAGTTCAAACTGTTTATGAAAAATTGCAGACTCATAAAGCTGACACCTGCACCAAAAAACCTTGGAGCATGTAATAAAAATTTGCTGCAAACTAAATGCAACTAATTTAGTTTTTTACAGGCTTTGATCTCAACTGTGGAGCTATTATTAACACAGATCAGAGCAACATAGAGTAGCTCTTGATATATATTGCTACTACAGAAAAAACTCTGTTCATTCTAAACACAAATAAACAGCCTGATGATAAATTATAAGCTATTTGCTGTGAATAATCTCAGCTTATGTCAAGCGACTCCATACTGTGAAACAACCTGTTATGTTATTATTGATGCAGAGGTTGCTATCAATTGCCAACCTAAAGAGAAACTCTTCCATACATCTAAGAATGGCACAAAGTTCATTGTTGTTTTTTGTGATGGGACTGCACATACATATCTTCTGAAATTATTGATGCTGTAACTATCTGATAACTGGCTATGCATATGGAGCCAACATAAGGGTGTCTCAAAAGAAGTACTCCCCTTTGAGTTCATAGGCATATTTGTTGATCTTCAACTTAAATGCACATACCTTGCATTTTAAAGTCGTCCTCTGCACACTGGAGATATAAGTTCTCAGAGTCGAATTTTGGAGTGCCCTTGAAACCAATAGCCTAACCATATTCGATATCACATGCATATTGCAAAATAATTTCAACTTTGACCTTTACCTGTTTGTTTTGAAAAGAATTATACCTAATCCTTTGAGAAATCAGTTCGTGCATTGCATTCCATCCCAAGTGTCGAAGAAGAGGAAAATGAGCACATACACGCTCATTTTGGAGATGTGGCATGATTTTATCATTTGTATCACATTTTATTATGTTTGTTTAGTCAGGGCGATGTCCACAAGTCCTTTACTCTTTTCAAATGAGAAAAAATGAAAGCAATAGTTTGTAGGTGCTTTGGAAGATATTCATGATACAAATCATGGCTAGGCCGTTTCTCAAAAACTCTAGTTTTGGGTGGACTGTAAGTTTTGACTTTGGGAGCTTGTATCTCCGATGTTTGGTGGAAGATTTTTAGATAAAATGTATGTGAAGCTAAGTCGAAGATTGATACATTTAGCTGTCCACTCAGAGGTTAATAATATCGTATCATCTTGTTCACATTTCCTGTCAAAATGGGATACTTTTTTGAGACACCCGGTATATAATAACTTTATTCACTTGCAACCTAACATTACTAGATGTGTTACCATTCCAAACAGTATCCTAATGGAAAGGGCTTCACGTGAGTTCATTGATATCACACTTTGTTTCTCAGGAATGTTGCAAGATCTCACCTTGATGGAATGGAAGGAGTTTTAGACTTAAACACAGAGAATTGCGATCGAACGTTAGTCAGTGAATCTTGAAAAGTAGCTTTAAAAGTTCTCCCTTTGTCATTGAATTGCATTCAAAGTAATTAATGTTCCTTTCTTTCCCTTGCAGTATCATGTGCAAAGTTGGACGGCTGTAAATAGGTCAGTTGGTGATCATACTATTGTTTCATTGCTATTTCGAGCCTGTCTCCATTATTGAATGAATGAAGACCTTTTTAATTCATTGATACTTGTCTCCCATAAACAAGGGATTGCTTTTTTTATTGCGTGCTAATGCAAAGGGTTAATTGGGGGGTTATTTAATGAGACCAAATACTTTAGAACGCTGCGAGATGTCACTTGATTGGATCGGAAAGAGCTATAAACTACAGGGTGTCCGAGAAAAAGTTCCGGCGTTTGTTGCATGCAGAGAATAAGTTTTGAGTCTGACAATTTCTAATCATTACATGCTTGACATTTCAACTTACAAGTTGGCATATTGTATGCAGAAAGTAGTAATCTGAAAATGGAGTTATGAGCCCTAACATTTCACGTTCAAGGCAAAACCAGAGACATTGCACGCCACGCCTTCGTTCATCATCGCGGTTAATGAGGAATCTCCAGATGAGCAACACAAACTGGGTTCACACTTTCGATCATTACCTTGACAACACGCAAGAGTTCTACTCATTGAGCATATTCAAAGCAAGGTCTGAAAAATTGATTCCAATGGGTCTCGGGAAAACGTACTTTGTTTTTAATTTTTACCACTCAGTTCGAGCTGCACGAAGCTGGAAAATGCAATGTTGCAATGGCACGTCGAGCAAAGAACTGAAAACTATTTTTAGTTAAAGAAAAGAAACCGCGAAACTCCATGAAACAAAGTCCCAAGTGGCATAGTGTAACAATAACGGGAACGAACTGTTTGTCTCGAGATAGTCTACGAAATTTCTTCGAGCAGGCGGAATTTCGCTCTATCAATATGCATTCAAAGCTGAATTCCATTCAATTACAAAGCAATGCTTTCTGATGTAAACAAAAGAACTTCTGCCCGCTTGGAAAATTCCGCTACAATGACTGGAAAATGGCCTTTACTTTGCTCAGTAAGGGCCTGATTACATGAGAGTTTTCACCATAGGGTTGAGATTTCAGCCCTCCTACCTGAGGCGAAAAATACTCGCGATTACTTGGGATTTTTCAACCCAGGGCTGGAATCTGCCACCACGTGACAAGTTAGGTTTTCTATTGTCAAAACTGTCCAATATTTTAATAATGTCTGTGCATCCCATGTAAAACAATAGGGATTAGGCGATAATGACAATAAGGATTGAATTTTCATCCCTGGTAAAGCAAAGAGGGCTGAGGTTTCAGCCCTATGGTGAGTTTCAACCCAGGGCTGAAAATTTCCCATGTAATCGACGAGGACAATTCACAAGTCATTTACCAGAGAGGAGAGCTGGAATTTCATCTCGGGTAAGCGGGCTGAAATCCCAGCCCTACGGGGAAAACTCCCATGTAATCGGGCCCTAAATAGAAACTTTGCCCGTTGTCAAGGTAATGAATGCATCGTCAACTCAATGTTTGTGTTGGTCATGGAGGGATTACCCTTTCACTAACATGAAACAGGACGCCGTACAAATTTCCCTGGTTTTTTCGTGAACATGAACATGCAATGCTAGAGCTCATATTTCCATTTTCAGATTACTAATTTCCTAAACTGTAAGCTGAAGTGCCTAGAATGTTGCTGTGGTGCATAGAAATTGTCAGGTTCAAAAGTTGTTTCTCTGTGTTCCATCACACGTCGGAAATTTTTTGGGACACCCAGTATGATGCACGCAAAATGCAGCAGTTATGTTAGGTTGCAAATGAATAAAGTTTTTATATTCAGCGCCATATTCGGTTTGTCCTTATTATTGGACGGATGTAGTAAACTTTTGTAATTATTGATACTTGTCTCTTATAAACAAAGGTTTGCCACTGCGCATTTTGTGCTACTACAAAGGGCTTCATAGGATTTTATGAGGACTTCACCCTGTTTCTCATGCATGTCGCAAGATGTCTCATTTAGGGAACGGAGCTAGCTTTAGGAATAAACTTAGAGAATTATGATTGAACATCAGTTATTTGATCTTGAAAAGTAGCTTTTAAAGTTCTTCCTCCTTAACTGAGTTATATTCAATGAAGTTAACAACTTTCTTTTTCATAACAGTATCAATTTTGAAGTTGGAAAAATAGCCCCAAGGTGGAACTGTAAATAGAACAGTAGGTGAGTACACAATTCTTTCATTGATATCTCCAGCCAGTCTCCATAATTAAATGAATGAAAATTTTTGTAGATTTTGGCCAGGTCAATAACGCGGAACGCTAAAATTCCGCGGAACCGCGGAATTTAAATTCCGCGATAAGACGTTCCGCGTTATTGATTTTTGCACAAGGCCAAAATCAATAACGCGGAATTGGATTTCGCGGAATTTTTTCAAACTTGATAAAATTCGTTTTTATGCCATAGTATCGATTTTTTTGTTTTCCTTTCATGTTCCTGTCCCCAAAAATATCTTATTTCATGGAACGAAAGTATTAGGACTTTACTTAGGCCCATCTCGAAGAAACAACGTTTTTCCTTTGAAGATTAGCATCGCGTCAAAAGTTTGAAATTATTTATTTTGCGTTATTTCCAAGACAACGATGATAAAATACTTCAGTTCTTCATCAAAAGCCGTGTAACAGGTCTCTCCACAATCGACTGGCCTGTCCGACGCGTTCCGCGTGATGGAGTTCCGCGTTATTGATTTTTGCATAAGGCCAAAATCAATAACGCGGAACTCCATCTCGCGGAACACGTCGGACAGACCAGTCGATTGTTGAGAGACCTATTACACGGCTTTAGATGAAGAACTGAAGTATTTTATCATCGTTGTCTTGGAAATACAGCAAAATAAGTAATTTCAAACTTTTGACGCGATGCTAATCTTCAAAGGAAAAACGTTGTTTCTTCGAGATGGGCCTAAGTAAAGTCCTAATACTTTCGTTACATGAAATAAGATATTTTGGGGACAGGAACATCAAAGGAAAACAAAAAAATCGATACTATGGCATAAAAACGAATTTTATCAAGTTTGAAAAAATTCCGCGAAATCCAATTCCGCGTTATTTATTTTGGCCTTGTGCAAAAATCAATAACGCGGAACATCTTATCGCGGAATTTAAATTCCGCGGTTCCGCGGAATTTTGGCGATCCGCGTTATTGACCTGGCCGTAGATTTTGGTGCAATCAAAAAAATTCTGTTCTTTTGAGGAGAGCACCATAGTAGCATCTGTTCGTCTAATTCTACTTTCAAAACTTATCTAGTTATTGAGTGTATCCCGTTTAGATGTACCCACTTCATGCTGTTCTACATTAAAATAAATGTGTGAAATTATTTCCTGGCTCTTTGAGATTATTTCTTGTTCCTCCATTCCTTAAGAACTGTTTGGCTTATTAGTTCCTTATTACCAAACGTGTTACCATTCCGAACAGCGTGCCAATAGAAAGGACTTCATGTGAGTTCATTGAGATCACACTCTGTTTCTCAGGAATGTTGCAAGATCTCACTTTGATGGATTGGAACGAGTTTTAGAATTAGGCTTAGAACATTACAATTGAATATTATTCAGTTGATCTTGAAAAGTAGCTTTAAAGTTCCCCCTTCTTCATTGAATTGCATTCAAAGTAATTAATGCCTCTTTCCCTTGCAGTATCGTGTACAAAGTTGGACGACTGTAATTAGGTCAGTAGGTGATCATGCAATTGTTTCATTGCTATTTTGAGCCTGTATCTATTATTGGATGAATGTAAACTTTCTTAATTTATTGATACTTGTCTCCCATAAACAAAGGATTGCCTTTTTTGTTGCGTGCTAATACAAAGGGTTCATTTGGGTTTATTTAATGAGACCAAGCTCTTGGGAACGCTGCAAGATATCACTTGTATGGATCGGAAAGAGCCATAAAATCAAACTTTGATCATTACGAATCAACATCAGTGTCTTGATCTTGAAAAGGAGCTTTAAAAGTTCTTCCTTCTTCACAGAGACACATTGAAAGAAAATAAAAACGTTTCTTTTCGTTATAGCATCGCTTGAAAAGTTGGAAAAATAGCCCTATGGTGGAAGTGTCAATAGATAAGTAAGTGACTATACAATTCCTTTAATAGGTATTTTGAGCCTGTCTCTATTACTGAATGGGTGTAATCTTTCATAGTTTATTGATACTTGTCTCTTATAAACAAATTTTTGCCATTGCGCACTGCGTGGTGATAGAAAGGGCTTCATAGAGTTTTATTGAGACCACACTCTGTTTCTCAAGAATGTTGTGAGATGCCACTTTTATGGAACAGAACGAACCTTAGAATTCAACTTAGAGGATTATGACTCTACAGGACGTCCCAGAAAAATTGTTTGACGTTTGATTTCTGATATCTAAAAAACGATAACATGTACAAGCTCCTGGTCTCATGACCTTTTTCGTAAGATTCTATTCTAATTTTTGACGCCAGAATCTTGCAAGTCCGCAACAACATTAATTAGTTGGTCTTGAAAAGTAGCTTTGAAAGTTCTCCTTCCTCCACTAAGTTACATTGAAATCATCTTTTTGATACAGTATCGGATGTAACGTTGGAAATGTAGCTCAAGATGGAACTGAAAATAGATCGGTAAGTGAATATCAAATTCTTTTATCGCTATTTCCAGCCTGTCCTTTGTGAATGTAGACTTCTGTAATTCATGGATTCTTGTCTCTTATAAACAAATTTTTGCCATTGCGCACTGCGTGCTGATAGAAAGGGCTTCATAAAGACCAAACTCTGTTTCTCAGGAATGTTGTGAGATGCCACCCCTATGGAACAGAATGAACCTTAGAATTCAACTTAGAGGATTATGATTCGATACGAGTTAGTTGATCTTGATAAGTAGCTTAAATTAAATTGTTCTCCCTCCTCAACTGAGTTACATTCAAAGAAACTAACAGCGTTTCCTTTCCTCACAGTATTGTTTGTAAAGTGGAAAAATAACCCAAAGATGGAACTGTAATTTGATCAGTAAGTGATTATAAAATTCTTTTATCGCCATGTTCGGTTTGTCCTTATTATTAGACGGATGTAGTAAACTTTTGTAATTATTGATACTTGTCTCTTATAAACAAAGGATTACCACTGCGCACTTTGTGCTACTACAAAGGGCTTCATAGGATTTTATGAGGACTTCACCCTGTTTCTCATGCATGTCGCAAGATGTCTCATTTAGGGAACGGAGCTAGCTTTAGGAATAAACTTAGAGAATTATGATTCAATATCAGTTATTTGATCTTGAAAAGTAGCTTTTAAAGTTCTTCCTCCTTGACTGAGTTGTATTCAAAGAAGTTAACAACTTTCGTTTTCATAACAGTATCACTTTTGAAGTTGGAAAAATAGCCCCAAGGTGGAACTGTAAATAGATCAGTAGGTGAGTACACAATTCTTTCATTGATATCTCCAGCCAGTCTCCATAATTAAATGAATGAAAATTTTTGTAGATTTTGGTGCAATCAAAAAAATTCTGTTCTTTTGAGGAGAGCACCATAGTAGCATCTGTTCGTCTAATTCTACTTTCAAAACTTATCTAGTTATTGAGTGTATCCCGTTTAGATGTACCCTTGTTCATGCTGTTCTACATTAAAATAAATGTGTGAAATTATTTCCTGGCTCTTTGAGATTATTTCCTTGTTCCTCCATTCCTTAAGAGCTGTTTGGCTTATTAGTTCCTTATTACCAAACGTGTTGCCATTCCGAACAGCGTGCCAATAAGTTACATTGAAATCATCTTTTGTTACAGTATCGGATGTAAGGTTGGAAAAGTAGCCCAAGATGGAACTGTAAATAGATCGGTAAATGAATATCGAATTCTTTTATCGCTATTTCCAGCCTGTCCTTTGTGAATGTTAACTTCTGTAATTCATGGATACTTGTCACTTATAAACAATTTTACACCCGCCTTTTTACACAGATTTAAAGATTTGGAACCTATGCTGTTGAAAAGTCCTCCCTCGAGGGTGAATAACTTATTCAGGGGGATTCCATTCACACTTGAGGACAAAATACATGAACACATCCATGAGTCATTATTGCTAGGAAGGGGAACAAAGGGAAATCTTGCTTGATGTTTTCACTCGTTCCTACAGGTTTTCGAAAGAGGCTTTCTGCAGAAAATTTCCTATTTCGACGGAAAGAAATGGCCGATTAAAGCTAGGTATATTACTGAGCCTTATTTGACATATCCTGGATAAAACAAGACCAGACGGTTTTCAATATAATTGCATTGATATTCAGGGAGCAGGATTTTTCAAACGTCGGGCGTTTTTATTGACTCACCCGGTAGCTTGATGTTGATACCAAAATCTAGACATCATGTAACTCCCAGTTACTTCAGTTGTCCACGTCCAGTACTTTCTTCGGTTTCCAGTACCGAGAAGGCTTGTTTGTTGTATTTGTCCAATACGAAAGTTGACATCGATACTCTGCAACCATTCTCCGAGGTTATGCAATTCCAAATCTTCTTCAGTTCCCATTTCAAAGCTTAGGATCTCTCTTCAACTTTATTGATGCTCTTACCAAATGGGCAAGACACCTCTATCAAAAGGCACATTTAGCTTCTCTTGTCTTGTACGGTAATATCTGGCTTAATGTGTTCAAGTTTTTTATCTTTTCGTATATTGAAATCCCACAGTACTTTCACAAGATCATTTTCTGATACTTTCTCTCGGACATGATCGTAAAATTTTGTCGCTGCCTGTAGATCATATTTCTTACATAAATTCCAGTGAAGGGTTTGCAAAATTTTATCATGTCTCCACTGTTTGCAATACTTCTGCGTCAGCTGCTCGCAACTTGATGCTAGATGAGCAACTGTTTCATTCTCTTTTCCACTTCTGCATAGTGGACTGACGTTTTGACCCTGTGTATTAGCTTTCATGGCATTGGTAGGAAGTACTTTGTCATGTACAGCCATAATAGGGCCCTCGGTCCCTATTTCAACGTTCCTTGCCTCAGAGCCATGCTCATGTCTCCTAACTGCCTTGTTCAGCTACTATCTTTGCACACGGTCATGCATTGGTTTCTGATGTTATGATGTTTTTCACTCATGCTGCACATACTTAATTGTTCTTGTTTCGTCCGCTGTCTTCAGTTTTCTTTCTTCTATTACTATTTACAAAAGATTTCCTCAACAGCCACTTGGATAAGGAAACAGACTCCCGTTTTCTACCTCGACACAATTCTGAACAACTATCGAACCTCTTCTCCCGTCTCGTCTTTTAAGAAAGAGTCGATCAACGTCTGCTCGAGGGTGTAATGTCCTGTAACTCATCAATAGCTTTCGCATTTTAGTATCCATCGTTCTAAATTCATCTCCCGTCCATCTACCGTCCATTCCAGCTGTAGATCTTATCACTGACACGGCTCTACTGTTTGCAGTTTCAATAGTATTTCTGGACATGTTTTTTTTTGACTGGCAGAAAGTCCGCCACTTTGAAAGTCGAAAATTCACAAAAATGAGCACTAGAGGAGCAAAACGTAATGAAATCACATGAAACTTTGGTCAAGTATGTATTTTGGCAGATCCAACCAGACAAAAGTAGGCGAAAATGAGATTTTAGAGCACTTTGTGAGATATGAGTCATTTTCGGATTTCGCTCATAAGGTACTCTACTCCCTCTCCAACAAGGATAAGTAAAACCTAAATCAATACTTAACATGATACCTTCGTTAACTCGGAAGATCCCGAAGAGCAGTTTTTAGTTAGAAATGAGCAGCCAATGAGCATCTTAGTTGCCAATAAGGTTCTAGGATAGTGTTTGAAAGTAATGCAACATTCCCGCTCACGTTTGCAGCATTCCTGCGCCCAAAATGATTTGTCAATTCTTTCTCATTTGTCCAAGTGTCAAAAGGGGAGTACCTCGAGAGCAAATAGTCCCTAAAACACAACTACCTACCAGTGTCTACAAAACTCTTAAACGCGTGTTAGATGTGTTACAAAAAATGTTTGTGCTCCTTTTAGAAATCTGAAACCTACTAACATACCAAACTTAAGAGTAGGTAGAGAGCTAAAGTCTTTAAGAACGTTCAGTACAGGTACATGTACCCCAAAAGCCACAAAAAAAGCGTGTTGTTATAACTTTCTTCCTACTAGTTGCTTTCAAAAATGGTTTTGTGTCAATGAAGGGCTGCAGAAAACGAGGTCTTCCCGTAGGATATCATTATTTTTTACCTAAGATTGACCGAGTACTGATGTGACAAAGTTTCTTGTTTTTCACAATATGTACCCCAAAAACCGCACAAGCAAAAACACGCAAAAGATTGCAACTGATGCACCTATCACTGTGATATTTGGGAAGAAGTCATCATTATAAATCAGTAATGGATGGAAACTATAGCTGCAAACTTATTTTCAGTGGAAGTATCTAATGTACCACAAAACCCACATGGGGTGTACCCCAAAAACCACATTAGTTTTTCACTTATAAAGCCTTTTGCTGCATATCAATCTTCAAAAGCATTATTTTTCTTGATTCTGCAAGTATTTTGAAATCTGCTGACAATCCGACCTAACAGAGAGGAACTGTGTCATTCATTTACTAGCAATTACAAAGTGCATGTTTTTTCCAAGTATCAAAATATTTGAGAATATCAATTTTCCTGGTAATTTTTTTTCATAAATAGTGAAAAGTTTTTTGATGTTTCTATTCCATGGATAAATTTTCTTTTCTTTTAATTTCACAACTGCATTCATTTCAGAGTCTACCAGACTTTTAGCCACCTCAGGTTTCATTTATTACCCCCAAAATGTTTGAGAGTAACCTCAAATAGTTTGATAGCACAAACCTGAAATGGTTTGGGTAGCCATTATATGCAAATTTTACATGAAGTATTAAACACAGGGGAACAAGGATATTTGATTAAGTTGGCAAATGTGTGTGGTGTGTGATGTAGTAATGGTTGAATAACTTTCACCAGAAAATTAAAGGATATGTTAGATACATCATGGATAGATTAAGATGAAATTGTAGAAAATATCATGAAGCCAAAGTTCAAGCTAAAGGTGCACATGCTGCAATCAATGCATGCAAATAGCAAGACAGAAGCTGCAATGGCAAGAAGATTTACCAATGCCAAGAACGACCAACTTCAAGCAGCTGTCCAATACTGCAAAGATAACAACGTGCGGGGACATAAGGCACTTCAAACCGGCCAATTTCCACTCATTAAAGACAGAGAGACAATTAATCGCAGACTGGATGGAAAAATCAAAACAGGGGAGGAACGACGTTACTGCACGATTTTCACACCTGAAGAAGAAGAATCAGTTGTACGGTTCATCAAAAACAAAAACAGAAGCCTGCAAGGTATCAACAAATCAGAACTTACAAAGCTGCTTCTGGACATTCTACGGATCAAGGACTACATGAACAAGAAATGCAGAGGCGGAAGGAAGTTTCTGGCACTATCACCAAATGCAAAATCAGCATTGGAGAAAGGAAAACTCAGTCGATCATTTTGGAGACGCTTTCATGCAAAACACTCAACTTTAACGGTGAAGCGGCAAGGTCATGTGTCTGTAAACAGAGCTTTAAACTGTACTCGTGAAATGGCATGCAATCATTTGAATGATCTAGCAGAGGAGCTAATAGCTGCTGGTATAATGACAAATGCAGAGCGAGTGGACACTGGCGTTTGGAAGGGTGACATTGACACTGGGCGAATTTTCAATAATGATGAAACTCCTCAGTTTGTGAGTTACGGAGTAGATGGCACATCCTCTGGCTTGGTATATGCTGGTAGAGGGGATCAGTGCCAGAAAATGCAAAAAGAAAACAGAGGATGCGTAACCATCCACCCTTTTGTGTCATTTTCAGGTGATGTTTGCACCTGCCAAGTTATATTTTCATCAACAGGTATAACAAGTCATATGGCACCATCAGTAGCTGTTCAAAACATTGAGCATCTTCTTGTGACTACATCAGAACATGGCATGTCAGACCATACTACTTTCATGTCTGCCTGTGAGGAATTTGATGCGTACCTTACTGAGCATAGAGTCAAAAGGCCAGTGGTGTTGATGTCTGATGGCCACAGCTCTAGATATGACTTTGACACCTTGAAGTTTTTACTCTCAAAACAGATATGGCTGTTCATCACACCTCCAGATACAACTGGTGTGACACAGTTGCTGGACCAACTGAACAAGAATCTGCACTATGAGTACAAGAAGTCAAAAGATGCTTTGTTCAATGCCATGCACTCTCTCAACAGAGAGGCATTCATGATTATACTAGCTGAAATCTGGGACAAGTGGGCAAACAAGCAAGTTCTGGTGTCTGCTGCAAAACGAGTTGGTGTTACGTCTACATCGCTGAATGCAAACTTCATGCAGCAAGACAAATTTGACAGAGCTGAATTCTGCATCCAAGCTTCACCATCAACAGCGCATACAATCTCAACTGCTGCAACTCCCAATAAATCCCTAATTGTCTCACCCTGTAATAAAAGGAAAGGCTCTGCAATGTATTGGAAAGACAAATTTGACCAGGCACAGTCCCTGATCAAAGAAATGGCAGAGAGAAGCATTCAACTGGAGGAGGTTCCAGGACTGCTTACAATAAAAAAGGTCAAACCTAACCTTCAGAAAACATCAACAAGAGTAACCCAGGTTCATGGCTCCATGCGTGCCAAGGATGTTGCTGCTAAAGTGAAAGATATCAAGGAGCAGAAGCAACGAAAGGTTCTTGCAAAAGAAGATGCTAAGAAGAAGAAAGAAGAAACAAAAGAGGTCTTCCTCAGATGTAAAGACAAGTGCACTTGTTTAAAAAGAAGATGCTTGGCTATTGGGCTTAAGCAGTGCCCAGCATGCAAGAATGTATTGCGCTCTGTGTGCAGCAAGGCAAATTGTAGACTTGATGGAGCAAAACCAATTATGATTTTGCCAGCAAAGCAAAAGCCTGCTGCCTGCAAAAGATTATTTTATAAAGATGATGAAGATGATGGAAAGGATGAAGACACAGAAGAAGATACTCATGATTCCTGTTCGCTTGAAGATGAAGAAGATGAAGAGGTCAATGAGGAGTCCTTTGATGAAGATAACAGTATTGGGCAATTCTTTATGAGAAACAGAAAATCAAAAAAAAACTTAAATTTGTTTTTTGGGAAATAAAGGACCTGCATCTTCATTACTTGTTTCAAAATAGCAGTTGGGTCCCATTTTCACACTTCACTTAATGTTGAAAAAATTTGAAAGTTTTCTTGGAAGATGAGGAAAGTTTGAACAATTTTCTTGCAGAAAACACTGATATAAAAATCAGCTGAAACAAGATGTTTATGGAGTTATACAGCCATCACATAGTTGATTTAGTTTACTGATATAACAATCAAATTGTTGTGTGCTACAAGCAGACTCTTTAAAAATCATTTTGTGTCAAGAAATCTCTTTTATTTTGTGCAGCTTGGAGAAGGTAATTCCGTTACCAGTTGGATGTAATTCCGTTACTGACAAGAGTTACAGGAGGGGAATACTGAAGCATTTCTTTCTGAAAAAATAATATTTTGCGTGCCTGCCGTCATCGATCTTGATGTATCATAAAAATCTTGATGATTGCGTTTTCCATGTTTCAGTGAAATGTACCCCAAAACCACACAAAAAAATCACCAAAGTCAGGATGCCCATTCCATAGGTTCACTATGTTGCAAGGTTACAAGTATGCTTTTCTGGCAAGAGGACACATGAAAGATACTGAAAAACATTAGTTTGCAAACTTAAAGTAAGAATTTGCGACTTGCTACTCTCTCATAGAAATAATCTGTAAAATTTCAAGTTAAAATTTTTGCTTTACACCTTAAAAAAAATTTTTTTAATCCAATTTATTCATGGCAAACCTACATTTTTAGGTAGCCTAGTTACCTAAGCATCATTAATCAGTAAGAGTTTTATGTTGTATGTTGCTCTTCTATAGATATTGCTTTTCAACTGACCTTGTGGTTTTTGGGGTACCTTAGTTTTTGGGGTACATGTACCTGTAGCTCGTAGCTCAAAATTGGTAGAAAGCTTCAAAGTGACCTAGCAAGCTGTCTTTCAAAGGTTTCTCGAGGTTACCTGTAGGCATGAAACTGTCAGGTAAAAACGAAACTGTAAAATCAATCAGGTTAGAAAATGAGCGAACAGTTATTGCGCACTCCCTGTGCTTTGAGCATAACTGGAATATCCCTTCGTTCATAACGACTCTTTGCTCTAGAACTGCTCATTGTTTAAATCTACTCTCCAAATGCATTCTTTAGATCCATCTCCACCGTAATTGTTTAGTAAAAGCCCTTTTCGTGGAAATTTTGACTAATTATGTTACTTCATTCCAAGTTTTCTGGTTTTCTATAAATGAAAAATCCTTGTTTTGATAGAAGGACTCTTTGCTCCTGCAGTACTCTTGCTCGTATAAAGTGAGCTCTTACGATTCTATGAAGTCCGAAGATGGTCTTAACATTGATTCACTGTTGATAACATTGATGAGTAGGTTAAGATCGAGCCAACAAGAGGTCTGATAATTTTACATTTCAAGGGCTGTTGTGCTCACTTAGTGCTCTTTTTTAATATCTGACATAGCAATAGAACCAACAATGCAGTTTCCAATCAACCTGCATTGTCTCGCAGACACTATACCAAGCTAAGATGCATTTGTTGCTTAAAGACTTATTAGCTCTCTCGATCCAAGGATTCTGTGGCTCACCAACTACTCCTAACTTTGACCGTTTATAGCTCAAGAACAAAGCGTCATAGAATCATGGAGAAAAGGGAAGTAGAAATTCAATCTTTTCTCTTTTGAACGGCAATCCCTGTGAAACTTGAAAAAAGGAACGACGATTTCTCATGTTAAATTTAGTTTTGATAGTCAAAAATAGCAGTTTTCTGCCACTCAAAAAAACATGTCCTACCGCCATTTAGTTTTTCTGCGAATGTATTCTTTCTTGTCATTTCTTTCATTTGTTTGTGCTTCACACCGTCAGCTTCCAATATACCTAAGTAATTGTACCCATCTTCTTTTTCTAATGAGTTTATTCTTTGTCCATTCAGGAGGCAGATTCCTGCACTACTTATAAGCTTCCTCTTTTCATTATTTATACAGCACACTTTTCTACCCCGAATTCCACCCTGAGATCTTCGCTAAAGACTCTCACTGTATGGACAAGGTTATTAAGTTGCTTTTCATTTTTGCCATATGCCTTTAAGTTATCCACGAACAATAAATTCATAGTCCTCTCTGCCTTGTCTATGAACTGATGTTAGAGGTATCAGTGCATTAACAAATAATAACGGAAAAAGACTCCTTGAAATATATCTCTCTGGACTTGTACATTCTCAAGCGACACTCATCCACCTGTTGATCGGGTGCTTCAATGCTTCATACTGTTGGAAATTGATTCTGGATATTTTTAGCTGCACCAAACGTATCGAGATATTTAAGAATCCATGGGTGCGGAAGGAAGTTGAAAACCTTATAATCAATCCAGGCCATTCCAAATCCTGTCAGCCTTCATTTACACTTTCAAATCACCATCTCATCTATTAGCAATTGATCTTTTCCTGCATCCTTTTTCTTCGTGGGGTTGCAAACTGCTGTCCTCAAGATAGTTGTATAAATTGTCTGTTATCATACCTATCAGCAATTTCCATATGAGAGGCACACATGTAATTGGTCTAAAATTTGATGCCACTGTCCCTTTATTCGCATCTTTCATTATCAGTGTTGTTCTGCCCGATGTCATCCATTTTGGTACTGGAGTTATTCCTTTTACGCAGTTATCTACACCAAGTACAAAAATTTTCGGCGTGACAAACTTTCGGACAAAGACTTGTCCGAAAATTTATTTGTACGAAATATGGTAGTGTCCGAAAATTTGTCACGCCGAAAATTTTTTCACTGATATGCGCATGCGTAGTGTGAATTGAATGACAACAACAGGAACGGAGACAAGAAATATGAAGCCGAATCTCAATCATGGTGGCACGAAGGATTATCATAAACATGCAAAGTCTTGAGAAGAACTGTGTTTCAAATCCAATATTATTGCGATCAGTCAAAAAATAGCAACAATATTCTCACCATCATTTTTCAAAGTGACGAAATACGAATATAGACAAGAAAACTAGTAAACTTTGCTGCGCTATGTTAGAAGTTAGAAAATTTGACGTGAGAAGGGACTTCAGGACATGATAGGAGGCTACTTCGAACTTTATAAAGGTGATTAGTTTCAGTAATCATAAACCTGATGCGATTTTGGCATGAATGGCTTAAAGGCCTGTCAAAAATTCGTCCGAAAATTAATTTGTCCGAAATATAAAAAATTTGTCCGAAAATATTTTCGCCGAAGTTAATTGTCCGAAATTTTATCTGCCGAAAATTTTTGCATTTAATGTAGTTGATTCTTTATTCGGTCATGAAGGCTGTTGAAATTCTTCAGCCAATACCCTTGCACTACATCAAGTCCAGATGTCTTCCAGTTTGGATTTTCCTCAGTTGCCTTCCAAGTATTTCTGCATTAATTGTCAGTTCACTTTGCTTCTCAATTCCATTTAGCTAACTCCGTGTGGTACAGTGTTACTCATTGTGGTCTACCATCCAGCCATTTTACATACTCATTGTGGTCTACTTTCTTCTCCCAAATTCCTCTCCAAAACTCTCTACACTCTTCGGCTTCTTGTACCCCTCCATTGCCTCCTACCATGCTATCAATTTTCTCATACAACCTGTTGTTGTTCGAAAGTATTAAACTAACCTCGTTCTTTGTGAAATCTCGTATGGCTCAACTGTTACCAAAGACTGCTCTAACAACAACGACAGGTAAAGTGTTAGATTACTCTATTACTTCATTTCTCTTCAGACGCAATGGACACAGGAAGCAGAGAGTCTTCATTCGAAGTGATGGAAGCTTCTTCAACAGCTCTCTTATCGTTTGCTAATGTAAGTTTTTGTTGATTTCCGTTTTTAACAAATATGCTTAATCAATCTGCTGTTTGCACAGTAATGCATCAGACCCCGGTGGATCTGACCTAAATTCTTTGAAGAAGGTCAACAGTTTCAAACATAAGATGAAGGAAAAATTCTTGGAAGATCTTCAAATTCGAGAAAATAGCCCCTATATATGTTTTACTAGATTTCTAAGAGCTGTAACAAAGGTATCCATCAACAATAGCAAAACTGCTGCATTACTGGCAACTTTCGAGCAATAAGTATATATCATTTTTCCTTTCTTTGTGAATACTTTTCTTTCATAGACTGAGGGAACCATTATGGAAACAAGGTTACATTGACCTTTTAATATTTTTAAACTACATTTTAACTTTTAGACTTTTATTATAGTGTAGCTACATTTGTAATCTTTTTTTCCTCAAATATTTATGGCAGATATTTACTTACTTAAGCCCGCCGCACACGGCGAGGAAAATGCTCAGCAAAGTGGCATGAATGTCATTTTGCTCAGGAAAATTCTCGCCGTGTGCGGATGATTTTTGCTGAGAAAATATTCATTTGTGTAGCTGAGGAAAATATCTATCATGTTTGATAATTTCTGCCATTCGTGCCAAAATTCTCACCGTCTGCGGTATCACTGAGAATTTTGCTCACTGCCTTGGCTGATCATGTGTCCATGATCTAATCCTGTGACCTTTGGTCGATGCCATGGCAACATGAACACGTGATCAGCCAAGGCAGTGAGCAAAATTCTCAGTGATACCGCAGACGGTGAGAATTTTGGCACGAATGGCAGAAATTATCAAACACGATAGATATTTTCCTCAGCTGCACAAATGAATGTTTTCTCAGCAAAAATCATCCGCACACGGCGAGAATTTTGCTGAGCAAAATGACATTCATGCCACTTTGCTGAGCATTTTCCTCGCCGTGTGCGGCGGGCTTTACTTACTTACTTCCCCTTCTATTGAAAGATTCCAACATATGGGTTTGCACAATCAAAAGAAATGCCATGACTCTGTAGGTTTTATATGAATCAAGGTATAATTTGTGCCCGATTTTTAAAAAATCTATGTTTCAACTTTCTGTTGACTAATCTTGACAATATTTAAAGCACATGAACCCTTGGGTAATTTGGAACTAAGGAAGTGAAGCTTGATGGAAGCCATACTATACATGTAAATATTTACAGGGAATTATTGAGTGATTAAATCATAGGGGAATCAAGACCACTTTGTGGAATTTTGCAATGACTCATAGCTTTCTAACTGCAGGGTTGCTCAAATTTGGAGGTATCACCATCACACTACCGTAGCTCAATGGAGAATTACGGTTTGTATAATTTCTGTTCATGTTGCTTCTACCGTATGAGTAAAAAGAATCGAGTGTTTTCCCAATCCATTTCGCAAATTCATGTCATCAAAAATCATCGCTTAGCAAAAATGTTCAACTCAGACGAAATCCGCTGAGGTTTGTTTACAGCTACGAGCATTGAAATCCAATTGAATCAATTGAATTCACTGAGCTACGAGCATTGAAAGATAAAGATTGTTCGAAAGCAGAAACCGGACACTCTTGAACGACTTAATGTGCAAAGAAGCTCAAAAATGAAGGGGATAGGAGTTTAGCGAATGCCATATCTCTCGTTCATATCAGAGTGAATCAATTGGATTTCGAAACTAATATAATGGTTGCAACAATTGTCAGAATTTTAAAGAGAATGCAAGTATACAAAAGCATTGAATCAAAACTTAAGCGACAAGAGACTGACTATTGGGTCATTTTAAAACCTTGCACAACAGAATTTTTCAATGCATCCAAACATAAACTTCAATAATTTTTAGAACAAGTAATGACATCAACACTTCTTTTCAAAACCTATGTGATTTTTTCTGAAATAAACAAGAAACAAGGAAAAGGATTGCCACATGCAATTATCCGGGTGTTCTGAAAGTGTTCCACTTTCAAATTTGAAAAAATCAGGAAATTTTTTATTGGACATGCATAAAGGACAGAGACCCTGACAAAGTTGCCATGTTCAGCACCAGCAGGCAAGCAAGACCGTGTGTTTCATAGCAAATTTTTGGTTGTCTCCCATGTAGCAATATCTCCGATTTGAAAAAATTTCAAGGTAGTAACTTGCGTTCTCAGGTTCTATAATTATTTTAATTGATTTTTCTGCTATTTAGAAAATAAAATAATATTAGAGAGGAGTAGAGAGTGAAAAAAATACCTAAAGATTAGCATCAGTTGTAAGCAACCCCCAGAATTCATCAAAATAAGACTGTCAAGTTTAAACAGCAGTAGACTCAACAAAAAATTATCACTATCAACAAAAGATTATTGAGCTTTCAAAAATGGTCTAAATTGTGTATATTCATCAAATTTTCTTGGATATTTCAAATTTAAAAGTCGGACAATTTTTTGAGACACCCTCTACATGCTAACAAGACGCCTCTAGTTTCAGTATGAACAACAAAAAATCGTAACTCTATCAATATTCGGCAGATTTGAGAGGGCATGGCTTCTAAAATTAATTTGAAACCTTAGGAACTGGGTTATCGTACCATGGATACTGTTCTTTTTTATCGTCATGTTTTTAATATTTAGCCAACTTCGCACAATTTTTGGGACACCTGTTGTATGTTTCATTTCGTCCTCTTGAAATGCACCAGAAATTTTCTGGAAGAGTTGTTTGGAAATCTAGAAAATGTTTCCTGCGCCAGCAAGCAGTTGCTGATGATCTTTTTTCACAACCACTAAAAATGGCAAGCAATTTAGTGAGTTAGTGAGCTAGGTAGTTAATCGCTGTATTATTGTAGTAAGTTTAGTGGTAAGCTAAGTAGTCCATGTTTAAAGACTAAGTTTCTACCTTTCTCGCCTGTATCTTTTATCCATCGCCTAAAGCGAGTAATTTTCTGTCAAGAAGTCTCCATTCCTATGTAATTTTTTTCATTTGCCACAACGCTTGCATGCTTCATTGATTTCTAACATTCATCCACGTATTGGCTCTATCGACTAACCTTTTTTATTTGCCTACTATTCAAAATATAAGGTCCCAAGTATTGCATCTGAAAGAGGTGAAGTTTTATTTCCTTGAAAATACTCAGTTCCTTAAACATAAAGCCATATAATTATGTCCTTTAAATCAATTAACAATAGGAGTTCCGGCAGATTGAAAGTCGATTTCGTTAGATTTTAGTGGAATGGACTACGTCGTCAGTGATTTGGAGTACCAAGAAATCTTAGTTACAAGCAAACTCTTATCCCACTGTGCAATTTGATGATAGCAATCACCGCTACAGGATCCGATGTGATAATTCTTGTAATTGGTCTTTTCATCAAGATTTAATAATTTTCTACCCAAAATGACCTGTAACTATAGCGTATGGCCTACATTGCAGAGGATATCGCAGTGCACTTTCCTTCATCTCATAACTGAATTCAATACATAAAAAAACTGCGTCTGTTATTGACCGTGATTTTTGATTCAGAAAAACTATGGAACCTGCAGTTTTTAACAAAATAGTTACTTTGAGTACTATTTAACCACAGTTTTTATTTGCCTTCCAATGTTGTGTTCAAGTTATGCAGTAATTACGCAGCAGCTGTAGAAATAGTTTCATGTTTTTTGGGCTATCGGAGCCCAACACATTTGTATAGTGCCAATTCATCTTTATTATGCAAATTCATTCATGAGATTCCGATTTATTTTTCAAAATTTTTCCCCACTTATCATTCAAGCTTGCCATTGGTGGTAAGCTTTTTCTTCTAGGCTTTCACAACTGGCAATAAATGAAAAAGAATGCTCACATTTCATTTCTGGATGAAATATACGTCAAATCATTATTGGCAAATAATCTCTGACTCTTTGCTCTCTTCGACAATCAATTTTTACCTTAGAACAATTAACAAAAATGAAGAAAGACGTCCGATCCTGCTGCAGAACATACTCTAAGGGTGTATGCTACAGACTTACGTTTAAAGGACTTGTTTTTTATACCTTTGTAGAATTTTGATAAAGCATGACAGCGTTGAAAAATTAAAGATATTTTGCTGCAAGAAAATTGCTACAGTTTTGAATTTCATGGCATGAAGTACCTGCTGCTACACTTTATGTGAAGCAAAATGATGTTATGTTCTGTGTCTGAAAAAATGTTTTACGAATAAAGTTGTGTAAAAAAAGAGAGCTGAAAATCATGAAAGTTCAAAAGGGGTATTTATGACTATTTATGCTACACATCGACAGTTTTACATCAGAGAGACAAAAAAAATCCATCGTAAATGTTGAAAACCGTGCCCACGATTAATGCAGGCTTTCTTTACCCAAAAAGGGCCCTGTAGTGCATGTCCATAACGTGTCAATGATTTGACACGTAATACTAGCATTGGGTGGCTAATGCTTTGTACAGTAATTATGTCTTGGCAAAATACCAAAGTATTGAACTAGCAAAACAAAAAAGTTGGAATTAATCTATAATGGAGTCACTTGACAATGAAACATCAACCATTGAATATTGAAATATTGAAGCATTATAGTCAAAGCAAGAGTAGTGTGACCAGCATAATCCTAAAATATTTGATATTTCGAAATCATTAATGGATTATTATTCGCATAATAATTCGAATAATGATATGACATGTGGTGTAAGGCCCTCGTACTGCTAAATACATGGCGCGCCTTGTTTTCTCTTCCTAAAGCACACACATCCCCTGAACCATTGTCCAACTTACACAATGTAGGGGCGGTCAGTTGAATGAAAACATTATTATTATTTGATTCTTGAAAATCAATATTTGATTATTTTTATATATATATATAAACGACACTATACCGGCGGTACGCGGTCTACACACTAAATAAACTAAAACATTTACATCAAAAAAGTTCAAACTACAAACAACATTCATAACTAAACAAAACTACTTAAGAACAAAACGAACAGTAAAGAGAAACAGATTAACAAAATTTAAACCGAATGGGCTACGAGACCAAACTTAAAACCATTCTGCTTTTAAATGCCTCTTTCAAATATTTTGCGATTGATAAAATATTGCTTGGGTCTTCATTAGCACTTATCAGTTTGAATGCTTCATTTTTGTCCTTTAGATTGTTGATTATTTGCATGATTTCCTGACTCAAATATTGTCGCCTTAAATTTTGGTACACAATACAGTCGATTAGCAGATGGACCTCGTCTTCAATGCAATTAGCGCTACATTTTGTGCAAGTCCTATTTTCCAAAGCAATGTTTTTATGCCGACCCACTTCTATCATTAAGTTGTGATCACTACACATAAACTTAGCTACCTGTTGCCTTAATGAGAAGTCCTTCAGATGGACAAGGTATTTCGCTGTTTCAAATTTATTTTCAAACAAATTATAGTACCTAAGTTTTCTATATTTAACACTAGTTACCGATGCTTGGCGTACACACTCGCTCCATTTTGTCGCAAAAAGAGCTATAAGAAGATTATTATACGATTGATATTCACATAATCTATTTCAATCGGTCACACTACTCTTGCCTTGACTATAAGTAAGAAAGGGTCGCACTTGAAAAAAGCTGCCGTGTTTGCTTGGTTTAGATAAACTTGTGTAACAGCTTCAAAGCGAGTGGAGTGAATGGAATCAGAGGAGTTGACAGGAAAATCATCAATAATGCACCTCCATGTGCTATTACATTAAAATCACTTACTCAGCACGCCTCACTTAAATCAAGGGCGGAAATGTCACACTGGGAACGATTGTAGTACCTTTGTCTGAAAACCGGTAGTGCACGTAAACAGTTTGTACCACCTTTGTCCCAAAAACTGGTTGTTTTGACGACGAATTTCTGCTGCCACTTCGGTTGAATTTGGGGTACAATTTTAACATGATGTGTTACTGACTATATTTTTCCGATAAATCTGTAGTTTCAACCAAAAAGAAGGTAGTTTAGATAAAAAGCAAGTGGTAATTGTAACCATGACAGTTCAAGTGTCGAAGTGTCCTGAAACCGTTGACGGACAAAAGTAGAACGGCTGTAGTGAAGGACTAAAATTCCTGGTCTGTTATCTTTAAATCTTCCCAAGAGGGGTAAAACGGCTTTGGTGAAAGATCTGAATTTGTTGTCTTTTATCGTAAATTGGACGCACAAAGATAGTACCGCGTGTGCGAAAATTTGAAATTCTGGTCTTTTTCGGAATTTTGGCAGCTTAATGTAAGCTTGAAACCACAAAACTATAAACAGGTAAATTTGATTTTGTGACAAATTAATAGAAAAAGAAGACGTTCATCTTGGTCCAAAAGTGATTGCTTTTGGTCGGAAAGTTGTAATGTTTGATGAAAGATCCAGTTATTTTTTCCAATTTCTTTGGAAAACATAGGGCCAAATATTTTACGGGACTTTCTCGCCCCTGCTTAAAACCTGCGGCTATTTAATTTTTAACTGTTTGTAAGGAACTCTTCATGTTGCTATTTCGCCGAGTGTTATTTCGCCAGCCTGACTGTATTTGCAGGGTTTGTCTTTTGTCATAACAACGGATTTTTACGCTAGTATTTTTTATATCGAGTAATAAATATGCATCATTATCCATGGACAGAAGATCAAGTAGCTATTTCTACACTGACATTACGTGGAAGCAATAATTTTGTAGCTGGATATAAGATAGTTTAAAATGATTTCCTATCCGTCTATGAATTGTATGAACTCTCTGTTTTCATTCTGTGCCAGATAACTTGGAATGTTGACCATTGATGCAATAGTGCTAGAAAGGAAATCTTGTCAATCGTACTCGCATTACGGTCTAAAGTTGGCTGTCCCAAAGGTTGAATTCCGCTCAAACGACTTTTCGAAGCGGCTGAAAATCTATTGTTTACAAGAGAAAATATCCCTTTGAATCTGAAAAGAATGTTACTCGTCACAAACCTTTCATTGTGTAAAATTACGTCTGCTCGGAAAATTTCTTTGACTGGAAATCAGCCTTGGGGTAAGATGTGTGAAATTATACATAGAAAAGATCGTATAGCCGATGAAGTTAGAAACAAATGTTCACCGATCAATTGATCGTTTGTCTCACAGTGATCCATAGCATGGAAAAAATTGCAAAAATCAAGTTTTGAAAATCCGAAAAATACTTACATCTCTGTAGAGAGCATCGTGAGTGTTAACAAGAAGCAAAGTGTTTTGAAATTGGATCACTACGGTAGGTTTAGGAAAACTTTCTTTGAAAGTTGTTCTACGTTTCACTTGTTTGGTTACAGTTAGATTTCCGGTGCAACTGTCAAAATAACATCAGTTTCAAAACTTAAAAAGACCACCTTGCCATTGCTTGATTTCAAAATCCCCTCCCCCTTAATTAAAGGTAATTATCTGAATTCATGTGATAAGCAATTGCCAAGGACTTATGCAGACCTACGATTCCTTTTCTAAAACTGGAAATCTTAACTTAAAAGTTGAAAACATAAAAAGCAAGCGTTAGCAAGCCTTAGTGACCAATTTTCAGTTAAACTTCAACATCTCCTGGATGCTTTCCTCAAATCTTTCTTTTTGATTCGTTCAAATGAATAGACCCAGGGACGCCGGAGGGAAGGTAGGGCAAGGGGGTCAAGGGCGAACGCAAGGGCACTCCAGACCGAAGGCAAGCGAAATGAGCCGAAAATTTCGGGGTCCAGGAGTCCTCCCTGGAAAAACTTTTGGGGTCACGCCCCTTAGATTGGCTCAAATAACTGTCAAGAATGTTTTAAGTAATATGAGTGATGTTCTTTCTTAGATACTTGGATTTTACTAATGCAAGCTACAATGATTATTCGACTTAAGGTTTAAGTTCATGATTCTAATTCCATCGTACTTAGCGTTGTTAAAGAAATATGTAGTTCCATTAAAAGGGTACCCTTGCCCCCTTGCCCCATCTTGCAAAAGGGCAGGAGGGGCGCTTGCCCCCTCGCCCCCCCTCTCCGGCGTTCCTGAATAGACCAAATCGGCTAAGGTTTGTTTTACCAATTTCAAGTCATGTGACCATACTCTTGGAAAATTTTAGTATTATGCTACTTTTTGCATTCATGGCACATCTTTGCATAGCACAAAATATGTTCGAGAAATCAAAAGATGTTTTATCAAGTGATTGATCACGTGACTTGAAATGGGTGTAAACAAACCTTAGCCGATTTTGTCTATTGACAGCAATTTTTCAAAAATCTTGGGTAGATCACATGATGATTATTATGAATACCTCGCGGGGACCGTCCTGTTTCTTGTTAACCCTCAGGTTATTCCCTAAACAGAGATTTTTGTATTTTTGGATTTTCAAAATTTCGCTTTTTTCAATTAATTCCCTAATTATCGAAATCTGAATCACTGTGTCAGTTGAAACCTTATGAATTGTGTGAATTGTATCAAATCAAGTGAAGCACAATTATGAAGCAGCACTATCAAACAAGTAAGATATGAAATTCATCTGCAAAAATGCTCATCCGTTCATTAGTCAAAAATTACTTGGGACCCTTTTCCGCTTAACACAACAATCACTGATTATTTGAATACAAATAATTCTATTTTTTTCTGACTTAAAACAAGTAGGAACCTTAATCAAATTACCTAACCCATACAAATTGATGAAATTAGAAATTGCCCGACGAGAAGCCATGAGATATTTAAACCGGCATCCAAATCTGGATACCCAATCATCTGCCGAGTAGATATCTTAAAAAAGATTCGGGAAATTCCCAGCAGTTTTTTGTCCTGGTTGCATTTTATGACGGTAGGTACAATTTAGAAAAATCTTCGCACGTTTCTTCTGTCTTCTTCGCTTATTTGCCATCTGATTGGTCCGTGAAAACAAGATTTTGATGGTTTCCGGCCATGGGCCACGAGCAAAATTCGGCTAAAACATTTTATTCCTATCTTCAAGAAATTACGAAATTACCACTGAATATTGCCAACCACCATTGCTATGGGGGTAAAAGGGGGAGGTGCAAATATGAAGATGAGGAGAACTGAAATAGTCAGCAATGATATGACTTTGTTCCAAACATTTTGTCCAAGATTGTAGCATCACATGTGAACAGTTCAAGAGTGTTCACAAAATTTGAAAACAAATACTGCATCGTTTGAATATAAAGGCAAAGTCATTGATTTAGAAAATAGTCCTTAAGAAAATATAAGAATGAGTTGGAGACTGTACTAAATGAGCGGAATATAGAAGTGATGGGTCTGAACGAAACGAGGCTAGAGAGTAAAGTGCCAAATTCGGTAGTAAACATAGAGAATTATCAAACCTATCCAAAGGATAAGAATACTGCTGGTGGTGGGGTGGCTGTTTTATGTCAGGGGGGCCTTGCTCCACTTTCAGCGACTCGATATCACAGATCAAGATCTCGAAGTTATCGGTGATAACTCCAAAAATGCTCAGAGTTTTGTCATTCTTTGCTGGTACAGACCCCCAACGGATAACCAAGACAGTAAGTCATTTGACACTCTGGAAGTTCGACTCTGAAGATAAGGAAGTTGTGACTGGAATACAAAGAGGTTAAAATCTTTGTAATCCTTCTTTCAGTTTGAACAACAAATAAAAGAGTATACTCGTAATGCCAGTAAGCGGGGGCGGGGGGGGGGGGCTGGGGGCTTCAGCTCGTAGGAATGAAGATTCAAACTCGTATATATTGGAGGAAGCTACCGGAATCTATCCATAAGCGTACGGGAAGAAAAAATCTAGGGGCTGTCCGACACAAAGCCCATTGTTTCCCAACATTATTGCCCGACTTAGGACAAAAATTTGCCGAATGGGGCTGATTTTTGAAAATTTCTCCAAAGTTGGGGGGGCCACTGCTCTCCCGGCCCCCCGCCTCGTACACTTATGAATCTATCAAAAATGCGATATCTTTTGACGCCATACTATACAAGTCTAAAATTTCAAAATGTTCATGGAAAGACTCTCATTAGTCGTGATGCTTAGCTTCCGTCAATGGCACATTTTCCAAAAAAGGGGCGTTTTTCAACGATCTAAAGGGCGTGGTCATGAAAAATTTTCCAGACCCCCGTCTTTAATCTCTTCGCCCGCGCCTCGATTCAGCCCCCCCATCGTAAACTTCCATCCGATGGGCCTCTAACAGCACTGTTGAATGTAACAGATTCATGGTATAGCAACGTTGATCGAAAGAATGTCAACATTAGCCTTTTCCTTGATTTGAAAAAGGCATTCGATACCATTGCATGATGATATTCTCTTGACAAAACCACAAAGATATGGCATTTATCAGAAAGAGCTGACATGGTTCGCTTCTTATCTAACAACGCCAGCAGTATGCTACCTTAACCACCAGAATTCAGAGAAACGACTCGTTTCTTGTGGCATTCCTCGACGGTCTTGTTTAGGGCCTCTTCTACTTATATTGTGTACCAACGATTTTGAGGAGTCCGTTACAAAATTTGCATCCAGTACGTATGCCGATGACACAAGTATTACTTTAGTTGGAGAGGACGCTTACCAACTTTTTGAAGACTAAAGAAATGAGTTGTAAGATGTCATAAATTGGCTAAGACGAAACAAATTAAGCCTAAATGTAACGAAAAGCGAATACATGTTCTTAGGAAACAGTAAGCAACTAGGCAAGATATTCGAAATCAGTGATCTTAAGATTAGAGAAGATGAAATCAAGCGAGTTAGAAAGACGAAGTATTCAGGGCTAACTATTGATGAAACACTGTCATGGAATAAACAGTATAAGATAGTAAGAGGAAATTAAAGGGGTCTTGCTTCCATCAGAAAACTTCGACCATTGCACCCCCAATCAAAACTTCTTCAAGTATACTGGCATTGGTGGAAATTTACCTCAGATATGGTAATCTACTATGGGGTCACCTTTCTGCAACTAAACTCCATAGCTTGCAAAAGTTACAGGATAGGGCAATTACTCTGATCCAATCTGCATTTATTAAAGACAGAATACCATCTGCAACATTAAGTGTAAATGAATTAAGCTTGACCAAGCAATGATGGTGCAGAAAATTTGTAATGACCAATGTCCAGAATTCCTTAAGCAAAGGTTCACAAAAAGATCTCAGGTCTGAGGACACAGAAACGCTGTATTTCTAAAAATAATGATGACGTAAAACAAAGTTTCTTCTGGAATTATTACAAATAGCCTAAAGCTCCCTTCGATCTATTTTTTTTGTATTCTCATAAAATTTACAAAGACAAACAATTACAATACAAAAGCTAAGGGAGCATGGAAATACATAACAACCCTAAGACTTACACTTAACATGAAGACACAAATATTACAACAAGTTACAAGGTATTAAGCTACAAAATAATTGATTAGAGTGGTGTTGCCCATCCTGCCTCGATCTATTCATCTCAAACAATTAGGCATCATATATTTTGATTTTACAATTGAAGAATTTTACACATCTAATTCTAAAGTTTTTGCAAAGATTCGATTCCTATTACTTACCCCTGTCCTACTAAGATACACTAGTTCCGTTACGCTACTGTCAAGCTTCTTACAATCAGAAAACAAATTTCAAAGAAAGACATTTTAAACGGCTTTGGAGGCCATTTGTAATCCCCGGCCTTCGGCATCCGGCATCGGCATTCGTCATTCGGCATCTCGGCATCGATATCAAGTATGTTAGTGGGACAAATAGATACAACCGAAAATTCTATCCAGGGGGTAGGGCAATGACCAGATCACGAAGTATAGCTGTTTGAAGCATAGTAATTACTATGTTTGAAGTGAAAGACCACATCAAATATCATTGGCTGGGCTTCACTGTAACCGTTACAATACAGAATGGACTGTGAAGAAACCAAGCAGCAAGCTCTGTCTGGATCACCTATCACGGAAATCAAATGTTAAATTTCACGTTTCACGTTAATGAGGTATGCCATTTTCACCAGTTGCGAAGCCACAGGGGAGGTGGGAATGGAGGGACCAGACCCCCCTATTTTTCCAAAAGACGGGCCCTGAGATTCACACAAAAACGCAATAAAATCTGTCTCTCAGAGGGGTAGCAAGCTCAGTTGTTTTTATCATATGCAGTTCAACAATCTCATGAAATATTCTTAACAAATACCTGCTGTAAATCTAGCTAAAGGGGCGTTGCCTGCGTTTTTCGAGAGTTTGAAAGGCGTAGTCACCAAGGTTTTTCCGGGGCTACGCCCCAAATCCCATCACTTCTCGAGTGGGCTCTGCCACTGATTTTGACACTTCAAGAAAGTGAATACTGTCTTTTTACGTTCCCCCCAAAAAGAATGGCCAAAAGATATGGTAAAAATCATGTTTCTCGAAATACCCTCTACCACAGAACAAACTGTGCCTTTACCATCCTTTATAGATATTTCGGAGTGTGGAGGGCGGGGAATCTTCCCCCCTAGAGCAGTGGTGGAGCCATGGGGGGGTATGGGGGGGGGTAAATACCCCCCACTTTTTTGAAAATACGGTAATTTAGATTCGTCCAAAAACCTCATAAAAGTCTTAGGGTAGGGGTAGGTCTGCCTTCTGCTTTTAATCTCGCTTTCGTATTCTAAAATATGAACTTATTGTTTTGAAATTTTTTTCTGTCTTTGTCATTCTAATTTTTTCTTTGTCATTTCACATTATTACATGACTCATTTAAACTTTTATAAGTTGTGATACTAGTTGTAATACAATTCAAAACCCTGTATTAAGGTTTCTCGTATACATAAATGATTTCATCTGTCGTTTTTATCCAAAAAAGGGCGTATCTCTATATTCAAAAGGGCGTATTTCTATCTTCAAGAGGGGCGTTTCCCAAAGTTCTAAAGGGTGTGGTCCCAAAAAATTTTCCGGGGGCTCCCCGGACCCCCATCAATCCGTGCCCCCCACTTCGCAGCGGCTGGCGCCGCTGCTGCCCTAGAGATTTCCACTTTTGCTTCAGGCAAGCAAAGGTTGTGTCTCTCCCTCAAAAAGGGAACGAGAACGAAAAGTTCTTGGAAATTTCTGGGGAACTAAAATACTTCATTGCAAAAAGTAAAGCCTTTCTAGGGAGTGATTTGCGTTCTTGTTTTCCATCTTGACAAAAATAAGTTCCAGTGGCGGAAATTCAGCTTTTTGAGTGGGGGGGGGCAGGGCCCATAAATTTTCCGAGTCGGGAGAAATCCTTTTATTTGAGGTATTTTGCTGGAAGACTTGACGTATATAGGGTGCTTTAAATGTGCTAACAGAATAGGTATATCAGATTTCACAACTTTCTGTATTCAGCAAAAGTTGATAGAAAAAGACAAAAACATACCATAAGGGTAAGTTGAACAGCTCTCAGGAATCTGGGGGCGAAGCCCCCAGGAAAATTTTTGAGGACGCGCCCTCTACTTTTGCCTAGGATGCATCTCACGACCCAAAGTTTACCGGTATTGAATTTGGATTTTGACACTTTTGTAACATTTGTTTGTAGAGTAGCAGCCCCATGAAATTCTTTGAGCAAACACAATTTACTTTCGCTAAGAACACAACTTGGATCCCTTACCTGTCAGTGACAAACTTGAATATTCTACGAGTTTTAGTATCTACTTCTCAAACAAATTTTTCATAAAGAACCTCTACTTTGTCTTAGAACACTTCTCGCCATCCAATTATTGCCTGCCCCAGACCCCAAAAACATAGACATGGAAACTTTGACAATTTTTGGTTCGTTTGTCTTGTAGTGAGCGTCCCAAGGAAAATTCCAGCCTTAACATTGGCTTAGAACGCCTTTCCGAATCACGCTCCAACACCTGTTGGAAATATCGATACTATCTTCTCGTTTTTGAATGGAATTTTAGTGCATAAAAACTTAGAAATATGCTGCAGGTAGAGCGTGAGCATTTTGTTTGCTCATTCAAAAAGAAACTACTTCTCAACGGCGACTCGCTTCTTCATTCAGTTTCGATCCCACCTTCGAAATTTCCGACTTCTACAGAAAATTTCCGAGTCTTATTGAACTGGGGGGGCAGTTACCCCCCCAACCCCCCATAATTTCCGCCACTGATAAGTTCCAATGCTATTCGTTCAAAATGTTTATGAAATGAAGAAATGTCTTTTGGCGCTGAGTTTATTTTAGGACAACATGTTTTGTGTGCATTTTTATTGATTATGGCTTCAGAAATGCATCATTGTGCCTGATAATGTCTAAATTAGGTTCTGTTGTGGGAGGGCATGAAGCACAGAGATCAGATTGCATGTTTCTTTGGGCTTAATTTGAAATTCAAAAAGATATCTGCACATTTCAACACCTGCTTAAAAAAATTAAACAAAGCCATGCATAACTTTATTGTTGTCCTGCCAAAGCTCTGATACCTCCTTGGTAGGACTGTTGATTCATGTAATTTGTATAACTAACATACTTGATATCGATGCCGAGATGCCGAATGCCGGATGCCGAATGCCGATGCCGGATGCCAAATGCCGGGGATTAGAAATGGCCCGGCTTTGGAAGGCATTCATTTTCTATATGATAAGATAAGCTTTTGCTTTCCTAAAGGTAATGTGATGAAACTTAACAAGCCAGAAAAATCTTTTAAGATGTATGCAGCTACCTATAAGATCTCAGAAAAATATGAAACAAGGAGAGTGCGAGAGCTGCAGGTACCAAGACCTAGATAACTAAAAAGAGCTTTTCTCGTAAATGTGCCAAGGTGTGGAATGACATCCCAAACAATATTAGAAATGTGGAATCTGCTGCACTTTCCAAAACGCAGGTCAGAAACTATTTTTTCGGCCATTAAGACATCGAACACCCCTTGAAACATGACCTCCTGGAAGAAAATTACGACTTTAAATATATATTTCGTTTAGATACGCTGTAAATACTCTAGGCATTATTTCTTCATTTTTGTTGTTTTAAAATCATTATACTAATGGAGTATCATTGTGGTATCATGCATAAAAAAGATTAAATGAAAAGTGACATGAGAACCATATTTTTACGAGATTGGTGACCACGAAAAAGAGAACGTATCACTCTTATTGAGCGTTAGACATTAAAAACTGACCCTCATTCAATCGTATTTCATCGCCAATCATTCTCTTAAAGTATCGGCAATGATCGAAGAGCTTTATGACAATGGTCAGGGGTGAATTGCAATTTAATGAAAACCGGACTTAACCCATCAAAACGCATATGGTAAACGAATACAGTTTCGAATTCTTTTCTTCGTCATCTTTTCGCGAGAGTGTGTAAATTAATGTAAAATTGTTTGAATCTGAGCACATTTTACTGCTTCAAGCACGAAGATTCAAGTGCTAATCATCAAGCCTTCACTAAAACCTTTCCACAAAGTGGATTGCAGCTCATTTGGATAAGTTTTTGTAAAACAAGTCTAATTTTGCATGCATTGACTTTGATCTTTGTTTAATTTTGCATTGAATGACGTATGTTTAACTGATTTAATCTTTTCAGATCGATCCCAACTTTCTTGTTCAGCTACGGCTACAAGTGATGACCAGACAGCAACCATTACAACTAGGTCAGAATCTGAGGTAGGAATTATTGATTTCTACACAATCACTTCTTACCATGCTCTCAAAATCAAGAAAGCAGGTCGGCTTCATTAAGATAGATCCAACTCATTGCTTATGCCGACAGCGAAAGAGATCCTTTCCTTCCCCCCTTTTTGATTACAAAGTCCACTTTGTAATCTGAGAAGGGGCTTCGATGTCAGTCAGTCAGAAAGAAAGAAAGAAAGAAAGAAAGAAAGAAAGTAACCCACTTCCGTCACGCTCGTTAAAGCAATTGATTAACGTTTTATCTCTGCTAATTGGCACTGAAATAAAGAAAGCGCACATAAAGCGCACACAAGACAGAAGTTTCCCGCGATCCTATAGCAACATTTGACGTCGGCTTATTTCATGTTAGACAGATTTGACACCATAAGTTGGATAAATTACTAGGATGTTTACCCTGGCACAGCAACAAATTCACCCAGAATTGGCACGTCCTTGACTTCATTAGCAGCTTAATTATGTCAAAACAATCGTTTTCTAGAACGAACGAATCATTACCCACTTATTGATAGTACTCATTATGCAAATAACTCAACTTTAGAGGATGATGTAACCGGTGGCCTGCACAGAGGCTAGCATTTGCAGCATAACCAAAGGTAGAAGGACCCCCCTCCTACACAGCAACGGATGCAATCATCGCAAGTGAAGTTGAGACGAAAGGTGCAGAATCCCAGCAAGCAATGGCGCCATGGACTGGGGGAAGGGACGTGATCACACTGAACCAAAACATCTTCATGCATATAATTCTGCACAGAGGAATCTTCGTGACTGCTTGTCTCAAATTAGATGCCCGCGAATAGCAACAACTGTAACGTTCTGTACGGTTCTGCATAAGTAATTTTGCGTTATCGTAAATCTCACATGACATCTCATTTGACACAGATGCACCAATAGTTTTGTGCACGAACTATAAGCAAACTAGGGGTAATGACTTTTGATTTTTGCGTATCATTCTCGTTTGACATAAAGACCAAAATATTGCCTTTGACCTTGAGGCGATTCTTGTCCTTATACTAGGCGCTCGATTTTCCATTGAAGGCGACATTAGCAGCAACACTCATCTCTCTGACTGTAGCAAAAAAGAGGATCAACGATCATTTGGGGTTATGAAGAAATCAATAATCAGACATTCTTATGCTTGTTTAGCTCAGGACGGACTTTGTAATCATCCAAAAGGATCTTATGTTTTGTTTACCATTGCGTCTGTTTCGCATTGGATGATAAGGCAAACATAGTGTAAATAACGGGGTGAATGGCAATTCATCCACACTTACAACACATCATCTTACAACGAATTCATCCACAAGCTTCAGATAAACAATTTTGTGAAAAGGGACACTGAAGTGACTATATGGGCGCAGCTCTTTGAGTGATGGCAACTCTGGGGGGGGGGGAGGGGGCAGTGATGTCAGCTTTAGTGGTCGATGTTGTCCTCTCTGCTAAAGTCGAGAAAGAATGGAGGGAAGAAAGGAAGATGTGGGTCCGAGAGCGTAGCTCCACGGAATAGTTCTAGGTCAAAGCCCCTTTTTGCGAAGAGAACGTCCACTTACTATTGGGAAAGACCCTTACGCGTCTATCAAACTCTATTGTTACTTGCCTAATCAAACTTAGACATTCTCTCAATGGATTTAGACGAAGTGGAAGAGTGACCTCAGAGGAAAGTAGGGACACGTGTCTCCCCATTCTCTCTCCCGTGACATTCCCAGTTCTCGGTTGGAATCATGATTTCACCATCATCCAAAGTGAAACCGACTCTAGTATTTGTCAGTTGAAATACCTTATCTGTAGTTTGTGCAATTGTATGTTTAGATGTTAATCTACTTTCACATTCTTTATGTAATACCCATTGGACAGTCATGTTCTTCTCGAGTTCATGACGATAGAAACGAAAAGGACCCATGAAGTCCTGTGTGTAGCGTGCAAGCGCAACAATTAATGAAGTTGGTTGGACATTGGATCCGCACAAATCCGATCCCCTGAAAGCGGCATCTTAGGGTAACTCTGCTTTCCGCTCCATTGAGCAGCGAGTTGCCGTTATGCAAAACAACTCTCTGATGCATCTTTCAATTGCCTACACTATGCAGAACAGCGTCCTTATTACCACTTTTCGATAGACCGAATAGTATTGGAGAAATTCACTGCTTTTTTTGGGTGGTTGGTTTCGCAAAACAGCAACTTGCTGCTTACTGGAGTGGAAAGCAGAGCTACCTTAAGCTTGGTTCACACTAGGTCGTTTGTATCATTCGGGTCGTGCAAAAAGACCCTAAGACAAAGGCTCAGAGTTTCAGTCCTTTGTCCTTATGGTCTTTCTGTACGACTGTAACATTTCAAAAGACCTAGTGGGAACCAAGCATTAGAATTCCTTGAATGGTGTATTCTCTGATGCTAATCTTGTAATGTATGTGCTAATATTTTCTTTAACAGAGACCAGACTCGATAGATACTGCGCAATGTAGAGATGTTTTCCCTGAAGGTAGGTAGCTACGCGTTTATTTGAACAAGTCAGCTAACGGCAATATCTACATTGACGATAAGAAACCAGATAAGCGAGCGAAGCCTTGGATGCGTTGCAAGTTTTAAAAGACCAAATCTTCATGAAACCAGAAGCTGGATAGCCATTTCAACGATAAAACTTTTTATGGTAGAACCTTTCATTATTGAAATTAGCAAGCAAGGAGAAGAGAACGTATCGCTTTAATTGAGCGGGATACTTTAGCCTATCAACGTACATATGATAAACAAATACAGTTTCGAATTCTTTTCTTCGTCATCTTTTTCGTGACAGTGTGTAAATTAATGTAAAATTGTTTGAATCTGAGCACATTTTACTGCTTCAAGCACGAAGCTGCAAGTGCTAATCATCAAGCCTTCACTAAAACCTTTCCACAAAGTGGATTGCAGCTGCAGCTCATTTGGATAAGTTTTTGTAAAACAAGTCTAATTTTGCATGCATTGATTTTGATCTTTGTTTAATTTTGCATTGAATGACGTAAATTCTGCTTAACTGATTTAATCTTTTCAGATCGATCCCAACTTTCTTGTTCAGCTACGGCTACAAGTGATGACCAGACAGCAACCATTACAACTAGGTCAGAATCTGAGGTAGGAATTATTGATTTCTACACAATCACTTCTTACAATGCTCTCAAAATCAAGAAAGCAGGTCGGCTTCATTAAGATAGATCCAACTCATTGCTTATGCCGACAGCGAAAGAGATCCTTTCCTTCCCCCCTTTTTTGTTTACCTTTGCGTCTGTTTCGCATTGGATGACAAGGCAAACATAGTGTAAATAACGGAGTGAATGGCAATTCATCCACACTTACAACACATCATCTTACAACGAATTCATCCACAAGCTTCAGATAAACAATTTTGTGAAAAGGGACACTGAAGTGACTATATGGGCGCAGCTCTTTGAGTGATGGCAACTCTGGGGGGGGAGGGGGCAGTGATGTCAGCTTTGGTGGTCGATGTTGTCCTCTCGGCTAAAGTCGAGAAAGAATGGAAGGACAAAAGGAAGATGTGGGTCCGAGAGCGTAGCTCCACGGAATAGTTCTAGGTCAAAGCCCCTTTTTGCGAAGAGAACGCCCACTTACTGTTAGGAAAGACCCTTACGCGTCTATCAAACTCTATTGTTACTTGCCTAATCAAACTTAGACATTTTCTCAATGGATTTAGGCGAAGTGGAAGAGTGACCTCAGAGGAAAGTAGGGGCACGTGTCTCCCCATTCTCTCTCCTGTGACATTCCCAGTTCTCGGTTGGAATCCTGATGTTCACCATCATCCAAAGTGAAACCGACTCTAGTATTTGTCAGTTGAAATACCTTATGTGTAGTTTGTGCAATTGTATATTTAGATGTTAATCTACTTTCATGTTCTTTATGTAATAATAGTCATGTTCTTCTCGAGATCATGCAGATTGAAAGGAGATAGGATCCATGAAGTCCCGTGTGTCCCGCATAAATGCAAAAAATATTCGAGCCAGTTTGGGATCGGATCTGCGCAAATCCGATCCCCTTTAAATGACACCTTAGATTGCTTAGATTTTGTACTGTCTGCTGCTAATCTTGTAATATCTATGCTGATCTTGTCTTTTTCAGAGACCACAGTCAATTGAAGCTATGGAATGTAAAGATAATTTCCCTGGAGGTAGGCAGCTACGCTTTCATCTTACTGCTATTTAATAATGAGCAAAGTGAAAGGAACGAAGGCAATTGGTAAAAAATAAAAATAAAACTCCAAAGCGTGTTATTGTTCTTACTACACTATGTCGATGGTTGTGTCGAAATCATCAAGTATAAAGGCTAGAAATAGAACACCCAAGACTCGAAGTGCTTTTATCTCCGTTAATGCTCTTAAAGATGAACAGCGGGCATTAGAACAAGTTAGCTAATGGCAACATTTACACTGACAGAGAGCAATACCAGAAGCAAACGAAGCCTTGGATGCGTTACGAGCTTTGAAATACCAAATTTTTGCGAAAGCTGAAGCCTGAAATCCTTAAATGACTGGTTTCATTCATTTCATGATACAATTTTACATTGTATATCGCCTAAACAGAGCAAGATACAGTTCTAACAAACTGAGGTAGAATGTTACAGCAAAAGAAACAGTAAGGGTAATAAAAATTACAATATAAAGTATAATAACAAATTCTTTTTGTGGGTTATGGAACCATACTGGCCGCATAGCTACTCTGTTTTGGGGCTTTGTCATGGGCAAATATTTTCTGGCTGAATATTCAAGGTTTTTGTTCCAAGTTCTGCTGCTTGTTGTAGAAAATGTGCGAAATTTTTCTGCTTACTGATATCTTGGGACGTCAATACGTTGATGAATGCACACTCTTTTTGTGTAGCTGTTACAGTCCTGTTTAAACCAGGTCCAAGAAAGGTCTGCCTTAGGTCATGATATACCTCACATTCAATAAGGAAATGAATTTCGTTTTCCACTTTGCCAGACTTACACATGTCACAGGTTCGTTGTGACACCTCTAGTTTTTGGTGTCAGCCAGTTTCGATTCGGAGTTGGTGGTCACTGCATCGGAATTTGGCGATAAGCTTCCTGAAGTTGAATTGAGGGAGGTTTAGATAAGTCTCCGCTCTGAGCTCCTTTTTGAAGAGTTTGTAAGTTCGTAATTTAGAGTTATCTTTGCTGTTAAATGACGATATGTTTACTTTCTTGCACCATTGAATCTTGAAGACTTCATTCAGTTTTTTAAGGGTTTTTTTAAATATCACATTACTAGAGATTTGATTCGCATTTATTTAAATGTGTTCATATCGATTAGTTTCAGGATGAATTTAACACGTAAATGATTACAGATATGTTTGAAGTTTAGCAAAAAGCTTTCAAGTATACATTAAAAGTCAAAAGCTTTTAACTCTGTAGATAATCAGTCGATTTGAAAGATTCTTGTGTCTAACACAGATATTAGGAAAGGGGTTATTCTGCTATGGAGCCTGTTTGCTACAACGTTATTTTTCAATACAATCAAACGTCGAATAATTGTCCTGGAACATCCTGCGCAGTAACTGTAATACCTCCTAAGCAAGACAATGTCGTAGATTATGGAACATCTCATCAACGTTTCCAAAGTATGGAGCTTGTTTACTTGCCAATAGTTTGGCATTTATGCACGATCTTTGAATGAATATTTCCCAACTTGTATATCTCCTTCTTATCATGCTCCTTTATTCCTTCTTTCAGTCGAGATCACTGAAAACTCATTGCAAAATCTCATCAACGTTTCCAAAGTATGGAGCTTGTTTACTTGCCAATAGTTTGGCATTTATGCACGATCTTTGAATGAATATTTCCCAACTTGTATATCTCCTTCTTATCATGCTCCTTTATTCCTTCTTTCAGTCGAGATCACTGAAAACTCATTGCAAAAGATCAGTCAGTTGTTAGAAGCCCGGGACGAATCCGCCGCCAGAGAAGTAAGAAAAGTTAAATGCTTTGGATAACATCTATAATGTAAAGGATGAGTGTAAAGTGTGACCTGTAACATGGATAACATCTATAATGTATTTGCAACAATCATACAATCTACAGTTAACTTTGACCTGCTTCTGTCTGCACATAATTCCTGCCTACTCTTTAGAGAAAGAAATTGAGAAAAATGATTCCACCTTAAATAGAAACTTCAACTCCTTCTGTGATTGGTTTTCGGAAAACAAACTAAGCAGTCAGAGAAGTAACTTCCATTCTCTATCCCTACTAAAGCAGCCTCTCTCTTTGCCAACAGGTATTTGAAACGTTGATAAGGGAGAAATGCGGGAAGCCAACATCGACATTAAAAAAGAGGAAGATACCGTGTCCTGTTAATAGTTGTGAGAAAAGTGCAATCGATTTAGCAAGACATTTAATGCAAGTGCATGGATGGAATGAGATTGCTGCACGCACAGCAGTTGGTCGCTTTCAGCTTAGGAAGAAGCGAGACATCAAGATTGGAAGGAAACGGAAAGATTATGTCAAAAAAGCATGCCCAATATTCACTTGTGGAAAAGTTGTGTGCAGGCTAGATAACCATTTGAAGCAGGTTAATATGATTATTTTCTTTATTACATTATCACATTATCAATTTATTCAAAGTAGGCATAAGCATGCAAAACAATGAAACAATGAATGAAAATGGCGTTTTAACCCCGGAGAACATGTGAGCAGTAAAGGTAGGAGGAGGCACAGGCGTTATTCTCGTTTGCAGGAAAAGAAGACGTTCTAGACAGAGGAATTTCCCAATGTTTTGATTTCCAGTGTCAAGAAAACTAGTAACTCTTCAGAGAATATGTCAAGGGGGTTGTCCATTGTCCACTCGCAGCCGTTAATCTTTTGTTTCAGAAATTCACCATTGCTCCTCGCTAGTGTGCGGTAGAAGGGCGCACTTTTTCATATTTATTCCATTAAAAATTTACAATACATGGTTACTTACTATACCTACACCTAACGCTACCCTACTACGAAGACAGTTACTATACCTACACCTAACGCTACCCTACTACCCTACACTGCTACGCTACCCTAGTACCCCAAGGAGCGAAACAGTTTTGTCTATCCAGGGGTCATAAATATAAAAAAAGATTAACAAAAAGACAAACATAGCTACAAGTTAAGGATTCTTGCAACCAAATAATTGCGAGTGAAGATTTGAAATGTTTGGAACCATGAAAGGTGGTGTAAAAACGTCTATTATTTGGTCGCAAGCTTCCTTAAGACATTAACTACTGAAAACGGACACATACAGAAGGGATTTGGGTGCTCTTTTCAGGGATTCCAATAACGTTCAACCAAAGCGTTGTCTCAGAAATGTAATTAATAGTTAAAATTAAGATCATTTTGTTTGGCTTCCAAGGGCAAATGTTTGTTTCCGTACAGAAGAATTTGCAACATATTGATATCTGCACTCTCAGAATGTCCACAAGCTTCTTGCCCCCCGTCCCTTGTTTTCCTAGCCACCTCAGATTAGTCAATAAGCAGATTAGCGTCTGCCGGGTCAGCGGTCAAGTGGCTAATAGAAAGCAAAGCCGCTACAAAGACATCGCTGCTATTTTCAATCTTATAACCGCAACCTCCAACCGCAAAATTTTCAAAGTCAATCCAAACGTTTCCTGACGCCCATGGCTGAATGTTTGAAAGCGTGATTCATAATATGGAAATCTGTTGACCAAAAGGTTTCCACCCTTCGTAGTCGAACAGTAAACAGAAATAAAAATTAGATTGCCTAGCCTAGCCTAGCTAGGCCAGGCCAAGCAGATCTCTAGGCAGAAATCTAGCCTAGCTTTTTCAATCAGAAATGGCAAAGTTGTAGATCAACAACTTAGCCAAAGATATGGAGGGGGGGGACCAAACTTTTTCGAGTTTCTTTAGACAAAAATAAACTTTCCTGAAATCAACAAAAAGTTTTGAAGAATAACTTGCAAAGGCAGCCTTAAAGGAAATATTGCGATTTACGCATCTTTCGATTGCAAAGACTATGAAGAATAACGGCCCTTATACCGCTTTCGATAGATAAAAAAGTACTGGAGAAATAAAGTGGTTATTTAGGAGACTGGCTTTGCAAAACGGCAACTTGCTGCTCAATGGAGCGGAAAGCAGAGTTGCCTTAAAATGATAATAAATCTTAGACGTGTTTCATGTCGACAGGCAGCTTATTAGGTGGACATAACAATCAAAATATTAAACCTTTCTTTGATTTGACGAGAAAGGATATTTCTTGCAATGACCTCAGTAGACTAGCCTGTGTTCCAGACCACTTTTTTTCAAGTGGTCTGGAACACAGGCTACAGTAGACCCACTTTACCCGCATTACCCCCACCCTACCCTATTCAAACAATGTGTGAAACGCATCTCAACAAAGGTTGCATGTTTCACCTGCATGTGTAATCTGCAATGGGGAACCTGCAGTAGCAAGCTTTTGCTTTTTACTTTGCAGACCCTTCCTTCTATTGAATAATGGGTCTACTCGTAGGCAACATCACTAGGACAACACAAGGAAAGTAATACGAGAAATTAAAATACTTGTTAGTTGATCCGTTGATCAATTTGCGCTAGATACAACATGAGTGATGGAGGTTTCCAGAAAAGACTAAAGGAGGGCTTATTTCAGAATGATTACCGATACCTCCAGTGAATAAAAATTAACTCGATCTTTGGCATATATGGCATTTATCCTCATTTACATTCTTACAATTGTTTGGAAGCCATTCTGAAATTCCAAGAGCGTCGATTTCTAATGCTTTGAATGATGACACTGAATTCTGAAAATACACGAAGTTTCGGAAATCTCGGAAGTTTCTGCAATAATGATTCACCATTCCCCCTTTGTTTTTAAGGTACATCATCTGAAAGACAAACGATATATCAAATCATTGAAAAACGAGGCCATTCCATTGCATCAGGCACAAGAAACGGAGGTGATCCCGCGAGACATTTCCATAGGCACGGAGAGCAAATTCAAGGATGGAGAGCAAATTCAAGAAATTGAGGCAGAAGAACGAAGTGAAAGCAGTGAAGGTGACACGGCAAGCGTAACAAGCGAATACGAGATAGGTCAAGAATTTGATCCAGCTCCTGCAGAAGCTACGATTTTCAGGTGCTTTAAAAAATGGCTGATGTCACTGGATGGAAGCGCAAAGAAAGACAGAGACGCAAGGCTTCACGTTGCACAACTTGCATTCATTAGCAAATCAATAAACGGAGACCAGGAAAATGACGACGTATTAAAGCTGATAGATGGCGACCTCGTCAGAGATCGTTGGCTGGAAAACTTTCGGAAGACTGCAAAGCCTGGTACTGTCAAGGCTTATTTACATTCTTTGCGATTTTTCGCAAATTTTCTTAAGTTCCAGGAATCCCTCATCAGTGTTGAGCAGGAACGTTTAGTTGCTTTCGAAGGCAGAGTCCAGCTCTGGTTGAAGTCGCTAAACAAATCTTTGAATCGCCGCAAATGGGAGAAAAGGGACGAAGACCTAGAAAGGATTGCTACTCCAACAGATTACGTTACCTTCGACCAGTCAGAGCAAGTGAGGCACGCCATCAAAGTTTTATCCTCCTTCATGGGAGCAAATCCTGGTCTATATAAAGCAGATTACACGTGCGTAAGAGATTACCTCTTATCGACCTTGATTATGGACAATGCTTCACGATCTGGAGCTGTTGCTGGACTTCGTATCCAGGATGTTAAAAAAGCAACTAAGGAGGGTGACACGATGGTGATGACAGTTGTTGATCACAAAACGCTAGATTCAACTGGACCAGCTGTCCTAGGTACGTCCTTGGTGACATTTCAGTACCTGGACATTTTTATCAGCAAAATGAGAGCCAGGATTGCACAAATAACCGGAAGCAAGTCTGATAATGTTTTTTTGTCATTCCTCAGTGGGAAACCAATGAATTCATCAAATGTGTCGGACCGTTTGGGTTCTTTTTGGAGACAGGCTGTGGGAAAGCATATGAATGCTACCCTGATCAGAAAATCTTCCGTTTCTGTTGTTCACAAGGATACTCCCGACAAAAGGGGAGAGTTGGCAACCCTGATGAACCATTCAGTAAAAACCGCCGAGAACGTCTATTTCATTGCCTCCAAGAAGCAAACGTCCGCTAGAGCAAGTAGCTACCTCAGAGGAGCTATGAGAAATACTACAGATGCTGCAGAAGAAAAAGAAAAAATAACAGACAAAGATGAGGAAAGCGATGAACGATTGATGGAATTGTTTCCAAAAGCCTTCGAGACAGGAAAGATAAGAATGAGAGAAGTAAGAGATGTAGCAGAACTTAGCCCCGAACTGAAAGGCAAAGAGAGAGCCATTTATGAAAGAATACGCTACATCATAAGCAAACAGAAGAAAACTGAAGTATTGACCCTGCCATCAGAGTGTGAGGAAAAGGAGACAAGGCTGCGCCGCATAGGCATAGAAACTGAAAGAATTGATGAATTGGAAGCAACAGATGAAGTAGCAGAGGAAAATGATTCCGAAAGTTTGTTTGATGATGAAGAGGAGATCATAAAGAATAAAAATCCGCACAGCCGAGTAGCTTACACTGCAAAGCAAAATAAAATGATTGCCGATATATTCAAAAAGCAAATAGAAACAACAGAAACGATTATGGAAGAACATGTTGCGAAAAAATTCAAAGCAAATCCCGTATTAAGAGATCTCGGAGAACAGTTAACTTCAAAACAATTGTGCGATAAAATTCGAGCAATGCGTAGAGCATTTCGTCTGAAAAATAAGAAGAAGTGATTTCAACGTGTAAGCTGTTTACAACACTCGCAATCTCGTTGGGCATCAAATCATTCCACGTAGGGTGTCATCCTATAAACACCGCTCCTCAATGTATAAGAGAATAACCAACTGATACCAAAGTTTTCACTGTCAGCAAAATGCATTCCTTTAGTCCTGATTTTCACATCCTTGATTCAAAAATAAATATCGATGTACCGGGTGAATAAAAAAATTTTCCCAGTTTGGAGGGTTGTGGAATAAAAAGCACGAGGTCGATTTTCAAAACTGTAATGCTAATGTATCAGTCAAAGGCCAACGTAGATGTGAAAATTTTGTTTGCTAACATCACTCATCATTCAGACCCAAAAATTAGGAAAATGTTCGTAAGGAGCATATTTGGGAGTAAGGATTCCTCATTCCATTCTGGTCTATGATTTACTTCCAATTAAAAATCAAATGCTATTTCTGAGACATTCAATGCAAATTGCGATGCCACATAAATCATGGACCGGAATCTTGTTGGGTCTAAGAGATACGTGATGTTACAAAACATAATTTTCTCATCTAAGTTAGCAGTTGACTGAAAGAATAACATTTTAACTTTGTATATCGGCTTTATACTTTTTATTTCATAGCCCTTCAAACGGGGAAACTTTTTTTTACTCACCTGGTACTGTGAAAGCAATGATGTTTATAGGATGGTTCCTATTTGGTTCGTAATATGCACGGTGCCCAGCAGGTGTTTAGTTGTGTATTTAAGTAGTGGTAGAGCATTCCTTTTAGTATGATCGCAAAGTCGAAACTTAGCATTTGATTTGGGCATTAAATCATTCCACGTAGGATGTCATCCAATAAACACTCATTAGGCTTAAAATCGTTCACTGTCAGCAAATGGCAATGCCTTAGTACTGATTTTCACTCCCTTGATTCAAGGATAAACATCGGTGTAGTGTGAAAACAATGATGTTTATAGGATGGTTCCTATTTGGTTCGTAATATGCACGGTGCCCAGCAGGTGTTTAGTTGTGTATTTAAGTAGTGGTAGAGCATTCGTTTTAGTATGATCGCAAAGTCGAAACTTAGCATTTGATTTGGGCATTAAATCATTCCACGTAGGATGTCATCCAATAAACACTCATTAGGCTTAAAATCGTTCACTGTCAGCAAATTGCAATGCCTTAGTACTGATTTTCACTCCCTTGATTCAAGGATAAACATCGGTGTAGTGTGAAAACAATGATGTTTATAGGATGGTTCCTATTTGGTTCGTAATATGCACGGTGCCCAGCAGGTGTTTAGTTGTGTATTTAAGTAGTGGTAGAGCATTCCTTTTAGTATGATCGCAAAGTCGAAACTTAGCATTTGATTTGGGCATTAAATCATTCCACGTAGGATGTCATCCAATAAACACTCATTAGGCTTAAAATCGTTCACTGTCAGCAAATGGCAATGCCTTAGTACTGATTTTCACTCCCTTGATTCAAGGATAAACATCGGTGTACTGTGAAAGCAATGATGTTTATAGGATGGTTCCTATTTGGTTCATAATATGCACGGTGCCCAGCAGGTGTTTAGTTGTGTATTTAAGTAGTGGTAGAGCATTCCTTTTAGTATGATCGCAAAGTCGAAACTTAGCATTTGATTTGGGCATTAAATCATTCCACGTAGGATGTCATCCAATAAACACTCATTAGGCTTAAAATCGTTCACTGTCAGCAAATGGCAATGCCTTAGTACTGATTTTCACTCCCTTGATTCAAGGATAAACATCGGTGTAGTGTGAAAACAATGATGTTTATAGGATGGTTCCTATTTGGTTCGTAATATGCACAGTGCCCAGCAGGTGTTTAGTTGTGTATTTAAGTAGTGGTAGAGCATTCGTTTTAGTATGATCGCAAAGTCGAAACTTAGCATTTGATTTGGGCATTAAATCATTCCACGTAGGATGTCATCCAATAAACACTCATTAGGCTTAAAATCGTTCACTGTCAGCAAATTGCAATGCCTTAGTACTGATTTTCACTCCCTTGATTCAAGGATAAACATCGGTGTAGTGTGAAAACAATGATGTTTATAGGATGGTTCCTATTTGGTTCGTAATATGCACGGTGCCCAGCAGGTGTTTAGTTGTGTATTTAAGTAGTGGTAGAGCATTCCTTTTAGTATGATCGCAAAGTCGAAACTTAGCATTTGATTTGGGCATTAAATCATTCCACGTAGGATGTCATCCAATAAACACTCATTAGGCTTAAAATCGTTCACTGTCAGCAAATGGCAATGCCTTAGTACTGATTTCCACTCCCTTGATTCAAGGATAAACATCGGTGTAGTGTGAAAACAATGATGTTTATAGGATGGTTCCTATTTGGTTCGTAATATGCACGGTGCCCAGCAGGTGTTTAGTTGTGTATTTAAGTAAAGGTAGAGCATTCCTTTTAGTATGATCGCAAAGTCGAAACTTAGCATTTGATTTGGGCATTAAATCATTCCACGTAGGATGTCATCCAATAAACACTCATTAGACTTAAAATCGTTCACTGTCAGCAAATTGCAATGCCTTAGTACTGATTTTCACTCCCTTGATTCAAGGATAAATATCGGTGTAGTGTGAAAACAATGATGTTTATAGGATGGTTCCTATTTGGTTCGTAATATGCACGGTGCCCAGCAGGTGTTTAGTTGTGTATTTAAGTAGTGGTAGAGCATTCGTTTTGGGATGTTCACAAATTCGTAACCTTTGCAGATAAGCATCTCAAGTAGATAGTAAAGAGTCCAACCAGAATTTCTCAAAATCTGCTACCTTAATTGATCAAATATCCATAGGCAATCCTGAACTTGTAAAGTGTGCGGATATTCTGCAAGGTATCTTTGTCTCGGGAGTCTTCTAGATCTCCACAGTGAATGTATTCGAGAGGCACCACACTCCTGCAGAGTCCGGTGCTATTTCTGATGTCTGATGTCTGATGTTTAGAAATTGGCACCAATTTTGTATACATCTTTGGCTTTTCATATTCTGTAGGTATTTTTTGACTGAGTTATATTTCACTCGTGCCCAAAAAAGTAGCTTCAGCGTGATTTTTTGCATTGATTTCACATAGGCCTGATGTGCAATCAATTTCCCAACATGACAATCCACTCACAAGACTCAATCAGTGGTCGTCATTTTGAAGTTAAGACTGGTCAATCCTTAGTTATTTTTTGTTCTAGAAAAAAGCATAATACAAACCCTAATTATACCAAAAAGAATAATTTTGCTTCATGGCTTTCATTCTTCGAAAGCAAAACCCATATTAATAGCCCCCTTGGAATCTTGCTGCATTGTGAAATTAGATGTGATGATCATTAACAAATTCGATCCCTGTGGCACAGATGCCACGCCAAATCCAAGCAATTGTATGTGTTGTATGTCGTAAGCAATCCTTTTTAAAATGCATTTTAAATGCGAAGTATGTTGAAGAGAGTTTATCTGTTTTACAGTTTTAGATCGAGTTTTACGTTTGAGTCATTTTAGAACTTACCATATTTGGCACAAATGCCACTCCAACCACGAGCAGTTGCATACAGGGTGTCTCAAAAAAACTGTGCGACGTTTGATTGAACATTGAAAAACAACGATACCATGAACAGGTTCATGAGAACGTAACCCTGCCCCTAAGATTATGTAATAATTTTAGAAACCAGAATCTTGCAAATCGGCTGAACATTCACTGAGCTACGAGCTTTCATAGGTCGAAAATATAGGATAGCTGAAACCAGAGACCCCAAGATTTCTTGTAATGAAAAAAATCTCCGAAGACCGAGTTGAAAGAAGCTGATCCAATGTCATACATCTCGTTGGCATCAGAGCAAACCAAATACGACTTCTAAAGCAATTCAATCCTTGCAATCATTGTCAGAATTTGCTTAACATTGCATAGGTGCAAAAACAGTGGTCTAAAACATAATCAACGAGAGATTGAATCTGTTTCCTCAAAGCACCCGTTTGCTTGAAAGTTAGGTTATCGAAAGCCTGTTCAAATTCCTTTTGGTTTTCCCTAAAACAATTGAGAAACAACAGAAACGATGACCTATGGGATTTTTACCAAAAATGCCATTTCGAGGCCTCTGGTTTCAGCTTTCGGGCAAACTTGAACTTCAAACGCTTGCAGCTTCATTCATTTTTAGTGGATTTGCAAGACCCGTATGTCAAAAACCAATTTACAATCTCAGGAAAAGGGTTAATTTACTGAGTTCCCATTTAGCGTATCTTTATTTTTAATATTTAATCAAAAGTCGAACAATTTTTTTTGAGACACCCTTTTTGTTGTTTGTCGTAATTAATCGTTGTCAAATTCGATGTAAATTTAAAGTAAGTTGAAGAGAATTTATCTGTTTTACAGTTTTAGTGCTCTGTTTAGATTTATCGAGTTTTACATACAGTCATTTTAGAAGTTATCATTTTCTCATACCGTGTGACCTAAAACAAGTGAACCGAGAGAAATTTTGTTGTCCACATCAGAGTAATTCATAGAGATCAGTGATTTAATGTAACTCTGCTTTCTGCTCTCATGAGCACGGATAGTGAGATTTCTGGAATCTTTCCCTCTTTGAGTTCTATAAACTATGTTTGAACTTATAATTTGTTCTCGAGCCCATCGCTCTATCAAAACTCAGTAAGGAGTATGGTATTGATGAAGCATTCTTCGTAATCGGAATGTATGTTTAACGAAGTTATTTGTTTTTGCAGCCCTTGAAAAAGCAAATTTCCAAATATTCTACAGGTTCCAATGAACTTCAATATGCACTCCGCTAATGCATAGTCTCTTTACCAAGAGACCATGGCTAATGTAACGATTTTTATCAAACCTTTCACCTCTGACACTACGTGCGCCACTGGCACTAAACCTTTTACTACTGGCACCAGCCAAATATTCTAAATGCATTACTAAACTCTGCGTAACAGATTTATGCAGAGCATTTTTTTGGTCCACACGGTGTGGGCTTTCAATAATTAAAATGAAATAGCTATTGTTAACATTGAATCTTGTGAAATTTGAACTATTTATTCTTTGTTCAGTAAGCAGACACAAAGTTTTATGATATGAAGCTTTATGATGTTTTTTCAATCAGAACACTGTTGAGATATCAAATTGTTTCATTTTGACTGATTCTTACTGGTTTTCTTATGCTGATAATTGAGGAGTGCGATTAGCTCATCACAAAAAGCAAGAAATACATATGAAATATTGATCTTGTGATTGGCAAAAGAACTCATTTATTAACAGAATACGAAATGACATTCAAAATACAACTCCTACAAAGGATCATTCAGCTTATAGCTTTATAAGCAAAAGTTCATAATTTTAAATGAAACATGTATGGGACACCGTTTGCACAAAGATGACAAAAACTAGGAAGGTTGATGACACACAAACCTAGTTTCTGTCAGTTTCGTGCGATCCACAAGACTGTCCTGAAGCCTAATTACCTTTATGGACTGAAATGAAGGTGCAGATGGAGAAATGGTTGGAAATTTTATACATCTTCTGCAAAGGAACAACTGGTATTAAGTAAGAGTGAAAGGTAAGACCTCTAATAATACCATAATTGAGAAAAGATGAAAACAGTGAATCGTAAAGACATATCAGAGTTGTGGAGGAATCAGACAGCAACACTTTAGTTGTTCTTCAACAAACAACATCTAAAAACTTGACATACTTGATCCTTTCAAAACATTCCTAAAAATTCCTAAGGTTTATCAAATCAGGTCTGGTATTGGTTCTCAAGGAAAATGAAAAAGGACAGAATTTGCATTGTCACTATTCGGAGCCAGTTTGTTATAAGTAACGCAGGATTAAACTTTGTTAAGTAGCTATATGTCGTAGCCACCATAAATAGGCCAAAGAAACTCCCATCAATCCATTCTTTCTCTTACACCCCGTTTACACGCTTATATGTTTATGTCTACGCTTTGTACACACATTCCAATTGTAATTTTGCGCATGATCAACATACGGGTACGGACCATAATGATTCACTCTTGTAGCGTACCCAAAAAGCTACGTATCCATTTACAATATGGTACGATTCCAAGCGTATCCGTGATTATGCAAAGCCAATCGTCACCGTTTTGGGAACGGATCGAGATAAAGTTTTGACAAATGCAAAGTCAGACTTAACCCTACTCCATCCGGGGGGCGGGGGGGCAAAGATGGCCCTGCCAGAACGTTGAATCTTTCAAACTTATAAGACCGAGAGTAAAGATGATAGAGAGCTGAAACATCAATGAATTTTCCTGTATTTTAATCAGCAATTAGATTTTATGGTTTTCATTATCATGATGTAAGTCACGCAATCAGCAAATTCAAGCGAAAAGTCTGGTCTTACAACAAAGCTGATATAGATTCAATAAGGAAAAGTATAGACAAGTTTCGTTGGCATGAATTACTTGCCCAAAGTTGAAAGTGGTAAAGCTAAATAAAGTTCTGTTGAATATTTTTTCAAATTTCATACCTAGTAAAATTATCACAGTTAGGCCTCAGCAGTCTCCTTGGATAACCCAGCCTATCAGCATAGAGCTCAATCTTTCTAATCTTAGAAAAGGTGGGTGTGAAATTGTATCAAATTTTTCCATGAATTGAATGACTTCAAAGAAACTTTAGGTAATTTGCTGTAAATCTGCCATGGCAATTCCTTAATATCTTGATTATTTTCAAAATGGCGGCATTTGGATTATTTTTGTAAAAATCCATCAAAAATTTTGAGAAAATTAAATCCATCGTAACCCTTAAATTACTTGAGGAAAATTGACACAATCTTCAAGAAAACCATAGTTTATGAAGGTCTACAACATGATCACAAGCAGAAATTTGTAGCTCTTCTGGTTAGGGATTTAGAAATTTGATGACGTTGACATCGACATTGATGACGATGAACCTGCAGTTGCTGATGACAGAGATCTTTGAAACAAAATCGAATATAGCCCCAAGCTTTATGACGGAGATCTTCATTGAGAAGAGTCATGACCATCTTCTTAGAAACAAAAGCCTATTACAGATGCCCAAGGCCCGAACAGTTCAGTTCGGGACAGAAAGTATTGCTTTCTTGGGATGTAAACTGTGGCATGGACTCTCAAATGATATTAAACAGTCACCGAATGTTTCCGTCTTCAAAAAGCACATAAGAAGGTGGATGGGCGAAGAATGCAACTGCCGATTATGCAAGACATTTGTAGCACAGGTTGGGTTCTTGAACTAATTTAGTTTTATCTATCTGGAAAACTCACCTGTAAATATGTATTATATGTAGATATCATTTTATTGTTAAATTAATTAGATTTTATACTTTGCATTTTGTAATTGTTTTATCTTAATTTTTGTTTTATGTTTTAGTAGGCATCAATTAGCTATAGTAGCTATCCTTAACGCCTGCTTTAAAGAAATTAATAATAATAAAAATAATAAAAATAACAATAATAATAATAATAATAATAATAATAATAATAATAATAATAATAATAATAATAACCTCGAAATCAATAAATGCCGCCATTTTAAAGCTAATCACGATATCAAAAAATTGCCACGGCAGATTTACAGCAAATTGGCCAAAGTTCCTTTCAAGTACTTTGATTCAAAGAAAAACGTAAAAGAATTTTACACCTGTCTTTTTTAAGATTTGAGCTCTATGCTCAGCCTATCAAAAATTTCACTCGCAAAAAGAATCCAGCATACAAAAATTTCGTAAAAAATGGTCAGCCACCAGATAAGTTAGAGGGTATACAGGATATGATTTCCTGAGGGTCCAAGCTTATTGAGGATGCGAAGCAGAAGTATTTGACAAACATAGGGCGCACCCTGTCGAATCCTAATACTGGAAGAAAAACTTACTGGTCTCTAATCAATAAGATCTTGAACAAAGCTAAAATACCAAAAATTCCCCCACTGTTAGAAAATGATATACTTGTCTTGGATTTCTCTGCCAAGGCACAGATCTTTAATGATTATTTTGTACTCCAATGTACAACCTTGGATACTGCAAGTGAAATTCCCTCTCTCCCTCGGCCAAATGCACCGCCACTTACAGATTTTCACATTTCCGATGAGAAAATATCAAAGATAATTCGATCATTGAATCCAAAGAAGGCTCATGGCTGGGATGAAATGTCAGGTCGAATGATAAAAATATGCGATTGGACTCTAGTTGTGCCTCTGAAGCTAATATTTGAAGCTTGTTTAGTCCATGGTATCTTCCCTGAAACTTGGAAAAGAGCAAATGTTGTACCAGTGCATAAAAAGAACTGCAAAAATTTGAAGGAAAATTACCGTCCAATTTCATTGCTTCCACTGTTTGGGAAAATCTTAGAAAAGTTAATTTTTGATACTGTCTACGAGCATTTGAATTCAAACAATTTGCTCAACCCTAATCAGTCAGGATTTCGCCTGGGTGATTCGACAATTAATCAGTTGTTATCAATAGTACATACCATATCTAAAGCTGAAAACAAAACAAATGAATTATAGTAAATTGCGCTAAGAACAGAGCTTCGTAATACACGACGTTTCGGGCTTGAACCCATTATCAAGTGAAGTAAGATTAGTAGAACGTAGGCTAATAGAAGAGTGGATTCGAAAGATTAAAATCGAATATAAGGGAATAGATGTGACGTAAAGAGACAGGAAAGCAAAGCAAAAGAGGGGGACAGAAGGGTTAGGGAAGAATAATGTCATTGCAAATAATTAAATGTGTACATTGAAACAGTTTGTCTTAATGTAAGTTTAAATTAGGGAACTGTGAGTTGGGCCTAAGTTGCAACAAGGAAGGAATCGTTTCATACCAAGAGGGTATCCCCATGACAGTCACAAGGATACTCCCCCACAGCAGCATGCGTCATAAATAATTGGTAACCTTTGAATTCTACACATTGGCATTCCCTGGTTTCCAATTTCGCAATCTATGCACGTAAGCATTCTCCAGCCAATCACATTAGAGAATGTATTTCCTCCTTCCATATTTGGCTTGCCAGAAAATGGTATTTAAGTCTGCGCTCAGGTTTTCCGATCAGTTCAAAAATTTTATAGAAGATCAGCCTAACAACAAACTTGAGAGCAGTATATCTTCGGCGGCCCCCAAAAGGCCTTCGGGCTGTTTGGGGTCCCATTTACAAGATTTTCAATGTTTTATCACCGCTGATCTTCGCCAAGTTCATCTGCATAAGCGCCTGAACAAAGTCTAGAACAACAACAACCGAAATGGCTGGCATCTATCGTCTTTTCACGTGCCACCTCATCTTGGCCTAATCGAAGGATTTCATTCACCATATTGGTTTCATTCTGAAATTTCACTCTTTGGTTTCTCTGTTCGAACATCATTCTGGCTGGACATTCGCCGGGAACAAGCCGCTGTTCATTCCTCGCTCTGCAAATGTGCATGGAGAATTCCTACAACTGCTGGCAGTGTGTTCAACGCTTTTGCTGACTGGCAGATTGCCGTCCGATCTTGGAATATGTCTTCCTTCCTGTCCATGCACTCATCTTCTCAACTTGTTTCCATTCGCTCTGAACAATCCCGTTTGATAGCTGCTTTACGCCAGAAAGATGCCCATCAAAAGCTCACAAGATGGAGTGATTCCACAGTGCAATTGTTGGCTCTGATGACAAGAAAACGCTCTTCAATCGAAGTTTGTTCACCTTCAACTTCTTTTTGAACTTAACTAAACTTTTTAGATAATACTATTGAACCTTCTACTTTGATGCCATGCCTTGTTTCACATTTCAACGGCAATGTGAAGTGAGATTTTGCCGACAAGCTTGCTTTGGTCGCAACGGATAATTCATTCAGGGTCCTTACGACCCTGTTCCTTGTTTTCATTTTCACCCAAAAAAGGCCTCCTAAAATAGGCCCTATCTGCAGCATGTCGTTTTTAAAATTAGTCCATAGCAGGAACAAACAGCAAGCTACTCTATCATTTCACTCCACATTCCGCCTGTATGTTCGCGTTTACTGCATTTGTAAGTTAATACTAGCTTTCAGGTAGCCTGTAAAAAAAAAATGGGTGGTGTATTTTCTTCATCTGCTTGGCAGACCATCTTGAGTAGCAACTTCCTGCCTCTTAATCAAGGTAGGGGAGCATACCTAGTAACACCAGTATGGTTTTGTTTCATCTGGTCTACTCATTCCTTACACAACCCCAACAATACGCCAACAAATGGTATTGGGGCTGCACTTGTAAGCAACATCCTTTAGGCCCTCACCTCTCGCCGGGTACGACATATTGTCGATTCGTAAGCGCTGTCTGTTGGGCCTCATTGTGCCTTTGCCTAATGCATCTCTCCCCCTTGATGGTCTCACTGCTTTCATGCTACCTGATCGCTGGTTTTAACCTGGATCTCATCTCTGTGTCTATTTGTGTTTGCATTATTGTAGGTAACTGTATCAGTTTCCTCCAGCCCAAAGCTTGCTCCTAAGTGGCCTGGCTCACACACGTGCCTAAAACAGCCATCCCATGCTGGCAGTTCTCATACAGTCAATCTGTATCTGTATTTTCCTCAGTTTTTTACATCCTAAGCCACGCCTTCCTGTGCTGCACAGCTTTGGTATGGGGCAAATAGTCCGTCCAGGTTGGAAAACATGTCTTCACTTTAATTCAAGGGTATCGGCAACCTAAAGCAGCAATAACTGGGGTTTTCCCTGTTTATCTTGCAACAAACATACGTAGCAGAGCTCACTGCCTACCTCTTGCTGGTGGAATTTATGCTAGAGAGAGTGTAGCATATTGGTACCTTGCTGCTCGCAGCTTTTTCAACTCTACTGCTTGCAGCTCTTGAATATTTCATTGCTAGTTCATATCATGCAAAGCATGCATGTTTTCCAGCCTGGTTCGTCTTAGTTTAGCAAAGGTTTGTGGTTACCCTGCAAAACCATTTCGCAGTCGGTTTGTGGTCACCCTTGCAAAACCATGTCGCAGTCGGTTTGTGGTCATCCTCGCAAAACCATTTCGCTTAGGTTCGTGGTCACCCTCGCAAAACCATTTTGCTCTTGGTTTGTGGTCAACCTCACAACCATTCACACAGGCTCATGGTCCTTCATCCCATGTCGCATTCGGGTTCATGGTCCCCCTCGTCCCATGGTGCATACAGGTTTCTGGTCTTCCTCACAAAACCAGCCGCACATGCCAAGTTGGACAACCGACATCACTAGCATCTTCACCCCCATTTCAACTGCTGCTGCCTGCAGCTGCCCTATGGCGCAAATAGATGTCCCTAGTTTGGTTTCAACATCTCTTTCCTACCTAGGCACTAGAATTTTTCTAATTTCCGATTGCATTTAGGAGTATGCAGTGATGTCTGTTTCCTGTCTTGGTTTACATGTATCAACAACCTTATCAACATCAGCCCAGGTTCTAAGTTACTTGGGTCGCACCAACACCTAGACATCGATTTTATGCTCCGTAGCAATCCTAAACAGGGTATCGGTGCATCACATATGAATTTTGTAGGTCCACACCCCAAAATTCAGGGTCACCCTTGCTTCTGCTGTAGGCTCTCCTTAACCCTGTTTCGATTTGTCGTTTCCCACTTCTTTTTGCGGTAATCATATTTAGAATGGTTCTATCACAACTGAGCAATGTAATTGCCTAGCGACGCAATTTCACGACATCCTGGCTATTGCATAGAGCAGAAATTTCTACCCTAGCCGTCAGTCACGCCTGCCTAGCACGATGGTAGTTCCTTGTGTATATCGAAGACTAAGGGGCACTGGTCAGGGCACCCTCCTCAATTCGTACAGGTGCCCCCACCTTTGATAGCATCATGCATTTTGTCCCTTTTGGGACCATTCTCTAATCACTCTAAGAATCCCTAGCCTGCATTCAGCCTATTTATCATTGACCCTAGTTTTGTACGACAATTTTGTAGGGATAAACATATGCAGAATATTCACATGCCCTAACAGTGCAATGTCTAGAGTTTTGGCAGCTGTTTCGCATACTGCCCTATTCTTAGCATATTAGCAAGCTATGGGTTCAGCATCATGGTACCAATAAATTTCATACATGGTCAACCGGTGTGTAGGTTCTTGTCAAACATTATTCAGAGACGATGCTAACAACAGCTACATACAAGCAGGCACCCGCTTTTAGTGGTATTTTAAGGTATAGGCAAGGCTCCTACTACCCAACAACAAGATCTAACGCCAAACACACATTCACAACAACCATTCCACATTATCCTTTGGATTTGGGGGAACATTTCATATTCATTCAATTTCAATATACACTACTAGGTATCTTAATTGTCGTTTTAGAGTAATTATTTGTAATTGTTGTATTTTTACTGTTATTGTTAGTATTAGTTTATGGGAGTATTCTGTAAGTTGTCTTTAGTAATAAATTCAACTTTGGCCCAACTCTGTCTTTATCTCATGGTCTTCTAATTTAATGTGTACATTGAGACAGTTTGTCTTAATGTAAGTTTAAATTAGGGAACTGTGAGTTGGGCCTAAGATGCAACAAGGAAGGAATCGTTTCATACCAAGAGGGTATCCCCATGACAGTCACAAGGATACTCCCCCACAGCAGCATGCGTCATAAATAATTGGTAACCTTTGAATTCTACACATTGGCATTCCCTGGTTTCCAATTTCGCAATCTATGCACGTAAGCATTCTCCAGCCAATCACATTAGAGAATGTATTTCCTCCTTCCATATTTGGCTTGCCAGAAAATGGTATTTAAGTCTGCGCTCAGGTTTTCCGATCAGTTCAAAAATTTTGTAGAAGATCAGCCTAACAACAAACTTCCCACCCTCCCTCTGCCTTCAATTGTATACATATTCCTAAAAACAACGGGCAGCATATTTCATCTTTATGGGAGAACATTTCATATTCATTCAATTTCAATATACACTACTAGGTATCTTAATTGTCGTTTTAGAGTAATTATTTGTAATTGTTGTATTTGTACTGTTATTGTTAGTATTAGTTTATGGGAGTATTCTGTAAGTTGTCTTTAGTAATAAATTCAACTTTGGCCCAACTCTGTCTTTATCTCATGGTCTTCTAATTTAATTGCTTGTTAAGTCCTGCAGGAAAGAGAGTTCCAAGTTTGAAAATTATACGCTTCTCCAGAGTCTTTCTTTTTGTACTGTCAGTGGGTGCAAATAGGAGGCCAAGAATCATCATGTCATTAGTTGAGTGGTTGGGTGAATTAAAGTGTCTTGAGATGTTACTGTCTGGGTCGTTTTCGTGCTGTTCATTAAGGTGGGTCTTGTTCCTAACATTGCGCATGTGCTCTCCAAATCTATTATTTAGTTGGCGAGAAGTTTCTCCAACGTACAAAATGTTGCATTTGGTGCATGAGATGCAATAGATGACGCTGGATGATGAGCAAGTAAAGGTGGCTTTTATGGTGAAGGTCTTGTTTCCGTTGGTAATTGAAGTTGTTGGGTTGATGTGGGTACATGTTTGACAGAGGGCGTGATCACAAGGAAGGGTGCCAGGGGAGTCCGAGGATTGAAGGTTTGTGCGTACGAGGGAATCTTTAATGTTCTTGTCTCTTCGGAAGGCCATTAAGGGTGGGGCGTTGAATATTCTTTTGGCTTTGGAGTCATTGCTAAGTAGGTGGAAATTGTTGTAGATTATTTTCTTGATTCTGTTATTCAGTGGGTGATAAGTAAGGGTAAAAGGTATTCTGTTATTGGTTTGGTTTCTGTTCACTGGCAAAAGGGCATCATCCTGTGTGAGGTTGTTGACTTTTTCCAAGGCAGAAGTGGTGATATTTTCGGGTTAATTATTCTGGTGGAAAAAGGAGGTCATTTCTTTGGCTTTGGAATTGAAATCTTCATCGTTGGAGCAGATACGGCGCAGACGTCTAAGTTGAGAGTAAGGAATTGAGTCTTTGCACTTGCTGGGGTGGGATGAGTTGTAGTCAAGGAAGCTGTGTGCATCGGTGTCTTTATAATAAATCGAAGTTGCAATGGTGTCGTTTTTGATCGTAAGTTGGATGTCGAGAAAGGGCAAGGTATGTTCTGTAATGTTGTGAGTAAATTGGAGAGCTGGGTGGAAATTGTTGGTGTAGTCGATAAAATTTTGCAGGGCTTCAAGAGGAAGGGATGTAGCACCAATGATATCATCCATATATCTCTTGATGAGGCAAGGGATCGGGCCATTGTAGGAGTTCCAGATAAGGTGCTCCTGATGTCCAACGAAGAGGCAGGCATAGCTAGGGCCAAGTTTGCTCCCCATTGCAACACCAGAAGTTTGAAGATAGAAACTGCCGTTGAATGTAAATGCATTTGTAGTTAAGACGAGTTCAGCAAGGCGAAGAAGAGTATTGGATGGTGGATGTTGTACAGGGCGTTGCTCTAGGAAGAATTTGAGGGCCTTTAATCCATCAGCATGAGGAATACATGTATATAATGATTTGACATCCATCGTAAACAAAAATCTGTTTGGGCCAGTAAATCTAAATTCTTTGAACAGACGAAGGTCATATCTAAAGCTCTTGACTGTAATCCAACACTCGACGTAAGATCAGTGTACCTTGATATATCTAAAGCATTGGATAGAGTGTGGCACGAAGGTCTTATTTTTAAATTACGTCGCTGTGGTATCTCTGGTCAATTACTGTCTTTGATTCAAAATTTTCTTGCAGACAGAAAACAACGTACGGTGTTGAATGGCAAAACGTCTGATTGGGGAAAAGTCTCTGCTGGTGTTCCCCAAGGCTCTATATTAGGGCCTCTTTTCTTTCTAGTATATATTAACGACCTAACAGATAACCTGATATGTAACGTAAACTTTTTGCAGATGATACATCGCTTTTCACCGTTGTCCGTGACCCTTTGTCTGCTGCGAGTGATTTGAACCATGATTTGAATCTCATTAGCCAATGGGCAAACAAATGGAAAATGTCTTTCAATCCAGACCCAGCCAAACAAGCGGTTGAAATAACATCTTCAAGGAAAAGGAAACCGATTGACCATCCACCTATCCTATTCAATGATACACCAGTTTTAAAAGTTGATGAGCACAAACATCTAGGTCTAGTTCTTGATTCGAAGTTAACTTTCAATAGTCATATCAAGTCAGCTATCTCCAAATCTAGACGAGGAATATGAATGATTAAACATCTTTCGAAGTATTTACCTCGACAGACCCTTAATGAGCTTTATTCGCTATACGTAAGGCCGCATCTGGACTACAGTGACGTTATCTATCACATACCTGCCACTAACTGCGACTACAGTGAAAGTTTGAAACTGAATCATATGATGGAAAAACTTGAATCCGTTCAATACTCTGCCGCATTAGCAGTAACTGGTGCTTGGAAAGGTACATCTAGGGAGAAACTGTGTAACGAGCTTCGATGGGAATCGCTTAATCTCAGACGTTGGAGCAGGCGTCTTGCTGTATTTTTCAGGATTGTTAACAACCTAACACCGGAGTATACAAGGCAGCCTATTCCACCGCTTCCACAATCTAACTATCGCCTTCGTAGACCAGCTATAATCGGGCAAATACGTGCAAGAACGATGAGCTTTGGTGCAAGCTTCTACCCAAACTGTCTTTCGGAATGGAATAAGCTTGACTCGGAGATAAGACAATTGCCAACTCTGGGCATGTTTAAAAAGAAGCTGTTTTCACTTATTCGTCCCCTACGCCAACCAGTCTACAGCATTCACGACCCGAAAGGCTTGGCAATTCTAACACAACTTCGTGTAGTTCTAAGTAAGCTAAATCTTCACAAATTTAAGAACAACTTTAAAGACACAGTAAATGCAATGTGCTCCATCAACGATGGAATTGAGGATACGGAACACTTTTTGCTGCTCTGCCATAGCTACGATGTGCAAAGACAGGATCTTCTCGATACCATTAACCCTATATTAGAACCTCAAGGCTTATCAGACCTTTCGAATAAAGCGCTTCTCAAAATCCTTCTTTATGGTGATGAAAGGTTGCCACTTAAGTCAAATACAATGGTCCTTGAGGCTACAATTAAGTATATATATACGCAACAGAACGCTTTGATTGAACCAATGCCATCTTTTCTTTAACATCTATACAGTGTCCTCTCTGCATAGCAAATCCGCTGTTCAGTGGACCCTTGATTTAAACACCTACTTTCTAGGGACTTAAGCCCTTGCAGGCTAATTCTCAGTTCTCCAGACCCCTTGTTTAACGATGATCTAGATTCATCACGGATTCTCTGACGGATTCGTTGTGCGGAGTGGTCACTGTAGCTGTTCTTTTTTCTTCATGTAGTTCCTGTTAGATTGTTTTCCTGTATTTGTCTTAGTATCTTTAGCATTTTTATTGGCATTAGTATTAGCATTAGTATCTATGTTAAGTAGTATTTATGTTAAGTGTAAATATGCAATTAGTGAGTAGAGTAACAACGTAGTGTGATGTTAAGTGTAATAGTGCAGGGTTGCAATGTTTTTCATGCTCCTTGCACTATCGTCTTGTAATGTAAATTGTTCGTTAGTATATTGTAAATTTTAGATGAAGATATAAATAAAAAGAATCAACAAATTCCCATACATGGAGAATGGTCACAAAACATAGCGAAAACAATCATAACTTCTTTGTTTTACCTTTGATTGAGTCATGCTTGTTACCAAGCGATTGCCCTTGGTAAATACCTTCATTTGATATACATATTATTTATTGTTGCTGATATCAGAAAGTTATTGATTCTATGATGTCATTTAAATTGATGACATCATGTTTCTAACAAAGAAAGACCAAATTTCAAAATTTGATATAAATGGATGGGAAAGTAATATTTTCTCAATTTTAAGTAGTCTTTTTGAGGTTTTGATTTTTTGCAGCCCCTGAAAAAGCAAATTTCCAAATATTCTACAGGTTCCAATGAACTTCAATATACACTCCGCTAATGCATAGTCTCTTTACCAAGAGACCATGGCTAATGTAACGATTTTTATCAAACCTTTCACCTCTGACACTACGTGCGCCACTGGCACTAAACCTTTTACTACTGGCACCAACCAAATATTCTAAATACATTACTAAACTTTGCGTTAAAAATTTATGCAGTGCATTTTTTTGGTTCACACGCTGTGGGCTCTCAATGATTAATTTGGTTGCTTGGCAACAAAAAACGTGACCAATCAACACAAAATTCTACTATAAGACTCTCGAAAGGTATAATTACTATTGCATGGAGTAACAATGGCATGTTAATCATAATTGCGGAGATAACTGGGGGAGGCACTTTTTGCCCCTCCGGAAACTGTTTTGACTAAATGGTCCGGGTGGAATGTAGCTAAGAAACCCTCAAAGTTCTTGCATCAAATTGAATATCTTAAGTCTGATTTTGTTCTGTTATCTGAAAACACAAATGGTTCGATAATATTGCTCAAGAATAAAGGTTCAACGACTTGCTATAATATCCATGCTTTTAACTTTGAAAAGTTTCTTAGTACTTCTAAGACATAGTACTTGAGTTTCTTAAAATTTTGGCCACCTTAGTACTAGTTTCTTATAAGCCAGTTTCTTATAAAAAAACGTGTACTGAGCCAGAAAGTTACTCGAAATTTTGATAAATCACTCTGGCAACACTGAACTTAATGACCAATTCAATGTAGGGTTAGGGGTCGCAGTTCCATCCATGTCTCCATTAGCGTCAACAGATATTTGACAAAGTTTGGTTGGGGAGGGGCAAAAACGCCCCCTGTCCAAATAGGGGGGTCACTGGGGCGTATGCAATTCCGCATTTCCGCAATTTTTCTGCCCTGTTTCTGCAAATCCGCAGACAGAAATTGGACTTGCAGTTAAATGCTGTAATATCCCCAGTATTTGATTGGCTAAATAGAACAATGGAGTTAGTAGCCTCTCATTCACAGCCTCTAGTGCATACCAAACACAACACAACAACAACAACAACACAACACAAACCTGCCTTGCTCGGTCGTAGCTGGCAGGCCGGAAGAGAGCAGCGAAGTCTCTGGACTTGCAGTAGTTGTAAGTTGTTACACAGAAATATTTCTGATCGTTTTTGATAAAAATTTCATTGGTTCTGATTGTTCTAGGTTTTCTGTAGTTTATTAACAGAAAAAGGAACCTGGATTGTCCAAGGTTAGTAAATTCCCTGTATATTCTTGGTTACAGTTACAGACAGAAGTAAGAAAACATGCTACTGTACTGTCCATTGGTGAATATTTTTCGTCTTTGCAGATGCACCCTCTTTACCATGCAGAAACCCTTTAAAAAGTTAGCTGATAGTCATCCAAATAAAATTGGCAGATAAAACGTACACGTTCTTTTTTTATAAGAAACTGGTTTATAAGAAACTAGTACTAGTACTATGTCTGAGAAGCACTAAGAAACTTTTCAAACTTAAAAGCATGAATTTTATAGCAAATAGATAGTTGAATCTTTATTATTGGGCAATATATGTCTAACCATTTGTGTTTTCAACATAGTAGAACATTGTTTATTCCTATATGATGTTTTGAATATCAAGAAACATATCTGCAGCAGTGTTAGTGACCACATTGACAATTCATGCATCCAAAAAATAAGAAACCCATTAAGAAACTTTTAGTACTAAAATGGACAAAATTTCATGTTAAATTAAGAATTTAGTACTATGGCCTGATCCTAGTTTCTTATGAAAAAAACGTGTATGTCAACAAAAACTTTTAACTGTAGCAAAATATTTCTTGCTACAATACAGTACAAAGTGCTATTATATACAACATAAGAAACTATTCTTAACCCAGTCCTTTGAAGCTTTTGGCTGTACTGTGATATCATGTCCACTCTACTATTACTGTTCTCAAAGGAATGCATTTCGGAAGTATCTTTGCCTCTATGATACTTAAAAAAATAATAATTGCCATAAATAGAGCTGGTTGATAAGTTTGACAGCTGTTAACAAAACAATTGCAGGTTTCATGGCTATGTGAGCACAAATTATCTGTGGGAGCTTGCAAGAAGTCAGTGATACTTGAATACATGTATCCTCATTTGTAAGAAACTGCTCGGACTCTCTGATCACCAAAAAATTAAGAAACTCTTGCATCCTTTTCTCTGTTTTTACTTGTTTGCTTTATCATACTACTTGGAAAATGTTTGAGCAATGTCTAATTGAAAAGGCTTCAAAACAAATTTTTTTTTAAATGTTCAGGGGGGGGGGGAGATCTGTTGCTTTTCAGAAACTGCCAGTACAGGCCCAAATTTGTAGTTATAATAATTTGTAATATTGATAGAAAAAAATCGTAGTTTCTTACTGTGCATGTATGAGAAAGTGTATGAAACAATGTGCACTTTAAATTACCATAATAAAATATCTAAGCTAACCATCCACACCAATATGTCTTATCACACCTTCACGTTTGTCTCTGATGCAGCTGGATTGAAACATTTTGCATTAATTTATGCCTTTCAGTCATCACCTTTTTTTGAATTTGTGGTTTACATGACATGTTTTGAAGGACCATGCTAGCACTGTTCATATAGCTAACTTGCGTGGATTTGTATTGGGGAATGTGACAAAACAATGTAAATTGCACCTGAAACTATATTAGTGTGGATGGGATGGCTTTCCTATTGATCAACATGAATCTCCACTTTCATTCTTTTTCTTCATGCAGCAGCTACGACATGTCCATGTGGTTGGCAGTTCTTGCTTCTTTGATACACATGACCTGCAAAAATACAGTTACTGCATTTTAATACTTTACTTGCAACATTTGGTAATTTGTTCCAGTGTCATCAAGACTTAATGAAAGAGTGCCTGGATAGAGAGAATCTGAGAATTAAAGAAACTACAAGTAGAAGATGATTATAGATAATAGGCAAACAGGCTAGAGTAAAAATGGAACTCACCAGTGGAACCAAATTAAACAAATCTCACATTCAATCATGTCTTTATGTTGAGGATGCTTGCATCTTGGGCAACTCCACATGTTGCGAACAGCAGTTACTAGAACAGAGAAAATACTTCTTTAAGGAAGATGACTTGCAAAAATTCAAACATTTCCATCAAATTAGGGAAAGCAAGAGAGAAAAAGTGGTTTTTCATGAAATGCCTGGGGTGGCACCTCATATACAGTATATCTGATACACAGATCTGATATCAGTTGTGCAAACTTCAAAATTAGATTCAGAGAATCTTTAGTTGTGAAACATGCTAGAAATTTGTTCACTGCTCAGTCACTCATAAGAATTCATGAAGTCCTGACACATGACATTGGTAGAACAACTGCAATTTCTCCAAAGCTAAAATCTTGTTTACTAAATTTGCAAGCATACGCAGTCGTTGTATTGCATTTTTGTCAATGCACATTTACTATGCATATTTACCTTTCAATAGACTGTACGTGACTTTCAAGTGACTAAATATATCATTCAACAAGTAACAGGACTTACAGAGATCAGAAACTTTATTCCATGCACTTGTTGTGAACAGAGGAGCTAGCTTGGAGATATCAGCATTCACTAATTCACCAGGCAAGTCTTCTTCGCAAATTGAAATGTCTGTTGTCCTTATTTTGTTTTCTCCAATTGCTGTGCTGTCAATTCCAAACATTTCCAAGATATTTGCTGTTAACCAAAGCAGGAAATAGAATAGCTTAAGCAAGTTTCTTTAGTGCCAGGAAGGAAGTGCCAATGTACTAGGACCAATATTGTCTGTCAATTTGTTGCAATCCCTGCATAAAGCTGATCAACGGTAAAGCCGTATCTCCACTAGGCGGAAAAATGTCAAGCGGCGAAAAATAGAACACATTCCTACTATTCGCGGCTTTACATTTTTCGGCGGTGACAATTAGACCGGCCAATTAGATTGCCGGAAATTTTTTCCGCCTCCTCATATTTCCGCCTAGTGGAGATCCGGCTTAAGAGTGAGATTGTACAATCTAAAGCATTTTGTATCTCCTGATTTCCAGGCCTGCACCAACAAGACAAAGCCGTACTGCAGAGACAATATTTGATTTTGACCAAATGGATTTATATATAAGGGTACTGTATCTTACTACCTGCTGCACAGCAAATGTTTCATGTTTGAAGAATTAAAGAGACAAGTAAAATATTGTAGTATGCGTTGTTTGAATTGGCAGTCATCCCACATTTTTTATTCACCTATCAGATAAAGCTATGTCTAAAGATTGTCTTACCATTGGCTTCCTTTGTCATTTTCTTGGAAATGACATGTTCCAGTTGTTCTTTCTTAATGGCAAACCCATGAGAATCTAGAATATGAAGTTCACTGCTTGAAATAAACAAGAAGACCTCACCTCAAGCGCAAATATAAGTGTTTTCCATCTGGCTGGATTCCATAATGTTTTCATTCTTCAAACATACAATAAATTTGAAATATGTCAACCAATTTGGAATTTAGAGTCTTTAAGCTTGAATCTTATCAACGTTTTAAATAGAAAGACATCTATCCACTTTTGATAGGCTACTTCGAGCAAGGATTTCAGTTTGTTCTATGCAGATAGATACAAGACAATTTCTATGGATTTATACTTGACTTTTCAGCTTCTAATACTCCAGTGGTCAATCAATAACCGATAGATTTGTGTTGTTCAGCATAACATAGCAAAACGAAAAAACGGAAATTTAGGTAATATCATGCAGCAGTTAAGTTGCGAAGGATGTTGTCGATCTAAAGTTTTTTGGAATTTTAGCAGACATGACTTGTTCATTTAAGAGTGTAGAAAGCAACCTCTCTCGCTCAGGGTCATTTGGCAACATAACATTACGCTGAAGACGATATCAAGGAATTTACTAAGCGTTGTCATTGGCATTCCAGGATAACTCGACCAAGAACATCAATCAAATTCATCCTGACGCCAAGAATCATGGCTAAAAGTTCCTTGACACCATCTAAAGCGCACTCGTATGTTGTAGGGAAATTTCCTCACCCTGCTGATGAATTTTCCACAAAATGTTTTGCGACTCCAGAATTGTTGGCTTGGCTAGCCTTGTCCTGGTTGGTTTTCTCTTTGCTTTTGTGGAATGAAAGCGCCTTTGTCGAGCTACGTTCTTGTTCGGTGCAATATGGTTTCGTTCCTTCGGGGATTCCAGTTTATTCTCTTTCAGGGAAATGAATGTGTTTCTTGCCGCTGAAATTCGCTGCTCAAGACATTTGAGTGGCTCCTCGTCTGTTGGAATTGCGTTTCGCACTTCAGTAATGAGTTGTGTCAATGCATTAACGACTCTTTCCTTTGTATTTTCAACATCACTGACCTTATCTGAACGAACGTGCGTGAATGCCTTTTCAATCTCAGATGATCGATAATCTTCACTCCCTTCCTCGTGTGAGAATTGATCTTGATTATCTGGAACCGGCGCTCTCAGTCGTTGCACAAGATGTACGTGTTTGCAACTGATGTTATTCATGAGGAAGTCGATGCATGTGCATGATAAGGAATGTGAGCAAGCACCGCAGACCGCAGTCATGGCACTTGAGTTGACAGTTATTATTTCTGCAGCTGTCTTCGTGGCAAGTAACAACATAGGTATTGTCACCATTTTCTGATTGAATGATCCATTTACTGACATCGTCGTTCGTAAAATCTTTTACCACAGTTTCCGTATCAAGTTGGAGGCTGTTGACGTGTCTTTTGCGAACCAGGTTCATGCGGAAACCAGGCTTTCCCTTCGTCAGTCGTATCAGTCGCTGAAACACTCTGTCTTGATTGACTTTAATTAAACTGAACAGGCATGCGTCCACCCTTCTGTTTTGCTTCCCTTTCATATAGTTGTACTTTAGTACACGGTGAAACGCCTCCACAAACATATTGGTATTTATGCCGCAACCAACGCGATAGCAGTACCCCCAGTGCCTCTTGTTTGGTACCCAGAACTTTACAAAGTAATCTGCAAATGCTTTGGTTTCCTTAGTCTTACTCAAGTGCGCCACAAGTCCATCGAGACTATCTTCAAAAACGTTGACTTCTGTTTGCTGTAAAACAACTCGTAGCATTTTATAAACTTCAGCTTCAACTTCCATGCTTCCAGACACCATTTTCTTGATTTCTTCTCTCCAGGCTTTATCGACATGCCAAGTGCAATATAGCTTTTGCGGAGAGCTGTTGCTGGCTTCGGAAAATGCATCATAGTACTGCGGTGCTAAGTCGCTCATGAACCACTTTGGTGAGAAGTTACCACTGTTCGTTATAAAAGCATGGAAGAATACCTTGACAAAGGAGAATGTTTCGTGGTTTGCCATGCACCAACCAACAGGTTGTCCTGTACCAAACTCATCAACAACCATCACAGTAGTAAGTAGAAAGTTGTACATATTTGTTCCATGTGTGGTGTCCACGCAGATGCCATCGTTACCAAATTTCTGCAGGAGTTGTTGCTGAAATTCTGTCTGCAGCACGATTATAAAATCATCATCGTCGAAACCTCTGCAATGCTCACCTTGCAGTTTGTAGAAGAGCACGGGATTGTCAGGCTGATTCTTCCATTCGTGTATCCAAGCTGAAACGCTGTCTTGGTCATTGTCATGGCGCTTAAAATCGAACAGGTTGAATGACCTTGCAATATTGTCGATGTCCTTTTTCTCAACAAGGTGAATTTTTTGGAAAATTGTTCCAACATCCTTCCTTATGTCGCTCAGTATCTTGTCACGGCTGACTCCTTGTTCTACCTTGGCTGCGATTTCTCGACGTTGCCGCTTAGAAAATTTGATGTGCTGAAGTTGTGATCGGTGGCCATAATGAGAATGGCAAACGTCAACTGTTACTTTGTTGTCTTCTGCTTCGGAAACTTTAATAGTTGCTGTGCAGTTTCGTTCTATTTTGCACGTTCCTGTAAACGTAAAGACAAACGTCAGTTACCACCACAAATCTCTTTGTGTCTGCATGAAAATGAACATGCAGTAGAAACTTGTTCGGCCACTTTTTGTTGGTGTACTATGGTTTATAAGGCCACAAACTGAGTATGGGTGTTGTGTTTTTGTGAACAAATTATACCTAAAAAGGTTGTAAGTCCAAAAGGAAGGAGTAGAAAAGGAACCACTGCAGACTGATGAACATATTAATGTATTGTTATTGGTAAATAAGTACAAATTTTTAAATCATTAAAAATAGATATCATGTCTTCCTTTCATTTCTTCATCTTTAATTTTTTCAACAGGGATTGCTCCTCAGCAAAAACTGAGCCCTCTGATAAAATATTCATTACAATCTAAGGAAACAAAGTAAAACGTTATTAATTAAATCAAGCCATAAAACCCTCAATGTTAAAACCTCTATGTAAAATAATGTTAAAACTGTACAACCAATTCAAGCTATTCCGTTGTTTTGCACCTCTGCGAGAGAAACACCTCTGCTCACTTGTTGGCCTTTGCATAAGTAACTGCAATTGCAGGTGAAGAGGTCACACATTTATTGTGGAGCCAGTCCATTTGAGGGCATGGTGTGTTTCGGTGATGAAGCTGCTATTCGTTATCCTAGCAGCAAGTTTTTTTGCTTTGGAGTGTTTAATTTCAGTTCAACCAGCGCAGCCCCAGCATGTTTTTCAAAACCAGCTGCTCTGGAGACTTTGCTAGGAAATGCCTTGATTCTTTCTTTCCAATCCAAAGGGCAGGCAATATGTACACAAAGATATTTTAGCTGTTTGTGTCTTTTTGACTTCTTCAAGCAGACTTACCACAATGAGTCCAAGTAATCGCTGATCAAGGCGAGACTTACATCAAATCGAGACCTACACCAACCGAGACCGCTCATCCTGGGACTAATAGAGCTTTCTGTAACCTATCAATAACGTAATTTTGGCTTTTGAGAATCGATAATTTGAGATGCAATAATAGCATAAGATTCTTTGAGATCTATGAAAAACATGCGTACCAGAGCTCTTAGTTCTTCGTTTGCCTGTTCGTTTCTTTCGGTACAAGCCACTTCGATTGCATTGGTAGTAAACGAACTTGTCACCTAGCTTGGACTCAAACTCGCCGGATTTCTTGACGAAAGTGCACTTGCAGTTTTCCTCCAGCTGGTCTTTCCATTCTTCGAATTCTGTTGAATTGAAATGTGGGTAAAAATCCTTAAAAAGACCGAGCGAGTTTTGGCACAGTCACTTGTTTCAAGCCATATTTGCTCCATGTTTGAAAATTATCATTGTACCGGGTGAGCCAGAAAAAAGTTCCAAATTTTGAAAATTCATAGCACCAAAAGAGTACTTCACAGATTTGCTTGATTCAACTTCCAGTTAATAGCCGAAAGATCGAATATTTTTCTCACTGTCTTACCGGCACTAGAATTATCGGCAAATTTAACTTTATGAAAATTTCATGGTTGCAAAATGACTGAAAAAGGCCAAAAACATTGATCAAAGTGTAAGGACTTTCATTACACAGAACAATATGCAATGGGCGTTTCACCTCTCTTTAGAGTTATATGACATAAATTTCCAAAGAAATACCAACGATTTTCAGTCCCATGGCAATAAATGGGCAGTGGATATCCCTCAACCATGAACAATTACATTTTCTCTATTGATCTGTGCGAGGAGTCCTTCATGACATGATCGATATTTTAGGTCATTTTTCAGTCATTTTGCAAGCATGAAATTTCTCTAAAGTTGAATTTTCCTAAGAAACCTAAAAAGGCAAAAAAGGCTAAAACCTATTTCAAGCCAAAAGTCCTATCATTTATTTTGCACCCTTTGTAGCACTTGTCAGGGCACATGTATTCTTCAGTCGTTTACATATTCCCGTCTTAGTTACTCTTGATGTAAAGGAACAACAACATTTTCTGTTGACAGTTACTCTCAATATGTTTTCCAAATGGTAGGGGCAGGGATATAGTACCTATCTTCAAGAAATGGAAAATTTTGAATGCATTTAGTCAGCTACCAACCTTTGCGATCATTGAAGTCCACTGTCTCTTCCCGAAACAGGAAAGAGTGCCTTGAGGATAAATGTTTTCGAAGGTCAACGATACGACGAAATTTATTGCCACATTCTAGGCATAAACACCTTCCGGTCTGTAGGCTCATTCTCGCTTGATCTTCACCCTTGTGAAACCTTTCCATGTGGCGTACCAGATGGGCTTTTCTGGAGCATCCTTGGTTGCAGAGAGGACACTGGAACGATTTCTGTTTTGAATTCTGATGCCTAGTTTGGACTGAGTCGCTGACCATGGATTTTTTCGTTCTTTCTGTTTTAACTTTGGTGCTCGATTTCTCTGTTAAGTTGGCCAGTTTTTTGACATTTGCCATCGGTTCCTCCTCGTTTTCAGGCACAATTGGGCATCTTGCAATTTCTTCGTCGGTGTTCGAATCTGAGTCCTCTTGGGTATCATTGGTGATGACGTAATCTATGTCTATCTTTTTCTCTGCTAGCCAAGCCATCAAAACTGAACGCAGATACTTCGAATATTTGGTTGGCTGTGTCAGGTACAGCATAGGTCTTACTTCGCCGCTTTCATTAGCAGTAATCTGTCCCAAGAACTCGATTTTATGGCAAAATATAGCTGCTATGACTAAAGCAACTACCCCACAAACTTTTCCGCACGTCTGAAGTGGGTATCTTTTGTGGCATTGGGCACCACAGCTTCTTCGTCCATAGCTATGTGATTCAGGATCGTGGCAGTACTCCAGAGAGATGGGTGAAGATCTCTCTTCATAAATTTCATCGGCAAATAGTTGGACTTTCTGTTGAAGGCTATCTGGAATAGGCCATCCAAGGGAATCACCATATATAAGCTTTCTTTTTGAATGGTCATACATTGCAGTAACCCAGTGATTACCTTGTTGCCCATTGCTTCCACAGAAGGTCTTGCCGTTGGCATGCATCCCGACATTTGCAATGAAGCATAGCTTTTGTGGCACATTTTCCCTTGTCAATATGCGTCGTTGAACGAAGCGTTGTACATTTGTAACAAAGTTGATATGGATACATCTAACTGAAGTTTGTTCTTGATTTAGCAGTGATAGAATATTTCGAACATGCTCATCGTTGATTTCTCGTGTACAGCAAAGTTGAGCTAAAATATTAGGAGTTGCACGATAAAATGGAATTTCCTCAAGATTTGGATGATACCAAATTAAAGACTTAAACGCATTGATAGCAGCATTTGTTGGTCGGGAAACAACTGATCTCGGTATCAGCTTCGATTCATTGAACCAGTTGATCTCCTGTTCTACGGCTAGCTTGACGTCACGAACGGTATGCAGTGAAAGAAAGTGGCCGATGGTTTCATAGGTCAAGTTGCCAATTTCAGAGTGGACGTAATGAACACTGGCTTCAATCTCATTTCTGCGACTAAGGACTGTCTACCATGAAATTAGCTGATGCTTCGGCGGTAGAAACCTTGAATGGAATGGATCAACTGTGCTGGCAAGGGCATCTGTGCGTTCGAATGATGAATTTCGTAGGTACCTAATATTGCTGTTTCTGCTTTGGAAGGCTAAGTACCTTGTGTAAGACCGAAGTGTTTGCTGGTCAAGCGTTTTGTTTTGCTGAACATATCCATCCTGCCAAGGAAAATGAGAGTTTTAGCCTTGTAAATTTTGGAAGCACCTAACTTTTAACGTTTAAGGCAAAACTCTCACATTTTTTTCTCTTTCGCTCGATTTACAACTGATAACTTTTGGGGTTACGTAATTCTCGATGAAGTTTTTGGACAGACGTGTAGCTAATTTCTTTACAATAAACGGAGCGTTTGACCGGTTATTGAAAGTTTTTTAACATTATCAGGTTTTGGGCACAATGGTTTTTGCCCACGCGGAATTGCTATTGCGATTCCGTGCGGGTTTGTAGTCTGCCGCGGTAAGTAAGTCTGTTTAAAAGTTTCAATATGAAATGCGTCAGCAAAATTTTCCACCACTATCGTTTATATGATCAGAGTTAAGTTTCTTATAGGAAGTTTCTTATCAAGAAAATACTGTGATTATTCAAGTTTGAAAGGGGGCCAGAGCCCAGAGTCCTCCTTCATTACCAACGGAAATAGTGACTGCACGCCTTACCCATTTCTTTCTGAAATTTCCTAATGAAGCGTGAGCATAACTGGCATAAGTTTGCGATAGCTATTTCTGGTTTAGTTGTTTGGTAGTTTCATGTCTACTTCTCGCACACTTATCAACCGCAGGGTGCACTCTAATATATCTTGAATGTGTATGCTCAGGTCACTTTTACTTTTTGGGTCTAACTTTTTGGTAAAAATATTTTGTGGGTCATTTGTACAACTTATTTTAAGGGTTCACGAAATTCTGGAATATTTTTCCTTCGCAAATATCAGCGTGATCAGAAAGAAAAAGATAGAAATCGTGAAAATTTAGCACTAAATTTTTTAGAAGCCAAAGTACCGTCGAAGAAATCGACTCACGAGACAAAAGTAAAAATTTGCAAAGATCCCCCCACTAAAGGATTCCCCCCACACTAATTTTGCAATAGCGATACTGATTAAAGCACTCTTTGAATGAAATTAATGACCCATTTAGGCCTACGACCAGGCGTTGTTTCTCTTTTGCTGTTTAGAAACCTGTTTAGCTTAGATCAACTACTTACTTATTTCAGGTTATTGTCGGGATAGATATGTGCAGTCAAAAAAATAGAGACCGTGATAGTAAAAATATGATATAAATCTTACCATAGCATGTCATCTCGTCTGTCTTGAGAATCTGTCTGCAATCGCACGTTTCCATGGTAGAAAATTTATTGAAGTTTTTGGCGCCAAAGTGTACGGCGGCATTCGAAATACACGGAAGTTGATCACCAGAAAGAGGTCAGTGAAAATGAGGCTGTTGTTATTGTTCTATTTAGCCAATCACATGCTGGGGGCATTACAGCATTTAACGGCAAGTGAAATTGGCTGTTTCCGCCATTCTTTAGGGTTATGAGCAAAGTCTTCCTACTTCATATAAAGCACAACATCAACCATTTTCTTTCCTTTTTGCACTTGACCGATCAGACTCAAGCAGTTTGCAGTCATCATGGGTGATTATGCGCGCGAAAAATTTTGTTGTTGCTGTTGCTATTGCGGCTGTTGTCTTCAGATCCATGTGATATGTATTGTTTTCGTTTCTTTAGTGCCTTTAAGTAAATGTTTCACAATATTTTGACGGAACGAGCATCAAATCTGCAATTTTTTAGCAACTAATATCAATTTTGCAGAAATATCCGCATTCTGCAAAAATGCAACAAATATCCGCAGAAATGATGTTTAACTTCCGCATTTCCGCACCGAAAAAGGCCGATATCCGCAGAATCCCAGTGATCCCCCCCCCCCCCAATACGGTTAAGCTAGATTTTCATAGCACTGACATTTCTTTACTTTTTGCAGTCTGAGAGTTGAGTTTCTATTAGGGTGTTTGTTATGAAATACTGAGTAAATTTACTTGACAAACCTGCATTTATTTTAATGCAATTATTGCTCTCCTCAGCAGTTTCACTTTCTACGGACGTCTCCATTTTACAGGCATCCTCCTCAACTGATAAAAACTCCATGTTCGTCTCCTTTGCTTCATCTTTCACTTCGTTCTGTTCCTCTATTGCAGCATTGGATTTTTCTCATTCCTGTATCTTGATGCACGGGGCACAGTCACATTCGAATCATTTTCGTAAATCTTGTATTTTTTTATATTTCTGTACACTGTTCACGACGGAAAATCGTATTTTAGAGAGATTATAGATAACGAATTCAGATTTCTTAACCATCCTTGCAAAAAATGGCGAAATTTTCCCATAGGAAATGGCATAAACGTTGGGGGAAATGGGACACCTTCCATGGGTAAATATGTGAAGGATTTCCTTTATCCACGTCGATGGTTTCTTAAATTATATTTTCCCAGAACTGGAGCTTCTAAGTTTTTGGCAGCCTGTGAGTTGAAAAAATAGGTATTCATTCGGCCTCGGGCGGGAGTACTTGACTGTCACCGTGACTCGACGTGAATCTTAACTTTGACAGACACAATTTTTTAAGAATTCCGAACCCATTGTCATGAATTTCAGGAAGTTTTGCAATCATGTATGACTTTTGTCGATTTGAGGATGGAAGGTGTATTCAAAATTCTTCAGTTGCGATCAGATTTCTGAAAAAGCAACCCACCCACCAGAATTAATCTCAAGTTCATCTACCATAGAAGAACTATCTGAAAAACAGACCATATGTAGGGAATCTCAGGTGAAAAACCCACCCATATGAGCGCCACCCACAGTATCACTTAACAATCAAGTACCCCGCTCCCCCGAGATTCCAGCCCACCTTACAACAGCGTTCTGCTTATTATGTCAATGTTGCGGCAATGTTCTCATGCAAAATCCAGAAAAGATTAATTCAGAACGTGGAAAACAATCTCATCAAAGGAGATCCGATAGGAAATTGACACAATGGCAAGGGGAGGGGGGCTGTCTACAAATTCTTGATTTTGCAAACCCGTTCCTCTTCAAGTTGAATGATCGATGACCCAAATTTCTCAGAAAAATACACATGGCAGGTACAGTATCTAGCGGTACTTTCACTGGCCAGTGCCACCCACGCAAGTCCAAAATGTTCAAACTGTGGAGGAAGGGTATACCCTGAGCTTTCCATTGCATTTTCAAATTACAAGGCAGATTTTTTAATCTCTTCTACCCTCCCCTGGCCTGCCACTACACAACTCAAGCATTATATTAGTATAACGGCGCTCCAGTGTAGCAATGTTATTATATAAATTGAAATTGAATGTATTCATTCATTTTCGTGCGCGACGTTCCATCGCGTGGCGATAGAGCTGGTATTACCATTGTCCAAATTCGAAAATTCTACAAAATGTAGCAAAATATCGTTCGATTCTTTCAGAACGGTGAAATTAAAATTTTGGCCTGGCGACAAAACATGTCAAGAAACAAATACGTGACAAGAAACAACATCAGGATTTCAACCCCCAAAACTATGAAACGAACGAGCTTAGGGGCTAAAAAGTAGAAATTTTCAGTAGAAATTAAGAAACTTTTACTGGAGCTATCCAAATTTTGTAGTGTTGACGCAAAGAAGCGGGATATTAACATTTGACTGTGACGATACTGTATCTGATCTAACAATTCTCACAGAAATAACTTTTGTGAAGTTGATAAAAAATTCACTCTGTGTTCACGGAATAAACTTTCGCGAACTCGGCCAAAAACTCAGAAAATCACAAGAGTTTCTTCCTGTGAAAGCTCTTTCAAGTATAGAAATGATAGAGGGTCGCCTGGTCAAATGTTTCCGTTGTTGAGCTAAAGCGACACAGTGAACACCGGTCAAAACGCGTTTACCTCAGGGCTACTTATTTGTTTGCAAATTGGCCGTTATTATAAAAACTGAGGCTGGCCAACATTATAAAGACTGGCCAACATTTGATAATCGATGAGGATTCACAAAGAGAAACTATTTGAAATTTCGGTAGAATAACAACTCACTTACATGATGTAAATCAACAAACGAAATACACCTAAACTTGTTTTCGCAGTGTCATTTAAAGGAGAAAATAGTCGAGAGGCAAATCAATCGAAGTAATGGATTTCCAACTGTCAAACTTGGGCTGTACAGAGATCTAGAAACATCATAACACAATTAAAGGAAACTGCGAATCCGTCACTAAGTGCAGGAAATGAGAATCATACTAACCGATTTTATGCTCACTGGATAGATGCCTGCTGGCATAATATTTATGACAATAAGGTCTCTTGCAAATTTTACATTGAATCCTTCCATTTTCTAGGATAGTGAGACTTTCAGCCATCACTCAATTGCGAAAACAGCAATATTTACAGGTGCACTTAGTTGCTTTATAGGTGAAGGGTTTAATAGGTGAAGGGGGGGGGGGACTTCTTGTGCAGTATCGCTTAAGGACTAAGGAAATACCAAGCAAAGGGAGAAATAAGATGATTTAAATGCCCCCTGAGGTCCTTCCTTGAACATCTTTGAATTATTTGGTACCTTACTAGTACTTTACAGGTCTTCTTACTAGTAATTTTCGGGTGTTCTGACTGAATTAAAAACCGGGGGATTCTATTCTACTTCTTCCCTTGTATCCTGATGCCGTAGAAATTACAAATGCCCCCGAAAGGGCTACCTAGAATTACCAAGAACTACCTAGAACATGTTGTATAAAATAACGTGACCACTTCAAACAAATCTAATTGGTTGAGTTTAACCCATATTTAGAAGTTAAACATGAAGTTAAAAGCGAGGTGAAAGGGAAGGTCCATCTCTTACTCCAAGTGCAAATTAAAGTGTAAAACTGAAATTCAGTCCAGCAAAAAATTCTTCAATTCAGGTTCAAGTCCAGATAATTCTCCTTCTCAGCCTCGAAAAGATGTAAGTAAAATCTACCAACCCATTTCATTTCCATATTTTACCATCTATGCCATGCTCATAGTTGTATGTCAGTGGAACTGCCGTCTGCTCCGAATTCAGTCGCCTTGAAGATTTACAAAGTCGTACGGCCAAGAAATAATTCTTCGTAAAATATGTAGTCTTTTGTCTCTCATGACGTTCATTCTTAACTCATCACAATGAAGTACAAGAAAGTGTTAAAATGCATTACAATTTTATCGTTCTTCTACAGAAAGATGTAGGATTCCTAAGCAATGTTGATTTGGCGCCATTTTTCACAAATTAACTTCAGTTGCTGTTTGAACCATAAATTGACCCCTCCGTAGAAATATTGCAAGGTCGAGTCGTAACAGGAAAGGTCCTTTCACTGATTCAAAAATCCTTCCCCTATCTTGTCCAAGGAACTTTGCAACAGTTGAATGGCGAAAGATTCAAACCAGTGCTGGAGTCGAAGTGCTTGACACACCCTTGGTTGAAGGCTTGGCGACAAAGAAAATGCAGCTCATCAACCCTGAAAAAGGATGGTATATCAATGCAGACGTTACTTGTGTCTACAGGAGTGCTTTTTATCGCGGTACCATAACAGGTTTATGTGGTAAGGGATTGAAAATTTCAAGTAAATTTTTGTAAAACTGGACTCAGATAAAATGAATTTGTTAACGTAAGGAACAAGTCATTATTAACACTGGGTAGGGGAGCGGAAGATATTCAGAGGGGTCACCAAAAATTTAGGGCTGTGAAAGGGGAGGCCACTGAAAACCTTCAGTGTAAAATAAGGCACCATGAAAACTTAACAAAGCTGATCCCAGCTAACGCCACCCTTTAATGATCTTTGTCATGCCTTGCTTTTTTCCCCAAAGTATCATGTTTTTCAATAAATCTCCAGGTGCCCTGCCACCTTTTTTTCTTGAAAGCATTTCAATGCATGTCATTTTCGCTTCACTTCTCATCAGAAAACATTATTTGTCGCTTGGGAATATGTCATCAAATTTGGTACAGAGAGGCCATCAAAAAGTACAGGTAAATGATCAGGGACCCTGGAAAATCTTAATGAGGATTTGAAGGGGTTATGAAAAATTCTTATTATCGATAAGGATATCTTACCCGGCATTAATAATGACTTATTTATTCCTAATCTTTCCAGACCAAACCATTCCCTTACGAAAAACTTGTCGCGCTCTGGTCAAGATGACTCACGAATCTGACCAAAACAGCCACCCAGATTGAAAAGCAACAAATGTCTTGCCTTCCAGACTAAATTGCCTCACTTAAATTGCCTTTTAGATTCCTCAGCATCAGCAAAGAAGGCGGTAGACCAAAGAAAGGCAGGGAATGAAAAGCTACAGACAGATCAAGTAACATTACCAGAAACTGCAAGGCGAATACCAAAAAAGCGATTAAGCGACGATTTTGTAGGTAAAATACCCTCTTTGATCGTCAAAATTATACTTACCTTGACACTTGATTTCATTTTTGTTCGATTATATCGAGACCTGGCTTAGATTGCATTTGATTGTAAACGGTTGCAAATTTGGCAAACATTCGAAAGCTTTCAACGCGTCAGCATGATGACGATAATCATTCGATAATTCGGTTGGTTGTTGTTGCTGGTTGTGGATGGGTTTCTCAAAAATATCAGAATTCGGATGTTTCAATTATACCAGTGGCGGATTGAGGGGGTGCAGTTGGGGGCAAGGACAGAATCTTTTTAAATCTTCAGAATCAGAATCTTTTTCTACAGAAATTACCAAACTTTTACAGTCCTTAGACCAAATTGCCAAAAAGCATACCCTTGCCTAGACTAAACTCGACTAACATTGCCAAAAAAGATACCCTTGGCTAGACTAGAGGTTCTAAAAAGTATACCCTTGTGGGCGGTACATCCCCATGTACCTTTACTATGAAAACCTCCCCGTGCGTTTTCCCTAGCAATATACCAGAAGCAAATGAAAAAGAGGGAAATCTTGCAGGAGTTTCCTCATTTTGGGGGGATCTGAGAGTCTGATTTTCTCATTAGTGGTTTCTCACCAGAAAACTGCCCGTAGACCTAATTTTTCAGGAAACGATTTTCTCAGTTTCCAAATTTCCCATGAAAAGCTCTTGGCAAAGTCTTCAAAAGAGGGACGCTTTAAGCAACCAGTGTGTGGTCAAAAAAGATTTTTCAAGAGGCAAGCCCCTGGACCCCTATTTTCCCTTCACGCCAACCCTTGCTGTCACTAAGTATGGAACAGATGGGGATGGAAGGGATGTCAGACTCCGTAAAATTATGTAGCACGATCCCAGACAACTTAGGATCGTAAGAAAACTTTGCGGTTCAGACACCTTCTTCAACAAAACTATAAACTTTTAGCTAAGAAAACGATATGAGCCCCTCCCCCCCTCCCTGGATTGTTCCAGTCCTCCTGATAATTTTTTTTCTGCTTCAATGCTCTACCTAATTACAGGCATGGCAGCAATAATGTAAATTTAAAAAAAAACAACAACAACCACAACAGAAAGAAAATCAACGAAAAAGAACTAAGCATCAATTTACAAATTTACAGCTGGAACAAAACAGTAATTGGTGCCGAAATTCACTGTTATTGGTGGTTTTTTTTGGATGTCACTTGCTACCTTTAGAAAATTAGGCAAGGCCTCAACAACACTGTGCTCAGTACTCTGCATTAGTTCTTTAAAACGGGCTTCCATTGAGGTCGAATTTATACCAGTTACTCTATAGAGTACTTCTCTACGAGCTTCATATACAGGCCACTCGCAAAGGAAATGGAAATATTATCATATCAAACCACAGGAGGCCCAACGTATCGTAGTAAAGGGGCCCTTGAATATTCTAACGTATGACTTTCCAAGATCTTTTCTTTCCAAGATCTTGTTAAAAGTGCTTGCAAATCAGATTTTCTTGTCTTTGTCTCATATGACAGTCAATTCGTTTTTGTTTTGCGTCCTTGCTGTCGATCAATCCAATGCAGCGCCTCGAAGAAGGCTAGCTATCAAGGCGTAATGATAATAATAATACTCGAAACGCCGTTCGTTTTGATTTGTGTTAGTATTGCACTGTTGTATCTATTGTATAGTTCTACGTAAAGGAGCGCAACTTCTTCCCAAACAGATCAGCAACAACTGTTTTCTTTTCACCCGTGCTGCATTTGCTTTGTGACTTACCTGATATCTCAAATTTAAGTAGCATGCATGTTATGTACTATTTTCAGATTTAGGTCATGTTCAACTTTTCTAGTAGACTTTGTATCTCTTTTGAGTTTAACTGAAAATTCTAAAATCCAGTTAAATCTGGCAAAACCTGTTGAAGATCCGGCCGGAGCCGGCTATCCGGAAAACCAGGAAATCCGGCCGGATTATCCGGCCAACCGGATATCCGGTACATTCCTACTCAGCCTCCCACCTATTTGGTAACAGAGAGTGTATATCGTAAGAAATTGAAGCAGCCATATTCGTGACATCATAGGAAACTCCCTATGAGAATATCAACTCTTAGATCACCAAAGTACAGAACAACTTGATTGAAGAAACTCTTGCTAAAACACAAACAAAGTCATGAAGTTCTTAGAAAATCATAAGAAATATTCAGTTCTGAAGTATGAATGTTTTGGAATCTATCGTTCATAAAAATTTTTTACTAGAAATACTTGAAATTACAAGAATGTACTATTTTTTACAAGAAATACTTGTGGTATTAACTACCGGGTGAGTCAATAAAAACGCCCGGCGTTTGAAAAAATCCTGCTCCCTGAATATCAAAGCAACAACGTTGAAACCTGTCTTGTTTTGTCGTCGATATGTCAAATTAGGTTCAGTAATCTACCCGGCTTTAATCGGTCATTCCTTCCCGTCGAAAAAGGAGATTTTCTGCAGAAAGCCCCTTTCGAAAACCTGCAAAAACGAGCGAAAACAGCAAGCAAAATTTCCCTTTGTTCTCCTTCCTAGCAATTATGACTCCTGGATGAGCTCAAGTATTTTGTCCTCATGGGAGAATGGAATCCCCCTCAATATGTTATTCACACTAGGGAGAAGACTTTTCAACCATCCAAAACGAAAGCACGTGTTAAAGCATGCTGAAAGTCATCGCTGTGAGGTGAACACATTAGGGAGTTTTGCTTGCAATTTTAGCACATTTTTTAACGTTTCTCAAAGGGACTCATATTGGAAAATTGCCTACAGAATTTGAACGGAGTGACCGATTTTGGTCAGGAAAATTTCTAAAAATAATTGAACATGTTAGCTATGTAATCAGATATTGCAAAGTATCATTGCTTATATAGTCAGGGAGCAGTAGCCTTTCAAACGCCGGGCGTTTTTTCTGACTCACCCGGTAGGATTACATCATTGTTTAGATCCTGACATCATCTTACAATCAACTTCAAAGACATCGAACCTGGAAGGTACATACTATCCATGACCTTCTGAGATGCCTTATGTTTTGAGGATCGATCCCGTTTTTGACGACTGTTTGAGGAAACCTTTTCCTCAAAATTCTCAAACAGGAAATTTACGGAACCGAAAAAAATAGCACAAAGATTCAAAACCTAAGTTAGTATTCTAGCAACAGAACAACGTTTGAAGCATTTCAATCGTTCATTTACTTTTCTCTCTAGAACAGACTGCCTTGGATCACTTTTTTCTGAGTCAGCCGGTATTGCCTGGGAGGTGAACTCCACCCCCCCCCCCATTGTGTCATTTCTTCTTTTTTTCATAGTAACAAAAAACCATGGACTTAATTTGATTTGATCTGGTGATTTTGATTGTTTGCATAAAGTCAACCTTATTACCAAGTTTAATGATCTTAGAAATCATCATTAACAGCCAAGAAAAAGAGGGGGGTGCAATCCACCCCTCCTCCGGGTAATGACTGCTTCAAAGCTCCCAAGTGAGAGAGGGGCTAAGAACTCCCAAAGAATTCATTAATGTCGAGGCCTGTCATGTATGATCACAATACATATGTAAGGCATACCATGATAGCATATATATGCATTTAACAGCAATCAATTTTCTCTCCAGATCATCAGCTTGCTACATCTGCATCTGACAAAGAGAATAGAATTCAAACTGAATTAGGTACAATATATGCTATCTATATATACACATATATTCACATTTTCGAATTAATCATACCTTACATCTCACTTTAGAGAATAACTCATAAATTTGATATATGCCAGCCAGCAAGATATGTGAATCCTATCACATTTACCAATCAAAGTAGAGAATGTTGTGATTAGCTTTGAAACTACACACCTCCAAAGAACTTTAAAGACAAAATCAAAAGTAAATTCAATTTTTGCTCTAGATAAGAGTACCAAAACACCTTTGGCACAGGATGATGAACCAGTAATAACAAAAGGTAAGAGAATTGTGCAATTGAAGACAATCTTAAAAACCAAATAGTGTACAGTACATTTATGTATGTGAAGATATGTCTAGCAAATGCACTATTATGTATCATGCATATATCATATGTCATAAAAGGTATAATTCCGTCAAATGTATAAGACCTGTACAGAGACACCAGGAGGAATATCGAGCAGTGGGGCACCCTGTCAAAAAAGGACACACATCAAAATGAGAGCAGACAAACAACATAGGTACTATTCTTGGAAAGGTTATTTGTCACAGGCTACTAAAATTTTTAGCTCTGAGGAAGCCTCGTATGCCAAGGCAAAATATCAGCTCTCACATACCATATATAATCTATATTTATTTCCAAATAATAGTTGTCATTTCTTCTGCCCTGTATTGTGGTGTTCTTGCCTTTGAGTATGTTCACTTGTTCTTCGCTGCAAGCATCTTCTGTTCAAGAAAGAACCGACACACAGCCTGCCATCGTGGTTTTTTCTTCATACAATTCATACTAAAATTTTGCCCTTAGTCTTGGTAGACAATGGGCTTTGTGTCAGGCAGTGCCCCTGGTTTTTCCCTCTCATATGCTTATGTAAAACATACTCCCAAATCTGCCTCTATCAAAACCATCACTGCAACTATCAAGCTTTTTTGAGGGTTGGGGCAAACTCTGATACTCGTTTTTGTAGAGAGTCTTTATTTTGTTAAGTTATCTTACAGATAACACAGGATGAACCTAAAAAATATGCAGATTTGTGAGTAATATGCTAGAAAAATGCAACTGCCCCTTTAACAAACCTTTGATTATCAAAAGGTAATTTGCTATTTCAGTTGCAAGGTTTGTGGCACCAAGGCATCCAGATACAAATGACAACAGAGAAAGACCTGAAATGAAACAGAAGAAAATCAATTTCCTCACCGTTGGAAGAGTCCCCCAATAGCTCCATGGACTCTTTAGTATTGCCTGCCCTCCCATCCTTGTCACCTATATTCATGACTCCGACCAGGCCAGATGCAGCACTGCAGCCAATTGAAACTTCTGCCTTGCCCCAAACTCCTCGTACATACACAAATCTTTTGCCACCAACCACCTCTTCGGCATCATCTCTGGCTGGAGGGATTCGAGTGGACATTAATAACCCAGACCATGAACACCCTGAGTTTGTCCACAGTAGTGAAATGAGTATCCAGTCATCATCATCCATTTCCCCCATGCATACCTTCAAAACGACGCCAATTGCCAATCCAAGTCAGCCAAGTCAAGCAGGGAATTGGGAACAAAGGCTCTTTGATCTGGAGCAGTAGGATGCAGCAGGCTGAAATTAGAACTATGACTGCTGAGATGCAGCTTCTCAAAAGAGCAGTTGCAAAGGTATGTGTAATTCAAATACATAAACACAGAATTACACTAGGGCAGTAATTTTGTGCATTAGGGAATTTCTTATGCAAATGGACATAGCAGAAAATTTGCCCAGAGCTCTATTTCAGAGAATTCTCCTGGGATCACAGCCAGTGACAGCGCCAGCTCTGAAAAACATGAGGGGGGGGGGGGGATTTTGAGGCTTAACTTAAAAATACCCCGCACTGAAGTTAGATGTTTCAAAAAATGTGGATACGTGGATACGGAGACATGGTTGAGAGCATAGGAAGTATAGGACATTAGGATTTGGTGGATACTGGATACGAAGCATTTTGATCTGAAAATTTAATTTGTAAAATGCATCAGTGTATCTGACAAATGTACGAGCTTCACATCGCATTGTTTCGTTCTTAGAAAGAATAGACATCATTGTGTCATAAGTTTAACTATCAAAGAACTGCAATTCTTGTTGTGACAGTGACAGTGTATCAATGGATCAGTGCATACACCGTATCCATTGTATCCACCGTATCTGCCGTATCCACCATATCCACTGTATCCACTGTATCCATTGTATCCGCTGTATCCACCGTATCCACTACCATATCCACTTTATCCAGTATTCGCTATATCCACCGTATCCACTGTCTATCCCCTGAATCTCCAATTTCCACTGTCTCCACTGTATGCAGTATCCACTGTATTACATCCTTTTCACATCATTCAATCACGTATCCTTGCAAAAAAGGGGTACCTTTGTGGTGCGGGGTATTCTAAAGTTATGCCGATTTTGACATAATTTTTCAATCTTAACCCTATAGTGGTTGGGCTATTTGATAGTACTATTTTGGTTGGGGGGGGCAAAAAAGCCCCCCCTTACCTAACTCTTTACTGGTAATAGATAGAGCGACCAAATTTGGTGTGCTAAAAGCCTCAGGCATGTACTTTCTGTAAATATAAAAATTAACTTAAAAATAGCCACCATTTTTGCTTACGTCAGCATTTTCCTTTGTGTGGTCAAGAAAAGCGGCAAAATTGGCCAAAATCAGGAAAATTGAGATAAAATTAAATTTGGAGCATATTTTCCATCCAAACATGGTATTTATGATAGAATGCATCAAATAACACAACATTAAAAAAGAAATTTGCAAAATATTCCACTTCTGCTCCTTTTTTCGCGTTAATTGAGATTTGAGAATTTGCGATTTTTCCTGGGTCAGTCCCAGAAAATTGTCTCCCGCCCCCTCATTTTTCAAAATATTTCAATGAAACTTTTTGAGAAGTTGCACAATAAGTAGTTGCAAAAAGTCAAGGAGTTTCATGGCTATAAAATTCTTCCTCGCAGAGTTATTTAAAAAAATCTACTAGGGGGCAACCAAAATAGGGTTAAGGCATACCCAACTAATTTTATGCCATTACTCTTTGACAATTTCTGCCAGCATTTGGGAATTGGGTAGACAAGTTCCCCCACCCCCCCCCCCCATGATGCCACCACTGATCACAGCAAATTTCTTCACTTGGCAGAGAGTGGAATCCACATCCAGGGGACCATTATGGTAATAAGGTCAACTCAATCTATTGATGCTATCCCTGCCACTTTAATTTGGGGTGTTTTTTTAAACTTGTATTTAAACTTGCTTATGTAATATATTGTAAATATTTCATTTATTTATTCTTTTATTTACTCTTTCCTTTTCTTTTAACCATTGCAATTTTTCTTTTATTTGTGGCAAATTTATACTTACTTACTGTGAGGCATTTTAAAACATATCTTAAGACCCCTTAGGCTGGATTGTACATGCAAAATAGAGCGTCCATGATCACTACTGGTGCATACAAATCATGCTACACATAATCTTATAAAAACTTGAGGTCCTGCTATTATCAATTTAACTTCTAAAAACGCAAATTTGGTTGATTTCTGGTTGAATGAGAGCCTTTAAATGGGGAAGGGTCATGTAACCGTAATCTACATTGTTGCCCAAATGTGACCATTGGGCTATTCCATTTTTTAACCATACAGGGGGATGGAAGTACGATTTTAGTCATATTGGCACCCCTTGGAAAAGAGTCGTTAGTTATGAGCCACCCCCTCAGAAACAGCACTTTGGACTGATGATCCCCTTGGAAATGATGACAGCATGTGTGCGAAAAGGAGAAAGTTTCTACAGTCTCCCTGGAAATCTCTGTCAAGGTGCATTAGCCCCTTGAAAATATCTGTTTGAATAGCCCTTACCCCCCAGAAAAGCATATTTAAGAATTTTTGACCCCCCAGAAATTCCTTTTGAAGGACCCCCTGGAATTTTACTTCCATCCCCCTGTATGGAGTAAAAATGGAATAGCCCATTGTGCTCTGTCCAGAATTTTCTGGATAGGGTGAATTCACAACAAAGTTACTCCTAAAAATCCACAAATATCTCTGCAATCTGCAATATTTCTGCAAACATAAATGGCCTTACCTTGCCTTTCAGGATAGAAGAGTCGATGGGACAGAGCAGGGAGAGGACAATGACAACGTCTACGAAGGCAAATCGAAGGTGAACGTTTAGCTGGTAGCCCTTTAGCACGAAGACGCGGAACAAAGAGAACAGACCTCGCATGAAAAACAACCGTCAACCACTTCGTAACTTCCTCCGCAGAGGGATGCTAAGTTTCCTTGACAGAAACATAAAGGAATCAATTCAGGCGCGCAACTAGGGGGGGGGGTCCTGGGGGTCCAGACCCCTGCCCTTTTTTTCAAAAGGCCAAAAGTGCCCTTTTCAGGGGAAAAATTTTGTGAAATCGAAGCATTATTGATCTGTACCGGGTGAGCCAGAAAAAAGTTCCCACTTTTGAAAATTCATAGCACCAAGATTACTCCACAGATTTGAATCATTCAAATTCTAGTTAGAAGTCGAAAGATCGAAGTATTTTTGTGATTTTTCTCACTGACCTACCAGCACTAGAAGTATTGGTAAACCTAACTTTATAAAGATTTTATGGTTGCAAAATGACGAAAAAAGGGCCTAAAACATTGATCAAATCGTTAGGATTCTATTCAAATCGAACAATAGGCCATGGGCGTTTCACCTCCCTCAAGAGCTATAAGACACCGATTTTCAAACAAATGCGAAAGATTTTCAATCCCAAGGAAGTTAATGCCTAGAGGATATCTCTCACCCATGAGAAATTGCATTTCCTTAATTATTTTGTGCAAGAAATCATTTATGCATTGATCGATGTTTTGGGCCATTTTCCAGTAATCAATTAACCATGAAATTTTTGTAAAGTTGAATCTACCTATATTTGTAGTGCTAGTGAGACAACGAGAAAAATCACAAAAATACTTCAACCTTTTGGCTTTTAACTAGAATTGGCATCATTCAAATCTGTGAAATACCCTTGCTGTTATGAATTTTCAAAAGTGGGAACTTTTTTCTGGCTCACCCGGTATTTTCTTGGTTTCTTGGCGATCATGTATCAAAATGTGTTGAATCTTTCCTGAATTGATCTTGAAATTAGTTTGAAAATTCTCTGTCGCTGACCAAGTCGTTGACCTGGCAGCCAATGTAAAAAAGATTCAACCATCTATCAGTATCGTATCGTCTGTGTACCATTTTGTAGGCTTTTATTTAGTTGTCTATTTCATTGTATATTTTTATGTGTTGGCCATGGGGTAGACCAGACATTGCCTGTTGCTCCTCATGGTATCGTCCTTGTAGTGTTGCATAGTAGTTAGAGTATAGTAGAATTTAGCATATATTGTAATTGTTAGATTGATACATAGAAAAAGAATGTTCCAAAATTATGAGCACATTGAGGATTAATTACGGTTGAAAATTTCTACTTTCAAATCACTGCTCCCTGGATATAAAGGCAATGATATTGGCAGATACCAGGTGACCCAAAAATAACTTCACGAGCTAGATCGCACATATTTTCTTAAAAGCAAATGTAATGAAGACAAACAAGGTATCAGCATGTAGCTGAAGGGCTCTGCTATCTTTTGAGATGTTGCTTTGTCAATTTAAGATATGCTTACTGTCCGAAAAAACAGTTTCAAAAACATGAAAATTCAATCATTTCTCAGACAATTCTTTCACTTTCCCGTCCAAGTTTTGGAAAGTGTCAAAAAAGCTGAATTCCGAATTTGCTTTGGAGCATGAAATTTGAATGAGGAACAGAGGTAAATCATTTTGCAAACAAAAAATTTCCCCAGACGACTTCTAATCCTTCGCTATGTCGAATTGTCGCAAAATGTTGACTGGAAAGTGATGGCAATTATTTCACTGAAAATGAGGAATCCAGAATTCGAAATTTTCTTTCGATCTGGTTTTTCGGATGGTAATCATTGCTTAAATTGACCACGTAGCATATCAGAAGATAGCCACGCCCCCAAACCATGATAGAAAGTATTTGGCAATGGCTTTTGATTTCAGGGAGCCAGCTATGATCAGGCTCGTGAAGTTTTTTTGGGTCACCCGGTATTTCATTTAATAGTTGACATTTTACTTGACTGAAACCGGCAACTTCGTTCCGAAATTTCCTCTGAAAAGCCCCTTGAAACTTTCAAAACAGGCTGAAAAAGGAATCGCGAGCAAATTTTCTACCACACAAGCAATGGCTTTATATGCTTTAGTACGTGTTATCCCGTTGGCAGCATAAACATTAGCCAATACTTATTGAAGTCATCGCTATGAAGCAGACATCATAGGAAAATTTGGTCGTCATTTCAGGCCAATTTTTATGGTTTCTTGAACCTTCAAAGGAGTGCTTTGGAAATCCCTGACGATTTCATAATGGAGTGGCAAACTACATTGAAGTAAATCCTTAAAAGATTTGAGCATTCCTACCGATAAAAGATCTTTCTGCCAATAATGTCGTCCTCCAGCTCCTGTTATTCAGGAAGCAGCGGCCTTTCAATGGACATTGCTTTTCTTTTCTCAACTGGTATAAGTATTAGGCCAACCGTTCAGAATTGGTTCAGAGAACAGTTTTTAATAAAAAGTGTGTGCATGAGCCGCCTTTCCAATGTTACTTGTCTCTCCTTGGCGGGTTTTTACAATCCTTCCAAGTTTTAACTACTTCTTACGATAGCCATTCTCCGACGATCTAGAGACTGTGATTTAAGAAAATTTCCCGGGCTAGCCCCTGAGCCCCTCCCCCCATCCTTCGTTACTGCATTGATAGATAACATTTACAGATGCGACCATTTGAAAAATAGCCTTGATTTTTGCCCTCGCCTTATGATAGTATGCCCTTTTTCTGATTTGGACCCCTGCCCCGTAAAATTCCTAGTTGCGCGCCTGCAATTTTACCCAGCCAACTTTTATTGTTCAATTTCCCGAGGATCATTATGGCCTCCCCGTTTATCTCCATCAAATTCCAAGCAAATATAAGGAAAATATAATTGTCTATCTATCGAGAGTAAGTTTCTGAGATTTTGTCATTATCAATTGCTAAAATGACGTCATCAAAACGAATAACCAAGCAGGCATTATTTTTGCTGATGCTGGCAAATATGAAAAATGACATATCAAATCAAACTTCTTTTAAAGACCAATAAGTTGACACCGATTCCAATCCATTTGAGTTGAAAGCCAGAGAATTGTTAAGTTTATGCGATTTCTTTGTTACGAAATATGAGATTGTTGTGGTCACGTGACTACATTCTTGACAATGAAACAGCTTCAGCAGTCTAGCTCATTCCAGCTGTGACCTGGACTTATGACGATGAGTCTCTTGTTTCCCTGTGCTCTTTGACTTGATGATGGCGCTTCGGTCAAAAGAGAATCATAGTATTACTATGAAAAACATGGCCCTATTTAGGCCCAAACTGAGCAATTTCTTCAGTACCAATCAGATTGCGAGATTTATGAATTACTATTGTCAGGGTGTAAAGGTGATAGAATGTTTGATTCGATTGAAGAATTGAAAACACTCCCATGGGATAGAGATTCGAAGCCGTGATTCTTTCCTAATTCCATTGATGATTGAAGAAAATAGGGCCAAGTTTTTTACTGTTTCATGATGAGTCCCTCTTGAGCAAGGTTTACCGCAGGGATAGAAGGGACTCATCAAAAATCAGACGCATACAACAAAAATTCAATGCAGAGTAGATTTTCAACATCCAGTGCAAGTAGGCCTTTTTCTGGCAAGTTGTTTGATGAACAAGCGTAAATCAAGCAAATTAAGTGCTAAAGTTTTTGGTCTTCGTTTTGCAGAATGACCCACTCAATCTGCAAAGCGAAGACGGACTCAAAAATGCTACGAAAGTGTTTAAAACTCAACGGCTAATTATATTCCGCACAATGGATATTTTGCGCAATTGGCGCAATGAGCGCAACAAGTGATATTCAGCGCAATAAGTGATATTCGGCGCAATAAGTGACATTCGGCGCAATGAGTGATATTCGGCACAATGAGTGATATTCGGGGCAGTAAGTAAAGAATAGATTAAGTTAGATGATTGTATTTTGTATTCTTTGTTGTGGAAGATTCTGTGTTATTCTTGCATCATTCAGATTCGTCTCAATGTTCAGTTGCTCTAGTTCCGCCTTTCTAGCAGGGAAATCCCCAAAACTAAATATCATAACAAAAGCAGTATTTTAGTCTTTAGCAACGCTGACGGATTGGCGGATTTTTCGTTCAAAAATGCAACAATATAACCTAGCTACTATTGTCTGTGTAGATAAAGGGCTTTATGAATGAATTTCAACGCTAGGGTTCCTCTCCTTTTATAACTCATTCTCACTGCACCAAATACACCAGTCACTCCTAGAAACTCAATTCTCGGACCCTACAACAAGGAAGCATGGCTGTAGCAAATTCTTAAATATTTTATCTTTTCTACTGTATTATGTTACTCTGAAAAAGCTCATGAGTAATAATGCATCCACCGGAAAGGGCTCAAAAAACTTTGCTTTGAAACGTTCACAGGGACACAGGTAGTAAAATGAAGCACGTTATGAGACCCTACGAAACTTGCCCGAAACTCATAAGGAACTCGTAGAACTCAAAATCAGATCGCTTTAACGTTTAGTGCTGGGTCAAATCATTAGTTTCTTATGAACAAAAAAGTTTATTACACATTTCACCATAATCCAGTCATACCATTCATTGCGCTGAGTATCAATTATTTCGCCAAATATCACTTATTGCTCCAAATATCACTTATTGCGCCAAATATCGCTTATTGCGCCAAATATCACTTATTGCGCCGAATATCACTCATTGCGCCGAACATCACTTATTGCGCCGAATATCACTTATTGCGCCGAATGTCACTTATTGCGCTCATTGCGCAAAATGTCCATTGCGCTGAATATAATTATCCAACTCAACAGATATGCTAAAAAGTCGTTGTGTTTCTTCAAATAGGCACTGATATTGCTCTGCACGGACCGTATAATGGTCATTTGGAACATATCTTCGTTTTGCAGAATGACCCCCTCAATCTGCGAAACGAAGACAGCCTCCAAAATGCTGCAAAAGTGTTTAAACTCAATCCAGATAGGAAGCACTCGTCGTGTTTCTTAAATAGGGACCAGGAAACAATTACTGCAGTGCACGGACCGTTTATAGTGGTCATTTAGAATAATGGTCGTTTTGCAGATTGCAGATCATTCTGCAAAACGAAGACATATTCTAAATGACCATCATACGGTCCGTCCAGTGCGATAATTGTTTCCTGGTCCCTATTTGAGGAAACACGACGAGTGTTTACTATCTGGATCGAGTCTAAACACTTTTGCAGCATTTCGGAGGCTGTCTTCGTTTTGCAGATTGAGGGGGTCATTCTGCAAAACGAAGACATGTTCTAAATGACCATTATAAACGGTTTGTGACCAGAAACGAAGACCAAAATCTTTAGCACTCAATTTGCTCGATTTACGCCTGTTCATCAAACCGAGGGGCAAATCACTTCTCAAAATAGCGTACGTGATTTTTGTGATTTTGAAATCACGTGATTTTTTTCTGTGATTTTTTGTGATTTTAGTGATTTCAAGTGATTTTTTCGTGTGATTTTTCTGTAATTTTTCAGTGATTTGTGATTTTTGGTGCTTCCTGTATGTGATTTTTTTGTGATTTTGTGATTTTTGTATGTGATTTTTTTGTGATTTCAAGGGAGGTGTACGAAAAAAAAATCAGTGAATTGCCCCTCGCATCAAACAACTTGCCAAAGAAAGGCCTATTTGCAATGGATGTTGAAAATCTACTCTGTATTTAATTTTTGCTGTATGCGTCTTCGTCTTGGTTTCTATCTTCGGTCTTCAGTCTTTGTTTTATAAATAACACGGGTTAAAAGAGCTTATTTTTTGCGAGTTGTCAGTTGCGAATTGGTTCTCCAGTCTGTTCTTTTGTTCCAATTTTAGATTCTAGCCAAAGTTTCTTAGGAGTTTCTTCGATGAATTTCTACTTCCCTTGTAGGGTTGTATTTTGGGACTAAACTTTTATTAGTTGAATGTTTCTGCTACCGTACTGCCGTCGCTAAAGTAATTTCAAAGTTTGCGTCGACCGATTTCCCTTTCAAAGCCACTGCAAGGGGAAAGTGAGATCTGAATTTGCTAAATTCATACTCAAGGTTTCGGTATTGGTGCTATGATTTGATCACCCACCATAAATAAGATTTCATGAAAGATATGACTGGGAGCAGAACCGGACTGAGGTGCACCCTTCAGGAACCTCTTACTTTGATACGTATGTCTTCTTCGGACTAATATTCTTTTGGAGAGAATTGTGAGATCTCAGATCAGAAAACGGGTTTCTCCACTTTATTGGGGTATGCTCAGTGAATGGGGGGGGGGGGCTTAGTTATGGATCTTGCCCGAACGGGAACTACCCAAAGTGAGCCTGAAATGCGATAAGTGAGCGCGATTTTGATTTTTTTTCCATTTCCTTCTAATTACATAGTCAAAAGCTTATGCAATAGAACGAGGCAAAAGAGGGGTGAATTAACTGTTCTTAGCATCGACTGATACCCCTTCAGAACTTAAAGGTGAGATAAAGATAGTATAAAAACGTCATTTGCCTCAATAAACAATAGAAAAGGAAGCAATTTTACCTACACCAATGACCATATATCAATGATCATTTGATAAACGACAGACTTCTTTCTTTTTTTCCAGGAAGAACTAAAAAGAATTGCTCACGGCAGACCTGACGGTACCTCTGCCGTGAAAACCCTTTGCAAGTTGTTAGGCTTTGACAACAACGTACTGGCTACACATTGACTAAAAGGACAGAGGGCCAATAAGAACCAAGAAAACGTTAAAGGTGCCCTCGACAAACAAAAATTGGACGTGATAGTTGGTAAGATAATAATGCCTCATCGAAATCTTTCCTTGCAAAAAGAGCAACGGGGAAAAGAGCGGTCATGCATATGAAAATGAAAGCGAGTAGATTTCTGTGGCGATGTGTCAGAAAAACCCGGAGTACAAAAACACAAATTTTAAAGGGTGCTGGAGAATGCCATTATGCAAAGAGTTTAAAGAGAGGAGAACTTAAATGATTTGACACAGATCTGCAACAGAACATTTTTGACATCATTCTGAGTAAAAACTACATTACGTTCCCCCATTCACACTGGCGCATGCAGGAACACAGGGGAGGGGGCACGGAGGCAAGCGTCCTGCTGCCCCTTTCTAAAAGGAGCAACAGGACAGTGTCCTCTTAAAGAACCAATTAATTTATTTAGCAATGTTATACGACATCATGAAAATCATGATTTACCCTTACGCCGAATAATCATTGCAACTTGCGTTAGTTATAGCCGATTCCTAAGAGTTAGTTAACATCATTCATATTAGTTTTTGAAGCCAACCTAAAGGACGTGGCTGCAAAAACTTTTCCAGGTGAAAAACTCTTGATCCCCTGAATTTTCAGTTTGATTCGCTCTGGTCTTAAGTGCCCTTGTGTCCCCCTTTGCCCCCATATCCACCTGAACATGACAATGATACTTTATGTGGTATATGTGACTGGGAATGTTACAAAAACAACCCAATTTTCCAGCAACACAAAAATGCCCTGCAGGGGATCCTTTATCATGATGAGGTTGAAATATGGACCACTCTTGGAAGCCATATATCAACCCACAAAGAAGACTTGTATTACTACACTCCTGGGAATATGAGTCCCAAATTTAGATTAAAGCTGTGTGCAATTCGTCTGGTTGCAATTGTAAGGGCTAAACTTGTTTCCAAGTATGATCAACGCGGTGTTACAGTGCCCTTTTACAATGACTTACGAAAAGCTAACAAATGGGTACAGATTTTCCATAAAAGGAGAAGCAACATCATTGTTTAGGGCTGAAATTTCCTATCTTGGTGATACTGAGGGTCAGCACAATTGCGAAGGTTTTAAGGTGAAATTAGGTTGAGCCAATGTTCATTTGCACCTTAAACATGGTTTCAATTGTTATTGAAGTATTTAGTGTTGTTTTTTAACTGCTCTTTTTCTATTCAAGGGTAGTAAAAACCTACCTGACTGATTCCGCTTTCCAGATATTTGTTACTTTGCTTAGCCAAATGGAAAACTGTTTTAGGTAGCTTATGAATGACTGAGGGCCCATTCCTCCTGCTTTTGTTTCACGAAAGATGCCTCTACGAATTCCAAAGATAATGACTGGATTGACAAAAATGTGCAAGGATTTTTCATAATTGATGGGAAACTGACATTCCTACTGTATTTGCAAGCGCCTGGAAAAAGGAGAGAAACTCAGATATATGAAAACAACCAGAAGAAATCTAATTATTTGGCAAGACAAGGGCACTTCCATTGCCAGAGGATCATAAACCCCTTCTTTTGCAATTCAAAGAATCAAATGTGTTATATTTGTACCGTTGTCATGCCTGTTCTCATCCCCAGGCTGCAATGGACTAGACTGGGCACTTTTGGATGAAAATCGCATAGAAATCAGTGCTAGAAGCAAATTGTGCTCATTTGTGGCGACTGATGCGTTTTGACTAAGTTCGACCCGCTGAATTCGAAAATCTCACATATGAGGTCAATGCGATCTTTAAAGGGTAATTTATGGTTCTGAAGCCATTAAAGATGACAAAACTTCAAAATCATCTCCCTGATTTGCATAAATTCAAAATGGCGGATTTATAAATTGGCTTTGTAGATCGAACTTCTTGCGTCAATCCGCCAAACTTAAACTTAACAAAACTTAACATATAAACCAGGATAAGTCTCTTTTCATGTGTTTTAGTGTTCCTTATTCATGCAAAATCCTTCTGCCTCTTTCCTGCATCCACACATCTTAGTACATGGCAAGTCACATTTTCTGCACTTGCATCCTTTATTTCGGCAACGGTTCTTCTTGCAGTTACATGTGATGACTTCTAGGCAGGCATCGGGAACCTGTTGCAGCTTCATCAATGTCGGTTTTAGTCGCTGTGGATCTTCACCTGTGTGCCAGCCATATGCTGTTGCAGGGGGCAGATCAATAATTGGGATGTCGGCATTAACCCAAACAAGCACTTGCAAATAGGCCCTCAGTATGTGTTGCTTCAAAGCGTCGCTTGTTGGTGGCAGCAGCTCTGGCTTTGTTATTGTTGGAAACAGGATAAGGCGTGCTTCATCAATGCTGTTGCATCTCTTAACATTGTAAAGTCTGCAGAAAAACCTTTCAACAGAATCTATGATACGATCTGTAAGGGGCACGTTTCCGAAGTCTTTCAAGAGCTCTGCATGGCGTTGCAAAACCTTCCACGCTGAGTGCTTCGTATGACCGGCAATGTAGGAGGTAGTATCACATCCCGTTAAAGCATGAAAGGCAAGAAGAGACTGAATTATTTCCGGTTGTAGCAATTGAAAGACTTTGTGGACTGGAAAGAACTTTCGTGCTTTTGCTGTACCTGCCATTAGCCAAAGTTCCTTGCAGTTAACTTTTGTAAAATGGTGCAAGAGTAACAGGAAAACATCGGTATCTCTGGCATAGACAACTATTTTGTCACATGCGCTGTGAATTGCGTGCAGGACAATTCTTGTATCTGCTTCTTCGTGTGAAGACTGAAGTAATCTCAAATCGTCCTCCTGATCGGTTGACCAAACTTCTTTGTCGTCTTCAAATCCTCCTCCAAGAACGACCTCAGTGTTAGGTGGTACACGTTGGATCATTTCGCTGGAAAGGAACTTTGCGAGGTCAGCCTTACTTTCCCTGAGTGCAAGGAAATTTAGCCAGTTCTTTGGTAGTGGCACATCTCTGTTTTCAATAGCACGACGAATTGGATGACAGGCCTTTGTCCTTCGCACACATGTTGAATGCTTTACTGAATCCTCTTTGTAGTGATCAAATACAACATCAATTCTTTCATAGGTACCACTAAAACGCATCACGTTCTTTGCAAAGATTTCTCCTAAATCACCAAAAGTTTCTGCTTTTGCAGGCCGTCCCATAGAAACAACCATAGCTTGTCCGTCAATAATTATCTGAGATGAAGATCTTGTTATTTCTATTTCCTCTGGAATGTCAACTTCGGCTGTAACTTCATTCAGTAATGTGACTTTGTTACCACTACGAATGTTGCCATTCATCTCAGCTAATGCAAGCGGAACTGGGAGAAGTTCATGCTTCAAAATGCTGCCAAGATCAACTTTCCTTCCAGCTTCGTATGCTACGATTAACCTTTGCATAATTCCTCTGTCAGCTTTTACAACTTTTTCTGCAGAACCTTTGGATCCTACCTTCACTTTGTACAATTCATTAACCTTTAGAGGACGATAATCACAGATATGTGACAACATGACATCATCTGATATTGCGTAAGATAGATCCCTCAAAAGAGGCTGGTCAAAGGTCATACACACACTTTTCTATTTGCCTGGGCTCCCTGTGTTGTTGTTACTCGCTTTGGGCTTTGGCTGTTGGCATGAGAGCATGAGAGGCATGAGAACAAAACTATTTTGAATGAGTGAATGAGTCAGCTGATTTCAAAATTTCAAAATGGCGTTTCGATCAAGGCAAGATCTCAGCACAACAGAAGCATTACGTGTTCTTGATGACATGAGCTCTTCAGATCTGAGTGAATTATCAGAAAGTGATGATGACGAACCTACTCTCTGGTCTCTAATAGACGTCCCCCCCCCGCTTATTAATTTTTAGAAAATTTTCCACCCAGGACATTCTTATTCCAACCCCCCCGCTTATTAATTCTGGCAACGAGTTCCAAGCAAGACAAAAGCTACACAACAAAATTCTATGCACCCAACTAAGATTAAGGCTTTCGAGCAAAATCTGTGATGTCATTGCATTGTATTTTTCCAACCCCCCCTATTATTCCAACCCCCCCGGCTATTAATTTTTGAGTTTTTTTCCAACCCCCCTACTATTCCAACCCCCCCGTCTATTAGAGACCAGAGAGTAGCAGTGAATTGGAGCCTGAATTAGGATCATGCCAAAGCAAAGATGTGTCTGAGAGCGAAGAATCAGTTGGGCCTGACCCAGAAGAAATGCCTACTTGGCCGCTTACTGTAGAGGAAGATGAAGGACCTCTGCCATTGTTTGAACAGGCTCAAAATGCCGAGGAAAGATTGCCAAAGAAAAAGCAACACTTTATAACTACTGATGAAGAAAAAAGAAAGGCAAGAAAGGACGGAGCAGCAGCAAGGGGGGCACAACAAGACAGGAAGAGGCTCACACGCAAAAGGATTCTTACTGGAAGAGGAGGTGGTGCAAGAAGGGTAGTGAAAAAGGCTAGAAAGGAGGAATCTCAGCATGGAAAGTGGGCTAATGATAAAAAATGGGAGAAAAAATTTAATCCAAGGCAAATTCCACAATTTATTGGAAAATCTAGCCCCCAGATGAGAAGGACAAGCCTTCCTGAGCAGCTGAATGCTAAAGTATTTTTTGAACTTTTATTCACTGATGATGCATGGCAGCTATTAGTTGATATGACAAATGCAAATGCAACAGCAAAGAATGCAGTTGACTGGGTGCAAACAACTGTCCCAGAGATGAAAGCATTTTTTGGACTCTTACTTGCAATGGGTTTGGTAAAATTGCCAAAGATCAAGGATTATTGGAGAAAGACTTATTGGCTTTTGCACCTTAGCTCACTTGCTGAAGTTATGCCAAGGGATAGGTTTTTGCAGCTGTACAGATATTTGCACGTTTCAGATGACTCAAAGCAGATACCTAGAGGAGAAGATGGTTATGACCCTTTATTCAAAATAAGACCATTTCTCGATTTGATTTCTGACAGGTTCCGAAATGCATACAAACCAGCCAGAGATATTTGCATTGATGAAAGTCTGATCCCTTTCAAAGGAAGAATTTATTTTCGACAATTCATACCAAGCAAAAGGGCAAGATTTGGTGTCAAAGCTTTTGTTCTTTGTGAGTCTGACAGTGGATATGTAAGTGAGATAGAGATCTACACTGGGAAAGCTTTGGATGGGACCATTTCAAAAGACCTTGCGGAAAAGCTTGTTTTGAAGCTAACTGATAGGTACCAAAATTTAAATCATCATTTGTATCTAGATAACTACTACACAAAGGCATGGCTTCTAAAATCCTTAGAAGAAAAGGGAATCTATTCTACTGGGACAGTCAGAGTGGACAGAAGTGGTTTTCCAAAGGAAATAATCATTCAAAGCAAGAGGGGAAGAAATCGTGGTGATTCTGATTGGCGAATGAATGGAAACTTGCTTGCAGTATCATGGCTTGACAACAAAGGGGTCCATTTCTTGTCTACAATTCACGATCCAGAATATACTGCTGATGTTCCAAATGACGACAAAGTAGTCAAACGAAGAGGTACAAAGGTACACCCAGAACCAACTGAAATACCTTGTCCCCCATGTGTACGGCCTTATAACAAAAAGATGGGTGGCGTTGACTTCTCTGATCATATGATAAAGTTCTACAACCTTGGAAGAAGATCAAGGAGGTGGTATAGGAGGGTACTGTTCCACCTCCTAGAGCTATGTATTCATAATGCATTCATAATAGAATCTTTCTTTATTCCACATCAAGTTGGCAAGAAATTGCGCAAACGCCAAGGATTTCGAGAGGAGCTTGCTGATCTGCTCATCGCAGGATACAGGGCAAGAAAGCGAACAGCAGGACGCCCATCTGTTGCATATGGCAATGAGCTGCGATTTCAGAATGTTGGAGTACATCACCCTGTCTACCAAAAAGATAGAAAAGACTGTGCACTTTGCAAAGAAAATGTGAAGAAAAGCAGAGGTGGGAAGATAGGACGCATTGATCGCCGTGCAGCAGGAGTACATGTTTCCTAGGTAAGATGTGAGATGTGTAATGTGCATCTTTGCTTGAATAAGGACAGAAACTGTTTCAAATCATGGCATACTAAAGTATGAAAATGTAACAGAAAGAAAGAGTTTGATAAGATAAGATAGTTGAGTGCGTACTGTATTACAATAGCTCTTTCTGTCCCTAATCCCACCTGAAAAGTGCCACCTTTGTGTCGGCAGCGGCCTGCTTTCCTGAGAGGGCTATTAACAACATGTGACCGCTGGTGTCAACTGCCCAAATTTGAACTTTTGTCTGGCGAAGAAGAGCGCCATAAACAGCATAAAGTTAGCTTGTGTTGACTTCGACTGGTGAAGGGCGATGGCAGCAAATTAATTGACAAGTTTTCATGAAAATCAATCGTCAGGTTAGTTTTCGTTTGCTTAGCATTTCTCCTCTCCTTTTGTTACTGCACCAGTTTGTTAATTAACTGACTTGATGCTCCAGTCCTGCATACGGTGACCTGTATGTGTTGCGGATCTGCGTCTCGAATGCACGATCCGTGCAAGAGGACGGAGATTTTCAAGCTGTCTATTAGCAAATTCGGGATCAAACATGTTATGACCAACTTAGCTCATTAACCAAAATTAACCATGAACCATTCTCTTCGTTTAAGCTCACATGGAACTGCAATTGGCTCAAAAAGGAAAGATGACAGGTAAATCTTAGCGTTTATTTTATTGCACCAAATTTTGTGTTGTCATGTGTTATGTACACCTAAAAATACTGTCTACTCTAGGAATCAGAAAGAATAAGAAACTCATCAAAATATGTGCAGGATCATGAATTTCCATAAGCTAGGAAAAGAGTTACAGTCACAGTTCTTTCAATCGCATTACTGTATTTGCTGAATAAATTTCATTTCTTTCAGTGAAGAGTGAAACTGCCCGCCAACCCACCAAGTGCAACAAGAAGGCCAAATGCTCCCTCCAAGTGGCAGCAACGTACACAATTTGGAAGGTATTTATTTCAATGAGATTCAATTTGACATACTTTGCTGTTTTCTCTGGGAACCTTACCCCCATTTTAAGGTTATCACAAAATTATCAATTTTGCCTGGTCTGCTCATCATCCGAGATCTCGCTCTCTTGGCCAAGAACCACTGAATCCACGAAAAAACTTACAATGATGCTCAAAAGTTTCCGTAAAATTTTAATACTGTAATTTTGACACCACTAGGTATGTAATGCCGTCTTTCTTTGATGAGGCTATGCAGCTGTGCTTCTGCGTAGGAACAGTTCCAATTAGATCCTCCTCCGCTATGCACATAAATGGACCAAACAGATATGCTTATGCTACCAAAGGATCCCTGGGGTAATTCACGGAAATTTAGTAAATCCTTCAGTCCTCAGTCCTTTGGTATCAGTTGAAATAGTAAATACCCACAAAGTGTACTGTGTACTGTATATGGATAGAAACTGGTCACATTTTGGCACTTGCAATGAAAGTTTGCATTAACTCTTTTCAAAATATGCTCATTAGCCTTGATAATATCGGCAGTTCTCTGTGACTGGCATTGTTGTTGTATAATATTTATCAAGTTCTCCTAGCATTTGTTGTTCAGGTTCTTTCTGAAGCCGAAGAAGTGGATCATTCATATTTAAAGCAATATTCACTCAAATGACATTGCATTCATAGCATTTGTTGATCAATGACTGAAAATTACAGCTTTCTTTAAAATAGTTATTATGTGAAGAATGTTTTTGCGGTGATGCCATCCTAACTTTGTATCTTGGAGGAATTGGTGCAATTTTCTTTCCATTTTTCATCATAAGTATATAATTAAAAGGTTCTTTTTTGCAAAGAGATTGTAGGTCAAAAATTCAGCACAACTGCTTGTTCCAAGGAAGTATTCAGTTTTATATTTCATTCTTGTTCTTTTACTTTACACTTCCTATAATTTTATTCCATAATTCTAAATTCTTTTGAAGGGCTAGTCAGACTTGGTATTGAAATGCTGCTTCTCCTTTCGTAAAATATTGAATATGTTAACAGTATGCCCAAGCTTGATATTACCGTGTTTTGACTATCATTTGAGCATTTTTGAGAACATGATTCAAGAGAAAATTTTGGAGTTACCTTGCAGATGACCGATTCAGGGAAACATGCCTTGTAAATGGATTTCCACCCTCTTAAGACCTATAAGAAAATATAAGGTCAAATTATTATCACACCGAAAACTTGCACCATTCAAGGTCATTTCTACATTGTGTATCAAAAAAGACCACTGTAAATTCTCTGCTGCCAATATCCAAAGGCCCAACACAAATGAGATAGTAATTCACTAGAAGCCTGACTCCCGTGCTTTCATATGAGTATTGTTTCTGCAAAATAGGTCTCTAGGAAATTCGTAGAAAGCAGGCAGTAAGCTAAAAAAATGTGAAGAGAAGAACCGTTCATCAGGAAATCTCTGCTCTTTGTTCAAATGCTTCGCTTTGAAAAGATCCTTTGAAAAATCATGAGATAAAGTTATTGTCCATGGTTGAGTTTTCCTTGTCTGAAAGTTTCTGTCAATAACAGTATGTAAAGATTCTTTCTATATAATCCAATCATCTATAAATGTTACCATGCTAACTTCTGGCACAGATTATAAAATCAGAAAGATATGCAAGATTTGCAATGTTAGTTTCTTACTTCCAAAAACACATTTAAGAGAATATCAACAAGATCATTTCTCCCTAGAGAAAATTTATCCTTTTGGCAGATAGACTTTTTGATGCACCCTCTAGTTATAGCAGACAACTCGTTTGTTTTTTGCATTTGAATCTCTATTTCAAAGAATACGTGCCATAGTGCTAAAAGTTTCTTAATTCCTCATTTTAGTACTAAAAGTTTCTTAATTTGTTTCCTATTCTTAGGGATGAATCATTAGTTTCTAACATTTCTGCAAATGTGTTTCTTGATCTTTAAAACATCAGATGAGAATAAATGGTCTTCTACAAACAGAGCAGAAATCGCATAAAATGATGTCATCAATAAATCTGAGATAAGGAAGTGTTTGATAGATAAGCATTTTAAAATGGAAAATCAAGAGTTTGAAGCCCAAGAAAGAAAATATCAACTGTTGCCCCTGGGGGTAACTTCAATAGGCGGGTGAGGGGGTGTGCCATTTGACGTCTGAAATCTGAATGAACACTCGCAAATTTTCGCGAAAACGATACCCCTAAATTTACAGGCCATTGGAAATTTGTACCTAAAATTTTGACAACAATCCAAAATTTTAACCAAGTAAGTGAAATTTGATCAAAATCAATACCCCAAAATTTATGACTACTTGTGATTTGATACCCGGAAATTTATTTTCTGCTCGAAATGGCATTCCAAAAAATGGCACATCCCGTGTACCAGCATATATGGTAGTTACCCCCCCCCCCCCCGCCCCACCGGGGACTGTTGCCTAATTTCGGGATCTGTTGGACGGAGCAAGGTTGACTCAAAGTTACGAGTTTTTGGACATTCGTGCGCAGTTCTGCTCTGTCTGTTCTACTACACTCAAAGCAAATTATGGACTTTAACCAAAAAACATGAAGAGATCATTGATACATTTCAAAGAAAACTGATGAGAAAAATTTTTAAATCTAAATTGGCGAGAAGAAGTCAGCAATGATAAAGTCTATGAGGACACAAATTCAACTCCATGGAGCCAAACTGTAAAGCGAAGAAGGTTGACATGGTATGGTCATCTTTTAAGACACTCCAGCTAGAAAGTCATTAAAAGAAGCAAAGAACCCCTGCAAAAAGTCAAGGGGCGGGCAAAAATTAACATGGATCAAGCAAATAGGCGAAGATTTGGAAAAGGTTGAATTCAAGACATTAGTAAAAAACAACAAAGATGGTAGTTTCAACACAATGCAAGTAAAAGAACATGAAGAAATGGCACAAAATAGACATATTTGGAGACTTATTGTGGACCGCGCAATGTCGTTTTAGACGGAAAGCGTAAATGAAGATGATGATTCAAAGCAAGGAAAACTGGTTGATATTGCCCAAGAGTGACTTATTTGCCATAATATCATTGAATTTGAGTCTTGATCGTTTCTTACTACTTCTCAAACAGAGTTTCCTTTCTTATAAACCAGCTTAGTTCTATTATGAAAAACGTGTAATCATGTCATAGTAATAGCAAACTCAGTCTAGCCAAAATCATGCGTCTATCCTGCAAGCTTTTGTCAGAATTTCTTGAGGGCTTTGCCCATGGCCCCTATTTAACTCTGTCCTCCCACTTATTGGTGGCTGATGCTGCCACTGTGCAAGTGCAACTTGCTCTTCTGCATTCAAACACAAATCAAATAACTTTTTATAAAATGTGGCCATAGTTTTTGTACATGGGAGCATTATTTAGCATTTTTTTTATCGTACGAAAGCTTTATTAATGCACAGTTCATAGTTCTAATTGATTTTGTCACAGTCAACGAAATGAAATGAAGCCAAATACTGCAAAATACAGTAAAATATGTTTTACTTCATGTACAATTCGAAATTAGGCAATGAAAGATAGATTCAAAGTAGAAACCAGGAAAGTTGCTCAAAGATACGAAGACATGTGATTTTCGCACACAATTCGTATTTCGTTATAGGTTGATTTATGTATCGTTTTAAGCTACTTGGGACCTTAACCAAGAGTCACTGTAACAATTAACTGCATTTGCACATTGAAAAGTTTTTGTTAACTCCATTAGCTGAATAACCAATTTGCTCAAATAGCGTTCATAAGGCTCTTCCAAAGTGCATTCAGATATTGATGAATACTGATCTTATGAAGTGAATGACTTTGTGTTCTTTTTTCCAGTGCTCAAAACGATGAGCAGATATGACAGAGAGGACGAGGATGGATTATGGGTGCGGATTCAGGAGTGCATGTCAGACGAAGAGAACATCTGGGACTCCATGAAAATCATAAATCTACCTTGGCAATCTCAGACACACAAAGAACTTATTTGGCAGTTGGAAGACCGTATCAAAGGACAAAATATCTAATGTCTTGGATAAGAAACAGAAACCAAGAATAACAGGACGGTCCCCAATGAAAGAAACAGTCTCAATTATTGAGAAGAAACGCCTTAGGAGAAATTGTTTTGATTAAGAGTTTGCATATGGGCTGAGTCACGCAATCGTAAACAACCCTGAAATCTGTACAATCTATACTGTTTCAGGCGTGTGTTTGTTGTCTTCTGCACAAGTTTTGGTAGATAGGGGGAATCCACACTAAAGGTACTCTTGGAATTCCATCGATATCTCATGTCTCTGTAATCTACATATGAATTTTTCATTTTTGCTCTGTGCCATTCAAGGATCGATCTTCAAAATAACATGTCATTTTAAAAGATACAGGAAAATCTGTGCAATCTGGCCTAAAAAAACTGCAAAGTCATTGTTTCAAGAAAGGTTACGTGACTCAGCCCAATTGAGCCCTTGAAAATAATTCGAAGATAGTCGAAATTAGATCTTAAGCTTTGAAGGAACAAATATCGTAAAAGCTCTATTTAGCGTCCCCTTTCTGGTAAGCCCTATTTTTTGAGCCAAACCTTTTGATAAGCAGCTCTCTCTATTGAGCCACATCTCGACAGACATCACTGATTACCGAAGAGTTTCCATTTGTTCCGCTAAACAAGTTTGCATGTAATTCTTGTATGGTTTCGGATAACAACTGTGCTGAACTTTTGCATTTGACTCGTAAAATTGCCTGTTTTGCTTACAATAAGGGGTACAAGAACTAGGAGGCTGCATGTAATGTATATTCTCATCATTTGACTTTGCAAATAAGCCCTCTCCTCTAATAGGTCCCTCTCTTATAAGCCCCAATCTTGGATCTATGAAATTAAATAAGCTACCCCGTGAACTCAATAGAGCTTTACGGTATTAGCCTACGCAGCCTTTGCGAAGACCCATAACTAGTCTACTCGTTGGCTATATGGTATTTGCAACTGATGCTTTCGGTGTTGAATTTTTCCATAAAGATCCTCTTCACATCCATCTAAAATTTTACAACAACAGAACATAGCCGATGCCACAAAGAGCACGAGAATTCATTGACATAAAGCATAGAACACTTATTTGGAAATAATCAACCAACAGATTATTTTTATTATTATAACGGTGAATGCAACTATGAAAATCCTTTAGGAGTCATGAAAAACAAATACCTGTTCTGGAGTGGGGCAAATGATCCTATTTTGGTTGTCATTTCGTTTTCACAATCTTGTCCGTATAGGGTTTGTTGAGTGAGCCGCTAGCCAACTTTACAGTTCGTGAATAGCATTTTTTTCTTTTGCTTGATCATTGCTACTTAATTAGCGGTGTGATGCAATCGTTTTGCAGAATATTTCAACATGTCTCCAGAATAAGTGAAGCGTCAATGCCATTGCTATCTTTGCAAACCTTTGCATTTATGAAAATTCAAGTCTAGTTTGGAGCAAAAATTAGATATTTCTTTTGATTGGTGAATAGTCCCCAAATAGTTCTTTTCAGGAAATGCAGTTTGCAGCATCCATGCCATTTGAAATAGGACATTTGGATACTGGATCCCCATAGAAGAATTAGCTTGATGATACTTTTTAGTTAACCTCGCTTTTCCAATTATCGTGAGCGCTTTGGCATCAGTTTATGTCATTTTCAGAATCTTTAATATTTAGCTGCCGGCCATATGTTATCGAGCCTTAGAATCCGTCGTCGAAGTCTAATGTTATCGAGTCCTAGAAACTGGTCATCGTAATGGTAGTAGCTGGCAATACTCTATCCAAAAGATCATCATATTATACGGGTAAATGATAGAAAAGTAACTTATGGGTTCTTTGTGGTGTATATCGACAATTTATCTAGGTTCTAGACTCAGTATGAATAAAGCTGTCTATGAGCTATTGCCTTTTAGTTGTTACGATTTCGTCTGAAATCCTGTAGATATAGAAAATGATGCAATGATTTGTTTGAAAAAGTTTCCGTCTTTTTCACAATCGATCTATCAAAATTCACTGGCCCTGTTCTGATCGTTAGGCATGCTGTCAGGAAGAAGAACAGGGCGCTTTCCAAAGTGAAAAGCAATGCATAGTTTCACCAAGATTTCCCGTTGAAACACCCGAAGTGCACTGAGATCGCCAATCTGCACTTCAAATTTCACGACAATTTCCCCTTGCACACTTCGAGTTTCCCTTCATTTCACCGATAACACTCAACGTTTACCGCAGTTGGAAATTGTGAATTTTGTGTTGGGAAAACATAGGGAAAAGTAAACTCCCTTTTCCCATTAGTTTCCAGCTTCGGAAATTTCACATTTCAACCAGATTTCCAAGTGGGGAAATGATTGGAAATGGGACATTTCCCAAGAATTTACACACAAAACACTATGTCGAAACTTGATGATTTCTTGCCGTGACTGTGACGAGTGTCTCTAGTTCATGAGCTGGGTTAAGAATCAGAGGCATGTAGCCAATTGCAGACATCTTGGGATTGCGCGTCGTTAGATTCTTGTTAGAAAGAGTCCATCCAACACGCTTTGTGGGCTCTTGACGTCTCAATACAAAAGCGAGATCTGCAGCATGAGCTTTCTCGACGCTTTCAGCTTATGTTTCACGCAAGGCAAACCATTCTTTCTCTACTTCACCTTGAAGACCAGCTCTTTCTTTCCAAGTATCACTTTGGAAGGATAAATCTTGTTCAAAGACTGTGGAACCTGCAACGTTTGAGCCTTGGATGCCTTCAAGCTTGACAAAACTGCATTTGTCCCAAATCTGCCACGCATGAAAGCTACCATCTGTGTTGCATGGAATGTGCCCTTACCATCCAACGTTTCGCTAAGAATATCTATGTTATCTGCTGTGATATGAAGAATACCCTTTGCAGTATTGACATTGGTTTCAGCCTTCTTTGGCAGCATTGTGCCATTCTCGTTGCTTGCATCAGCGTTCTGCTTCTGTGCTATAGGAGCATTTGTTTCCAAGAAGTTTGGTGGAGTTACAGCGCCAGTATTCTCATCTAGTGCACCCAGCGTGCATCCTGCAAACGCTGTGTTGACGGTCATGAGCTGTTTGTAACTAAGGCAGTGACCAGCCTTATTAAAAAGGCTAACCAATTTCCTTGATCTTGTTTTCTGGTGTAAAGTAAGAGCTAGACCAATATGCTTTGGTGTCCACTTCCTCCCAGCACTGACGCCATAAACAATGTCTTGAGCAATACTGACAACTCTCATTTGCTTAAAATTCCCCAAGTAATTAATTAGTTCACTGTCATCTTCTTTTTCACTTTCTGTCGAGCAGCTTTTGTCAGAATCTTGATTTTCATTGACATCATCATCGAAAATGCTTTGTCCCCCAAACAGGACACTCAAGAACAGGTGCAGGCTTTCTGGTATCACTGAACGGACACAGTCTTCAGTTACATCTAGCCTTGATAACCTGGCATTGTACCAAGTTCTGACCTTACCATTAATGCTGCGTGCACCAATAAGCTCACATTATCACAATCGCCAGGCTTGTAGCTTGGAATTAGAGGGTCAGGTTCACTTGCTATTAGGTCTGAAGTTGCCTTATCTCTGAATTTCTGCGGAATAAGAATGCATTTTCTTTCACTGATTTCCCTGTTAAGTGGCTGGTAGAATTGGTAAACATCACCCACGACCATTTCTAGTTTCTCTTTAAAAGTTGACCTTCTCGTAGCAAAAGAAGGGGGAACGGCCTCTTGAGCTTGGTTAGCCAAGACTTGGAAGCGGGACCACACATCAGTCAATTGTAACACCTGAAAAAGAGGACCATTTGAAATTACCTTCATGCTAATGTATCAGATTAAAAATCGATATGTCCTTGCTGCGTTGTCAAATTCTCGTCAAAATAGCTCAGTGAATCTAAACTTTATGAATTCACTTACCTGTCCTTTATCGGAAGCAACACGAAGCTCATGACACAACTCAATGAAAGAAACTTGTTTAACTCCATGATGTTTGATCTCTTCATTTGACCTCACTGCTAGCCTTTGACACTGTCTTAAGCATGACGAGTGATACTTTGCTTCGGCAGCTATAAGATCAGTGATACCTGAAATGCGGACACTCAGCTCGAAATCAACGCTGGCGAGCTTAACTATGCAGTCATTCCTATCAAAGGACAATACTTGATGGGTACATTCCTTCTTTTCGGCCTGACAAAATATGCACTGTTCCCAGTTTACTTTTACTCGACTCAACTAACGATTTTGTCGTGCAATCTTTGGATCAGCTACATTTTGATTTACTGTCGACTGTGAGCTTTCAAGTCGACCAATCCTGTTGCTGTTTGCAAAGTTTGAATAACAGTGTCTATGATACCGTATTCTTGGGTTGCCATCCTCTTTAAGAACTGACTCCAAGCGAGCAATTGCAGCTGCGTTTGTTTCATCGAAAAGTTGCTTTCGCGTCTGAGTTGCTTCTTTCAATGCAGCAAGCCCACGTTCTCCTGCAATTGTTGTAGCATCTGAGCCACTCTTTCTCTTTTGGCATATTATGCAAAGGTTTGGGTTAACCTCACAGCTGGTAAGCGCTGCTTGAACTTCCATCTGCATCAAGATAATGACCAATGCTGTCTACCATCTTGGAAAAAAAACGTGGTCCGCAGGGAAACAAGGCTATTGAGCAATTTCCTGTATTCACCACCTACAGTGCAATTTTGTTGCCTAAATTTTATTCCTTAGTGCCTGAAAAGGCTGTTCCTCCTAAGAAAACGATGTAATGATAGTTTGCACACAATATGTACCAAAAGAGGAAACTTTGTTTCTTTCATGACGTCATCATTTTCTACAGATTTTAAAATGAAGTGTCCTGACAGACAGATAATGAACTATTTTAGATGAACAATTTAGATTGCAGAATCTGTAGGTTTTCCCCGAAATTAAAATTTTCTCTGTCATCTACCGTATTTGCATCTCAATTTTATTAGAATCGTGACGTCATCATTGAAGTCCGCCATCTTGATTTTATGGAGATCGGGGGAGCCATCACAAAGTTTTATCGATTTTAACAAATCCAAGATACTAAATTTCCCCAAATGAGACAGGTTAAACACAGTTAAAGCAACAGTAAACAAAAATATGCAAAAAATAACTTTAAAATCCGCCATCTTTAAATTATGCAAATTAGGTGTGAAAAATGCAAAATTTGGCTTGGGAACAGTGATTTTCAAATTGAGCGGGTCAAAATGAGTCAGAATATGCCATTCGCCACAAATGAGCACGATTTGCTCCTTGCACTAATTTCTCGGCCAATAGTGCCTAGTCTACAATCCTGGACAAAATATATTGGAACAACGAAAAAATTTACAATTCTAATGAACCACCCCCTTTTACCCCCGATTCAATGTTGCTAGACGTTTTTCAGCTTCAAGATGCCAACCAACATTGCTTTGGGGGTAAAAGGGGGAGGTGGAAATACGAAGATGAGAAGAACTGAGATAGTCAGCGATGATAGTACTTTGTTCCAAATATTTTGTCCAAGATTGTCTATACGAGGAAATTTACAGGGTTGGTTATAGAAAGAGGAAAATGTGAAAAATGATTAAAATCTTTACGAGTAAGATAGGATCAGTGAAAAATGTGATGTCTAGAAACTTTAAAAAGGATTTTGGCTCGTGATCAAATGAACAAGGAACGATTCACTACTGACAATGGAACGATGGACCAGCCATGTCATCAGAGACATAGAAAAACATATCATAAACCTGCACAATGATATGTACGATTTTCATGGTTATGCTTGACTGCTATTCATGTTTGAGAGAGAAACAAATTCAGACCGTTCATACATCATTCAAATAACACGGGTAACCACAAGGGTAACCATGATTTAAGGCTATTTTTCATTGAATAAGCACGGGTAACCACGGGTAACCACGAGTAACCATAATATTTAAAAGGAATTGTTTATATCTTTTTAAAACATTATGGTTACTCGTGGTTACCCGTGGTTACCCCTGAGAATATACCAATAATTTTGGTTACCCTTATGGTTACCCTTGTCGTTATCCTTGATCGAAACATATTGTGGCACTATAACTGCTCTGTTTGGCATTCACTGATTTTTTGCTCGCAGGCAAGGTCTAAAGAATCAATTTTTTTGAGAGACAGTCTGTACGAGGAAATTTACAGGGTTGGTTATAGAAAGAGGGAAATGTGAAAAATGATTAAAATCTTTACGAGTAAGATAGGATCAGTGAAAAATGTGATGTCTAGAAACTTTAAAAAGGATTTTGGCTCGTGATCAAATGAACAAGGAACGATTCACTACTGACAATGGAACGATGGACCAGCCATGTCATCAGAGACATAGAAAAACATATCATAAACCTACACAATGATATGTACGATTTTCATGGTTATGCTTGACTGCTATTCATGTTTGACAGAGAAACAAATTCAGACCGTTCATACATCATTCAAATAACACGGGTAACCACAAGGGTAACCATGATTTAAGGCTATTTTTCATTGAATAAGCACGGGTAACCACGGGTAACCACGAGTAACCATAATATTTAAAAGGAATTGTTTATATCTTTTTAAAACATTATGGTTACTCGTGGTTACCCGTGGTTACCCCTGAGAATATACCAATAATTTTGGTTACCCTTATGGTTACCCTTGTCGTTATCCTTGATCGAAACATATTGTGGCACTATAACTGCTCTGTTTGGCATTCACTGATTTTTTGCTCGCAGGCAAGGTCTAAGGAATCGATTTTTTTGAGAGACTGTCAGTAGGAGGAAATTTACAGGGTTGGTTATAGAAAGAGGAAAATGTGAAAAATGATTAAAATCTTTACGAGTAAGATAGGATCAGTGAAAAATGTGATGTCTAGAAACTTTAAAAAGGATTTTGGCTCGTGATCAAATGAACAAGGAACGATTCACTACTGACAATGGAACGATGGACCAGCCATGTCATCAGAGACATAGAAAAACATATCATAAACCTACACAATGATATGTACGATTTTCATGGTTATGCTTGACTGCTATTCATGTTTGAGAGAGAAACAAATTCAGACCGTTCATACATCATTCAAATAACACGGGTAACCACAAGGGTAACCATGATTTAAGGCTATTTTTCATTGAATAAGCACGGGTAACCACGGGTAACCACGAGTAACCATAATATTTAAAAGGAATTGTTTATATCTTTTTAAAACATTATGGTTACTTGTGGTTACCCGTGGTTACCCCTGAGAATATACCAATAATTTTGGTTACCCTTATGGTTACCCTTGTCGTTATCCTTGATCGAAACATATTGTGGCACTATAACTGCTCTGTTTGGCATTCACTGATTTTTTGCTCGCAGGCAAGGTCTAAAGAATCAATTTTTTTGAGAGACAATCCTGGACAAAATATATTGGAACAACGAAAAAATTTACAATTCTAATGAACCACCCCCTTTTACCCCCGATTCAATGTTGCTAGACGTTTTTCAGCTTCAAGATGCCAACCAACATTGCTTTGGGGGTAAAAGGGGGAGGTGGAAATACGAAGATGAGAAGAACTGAGATAGTCAGCGATGATAGTACTTTGTTCCAAATATTTTGTCCAAGATTGTAGACCGTATTGGCACTAAATTTGAACAATCATAGCAGAAGTAACCTGACTGGCATATTAGCATCTTAAAACATTGCCTTTGTGCAGAGGGGACAACCCCTCTATGTTAAGGTCCTTTCAAAACTCAGTACTTTAGGGTCATAGGGGTCTCAGGGTCATAGGCTCTGGTTTTTCCTGTATGCCCCAGAAAATGCCGCAATAGGACCTGCAAAACAAAATTTGCAAATTACATATGAAATAATAGGAAGGATCTTGTCAAGTGATTTGTCCAATTTTGACCTTGTAAAACAACTGCCACAAGACATCATGCGTGCCCTACTGGAAGGTGCGGTCCAGTATGAGCTTTGACACAAAATAGTTTGTTCCAACCAACAAACTATTGAAGATATAACGGCCTCAATAGGTGCTGTTGAGTCTCACCTAGAGTACATCAAAAACCAAAGCCACTACAACAATATCAAAGTCATGGATGCGCCTGAAGATAGCAACACCAAAAGGACATGGGATGATATAGAAAATGTTGTGAAAAATTGATCAAAGATGAAAAAGGAATTCAGGAAGATGTTGAGATACATGATATGCATAATGACACAAGGAATCCCCAGTGGGTGGCAGATGGATCCATAATGGTGGACACAAGCTGCAAAACTTTGGGCGTGCCTTCTTCTTGCACCAGGATCACATACTTGGAGTTTAAAAATCACCCAGTATCCCGAAAACCAGCGTGGTGAAAGCTGAGATTCCAATGTGGCTATTTTCATTTATTTGTTCAAAGTTAGGTTCCCAATTGAAGTGTAACAGACAAAATTAGGTAAAGCATGTGGCCTAAGGATTTTCCGGACCCTTCAATCTCGTCCCCAGGGTGAGTTTGTTGCTCTACCTCTACTCTGGGATACAAGAGGCTGTTCGGTAATCTGATTGACTGTTCACCATTTTGCGTCGTAACTTCGTTTCGCGCTGGGCAAACGGCCGCGGCATGTCAAAATTCAACGTAAAACGATGTTCTTTACCTATTCCGACCATCATTTGCAATTTACTTTCAAAATTCGAAGAATAACAAGCAACTTAATTTTTGAAGCTGCGGTGAAAGTTTCTCAAATTTGCAACTTAGGCCCATTTTCGCTCAAAACAAACCGAGTTTATTTTCACATTAAACATACTTAACCAACCCCAGATTATTGCTCAAATACCTTCAAAAAGGTTGAAATAAGGTCCTCCAAGTGTTTGTTTTTAGTTTCTCAATTTATCTTCTGCAGAATTTAGTGCTAAAGCAACGGCCATTTTCTGTTGATTCGCGTTGCCTAGGAACCGTGAAATCCATAATGGCTGCTAATGCACCCAGATTCTGGGCGCATTTCATCAAAGTGTACCAGGGTGTTCATTCGGCTTCGTGATTAGTGTATGACGTAAGAACACCCTGGGAATGAGGTTGCAGAACCTTCAAATTCTAACTAAAACCTTTCAGTCTAAGGAGAACTAACTAAAAAGAGTAAGAAAGTTACCTATTTCTTTGCCTTGACTTGACGCATGAGAAATTTCATTCCAGCAAGTCTTTATGGAGTCTGATTCTTCTGATACATTCTAAGATTCCTTTCTTGAAGGCATGAAGGATGCAGAAGCTATTTTCTTCACTCTTGCTTGAATAGTCACCTTTGAGCTTGCAAGGGAAAGGTGTCTGCAATGACAGTTGCTGAGGTTTCTTGTTCCTTCATAATCAACATTTTCAAGATTTTATTTTTTGTACTTGAATAATGAATTTTCTACATCTGAAACATCCTCTGAAACATTTTCTACATCTCAAACATCTACATCTGACCAAAACTGTGAAACATCCTCTGCATCAATCCACCCTATTTGCACTACTTTTGTGTCCACAGAACAAGATTCACATTCAGATTCAGAATCACATTCAGATTCAAAATCAGATTCACCAAATGCCGGAAACATTGCAAATTTCACCCTTTTGCTGCCCTTACCCATATTTGCTTTCAGACCAATGTCCAATACATTTCCCCCACTACCCCCATGTTGCAAGATATCCAGCCCAAACCTAAAATACAAACAAGCTTAACCATCCAGTAAAACTCCTATGCAATTTCCAAAAAATTCCCCCAGGGAGCTTTGTGCAAATTTTGCCCTTTTCCAACATAAATGGATTTCCAAGAAGCATTTTCATTGATCGTTCACCCAAAGCTCAGCCTGTATCTACATAAGGATCTTCCCTCTTGAAGTTGGCCAATTACAAAGGAACGTCTCCTTAGACAATGCGATATTTGAAGCTGAAAACGAGGATTTGTTTACATATTTCTCATCCAGTTCTTTTCAGGGTCCTAGCAAAGAGTGATGATCTGGTGTTTTGGAGTCTATGCAGAAGGTCATTGAAAGACTCCAAAACATCATATCATCAATCTTTGCTGATGACGTGAATAAGTGATCAGTAATGGCATCAGTTAGAAAGAAGAGCTTGAGTAAATTTTGTGCCTGACCAAACACTTGTATCCCAGTCACATCAAAGTAATAAGAAAGTTCTTACTGAGCAAGCAGAAGAGAAAATGAATGCAGCTGCATCTCGTTTGAGAGACAAATCAAAATTAAGAACTAGAAAACCTAACAACTATTGAAGCTGGAAATACCATTGCTATTATAGCTGTCACTGTTGATGGCACCTGGCAAAAGGGGTCACACCTCAAAAACTGGTGTTGTTTTCATTTTGTCAATGAGAACAGGTGAAGTGAGTCATTTTTGCCCAGTGTGGAAAGTTCGTTTTTGTTACGCCAAAGGTTTACGCCACGCCAATTGTCTGAAGACAATAGACCTATTGTTCTCCTATTGTTCTTGACGTTGCTCAACACCAAAGATAATTGGCGTAACATACATGTTTTCCAGCATGGATTTTTGCCATGCATGTACTGCACACATGCATTTGGATAGAGGGTTGGATGATCATAAAACATGGTTCAAGGAACACAACAGCCAATGTTGGATAAATCACAATTGCTCATTTGGTCATATGGAAACAAAAGGGGCACTTCACCTGTTTTCTGATAGCATTGACAAAAGAAAGTCGAAGTACAGTATCATAATATTACAACATCAAACAGAAATGATAAGTCAACTAGATCAATTGGCTAGTGGGAATTTTTCATCATTTTAATTCATGGTGGTTTCTCGGTCTGGTCCACTTGGTCAACTTGCAATGTGGAATGTGAAGGAGGACAACAGACCACAACTAGACAGTGTAATAATCCAGCACATGGTGCCAATGACTGTTACAGAGATACAATGAAAAGAGACATTTGCAATGTGCAGCTGTGTCCAGCCGTCTGCAGCTGTGTCTTGGTCTTGGACCACATGGTGATACTGATTTCATTTCTCACATCTTAACCCTATCTCACCTGGGACTTTTGAAGCGGCGAATACCTGGGGGGTGGATTCCACCCCCCCCCTGTTTTTCTCAGCCGTTCTTAGAGATGAGGCCAAAAATTAGTAGAAATGTTAATTATCATGTAAACAATGAAACTGAATTATCAAAAGTTAATTATCGATGTTGTTGTTGTTGCTAAAGCATCATAAGCAACAACTAATTATATGACGTCATATTTATGAAAGTATATTAAAAGTAAATATGATGAGATTTTTTTCACAAATGTTGAAAGTAGATATCAAAATATGTATTCACTGCACATTTGGGCTCAATCAGAGCAATGATGAAAGCACAGGATAAAAAACAAAGTTGCATTTCACAGAATACATAGCAAAACATCGGTTACCATGGAAACAGTTCTAAAATTAGAACGGACAATTTTTGGCATTTTGAATGCAATTTGATAAAGGATCAAAGTGAGGAGATCTCAGGATCATCCCGCACATACTGAACATGTTGTGGCCAAAAATACAGCTGGGGGGTGGAAAGGTGAGATAGGGTTAAGATTTCATTGGCATCAACAAGGATCTGGGTCCTACTAGTGCCCAGTCCGTGGTTTACAGGCCTCTTGTGTCTTTCGTTCTGCAAGATGGCTGCTTCTGAAAACGATGCAGCTCAAAGCACGAAAATTATCGGATCCACATCAGACGAACTAAACAACGGAACTCAATCGCCAAATTATGAGTTGGAGGAAACAGCGAGGATGGAAAGGATTCTCAAGGATACTCAAGCCCTCGCACGGCAAAAAATATCAAAATTTCATTAGAATTTTCTCTGTGGAAACTTAGAGGAAAGGCACAATTTCCTAGGATTTCTGATGCATGAAACGGAAACTTCCCTTTCCTCGTAGTTTTTTCAGAGGAAATTTCTAGTTTCTGCTGAGTTTCTTCTTCCAACACCATCGGAAATTTAAAAATATCTTGCTGTGTCGTGAGGCTGAGGAAGAAACAGCTCCAACCCTGGGAAAACCACATCAAAACCTGACTCCAAAACAACCAAAATTAAATGGGAAACAACACCAAATTGTGACAAAAGAGGTTCAAAATATGTTGGAGATGGGCGTAATTCAAAGAGTAACCCACGTCAAAGGGGAAATTATATGCAACATATTCATGAGGTAAAAAAGGGAAAGGGGGCAATACAGGCCAATGATCAACCTGAAATCCTTAAACATCTTTATTCCCCACAAATCTTTCAAAATGGAAACTCTGAAGAATGTCAAAGACCTTCTCCAAGGGGGGTCTATGCAGTAAACCTCGCAAAGGAGAGCCGAAAATTTGTAAGATTCCAGTGGGAGGGAAATCTATACGAATACACCTCCCTGGTCTTTGGGTTGGGTTGGTCAGCCCCAAAAATCTTCACAAAAATACTGAAAGTCCCAGTAACACTCTTGAGGAAACTAAAAATCAGACTAGTGATCTATATAGACGAAAAGCTCATTCTAGCAAGGTCACAAAACAAAATAGAAGTAGCAAGAGACACAACTCTCTACCTCCTACAAAACCTGGGATTCCTCATAAACTGGGAAAAATCGGTACTAACCCGAAGCAAGACAATGGAATTCCCAGGAATAAAAATAGACTCAGAGGAAATGACTTTCTCAATCCCAAACCAAAAGATCAAAGAGCTAGTCTCTCTTCGCCAAAAGACCACTCAAACCACATACATATCACTAAGGAACCTAGCCAGCATCATTGGCAAACTCAGGGCAACAGCCCCGGCATTCTTACCAGCCCCCATCCAAGTAAGATATCTTCAAAATCTTCTGAGGGAAAATCTGAAATCAAAATCATACGAATCACAGATTCCCCTGTCCACAGAAGCCCAACTAGAACTAAAGTGGTGGAAGGAAAAGCTATCAATTCACAATGCACATGGAAAATCACTGAAATCCAACGCCCGGAAATGGCCATAGCATCAGATGCTGCAGGGGGCCCACAGGGGGGATGGGGAGCAGCTACCCAGGGAATGACAACTGGAGGGGCTTGGACCCCCCAAGACAAAAAACTCCACATCAACATACTAGAAATGATGGCAGCCGAAATGGCAATCAAAACATTCACCAGGGGGAGAACAGTGAAATCTATTCACCTGCAAGTGGACAATATGACAGCCCTGCATTACATCCTAAAAATGGGGGAACAAAAAATGTTACACTAATAGAAATAACAAAAAGGATTTGGGAATATCTGCTATCCAACGGGATCACACTTACTGTGGAATATATCCCCTCAAGACTGAACAAATCAGCAGACTGGGAATCACGGGACATGCAGGATTCCAGCAAATGGAAACTAAAACCTACAGTATTTCGAAAGGTCTGCAATATTCTGGGGAAACCCCAAATAGACCTCTTCACATCTCGGGTATCTCACCAACTCCCAAGGTATAGACCTTGTCGCATCTCGGGTATCTCACCAACTCCCAAGGTATATGAGTTGGAAGATGGATCCAAACAGCAAAGCTCAAATTGCTCTACCAAAACTTGAGCCGAATGTTCCCATATGCATTTCCACCTTTCAACCTGACACTGTTAAAGGTCCAAAACACAAAATACGAATGATCCTCATAACCCCCATTTGGGTAGCTCAACCTTGGTACCCCCAACTTCTGGGAATGGTCATGCACAACCCGATCATCCTACCACAAACTGAAGAAGTATTATCAAATCTACTGGGAACGATTCACCCGCTACTACAAAATGGAACTCTAAAACTAGCGGCATGGCTGATCTTAGGAGACGAATGCAAAATTCAGGCTTGTCAAAATCAGCTTCCAGACTTATCGTTAACAGACAATTGGTACAAGAAGCAATTACAACGCAACCTGGGAAAAGTTCTCTAGCTGGTGTCATCAACAACAAGTTGATCCATTTCGATGTCCTCTTAACTGCACCTTAAACTACCTTGCCCACTTGTTTGACACAAAGAAAGCATACAGGACCTTAAACAACCACAGGTCAGCCATCTCTAGCCTACATGAACCAATTGACGGCCTCCCAGCAGGCCAAAACCCTAAAGTAAAAGCACTCCTCAAAGGAATCTCCAAAGAACAACCTTTTGTATGAATTCGTTTGTACAGATTCTCTTGAATGGGACGTAGAACAAGCCTGCGATACACAAAGAAAAACATGCAAAATAACATCGAGTTGACTCCAAAGAACCTCACACAAAAACTGATTTGCTTAATGTGGCTCACAGCCATAAGCAGGGGCTCTGAACTACATGCTCTTTCCTTGAAAGGAATCTGCAAAATGAATAACTCCTACAAATATTTCCAAAAGGACTCTTTTTGGCTAAGTTTTACCCCTCCACACAAACCAGTATCCAAATCCACAATCACTCGATGGATAATGTCCCTTCTGGAAAAAGCAGGCATCAACACAAAAACATTCAAATCTCACTCTTTGAGATTCGCTAGCTCTTCCAAAGTTTCAAAAGCAGGACTTACCACATCAGACATACTCAAGAGAGGGAACTGGAAAGGGATTTCGGTGTGGGAGAAACACTATCAAGATGACATTGTAACACCGTCAGAAAGGGATATGCCCATACAACATCCAATTGCAGTGATTTGACTACGAGTTATTATTAATTGTCAAAAAAAAGATTGATTTTAGTAAAAAGATCTTATTGGCATGTCTGCCAATGATGACTTGAAGGACTGCAGATTGTTAGAGTCTCTCACAGCCATTGGTAGATTATTCCAAATCTTTGCTGTGGTTGCCACAAAAGAATATTTCCAGCAGTTTATTCTGCAGGTTGGAATGTTAAATACTGCTTGGCTACGACGACAATGGATATTTGATAGTTGAAAAATGCTCTGTGGGATATCAATCAAGTCATTTGGGATTTTATACATGAGGATTGCCTTTGATCTGGCCCTTCTTTCAGCTAGTGTTTCCCAACCTAATTCATTTATCATAACAGATGGGCTTGCATTCCTTCTATATTTTTGGAACACAAATCTAGCAGCTCTTCTTTGTACCATTTCTAGTTTGTCAATGTTTGCTTGGGTATAACGGTCCCAGACTGCACATGCATATTCCATTATAGGTCTTACAAGAGATGTATAACAACGTTCCTTTACTGGCTGAGGATATCTTCCCATGTTTTTACGTATGAAGCTTAAGGTGTTGTTTGCTTTTGTTGTTACATTTTGTACCTGTTTGCTCCAGTTCAGATTTTTTTTGCAGTGTTATTCCAAGGTATTTCTTGTCCTCTACCATTTTTAGCACGTGATCAGACATTCTGTACACAGAATTTAGAGGCTTCTTTTTGTTTGTTACTCTTATCACTTCACACTTCTCTGGATGAAAAAAACATACTCCATTCCTCAGGCCAGCTCATCAAGCTGATTATATCAACTTGGAGGGACTCAGCATCCTCATTCTATATTACAGCTCTATAGACATTCTTTATTACAGCTCTTTCTTATTACAGCTCTTTATTACAGCTCATTCATATGGACATTCTTTATTACAGCTCTTTTTGCTGCTTTGCCCTTCATTTGATGTTCAGCGATGACATCTTCCCGGTGGAGTTTTGGTACTATTATGACAATTTGTTGAAATAAACAGCCTCCCCAACAACGTTCTTGTTCAGACTCTATTGTATGGTGACAAAAACCTTTTGAATGAAATCAACGAAAGCATACTCGAACTGACACTAGTTTTCATCCACAATACAGGTCGGTTTGATTAAATAGGTCTGAAAAGTCTGTTTACTCCACTCAGCCACTGAATCCCTTTCACTTGTTTTTTATTGTTCACTTGTTTATGCCTGTTTCACATTGGATGTTGGGAATTCAGTGTTATGAAATTCCGACGCCAACCCAACTCATTTTAATTTCAACTTTTCAGTAAAATTTAGCGTCCATCCCACATAATCACTTAGCGGATACATCCCAAACACAGCAATTGCCCGACATCCAATTTGAACCCGACTTTAGTATTTATCAGTCAAAGTTGTTTGTGCGTAGCTTTTTTTGTATTCATATTTGATTGTATATCTTAGTCTTAGCTTTAATTACCTGTCTCTATGTTATGGCCATGGGGTAGTCATGGTCTTCTGCTCCTTGTGCCATCGTTCTTGTAGTGTTGTACAGTAGTTTGTAAGTGCTGTTCTAGGTAACATTGTTTTTGTAAATTTTTATATTGGATAAAAAAAACCATTCACCAATTACTGTCCAGTTTCAGAAGGGTAATGTTTGCAAACTTTGTAGGAATTATCACTGGCATGACAGCCAAGTTAGCAAACCTTTTTGCTAGCGACAGTCGTAGTAACAAACATTTGATACAATTTGTTAAAAACTGCTGCATTTAAAGTTGAACAATGAGTTGGTAGCAAACTATGGCATCGGACACTGCTGGTCAGGTAAAAACTGACTTGCATTATATGCAGCTAATGCTTATCTACCCTTGGGATGATCAAACACAATCAAAGGTAATGGTTTCAAATTGTGGAGGCATTATCACTGAATGTGATCCAGCATTGCAGCAGCAACAAACTGTTGAATCAATTTCAAGAAGGTTTATAGACTTGCCACCGAAGTCCTCTGATGCTTGGCGAACAATGAACTCCCGGAGTATGCAGGACGGGAAAACTTGGATCGATTTCTCCTGCAATTACACGGTATTTTTCACGCTTCTGCCATTCCAGCCAAACATTGGCTAACTTATTTGAAACAGCAGTCAAAGAGATCCTTGCGCCTATGATGCACTTATTGAAGCTGAATCAAAATATCTTCAAGATGACTACAAACACGTATATGATGAGTGTGTCAAATTTTTACAGTTAAAACGTGGAAAACTAAAGGACCAACGAAAAAGATAACTTTTGTTGATTTATCATACGATGAAACAGCAGCCAAATGAGACTGTCGCTGATTGTGCACATCGCTTTTGCGAAGTGCAACACGAACTTGAACTCTTAATTCCAAAGATCATACACCGGATGGCAACGATCTAGAAATAAAAATTGAAGGAGCCTCGGCGAACTCCGATTGGAGTTCTTCGAGCCTCCTCGTAGCATCGAGATCACTGTGCTTGCACAGTTTATTACTTTCTGATAGGAGATCGCTTCCGATCACATGATCCAACCGCTATTCAAAGAAACAAATAACAATGGTCCCAGGACGGTATGTAAGCGCCAACGCCCGTATTCCACCTCAGTATTTCTGAACGCATGTTTCCATCCGCTACGCATTCTTTACACAACCAGACACAACCACAATGAACGCAGAAGAAGAAAATCGTCTTTTAGAGCCAGTTGAGGAAGAAGATGAAGAGGCTTATGATAATTTGCGAAGTTTTTAAAAACTTTGCAAAAACTTTGCAAAAACTTTGCAAAAACTTTGCAAAGTTTTTTCGATCCATCTAATATGGAGCTAAAAACTGTTAAATGCATGGTGAAACGGTAGAATCTAAGAAAATTGGGTGAAATAAGAAACTTTCAGAAAAACTTCGCAAATTATCAATTGGCGCCCCTAATTGATAATTTGCGAAGTTTTTTTCAAACAGCCCAGAATTGGTCAACAACAAGGGTAGGGCATTGTGTGTCAGTAAAACATTATACAGTGCGTTCAATCGTCATCAAATCCACCCTTTCAAACAACTTTTGCCGATGTTTACGACAAGATTTGCAATCACCACACGTTTTAGGCCTAAAATATGAAATTGTTCAGAAAAACGGGCAAACGCGTGAAAACTACTTTATTTGCCGCTAAATCAGCTTGCCTTGATACTGTCTTGATGATTAAACACAACAAAATCAAGTATCAGGCAAATTTGGTGGCATTTTAAAAAAACTTCGCAAATTATCAACCGGCACCCCTAATTGATAATTTGCGAAGTTTTTTCTAAACAGCCCTGAATTGGTCAACAACCAAGGTGGAGCATTGTGGATATGTAAAACATTGTACAGTGCGTTGAATCGTCATCAAATGCACCCCTTCAAACAACTTTTGCCGATGTTTACGAGGAGACTTGCAATCACCACATGCTTTAGGCCTAAAATATGAAATTGCTCAGAACAACGGGCAAACGCGTGAAAACTACTTTATTTGCCGCTAAATCAGCTTGCCTTGATACTGTCTTGATGATTAAACACAACAAAATCAAGTATCAGGCAAATTTAATAGCATTTTAAAAAAACTTCGTAAATTATCAATTGGCCCCCCTAATTGATAATTTGCGAAGTTTTTTTCAAACAGCCCAGAATTGGTCAACAACCAAGGTAGGGCATTGTGTGTCTGTAAAACATTATACAGTGCGTTCAGTCGTCATCAAATCCACCCTTTCAAACAACTTTTGCCGATGTTTACGACAAGATTTGCAATCACCACACGTTTTAGGCCTAAAATATGAAATTGTTCAGAAAAACGGGCAAACGCGTGAAAACTACTTTATTTGCCGCTAAATCAGCTTGCCTTGATACTGTCTTGATGATTAAACACAACAAAATCAAGTATCAGGCAAATTTGATAGCATTTTAAAAAAACTTCGCAAATTATCTATCGGCACCCCTAATTGATAATTTGCGAAGTTTTTTCTAAACAGCCCTGAATTGGTCAACAACCAAGGTGGAGCATTGTGGACATGTAAAGCATTGTACAGTGTGTTGAATCGTCATCAAATGCACCCCTTCAAACAACTTTTGCCGATGTTTACGAGGAGACTTGCAATCACCACATGCTTTAGGCCTAAAATATGAAATTGCTCAGAACAACGGGCAAACGCGTGAAAACTACTTTATTTGCCGCTAAATCAGCTTGCCTTGATACTGTCTTGATGATTAAACACAACAAAATCAAGTATCAGGCAAATTTAATAGCATTTTAAAAAAACTTCGTAAATTATCAATTAGGGGGGCCAATTGATAATTTGCGAAGTTTTTTTTAAAATGCTATTAAATTTGCCTGATCCCGAGGCAACGGGCCCCGATGTTTCTGCATCCCTTGCTAAATATGTTGAGGGCTGTGTGACGAAAAAGATTAAGAAGGACGATATGGAAGCGTACTTAAAACGCTTCCCCGCACCTGGCAACTGTCCGTCTCTCAAAGCTCCACTGATGGATAAGGAGGTTTGGAGAGCAATGTCGCATGATCAGCGTCATGGAAACATTTCTCTTCAGGCCGCCCAGTCCAAAGTTGCGAAGGCCGTAACGGTAGCTCTTCGCGTAAAAGAAGCCCTTGTCGCTCAAAAATTGACATCCAAGCCGTTACCAGACTTTCTAGCCTCCATAAACGAACTCATCATGACGGCTATCCCAATTCTCGGGAACGCTTTCCTCGACATTCATAGCTCTCGGCGTCACGAAGTAAAAGCCAAAATTTGCGAGGGCTACTGGAACATTGTCCAGCAAGGTCCTTCCAATGGACAAGTGTTTGGAGGAAAAGTAGCTGACGAGGTGAAAGAAATGACAGAGGGTGCTAAATTTTCACGCATGATGCTAAAGAATTTCCCTCGCCAAAGTCAGGATCGTGGTCGGGGATACAGTGGTACCTCTTGGCAAAGTCAGGGCCGTGGTCGTGGTTTCTCCCACCAAAACAAATCTCTAAACTGGCAGGGCCCCTCCAACCAATTCCGGAGGGGCCGATACAGCGGCTACCAACGGCGTCCTCAGCGACAACTGCAGGAGGAGAAAAAGAACAATTAAACAAGGTAACTGGGCGCACAACATGTTTTTCTCATAATTGGTGCGAACTGACTTCAAATAAATTTGTTTGAGTCTTGTCAAAGGCATTGAACTCAGGTTCGTTTCGCCACGGACACCTTCACATCCTCGGCCGTTTGATTTTTCCTCTGAGGAAATGTTATTAGTCGATAAAGAAGTTGATGACTTAATAAAAAAGGGGGCAGTAATTCAAGTCTCCCCCTGCGCTAACCAGTTTATTTCAAACATTTTTCTCCGCCCTAAGAAAAATGGCAAGCTGAGGCCTATCATAAATCTGAAAGGCCTAAATTTACATTTGGAGAAAATTCATTTTAAAATGGAACACTTACCAACCATTTCACCGCTCATTTCACCAGGAGCTTGGATGACTTCAATTGATCTCACTGATGGTTATTTCTCGCTACCATTTGCACAAAACTCACGCAAATATCTACGCTTTCAGTGGCGGGACATGCTCCTAGAATTTCAGTGCCTTTGTTTTGGGCTCTCGCTGGCTCCGTATTATTTCACTAAGGTTATGAAGCCTGTATTTTTTCAACTTCGCAAAGAAGGCATTCCTTGTACCTTCTATTTAGATGACTCGCTGTATTTGAGTGCAAAGATTCATACACAACGAGCTATTACGCTCCTTGAAAGCTTAGGGTTCACTATCAACCACACAAAATCAATCTTAGAACCAACAGTTGAAATAACCCACCTTGGCTTTAAAATCAATTCTGTTTCACAAATTATTTTCTTGCCTGATGAGAAAGTTGAAAAAATTTTGACTTCTTGTAGTAAGTTGTTGACTGCCAAGCGTATGACTATGAGGCGGCTTGCACAGACCATTGGCCTAATTGTTTCATCTTTCATGGCTGTAAAACACGGCCAGCTCCATTACCGGAATTTAGAAGTACACAAAACCCTGTCTCTCTGAAACACTGGTTCATTTGATGCACTGATATCCCTTAATCCACCGTCCAGGCAGGAGCTGCTTTGGTGGAGAACACACTTAAAATCAAACAATGGCCGTTCTATTTCTGATGTTCTCTGTATTTCAGAATGGCAACTCAAACTTTTTACTGATGCTAGGAACTCTGGCTGGGGGGCAGTGCTTTGTGCCGGAGGGCGCACAATTTCAGAGACAGGGGGTCGTTGGTCGAAAAGTGAAGCAGAAATGCATATCAATTTCCTGGAGCTGAAAGTGGTTCAATTCGCTTTGTTGGCTCTCATGAAATCGTTAAGATCAACACAGACAATACAACGGCCATGCCTTACATCAATAAACATGGCCGCTGTCACAGCCCCAGCCTCAATGATTTGAGCAAAGAAATGTGGTTTTGGTGTATCGAACGCAATATTCACATCACCGCGGCTCACATCCCAGGGGTTGAAAACATTTCTGCTGACACTCTGTCCCACAAATTTGTTGATAACATTGAGTGGAGCCTCAACCAATATATGTTTACATCATTATGCCGCACATTTGGGCAACCCACGGTTGACTTGTTTGCCTCAAGGCTAAACAACAAACTGTCTCGCTTCTTCTCTTGGAGACCTGACCCATACAGTGAAGCTACTAACGCATTCACTCAGCCTTGGCACAACCTTTACGGCTATGCTTTCCCTCCATTCAACACGATTAGTAGAGTTCTTAACAAAATTTCCCGAGAAAAAAGCATTGTTCTACTTGTTTGCCCTTTCTGGCCAAGTCAACAGTGGTTTCCTCACCTTGCTGAGATGTTTGTCGATTTCCCAGTCGAACTTCCCTCTTTTCCATCCTTGCTTAGTTGTCCGGGTCAACCAGACATATCCCATCCACTGCTGCCACAGATGACCTTGATGGCTTGCAAATTATCAACCAACGATTGCCTCCGGACAGAGTTTCTTAGCAAATTATTGACATCATCAAAGCAAGCTGGAAACCGAACACAAGGAAAAGTTACGAATCAGTCCTTAAACAATGGATTACATTTTGTAACGCAAGGAACTATGATATATCTCCGCCATCTGTCTATGCAATCTTAGCATTTCTCACCGAACTCTTCGGTAAGGGCCTAAGCTATTCTCACATAAACAAAGCTCACAGTGCCATGTCTGTGACCTTATCAATCAACGAAAACAAAATCGGCGACCATCCCCTGATATGTCGCTTCATGAAGGGGCTAAGGAACTTAAGACCCCCAATTCCAGAATATCCAGTGGCTTGGAACGCTAAAGACCTGTTGACTTATCTAAAAGACTGGAAAGTCGATGTTGCCTCCCCGTTACGGGAAATAACAACAAAATTAGCAACTTTGCTTACCTGTTTGTCGGTGCAGCGTGTTCATACCATTTCTTTGATTGATTCCAGGAACATCAGGTTTGACCATGAAGCAACTTATTTGTATCTATTTGAAGACTTGAAAGTGCAGCGAAATTTGTCATTACTCTGCCGTCCTTACATGAAAGCGACCCACTCGAAACTTCTATCTTGCTACGTATCTATCTGGACAGAACAGCAGCATTTCGTCGTTCTAATGCACAGGACGGTTTCCCAGACCGTTTATTTCTCAGCTACGTCACGCCGTATCGGCCTGTAACGACAGACACACTTGCACGATGGATTTGAGGCCTCAGCAGCCCGTAATTCAAACGCACCACTGGACGCAGTGCTATCAGCTGGTGATTGGTCGTCTGCAAGAACTTTTAACCGCCACTATTTTCGATCAAACGCTTTCCTGCCGCATTCTCAAGTTGCGAGAACATTGACTTCATGCGTAAATGACAGTGAATAATCACATTCCGCCGTCCCACGTGGCGGACATTATTACGTTTTATTACGTCTTGTTACCTCAAAGTATGCCATAAATCTTGCACACGTAATTAGCTGTGGTTTAACACGCCTCTGCCTATGTTGGGTGGGTTCTCAATACCTCGTTTTTCTCAGGCCATACCTTTGAAGTCTCCTATCAGAAAGTAATAAACTGTGCAAGCACAGTGAGCCTCGATGTGGAGAGGAGGCGAAGAAGAAATAAAAATTGGAGGAGCCTCGGCGAACTCCGATTGGAATTCTTTGAGCCTCCTCGTAGCATCGAGATCACTGTGCTCGCACCCATGCCCTCCCGTGTACAGGGGCCTGACAAAAACACCTCCATCTCTGTAAATTACTGAGGTGGAATACGGGCGTTGGCGCTTACATACCGTCGTGGGACCATTGTTATTTGTTTCTCTAAATAGCGGTTGGATCATGTGATCGGAAGCGATCTCCTATCAGAAAGTAATAAGCTGTGCAAGCACAGTGAGCCTCGATGCAGAGAGGAGGCGAAGAAGAACTTATCTATGCGTTCAGCATCAAATTGAAAGCTGAGTCTTTACTTGTTTGCAAGAATTTATTCACGCTGTAGCAAGATATGAAGACCAATCTATAGAACTTTTTCATTTGAAAAAACTCCTATGATACATTTGTAATGGAGTATTACCACTTTACAGCGTCTTTTTGTTTATGCTTAGAGAGAAAAAATTAATTGAACAAATGACGTCATTCAAATGGGCCAATGTCTGCCAAAATACCATTCCAAAATCATTAATTTCGATAAAATTATATTTTCATGTCAGATTTGTGGTTAATGCGAGCCAAAAACTGCAAAATGTTCATGCAAAACCTTCTTTAATTTCAAATTTAACTTGGAAGCATGATTTGAAATATGCCCTTACCCATATTTGCTTTCAGACCAATGTCCAATACATTTCCCCCACTACCCCCATGTTGCAAGATATCCAGCCCAAACCTAAAATACAAACAAGCTTAACCATCCACTAAAACTCCTATGCAATTTCCAAAAAATTCCCCCAGGGAGCTTTGTGCAAATTTTGCCCTTTTCCAACATAAATGGATTCCAAGAAGCATTTTCATTGATCGTTCACCCAAAGCTCAGCCTGTATCTACATAAGGATCTTCCCTCTTGAAGTTGGCCAATTACAAAGGAACGTCTCCTTAGACAATGCGATATTTGAAGCTGAAAACGAGGATTTGTTTACATATTTCTCATCCAGTTCTTTTCAGGGTCCTAGCAAAGAGTGATGATCTGGTGTTTTGGAGTCTATCCAGAAGGTCATTGAAAGACTCCAAAACATCATATCATCAATCTTTGCTGATGACGTGAATAAGTGATCAGTAATGGCATCAGTTAGAAAGAAGAGCTTGAGTAAATTTTGTGCCTGACCAAACACTTGTATCCCAGTCACATCAAAGTAATAAGAAAGTTCTTACTGAGCAAGCAGAAGAGAAAATGAATGCAGCTGCATCTCGTTTGAGAGACAAATCAAGGTTAAGAGCTAGAAAACCTAACAACTATTGAAGCTGGAAATACCATTGCTATTATAGCTGTCACTGTTGATGGCACCTGGCAAAAGGGGTCACACCTCAAAAACTGGTGTTGTTTTCATTTTGTCAATGAGAACAGGTGAAGTGAGTCATTTTTGCCCAGTGTGGAAAGTTCGTTTTTGTTACGCCAAAGGTTTACGCCACGCCAATTGTCTGAAGACAATAGACCTATTGTTCTCCTATTGTCCTTGACGTTGCTCAACGCCAAAGATAATTGGCGTAACATACATGTTTTCCAGCGTGGATTTTTGCCATGCATGTACTGCACACATGCATTTGGATAGAGGGTTGGATGATCATAAAACATGGTTCAAGGAACACAACAGCCAATGTTGGATAAATCACAATTGCTCATTTGGTCATATGGAAACAAAAGGGGCACTTCACCTGTTTTCTGATAGCATTGACAAAAGAAAGTCGAAGTACAGTATCATAATATTACAACATCAAACAGAAATGATAAGTCAACTAGATCAATTGGCTAGTGGGAATTTTTCATCATTTTAATTCATGGTGGTTTCTCGGTCTGGTCCACTTGGTCAACTTGCAATGTGGAATGTGAAGGAGGACAACAGACCACAACTAGACAGTGTAATGATCCAGCACATGGTGCCAATGACTGTTACAGAGATACAATGAAAAGAGACATTTGCAATGTGCAGCTGTGTCCAGCCGTCTGCAGCTGTGTCTTGGTCTTGGACCACATGGTGATACTGATTTCATTTCTCACATCTTAACCCTATCTCACCTGGGACTTTTGAAGCGGCGAATACCTGGGGGGTGGATTCCACCCCCCCCCCTGTTTTTCTCAGCCGTTCTTAGAGATGAGGCCAAAAATTAGTAGAAATGTTAATTATCATGTAAACAATGAAACTGAATTATCAAAAGTTAATTATCGATGTTGTTGTTGTTGCTAAAGCATCATAAGCAACAACTAATTATATGACGTCATATTTATGAAAGTATATTAAAAGTAAATATAATAAAATTTTTTTCACAAATATTAAAAACAAAGTTGCATTTCACAGAATACATAGCAAAACATCAGTTACCATGGAAACAGTTCTAAAATTAGAACGGACAATTTTTGGCATTTTGAATGCAACTTGATAAAGGATCAAAGTGAGGAGATCTCAGGATCATCCCGCACATACTGAACATGTTGTGGCCAAAAATACAGCTGGGGGGGGTGGATTCCACCCCCCCAGGTGAGATAGGGTTAAGATTTCATTGGCATCAACAAGGATCTGGGTCCTACTAGTGCCCAGTCCGTGGTTTACAGGCCTCTTGTGTCTTTCGTTCTGCAAGATGGCTGCTTCTGAAAACGATGCAGCTCAAAGCACGAAAATTATCGGATCCACATCAGACGAACTAAACAACGGAACTCAATCGCCAAATTATGAGTTGGAGGAAACAGCGAGGATGGAAAGGATTCTCAAGGATACTCAAGCCCTCGCACAGCAAAAAAATATCAAAATTTCATTAGAATTTTTTCTGTGGAAACTTAGAGGAAAGGCACAATTTCCTATGATTTCTGATGCATGAAACGGAAACTTCCCTTTCCTCGTAGTTTTTTCAGAGGAAATTTCTAGTTTCTGCTGAGTTTCTTCTTCCAACACCATCGGAAATTTAAAAATATCTTGCTGTGTCGTGAGGCTGAGGAAGAAACAGCTCCAACCCTGGGAAAACCACATCAAAACCTGACTCCAAAACAACCAAAATTAAATGGGAAACAACACCAAATTGTGACAAAAGAGGTTCAAAATATGTTGGAGATGGGCGTAATTCAAAGAGTAACCCACGTCAAAGGGGAAATTATATGCAACATATTCATGAGGTAAAAAAGGGAAAGGGGGCAATACAGGCCAATGATCAACCTGAAATCCTTAAACATCTTTATTCCCCACAAATCTTTCAAAATGGAAACTCTGAAGAATGTCAAAGACCTTCTCCAAGGGGGGTCTATGCAGTAAACCTCGCAAAGGAGAGCCGAAAATTTGTAAGATTCCAGTGGGAGGGAAATCTATACGAATACACCTCCCTGGTCTTTGGGTTGGGTTGGTCAGCCCCAAAAATCTTCACAAAAATACTGAAAGTCCCAGTAACACTCTTGAGGAAACTAAAAATCAGACTAGTGATCTATATAGACGAAAAGCTCATTCTAGCAAGGTCACAAAACAAAATAGAAGTAGCAAGAGACACAACTCTCTACCTCCTACAAAACCTGGGATTCCTCATAAACTGGGAAAAATCGGTACTAACCCGAAGCAAGACAATGGAATTCCCAGGAATAAAAATAGACTCAGAGGAAATGACTTTCTCAATCCCAAACCAAAAGATCAAAGAGCTAGTCTCTCTTCGCCAAAAGACCACTCAAACCACATACATATCACTAAGGAACCTAGCCAGCATCATTGGCAAACTCAGGGCAACAGCCCCAGCATTCTTACCAGCCCCCATCCAAGTAAGATATCTTCAAAATCTTCTGAGGGAAAATCTGAAATCAAAATCATACGAATCACAGATTCCCCTGTCCACAGAAGCCCAACTAGAACTAAAGTGGTGGAAGGAAAAGCTATCAATTCACGATGCACATGGAAAATCACTGAAATCCAACGCCCGGAAATGGCCATAGCATCAGATGCTGCAGGGGGCCCACAGGGGGGATGGGGAGCAGCTACCCAGGGAATGACAACTGGAGGGGCTTGGACCCCCCAAGACAAAAAACTCCACATCAACATACTAGAAATGATGGCAGCCGAAATGGCAATCAAAACATTCACCAGGGGGAGAACAGTGAAATCTATTCACCTGCAAGTGGACAATATGACAGCCCTGCATTACATCCTAAAAATGGGGGAACAAAAAATGTTACACTAATAGAAATAACAAAAAGGATTTGGGAATATCTGCTATCCAATGGGATCACACTTACTGTGGAATATATCCCCTCAAGACTGAACAAATCACCAGACTGGGAATCACGGGACATGCAGGATTCCAGCAAATGGAAACTAAAACCTACAGTATTTCGAAAGGTCTGCAATATTCTGGGGAAACCCCAAATAGACCTCTTCACATCTCGGGTAACTCACCAACTCCCAAGGTATAGACCTTGTCGCATCTCGGGTATCTCACCAACTCCCAAGGTACATGAGTTGGAAGATGGATCCAAACAGCAAAGCTCAAATTGCTCTACCAAAACTTGAGCCGAATGTTCCCATATGCATTTCCACCTTTCAACCTGACACTGTTAAAGGTCCAAAACACAAAATACAAATGATCCTCATAACCCCCATTTGGGTAGCTCAACCTTGGTACCCCCAACTTCTGGGAATGGTCATACACAACCCGATCATCCCACCACAAACTGAAGAAGTATTATCAAATCTACTGGGAACGATTCACCCGCTACTACAAAATGGAACTCTAAAACTAGCGGCATGGCTGATCTTAGGAGACGAATGCAAAATTCAGGCTTGTCAAAATCAGCTTCCAGACTTATCGTTAACAGACAATTGGTACAAGACGCAATTACAACGCAACCTGGGAAAAGTTCTCTAGCTGGTGTCATCAACAACAAGTTGATCCATTTCGATGTCCTCTTAACTGCACCTTAAACTACCTTGCCCACTTGTTTGACACAAAGAAAGCATACAGGACCTTAAACAACCACAGGTCAGCCATCTCTAGCCTACATGAACCAATTGACGGCCTCCCAGCAGGCCAAAACCCTAAAGTAAAAGCACTCCTCAAAGGAATCTCCAAAGAACAACCTTTTGTATGAATTTGTTTGTACAGATTCTCTTGAATGGGACGTAGAACAAGCCTGCGATACACAAAGAAAAATATGCAAAATAACAACGAGTTGACTCCAAAGAACCTCACACAAAAACTGATTTGCTTAATGGGGCTCACAGCCATAAGCAGGGGCTCTGAACTACATGCTCTTTCATTGAAAGGAATCTGCAAAATGAATAACTCCTACAAATATTTCCAAAAGGACTCTTTTTGGCTAAGTTTTACCCCTCCATACAAACCAGTATCCAAATCCACAATCACTCGATTGATAATGTCCCTTCTGGAAAAAGCAGGCATCAACACAAAAACATTCAAATCTCACTCTTTGAGATTCGCTAGCTCTTCCAAAGTTTCAAAAGCAGGACTTACCACATCAGACATACTCAAGAGAGGGAACTGGAAAGGGATTTCGGTGTGGGAGAAACACTATCAAGATGACATTGTAACACCATCAGAAAGGGATATGCCCATACAACATCCAATTGCAGTGATTTGACTACGAGTTATTATTAATTGTCAAAAAAAAGATTGATTTTAGTAAAAAGATCTTATTGGCATGTCTGCCAATGATGACTTGAAGGACTGCAGATTGTTAGAGTCTCTCACAGCCATTGGTAGATTATTCCAAATCTTTGCTGTGGTTGCCACAAAAGAATATTTCCAGCAGTTTATTCTGCAGGTTGGAATGTTAAATACTGCTTGGCTACGACGACAATGGATATTTGATAGTTGAAAAATGCTCTGTGGGATATCAATCAAGTCATTTTGGATTTTATACATGAGGATTGCCTTTGATCTGGCCCTTCTTTCAGATAGTGTTTCCCAACCTAATTCATTTATCATAACAGATGGGCTTCCATTCCTTCTATATTTTTGGAACACAAATCTAGCAGCTCTTCTTTGTACCATTTCTAGTTTGTCAATGTTTGCTTGGGTATAACGGTCCCAGACTGCACATGCATATTCCATTATAGGTCTTACAAGAGATGTATAACAACGTTCCTTTACTGGCTGAGGATATCCTCCCATGTTTTTACGTATGAAGCTTAAGGTGTTGTTTGCTTTTGTTGTTACATTTTGTACCTGTTTGCTCCAGTTCAGATTTTTTTTGCAGTGTTATTCCAAGGTATTTCTTGTCCTCTACCATTTTTAGCACGTGATCAGACATTCTGTACACAGAATTTAGAGGCTTCTTTTTGTTTGTTACTCTTATCACTTCACACTTCTCTGGATGAAAAAAACATACTCCATTCCTCAGGCCAGCTCATCAAGCTGATTATATCAACTTGGAGGGACTTGATTATATCCTCATTCTATATTACAGCTCTATAGACATTTTTTATTACAGCTCTTTCTTATTACAGCTCTTTATTACAGCTCATTCATATGGACATTCTTTATTACAGCTCTTTTTGCTGCTTTGCCCTTCATTTGATGTTCAGCGATGACATCTTCCCGGTGGAGTTTTGGTACTATTACGACAATTTGTTGAAATAAACAGCCTCCCCAACAACGTTCTTGTTCAGACTCTATTGTATGGTGACAAAAACCTTTTGAATGAAATCAACTAAAGCATACTCGAACTGACACTAGTTTTCATCCACAATACAGGTCGGTTTGATTAAATAGGTCTGAAAAGTCTGTTTACTCCACTCAGCCACTGAATCCCTTTCACTTGTTCTTTATTGTTCACTTGTTTATGCCTGTTTCACATTGGATGTTGGGAATTCAGTGTTATGAAATTCCGACGCCAACCCAACTCATTTTAATTTCAACTTTTCAGTAAAATTTAGCGTCCATCCCACATAATCACTTAGCGGATACATCCCAAACACAGCAATTGCCCGACATCCAACCCGACTTTAGTATTTATCAGTCAAAATTGTTTGTGCGTAGCTTTTTTTGTATTCATATTTGATTGTATATCTTAGTCTTAGCTTTAATTACCGGTCTCTATGTTATGGCCATGGGGTAGTCATGGTCTTCTGCTCCTTGTGCCATCGTTCTTGTAGTGTTGTACAGTAGTTTGTAAGTGCTGTCCTAGGTAACATCGTTCTTGTAAATTTTTATATTGGATAAAAAAAAAACCATTCACCAATTACTGTCCAGTTTCAGAAGGGTAATGTTTGCAAACTTTGTAGGAATTATCACTGGCATGACAGCCAAGTTAGCAAACCTTTTTGCTAGCGACAGTCGTAGTAACAAACATTTGATACAATTTGTTAAAAACTGCTGCATTTAAAGTTGAACAATGAGTTGGTAGCAAACTATGGCATCGGACACTGCTGGTCAGGTAAAAACTGACTTGCATTATATACAGCTAATGCTTATCTACCCTTGGGATGATCAAACACAATCAAAGGTAATGGTTTCAAATTGTGGAGGCATTATCACTGAATGTGATCCAGCATTGCAGCAGCAACAAACTGTTGAATCAATTTCAAGAAGGTTTATAGACTTGCCACCGAAGTCCTCTGATGCTTGGCGAACAATGAACTCCCGGAGTATGCAGGACGGGAAAACTTGGATCGATTTCTCCTGCAATTACACGGTATTTTTCACGTATATGATGAGTGTGTCAAATTTTTACAGTTAAAACGTGGAAAACTAAAGGACCAACGAAAAAGATAACTTTTGTTGATTTATCATACGATGAAACAGTTTCGATAAATTTCGATAAAATTATATTTTCATGTCAGATTTGTGGTTAATGCGAGCCAAGAACTGCAAAATGTTCATGCAAAACCTTCTTTAATTTCAAATTTAACTTGGAAGCATGATTTGAAATATGCCCTTACCCATATTTGCTTTCAGACCAATGTCCAATACATTTCCCCCACTACCCCCATGTTGCAAGATATCCAGCCCAAACCTAAAATACAAACAAGCTTAACCATCCAGTAAAACTCCTATGCAATTTCCAAAAAATTCCCCCAGGGAGCTTTGTGCAAATTTTGCCCTTTTCCAACATAAATGGATTTCCAAGAAGCATTTTCATTGATCGTTCACCCAAAGCTCAGCCTGTATCTACATAAGGATCTTCCCTCTTGAAGTTGGCCAATTACAAAGGAACGTCTCCTTAGACAATGCGATATTTGAAGCTGAAAACGAGGATTTGTTTACATATTTCTCATCCAGTTCTTTTCAGGGTCCTAGCAAAGAGTGATGATCTGGTGTTTTGGAGTCTATGCAGAAGGTCATTGAAAGACTCCAAAACATCATATCATCAATCTTTGCTGATGACGTGAATAAGTGATCAGTAATGGCATCAGTTAGAAAGAAGAGCTTGAGTAAATTTTGTGCCTGACCAAACACTTGTATCCCAGTCACATCAAAGTAATAAGAAAGTTCTTACTGAGCAAGCAGAAGAGAAAATGAATGCAGCTGCATCTCGTTTGAGAGACAAATCAAAATTAAGAGCTAGAAAACCTAACAACTATTGAAGCTGGAAATACCATTGCTATTATAGCTGTCACTGTTGATGGCACCTGGCAAAAGGGGTCACACCTCAAAAACTGGTGTTGTTTTCATTTTGTCAATGAGAACAGGTGAAGTGAGTCATTTTTGCCCAGTGTGGAAAGTTCGTTTTTGTTACGCCAAAGGTTTACGCCACGCCAATTGTCTGAAGACAATAGACCTATTGTTCTCCTATTGTTCTTGACGTTGCTCAACGCCAAAGATAATTGGCGTAACATACATGTTTTCCAGCATGGATTTTTGCCATGCATGTACTGCACACATGCATTTGGATAGAGGGTTGGATGATCATAAAACATGGTTCAAGGAACACAAGAGCCAATGTTGGATAAATCACAATTGCTCATTTGGTCATATGGAAACAAAAGGGGCACTTCACCTGTTTTCTGATAGCATTGACAAAAGAAAGTCGAAGTAGAGAATACACGATAAATTATGCTTTGTCTTCGAAGTTTTACATGGTGAAGAAATCCCACTCTTTCTTAAAGTAGCTGCAATCATCGCAGTTTGCTCAGTTTGGCTAATTTGTGGTAAATTGTACATAGCGACAGAATACTCAAACCACACTCGCTGTTAGAAGGTAGTCAACACGAAAGAATGGGTAGCAGCTAACCCAGGAATGGACGCTGATTACCATCCATTGGACATCTATGATGACCACAATGATGACAGCTTGATCATTCTTTGTCACAGAGTTATCAAATACAGCAAATCCCCACATATAAGGACCTACTTTTTTGTGAGCCAGGCTGAAATAGGTTCTTATTTCAAAGACACTATGACTAATATCAGGGTATGTAGGTTCCTATTTGAAGAGTGACTTGTGTGGGTCCTTTCAGAGTCTTAAAAAAGATTTTCAGCCCTATTACTTGTGTTTTAAGGGTTTTTAATGGACCTATGCCTAACTGGGGAGGAGCATCAACATTTATCAGCCAACTGGGGCCAAACTGAACTGAGTAGCATCAATCAAAATCAATTTTACTACCCCTCTAATAGGAACCTGTATTTCATCGGACTGAAACAGGTTCTTAATTGCCAGGTGCATAATTCAGGAAAAACAGCCTCTAGGTTCTTATTTTGGCAGGTTCTTATATGCAGGGATTTACTGTAATGCCAAGATCAATGTTAAGTGTTCAGTGCTGCCAAAATGAAAATTTATATATAGACTGTTTACAAACATGTTGGATAAAGACTCTGTTGTCACTTTCAATTAAAAGTTCTGGTTTGCAATTTAAAAATGTTTCAAACTTATTTCTAGAGTATGACATTGATGGGGAAATATTGCTACACACGAGGGAATCAATGATTGAGAACATCCTGCAAGAAATGAAGCTGCAAGTAAAATTTTTGAGGCTGGTTGAAGAATTGCAGGATAGAAGGTATCAATTCAAACTAGTTGACTGGGCTTGGAATACAAGAAGGAGGGGGGTGGGGGGTTGTTGGAAATTTTTTTCTAAAATTTATAAGAGGGATGGGGCAATTATTCAGTTCTCAAGAGTACCCTAATTCAAGATAAGGACTAATCAAGGTTTGAGCAACTTCATCTTGTTTTGCTGCATCCTGGTATTATATCTTGGAATGTAATCAGTAAACTTTAAGGACAATCTCCAAATAATGCTTTAATTTGAATTGAATGTTATACATGACGAAGTCCATATTGTGTAAAATTCAGTCCTTCCAAAAATTCCTTCTAGCGGAAATCAGCCCTGAACTGAAACTTATCCTGTTATAAAGTATGTACTAAACTATCTCGCCTTGCATAGCATCACAGAGTACACTCTCGTGTATGGCATCTTTCTGAATGAAAGTGTGATAATTGTTTAGAATTTCTCTCAGCTAATATCGGAACACCTCCTAGAGAGGAGACTAGCAGCCCCATCCAAGAACAAAGACGAATACAGCCAATTTTCATTGAGGTATTTTGAAAAACAATTGCTTTCCCTCTAAAATCTGGTCCACATCTTGGTGGTTTATTTTCTTGGCAACACCTAGGTAACATAAGGTAATTGATAAACTATACCATAGGTGAAAGCAACTGTATAATTTGTGCACCGTAACAGTTCAAAGCTGCAAAAGAGAAAGGAAAGAAGTCCACAGCTTACCCATTCAAATAAAGGGTATAAAATCCCAAATCACGAGACTCAAAAAATAGTTACAGGTATGCGACCAGTTGGTTGGTATATTGTTGTCAAAGATGATTGAAGAAGCAAGCTATGCATTTTCTGGTATGCAAAAAAAATCTGTCATTTCTGGTAAATGTTTACTGCTGAGTTTCTTAATTAATTTTCTTAAATTTCAAAGTTTCCAAGCAAAACTTCTAAGTTCCTTTGAAGTTCCCTTGATTACGTCCTACCATTGTTAAGTTTTTTTTCTACAACTACCATTCGTCAATCTCTTCTCTGAGCCACCTCAAATCAAATGAATAAATTCTTTTTTTAAAAAATTAGGTTAATGAACAAGCGCAGTAGCCCTTACAACATTAAATTTTATATGTATATGTATATGTATATGTATATGTATGTTAATATTTCATATGGTTGAATTTCACAAAGCACTGTGTAGATTGCTTTGAACCAAGAAGTGCAATGAGGAATCAAATGATAAGCAGAGAGCAATGTTTTCAGGTACCAAAGTGGTGAGAATCTCGTTTTTAACCACTAGTGAATCTATAGGTTAACCATGAGAGTCTTTTCTGTGATTGGACACAGGGAACCGATGGATTAAGGTATGGAAACTTTAATGGCGGCATGACGGCGATCGATGCAGTGGCTTGGCATTTGTCCCAAGACTGTATTAAGTTGTAACGACGAGGGATGGCCGACATGGATCCAAGTATTCCATCAAGAAGAAAGCAGAGAGCACCCTGGACTAAAGGGGTACTGATCTTGATTAATTTTTTATTCGATTTCCCCATACACACATAAAGTTGTGGATATCCTGCTCCACGCAGCGAGAGATATCCTCCTACTGTATCCCTTTCGGGGACCATTTATGATCTGAGGAAGATCATGGCATTGCTAGTACCTTATTAGAGCATTTCATATAATCTTATATTATTTACGCTGAAGAGCTAAATACCAAATGATAGTTTAACGAATAAGAGATTGATTTGCTATTTAGGCCGATATGTCTTGTCAATCTGACAAACATTCTCTCATAAGACAATCAGATACTGTTCCATATTCCTGTTATCATGATGATATCAATGACAAGTAGATAACATCAAATTACGCAACAATTATGCACAGACAAAGTATCATATGATGAGTAGATCAATAAACTCACTCAAATACAGGAAAAAGCATTTAAATGGTTTTTTTAAATTCTATTCATTATTTGCACACTATACGTCACAGCCACAAATGATTGTTTGATTTATCTTGGAAAGTTTTTGTCTATTCTCATGCAATGAGTTTTATCATTAGACCAAGTTCATTACAGACCCATGTAAAAGGAGACGTTTTGATCAAGACAAAATTAGACAAGTGAAACGGAAGGTAAGCAGGACATTTGATTTTCTCCAAGAACAGTACAAAAATATACTTTGTGTATAAACAGTGAATGTTATTCAATAATTTATTTGGTACATGGTGGCAACTATGCCTAAGGCTAATTGTGACCAAAATGTAGCTTTATTCATTATATAATCCAGGTGTAAATGATTAGAAATAGAGTTGTTTAGGGGCAATCGACTTTCGATTTTCATATTTTTTAACGGCATTTGGCCGTTAAGATCGGAACCCCCTCCCCCCCTCCCCGTTAACGGCCTTCTACCAAACGGGCCTCCGATCGGCCTAAAATCTTTGGCCTAAGTAAGACTTGGAGAGCAGCAGCAAACAAATGTCTTGTGGAACATGCTGGACTTCAACCGACCATATCGGGAGGCATAGTAAAACTGTTCTATTCTACACTCTATATGTTATTTGTAAAGATTTTATCTACGCTTTTAAAAAAATTCTCTTACGGAGATTTCTGTACAATTTTTTATTTTCTTAACGGCCTAAGGGTAAGACCCCCTCCCCCATAACGGCCAATTGCCGTTAAAAAATACGAAAATCGAAAGTCGATGGCCCCTTACCAGTCTGCACAATGTGGCAACTGCATGCACAATATTGTCTCCAAAGACTTCATGTGCACACCAATTTTGAATGTAATCTTTTGTTCACTCTTTGAAAACAAAGGAATCAAAGACCTTGCATGCAAGAATGCCACTGCTTTGTTGGTCTGCAGACACAAGATTTCACCAAGAATTGCCATACTCTGCAAACTAAGTTGTTCCAAGATGGTTAGTTTCCTAGTTCCTTCTCAAGATCAGATAATGAGGTTTTGTTGAAAAACAAAGTACTTTACTCAACTGATTTTGATAACAACCAGGCATAACCTTTTGCTCAAAATGTAAGTATCAAGCATTAAAAGTTGATACAAATTAGTTTCAAATTTCAATTGTGGAAGTGAATGATGTTTCCATTGAAAATGTATCTACCCAAGCCAGGCTCATTTTCCAACCCATTAAAATCATTTCTTTAGAAGAGAAATCTGAGTATATATAAGATCAGCTTGAATAATTTGAAAATCATTATTTGAGAGGGAAAAGGATCCAATATTATCCTTGCAGCCACAAAGAGACAATTGTTTACAGGTAAGATCCTTTGCACCTGCGTCCTCTGCTGATATTCAAAAGTCCTGCATTGTATGTGAATTTTTATTTTTACAGATTGCATATTGGCATTCAAGAACAAAGGCATCAATTGCTTTTTTCACTGTTCTGCAAGGGAAAGTTTATTTTTCAGGTATTGAAAATGATAGAATATCGGCCTTAATCACACTGAAATTCTGAAAGTAGCAACATCTTTAAGAAAACAACCAGAGAATAGACCATTTAGCTAATGTAGAAAAGAGCCTGGACTGAGTATTATTTTCATTTACTTTTTTATACAAGACGTTCAATTGAGGAGCATTGTATCACTTGATAGAGTTTTTATCACTATGGCGCGAACTCAAAAATTCTACAGAATGTATAAAAATATTCATCCATTTTGATTCTTTCTAGAATATCTATGTTTTATTGAAGATTTGCCCAAGGATGTTATCTGCAACATTTGAATAAGAGAAATTTGTTTCTCAACCAGGTATTGCAACAGAAATTGCATGGTATCAAATGAACATAGTAAATCTGCAAGTGCATACAGTAGCATTAGTTTCAAATAATAATTCATTCTTTGATGTTGCAGTTTTTACAACTGTTGTATAATTTGAATGTTATATACATAGCATCTCCAGATCTCAGTGGCCTTGCAACTGACCCAGTGGTTAAGGAAAAGATTATAGAGTACATGGAGAAGGGGGTGCAAGATGAAGAGGAAGGAGGTACTGTATTATGTACTGTGTTCCAGAAACTAATTCATAGCTCTCTGAAATTAAGTGACACATACATTATTATTTTCATCATCTGTTTTCTCCAAAATACTTTCTTGTTTAAGTTGTTAATGTACTTCAGTGGGGAAGAGTATTACAATAAGACTGGTCTGCAGCTGATCTTGCGGTGACCTTGACCTGGTAAAGTACTTTCAAGTGTGATGAAACATTTGAACGTATTTTTGTTTACTACCTATGCATAGATTTAAATTTGTATGAGAGAGTATCTTTAGAGAGTGAGAATGAATGCTGAAAATGAGTGAAAATATCTATAACACAGAAAAGCTGACTCATGATCTAGCTGCACTGATGAGCCCTGACATTGGGCGAAACCAGTTTTCACAATGTTTGTGTTTTTTTTTTTGTCATGTCTTCAGCCATTTAGAAATATAAAACAGAGATGGAACCTTTACCATATTTCAAGGCTTCTCAAGAACTGTCAAGAGATTTTAACTTTCGCACTTGGAAATTTCTTGTCAAGATTTCTAAGCAAAATAAAGATTCAAGCACAGCATCAGTCTTGCACTAAAGTAGAACATGCAGTTTACAAAAGTTTGCAGGGCATCAAAATCATGCTGGATTGTCGTAGAGAAATTCAGACTTGGTTATGCTAGTCATCTGCTGGCAAAGTCAGCAAATATATTTGGTCCTAATGCTATGTTTAGTTAAACATAACACTAACGACTTGTTTCATTCTCTTTGAAAATCCTGCTACAACAGTAAGAACAGCTTACAGCTCTTTGTATTGAAGATTTTATGGTGTTAGGAAGTACATTCCAGCAATCCTTATTCATCATGGCGGTCAACTTGCATTATGACCTTTCAGTTAATGAAAATATTGTGCAACTCTTTGATATGCTGGGTTCAACCATCAAGATCTTGAAGCCTGTAAATCAATCTTTCCAAGGTTCACAAAATGAGACAATCACCATTCCAAGTGACTGGCGTTCCAAGAATACACAGTTCAAGAGGAAGTTAGTTCAAATGCTCGTCACAAATAAAGGTTTGCATGAGATCAGTAGTCCATCCTTATAGAGCATAAGTTCCAAATCTTCAAAAATATTGGTGCAAAAATATTTGGATTGGATAGCTTCAAAGAAACCTATAGATTTTCATAATCCTACCGTTGGTCTTTTCAGAACTACCGAGTGAGCCAGAAAAATGACCGACATTTGAAGATCCAATCACAGTTTTCAATGATTCAAATTCTAGTTAAAGCCAAAAAATGGAAGTGTTTTTGTGAATTTTCTCGCTGTCTTACGAGGACTGGAAATGTAGGTAAAGTTAATTTCAAAAAGATCTCATGGTTGCAAAAGGACTGAAAAAGGCCTAAGACATTGATCAAACGATAAACAATTTCTCGCCCAAAACAATAAAGAAAATGAAATTTCTCATGGGTGAGAGCTATCCTCTATACATTTATTGTCATGGGATTCAAAATCTTTCGTACAGTATCCGTTTGCAAACCTACGTCTTATAAAGTAAAGTCTCGCCTTTAAGAGACTGCAATATAAGAAACTCAGGCCTGATTTCGCTGATAAAAATACCTCCCTACAAGAAACTATACGGGTTGATTCAAGTTCAGTTTCTTATACAATGGTACATAGCAATATTATAAGGCATATATTTGAATATGTCTCCAATAGGTCTTAATTCTCTAGAGACAAGAATAAAAGGTTCAAGCCCAAATTGTTATAATTTTAAGAAACCTACAGTACTGGCTCAAACTATTAGATCCAAACACAACAGCGCATATTTCAAAAATGTTTTCTTAACAATGGCCCCCCAACAATGGTGACAGCTGTTTGGGGTATGAAAGTGTTTCTTATACCATGGTGTTCCTTATAACATGGTATACACACCCTGTTTGAAGAGGCATACTGTATCTTGACATAAGAAACCAATCAGGCTGCCTTTGTGCAACGAGTTTCTTAAAGGCAGGACTTTACTGTAACTCTTGAGAGAGGTTAAAGGCCCATTGCCTATTGTTCTGTGTGAGGAGAGTCCTTACGATTTGATCAATGTTTTGGGCCCTTTTTCACTCATCTTACCACCATAAAATTCATATCAAGTGGAATTTACTTATGCTTCTAGTGCTGGTAACACAGCGAACAAAATCACAAAAAGACTTATCCATCTTTTGGCTTTTAACTAAAATTCGAATAATTCAAATCTGTGATGTACTCCACGTACTCTTGGTGCAACGAAATTCTTAAAATGGGGACTTTTTTCTGGCTCAGTCGGTAGTAAATTTTTCAGACTTACTTGTTGGAGAGATGAGCTGTAAGACCTTTTGTTGCAAAACAATACCAGCTAACCAATCGTCAGCCATACCTTGGGTGCGCATGCGAACTAACGATTTATTTTGACCAATCAGAGCTTGAGTTTTTATGCTCCTTCGTAGCTACGAGCAACAGCAACAACTGAAGATCAGCTTCGTGATTGGTTTGGTGAAAACCCGAGAGAGAAGCATAGGCCTACCTTATGGTTGGTTGAAATTTAGGATTAAAATCATTGCTTGTATCAAATCAAAGTAGCCTTTGATCCTTACCATGGGATAATCTCTCTCATCTTGCTTGCCATTAGTAAACACCACCATTTCAAACTCTCGAAAAGCCGCTGTCTTATCATGTCGACAATTCCTCTCTCCAAGTCTCCAAGCTCTTTCCAAGAAATTCAAGGCTGAGAGCAACAACAACAACTATTTTGTAAGCCTCAACCTGCTACGCTACTACGCTTGCGCGGACAAGGTACGGTACCAGACCCAATGAGCCTGGCTGAAGCTGGCACTGAACTCATCTCTCCAACAATTACGGTATTTTTCTTCTCTATCAAGAATCCCAAAACAATGAAAATATTTAAAGACGAAATTTCTGAATTCTTTCATGAAACTTGAAATAATTTTCAAGAAAACTATAGTTTATGGATGTCTCCAATATAGTTTCAAGCAACAGTCTATCAGAACAAGGTGTTGTGGCACAGTGGTTTAATCGACTGACGTTGCAGTCAGGCAGACGGGGTTCGATACCCGGTAGGACCTCACCACTTGAGCATCATGACAGGGGCTGCAGACTGGATTAGCACTTAGCTACTTCTGCGAGCACAGCACTTGCCGCGAAAAACATCAATTTCACCGTCTGTCATCCTTCCTGCTTACGAAATAGAAATTTGAAGACGTCATGTTTTGATATCAGTAAAAATAAGGAAAATGCTGTACTATCGAAGAATATTCAAGATTTTTAAATGTCCAAATAAGTTGCTGAAGTTGCTTTGAAGTTATTCAATTTTAAAAGAAAGAGATCGCAGAACTTTCAAAGGTGGGGGACGAAAAATCTCTCCCAAATCTCACAAGATACAAAGGATTAATGAGTCATTATCCATATGACCCAAAGAGACAATTGTATAGGCAGGGCAAAATTTGCAAGAGTGGAAAAACAGGTCATCTTTTTATAGAAAAATAAGAACCCTCCAAGCATAAGAAATTTTCAATATGTTTGAAGATGAAGGACTAACAAGCTCGCCTTCACCTTCAAGGTTGCTTTCCTCAACAGAAGCATTTTGAAAAGGAAGCATCATATCAAAATATCATGACTCGTTGCGAAGCGATCCGGCCGATTTTCCATGACGACCGTGGTTGAGTTTATGAAAAGTCTTTATTTGGCATCATTGCAGTTGGCTGCTGAGAGACGTTTCTCGAAAAATAGAAACACATCTATTATTTCCGACCACAGTAACATACTTAAATTTTAAACGAAAACAAACTCTTGAAAGAAGAAAATGTTCAAGATGTTTCAAGCGATCACTAGGATTCTTAGATTAGTAGCTGTTGACTAGCTATGTAGCTTATTTTACGATGTCATGTTTACAGGAACTTTACTGCCACATTGGGGCAAAGAGAATTATAAGCCATGCTGGTGGCCATCCAATACCCCGTTCGTGAATCCCAACAATAATCGCACAGGAAATCGCCCAAGCGTCTGCACACTGGAAGATATCGTTAGTGCGTTCATTGACAGTAGGACGGGCAGAACGACAACGAGCAGGGGAAAGCCTGATAGTACCACAGCTCGGAGGAAGACAATTATTCCACGTGGAAACAGGGAGAGAAAGACTGGGGGCAGACGCGTTCGGAGTACCCGAACTTGGCAGTACAGAGAAGGTAACGGGCGAGCCAGCCAACCCCCATCTTTGGTAAGTTGCAGCAGCCAAAGCTCTAGCGATGCCACTATGGACAGTCCAAGTGATGATGATGAGCCAGTCGATAATGGGCTAACAAGAAAGGACCGAGAAGTGGCTGCAGGGCTCTTGTCTGTAAGTTTTAATGTCGCAGTGTCATGATATTGTATATTGCAACTGACTTACCGTAGTGACCTACGATACTACTAAAGCCTCTGTCAAACCAATTGAGCATTTTACTGAGCATCGCAAAACATTTGCAAACCTCGTTCAGCGATGCTCAGGGCTGCTCAGTACATGGGGAGGGGTCAAACATTGGATATTTATTATGGCGCAAATCATTGAATACAATGGCCAAACTGGGCATGCGCGAGTTGAGCAAAGGTCAGTAGGGTGGCCAACCAAATTGATCAACGCAGCTCAACAACACTTAGGACAAAAGAAATGTTTAGTGACTCTCTCCGCATTTTTTATCAACATCAAAAAATGCTGAGGAAGACTGAGCACACTTGAACAAGACAGAGCAAGATTGAGCAAGTGGTCAAACGAACTGAACTTTTCCCAGAGCATGTATGTTGAGGGATGCTAAGCGGTCTGTTCAGTTAGTTTGACTTCTTGAACGGTCTCGGAGAGCGTAGCTATAGCATTCATATGATTATTCGATGTGACCGTCTTGGTAAAAGTCTACTCCATTGAGATGCTAGTAACCATTTTGTTTCAAATCTTGCGAGCAACATCATGTGTGATCGAGAAGTGCTTCTTCTCCTGACTTATGAGAATCACTTTTGGGAGGTCAAAATTTCTACAGGTTTCTGGTTGACAATCGGTTAATGAATAAATCGTCCAAGGTTATCTTAGCTAGTTAAAATTTGAAGATCGTTAGCTAAGGTTGTTTGTCAGGTTAAATTTCAACCGATCAAATGAATTCGACTATCTGGATTGACTAATTACAACGCAACATTTGATTAAAGGCAGTCAATCACGCATTTGATTGGGTGATTTGGACAATACAAAGAATTATGTCAGACTTTAATGGCTGCTAATCCTCTGACTTTCTATGGCCGTAGAATGCCAAGAAAATTAGCCCTCATTTGTTTCAAATACAAAGACTGACAAACAAATTCGTTGTGTTGAGCTCTGACTTAGTCGCGGCCAATAAGAGACGTGACAGACTGCTTTTAACTTGTAAAGTGTGAATGGAATATTTTTTTAGTGCCGAAGGCGCTACTTGTGCATTTGCAGTTCGCCTATTAGTGCCTTGTTGGCGAAAATCTATCTTATCCGACGTTTGTATGGTGTCTGATAGCTTCAATGTAGCACAACACAAAGATTCCACCTTCAGTTATTTCAGTTTTTAAAAGCATTTCTTGACACAGAAACGGGAATAACTAGCAATTTTGCATAAGACTTGCATGCAAATGGTCCAGCTCGTTACTGGCATGTATTGTTAATCGTAGTGTCTGCATATGAAAATAGAACAGGCACAAAAAACAAAGGCTGCTCTATAAGAGTTAAAGCTTCACCTGGTCTCTTATCTGTTCTAGGAAGTCACACAGGGGGAAAAGATCTTTCAGCACATGAAGACGATGACTTGGGACCATTTGAAAGTGTTTTGCCATGCCCATGCGATTTCGTTTGAGGACCAAGACGCTGCCTCACCTGTTGGAGAGCATAGACCATCAATTAGTGATGTAGTGCTATGGCAAGTATAACGAGTTCAATTTGGATGATATGAGCTGCCCCTGGATAGGATTAAGTAATCTACAGCAAAGCTATCGCTATCTCTCCTTGTCTCTCTAATGTTTTTTCTGTAAGTTACAGTTGTGTGTAAAATCTAGCTTCTCCTACTCAGTTGATTACGTAGCCCATTGCAAACATGACACGAAATGGTTAAAACAGAATTTCAAGGAATAATATTCACTATATAAAAACAAATATACCTTTTTGTTGGAAAAAAACTAGTTTGAGAAATATGAATTTATCAACAGCTTCTACGGAAGCTAACCACTTCATTTCTCCATAACTGTGGACAATGCAAAGAAATAATTGAAGTACAATACATAGTTTTTCCTACTCTGTAATGCTTGGAAGCTCGCAATTTATCAAAATCTGCTTACATCTCAGGGAAAGACTGAATGTTAGTGATGACAAAGAGCCATTGAAAACGGTGGGTGATGGCAACTGCTTATATCGTGCCTTATCACGAGCACTTAAAAATGACGAGAAATACTGGCCACTACTGAAACTTGCAATATTTACAAAGGCAGTTATCGAGGAGGATGCAATCGTAGAAAAGGTAAAAATTATACAAATTCATGCATTATAGCAAAAGAGAATTATGCAATCAAATATCATGCCAGTAAGCCTGCCAATTTTACTGCCATTTTGGTTAACTAATACTACCTGATGCATCAGAAAAGACACACGCCGTTTGAAAGGCTACTGCCCCCCAAATGTAAAAGCTACAATATTTTGCAAAGTCTGATTGAAAAGCTAACATACTCACTTACTTCTAGGATTTAAAATCGGTCAATCCGTTCAGTTTTTACGATGGGCTTTCTTGGGAAAGTCCCTCAGGGGACTTATGAAACGTGCTAGAATCACGGGAAAATTTCCCTAACAGCAACGGATTCAACACGTATTAGCATGTGCTACTCTGTTTGGGGATGAAAAATTCTTCCTCCTCGCATGAAAAGATTCTTCAGAGAGGCTCCATTCTCCTAAGCGAATATATCCTATATAATCAAGTGACAATTGTTGTTATGAAAGAAAGCCGGTGAAATTTTCTCCCATCGTTTTTACTCGTTTTTACAGGGTTTGAAGGGTAGGCCCTCTGCAGAAAATTTCCGTTGTATACAGGGAGGAATGACTGTCCGGGTAAATGATTGAGAACATAACTTAACATATCCAAAGCGAAATAAGTGGTTGCATGAACAGCTGCTTAAGAAGATGAATATTGAAACATTTCTGAATTATTCTGTAAAAGGTTTTTACATGTTTCAGGGAATTGGCTCTTGAATCATTGCAGATAATCTTCAATATTGTTGCTCTGATATTTTGGTAACAGTATTTTCAAAAACCGTGTGTTTTCCTTTTAGAAGGCAGTGCTCGCTGATTGCAACCAAACATGTTCAGAAAACATGTCTGTTACTGCCATTTGGAACTACTTTGTCAAAATCCTCTTAAAGATATAAAGTAGATAAATAATATCTTAATTAATCATCTTACCACTAATTTCAGCTACAGACTGGCATAGATGGGTTGTTTCCAACGGAGCTGGTTGCAAGTCTGGTGATGGACAATGAGAGTAGTGTGATTGACAATTTCTCCAGTAACCTAGAAGGAAAACAAAGAATGCAACATGTCTTTGAGGATGAAATCTACAGTGGCTTGGCCAGAAATAGGGTTGCAGGTTAGTGATTTAATTTCCATTAAAACACCAGTGAAAATTCAAGGAAAGACCAGAACATTTTTATCATCTTTAGACTTGTCAATAGACGATTACGGAAAGGATGGCGGACCTCATTTCACGCAATGCATGATAGGAATATGCCCCCTAGCAACGCATAGCTACCAAAACTTACAACTGCGGCATAAAATCTTGACCAAAGCTACGATAGACTTAGGCCGTCGCAACTTTGTTGTGAAATCTACGCATATTGCCTTTGCAGGACAATGCCTTTTTACATTACTAGATTCAATTCAACGCAAACATCTATAGCACTGACAAGGTATGTATGAGCAAGGAAGTTTTAACTAGGGGATTGCAAAATGTTTTCAATAACATGTGCATAACTTTCTCAGTTATAGATACTGTGCACTGAATATAACAAATATATATCTGCACTACAAAGTATGTAGCATACTCAGAAGCAATGAAACCAAACTTTCTTCTTCATGCATTAATTACAGTTTCAATCAGATCTGAAAACAACAAAAGTAAAGTTGTTCCTCTTCTACCAGTCTGAATTATACATTTAAGTGTTTCAACAGTTTCTAGCATAGCAAAACAACACTTACCACATCCTATCTTCAATAGCTAGCCAAATTATCTGTCTTGCATCAGCTTGGCAATCATCTTCTTTAAAGGTATCTTACAAATCTACATGAGTGCAAGGTTCCTTCAGAGAGACATATCCATTTCTTGCAAGATAGAGAGCTATGCATTTGGAGAAAAGGTTTATCCCTGCCATTCAACAAGTTCGAAAGATGCTGTGCATCTGATGATGGTTGCCAGTCATCCAATGACAATGAATGTGGATCATTTCCTGCCACTCGTTGAAATGACTCTTTCCCAAGATCATGGTCGCTGTGGCGCAATGAATTACTGTATGCTGAAGAACAGAGATTTCCCAAGATTCACATGCAAATATTGTTGCCTATCCTACCATGTCCTTTGTGCCACGATGAATAGTGAGCCTGCTGATTTGGATGACTGTGGTTGCATAGAGATAGTAGCTGGTAAAGAAAGGTAATGAAATGCATCAAATATTTGTAAGAATGTGTAGCAATTAACTTGAAACTATGCTCTGATAACATTGATATCAACATTCAAGAATGAAATTCAAGAATAGTTGTTTTGCACCATAGATTGAAATCATTTGCAGACAAGGAAAGCATTGAGGCAAAGGTGAAATTGTGGAGAGCAGACATAAAGGTGATTATCTTATTCCATGCATTTGAGCGTCATTCTATCACAACTTTGGGAAGGCACTTTTTGGGAAAGATGAAGCTTTCATGTTTTTGTTGGTTTTTATGCAGGGAAACTTAAATTATCAAAAACCCCTTATGCATGAGTTCTTTTTGCTTGCAGGAACTTCTCTCTGGCCTTTATAATGGTGAAATTGCTTCATGCCGAATAACAAGAAACACAAGGTTCAAGTATCACATAAGCTGTCTGTGGGGAAATCTCCCTGCTTCTGTTGTAAGTGAAGGGTCACTTATGCTAATTTTTACTTTAAATAAGCAGAGATATATTGATGTGGTCTAAAAATAGTACTGGAGAAGGGCTGTAACATAAATATGCCCTATGTTTTTCATCTATTAAGAACTAAAAATGCAACAAGCTTATTAGACTACATTGCACACTTCATCAAATCTTATCTGTTGTGTTGGTCAGTTAGATTATGATACTTAAATGCCACTCTGTGCCATAGGAAGCAGCTGCTGATTGGAGATTTTATTCTTGAAACAATAGAGAACAATACATGTAATCAATGTTTATGACATAGCACCATTACTTTAAAATTACCGAGAGGACTTGAGCCCCTGTCCCCAGATTCTAATGGGCTTGCCATGTAATCAAATGGAGTGACTGCAAGATCATGGAGAGCGTTTGATTTTAAACCAGAGAGAATTGAAAGCAATAAGTAGTTCTGATTGTGTACTTTCACTACTTTTCAGTTACACTACCTGATAGACTACATAACAGAGTTGTTGAATGACATACCAGAGACTCAGCAATCAGCAAGGGGTGACATCTGTTTTTTCAATGTTGTACTGTGTGAGGTAACTCACTTTGAATTTATATATCGTGCATTGTTGTTCCAGTTGTGTCTCCTTGATCCTGAAGAAAGAAATTATATATCATATGTACAGTAACTTCTCAGAAGTATTCAATCAGTTTAAGGATATTTTTTTGTGAAGTCCTTTGTTGAAAATAACTCTGCAAATTTAGGGGTCAGTCATATATCGATTTTGTCCTCGCTTAGCGCCATTTTGACGTTAATGGGTGGGGGGGTCAACAGCTTTCAGCAACAATGACGCTAAGAACAAGAATTATTTACATCGATTTTGATCAGGATATATTTCTATGGTATTGTGAAGATTGTGATAATTTATGCTTTATTTTCTTTCCTAAGCCCATTTTCGCGCGATCTGCTCGGTCAGAGAATGTTCCCTGAAGCTTCATTGGAATGCCAAAAGAGTTTAGGCCCAGTACTTCCCATGCCTTTCTCATAAGGTCTACTGCAGCCCTTTGTCAGCCCTTGTCGGTTTTGAATGGACTGACGCTAAGGATGGGGGGTGGGGGGGGTCTGAAAGTTAGCGTCGAAATGACGCTAAGCGGGGACGAAATCGATATATGACTGACCCCTTATGAGTATGCAAATCCATCACAAAGTTAAAAATGAAATAGCCTATTAAGTTCCTAGTTATCATAATTCATTTCATAGATCATAGAACCAATCACAATATTATTACTGTTTGCCCTTCCCATAATCTTTCCCTCCATCACCAAATAAAGTTTCTTCAAAGGCAGATCCAAAAAGTTTCCCTGGGTTGTGAAGCAGAAGCAATCTGCTTTTGTTTTCTTGCCCGGATTTAAAACGATGATGATGTCCGTACAGACAGTCTGTGAATGAGGAAATCTGGCCTACTTGAATAGAAAGGTTCTACAAACAAACATTTGATCATTGATTTTATCATCTATTCGCTCCCTGTTGACAATGTAACACTTCTTGACCATTTTTACTCCAGGTTATAGTCTTTCTAGTAAAGAGAGAAGCCGAAGTGACAAGAATTGCTGCAGAAAGAATTACAGAGGACCTCTTTGGCTTGCACTGATTCATAGTTAGTTATGATTTACTGCTTTGTAACAAGAAAATGCTATCTGAACTGAAGAGAAGGAGAAACTGTTGAAGAGTCTCTCCTGGACTCACCAGAGCGGCAGAGCTGCCATATCCTTCAGATTGATGGAACTGAAACTTTAATGACACTATGTGAAACCCGCCAAAATTGAGTCTGCTGCTGCTGCTGCTTGCTCTGGCTTTAAGTCACACTTTCCTACTTTCCACATTTCCACTTTCCACTTCACTTTCCCGCCAAGAATCCCACGATTGAGGCATTCTCCTCCACATCTCCAGATAGGTTAGGGTTAGGGTTAGGGTTAGGGTTAGGGTTAGGGTTAGGTGAGAGTTAGAGTTAGGTAACGGGTGACATTATTTCATATCTCATTCTGGCATTTTAACATTATTTCATGTGTCAGCGTTAGCATCATTACTCATTTCATACATGTCTGTAAACTTGGCTGTCTGGGTTTCTGTAAGGTATGCGTGAGGTTAGGTGGCTAGGGTTAGTCCATTTAGCAAGGTCGAGGTGCTGAAAAGGGTAAACCCACCAACAAACGTTTTGTAGAACTTTGTGAAAATTTGAACTGTAAGATCTCCAAAATGACGAAACAACTTCTTATAAGAAAGACAACTCTCAGATCGCCAAAAATTAAGAAACTAATCCTAATAAGTAATGAACATGAAGACCGTTATAGAACTTTTGAGAATCTTGTAAAAAAAGTTGAGTACTCAAACCTTGATGATTTTAAGAAACTTTCAGTACTGGTCAAAGTTCCTAGTTTCTTGTAAATGATACTTGAACTGGTCGTTATTAGGTGCGTGTTGCATTTCCAACGCTTTTTCTGTGCGTTTACATATTCAAGATTAATATGGCTGTCCAATATGGAGCTTAAAGGGAATCGACATAGTTAAAAGCTGGCCCGGGCCAGGTCAAAAATATAATCTATTGTATTTGACAGCTTAGACGCATCCGGTTTAATTGTGTAGCTAAAGAAACAAAGGATTTGTGAGCGTTTCTCTGGCCTATTTATAGCGGCTACGAGATATATCTATGTCTATTCCCTTTAATCTAGACGCCAAGCGCTCCCCACTGAAACTCTTCTACTGTGTTGATGACTTAAGTACATTAAATCGTCTGGCAACATCTTGCCAGCCCGTCCTATTTCCATCGTCTCTAATGCCCGTTTTCATATTGACTCTTCCTACACCAGAAGACCAACATGTTATCTGAACGGACAAGTCTTCTTAGGAAGCTGGCATTATTAATTCTTCCCGGGTGGGAAGTGGAAGACATCTGATGACTCATAAAATCTTTAGGTAAATCAACAGCAAAACAAAAGTTCCACCATACAGTTTAAACATCTTCTACGACCTCTCAGGCAAGAATTAATTACCCATTCCTTGAGAACGGGAAAGACGATCTTCAAAGTATGCTGTGGCTTCTGATTTTGTCCGTCTATTTGTTTTCCGATCGTATTCGAAGACCATTTGTTTGTCTATGGACAGAAAATTCGTCCAAGTCTGTCTTAAAGTTCACCAAAGATGAGTAGCTGTCAGACGACTTGTCCCTTGAGACTATTTGTTTATCTTCTGGTTATTCTTGGTAAAAAAATATCCACTCATATCAAAACCAATACGATACAAATGGGTTAGTAAAAAAAAAAACATGTTCACACGTTTGCTGGGCTGTTAAATAACAAATATGTGGCCGATGTCCAGAACTGATATCTAAATTAAAATGCAAATGAGAGGCTTTTTTGGTAAAATCAAGAAAAGAAAGAGGATCAAAAAGAAAACTACAGACCAATGAGTTTAACTTCAGTTGTTTGCATGATCCATTCTGTATTAATTCTGGTCCATGATTTACTTGTTATTAAAATTCAAATTAAAAATCCAACTATCGATTTTAGAAATAGGATTCAAATTGGCAAGTAAAGCATGGACCAAGGTTGAATGAATAATGTTCGCACACGCACAAACACCTATATCAGTATTTTCGTAACTATTGGATTTAAAAGATGAGAGTGGTTTTTCCGAAAAAATCCTCACTTCTTAGTTTGCCTATGACTTATACTTGACTTATAGATTTTCATTTCAGTTTTGAATGTCAGTCACACAATCTCTATTTCACAGCCCATCCAACGTGATAACTTACTTTTTGGACTCACCCGGTAAAGACATTAAAACGAAAATTAAAAATCTAATTTAGGATCCTCTCTATCGCCTGTCCTTAATTCTTTAATTTCGAATCTTGATAATTCATTCTTTGTCAGTGTTTCAAATATGGAGTTCGTATCTATCTGGCAAAGTGTTCCGAAGTCAAGTGTCTTTGAATACAAGAAAATTACTTCTGCGTGTGCTTTCATTTCTCCATGCTTATTGTAACAGATTCTTTGTTTGTAATTCATATTTTACCTCTTTTCTTTTAGACAATCTGCACATGAAAGATGGCCTTTCTTGTAAAAGGTAGTTGAAGACCTGATAGACATTTACATGAAGGGAAACCATAATGTCCTTCGTTGTAATACATCAAAATATGTTTGATTTGAGATTGGCTGTAATTCGGTAGATTTACTATGATATCAGTCATTGCTGTAAAGAACTGTAAGTGAAACATGTAATGAATTTGGCACGAAGTAGTGGGCAGATGTCAGAGGCAAAATAAAAAATTCATTACGATAAAGAGACAGACACCAAATCCTTTTCACATCATAAACAAGCAAGTTGATACCATTCTAGATAAGTACATATTTACATGCCTCATGAATGCTAAGTCGTTCAGAGGCATTTACAAACTGCTGCGTGAAATTCATGATAATAAAACGTTTTAGCAAACTCAATGACCAACAGTTGTTTTGGAAATGGTTACTGTGATAAAATCTCACACAAAACGAGGAATCATACGTTCATAGTTACTTTCCATTTCACAACATTAAGCAACACAAAGTGTCCGCATGATTTTGGACCGATAATCAAATTTCATAAAAGCCATCTGAAAACTAAGGTTCACCAAACAACCGTTCATAAATTTTAGACCGAGGATGATATCTCAAGATACAGCATTACAAACCTACAAGACACGACAACGTTAGGAATGCTAATCTAATTGTCTGTTAATAGTTCATCTTAGCTATTGCAGGTTCTCAGTTTGGCTGAAATGCAGCTCCCCCATGCAGGGCAAGGGACAATGTTACTTAATTTAAAATCATCAAGTTAATGGATTGGAATGCCATTTCTAAACACTAAGTAGATACAAATCAATCTGTACGGTACATGTGTCTGTGGGTTTTTTAACTTGGAATCAAGAGCTTCGTTTAGATCCAAGTGCTGGTCTACCATTTAAATAATTCGATAAAAAACACTAGCTACATGATTCAATAGCATTAAGAAGCCAATAAAATGTCTTAGCACGCTAGAAAATTTCAAGTTGAAGTGCCGAAATGTCCTTCACAATTAAAGCAACAGCACGTTTTGGATCTGCAGAACATTCTCAAAGAACAAACCCTCTAAAATTAAAGGACAAGTCTAGGGGTTGACAAAATTATTGTTAAAAAGCAACCTTCCCTATTTCAGAACACCAATCGTGAGTTCTTTGCCAAGTTTTGATGCCTCCAACTTTCATAAATTGGTTTATGAATGTTCGTAAGTTAGGCCAAATATCGTCACCATTTTGTACTTTGTACGAATGTGCGAAGGCACGATAAGGAGGCTAGCAATGTAACCGGTATAATATCAACACATTTGGCAGCCTCGTTCAGGTAAACGTGAAGTGACGTCTTACAAAATGATGTCATTTTGCACTTCTTAGCAGACTGAAATATGTAGTTTTGCAGATTAAAGAGAAAAAGTTTAAATAAGCACTACACACCATTAACAACAGTGCGATCTCTTGAACAGTCAACAATTATAACAACACCGGACTTGTCCTTTAAGGAAATCACGATAAATTAGTGAAAAAGCCCTGATGTTGATTATTTAAGTCCAACATTTGCCACCTCAATTTTACAATGAATAACTAACTTTACTTCTTTAGCGATAAATGATTGCGAAACCAGAAAAAGAATTTACAATGCCTCATGAAATTCTCAGGTCCCATGTACGATAGCTGTGAGCGCAGTTTCTTTATGGTGGAATTTTGTTGTTCGTTTACTTGGCTATTCAGTGATCTGTATTGCACATAATCTGAAAGCTTGTATCCATTGCAGCAACCTAAAATGCATAAATAAACTATTGTTCACACAACCAGAAAGACGTCAAGCTAAGGTCATCCGTGTGCAGATTGCGCCTATAACAAAGACTTGAGAATATCGTTACAGCCCGCCAAACAACCCATCTTCATCTACTCACCAGTTATAACTGTCTTAACAAACAGTGTGTATCTGCAATGAATAGTTCCCAAGGGATCAGCCATTATTAATACAGGATACGAGGGCCGGAAGATATTCAGAGGGGCCACCAAAAATTCTGGGCTGTGAAGGGGGCCGATAAACTTCGTAAGTCTAAAAGAAGGGGCGATAGAAATTTAAAAAAACTGATCTTGGCAATCTGAAACACAAACTCCTTTTATGATCTTCTTGTGAAGTCCTGTGTTTCTCCTCAAATTATCATCGATATTTTCATAAATCTTTCGGTGCCACTTTTTTACCTTGGAAGCATTGCTATGTTCTTTTTTATGTCACTTGTCAATAGATAATATGATTTGTTACTCAGGAATATGTCATCAGTTTCGATGCAGATTGGGCCATGAAAAGTTACACCTAGTAAATGAAGGGTCCTTGAAAACCCTCGTATGGAGATGGAGGGGTTCTGAAAAATGTTCATTATCCATAAAATTATGTTCCAACCCCCTGCCCGGCATTAATAATGACTGATCCGCTATCGAATGCAACACCCGTCATTTCAATCTCAAAAATCGAAGACGATGAATAAGAAACTTACCATTGTGGTTTTTCCAATGAAACCGATCGACGAGAAATTTTGTATCTTTAACAAACACTGGATCACGATTGAGACAATATGTATGCAAGTTGCAACAGTTGTCATAGATGATAGTCGTTGGAGCTAAAAACAAAGTTTTTCTGTGAGAAGGTATAGCTTCCGACGTTAACAAATGTCTATAAATGATCACATATATGTCTTAGAAGAGAATACAGAAAGAAAGCTCCATAAAGTATTAAATCATTATACTGCCGCGAGATTCACCACCAATCCTGCCTGATAATGAGGGAAATGAAATAAAGTTTGACATATCATTTAAATCAAACTGAACGGTTGAGTTTTCCCACCAAACACATCCAGTTTTCTCAACAAACACATTCAATCCATTTTTGGCACTGATGAAATATCTCAAGACTGCACAAAGAGTGTTAAATTGCGCCCATGAGCTTGATTGTTTGCTAAAACAATTAAGAAATTTGTATCATGATAACACAGATAGGAAATTTACTAAATTAGATGAAAATGTGAATCTCACCCTTTAAAAACCTAGTGCGGAACACAGTAAATGGAACATTTGGCGATTCATGAGATTCCATTGCTTGAAATCCGTAATTAATTCCTGTCGGCAAAAGAGAGTAATTACCATTTGGAACAAATATCAGAAAAAATACAAGGTAAAGTGACTTCAAATTTGAAATCCCATTTGGCGCAACATAATTATATACTATAAAAAATGTTCAGCTTATAATATTTTGTTTGCAAACATCCAACGAATAAAGGCACAGTAGGAAATCAAGATAGCAGCATGCTATCACGTGCAAGGAATCCCTCTGATCCTTTCATCGACATCATTTCCAATAATATCTGCAAGCATGTCTTCCTCTACCAGGTCAGCCCGACAAACCACCTTTCGACAGCTGCGATAAATGATTCACTGAAAATGTTCTTTTTGGCCAGCTGAATCTCGATGCATGAGTAAATCAAATGGGAGTCTTTTGAAAGAGCCTAAATCAAAGGAGCGAATGGCTCATACTCTTCGAATTCATATTTCTTTGCAGCTTAAATTTTCAAACATAATATTTATTCCAGTGGAAGATTCATCATGGCTTGTTGAAGTGGATAGTTCTCTAGCTCACTTAGCATACCTGTGAAGCATCTGCAGGAAATAAAAAGAAACAAATAAATTCTCACCATGAGGACAGTAAATTGTAAATATTCCAGGAGTCAGAGTAGGATGTCCGTGACTTTTCTTGGTGCAAATATCTTCTTTTATTTGAGTCTGGCGATCTAGTTCAAAACATCCCCTCTCACGACATTTCGGAAGAGTCGGAAAGAATGAAAGCTGTTCATCATGCTCGACAACATCAGGGCCTGAAACGAAATTCTCTTCCGGAAAGGGATTAATAGCTATATGGTAAAGCCATTCAAACAACTCTTGCCATACCAATGGGAAGTTACTATAGGGGAGGGCACTCAACATGTTATATACCAAAGGTAAGTGTTCTCTAACCTTTAGCAATACCGCAGGTTTTGACTTCACATCAACAAGACATATTTCCTTCAAGAGATCAAAAGTAACAACAGAAGGTGGGATAAAAGAACAAACTGGACTCTTACTACATATGCAAAGTAGGAAAGCAGATACCTCCCTCACAGGAATATCATCATAGCATTCTCTTATCCAATTCAGTACTCGTGACAAAGCAACGTAGTTATCGCCTAAAATACTCTCCAGATCCCTTAGTTCGGCTCGAGTCAGGTCTCCTATAAATCGATGTTTCAAACCTTTGGCCCACCTTTCAAACAATGACCTTGTATGCGCTTCCTTGATGCCAATTCTGTCCTGAAAGAGTCTGATAAAATAGACATTGAGTTGCAGGTTTGTTAATCATTACTAGATATGTTTGAACAACAATGGCTTCAGCAATATTTTGCAGAACATCCAAAGTCTTAAACTCGGATGCGATAGTGGCTGTAGTCGAGACACAATAATTTGTTATGCTAATGCCACTTTTCAATGATATTTGAAAAAAGCACAAAACGTTTCTTTAAATTTTAATGAATTTGGTGTTCCTGTTGGCCTTATATAAATGAAGAAGTCCATGGATGGTGGCCCTGTTCAAAAAGGGTGATCACTTCATTTGTCGCTTTCCGTGATATCACTGTCATCTTTTGAAATATCACTATTCCAGGAATTTGGGAGGTGTTTTGGGGTTGTCATGTAAGTTTCAAGCAATCATTTCAAAATAATCTACTCTTGGTATGGTAAACTATTCAGTCTAGGTGAGATATTAAGCGTTGAGTAAACTGGAACAACGAAGTAACAGCCTTAGTACAGTAAGGACCTGCACATAAGAACCTAAGATTTTGAACCCAACCTGCTTGAGTTCTCATAAAATGACGTCCATCCCGCAACGAGGGTGTAGATACTTAGCACAGGGTTAGGGTTAGCAACATTCATTACATTCTTGCCCATATTCGTTTCATCCTAAGCTTACCCAACTTATCCCTGCCTATCACAATTCTGTATGCAATATTTAGAGTCCATAAAGAGGCTGACTAGCTGACAGGTTACACTTGCATTTATTTCGTGCTGAAATGCACCAATGAATGAGTGGATGAACAAAGTCCTTTAATAAAAACCTAGTTAAGATACTAGGCTGACATGGTTCTTTTTTATGAGGTGCAAAATATATAATTTCAGGCTGTAGGTTCTTAATAAGAGAAGATTTTTATAAACAGGCTTTTACTGTAGCAGAAATGTTTCTTCTCTGATCACGTTAGTTGAAACAGAACGAAAGAATGTGCAACATAGACAAAAATGAATTAAACTCACGATTTGCGCTTGATTTTTTCTTGATTGGGAGAGGTGTCAGTGGTAAGTATCAGAAGTTGCTTTCGAAACCCCAGACTCGTACCATCGCAAACAATAGTTTCCGGAGAAGTGCCACAGTCAGGACAAACCGCCCAATCATCAAACCGAATGTCTAATAGGATGAGGTATCCATACCAACTTGCTTTCCACTGGTAATAACTAACTGGAAATTCTGCATTGCCACTGTCTCTCTGTTTCAGCTTCCAGATTCCATAGTAGCCAAATAAAGTGCAGCTAGAAGGTGACAGTAAGAATTCCTAGATTAATTCACCGCCACTTACATGTAGTCGAAGCTGACAAGACTTCAGCTGATACGCTGTTTGTTATTCAGAAAGACTATACAACTTTTCTGTTTACGGGAATCACTGATGCTACTGCAAAAACAGTTTAAAAAGGAGCACATGAATGTACAAAGTAAATAGGAAAAAAGAGTTGATCAACCATCAACATCTGATATGAAATTCAAACAGCTAATGCTCGACATTAAACGTTACCTACTGTAGTTGAGCATAATGTAACAGAATGAGTGAAGACATTGCAACACGAACCTATTCCCCAAAACAAAATGGTACATGTAATCTCTAAGTACATCGTAACCAATCAGAAATTTTCCCATGTTCATAATTCCATGTTCTCTGCCATCATATGCTTTCGAAGTACTGCAAGCATGACATCGTTTTTTGTAAACTACGAATGAACAATGAGCATTTAATTGGAAATAAATCATTTACCATACGAAATTTACAAGAAAACTACAGTAAAGGGTTACCTCCTCAAATGCTATATACTTTTTTCAACATATTTACGTATTTGTACTTGGATATGCAAAATGCAGTACGTGAAACTAATCTTTCTTTTAGATAAATTGAAGTAGTAACGTTTGTTGTTACGTGTGACCATAAATGACCACTTGTATGGACTATCGTTCACCATCCGAACTTTAGGCTGTACCAGACGTGAAATGATAGAGTTATCCAGGTACAGTATAAAATAGCTTACACGAATTAAGCATGCCAAAATATTGCTTAGGAGAATGAAAAATTCATTAATGGTTATTTCGTTTTGCGTTCATTCGCTAAACATTCCCTTGAATTCTGAACTACAAGAGTTGAGTTACGCTACATCATAGTTTGATGAAAAGCAAGTTTAGCAAGTTTAAGGTTAGCTAAACTCCATCAACTATCTTTTAAAGGGGTCAGTTTCCTTAAAAAATTAGTTTTGCATCTACTGCTCCTAGTGCAAATGCCTATATCTAATGCCTGTCATATTCAGATTTTGACTGCTGTTGATTCTTTTGACTGAACTAGCTTTACCTTGGCAAGGAATGATATCCATGCGTGTGTACAGCATCAACTGTCCTATCAAAATGTCATCAAGTAACGTCGCCTCGCACTGCTCACAAAACATCCCATCCGGCAGCAAATGAATAACATCATCAACTTTTGGCAAAAACTGATTGTAACCGGCAGCTATTTTCTTTGCAAGATTCGCGGGAATCTCAAACGGGATAGGAAGATATGATACGGGCTTAAGGACATAAGAGGATGCAGGTTTCCATTCCTTTTCCTTGGCCAACAATTCGAAGACAACATCAGGAACTTCTGACAAAAAATTTTCAGCACTGGGTCCTGTTATTTCCCTTATGTAATCTACATGACAGCATTTGTTGACATTGTATGTGCAGGTAGAACATCGAAGTTTTCCCATTTCTACATAAACAAACCCAATCTTATCATCGACTCTTACACCGACGGTAGACTTGCTGGACTGCAATTCAAATACTTCCGATGAAGGCTGTATATGGAGGAGAAATAAATAGATTTCAGAATCCTGACAAGGAATATGGATAGCTGTATGTGAAACTTAAGCCTGGTTCCATATGATCGCAAAGATAGCAGTTGACGCAAGGATCGCTGAAAACTACGACTTTTGATTCTTGCGATTCTTGTGATCCTTGCGATCATATGGAAACCAGGCTTTATGTGTAGATACTGATGAACTTTTTCATGGCTGGTCGCATGGCAATGAATGAGCTCCTCCTTGCGTTCCTTTGGTAATCAAAACGACCAAGACTTCCATCAAATTCAACCAGCTGTATGTAAATGCTTTGGAATGAAACAATGTTAAATCTTAAACAATACAATCAGGCATCGTCAAAGTACGCGAGTGCGCGAGCATCGCTCATTGGATCAATCCTAAATCCAGCAGATGTCTGCAGACACATTTAAAAGGATATTTTCTAAGATTTAAACGATTGACTACGATTGATTGGCAAGAACTGGGTAACAACAATCATTACCTTAGTTTTATTAAATTTGGCTTGGTCACGTTAACATGAACTAGTTGTTCCATTGTATATCAGATTTGTACTATTGTTTTAAAGCAACGAAACAAATATGTATGGTTTCAGCCTTTCGCATGTAGAAATGGATGTGTTCGAAACAAAGCTTAAGATTCATGTAAGGCGTCTCTATGATAACCTTTGATAATCCATAAGTGTCCCTCACTTTAGTAAAGTCTGCTTCATATTATGCGCAGAAAGAATTTATATTCTAGATGACATACGTTGACAAAATTTTGCAGGCACAATTCTTGGACGTTTTGCCCTCGCAGGCACAAAAGATTTTGGTGAGGTTTGAATTCAATCATGGTTGTTTTGACTGCCAAACGAACGTCAGGCCTATCGCCTGTTTCTAGTAATTTTCCTTGCCTCACTTTGATTAACTTGTGTATCATCCTCTTCCTTTTGCACGTTATAAGCATGTATCAGTCTCGAAATCAGCAACTGAAGAATCGCCTGCTTCAATATTGAAGTATTCTCTGCAGTAGGCATGACATCTTGTTTTCAAAGGAATATGCTCGCATATCATGGCAGACATGATGCAAAGTAAAAAGGCTTTTTAGCCGTGAATCAAGAATGATAGATGGCTTTGACAGAAAATTTTTAACATAAATCATAAATACCTACCATGCTTTCCACATCGATCAAACCTGTGAAAAAGAGTGATGATGTATAAAATCCAAACTTTATTGTATCTCTGAAAATTATACCAAAATCACTTAAAAGCAATGCCAACAGTATGTGGAGTAACATAAGTTGGTTAAAACATGAGATTTTGTAAGTTTATAAAACACCCGATTGTCTTTGATACACAACCGGCAATATTGAAACCACTTTCTTCAAAACAGCTATTTCGCTTCCCTTTACAGCATATAAAATTTTCTTACAGTATATCAGGATACTATTTTTCAACAAACTCCATCTAAAGTTCCTAAAAAAGAAAGTTTGCTAGTTTGCGGGTCTGTACTGGAATCCAATGGTTTGCAAAAGAAAGCAAAGCCAAAGAAAACAAAAGTCTTTAGATGTCTCTTTGTTCTATTGATAGATGGATGATAGTATAGTTCAGGTCATTCACAATACCATCACAAGAAATTGCAAGACTTCTTAAAATTTGCGAGAATTCTCCAAATTTTGATAAAGAGTTCTTGAGCCATATACAGTAAAAGACTATGAAAGTTTCTTAACAAAATGACAGATATTCTCAAAGAGCTCTTAGGCAGGAAAACCAAGGTAGCAAAAATTTCAGAACAGAATATTTTGTGATTCCTAAGAACCCTTGGGCCTGTGCTACCTAAAAATACCTAACCATAGTTTAGCAAAAATTGCCTAAAGTGACATGCACTCATTGTCAAAATCTTTCTGGAATGCAACAATGATTTCATTACCGCAACCAATACAAAAAAGTCATTTTTCAATCAACCTGGAGGATTTTAATATGCAAGGCTAGGAAAGGCTGGTTCTACAAATGACAAATTTCCATTCACATTCCTATTTGCTCAAAGGATTTCAAAGATATGAAAAAGCATTATGATCTTCAGTAACATGAAATGTTCTACTTTATAGTAGTATGTACCCTCCAAATGGATTGTGGGTTTTCCCTTGTTTCTCTTCAGAAATCAAACTGATTAACTCTGCATTTGCCCACTTACCAACTGTGGCCAATATTCCATTTCTCATATCAAAATCAGTGAGAACTGCAGAGACTGCCTCAATGTGAATGCAAGGGCTTTGAAGATTTCTCAAATCTGAAAAAAAGAAATGAAAATAAGTGGTTGTTGGAAGAAAATATAAAGGCTTATCTTTGACTTGGCGAATTCACTTTGAAGAAAACAAACAAGGAAAAATAAAATTCAATTTGCCAACAACTTTTCCAACAACTATCTGAGCTGTTCAAAATACACAGGAGCATAATTTGTAAGAACATTTAGAAAAAATATTTTGATCTAATTGTTGAAATGCACATGTAGTCCTTGGAACCTTACCTTAACAATATTTGAAATTATAACATATACTTAAAACTTCACCAGAATCAAGGAAGAAAAGTTTTTGAAGAACAAAATAACAAAATATGCTACATTTCTAAGTACACAATAAAAAAAACAGCCATCAAAATCATACCTTGTTCAGTGCAAGACAAATTGCGCTGAAGGTTGTCAACAAATTTTTCTCGAGCAGGGTCACAGCTACAGCTATACAGCCAGGTCTCACATTTTTCAGCACTTTCAGTATCAACATGGATTGTTCTCCTTTTAATGACTAGGAACCTGTGTATCTAGAAAAGAAGGCAAAGCCATTATCCTCCTTGCAAAATGGCAATTCTTGATGCAGTGATAAGTAATCTTTCTGATAATGTTTATGTACTGCCCTAATACAGTATGATGGTATGACAAATTGTCAACATAGCTAAACATTGAAAAGATGGACTTCAGTAAACCATTGTTATGCTAGTATCAAGAAACAATAAAGTTTATCATCAAACAAACAAATATCTCTGGGAATTATCAACCATTATTTTGTTTTCCCTTACCTAATAAATTAACAGGCTAACTACTGTACTTACTGATATTGTTTTCCATTGCAAATTGAAGTCTGGTACTATTACTTCCATATTGTACCTCCTGATTGGGGTAATTGCATCAAGTCGTGCCAGCTCCATTTTATACAATCTTACTTGATCTTCTGTACTGAGGATGTCTTCTTCATTTTCATGCAACTAGTACATACAGTAAGCAAAGCAAAACAATTTAGGGATTGTATATGCAATATAGAGGAAAGTTAAAATAACTCTATTAAACTAGAAGCTAGGTAATCCAGGGTGAGGCGAGGGCATTTTTCCAACTGAAACCATACTATCTGTTGACAATAGATGATTATGGAAGAAATTGGGTTGGATGGGGAGGGGGGGCTTCAAAAAAAGATCTATTGCTTTCTAAAATGGAACTGAACAGTCCACCTGTAGAATTTTTATTTACCAAATACATAAAAATGCATCTTGGTGGCACTTAAACCATCTTTTCAATTCCTTTGTCGATTTGAACTATTTTATTGACAAGGTAGTCAAATATGTGGACATGAAGGCAATCAAGTATTCAGAACTGCAAGTGGAGGTCTGCAGGGGTCTGCAGACATAGGTGGGAATGTGAAGATTGGTTATCTATCTATCAATATTGTACATTACCTCAATAGGTATTTCGTACAGACTGTTAGTGGTTAAACTTCAAAAGTTATCATAGATTATTAAGTGTTAATCAACAAAAATCAACATTTTCAACAACCTGGTAATTCAAATGGTCATAGCTAGAAATTGTAGCTGGGAGCAAGCTTGTGAATCATCCTTTTGACAAAATCTAACCCATCATGATGCCTACCCTGCTATAAAATTCAGTTAGGGGTCATCCAAAACCCACTTGTCTTGTGATCACTAGGCATTACTGGGCAACTAAGGGGGGAGGGGGTTTCATCAAAATCTGATAAGTGATCATTGGTGGAACTTAAGGAATCCTGATCAAGAAAATTTATGTGTATTTTCAATTTCACACGCCCTATACGATTATTTTTGCAAGCTTTTCCTGCCGTCGAAACAGAGATGACTGGAAGCTTTCATCATTAGAATGACAGAACAAGGAGGGGGAGGGGTGGGGTTGAGAAGTTAGCGGCCAAATGCCACTAAGCGATCACGTGATCGCTTGGATCACAAGTGGATTTTTTGACAACCCCAGTTTTGATCGATAACATTTATAGCACAAGAAAATTGTTTGTTGCTACTTTCACTTACAAAACTATAATATCCATGTTCCGGTTCTGCTAAGTCTCCAGCACCAACATCATCATCAGATTCATCACAATGGTCTGAACGAACTTCTGGGTCAATGGTAATGCTGGGTACAGCTGGTTCTTCGGGCCTAATAAGCGTTGGTCTACCAGGTGTTGGTTGAAGACGATCAGTTGTTGGTGTAGGCCTAGTCTCACCAGGCTCTTGTAGTGATACTCGTCGTCGTCGTTGCATGGGAATTTGCCATCCTTGATGCTGTTCGCTTTCATGAGCTGCTGTCGAGGCTCCAACAAATGTAATCAATTCTGCAGCAGCAGAGGCAGATGATGCGGCATCACCGCTGCCACGATGAACGGCACTGTCCAGTTGAAATGTCATTCCTTCATCGCTGTCAACTTCCAGGAATTTCTTTTTGCGTTTGTTGGAGCTACGGTTAAACCTTTCTACCTTACCAGTGTCGATGAACTCAATTTTCTTCGTTTTCTTCATTGTAAGTTTGTTATCGAACCTCCAACAGAAATGCCGCCATTACGAGCTACTTTAAAATCCATCGGTTCCCTGTGTCCAATCACAGAAAAGACTCTCATGGTTAACCTATAGATTCACTAGTGGTTAAAAACGAGATTCTCACCACTTTCATACCTCATGTTTTAGCATAGCAAATTCACATTCATTTGTGCACTTAAGGTCCTGATTATTTGTTTCATCACCACTCTGGGGCTATTTTTGTGCCTACCATCTCAAATCCGTATGGAAACCACATTTTGAAGATACAGCTCAGAAAGAGTTGATCAAAAATAGCTATATTTATGAAAATATACAAGGGCATCTGGCCATGATACAAGGATATTTGTATTACAAGGAAACAATGCACACAACAAGCTATGCTACCAACCCAAATGCAAGGATGGTACCCTAGCAGAAACTAGTTGTAAACGATGGAGATACCAATTGTTTACATTGATATTGACTGCTCAATGACTTTTATTTTCCCAGTATCTAGTCACTGGGAGGAAAAGTCTCTTCCTGAAAGGAAAGGGGCACTCCTTGCGTTGCGTGGAAGCTTGAAATAATTGAGGAAGGGAGACAAAAAGGATAGGAGGAGGTGCTGCACATCGCCATGTCTAGTGCCCCAGGTAAGACTCAATGTTTTACTTCCTGGTTATTAATTGTATACTCATCTATTCATGTGAAATTTGGCTTTTATCGCAGTGACAGGTCAGACAGGCATTGAGCAAGAAAACCCGGAAGCATGCCTAGGCAGTTTAAGGTCAATTTTCAAGGGAGATTTTCGTATTTTAGGGAAAATATGATATTTTTTTTTATCTATCATAAAAACAACTACAAAAACAAAATTATTTACATTACTATGTACCATTCGCAACGGGAGAGAACTCAGGGTTATCGTGCCCCCATTGCGAATGGTACTTACAATTCAACAATGATATCTAAAAACAACAAAAAAACTATAATGAAATACAAGATCTAAGGCCTAATATGAACTGTCCATACCCTGCACACATCTGCAAGCCAAACCAGCCCCATCTAAAACCAATTATATGAGTGCAGAATTTAAATCGCTGTCTATCCAAGCGACTAACGCTAAATATAATTTGGAGAATTTAACTTGGATGAGAAAGGGCTGGTTTGACTGTGCACTGCGAAACAGGGTATATTGATTAAACACAAGCAGATTTTTAAGGCAAACTTAAAGGCAAATGGCGGAGATAGAAGGCAACCTACATCAGGGGCAATCCAAATATGGTCCATGTATCCCGCGATGATCCCAGGAGATCCACGTAACGACTGGACAAATGACGGAAGGCGCCAATCTCTTTGTTCTGTTACTAATCTAGGTGCTATATCTCCGTCACCTGTCATTAAGTATTGAGCAAACATTAGAGTGGTTGGGGTGCTGCAGTTTCAAAGAACTTGTATTAATTTAGCCTCTTTGTCGATTCAATGAACGAAATGGTTGCTTCAAGGACAATTCTGTTATCAATTATGCTAAGGTGTGGATTGCCATAAAGAAGCATCTCACATAATGTTTTGGCATTAAGCTTTGATACATCTAGTCCTGGGATGTCTGAGAGTTTCCGTAAGAGATCAATGCGCATCAAGTCAAACCTCTGGCAGTGCAGGAGAAAATGTTCATTGTCTTCTTTTGCCATTCCGCAAAAACAAAAGGGACTTAAACAGTCAAAATTATGACGGAATCTGTGTGCATTTAGCTCACTGAATTCAAGGCGAAGCTTAGTCAAACATCTGATGCCTGATATGTCAAAGACATTGTAAATAGAATTCTTCACAGGTCTTATCATCTTTAGCAGTCTGTTTTTAAACTCACTGATAGTTGTTGAATTTTTAATATCGTCATTTAGTAAATTCCATTCACTGAGCACATTTTGAAAGTATGAATTTGAGAAGCGATTGGTTCTCACTATACCTTGATCATAAATGTGTGGATTCCTAAGACTGTAGATGAGTTGGCGCTCAGATGGGATTTCATCAAAAAGATAAGCAGGAGATTGTGCCTTTTTCAGATTATAGAAATGAGACAATCGACGAAACCACCTTCTGTGATATAGGCCTTCCCAACCTAGCTCCTCGTATAGTCCTTGCCTACTCGTACCCCTCCATGCCCCTGTTACCGCAAGAGCTGCTGAATATTGAGTTTGTTCAAGCCTCTTTGTGAAATCAAGCTTCATATCAGGATCATGTTTATGATAGATTATGTCACCGTAATCGAGATGGGGTCTCACATACAGGTTATAGATTCGATCAAGAACATCTCTTGAAACATATTTAGAAAGGTATCGTATTATCCCAATCCCCCGCCTCGCTTTAAGTATAGCCTCCCTGATATGACTTTGAAAAGTAAGTTGCGAGTCAAGAATCATTCCGAGATGCTTGTGCTCCGTCAGTTTGGTCACCTCTTCATTTCCTAGATGCAGAGGGGGATGAGGCGGCTTCAGCCTTTTCGTTGAGAAAATAACCTCTTCAGTTTTATCCGCATTAAATTGCATTTTCCATTGCCAGGCCCAGAGACGGGCTTTTTCTAAATCCCTATTTAATTCATCAGAAGTTTGTGACACATTACTAACAACAGAAAAAATTGATGTATCATCTGCAAAGAGTCTAATATCACAATTTATGTCATCAACGAGATCATTTATGTATACAAGAAAAAATAACGGACCTAAGACTGAACCTTGGGTAACCCCTGCTGCAATTGCCTCTCATTGAGAGCTTTGCCCATTTAGAACAACTCTTTGCTTCCTGTCTGCCAAAAAATTTCCAATAAGCCTGAGTAGATTTCCAGAAATTCCACTGCTTTCAAGGTTATATATAAGGCCATCATGCCAAACTCTATCGAATGCCTTAGAAAAGTCAAGAAATACGGCACGAGTTTCTTTGCTAGGGAGTTCCTCAAAAGAACTGTAAATTTTATGCGTTATTGATAACAGTTGATTAATTGTTGAATCACCTGGACAAAAACCAGATTGCTTAGCAGTTAAGATACCATTTTCACGAAGATGGCAATATATTGAGTCAAATATCAACTTTTCGAAGATTTTCCCAAAGATTGGTAACAAGGATATGGGTCTATAATTTTTCTTATTTTGCCTATTTTCCTTCTTATGAACAGGAATAATGTTGGCTTTCTTCCAAGTGGAGGGATATACTCCCGTTTCAAGACATTTCTCAAAAATCAAGCAAAGCGGTTCCTCAATCAAGCTGCGCAACGAAATAATCATTGAGAATAGTTGCTTTCGTCTCAGTGTTGGTCACAAACAATCCATTTTCTAACAAAGGAGGGATATTCACGATTTTCTTTTTATTCAGCAACTTTTTCAAGACAGACCAATATGCTTTAACGTCTTGACTGTTCACCGTTAGTTTTCGACCTAATGTTACGTGATATTTATCTTTTCCATCAGTAATCATTTTAGATGTTGAATTGCGAACCTCTTTCACTTGTGCCCAATCTTCTGGCCTTCTGCCGCGATCAACATCGCGTTTCTAAACACTCTATGTTTGCGTTTTATAGCAGTTTTAAGTTCATGTGTTATCCAGGGTGGATCTTTTTCATCACACTTTATAACACAGTTGGGTATACATGCAGACATAATTTCATATATCTTTTTGGTGAATGTGTTAGTCATTTCCTCCGATCCTTGGTTGCTGAAAGTCGACTCCCAATTAATTCCCTGTAAACAGGCCCTGATTTGTGGGATCTCAGGTATCAATTATCATTCATCGTTTTTAGCAGACAAATCAAAAGTGGAAAGAAAAGTGCTATTCAGATAAAGAGATAATTTAGGCTATAATAAAATGTATTGCCCCAGGGCTACCTCTAAAAGGTTATCTCAAAGCGATGAGGGAAACTGGCCTCCCCTCAGAACATCATAGCACACTACCAAGAACAAAATGCCAGCAAACTCTATGCTACTCTATGTTTATTTGTTCAGAGTAGTTTTATTGTACTTGCTAAAACGAGGAACGACCCAAAACTATCCATAACCACCCAAATCCATCCACAACGACCCAAAACCACCCACAACCACCCAAAACCAGCCTAAACCACTTCGTAATGACCCAAAACCATCTGCAACGACCCACAAAGACCCATAACCACATCAGAACGACCCAAAACCATCCAAAATATCTGAAAGATCAGATCATCCATACAGATCAGTTATTTAGGGGCAAACAATACACTTTTGTTTGTGACACAGGTGTGTTCAATTTAGAATTTGCTTTGGTTTGTAAAGATTCATTCCGTGATAATTAGATAAAATCAAGCAGAAAGTTGAATTTTATCTAAATTTTATAAATATTTCTGAAAAGGGGGCACAAGGGATTTTTCCTGAAAAATAATTACTTTGCAAATAGTCCATTAGATCTCATTCATTTCGTCTGACACTGATCACCGCTAATTTGTGGAACCTCTACCCTGGAGGAGGGGGGAGGGGTACTTCACGATAAATTCATACAGGGGTGTGCGCGGAGGATTTCTGTTATGACCCAATCCCAGAAATTTGGTCAGATATTGATACCCAGTCCCAGAATTCAATTGTCGTTTTCCACCAAGAGTTGAATTTTTGAGAGCTGAGAAGGAGAATTTTGGTCCCAGGTGACCACTGGAACGAGGCTCTGATCTGAGCACGTTTTTATCTTTTCAACACATAATAAATACATAAAATCTGTTCATTTGAAACAGTTATACATTCACTACAAGTCTCTCGTGGAAAGACCAGAGAACAGAGAATGTTACTGCTTTGTAAGATCCAAGTTTCTTATAGAAAAACCTGTATTAATTAAATATCAAAATAAAAAAGCATGATAAGCTTTTTATAGATTATTTTTGAAACATGAACATATTTATATGTATGAACATGTGAACATATTTATATATTTATTACATATTATTACACATACATAATTATCTAAGCTTTGCAATGCTAGCTGTGCCCATTCAATATCTAGCAAAAAGCAGCTTTCCTCTACAGTCTTACCTTACATCTTTCCTTTGATGAATCCCGGTTCCAAGTAGGTTCTTGGATATGAAAAACAGTTTGAGCTAGCTATACAAAGTGGAATGTCCTTTGTGACAATGAATGGCAAACTTTGTTCAGAAGATCTGTCCGAGTTCATGCTACATCTAACCCAAGACTACAAGGTGAGTGGTATGCAACAAAAATTTGTCAGTGCCCAGTAAATTGGTTTCCATGACCCAGATACATGGGTGCTGTCAAAACATGTAAGATGTTTCCCACCTTAGAAGTAAATCATAGAAAGAAAACATAGTTTACCTGTGGGATGTGAAGATGGAGGAAAAGAAGTGTGGGAGGCTTGTTGTCGTCACCCCTGTAAATGCCATAACCCTACCCCTAATGTTGAACACCCTCTCTTGCTTGCCTCTTTTCAACATCCCTTTTCCAGGCCAAGAAGTGGTTGTATGCTCGAAAATTGGTAGTTGTAATTACAGTTTCTCTTTTGTGATATTCCGACAAATGAGTCGCTAATTCAACTAGATTATTGCACAATCATTGTGCATGCATGCATAGCCTCGCTTCCAACGTAAAGAAAAGATGGTCAATTTCCATTGTTCTGGTCTCTCTACATACAACAGTTTTCACTGATTTCTGTCATGTCCTTGGTTTCATAGCATAACTAAGTTTAATCATCTTATCAGTGTTGTGTTACTTCCTCGTTGGCATTACCCTTACTCATTCTTGATTCCTTGAAACATAGTGAATTTGAAGGAATATTTCAAGTCCCCTTTCGAACCTAAATTACTTATGATTTACTTTTGATTACTCTTTAATCCCCAGGCCCCAGGACGTGTTAAATGTGTAATCCCCGATTTAAGAAGGTTACAAAAGCATCACAGCGGCCCCAGGAAGTTGTATAACCCCTTCCCCCAATGATAAATAAAGAGGCCTTCCTCTGACACTCCTTTATGATTGAAAAGCTATGACGTAAGGTTGATGATAAATAACATGCACTCCAGTTAAGCTTGGTTTCCACTATGAGTTAACATGAGATAATATGAGATAATTTTGCAGTCTGAGATGGGTTAAAAATTAACTCATAGTGGAAACGCCTTGGAAAAATTATCTCACAAAATTTATCTCATGTTAGCTTGCGTTATCTCATGAGCTTGGAAACAAAAATTTTTGATTTCAAGCTCATGAGATAACCTTGAGATAACTATTTTCAAAAGAAGCTGACGCGTGGGAATGGAATGTACCCTTCCTGCATCATAAAAGGGACACTTCGTGAAGTACATTCTCTTTGATCTTGTGCGAGAAAAGACAGTGAACAGGAAAAATGGCCTCAATATCTCTACAAGAAGAAGAATTACTGACAGAATCAGTCAGAATCTTCCCAGTACTGTACGATAAATCAGAGAAAGGTTACAAGGAGAAGGATGTGGTTAGCAATGCGTGGGGAAAAGTGGCAGAAAAACTGGATTTCATCGAAAACGGTAGCCGTTTTGTTTAATTTCTATTCCAAAGTTAAAAATTTCTAGAAGAGTGTATTTTACTTTTGTCCGACACTTCTGCTGAACGAGAGCTTTTTGAGAAGGAAACTCACCACAAATACATTTTTTAACTCTTTATTGTAGTTATTAAGGTTTAGTTGAAAAAGCTAAAAGGTTTACTGATAGGAAAGAGCCTGTTATCCAGTGTTTAGTTTCAGGTTTTATTACCAAAAACTATGGTTAGCAGAACATCGATTTCCTGAGAGGCCTGGTTCTAAGCAGGAAAAACCATAGGGCACTCTAGCCCTGAACTGACGCAAATTTAGGCCATTCATACAGATTTGTTTGGTCTTAGGTTGGCCCAGACTCCCGCTATTCGGCAATAAACGCAGCATAGTGAAAACCGGTCAAAACTTATTCGCCCTCAACCAGGGCGACACTCCTCTATGTTTGCTGCTATCGCTATTTCTCATTAAAATTCTTATTTCGCTTGCAGGTTCAAAAGCACAAGGCCTGTTCAATGTTTTGAAGAAGAAGTATCTAAGGAAAAGAAAGGAATTAAAGGATGCCAAAAGGTCCGGTACATCTGCAGATGTGGTAGAGAAGGCTGAGAGGCTCTTTAGACCTTATAGCTTCCTGTCTTGGCTCGATAACTACGTTCAGGCACGCGAGGGTCGAACAAATTTACCCCGAAATGGAGCACAAGAGGAGGTAGAAATAGACGCTATAGCAACTGCTGAAAGTAGACCAGACGATGAAGAAGTTGAAGAACAGGGTTTGATAGAAGAGCCCCCCAAATTGAGTGGAAAAAAGATGGCTGGCAAAAAGAGACCACAGACGAGTCAATCATCGAAAGACGCCCATATGAATGAGATGGAATTTTCGTTGATGAACAGTCTCAGAGAAACTATAGCTGAAAGAAGGAAGCAGGCATCGCAGAAAGAGGATGATGCTGACGACTTGTTCTGTAAAGCTTTGGCATCAGAACTAAAGGAGCTGCCAAATATGGCCAAATGCATGGCAAAAAATGAAATCAGGAACGTGATATTCAAATATCAAATGTTTGTCATGAGAAATCAGAATGAATGCTATACACAATTTCCAATGGATCGACAAGTAGATACAAATTTTTCTGCATGTCAGATGTCAAATTCTCCTGCGTCTCTTAGGTCTGACGTTAGTTCCCCACTGCCTCCATCGTTTTCGCCACCTCCCTCCACGGCTGCTTGGAGTACTCAACAGTTTTAAAAGTAAGAACCTTTTTCTTTCAACAGGCAATGAAATGATAACTAATCGTAATAACTACATGATGTAACATTATTTTTGTTGTTTGGTTAATTCAAATTTTAAGGTTCTTCAAAGAAAAATGCCATCATACGTATGTTGAACTTTTTTGATTGTTTAATTCTTTCTCACATTTGTACAGCGCAATGTGAAGTTCTTCTCACATATTGAAGCTGCCAAGGCACACTCCCTTCTTCGCTGTTCAGGTAATCTTTAAGGTGGTCGCGTGTTAAAACAGCATCATTACGTGCGCGCGATCCTCTCACTGGGCGCAACTCACGCAGTCCCCCACACTGTTCTTCATTTGGTCTCTGCTGCCGCCATTCACCTGGAATAATGTTTCCATCTTTGTCTTCGGAGTCTATAAATCCAGAAGGCGAGTAGTAAGCGTTTTCTGTCAAACGCAGATAATTATGAAGAGCAAGGCATGCCAAGGTATATTTCTCTACGTTATTCACTGTACCCCTAATTGGTTTTTGGAAAATTCTCCAACGTGCGCTTAATATTCCGAAAGCATTTTCGATAACTCGACGTGCTCTGGAATGGCGGTAATTGTAGATTCTTTGCTCTTCACTTGCATTTTGGCCTGGATACGGACGCAATAGCCATGTTTTCAAGGGGAATATTTCGTCTCCAAGCAAAAAATAAGGTAGATGTTGCTGGTTGCTGTCAGACAACTCTTTGTCAGCTGGCACATTCATGGCATCATCTTCAAACATTTGACCCATTTGGGAGTTGGCAAGGACACCGCTGTCGTTGTTGCTTCCATATTGGCCAAGATCAAACAGAGTGAAACAGTAGTTGGCATCGCAAATGGCAAGGAGCACAATGCTGAAAAAGCCTTTATAGTTATGGAAGAGGGTGCCAGTGAGTTTTGGACATTCAATTCGTATATGTTTCCCATCAATGCATCCAACTACGTGAGGCATATTCCATAGTTCTTCAAACTGGTCTGCAATCTTTAACCAGTCACTCTCTGTTGCAGGTGGAGACAGATAAATCTCTGCCAGAGATGAATATATTGCGTCGCATGTTTCACTTATTATTTTGCTAACAGTTGCTTTGCCTATTCGAAAGGAGTAGCTTAGTGACTGTTGAGCATCTCCAGTCGCAAGGAACCGCAAGGTTAAAGCCAATCTTTCAGCTGCGGGGATGGATTTCCTGAAAGAAGTGTCCTTTTTGGCAATTTTCGGACCAACCAGAGCCAAAAGATGATCAAATCGTTCAGGAGACATTCTGAAGTATCTAAAATGAGAAAAGATTTTAATAAGTTTTTGCAAATTTTAAGATACATTAATTGCTAACTTTTAGCATCTTGCCCTAAAATCTTAGATTGAGAAAAATGGTGAACTAAATAGTACCTGAAATAGTATTCCCTGTCTTCGTTTTTGAGTTCCTGTATCAAATGATGGTATTCACCAAGTGCTTCTCTGTTCTGATAAATCTTCCTGACCCAGAATCTCGGCGCTGATCGTGAGCGAATCTGAGGCAACATCTTTCGTCTTCGTCGTCTTCTCAGAAGAAGTAATAACAGAAGTTGTTCTTCCAGAAAATCCGCATCCGCCATGTTACATGTAGATAGAAAGGAGTGTTCTGTGGAATTTCATTGCTTAATCTATCTCAAGTGGAAACCGAATTAGCATGTGGGTTAATTTTATAGTTAGCTCATGCTATCTCATGCTGTCTCATATTATCCCAGCGTAACTTGAAATTAACCCTTGGGTTAATTTTCATATTATCTCATATTATCTCATGTTAACTCATAGTGGAAACCAAGCTTTAGTACATGCTCCAGTTAGTCAATGCATCTCAGGAAATCACCAATGTGTTGGACGGCATTACGTCACCTCAATCTCAAAATGGCAAGCTAGATGATATAGATCAGATGTTGGAGTCATTCAACATTGCCAAAGGAAATAATTGCTCCCCACTAGCAGCTAGAGAAACTCGCCCGAACGGGAGACCCGTCTCCTGAACGGGAGACCGTCTCCTGAACGGGAGACAAATCTTTGAAAATTGTCAATTTTAGGTCTCCTAAACTGGAGACAAATGCAAAAAATCAAGTTTTGACAATGAAGGAGTCTCCGGGGCGGTTTCACGTGTCAATTTTTGAAATCTACGCCTCAAAATACGGGGGTTTACGAAAAAAAAACTTGATGTCACCGTGTTCTATTTCCTCAAAATGAAAGTTCATCTTCTATGACATCATCTCCATTGTCTTCCATTGTTTTCCTTCTTCGGTGACATTATGTGCCACTATGGTGGGATAGTTGGCAACTCAAAGGATCCTCCAGTTCATCATTCATTCAAAAGATCACGTGCAAGATTTGGCCTTGACAATCCTGGTGGTGAAGCAGAACTAGACTGCAGCTACCAAATAAGAGTCAAAGTTGCAATGTTAGATACGGCAAAACAAATTCACAGAACCACAGAAACAGAACTTGAAAAGGTTCTTTTTTAAAAGAATGATGCATAGATTAGTTACGAATCATGAAACGATTAAGTCTTTATTGAGAATCTTTCATGTGTCTTTTCATTCTCTCTGAAACGTTTTAATAAAATTGGATATACCCCCTTTTTTCCCTACATCAAAACGCTTTGCTCAACATGGAAACAATGCGGAAAGAAGGAAAACAATGGAAGACAATGGAGATGATGTCATAGAAGATGAACTTTCATTTTGAGGAAATAGAACACGGTGACATCAAGTTTTTTTTTCGCAAACCCATGTATTTTGAGGCGTAGATTTCAAAAATCGACACGTGAAACCGCCCCGGAGACTCCTTCATTGTCAAAACTTGATTTTTTGCATTTGTCTCCCGTTTAGGAGACCTAAAATCGACAATTTTCAAAGAATTGTCTCCCGTTCAGGAGACGGTCTCTCGTTAAGGAGACGGGTCTCCCGTTCGGGCGAGTTTCTCTAGCTGACTAGGATATCACACCAACCATCCACCTATCCATACACATGTAGCATGCCAGGGTGCTCTACAGAAGACAATGATAACTGGCATGTGCTAGAAGGCTGTAGACAGGCTTTCCATGACAATAGTGTTTATGACACATTCTGTCTCATCTGCCATTGCCATGTAAAAAGAAGTTGTGAGAGAGCTAGCAGAGGTGGCAAAAGGATCCGGTGAAAAGAACTGCAACAATGAAGATGAAATTGCTCCCCAGATCAATCCCATAAATCAAGATACATTAAATAAAAAGCTAACCACGTGAATTCCTCCATCCTGTAAATGAAGCCACCAAAGCCCAATTCCAGAGGCCTGGTCTATAGCGCGGACCACGCGGACTTCCCGGACCTCCAAGGCAATGGTCCACGGTCCGGGTTTTAGGTTTTCGAATAGGTCAAAACCTAAACGGCGGACCTTACGTCCGCTGATTTAAGAGTCCGTGTTTTTGGTTTTTAATAAGGCAAAACCTAAACTGCGGACTTTAAGTCTGCAAATATAAAATGCCTGCTTTTTTGGTTTTCCAGGAGGGCAAAAGCTATTCCACAGAATTCCGAAAACAAAAAAACTTTATGAAATTGGAATAGCTCTACATACTAAAAACTTGATAATTGCAATAAATCCCAGGACTAAATTAAGCCTTTTTGCAAAGATTTAAGTCAAAAATCTATCTTAGATATGTTGTGGAACTTATGAGCCACGGACTTTCAACACTTTTATTGCTACGATCACCCGTTGAACCATAACGCGCTTTGAAAATTTTGGCTTCTTTTCATCTATTTACAGTAAATTTTTTAGTCCATGCAAAGAGGACCAACAACATTTCTTCATAAAATGCATGTAGAGTCCGTATTGAAAGAAACAAACATATTACCTTTCTCCGAGACTATTTTTTCATTGGTGATAATCTATATTGCTTTGATGTGTTTCGTCCTTAGTCAAGAATCACCAGGGAAGAATCAAGGGAAAGTAAAAATCCACATGTCTCAACCTCGGAGTTCTGCAGAATAGGTGTAAAATCAACATCGCAGACATTTTATATTCAGAGACTTAAGGTTTTGCCTTCTTAAAACATAAGATCCTCTTGGATGATTACAAAGTCCGTCCTGGGCTAAGCAAGCATAAGAGCGTATGAAAATTAATTCGTTCATATCTCCAACTGATCGTTGATGCTGACCTGTTTTAGCTGAAGATCAGAGGGGTATGAGTGTTATTGCCAAAGCTGTCCCCAATCAAGGCCAAATGCCCTTCGTAAGAATAAGAAACGCCCGAAAAGCAGTTTCGATCCCCGTGTGCATCATTCCCTTTGCAGAATCATATGCATGAAGACGTTTTACTTCAGTATGGTCGCGTATCTTCCCCCATTCAATGTTGCCATTGTTTGCGGAGATTCTGCAACTTAAGCTGTGATGTTTGTATCAGTCGCTGTATTGAAGGGGTCCTTCTCCTTTGGTGATGCTGCCAACGCTAGCCGTATGTGGCTGGTTACATCATGGTTACATCATCCTTTAGAGTTGACTTTATGCAAAATAAGCATCATTAATGACTAGCCAATGATGCATTCATTCTAGATAAAGATTTCTTTCAGCTGAATTCCGTACCACAGAATCTTGGCACAACACAAGTACCTTTCCTTGAATGGAAACAATTTACCAAATTTGACTTTGTCCCAATCCAAGCCAACCCATACTGCAATGTAAACCTAAATTCAAGAGGCTGTAGCTTAAACTTGGAGGAGTACTATGGTAGGGATGTGAAGTCCAGAACAAAATAATGTGAATTAATGGAATACAATTGCCTTTTTGGTTTATTCCAAAATCGTTGGGGCCATCCATGCCCCCCGGTTCTTACGTTTCTGAGGATATGTTTTTCGAGCAGACTGCACAATAGCACAAAATGAGAAGTAGACATAAATAAGTCAAAATTAGGTGATAACAAAAGTAAACAACATTCTGTTCACATCGGTCTTGAAAAGTGGCACAGCTAGAGAAGGGGGGGGGGCCTTTTTGGTTTATTCCAAAATCGTTGGGGCCATCCATGCCCCCCGGTTCTTACCTTTCTGAGGATATGTTTCTCGAGCAGACTGCACCAACGGAGTGGCTGCCACATGCTTGTAAGCGGATTTTTCTATGTCCTTATGGTTTTAGAATGAAATCACGCATGGGTAACATGATGTCTGACCAGACGAAAACAGTACTTGAAAATTTGTTGCAATGTTGTGTCCTGCATTAGATTTGCCCCAAGTTCATGTCGTCAATCAAAAAACAGATAGAGTTATGACAGATTGACTGCCCCCAGAACTGACTGCAAATGGTCCTCCATAGAGGATTATTTTAACATAGGGATTTTGAGTAGTTTCTCCTTTGTTCCCCTGAGCACCAAGCACCAAGCCCAGTCAATTGAAGTGCTCTTTGTTCCATGGAGCAGTCAATTGAAGGGGCAGTCTCTTGGGGGCAGTTAAAACAGCACATTTGCACAAAGGATACTGTTGGTGAGAGCAAGTTTTTTGTTTCATTTTGCTCATGACAGGACGAAGACCTTGCCAAAAGAAACGCTAACAATGAGAGAGATCGCTCAATTTTCAACGTGCTTAAAACGTAATTGAGTTGCTAATTAGGTCAAATTCGTTCAGGTTAAAGCTGTTTCCTTATCAGTGAAAACATCATAGCCATATGTGAATCTCATGGTGTCAAATCTGTCCAACATGAAATAAGCCGACGTCAAATGTTGCTACAGGATCGTAGGAAACTTGTGTCTCGTATGCGCTTTCTTTTCTTTCTTTCTATCTTACTGACCTGAAGCCCCCTCTCATATTACAAAGATGGACTTTGAGATAAAAAACCAAAAGCATAGACTTTCAAATCCGCAGACGTGATGTGCGTGTAATCAGTTTTGCCCTCTTGGAAAACCCAAGATGCGGGCATTTTATATTCGCGGACTTTGAGTCCGCGGCTTAGGTTTTGCCTTATTAAAAACCAACAACACAGACTCTCAAATCGGTGGACGAAAGGTCTGCGGTTTAGGTTTTGGCTTCAAAAACCTAAAACGCGGACCGCGGACCATTGCCTTGGAGGTCCGCAAGGTCCGCGTTATAGACCTGGCTAGTTATGTTGTCTTTTTCAAGGAGAGAAAATTATTAACCCTTTAAATTCAATGATATTGATTTGTATGATGTAGATTCATTTTCAGATGCTATTGTATAATGACAAGATAAAATGAAGATGTAACAAGCAATTATTTTAACATCACAGCCTTAATCTCACTTACTGTACTGTGATGTGTTCCGTAAACAGGCAAGCTTACAAACAGGCTAGCCTATTAACATTGGTTTTAAGCCTGGTTGGCCAGAAGTGGCATTTCAGCCACCTTTTAGATCCAAGTACAGTACTTGTAAATTTTGATGTGTCACTGCATGAAAAAAATTCTATTTTGCCCAGGGTTCTATTTGATTTATGAATGGCCTACCCAGATGAAAATTTGATGCTGTATCTGGACATCATATTACAGTACAGTGTGCAGTTATTCAACTTCACAACATTTTTACTGTAGATACTCAGCCAAGTCTGAAATTCTAACTAAATTTGCAGATGATCCCCCACCCACATCTTGCAACTCTGAATGTTGTGTACAACTTTAAGTAAACTGTAATTTCAACTTCTATTCAGCCGAAAAACCAGATGAATGCATTGTTCTTTTCACGGAATGGAGGCACAAGAATGTTCCAGCTAAGCAACGAGAGTCCTTCATTTGGATGGAAATCCATTGTTGAAATGTGGGGAAGAGAACATACAAGAGCGGAAAGAGGAGAAATGAGAAGGGTACCAAAACTGTTGCCATCATCCATTGAGCGGTATGCTTGAACGAAGCTAAATGTAGCTCCAGCGAAAATGATGCAGGTAGGTACTAATCATTTTCCTGTTCCCCACAGAATGGTTACAGCAAAGTCCTTACTAGGTAGAAGATAGGCCAGTCAGACTACTACTGAAACAACACCCCCGGCTCCTTTACCAGTTGCAAATTTTTTAGATTTTTCTTTGAAAGTTACATTTTGAGGGTTGGAGTTTCCCATAAATATACCGTAATTGTGCTTTACTTCAAATTCCGAAACAACATGACGAGAATAAATCTGGAGCTTGGAAAACAGAAAGGAAACAAAATACACTCACCTGCATTCATTTCAAGTATGTATTTTCAAAACATTCTTTGCAGCAAAGTTATGCAGTTAAAACCAAAACAAAACAAGAGAAAATTTCTTAGATGGCATTAGCAAATAATTTTTGCGCTCTTTCGAAAAAAAGCTGGACTTTGATGTACATTGTTTAAAGAACAGATAATCAAGAAAAAGAAGGAAAGACCCACAAAAAAAGAACTGCATGTATCCTTTCAATGTATTTAGCTTTAGACTAAACTTAAATTTAGAAATCGAACCTCGTCTCTCATACGAACGTTCGTTTCTTGCAATTTCTGTTGCAATCTCTTATGAGCTTGCAAGGGGGAGTGTAAGAAATTGCGAGTTATATTTGGACATTTTTACCATATTTGGTAGAACAATAGCGAGACATTACGTAATGCGAAACCTCCTTTTGCTAATCATTGAACTTGAACCTAGAAACTACTGAATTTGAACACAAACCTTCGAATCTGGATATTTATGAATTATTTATTGTCGTATATACCTTGTATTGGAGTAAGAACCTAGCCTCTTGAAGAAGAAATACAGTCCTCAAATCGGAAAATTGAATTACAGAGCCTAGCCATAATTTGGGGCCAGGTCGAAAACGCGGAAAACACGGAAAAAGACGAAAAGGTTCTGAAATGCCAGAAATCATGTTTATTGAATCAAAATATGGGTAAGAGACCACTTTGACAAACCAAAGATTCTATCAGGAAGACAAAAAAGAAATTTCCGCGTTTTCCGCATTTTCGTTTTGGCTATAGGTGGTTTTCGAAAACGTGGAAAATGCGGAAATTTCTTTTTATTGCAAGTTTTATCAGCAGCTTTTCGTAGATATTGACAAGTAAGGCGTCAAGCTTCATCTGGTGATAAATTCTGTACCAAAATAGACTTTGTAGGTCAATAAAAAACTTTTTGATCGTAAGATAAAACTTCAGTGGGCCTAAGTGGCCTAAGTGAAATTTGAGGGACAGTTCGTTCATAATTTCATGATCATATCCCACTCTGATGCAGTGACAGAATGACTGCATGTTATTTCGCCATACTGAAGTATGTAAATAGATAAAGTAAAATAAAGTTTTACAAAACAAGAGGCTCCGAGTCTATTTGCATACTTCAGTATGGCGAAATAACATGCAGTCATTCTGTCACTGCATCAGAGTGGGATATGATCATGAAATTATGAACGAACTGTCCCTCAAATTCCACTTAGGCCACTTAGGCCCACTGAAGTTTTATCTTACGATCAAAAAGTTTTTTATTGAGCTACGAAGTATATTATGGTACAGAATTTATCACCAGACAAAGCTTGACGTGTTACTTGTCAATATCTACGAAAAGCTGCTGATAAAACTTGAAATAAAAAGAAATTTCCGCGTTTTCCGCGTTTTCGAAAATCACCTATAGCCAAAACGAAAACGCGGAAAACGCGTAAATTTCTTTTTTGTCTTCCTGATGGAATCTTTGGTTTGTCAAAGTGGTCTCTTACCCATATTTTGATTCAATAAACATGATTTCTGGCATTTCAGAACCTTTTCGTCTTTTTCCGCGTTTTCCGCGTTTTCGACCTGGCCCATAATTTGGAGTATTTTATTTACATTTTCTCGACTTGGATTGAATACGAGCCTACCAGTATGGAGTGCGGAGGGGATTTCCCTAAGCGTGCAAACTTTTATACATTCGTAGCACTGAAAATTGCTCAATCAACGTTGTCAAAGAAAGAAAGTCATCAGATTTATCTTTCTTTTTTCTTGTTGAATACACCTGTGGAGCCTGAACATCTTCTTGATACACCTTGGAGGGGCAACAGAGCATCTTCATCAATAATGCACAAAAGTGTGATATCATCTATTGATCATCAAGTTTTGCCTTGCACTTGCTGCCAAATCTACATCAGTTTACAATGAGACATGGCTAAATGAGAAAGAGAAAACAGGCATCTTGGTCTTCCCAGTTTTTGTACACTCTATGACTATCAGAATCACATATGACCAAAAACATGCTTTTATGATCAAGTAGTTGCTGATCTTCAAAAGAAAACAGCTTCCTTTGCACCACAAGAAACTCCTGACCACAAGAAACTCTTGTTTAACCAAATGTTGCTCATCTGTCCTGTTACCAAACATATTCATTAATACTATAAATATTTGAACATTTGACTGATTCATTAACCAATTTCACATCAGATGTGATGATATCACCAAAAACTTACCTATCATTGAGGAAACCTTACTCAAAACTGCTGAAATGACAATCATCCAGGTGCTGTCCTTTTTTTGCTTGGAGATTCCAATTTTATGAGTTAAATAGAGCATTAGAAGAAGCAAACTACTGATTTCAATATTTCCGACCACATAATGGAATTGGCCCAGTTGTGGTTGGCAGTTACTTTACATATATCCCAACAACACTTCTGCCAGAGATCAAAGAGCTCACATCATAAAGTGATTTGACACTTAAACAGTTATTTTCCACAATCAGTTGAATAATTTGAACTAAAAGAAGTTATTTTCAAATTATTCAAGAAACGAGAACATATCAATGCTTTCATACAATCTGCTCAATGAGTCTGAAATTTAAAAAAATACCCCCCAAAGGAGAAGGTATCATAGCTTGAGTGGGATACGTGGCAAAATACTGAGAAACAGGTGCTTGAAAGGTAGTTGAAGCAAAGGTTTCACCATGGCTGGACATTGTAAACATGGTTGATTGGATGAAGTGGCAGTGTTTAGTGCAGGAATCTCCAAGATATCATCTTCATCAGACGAGACGATGCAATCTATATCAATGGAATCAGTAGCAGATTTAAACAGATCTATTTCCTTCGTCATCAGATATAATCTTGTGCAATGAATTTGTTTTGCTATATATATTTTCCCACTGTAAATGGCACACCAACATATCAATATATTGGATGGCTCTGGCTGGCTCAGGTCTGTTTTGGATGGCTCTAGCTGACTCTGGCTGGCTCTGGGTGATTCTGCCGCTTACTAATACCAAATGCCAACCAAGCGATGGATGAGCTTCAGTCCAAACCCCTAAAGTAATCAGCAACTGATGTGGTGGTCGGGAGGCAGAACAAATTCCAGATGATCCCGATCACATTGAAGAAAGCATCATAAGTGAAATTGATGAAGATATTGCACCTGAAGATATCGTACCAACACCATCTCAGAAGGTGTTATTTGATGCATTCGAAAAATTGTTAACGTCATTGCTCAATTGTGGCCACAATAAAGAGAAGGATGCTCAGCAGCATGTTTCACATGTGCTGACATATGCAGCTATTAGAGGAGGATTCTGCTGCTGGTGGTATGCAAATGCAAGCTGCTGCAGCAGAAGTGGCTGGAGAAATTCCAAACAGAAAGGAAGCTTGAGACAGTTAACGGTTACCTACATCCTTTGCTGCACCTTTGCAATTTTGTTAAGGCATGTCATGAGATATTGCAAATAAAGGATGGGCAGTCCGTCGCCTTGGCTTTGACAATGAAATACTGGTTGAAAATGTTAAGGAAAGGTCTCATCGTCAGGAAATGGGATAAGTGTGAAGACCTGGAGAGAATCGCAGGGCAGGAGGATTTTGAGGCTTTAGAAAAGGCAGAGCCAGTTAAGAGAGCTATGAAGATCCTTTCTGAATATATGGGCTCCTATCAGGTCATTGACTACCTTATGCAAAGGACTACCTTATTAGCATATTGCAAATGTTCCTCTATCAGGTGCTATAGCAAATACAACCGTTAAAGCTGCAGAGAAGGGCATGTCCCAAATACCAGACCCTATGATCCCTAGGACTCTCTTCGTGACCAGTATGCCACTTGGAGATTAATGGTGAGTACTGAAAAATTCAATGCTAGCCTCTATCCAAACTGTTTAACTGTTTACCCAAATGGAATATCCAAATGGAATAAGCTTGATCCTGAATTGAGACATGCATCTGAATTGAGAGCAGTTTTTGTCCATAATCCGCCCCCCCCCCCTACAAAATCTGTCTCTGTAGTTCACAATCCAAGAGGATTATATTATCTTAATCAACTTGGGTTGGTTTCACCAAATTAAATTTCACAAAATCAAGCAAAATGTTATGGATACCGTATATCCAATGTGTCCAACAAGCGATGGGATCAAGGATACAGAGAACTTTTTGTTTCTCTGCCCTTCAGTTGATGTTCAATGGAAAGATGTTCTCTCTGCCATTGTTGAATTATTACGACCAGTTGTACAAATTGCTGACCTCTCTAATGATGCTTTGATCCAGCTTTTGTTATATGGTGATCACAACCTTCTAATGACTTGAATAGAAGTATACTCAAATTTACTTTTTGAGTAGTTGGTTTGATTGAGATCTTTGCAGCCTTATAGTTGGGTCGAACTCTGTGATCCCATGAGAACTTTTAGTAGACCGTGTTTTGAAAGGGGTTCTTGACTAAGGACGAAACACATTGAAACAAAATGGCCTGTCACCAATGCTTGATTAGTCCTGGAAAAAGGTAATATGTTTGTTACTTTCAGTACAGATCCTCCATGCATTTACATCATTACTCTTTTGCCAAAGAACCTTTCATCAAACCTGTTGCTGGTCCTCTTCGCATGGTCTAAAATATTTACTGTAAATAGATGAAAGGAAGCCGCAATTCTTCAAAACACATCATGGTTAGATGCATGATCGTAGCAATAAAAGAGTTGAAAGTCCATGGCTCATAAGTTCCACAACATATCTAGGATAGATTTGTGACTTGAATCTTTTCAAGAAGGCTAAATTTAGTCCTGGGATTTATTGCAATCATTTATTTTTAGTTTTTAGAGCCATCCCTATTTTTTAAAGTTTTCATTTTCAAAATTTTGCGGAATAGCTTGTGCCCTATTGAAAAACCGAAACTGTGGACATTTTATATTTCCGGACTTTGAGTCTGCTGTTTAGGTTTTGCCTTATTAAAAACCAAAAACACAGGCTCTTAAACTGGCGGACGGAAAGTCTGCGGTTTAGGTTTTGGCCTACATTAAGTGCAAAAATTTTCGGCAGATAAAATTTCGGACAATTAACTTCGGCGAAAATATTTTCGGACAAATTTTTTATATTTCGGACAAATTAATTTTCGGACGAATTTTTTACAAGCCTTTAAACCATTAATGCAAAAATCGCATCAGGTTTATGATTTGCTGAAACTAAACATTTTTATAAAGTTCCAACTAGCCTCCCGTCATGCCCCGAAGTTCCTTCTCACGTCAAATTTTCTAACTTCTAACATAGCACAGCAATGTTTACTAGTTTTCTTGTCTGTATTCGTATTTCGTCACTTTGAAAAATGATGGTGAGAATATTGTTGTTATTTTTTGACTAATCACAATAATGCTGGATTTGAAACATAGTTCTTCTCAAAACTCTGCATGCTTATGATAATCCTTCGTTCCATGATTGAGATTCGGATTCATATTTCTTGTCTCCGTTCCTGTTGTTGTCATTCACTTCACACTACGCATGCGCATATCGGTGAAAAAATTTTCGGCGTGACAAATTTTCGGACAGTACCATATTTCGTACAAATAAATTTTCGGACAAGTCTTTGTCCGAAAGTTTGTCACGCCGAAAATTTTTGTACTTAATGTATTTGAAAACCTAAAACACGGACCGCGGACCATTGCCTTGGAGGTTCCTGAAGTCTGCAAGGTCCATGTTATACACCTGACCATTTATTATGTCGATTTCTGAGCTCAGCAATTAACATGGACTTGTACAAGTCGTTTTAGAAGGGAGAGAAAATGTGTTCTCCTGAACTTTCTTTCACACCAACTTAGACCAGTTCCCAGTATACAGTATTACGTTAATATGTTTGAATGGCAGGGGATAATCTCAAAATTGTAAAGTTTGTTAATTATTTGAAGAATATTCATGTGCATCTTAGGCATTGTATTGAATAGGCATTGTAGTTCCTAATAAGTGAACTCTTATAAAAATATTACAATGACCAAAAGACGCTTTGTTTGGTGACAAACTCAATCTTTCAAAAGAAAACAGGCAATTTTGGATCAACTCACACTTTTGATTTTCCAACTCGCAACTTTCGTTCAACTCAGAACTATCAAATTAAGTGCAACTCGATACTTGCACAATAAGTGCAGCGCGCAACTCGCAACTCGTAAAATAGATGCAACTTGCACTTTACTAAATCACCATTTTGCTTGGTAGTTAATTTGACTGCCTTCCTGCAGAATACAGACATACTTCAGTCAGCCATTGCCAGGGACACAACCCATTTTGAGGAAGAAGGCAAAGCTGCAGAAGTCCTGGAAATTTTGATAGAATTAAATTCATGGTGGATACCAAAGAGTGGGAGAGACATCCAGACCATTCTGTACGAACTCGGCTCCAAAGAGATTGTACAAATGGCAAGTTATGTTAGGCAGGCATGGGAACCAGTTTTCAAAATATCGCCAATTTTTGTGGATGTAGACACCCTTCTTGCCATCTATTCCAAGGCAAGCCATGAAGAAAAGGATACTTTCACTACTAAAGGCTAACAGAAGCAACAGATCAAGAAAAAGCGCTGCTTCAATTCCTCAAAAACATTGTTTGCCTGCTGAACAAATCAACGATGCAGAAGATCCAGAAGAGATATGCTACTGGAGCAGATATCATATGTGTTGACAAAATATTGATTACCTCCAACAACCTATCTGGAGGACAAAGGAGAGTAATGGTGCATACATGTGGCCCTGGAATCTGGAATCTGGATTCTTTAAAACATAGAATGTAGAATCTTTAGCCATGTATCACAGCGATCTCAAAGTCAGCTCTCTAACCACTTGGCCAACCTCCCGCCCACCCACCTATCATTACCAGTGATGTTATTTATATGAAATGGTCCTTTGTGTGAGTGCATATTTTATGCAATCCGTTATCATGAAGTTTGGGAAATGATTTGAAGCTTTTCAGTGCGAATGACTGAGAACATTCAACCGCAATCATGCTTTCTTCCCCACATAAACGGAGTCAGATCGTTATCATTTTTCGGAATTTAACAATCAAATAAATGTCTGCGTAACTAATCCTATTATTTAAACTATGTTTCTTTTTGCGTGTGCCTAACGACGTATTGCCAAACCCCTGGTTGCAAAGGTATGAGCAATGTCTCATCTTAGAAAGTAGGCAATGAAACTGGGTTTTACCAATCAATGGCCCTGGCCCTGTGGCCCTATAGCCCTATGGCCCAATAGTCTTGAGTACTTTTGATGATGTACTCCCGTTCTCGTTCATCATTTGCCATCATGAATTCTCGTTCAGCCAGTGAGAATTTTCTCGATGAGATGCAGGGAATCACCAGCTGTAACTTTCCTTGCTTTAGGGAACAAAGCAAATGGGGACGTAAAAGTTGCGTTATCAAGTAGAGGAAGGGACTGACAAAACCTTTGCAATTTTCCAACTCACAGCAACGGGGCTAAGGTCTCCATGAAAAAAGCCCCACAAGAAACTCAATTCTCCCCAAATCAGCTTAAGAAACTTTATTTTTGTGAAGGAGATCTTTGGCATATTCTTCCTCTATCTTCACTTGCTTCCTGTAAAAACCTACATTTGAGATTTCCACCCGGGAAAAGGAAGTAAAGATAGCAATAGTTATGGAAGGGAATACGCATGGAAGACGTACGAAACGCAGAAGAGACTCCTTGTACTGAAAATTTGATGATTTTAAGAAACTTTAAGTACTTGGCACAAGTTCTTGATGGTTTGTTTAGTTTCTGCTATGGCTGATTCTGTTGCCTTTGAAAGATGTTTTTGAAGGTGTTGGTCATCGTCCTCTCAAATCAATTCATTCCAGCGGAATTCCCAATATTTGAATTGTGGCTTATGTTTGAAGCAATATTTATATGAATCCTAGTCGAATACACTTACAAACTCTTACTCAGGTATTTGTGATAAACAGGCGCGAGACGATAGTACTATAATGCCATAGGACCATAGGGCCAGGACCATTGATTGGTAAAACCCAATGGAATTGGAGACTTAGCAATTTCAATAGAATGATAAGTTGATAACCGCCGTTTGTATGTTCCAGTGTGTATGCAATGTTTGTTGTGCGTAAGAGTCAAAGTTCAACGCCTACTGAGCTGAATGCTTCCTTCCGCTGCACAACGTGGAGGTGAAAATGGGGAGCTGTTTTAAAGTGCCAAGTGTAAGAAGGAGTATCCATGAGGACGATGGCCTACCAAAATTTACGTTCGAAGAGACATTCATAGAGGAGAAGATTGGAAACGGTGCTTTTGGTGAGGTATTCAGAGCAAGCTACAGAGGAGAGACAGTGGTCATAAAGAAGCTCATAGCTGGGAGTGGAAGTTCCAAGGGATTTTTGAAAGAGGCCAAGTTGCTACACGCAGTAAAGGGTCATAGTAATGTTGTTGATTTTGTTGCAATTGCTACCAAACCATCATTTGCCATCATGCAAGAACACGTGTGCTTCTCATTCCAGCCGTTCGGAGAAGAGAAAATCGTCAATTCTCTCGCACACTTTCTCAGCCATGTTGATGAATTTTACGACTTCAAGGGCTTCGAGCATATACCATCTTTAGTTTTACAGGACATCCAAGGAGGTTTGATTTTTCTCCACGACAAGGACATCGTGCACCGAGATTTAAAGCCATCAAACATTCTCGTAACCAACAGCCATTACAGTCACCTGAACGGCGTAGAATTTGCAAAGTTTTGGGAATCCAGCCCTGAACGACATATCATTTGCAAACTCACTGATTTTGGGGAAAGTCGCTCGCGACTTATTCAGACGCAAACATTGCTATCGTCCAGGATAGAAGATGTCAACAGAGGAAGCCCTGCATATATGTGCCCAGAAATTATCCTGCCCGAGGAACGCCCACAAGGTGCAACTTTGGCTGATTTGAAAGCAGCAGATATTTGGGCTGCGGGAATGGTGTGCTTCATGCTTATCAATAGTAGTATGAAAAAGGGGTGTACGGGCCCATTTTTTTAGTACCTTCCCCCCTAAAATAGGTAAACCAGGGCCCCTAGGTAAACCAGGGACCCCCCAACCTCATTCCCAACCCAGCCTCCAATCCAGATATGGCGAATAAAGAAAACACGCATATAGGATTCAACCATTGTTTAAGGAATCTAACTTTTAAATGAAATCACATACTGAACCCCCACTCGTCCTTATCTTGAAGGCAAGGACGAATGGGGACTCAGAAGGGGATCTTTATCATAACCCTCATCCTCCTGTTCTGTTCGAAGAAGTCAATCGTTGGCATTAACGCAGCAGTAAGGGGTGAGGTGAAGGGAAATGCTCTAACTGCAATGAGCCTCAAACTCGGCGAAAATCAAGCCAGTGAGCCCCGAACGATGGAGATAACGGGAGCCGGGATGAATAATAGCTCTTCACCTCGATTGCTATCATCCCCGTCCTACTCGATCGTATGCCCCTCTAATGCACCGCTACGTTAATGTGACTTCTATCAATTCATCAGGACTCAAAGGGAATCTTTATTTCTCTAAAACAATCCAATGGTCCACCACCAACTGTCATCTTCCACATTAACCTTCACATGCAACTTTAGAACTTCTTCTGGCGATTTCCTAATCCATTGATTTACTGTCCATGACAGCGGCAACAGCAACATCATCATCGTAAAGTCTACTTCATTGTTTTCCAACCATTTCTTCTCCTTTAGGCCATTTACCACGAACCATACGCAAGCCTCAGTAGCTGCAGCTAATCGTCCCCAATTAACTTTGCCATCTGCGAATATTTCTTTCGTTACACCGCACATTGATGGTACGCTCAACTCACTGGGCATTCCTTCCTCAAAGAAACTTCGATTAGAGTTTAGTGCTGCTTCGCATAGAGCATTGAAGGTATGCTGAGGGATCGTTTCTTCACCATGCTCTGCTTGAAATCTTTTTACGACTTCTACCAATTCATTGTCGCCTGTTTCCTTCACCTTTTCATACACCCTTTGGTATAGACAGCTCTTTATCGCAGTCTTTACCTTTTCAATCTTCAAGGCTTCTTCTTCTCCTTTGATGACGATCATCTCGTTGCTCCACCGACCCAACTGAATGATTTGAAGTTGAACGCTTTCTTATATAGGATTGATCGAATTCCATATTCCATCTATTCGAACGTTTCATGAATTAACCAATGAGATGCGCTCATTGGAGGATGGGCTAATTCCTTGGCTAATTCCTTGGGCAACTTTCGATGTGGAGTTACGTGATTGGTTAATTTACGTTGTCATGGTGAGGATTGATCGACTGATCAATTTCAAATGATTTCATTGGTCAATTTACGTTGTCATGACGAGGATTAATTGAGTGATTAATTTCCAGTGATTTCATTGGTTGATACTGCTTTATTAATTTTCGAGGGTTTTGATTGGTTGCTTTTTCTATAAGAATAGATCGATTTGAGAGGTTGAAGCAGTTCCAGTTCGCAAGTCTCCAAGCAAGCAACACGAGATAAATCAAAGCGAAGATGTTTTATGAATACGTTAGGACGATATATGGCTGGAAGATAGGTGAAGAAATTGCCCAAAGGGATTCAATGCTTGATATTTTGAAAGACTTAGGTTTTGACGATTCGAAGCCCTACAAAGGAGTAGAGTCTGATGAGTTCACCACGGTGGCAAGGATGGTGAAGGTTGAGGATAAGTATTGCCCAAGCAGCGAAGGTGAGAGGTTTGTTTTCTTTGGTCCTTTGAAGGATGGCAGTCGACGGTATTATGTCAACACCACCACGGAAGGAGTCTTGGGTGGTAATGTTTACCACTGGAGTGAATTTTCGGAGAGGCTAGCAATTTTATTTTCAATGCTTGTGAAGGTTACTCCACCATTCATGACGATTCAACCTGGAGCAAGGATTACTTGCTATCCAGACGAGTCAAGGATTGATGTACAAATGAAGGGAGAGTTGATACCAAAGATCCCATTTGAACGATACCGCTCATACGCCCAGTGGATGCGAAATGAGGCTGGCGGCGTTTTATGCATTGACTGTGGACGTGAAGGTGATGGACAAACGATATGCGATTGTTGGACTTTGAAAGAAGACTGGGATATGGAATAGACTTAACCTTACACCGTTTGCTCGCATAGCGCTGTGCAGGGCTTCCTGTCCCCCACCCATTCGTAAAGATGTTTTACGAATGAGTGTACTATCTGCTCAAGGCAGGGGTATCACCATCTCCCGATGGCTCATTGTCGCAGGTTTTGCATAGAGACGACGACGGTGTAATGTTAGGCCTATTACCAACGATGTAAATGAACTTATTATGAAATTAAACAAAATTAAATGAAGTTAAACGAAATTAAATGAACATATGAAACTAACAACAAACGATATCATCCTTTATATCCTCCCTCACTGAGTCTCAGGCGCGCGGTAGGAAAAAGGTGAGGCAGAATTAGAGGAATGCCAACCCTCACGTCTCAGCTGCTCAGCGATGTAACCCCAGACGTCTCTGGGAGATTCATCGCCAGCAGCTGAGGTATGGAGGTTGGCAGAGAAGGTGAAAGGAGCAGAGGAAGTAGCAGTATTTCCCAGAGTCGGAGGCAGGGGTGACTCTGGGATTTCCCCCGGCGAGAAAGTGAAGTTAGGGTTCGCCGGGGGAGTGCTCACCGTCGATTCGGGAGTAACGCTCACGGTGATGGTCGGACTCACGATTATGGAAGGGGTATGATGAGGGTAGGGGGAAATCGGAGACCAGCTCGGACTCACCGGTGAGCGCTCTCCCGAATCAAGGGTGAGCCGCGCGACTCTAGACCCAGGGAGGGAGGAGGGACCGGGTTGACTGATTGAGTAATCATGCTCGGTCCACATTGCAGGAAGAGGAGCTTGACTCACCGTCTGCGTAGAAGACGTATGAAGAGTCTTAAGGGGTAAGACGACTTCAACGTCTTCTAGCATTCGATGTGTCAGCCTAATCCTGCAATGTGGACACGAGTGATTCATAAACTCAATTAGCCAACCCGCAATGCAATGGGAGTGAAACAAATGTTCACATGAGGGACACATCTTCAAAATTGGCTGGCATTCATTGTCCATACAAATTACACAGCTTTCCCCTTCTCCATATGCTTCATCAGCGAAGATTCTCTTTTTCTCAAACATCTCACACCTCCTGCTCCTCCTCCTTATGATGGCTGTCCTTCCTCGCTCTAAGGGAAATATTTGAAGGACTCATGAGGACACTAATGTATTCAAGCGAATGGTTTAAATTGAAATTTAAGTTGAAATTTAAGTTGAATGAAGAATGTTTCTTACCATCACCATCGTTCCTAACGACTCCACCTCTCCTCCTATCTTCTACCTCCACCCTTTCTCGCTCCATCTCGCTAGCTCTTACTCTTCTCCTGTTTCGTCTAAAGAAGTCAATCAATAATGTCTGATTTCGTTCACTGTTGATGTTGATATTTCCCCTTCTTCTCATTCTTCCACCATTGCTCTCACCTCTGAGTATGACTCTTCTAGTGTCTCCAGGCATAGTAGTTGAATAATAACAATCGTATCGAATCGAATGAATGAATAACAATCATAGCGGTCCTAGTGGCATGGAATGACATGTGCGATTGAGCGATTTTGACCGCGCGGAGGTTTATATACCAACCATAGAACCTTCGAGTTCGACGTTCGAAACCAATCAGAGGACTTAATTTTTTACATTACGCTGCTATGACGATGTGTAAATTAACCAATCAAGTGCGCTCATTGAGGATGGGCTAATCCTTTGGGCGAGTTTCCAAGTGGAGTTATGTGATTGGTTAATTTTGTATTACCATGGTGAGGGTAATTAATCAATCAAGTAGCGAAGCGCAGCGGCTATCATGGGGATGGGGTAAATTCGAACGTCACATTCGAGGGGTTGATTAACGATGAAGGAGGGGGTTCGCGACATCTTTGAGGTGTCCCAGGGGTTTCCCTACCCGGGGAGTACGAATCTGGGGGTTATTTTTGAATTTGAATTTACCATACTTATTACATTTAACCTAAATGCAAAGGGTTGTATTACGGCATAGGGATGAGCTATAGCGATGGGGTTTTGAGTGCATTAGGGGTTATGAACCACGGAGAGTACGTTCGAACCATCGAATGCCACATTCGAACATTCGAACATTCGAATATTCGATGATTTTATATAAGGGGTTGACGATGGGATTTTCATTGATTGAGGAGATGATGAAGCGGAGCATTGGAGGTGATAGGGTGGCTTTTTCATGCGTTTGCACGATATGTCGGCGAGTGTTTCGAGATCGATACAATTTGAGCTTGCATGTGAAGTCAATGCATGGACAGAGCTCAGTTGGTCAAGTTGGCGGTGGTGGTGAGAATGGAAGGCAGAATCAGAGAGGGTTGATGGATGAAAGGGCATACGGCGGGAGGGATGTCGAGGTTCGTAGCATGGATGCGCAAGACCTTGAAGGTATCATAGGAGAGGTCGTTGAAACGGTTGTTTCAGAGGCAAACAGCAGAGATCAAGGACTAAAGTATTACTTGAGTATGCAGGTTATGTATGTGAAACCAATTGGAAACGTAGAAACCGATCCTCCTCCAACGTTTAGATCGAAGGTTATGGTTCAAATGAAAGGAGAATCTTCTGATGCTGCAGAGGGTAACGTAAATGAAGCAATTGAGGGTATTAGGAGGGATGTTGAAGAGTTTACTAATCAAGGAAGTGGATGGGTATACCAAAGCGTTGAAAACTTTAAGGTTTATCTGTTTGACTATACAGCGATTAGGGGAGGTTCATACATTCCCACGCCGCCAAGTCTTAGGAGGAAGGAAGCAATTGTAAATGTGAAGAATGATGATGAGTATTGCTTTTTATGGAGCATTACGGCTGCATTACATCCTGCAGAGAGTAATGTAAGCAGACCTAGTAGTTACAGGAAGTACGTGTATGAGTTGAATCGTAGCCGTCTAACGTTTCCTGTTCATCCAAAGCATGATTTGAAGGGGTTTGAGGATGATAATGATTTATCGATCAATGTCTACTGTTATGAGGATGAAGTTGTCGTTCCAACTAGGATTAGCGAGAAGCGAGCTGGACGTCATGTTGACTTGTTGATTATCATGAATGATGATTTCCATCATTATACATGGTTAAAAAACATGAGTCGTCTGCTGTATGGTAGAGAGGGGCATACGAGGCATCGGGCTAGACATTACTGTCATCGCTGTTTAGGATCGTGCAACTCTGAGGAGGCGCTTAGGAAGCATCTAACGTTTTGCAGAAATCATTACGGGCAGCGAGAAGAATATCCCAGCAAGGATGAAATGCTTCTGAAGTTTGAAGGTTTCAAAAAGCAAACTCTCCTACCGTTCATCATATATGCAGACTTTGAATGTAGACTTGTTCATCAAGATTCAGACAAGTACCAAAGACATGTTCCTATTAGTTATTGTTTGGTGGTTAAGACTTTGGATGATCGATGGAGGTTTGAAACGGAGACATACACGGGAGATGATTGTATGGAAATGTTCATGAATCGTATGGATTGGTTGAACAGGGAAATCAGGAAGGTATTTGAAAGGTTAATACCTTTGAGCATGACTGACGTTGAGAGGAAAAGCCATAGAGATGCGATTGTATGTTATTGTTGCAGTAGACCTTTCAGCGAAGACGTTGAACAACGAAAGAAAGTGAGGGATCATTGTCACATTACAGGGAAGTACAGGGGAGCAGCATGCAATAGATGTAATAAAGATTACCTTAACATCATTGCCAGTTCTCATCCAATCCCAATCGTTTTTCACAACTTAACAGGCTATGATATGCATCACGTGATGAGATCATTGGGAGGAAGAGGCGTGCAGGTGATGGCAACGACGTCTGAAAGGATAATCATGGCGAACATCACGTCCGAAGAATCAACGCATGGCATCAAATACATAGATTCATTGAATTTCATGTCGGCTAGCTTGGCAGAACTCGCGAACAACCTCCCAGTTGATCGACTAACGTCTGTAAAGAAATTCATAGCGGAGAAATATCCGCAGTTAGATCAAGATGTGGCATTTGCCTTGCTAAGGAGGAAGGGGGTTTACCCATACGATTGGATGGATAACCTTTCAAAGATGGATGAAACGAGCATACCCAACGAGGAAGCATTCTACAATGAACTTAACGATGCGCACATTGGTAATGAAGATTACGAGCATGCAAAGAAGGTTTGGAATTTCTTTGGCTGCAGACGATTTAAGGATTACCACGAGCTGTACTTGCAAACCGATGTGATGCTGTTAGCTGACGTGTTTGAATCCTTTCGACAAACCTCACTCGAGTATTATGGCTTGGATCCTGCTTGGTACATATCGCTCCCTGCGATGGCTTGGGATGCAATGCTGAAGAAGACGAACGTTGTCTTAGAATTATTGACTGAAGGTGAGAAGGACATATACCTCATGGTGGAAGAGGGAATTAGAGGTGGCATAACGATGTGCACTAGACGGTTATCCGAATCGGGAGATGAATCTTCGTTGATTTACTTGGATGCGAACAATTTGTATGGTTGGGCTATGTCCCAACCACTTCCTCATGGTAATTTCAGCATCGAACATTATGGAGAGGGGGATGATGCAAATCGAATCGTTGAGAGTGCATTATGCAATGACGATGAGGAGGTTGGACACATATTCAAAGTCGATTTGGACTATCCTGCAAGGCTGCATGACGATCACTCTGACTTACCGCTGGCTGCAGAGCGAATGACCGTTCAGGCTGAATGGTTGTCTGATAAACAAAGGGAGATTTACAATGGGGTTTATGGTAAGAGAAGTTTTAGCTTTACGCAGAAGTTGATTCCAAATTTATTCAAGAAGGTTGGATATGTACTTCACGAAAGGAATCTGAGGCAATGTTTGGAGATGGGTTTGGTTGTGACTAGGGTGCATGCGATTGTCACCTTTAACCAATCTCCTTGGCTGCGTGAGTACATAGATTTCAACACTGAGAAGCGGGCACGTGCAAGGAATGACTTTGAAAAGAATTTCTTCAAGCTGATGAATAACGCAGTGTTTGGGAAAACCATGGAGAACGTTAGAGGACATAAGAAGTATGATGTATGCACTGATGGCAAGAGGTTGCGTAGGTGGGTTCGAATGCCGCAGTTTTACGGAGTAATTGAGATTAATGAAGACACTCTAATAGTGGAAAGAAAACTAAGGACGGTGTTGTTGAAGAAGCCGATATACGTGGGATTCAGCATATTGGAAATAAGCAAGACGCTGATGTATGACTTTCATTACAACTACATGAGGAAACAGGATGAATTCAAAGCAGATTTATGTTATATGGACACGGACAGCTTCATATACGCAATTGATAAACCTTTATCCACGGTACATCAAATCATGAAGCGAAGCGAGCAGTTGTTCGACTTTAGCAACTACCCAAAGGATCACCCAAACCATTCAACGATGAACAAGAAGGTAATTGGAAAGATGAAGGATGAGATGGAAGGGAAGGAGATGGAAGAGTTTGTCGGTCTAAGGGCTAAGGTATACAGTTGCAAATTGAAAGATGGTTGTGAAATCAAGAAGGCAAAGGGTGTTAAGAGAGGCATTGTGAAGAATGAAATAAACCACGCTGATTACAAGGAATGTTTGCTGAAAGGAAAGAGTTGTGTACACATGCAGCGCAACATTGTTTCGCAGAAGCAAGTCGTTTATTCTGTCCGACAGACGAAGCTATCCTTAGCACCATTCGACGATAAACGATATCTGTTGAATGATGGTATAACGACTTTACCATATGGACATCACCTTGCAATTACGACGTAGAGATGAAACGTATTAACAATTGAATTTAGCATGAACATAACTTAATACATAATTATCATTTTGCAACCTATTGTCAGCGTTGAAGTCTGACGAAATTTGTTTCATTGTATAACCTTGTGAACGTTTTGATATAAAGTATATGCAATATTGTCCGCAAACATCGGTGTCTTCTCTTTGGAACTGCTCCTTGTTCATGGTGAGAGAGGTTGCATTCCTTGCGATGAATATGCTTATGTCTTTTAAAGGTTTATCTCCATATGAATCAAAGTAATCGCAATGACCTGATTCGTTGAAGTACATGCATACCCAATGCGTACCTGTCCTCCCAGAATTTGATTTGTTAACTATGATGCTGAATGGAAAGTTTGCCTTGAGGTTTGTTAGTTGATCCTTAGCAAAGACACCTTTGAACGTGTTTTTAGTTGGAGGGTAATTGGTTAATATATTGTTCAATTTTATATCATTCATCTTTTCTACCAGCTCTTTTTGACGTTTCCCATGGAATCGATTTCGCTGACTGAATCAAATAGTCCGTACAAGATGATGGTATAGGGACCTCCAGTTATCGGCGCGCCAAAGTCGAGCTCGATCCTCAGATTGCCTGTCTTTGCAGGATAGTATTCCGTCAGGGCGTGTGTTCCTTTCGGTGTCAAATCGAATACCCAAATGTTCTTCACATCCCAGGTGTGTGAGTTTAATAGACAACTTTTATCGTTGGTAGCTTTCAAGATTTGAACGAAGGCCTCATTCCAATCCTTGTTTTCAAAATGCGTCTTCACTTCAGGCACGACCAAGTCCCCATCGATCTTGATTCTGGTTGATCTTATGTCTAAGTTTCGATAATAAAAAGGGTTGGCAGCCATACTTCCATTGAATGCAGCATTCGTAACGATTCCATACATTAGAAGCTTTGGTACTTTTCCGCCAAAGATGTTATCCCATTCCCAGTTATTCACGCCATTTTGAATTAACTGAGTTGTTATGGTAGGGACTGGGGTTGGGTAGATTGCAGGAGTTCTTTGCAAGTTCATGTTGATTCGCTGCATAAGCTGAGGATCTAACCTCACGCTTCTAATTCGAGCCTTGATGCTTCTAATGTAAACGCCGTAGGTTTTAACGGTAGCACCTGCTCCTTGAGTGAAAAGGAATGCATCTGAATTGGGGATTAGTTTGAGGATAACCCTCGTTCCAGGTGGTAGGTATCTCCTTTGCATGAACGAACCTAAGTGAAGCTTCGTGATTACCTTTACGACAGCACCCGAGTCAAACATCGTCGATCGAACCACCAACCCCTGATTATCAATGTCTGCAGCCCTAGTGGGTTCGAATAGTTCAACCATTGCATCCGCGCTCGCAGTGTCTGGAATGTAACCTTCCAACCTCGGTCTTCCCTCCAAATCCCTTTCGTCATACGTTAAACAGTTTTCAAAATCACATTGATATGGATATGTTCCCGTGGAAGGATTCATGTCGATATCCCCCTCTTGCAATGTTACTTGCTTGAAGATGGCTTGGCCAAATCCATTGCAGATTCCATAGTTGGCTGCTTTCATCGTGGTAGCAAGTGCAGCGTTATTAGCCTTGTTGCGAATCTGCAATCCTGCATGAATTTCCACTTGACTTACATCCCTCAAGTCCACTTCAGATGAGTTGACGACTTGAATGTGGATTGTTTCCTTGCTGTTATCGGGAACGGCATCGGATGGATATTAGTCTGTATCATGTCTGCTCTGGATGGATACATCCGCTAGGGGAGCCTGGAAGAGGTTTAGACTTTCTGCGTTGATCATCCTTAGAAATTTGCTCCTGAATAGATTAACCGTTCAGCTCTTCGTACCAGTTCGTTGTGTGTGGGATTCTTACCTCTCCTTGCAGCTCCTTTTATAGGAATGACAGCCCTTTTAACCGCTTGCTTTACTTTGGTATCAACCTTCTTTGTCACAGCTCTACTTGATAGAGCTTTGTTTGCTAGGGATGTAGCTCTACCTACAACCCTCTTTTGCACGGCAGGTGCAACTTTGCCTTTTAGTGCAGCACCTACCCTCTGCTTTATGGCTGCGCCCATCTTCTTCTTTAGATTCGCACCTACTTTCTTTTTCAAGGCTGCGCTTACCTTTTTCTTTAAGGCAGCTCCAACCTTCTTACCAACCCCAGACTTTAGCTTTTTGCGAATTGAAGATCCTGCTCTCTTGGTGAGACTCTTAAACAATCCACCAGCACCGCCCCCACGCATGCTTCTCCGCGCTCGACGACGACGTGACCATGGTTCACTAACGATGCCTATCGATTTACCATCATCCCACCCTCCTATGAAGGGTTCCGATCAACTCCCTCCTTTCATGGTCTTAACTAGACCAGTCGCAGGCATTCCATCATATGTGACTCCTAAGCTATTCATCGCTTGGTTTAAAGTGTAGCGTTATGTATACTTTTCCTCTGAAATTTACAGGTTCAGATTTCTCGTTTCACAGGGCAATGTTAAAACCCGTTATCTGTTGATATTTTACGTCGAAGTAGTGAAGGTTCGTGAACTGCATCCAATTCATACCTAGTTTATTCTTTAATGGGAACATTCGTAGCAGAGGTATCGTTCGATCTCCGACGGGATGAGGTGCGATTAGATCTGAGGAGATGAAGGCATTCGCCTCATCCCATTCATATTCACTTGCTTTAATCCCTCCTCGTATAATCGCACATGGATCTAACACTTGAAATATTCCCCTCGATGTTACCCCCTCAATTCCCTTGATAGGATTAGGAATTCCCACCATCTGTCTCACGTAGTATTTCCACGGTCCACTCTTCATCTTTTCACCTAGGATATCCCCTAACATAACGTTCAACCAATCGGTTAATGCAATCGATGACACATAGTATGGAAGGTGTAAATACGTCGTCCCCTCTTCCTCATTTAGAACTAGTTTCGGTAATTGGAAATACTCATCGTTGATTATCAGTTGATCCCCACTGGTTCCCTCGAAGGTTTTCCGCAGGTGTTCCTTTATCGCATCTGTCAAACCTTCAAAGGCTGAATTTATCAGGCCAACGATTCCCTTCAGAGTAAACGTCTTTGTCTTCTCAAATCTAAAACCCTCCTTGATGGGATTTAGCGCAAATTCTTTCCTTTCCCTGACTTCATCATTTATCTGATAATTCCAAATGTCAAATTCTCTAACGTATGTTTTCTTCGTAGGGTCATACGTGTAGTTACCACGCTTGAATGCTTGCCTGTTGGAGTTAGATTTCAACCCTTCCTTTTGAATCTCAATGCAGAGGATTATTTCAGTCGAATCATTGCGAATAATTGAAGAGTCATGTTCACCCAACCGCCTCTCTCCTTCATGGGCATATGCAACGTCGACGATGGCTACTTGGTGCTTACCGGTAAGTTGTTTCGTTGGTTTCACATCGAAGTACTCATCAGAGCTATCTAGCTCTAAGTGAACGTAATCATTAAGTCGCATCCTTCTTGAATGCGGGGGTTATGAATGAATCATCGTTCAGTTTCACGATCCTAGTTTTACCATTGATGTCTTCTAAAACTCGTACGATGAAGTTGCTCATATTTGTAACCGTTAATTCCTTCCATCTTAGAGTATCGACTGATTGAATTTCTTCCTTGTCAGTTATTGCAGGAATTAGTAGGGGAAGCTTTCGCACGGGCTCAGGATCGACTTGATCGCAGCATACATCTACGACCCGTTGCTTCGTGGAGGCACTTGATAGTCTATAGCTTCTAACGCAGCACAACCATTTACCTTTCAATTCATCCCTGAAAGACTTTCTAATATCAGTGTGTATGTTAAGTCTTCTTAGGGTTACGTTAATGATTCGTTCTTCCATGATGACTGAAGCGTGGGTTCGATGTTGCACTTATATGACATTTTGTATGCGTTAACGTAGCGGTGCATTAGAGGGGCATACGATCGAGTAGGACGGGGATGATAGCAATCGAGGTGAAGAGCTACGATTCATCCCGGCTCCCGTTATCTCTATCGTTCGGGGCTCACTGGCTTGATTTTCGCCGAGTTTGAGGCTCATTGCAGTTGGAGCATTTCCCTTCACCTCACCCCTTACTGCTGTGTTAATGTCAACGATTATTAGCTCAGATAGGTCGCAACATCACGCTCATGTAAGGTCTTCCAGTGGTTGATGAATAATCATACTTCACGGGTTCTCCCGTCGAGTGATTCAACAAGCGAATCCTTATGGTGTTAAACTCGGTTATGGCTAAAGGCACAGCTGTGGGATGCTTAGACTCTCTGTAGATTTCGCTCATGTTTTCGGACGATGTCCCATCATGCAACGTCTTGAGGATTTTTCCAGGGATACCACCGACGTAGTTGCTCTCAAGCAAATCACATTCAATGTCTATTAATCTACCTCGATCAACGTTCGTGCGAAAGCTTCCCTTATCAGTCGCGATGAAGATAGTGTCCTTCTTTAGACCTTCATTCGACATAATCCTACCTTCCGCTACGTCCCGACCTCTGCTCCATCGACAATCACCTTCTCCTAAGAGTTTTAAGTTACGATATGTTCTAAACCTTAAGGTTTTTCCGAATAAGGAATCGTACAAGCTCAATGGCATTTTCAAGAATACACCGCACTTTGCAGGTAGTTCCTCCTTCAATCGTATGAATGTGTTTCCAATGTAACGCTCTTCTGTCGTGATGCTTGAGTTTGCAACTCCTACTTCTATAGCGCTTTTAATCCTCATCAGTGATAGAGGGTTTCCAATCTCCAATTCACTCAGTGTTCTAGAAAAGGATTCCAAGACTGTATTGCTCCTCGAATGGAAGTAATGCTTCTCCTTGAACGTGCGATTAGATGTATACCCATAGCTATACGTGAACCAATACTCATTAGGAATCTGGCCATTACGAATCATTCGATTATCGATGGGTAGAACTGCTTCCATCAGGGACATTGTCCACTTCTTCCTAGGATCAAGCATCATCATAGATTTTAAAGTCACCGTAAAGTCGCTCATTAAGCCTTCATGATGAGCTTTTTCCTTAGTCCTTGGGAAGGTAGGCGTTAGCATCAAATAGAATGCTTTACTCCTAGCGTACGTCAACTCACCGCATTCATTCATGCTTGAGCTTCCTTCTAAGGTGAAGCGTTAACCATCCACCCTTTAATATCTCCCTAGTGTTTATGTCAGATTTCATGAAGTTAAACCTTATGCGAGTTAACCTATTATACTTCAAATCACAGTAGATGGGGTTGGCGTATTGAACGTAGCCTCCTTTCCTCTCTATTATCCTAAGCCATGGCTCTGAATGATTTCCAGTTTGCTTCGATTCAATCAAATCAGGTGCTAGGATGCGTAGGGTATTCTGTTCAACCTCGTGGGAGTCATCGTCGGCCTTTACGACTGAATGAATCATCGTCGTAGGATCTCGAATTATATACGATTCTATGGAGAATTGATACACAACCCCTCCAGCATCGCTAGGCATGTAGTTTGTTCCCGTCAGCGGAGAATGCACATGATACATACCTCGCTTGAATATCGAATCGATGTGTACTTCTGGATAAGATTTTATAGCTTTAAAGTTTAATACCTTTCGCAAGTTAGGACGGAAATACACTTTCCTCACGTAGAACGGCACATGCATCGTCACTAGACCATTAACGATGTTAAGCGAGGGTGGTGAAAAGTAGGGAGGTCTCACGATGTGCTTCTCACCGCCAGTCTTTGCGAATACAGCACCTAGGAATGGTACTGCATCGACGAAACCTCCCCTCTTCATGTTTTCATTGAGGATGGTTATTATTTCGTGTATCGTAAGGCGCTTATCAGGATTATCCTTGAAATATACATCCTTGAAGTAGTTGCTGACTGTTTGAGCGGTAAGCTTCCTCTGCTCTTCGTTGATCTTCATGCTCCATATATCGAACTGACTAGATTGCGTATTCTTAGCATTATTTCCATACTTGTAGTTTATCCATGCCTTCCTTGCGCCTTCATTTACCAGTCCATCTTTTTTAACTTCATACTTTATCACAAAGTCCATCGGACCATCGCAGAGGAATTCCCTCCCGTACGTCTTTTCAACCATTCCTTCTCCATGATGACCCTTAGAATCATCGCTGGGTATGTTGAGGTAAGTATCTAAGATTCCCACCTCCCATGACCCATCAAGCTCAATGCTTGGTTCAACCCTCGAAACGCCTGACGCGCTTACGCGCATGAACCTTTCAGACAACTCCATGATAGAATAGAGAGATGTTAAATTGGTCTAAACTTTATCATTATATAAGGTCTTTCAACGAGTTTACTATCAAACTTTACGTTCAACCTCGTAACAATGTCTAAAATGTCAACTCTTACAGTCTTTAGGTTGCTTGATTCCACGGGAACGTACTTAAGCTGCTTTGCTTCATACCTTCCAGGGTTAGCTATGCCTATAGTTGGCATTCCTTCGTTTACTCCTGCCAACGTGTTACTCTTCAGAAAGTCACAGCAAATGATCATGGGTGCTTTGGAATGTTTACGATCCAAACCCGTAAGCGGATCTTTTTCTTTACCTCCATCCCATTTCGAAGCGCTCCTAAGGACTAATCCTACGAGTTTAGCGTCTGTTACCTCCTTCGGAATTTGCTCTCCATCATCGAATTCATATTGAATTTCCACTGCATCAGAGTAGTATGAATAAGTGCACACTCCCTCGAAGCCGGACTTTGGATAAAGTACTCTACCCTTCCATATTTGATACCATCCATTTCCAAAGGTAAGGCGAAATTCATCAGCTCGGAAGGCTATTATATCATTTTTATCAATTGGTCTGATTATGGTGATAATTGCATGTCCATCTTCACTCATTCCAACCCTTATGTGCCTCTCATACTTGTGATACGTAAAGGGTCCCAGAAATGTATCACTATCTAGGGTTTTATGAAGTGCCGTTGTGAATGAGTGAAAGTCTGTTTCACCATCATTAGGATTGTAGAAATGTTTTTCTGCAAAGACCCTACTCTCAGGAGGCGAACAGCCCTCACTGTCAGCATCTCCAGTAGTACAAGCTCTGTAAAATCCAAATTGAAAGAATCGTCCTTCGTTATACAATTGGGTTAAGTGGATCAGCCGCGGTATATGACATTCAACGAGTGCTGCTTCCCATTTCCTATTAGGATTTAAAACCATGCCATTCGCAAACACGTTGTAAAATGTACCATCCTTCCAAGAATCATCGGTGGGTGATAATGCAACGGTGAAACTTTCGTTCATAACTCTACCAAATCCTCCGCTGGAATCCATTGCTGAAACTTTTCAGGATAACCTCTCCAACTTACTAGAACTTCTCTCTTTCCTTTCCTCATTCTCCTTTTATGCACTCTTTCCACCACGTACGTCTCAGGTAATGTCACCTTTTGCAGCTGCTTTCCGTATATCCTACCAGTAATCTCCTCATCCAACAAATCACTCGCTAAATACGTGCGTGGATTTGTATTCAAAACCTTTTGAATTTTGAATATTTCCTCAGTCCAGTTCGGTGCATGCTCTTTTTCAAACATTCGCTTGTTCTTACTTATTCTAACATAATCACCAACTTTAAACTTTGGTCTAACACGCTTACCTTCCATCTCATCGGGGAAGAGCTTGATGCGAATCGCAGCTTCATTTCCAGCATTAACTTCACTCGGTCTGATTCCAATCGATCTATGATACGTGTCGTTGTATGAGTCGATCAACTCCTGCAAAATGTCTATGTATCTAAGTTCATTCCTAGAGGTAAAAGCTCTGTACATCTTATTCTTCAGAGTTCTGTTGAATCGCTCAACTATGGCAGCCTTTGTATCATTTATGGCTTCATATCCATGAATGTTCATTCTTTGCAGTAGTGCTTGAAAGATGCGATTCTTAAACTCACTTCCTTGATCGTAGCGCAGTTTCTTAGGTTTTCGCTTACTCTCATTCATTATATCATCGAAGGCCTCAGTAACGACCCTCCCTGATTTATTCTTCAGCGCTCTCACCCACGCGTATTTGCTAAAAGTGTCGATGCATACGAGTAGGAAGGTCATGCCATCGTTGTATTCCTTCAACCTGGACACGTCAACTAAATCAACCTCCCAAAGGTAATCGATACCTTGAGTGTAAATCCTTTGCCTTTTAAATCTCTTCCTCGCAGGACGATGCATCGTGTAAGGTGCAATCTTTTTACTCCATTCTAGTAGTCGTTTATACTTTAAACCGGGTATCACCTTCCTCGCTTCAGTGTAAAACTTGTTCAACCCTGAGAATGAAGCGGGAAAGCTGGGATCATAACATAACTTTTCAATCTTTTGATCCATATCGACTTAAGATCTTACCTAAACTCTCTTGATCTAAACTCTTCAACAATTTCCTAACGTTTCTCCTATCACCCTTCTTTACCTTCCTCACTCCTTCCCTTTGAATCGTTTCACTCCTCGCTTTGGATCCTTTCAAAACATTTAATACCTTTTTGGTACCATTTGGAGCTCTGTGAGCTGCAGGTTTCTTATCATTCAAATAGTCAATGATCTTTTGATAGTTTGTATTTGCAATGGGTGTGTCATCCAACTTCAGACGTCCTTTGTTGTCAATGCCAATCCTATCCACTTCCTTGACTACTATACCTTCACTCGTAGGCACATCTATGACCTCTCGCTCAGAATCATCGCTCACGTTCCTCCTCTTACCCGTAAGCATTTCATACTTGGCAAGAGGAATCACAACCATCTTTTTATAATCCATCTTTACTTCTTACACGTGCAAACGATTTCCGCTAATAACTTCAACAGTTTATCGCTTAAATACACCCCATTTACCTTCCTTCCCCTAACTCTTTTCTTCCTTCCCTTTGCCTTCCTTCCCTTCACCTTCTTCCTTCCTTTCTTCTTTCCTTTCTTCTTCAACCCTGAGGATAGCAAATCGTTCAACCTCTCCTTGTTCTTTCTCTGGGTCCTTTCCGATTCATATCCTGAATGTTGAGTCCAAAGCGGTTCATCATCATCATCACTCCACTTTGCCATCTTAGCGAATTTGCTTGACGAACCGTAGCCTTCCTTAAATAGCCTTATGATCATTGAAGCATGTTAAGCCACGTTTGCAGCCCTCTCTTCAATGCGAACATTTCAGCCGACTCTCCCTTCCTCTTAGATTCCTCTGCATCCTCTACCTCATGCCTCATATCACCTAATCCTCCAACCCCAAGTTCTCTCCACGGCCCTATCCTCCCACTTCCTCTCATTGAATAACGCTTTCTACTCCCCATCGTGCGACGCTTTCTACTCCTCTTTGAACGCTTCTTTACCCTGAGCTGAGGCTTTCTACGCACCTTTGAACGCTTCTTTACCCTCTTCTTAGCCATCGTGTTCGATGAAAGTTCAAACCTTGGATTACCTTTATACCCTACGTCCCCTCTTCCTCCTCTTTCTCCTATTCCCCTTCCTACGACCTAATCCTAATTGACTAGCTGCATACATTGCACCCACCCCACCGGCCACCTTAGCTGTTTCCTTTGCAGCCCTTTTTGCAACGCTCTTAGCAGCCGCCTTGGCTGTAGCCCTTGCGGCTGCCTTCGTAATTCCCCTCGCTGCCGCCTTAGCGACGATCCTTCCAAATAATCTACCAAATACACCCATGTTGAATTAGTCAATGCTTGCACTTGCAATGCTTATATAGCAATCCATGCTCATGCATAAGCTATCATAGGTTGTTCGGTAGGGAAGATGTTCGTCCTAAATCTAAGCTTATCAGGCGTGCCTTGTGTAAAATCGCAGTGCAAGTATCCATAGTTTTTACTCGTCGCATCGGCAAAGATTTCTAAGAATTGCTTAACCTTTCCTGGAGCCACTTGCTGTGCAAAATATCTTATCTGACTTTTATCTCGAGGATTTTTAAACAACACCATGTGATGAGCATTGATGGATAAGTTCCTAGCTTCACTGCCACTTGGAAATACATTTTGCCATAAGAGTATGACATTGCAATTCAAGTGCGATCTTCCCTTCGTAAACAGTTTACCCACCCCCGCCATGCCTGAAGTTTCCTGCATCAAATCATCTATCACTATCGTTGAATTCCTCCCCTGCTTTTCCACCTGCTCATAAACCTCCTTATCAATTGAATCAAAGAATCTAACAGTACCTGCAAAACTTGCCCTAACGCGTTGGAACAAAGCCGGCTGCTTTGTCCCGCTGAACCACAGCAAGGTTTGATATTTCGAGGCTCCATCAGTTACCGTTTTAAATTCCTTCAAAAATCTTTCCAACCAAGTGGTCTTTCCACAACCGCTAGCGCCAGCAAGTATCAAAGTAAAAGGCGTTTTCAATCGTACATCGAATGTTTCCATATCAATTAAACACAACGACTATAAGCAACTATTTATAACAATCTTCAACTAAGTTCATACAATGGTTGGATCTAATTCAGACAATAAAATGTTAGTAATGTTGAACAAAAATCCCTCCAACTTTGCTTCCTTTTTACGCCCTATGGCAGCACCTTGAATCTACTCATACAGCCTAGCAATGCTTTCAGCATCCACTTGATCATCCATTTCAAGCATCTTCTTCGAAAATGAATCAGCGCTTTCCATGGCTGCTAAAGCCAATACAAAGGCAACGTGGAAGGTTGCAAATCTAAGAGGGTCTGACACCAAGCAATCAAATCAATGATGTTCTTCATACCCAACTTCACCATCTCTGATGGCACCGATGATGTTCTCGATTGGAGTCTCGCCTGAAGCATCCTTTATTCGTTGCAAAATGTTGGCATAGTTTATCCCACAGCCATCACACAATTCCCTCGATTTTAGCAGCAAGAGCTTGTGACATACCTTTATGAATGCCTTCAGGGTTGTTTCTGATTCTCTAACTCGTTCGACTCGAGCATTCAAAAACTTGCGAGACATCTGCGCCACTGTCAGATTAAACATTGGTGGTGGTGGATGAGGAATTCCTTCTCCTTCCTCAACCTTTTCCTCAACCTTTTCCTCAACTCTTCGTTCGATTCGTCTACGTTTCCTTGGAGGAGGATCTTCTCCTTCATCGTCATCTTTCAACTGTCCATGTCCGATTTCCTTCTCCATCATCAACTTCAAGAGCAGCACTTCAGGAATGCGAATGCCTGACTTTGTTGCCTTGTTGTCTTTCCATTGTCTGATGTCGAGGTATGTGAAGGCTGGAGCAACTTGAACTATGTTGGAGTAAACTGGATCAGTTGAAGTCACTTGCTTTGCACATCTCTTCAAACCTAATTCAAAGATGATAAAGTTTCCATTTGCTTCATCGATGGTTGACCTCACTGTCTTCAATGCGAGGTATTCTTGCATCCCACCTCTGTACTTTGTCTTTTTCACCATTGAATTCATCCTTTTGAACCTTTCTTCTTTTTCCAAGAAGATACCATCAGATTCATCAAATATTGCAACCTTCTTTCCAGTAAGGCCTATCCTTTCCAGCAACCCTCCTTCATACATTCCTCCTCGCAACGCCTTCTTCGACAGCTTTACGCGGTTTGTGATTCTTTCACTTTCATCATCCTTCTTCCAACTAAGCTCCAGCGTGCAATCTCCATCGCCTTTGCTTGTAACTCTAAGAGTGTTTTTACCATCATCGCTGCTGCAAACATATAACTCAGCCATCTTCTCGAAGAGTGATTTCCGAACGTGTGTGAATAATCCAAGCGCACCTCAAAATTTATAGATATGACATTCGAAAATAGAACGTTCGAAAATCGAACGTTCGAAAGTCGAACGTTCGAATCGCTTGGATATCGAATCGCTGGGTATAAAGGTTCGTGATACGTGAGTCAAGCGGAACGCTCGAAGATGAAGAGGTGGAATGGGAAGAGACATTGCTATGAATGTTTTGGGTTGGATGCCCCCATATGCGAAGAATGTTTCAAACCTGATCCTACCTTCAAAGGTATATCAGCGAGAGATAGTCTACTTGCACGAGTTAATGCAACTGCAAAGACTTATCCTCGCGTGGAAAAGGAGTTGCTTAAGATTGAAAACGATGCGAGGAATGGATTATTGATAAAGATTCAGAGAGGGGTTACGAGGATGAGCATCGAAGCAACGCATAGGATAAATCGACGATATCCAATGTTTGCTGAACTTCATCGATTTGGGGTCTTCGATGAACCTGAAGCAGTTAGAGCTATTAAGATTCATATGCAGGCCATGCAAAAAAATTTAGTTTCCTACATGGAAAACCTATGCCTTGAATCACCCTACCTAAATGCTTTAACGATGAAGGGACTTGCAAAGGAAAGAAGGTATGTTCGCATCATGCAGCTACCAACGCATGAAAATCCATACATAACATTCGTGTATAGCAACTCTATATATTGGAATCAACCAAAGAGCAACAAGTTCAAACAATTGTTAGGATCAAATACCATTCCCTATCAAAGATGTAAATTCACGATAGACTTACCCGAAGCGGTAATCAGTAGGATTAAGAACATGAAAGAATACATAACGATAGGTAAAGAGATGATAGACTCAAAGGTGTGGATACTTTTCTTCGCATCTGGAGTTCATCCTGCTGAACATTTATTCGAAAAATATCAAATGATTACCGATGATTGGAAATCCTGCTCTGATTGTCATCCATTTGAATTGAGCCGTAAGGACTTAATGAACATGCGCACCTTGTTTGATCAATCACTTGACATGCTTCATGAATATGAACAGTTCCTATGTAATTCACGATGTAATCAATATGCGATTGAGTGTGAATCTAATGTAATTCATACTTAAGATTAGCCAATCAAATTCGTCTACTTAATTGCGTTGATATCCTCATGAATCCAATGTAATTCATACTTGAGATTAACCAATCAAAATTGTCTACTTAATTGCGTTGATATCCTCTGCTTGAAGTCGGTTAACAACCAATCGCAAACCTTTAAAAAATACATACCTCAAACAACCAATCAGACAATTCTAAAATATATAAATCAATCAGCCAATGAGACACGCCATGGTGATGGCGATGATACGTAGATTAAACAACCAATCACAGACCTCTAAAAAATATATACCTCAAACAACCAATCAGACACGCTCATTAGCGGATGGGCTAATCCTTTGGGCGAGTTTCAAGGTGGAGTTCTTTCGAGCAACGCGATTGGTTAATTTGACATCGTCATGGCGATGGCGATGATACATAGATTAAACAACCAATCACAAACCTCTAAAAAATATATACCTCAAATAACCAATCAGACGCCTTCAAATCATATAAGTCAACCAATCGCGTGCGTTCAAAAAATACATACCTCAAGCGACCAATCACATCCTTCCAAAAAATATACATCGAATGCTACATTCGAATTGATTATATAAGTCAGACCCCTCGATGGATAATCATTCATCATCATTCATCATCATCATGGCTGGACGCTTGGTTGACATCGTGCTAGGTGCTGTAGAAGACAACGTGGAGTGGACGGTGTGCAAGAGGCATGAAACTAGCGATGCCTCCACTCAAACGAATAAAGAAGGAAATGACAGCGAGCTGAGAAGTATTGTGTACAAGATGGTGCATGGAAGTACGACGTTTCAGCTCCTTGAGGAGCATGGAGATGCGTTCGTTGCAAACTACTCTAACATAATGAGTCTTGCAACGAAGATGAGACTTGATGCGTATCAACATATAAAGTTAAAGGCTGATAAGGAAAAAGAACAAAAAGAACGAAAACAAAAAGAACAAAAACAAAAAGAACAAAAACAAAGAGAACGAAGAGACGAAGAAAGAGAAGAAAAGGAAGAAAAGGAAGAAAAAGAAGAAAAAGAACAAAAACATCAAAAGGGCCAAGGGGAAAGACAGCGAATGGATGAAAAGGAAAGGTTGAAGAAGAAGAAGGAGAGGATGAGGAAGCTTGCAAGGATGGTAAAGAAGGGGAAGACCACGCCTTTGAACACGCGTCTCGATAAGCTTGATGAGTTCGCTGCAACTCCGATCAACGTTACAAATCCGTTTGACTTTTAATATCTTGAAATCTCTTTAATGATTCGAAATTCGAAGATCCTCCTTAGCCTTTTAATTCTTTCAATGATTCGAAATTCGAACGTGTAAATTATTTAAGGCGTCTTCATTCTCTTTGCCTTCATTCTCTCTGCGAACATGTTCAAAGCAAACAGTCGACAAGTTAGCGAATATTGGTGCTTTACCATACGCACTCCTCATTACTGTGCACGCGAGTTAAGACGTAAATTCGCCAAGGCTGTAGAATTCAACTGCGTTGAAGTAATCCTCAAAAGATTTCCAAGTGGAGGAGACTACATAATCGAAGGCTTCGCTGAGTTTGAAGGAGGAGTGCATAAGAGCAACGTTGAAACAGTCATTGATAGTCACGGAAGCATTGTATGTATGCAAGCTGCGAATAAGCAACATTTCTATCATCGAATTCAAAAGTATACGCGATGACTTCCGAACAAAAGATTGTCACCGCCAATACAGTGTTATTGTATGGAAATTTGAACTTATCAAATCCACTTACTGGAAGATATTCAGTCCATGAAAGTGAGGAGGAGGAGGATGAAAGCTTCATGGCAAAGCTACTCTTTCCAGATGCATACAAGCTGGCTAAGCAAGAGTTAGGAGAAGATTATCGTCTAGTTTGGGAGGGGACTTACTATCCCGCAGGTGAAGTAATCAAGACATTCAAAGCTGAAGGGATAAATTTCTTAAAGAAAAAACATGAATGCAACGATTCAGAATTCCTCCACCAGCTAAAGAGATGGCTTAACTTCATAGAATTCATGAGGGAGCAGGAACGTGATCTCAATGAACCATGTAGGATAATCGTACACGTGGCCACATGGTAAGCGTTCGAAAGTTCGAAAGTTCGAAACATCCTTAAATTTCGTCGAGTGATGAAACATCCGCAGTGTAGCACGATGGGTATAGACGTGTACATGTTGTTTGGAGATGCAAAGGTTGAAGACAGAGAAGAAACAGATTATGACGGACGGTGCTATATAAGGGAGAGCTATGGAGGAAGGCAAGCATGTGTGAGTAAATTGTTATTCCCTGAAGCCTTCGAAGATAAGCTTGACATAGGCGTTAAATATCACGCAGACAGTGTCATCGACTTGTTCATAGACGAAGGAATTAATGAATTGCGAGCAAGATATCCAATCGATGATGATCGATTCATGTGGGCGTTAGGGAATTGGGTTCGCTTCCTGACGTTTATGAGAGAACAAGAAAAGTGTTTGGAGAAACCTTGTACAATATACATTTCCCATTAGTTCGAAAGTTCGAAGGTTCGAAAGTTCGAAAATTCGAAAGTTTAATATAAGCGGAGAGTTTGATTGCAAACAGTTCAGTCATGACATCGCGCGGTGAAGAGGACATTCAAAAATTTAACATAGACGCTCAATCAATGAACCATCTCTTGGATCAAGCAAGTGGGAAGCTAGTAAAGCTAACAATCAGCAACCAACCACAGCCTGAAGTCAAACATTTCAAGCAATATTCAATTCGGAAACATCCATATCAAAGACCTGCCACGGGAAACACAACGTTTACGATCTACGCAGAAAAAGGTGCAAACATCTACACATCGTCTAAGGAGAATCCTACAGTCATAACCGTTCGCTCCGTAAAGGGAAATGAGCGCTAGCGACGTGAAGCACGTAGATGATAGCATTCCCGCTGCCTCTAGTCGTTATTGGATAAGCGATCGAGAATTTAAAGCGCAAACGCATAAACTATTAGATGAGGCCTTAGAAAAGCATGGGTCTACAGAATTTGAAAATGCTACTGTCAATACAACGGGTGATGCCTGGGAAAAGTATATGGAACTGAAAAGAAAACTAAGACATCAAAAACCTCACCTGGAGTATCCAGTCGACCCTTATCACATCGACGACAACCTACAGCTTGCAATGCACCACCACAGCATATGCGAATTCAATAATACATGTCCATTGGCACGCACGTCACGATCATGGAGATTTACAACACGTAAATTTCCTGCAGTGAGGAGTGAACTCAATGCGGAGTGGATGTCAAAGGTTGTATGGGTGAAAGAACTTCAACGAAAATTAGAGTTGTTTGAATCAATGAGCAAAATATTCCTCAATGTTTGCGGGTGTGAATCATGCAACAATAGGAAAAGGGTCGTAGTAAAGGATTGTCGCAAGTGTTCAAATTGTAAGGCAAACTCCCACGTTAAATTTAAAGTAGACATTGGTTGTTTAGTCAAAAAACCAAGTAGGAGCTTTAATTGGAATTGTCGCTTATCCACAATTGAAAGTTACAGAAACGTAGGCTTCGATGAAGATTCAAATGGTAACAGGCATACCGTTAAATGTAAGGAGTATGGTTATACAAACTGTTTCAAGAGTTGTGCTGAATGTGTTCAAGTTAGAGAGGAGCGTTGCAAGGATTGCATTGATTGTCATACGTGTAGACGCGCGTTCTTGTTCAAAGACATCGATGAGATGATCGCAAGGATAAGAGGATCTGAAGAAATTCAATATCATAGAGTACTTAAAATGAACCTACCCCTACCTTCTAATCATTAGAATCCCACATTCGAATTCTGACTTAGATGAGCATCATCCTTAACATTTCATCATTTCTTTGCAGACGATTGAAGGATGGCGACTCTGGAAGACGTCCTGGGGATATACAGTGCTCAAAATATCATAATACCCATTCTGGAAGAACACGTGATGAATGAGATCATGCGCTTAGATATATTACTGAGTGGAACAACTCCTGCTTCATGGAATAAAAACATAATACTCACAACCTCAGTGCGTGACACTTCATCTTGGAATGATGAGGTCGTGATACTAAACTCTGAACTGACGCAGGACATGAAGCGTGCAAAGGAAATGGTATCTGATTCGCTGAGAGGGATCTGTTACGTTCTAAGATTGATGTTCGATCGTTCTACGGAATAAAGTTCAAGTTCGAAAGTTCCAGTTCGAAAGTTCGAAAGTGTACATAAAGAGCACGCAGAAACGTTTGAGGATCATTCATCGTTGACTCGAGTAAAACTTCAAATCGAAATGACTTGCATGATGAACTTTGTATTGTTGTTTAATGGGAGAAGTTTAAGCACTTGGAAAGAAGACACATATTGTTGGAGAGGTCACATCTTTGAAATATGCAGTCGCTCGATTGGAAAGTATGTATTTCCAGAACTGATCAACGGTGATGGTATCGAAGATGAAGTAGACGGTGAACTGTTAATAAGAAGAAAGAAGTATGACTTCAAAGAGATAATGGAACGATACATGCTGAATGGGGCAACCAAGGTGATAGAAATGAGGAATGGAAATCATACTGAAATCTGTTGGGTGATGGCACGATGGTTCAATTTCATGGACTTGATGGGATACAAAGAAGATGAACATAATGAACAGTGTACTGTAGTGTTTATAAAGAAGTTAAACTGTGACATTGAAAGTTGTAATGAGTGAAGTTAGATCAATGGTTGAATCCCACATGCGTGTTTTCTTTATTCGTCATATCTGGATTGGAGGCTGGGTTGGGAATGAGGTTGGGGGGTCCTGGTTTACCTAGGGGCCCTGGTTTACCTATTTTAGGGGGGAAGGTACTAAAAAAATGGGCCCGTACACCCCTTTTTCATACTACTATCAATTCATCAGAGAATCACCCCTATGCTGCCGAGATATTAAGAGAGCTAGAAACGGCACCGTTCGTAGAAGCAAAAACGGTCTTGCAGCAGTTGCTTCGAGAAAAGAGGTACCCCAAAATGTCAAAGAAATATGAGGAGCTGCATGCTACCAAGTGGCTACCTCTGTTTGAGACAAGCCATTAGGTACAGCGCGTAGCCCAAGAAGAAAACAATGGAAGACTTGATGTATGGAAACACGAACATGCGCAGAAGCATATATAGGGACTTACCGTTTTGCAGAACATTTTAGGCCCCTTCGCAGTTCCTCTGCAGTGCCTTCCTCTACTCAGTGGGCACGGCTGAGTTTAAAGAACGGTGCGGCTGAAAACTGAAAACTTTCTCTTTCTGAAAACTCAACTTGAGGATCACCGATAATTTAACCTTATGGACAACATGTAGTATACTTTGGTTTCTTTGTATTACGTCAATCCATTTGACCAAACATTCAGCCAATTGATTGCTTTTTTCAATCGTGTGCATGCCAGTTGATTGTTTTTTTTCAACGCGGAAGTACCTTTTCTTTCAAATATGGGACAATGAGTACCGAATCTGGCTGAATGTTTCGTCAAATAGATTGACGTAATCGAGGGGCATTTCACTCCCAAAAATCTCGTACACCTTTGGCAAAAAATCCTTTTGTTTTCAAGAAAAATCCATCAAAAATCTGTTTAAATCCTTTTGTTCTGAAAAAATCTCGTACGCTTTTTCCGATGAGTGAAGTGCCCCTCGGACGTAATACAAAGAAACCAAAGTACTACAGGTTGTCCATAACGTTAAAGTATCGATGATCCTCAAGTTCAAGGTAGACAGGTAGAGAGTTTTCAGAAAGAGAAAGTTTTCAGTTTTCAGCCGCACTTTTCTTTGAATAAAAGTCATCATAGCAAAGCACGATAATTCTGATTAATACAAATTCGTTATTCCCACAAAAACAAACTCAGCCGTGCCTACTGAGTAGAGGAACTGCAGAGTAACTGCGAAGGGGCCTAAAATGTTCTGCAAAACGGCGAAGTCCCTATATATGCTTCTGCGCATGTTCGTGTTTCCATACATCAAGTCTTCTATTGTTTTCTTCTTGGGCTACGCGCTGTACCTAATGGCTTGTCTGTTTGAGATGCACAGATTGTGCAATTCATTCATACAGGGAGAAAGGCTTGTAACAGCAGAAGGAATGAAGACTACTTTTGCATCGATTGTTGCCCCATTCCCCTGCTCAGTTAGAAATCTCGCAATTAATCAAGGAAGCGCACTTGAAAAATTCTGTGAAGGAAAAGCGAAAGCAATGTTAGATGAAGAATCCTCAAGTTTGCCTCCATCGACAGCTGAAATTGTTTCTAACGACGGTACAAATGCCTGCACCTTCTTGAGTTTGAAAATTTGTGAAAAGGTAGCCTACATGGAAGACTGGAGCTCAAACAATGAAGGGTTCAACGAGATTTCCGCAAATTTAGCTATTTTGGCAGAGGAGGTAATTGAAGAGTATCCTAATTCATTAAACAAAATTCGTAACGTTGACTGCATCTACAATCCCTTGGAAGCATATCAAATAATGAAGCAAAATGACCATATAAGGTCAACTGAACTGACAGAAGAGTTGCCATATAATGATATGACATTTTCAACTCAAGGAAGAGAGCAACTACAACGTAAGATTGAAGAGTTGTACGACACCATGCCTCTCTTTGTTTCATTGTACGTCTGTGAACCGTATTGTTTTAGCATTGGAAGTATAAATGGTATGCTGTTCTTCGTTGACACACACGCAGTTCCTCTTGCCTGCGGAGGAAAACTGAATGCACAAGTCCGTGTCTACCCGAAAGAAGAAGGTTCCCCAAGAGTAGTCTGCCGCTGGATTTGGGAGAGATTGGTTGCTTCGGGAGTGAAGAATTCACCAGGACAGTCACTGTCTCTATTAAAGTTTGCCCCAAGAAAAGAAATAACGACATCTCTGACAGTTTCCACCAGTGCAGGTGAAAAGCGAATGGCAACAATTGACCTAACTTTTGCTGAAGATGAAAGGTGTCAAGAAGAAAATATGGTAAGTCTCATGTAATGAATTTCGGGTAGGACTGTGCCACCCACAGTTCCAAAATAGTACAGTTGGATAGGCCACGATTTGTGAAAATGATACCCTTGACAATAGACAAAATTCTACATCTAAAGTGCCATGAGTTGGTGTATTGTAGACAAATATTGCCAAATTGTCCCTCCTCTGACCAAAATTACCAAAATTTTTAGTATCAGGAAATACCACAATTTGACCTTTCGTTGACCAAAATTGCCAAAAAACATACCCTTGCCCGGACTAGGATTGTCAAAAAGTATATCCTTGGCCAGACTAGGACTACGTAAAATCATACCGTTGTGGGCGGCACATAACCACGCATCTTCACTATGGAAGAACTCCCCTCTCCCTGTGAGTAATCTTCGAAATTCTACAAGCCAGGATGATAAATGAAATAAACTAATGGTTTTGTATCACAATACCGTAAATAATTCTAGAATAAATTGATCTAAGATAATTTGGAATCATTATGTAAAAACCAGGATTATATCAGCCATCCTCTTCCAAACATATGATTGATTTTCTTGAGAAGGTTCGCTCGGTAAACCTTCAAAAATAGCCTTAGCTCGCGATCAACTTCCTTTACAATCCTCATTTTACAGCAACGACTTTCGCTCAAAATTTCTAATAAATAGAAGTTCTCTTTCATTCAGTTGAACAATCATGGAAAAAACCCACGATGAGACTGGGCTTCATCAACTGAAGTACTTGATACATTGTTTCATGAAAATAATTCTGACGAAGATTGTAACGCTTCAGAAGTCATCTCATCTGATGGCAATGATTCCGAAATCACATTAGCTGATGTAGCCAATGCAGGGACACTGTCGAGGTGATTACATTTGTATTGATATTTGTATTTTACAATGGACATAGCCTGTATCTAAAATCATACAAAGAGCAGACAGATTTCTTAGACCTAGCAACGAAACTCTCGCTGTAATCATTGCCTAATCATTTTGAGACTATTCGCCGATACCCTGAACACAGAGTAGTTTCCCGCTCACAAGAAGTGCAAGTTTAAGAAGCACAGACCCTGATTGTTAGTTCGGTCCTGAAAGAAGCTTGTTATTCATTTAAAAACTATGAATTAAAACCTTTGAATTTTGCAGCTTTCCAGCTGAACTGAGCTGTACCTATTCAAATGAAAGCAAGAATTTTGTATGCAAAGAGCAAAAAGCACCTTCATGGAATAATTATAGCATTTCCCGGCAGTGAAAATTTGCCAATCAAGACAATGGTTTTGTATCACAATACCGTAAGTAATTCTAAAATAAATTTATCTAAAATCATTTGGGATCATTATGTAAGAACACGTGATGATGCTCTGCGAATAAATTTTGAAGATTTTTTGTCTGTTTATTAGGCTCCAAAGTGCAAATTTTTGTCAGGGTGTCCAGGGTCCAGTTGGATTCATTGCCACACCAATAATGTATGATGACTGCAAGATATTCATTCAATAGCGAGCACAGTAATACTCGGCAATACACTCCACACCTAGGGGAAGGATTCACGACTTGGGGAAAGACCGGGATCTGTCGCCCAGTTTTTTATAGAAGCTACTCACTTCTAATTGCCAATGCTTGCTTTCGTACCTACTTTCATGATGAACGTTGACGGAAGATTGCCCATTTTTAGTCATATTTGCTGATTTCAGCCAAACCGACATCATGTTTAAGGAAAATTTTCCGAAAAAGGAGAAAACCCACCAATATGACCGGCACATATCCATACCGTCAGCATATCTGTACCTCTCCCGGGCTTAACATTTTAAGTTCAAGTCGATAGAGATTTTTGCAGTTAACTAACGTCATGAAGCTTCATTTTTAGGTCAAATGACGAGGAGGATGATTTGCCCGAACTGGATGATCCAGTAGGTACAGCATATGGCGGGGATGCACTCACTCCAGTTTACTCCTGGCAGAAAACTGCCTATCATGCCAAGACTATCGTCCAAATACTTACCGCTGAGTATCAACCTGAGAATCTTTGTTTTGCTACGCCGATAGATGTATCTCACAATGTTTCGTTTCTAATCGACAACACTAAAGTTCCAAATGGTGATGTTCAATGTGATGACATGGGATCGTGGGTGCAGAATGGAACCCACACAAATCTCGTTGTAATCGAGAGAAAGTCAAATGATCGTGTGACAAAGGTGACATTGCAGTCCAAGCAATCTGCCAAAATGGGTGGGAACGCATTACTGCTTAGGAGAAGATATTATGTGAATGCTTCAGACAAAGAAGTTCGCAAGATAATATCGACTATTGAAGGTATGGCATAAGGTGTAGCTATATGTGTTGTTACACCAAGTGACCCAAAAAAAACTTCACGAGCTAGATCGGACATATTTTCTTGAAAGCAAATGTTATGAAGAAAAACAAGGTATCCACATGTAGCTGAAAGACTCTGCTATCTTTTGAGATGTTGCGTGGTCAGTTTGACATATGCATACTGTCCCAAAAAACACTTTCAAAAATATGAAAATTCATTCATTTCTCGGACCATTCCCTGTCTTTGCATTCCTTTTTTGGTAAGTATGAAAAAAGCTGAATCCCAAATATGCTTTGGTGCATGAAATTTGAATGAGGAACAGAGGCCAATCATTTTGCAAACAAACAATTTCCCCCAGACGATTTCTAATCAATCGCAATGTCAAGATTTCACAAAATGTTGATAGGAAAATGATGGTGATTATTTCACTCAAAATGAGGAATCTTGGATTTGAGATTTTCATTGAATCTGGTTTTTCGGATGGCAATCATTGCTTAAAATGATCATGCAGCATCTCAAACGATAGCTTAGCCTTTGAACTAAAGGGAGCTAGTTATGATCTACCTCGTGAAGTTTTTTTTGGGTCACCCGGTAGCAAGTCCAAAGATTTCAAACTATGCTGTTTCCATTCATTACAGTGGAAACTTTCTTCAAAGCAATGATTTGAAACTGTACCTTTGCTAGTCATTGCAAAGGAAGTTGTGTGAAAGTGAACGACACAACACTGGACGGGTGTGTTTTCGTTGAGATGAGGTTTCATCAACAATCTTACAGTACACGTTTTTCTTATAAGAAACAGGTTTATAAGAATCTAGTACTAAGACGACCAAAATTTTAAGAATCTCTAGTACTATGTCTGAGAAGTAGTACTAAGAAAGTTTTCAAAGTTAAAGGTGATCTGAAGTGAAAATTTGTATTGATGCAAACGAAGGGCCCTGTCAATTGATAAGAAATCCTGTTGAAATTTTTTTGTTATCACCTTTCGCTTTTAAGTTATCCAATGATTTTAAGTGTCAGTTGATGACGTCATTTTGTTTGGAAATTATTTGGATTCTATATGGAAAGAAGCTGTACCTGATCTCTGGAAGGTTACAGTTTTGGGAGAAATTTGAGCTGAGCAGAATAGATGCAAAAAACATTGTTTCATCAACTGATGTGACCTTTAGAAAGGCATTTCATTTGGAGGAAAGGTCGTTGATTTTACTTCCCATTGAAAACGTGGTCAACCTTGTATACTTTCTCTTACTTTATGCAAACAAAATGACGTCATCAGCCAATCGTACAAATTCGTGGATAACTCGAATTTAATGACATTCTTCATCGTTTAACAGTGCTATTCATCTGTATCAATAAAAATTTTCGCCTCAGATCGCCTTTAAAAGCATGGATATTGTAGCAAATAGATCGCTAAACCTTTATTCTTGAGCAATATTATGTAACCAGTTGCCTTTTCAAGATAATAGAACACTGTTTATCCCTTTATGATGTTTTAAAGGTCAAGAAACATATCTGCCGCAGTGTTAGTGACCACATTGATAATTATGCATTCCTATCGAGGAACTATTGGTAACAAAATGGACAAAATTTCATGTGAAATTAAGAAACTTTTAGTGCTAATGCGTGAACCAAGTTTCTTATAAAAACGTGTAAGTCGCCGCACATAAGAAACTTGAAAATTTCAATTCAGGCTGTCTTATTTCTTATACCTTTGAAGAATTATCTTCAAGTGAGGTTAGCAGGTTTCTTAAATGTCTGAATCTCATCAGAAACTTTCCTTTCACATGGCTCATTTTCTTTTGTCAAATTTTATTTTCTGAATTCTTAAAGTTACACTGAATAAATTTGGTTAAGTTACGATATCCCAATGTACAATTGCCTTCCAAGCTAAAGGTTGAAACATCTAAAAAATCAAATACCATTTTATGTGCTACATTTTCAAAGATGAAAGTCTGAGGGTAACCTCAACATTACATTGAAAATCATGTCAATATTTTAATCATTCTTGAGAAATTATAAAACCAGGCTCTCTATTTGTCTGTCACGGAGAAAGTTGTTCGCTATGACGGCAGGCCACATTTTCTTATACGAACTCTCCTTACAAGTGGCCACTTTCTATTGTGCATGAAAGACAGAACGCTAGGTTGCATGAACAGAATTTGCCCGTGTTATCCACCCTCTGTGTCATTTTAAATTTACAAGACATACCTTTATAAAGCTTACTTTCCATTAAGTGGAAAATTCCTCTCGCTAAAATCTTCTATGTTCGCATGCACGGTTCCGCTTAAAAGTTAAATGGACTTCCGCCATGGAGCAACAATTTTTATTCAAAATAATGACAAGTAGGAAATGAGAAGCACTGGCTCACCACGTCGTTTGTTGGAATATGAAACTGTATGCTTATTACTGTATGCTTAAACGATGAAGAGCATAAACAAAATTTCGTGTAAGATTTGTTCATTTCAAAGGTTCATATGTGCATTCATCCTTTCAGGAGCATCGAAAAAGTGTGACACTTATACCTTGGTGCAGTACTTATTCAAGAAGACTGAGCATGTTGTGCATTGCATCAAGCCACATGGAAATAGAAAAGGAAAAGAGTCATATCGCCGATTGCAGCATAGCACAAGAGATCAACTAAAGAAGTCATCTTTGTCAAAAAGTCAAACGCCAAAAGTCGCTCTCGACAACATTTATTGCAAAGTCGGTGACGTCACCGGAGCTCGAAGTCACGGTCAGTTGCCAAGGGGTTTGGGTGATCTTTACAATGCCAGACATGCTGCCAAGAAGGAGAAGGAGAAAGAACTGTTGAATGTTAAAACCAGACCAATTCAAGGGAATGATGCACCAGAAGATGAAAAAGGGGTTTCTCTGGATAGTATGTGGATGCTCCTTGAACGTGCTAAACGTGAAGAGGAATGCAGTAAAGAAGGCAGTTTCATACGCAAATGCAGCATTCATCCCGACTTCATTGTGGTGCTAGCCAATGACAGACAACTGAAGGAAATAGGGCAGTTTTGCACTAATACCAAAGAATTTTGTGTGCTTGGAATTGATCCAACATTCAATGTTTTTAAAGAAAATATTAGTCTCACTGTTACGTCCTACAGAAACCTGAGGTTAGAATGCAAGGCAACAGGACAGCCGCCAGTTTTCCTCGGACCGATGATGCTTCACCAGAAAAAGGATTGGAGAACATACTCCAAGTTTGCATACCATCTGGTCAATACAAAACCAGAGCTTGAATCAGTCTTGGCTTGTGGCACCGACGGGGAAACAGCATTGATCGACGGGTTTTCGAGAAATTTCCGTTACGCTGTTTACCTCAGATGCTTCATTCATGTGAAAGACAACATCAAACGCGAATTAACCCTGCGAGGAATTAAGGCAGATGATAAAAGACGTATCATGGATGAAATCTTTGGTAAGACTGATGGCAGCATTAAGTACTGTGGATTGGTGGATTGCGATTCCGAGGCAGAATTCCGTTCAAAATTGGAGCAGCTTCGATCATCATGGGATGAACGTGAAAATCTGGAAGGAAAGAGGCAATCCTTTCATGAATGGTTTAGTAAAGAAAAGGTAAGGTCTTTGTCTAATTCTATGACAGATTTAAGTGCGACATAGGCACAATCGGGTTGGTTTACTCAAGTTTTGATATTCCGTTTTTGCCCTCCGAGATACCAGGACCCAAGATTCAAAGGGACAATTTTTGAAAGCAAATAGACAGAATCAACATATTTGTGCAATGGTTGTAGGTTGTACAATCTCTGCTGACTGCTACTGCTTTGTTTTTATTTGAAAACAGAGAATATCTTGACAATTCTACACCGTTGTTCGAATTAATTGAACCACTGATAATCTGGTAACAGTTTGGGCATGAAAATACTACACACAACTGCTCTGCCTAATTTGCCTTTCATAGGTCCCTCACTTAGATCTTCCATGTAGATTCCAAACTTTGATACTATTTTTGATCTACTGTGTTATTGTGTTGTGACGTCACAAAGAAATTCATGGGAATCCTTTGAAACAATAGTAGTCTCATCAGCAACTGAATTATGCCGGAAAAGAGCGGTACAAAGTTTCACCTTACATCAACGTATGCAGAATTTCTCTCTCTAAAACATATCCAAAATGTTCTTGAATCTGCCAGGACAACGAAATCTTAAGGGGGAATCATAAAACACACTGTTCGAGCTTTAAAATGATTCCCGCATTGTGTTAAAATTGAAGCTATTTTTCAAGAAATCAGATTTGATAATAGGAAAATCTTGTTGATTAGATTCCGAAAATGTACTTGTTTGTCATATTTGATTAATGAGTTATGACAGGTAAATGTTTTTGTGTCCACTTAGAAAATAAACTGTTAGAAAACATTTCTGTTTCTATTGTTTTCGAGCAAAAGATCTTGGTTTTTATTGTCTTTATTGGCTATTTTTCAGGCTGAAATGATGATATCTTCGATGTTGAAGCCCGTTTGAGTAGATGCAGGGTTGGGAAACCCACCACGCGAATACACCAACAACGATACCGAGGCAGCTAATTTCATGGTTAAGTATGGTCTCAATTTTGATGAAAAAAAGCCGCATGAGTTTATCAGCGAGATTAAAAAAATCATCAGCATCCAGTTCAACAATGAGGACCGTGCTGTCTTCGGCAAGGGCCCTTACAGAGTCAGTGAAAAGTTTCAGCACTTGGCCATCAACGACACAAAATGGAGCACTATGACCCATGCACAGCGAATGGCAAGCGTACGTAAATTCCAGGATAGCGGAATAGCAGCTCAAAAGTCAAAAGCACAGTTTTCGGAAAATTCGCCGAGCACCTCATTATTGCGAAGCACCGGCAGTGAATCGCTGAAAATGTCAATGACTGCACTGTCTTGTGGGATAACGAGCATACCAATGCCAGTTCTCCAAACATTGTTTGAGAAAGCGAAACAGCTCCTATCGAAGAAGGGGCATATTGTACCCCAGCCTGGTGCAAGCAATGGTGCTTACATCGTGGCAGGACACTCTAATAAGATATACATCGTAACACCAGGAAAAGGAGGCAGTCTAGCATGCGATCGTGCTTGTCCAAATCATTCGACCAAGCTTTGTGAGCACATATTGGCAGTTGCAGAGGTGCATGGTTCATTAAAGGAACTGATAGCCTGGTATAAAAGATCAAAGAAGGGTCCCAGTCTTACAAATCTGGCAGTTCAGGGAGGCCCCAAGAGTGCAGGTCGCAAACCAAGCAGCAGGAAACGATCCAATGGAAAAAAAACACCAATTGCTGAATACGTCAACTTGCTCAGTGATGACCAACAAGGTTTTCCAGAGATAGATATCGAGAGTGGGATCAACGAGATTCTCAACAACATTCCAACAACATGCGAGTATACGCCAGTCTCGATTAGCAGTCCTGTTTCAGCTGCATGTCAAGTTGCAAGTGGCCATCAATCAACATCTTTCGTACTCTCGGCTCCACCGATCAATAATGCAGGCGACTTCCGTAGATTTCCAGTTCAGTCCCAACAATTTGCACCGCAACTCCCAACGAATGCTCGGCAATTCTACAACTTGCAAATTCCTCATGAGCCAGCACCAATGCATATCCCACCGGGAATGGTGAGTTTTTTATGTTCACCATTTTGATGTCTTGGATAAGGTATCTGATTTCTCGCAGGGTTGAAATAAAATCCATGGTATTTCAATAGAGTTATTCAATGTCAGTCTTGGGTGTGTCAGACCAAAGGCCTGTTTGAGTTGGGTACGTGCAGGTTTCATTTGGATTCACTTGAATAGTGTTTTGTTTCAATCACTCTGGGTCAAAACAAATATGTTTCTTAGGAGTAGTTTACGTGCTTTCTATCTGATTCTGATAAACTGTATAATGGAAGAACAGGTTGATGAACTCCCGGCAAATTTTAAAGGAAAGTCAAAATCACCTTTTTTATTTATGTGAAAACTATTTAACACGAGGGTCAAATCACTGATTTTTTTTCGTATACCTTCCTTGAAATCACAAATTAAATCACAAACAAAAATCACAAAATCATGCAAAAATGACATGCAGAACGCACCATAAATCACAAATCACCGAAAATTACTGAAAAATCACACGAAAAATCACAAAAAAATCACTAAGATCACAAAAAATCACTACGATAACAAAAAATCACAGAAGGAAATCATGTGATTTCAAAATCACAAAAGTTAGGTACGCTATTTTGAGAAGTGATTTGCCCCACGATTTATCGTGTTCTCGATTTATCATTTACTTTGCAGAAAATGAAATTTGTTTTGCTTTCCAGCATGATCCATTAAATGACATGTTACAATAAATCTTCCATAAAAAGGAAACCGATCTTGGATAGTATGCATCCTCATCTCACTCAACCATCTAACCTCACCTCATCTCCCTCCAAGGCAGCAACCTGAAAATAGCCATGCAATCCCAAAAGGCTCCATACATACGTGCATTCCATGTCTTATAAAGAGAGGGTATTTCAAAGGGGCGTACTACTATCTGATTGGCTAGAATTTGCAGCCATCAAACCAAAAAGAGAAGTTTTACGAGTTTACATTTACCTTTTCTTGCGAGGAAGCTAAACTTTATGTAGTTTCATTGCAAAGTGCCCTTGCAAAAGGGATATGATCAGGCTTTTACAATGACAGGGAATCCATAGCTTTTCCAATAGGCTTTCAATTTCCAATAAACTTTAAACCACAATTCTTTATTCAACAGATCCCTCTAAGCCAAAATGCAGAGGTCTGAGGAAGTGTAGAAACGCCCCGGCAAAAGTTTTCACTAAAATGGCTGCCAGGAACAACTGTCTCCAGGTGTTATGGATGCAGGGGAGAAATCCTAAATCCACCGCTGGCAGCACCTGATGATTTGGTAGTTGTCTATCGTGACATTCGCGAGTTTAATGACCGGTTAACAGGTCAGAAGAGAAGCACAGATGTCCCACAAAATGTCCACTTCCACCTACGTGCCGCATGCATCAAAGCAAGGTATCCTTTTTTTAACTCGAATTACTTCATTGTTCAGCCAGAGTTTGTGAGATCACTACGGCCAGAGCACCTTCAAAGACTTTTCGAAGAGTTTGGTTGGTCCTGCTGATCCTGTTTTTTTTCCTGGCTTCAATGTGCACTAGCAAGGACGTTTTGTTGTTTTGTTTATGAAACTTCAATGTAGATTAAAATAGACGTTTGTTCCTATTATATCTCTTAGTTTCTGCTACGTATTTTGACTGGAGAGGGGCATAAAGCATCTAATGAGAGCGTACCATTTTACGATATACAGCAATATGCTGAAAAAGAATAGCAGATATATTATGTCGCAATGAAAGAGAAACATATGGATCAGGAATGAAACATGTGCGGCACAAAAAGGCGATCGCCGCTACGTATTCAGCACAGGACTCCTCCGTTTGATCACTGCGGCAGATGACGGCAAAATGCCTTGTTGCAGCATTCCTGCATACTAAATATAGCAATCCATATCTATCAACAAAAGAATGAGGCAACAATTAATGCCATGTCTTTTGACTTTGCTAGGAAAGTAATCATAATGCAACGTCGATCAGTCCGAGATGCCTCAGAGGACCTTGTGCAGTTCCCCTTGAAAAGAATTTGGAAATATCATACCAAGTTTATTGTAAATCCAGCGTTTCAAGCAAACACGTATTTTTTAAAAGAAACTAATGTCCGCGGCGGCTGTTTTCTTTTGGCATTTTGCTGTGAAATGTCTCTTACTCATGATGGCGTTGTGGCGCAGTGATGTAAGCCTCTGACTTTGAAGCCATAACAGTCAGGCGGAGTGGGCTCGATACCCGGAAAACCCCATACCCCATCCACCACATGAGCGTCATGACAAGGGGTCGCGGACATGATTAGGTCTGCTCTATTTCTGCGATCCCAGCGCTTGGCGCTGAAAAACGCAAATTCACATTCACCTTCATATTTTTATCAATGGATTTGTAGTGTTCATCTAGTTTTGTTAAACGGCTCACAAATTTCTTAATAAGATCTCAAAAGAAGTAAATAACATAATCGATTTCACTCATTCAAAAAAGCGTACGAGCTTTTTCAGGACAACGGGATTTTTCCACATTTTTGATGGATTTTTCTTGAAAACTAAAGGATTTTTACCTGAGGCGTACGAGATTCTAGGGGAGTGAAATGCCCCTCGCTCAAAATAATGTCCAAACAGTTGCTATTACTGTATGGTATGAAAACATTGTTTTATCACATGTAAAAATCAAACACTGTAAATCTCAGCTTTTATATCCAGGTAGGGTTGTTTCTTGACCTTCGAATAATTTAGCCAACAGTTTCTTATGAACTGTTTCTTGCAAAAAACATTATGCGAGAAAACTCTATTTTATTTTATTGGAGAAAACTAGTTCCCCGTTATCGCACAACAATCCTCTCTTAACTGAAAGGCTTACGTGATATGGTTGATTCCTTTTCAAAAATCATACATGGATGCGATCAACTCTTAATTTTTTCAAATCATAGATATGAATCTTGAAATTACAAAACTGCACAATGGCACAATCCAAGCTAGTTGTACTCCGTTGTGAACTTTAATTTCTCGCTATAATAAAGAGGGGATGCCCAGCAAATAGTTCCCTAAATTGCTCCTAATGGTGCAGAAACCGATCTAAAATAGTGGCGTAAGTATAGAAATATCCTTTGAGTCGTATTCGGTCGTATTATGTCGTTTGCTGTTATTCAGTTATATTATCGATTTTTATACAAAATAGAGGCAAAACGAAGTAATTTATATGTCTCATGCCCAAACTTCTACGAACTTCCAGATGAATAAAGTACTTTTGGCTTTTCAAGATTGATACACATTTACCTATCCTTGTGTAAGAGCATGAAGAAGAGGATAAAGTGAAAATATTCTTTGAACTTGTTTTTAGAAAAGCTGAGAAGTGATTTTTCAGAAGCTTGTGTCAGTCCCAGAGTTTTAATATCCTAGTGATCTGAGAATTAGTCTTCGTTGATAGTTCTTCGTGTTTTTTCATAAGGGTATATGTAAAGGAAGTACCCAACAATGCTTCCCGTACCCAGGGTATCGATAATAAAGACGGTTTTTTATGAAAATGGTTGATGGGATCAATTACAGTGCTTCCTGGTTTTATTCAACAGAAAAGAGACAAATTCTTCTAAATAACAAACCAGAAATTAAAAGGACCACCTGCTTTCTAAGATTGCTCATACATCTGCAACCAGTGGCTTTGCAATGCATCATTAGGCACATGCAAAAAGAAATATAGTTCAAATAACTGGATTAGTTACGTAGACATTTATTTGATTGTTAAATTCCGAAAAATGATAACGATCTGACTCCTTTTATGTGGGGAAGAAAGCATGATCGCGGTTGCATGTTCTCAGTCATTCGCACTGAAAAGCTTCAAATCATTTCCCAAACTTCATGATTACGGATTGCATAATACATGCACTCACACAAAGGACCATTTCGTATAAATAACATCACTGGTAATGATAGGTGGGTGGGCGGGAGGTTGGACAAGTGGTTAGAGAGCTGACTTTGAGATCGCTGTGATACATCGCTGAAGATTCCACATTCTATGTTTTAAAGATAGCCTGTCCAGATTCCAGATTCCAGATTCCATGTTTTAAAGATAGCCAATATTCATGTGCATCTTAGGCATTGTATTGAATAGGCATTGTAGTTCCTAATAAGTGAACTCTTATAACAACATTACAATGACCAAAAGACGCTTTGTTTGGTGACAAACTCAATCTTTCAAAAGAAAACAGGCAATTTTGGATCAACTCACACTTTTGATTTTCCAACTCGCAACTTTCGTTCAACTCAGAACTATCAAATTAAGTGCAACTCGATACTTGCACAATAAGTGCAGCGCGCAACTCGCAACTCGTAAAATAGATGCAACTTGCACTTTACTAAATCACCATTTTGCTTGGTAGTTAATTTGACTGCCTTCCTGCAGAATACAGACATACTTCAGTCAGCCATTGCCAGGGACACAACCCTTTTTGAGGAAGAAGGCAAAGCTGGAGAAGTCCTGGAAATTTTGATAGGAATAAATTCATGGTGGATACCAAAGAGTGGGAGAGACATCCAGACCATTCTGTACGAACTCGGCTCCAAAGAGATTGTACAAATGGCAAGTTATGTTAGGCAGGCATGGGAACCAGTTTTCAAAATATCGCCAATTTTTGTGGATGTAGACACCCTTCTTGCCATCTATTCCAAGGCAAGCCATGAAGAAAAGGTTACTTTCACTACTAAAGGCTAACAGAAGCAACAGATCAAGAAAAAGCGCTGCTTCAATTCCTCAAAAACATTGTTTGCCTGCTGAACAAATCAATGATGCAGAAGATCCAGCAGAGATATGCTACTGGAGCAGATATCATATGTGTTGACAAAATATTGATTACCTCCAACAACCTATCTGGAGGACAAAGGAGAGTAATGGTGCATACATGTGGCCCCACACTGGAAGTGCCAGGATTCGTTTAGATGACACCAGATAAAGGCCTTTTGAAACTTCTCTAGTTTACACGAAACATGTCCAAGTTATCATTAGCTGTTTCTTCCTACACTTTGGCCCTAGCCGATATATCCTAACAAAGAGTCCTTTCATGTGAGGAACACAACGTACAGTTTCTCATCTAGTCAATAATTGCAGGTGAAGAATACCACTAAGAGGCTTATACGTAGGTACTGGTTTACTGCCAGAGCCACTGATAGGTACCAAGGCCCTTGTCCCCTCTTGCACCTTGTATTTACAAAAAAAAAGGCATACAAATGTGCCAAAGCTGACAGTTAACCCTAATCCACATCTTTTCCACCCAAAGGTTTTTCTTGCCACATTTTTCAAAGACATCAACTATGCCCCCCCAAACCTAACTGACCTTTACTAATTATCTATTTGCCACATTTTGACTGAAAAATTTTCAAGCAATAGAGCACAAAGGTCACGTGACAGGCCCATGTTTGGAAGCAGGTAGCAAACAAATCATTGTTTTTGATGATTTCAATGGAAAGATTTGATCATATTATGAAGCATTATACACCAAATGAATCAGTAAACAAAGAGCGTTCATTTGATACTAGAATTTCTGGAATTTGATGATGTCAGCATTTTTTGATAATGATGTCATAATCCCCGCCATTTTGGGCTAATTAGCAAATTTTTTGAAACTTTTCAATTGAAAAGACTCCAATGATTTGTTTATAATGGAGTATTACCACTTTGCAGCTTATTTTTGTCTATTTTCACAGCGAAAAACTTAATTGCACAAATGACATCATTCAAATTGTCTAATTTCTGCCAAAACAACACTCCAAAGTCATTAATGTTGATGAAATTATGTTTTCATATCAAATTTGAGGCCGAAGTGAACCAAAAACTGCAAAATGTTAACGCAAAAACTTCTACCTTCCTTAAATTCAAATTTAACTTGGAAGCCTGATTTTCATTGATTTTCAACTTCACGATGTCACTGTGACGTAATAAGGTGCAGCAGTCACACCCAAATTACACTATATGCTTGAAACTACTTGAACTTTAACGGTGCCAAGTTGTATTGAATTCTGAAGAGGCTAAGGCAGTTTTCAGAGGGGGGTGGAAAGAACCCCCCCATAAATGGTAGCTCAGAAAAAGCCCATCTGGATTAGGGTTAAACAAGAATCTACAAGTGCATTTTGCTCAACTGTGAATGCAACTTTATTATCAGTATCTATCTATAACTTTTGCTGCCTTAGGCCCCGTCCACACATATTGGGATATTTTTGAAAATGCACCTCTTTAATCTACCCTCGGCCATGTTGTCATCGATTTGATGCCCAAAGACCTCTGATGATGATGTGGGCCCATATTTGTCCTATTTCGCTGTTTTGGAATCATAATATTTTGGGTAGGCCACTTTTTTGGTATTCTGTTATTTCGCTGAATACCGCTAGCCAGCAAAGTAAGTCCCAATTGAAATGAACAGTCTTGCTTGCTTAACTCAGATTTCTCGAAGTGGTGCTGCTACTGGAGATGTGTAGGACTCCCCATCATATCTTTGAAATAAACATTATTATACTATTACTATACTGCTCCCGATTACTATAGGAAAAGAGAATGTGGAAGCACCTAGTCACCTGTATGGAAAAAAAAGCTGACTCTTTTCCCAAGACTATGTTCTAAGAACTATGTCAAGACTATGTACTTAGAACTATGTTCTAAGGTCTCCTGAAGGTGCTATAGTTGCACTACGTATATATAGCTCTTGCAGATGTCCATACGATGCAAAGGAAAACATGGCGCACTGTGATCACTGCAAGGTATGGTTTCATCAAAGGTGTATGAGTATACCTCAAACAGTTTTTGAAGAGTGGGGTATTTCATGGTATTGTAAAGGGTGTGGGAAATGGCATACCGGAAAAAGAGGACCCAGGACCCTCACCAGGACCAGGACCAGGACCCGGAAGAGGACCCGGAAGAGGACTCTAAGGAGGACCCGGAAGAGGACCCTAGGGAGGACCCGGAAGAGGACCCTATGGAGGACCTGGAAGAGGACTCAAGGGAGGACTCTAAGGAGGACCTTTACCAGGACCCTTTGGAGGACTGTTGCGATTAAAATGTCTCTTCTTTTGTAACTTTCACAAGTAGATTTTTGGGCATATTGCACCTCACATTAACCATTGATTATATATTGTTGTGGGTGCGAATTCCTGTCATACATTCTTGATCCTAATATATACTTTAAAAGCATTTGAAATAACAATGAGATCATAAGAAATCGAAGAAACCTCGGCTGTCAAAAAGGACCTAAATTACAGAAACTCATATTTGAATTTCTTGCGTGATATAAGGGGTGGAACAAAAAGAATGCGACCTTAGTTAAGTAACACGTTCAAATGCACGTATTTTCCATAAGAAACTAAGGTCCGAGGCTGGTAAGCAGTTTCCCAGATGTGGGAGCCTTTTGTGTTACCAAAAGTTTCTTACGTATTTTTTATATCTTTAATGACGGAAGTGCAGAGATCTTTCAGTTTTGTTAAAAGTTCTCCCAAATTAAGATTCAAAGCAACTAAAGAACATAATTTGCACTCAGAATGATGTCCAAACAATTGCTTTTTCTGTAGAGTCTCCAAACACTTTTGGGTAACCTGGGAAAATTAGCACTGCAGCTTACAAAGATTTTGTAGCTTTTAATTTCAGGTAGGGTTGTTCCTCTACTTGCAAAAAACTGACTTTTCCATTTCTTATAAGCTGTCTCTTATAAAAGATGTGTGTATTATTCTTCTACAATTCTGAACAAAAGATCGATAGACTTGTGAAGTGCAGAAGCAACCTTCCCGCGGAGGAACACATACCAGGCTAAATGTATTCACAGGGACACTATGAGGGACGCAATGACTATTTTTTTTCTATTTCATCTTTTTTATCCATGGCAGCCCCTCAGTCGAGGACTGAATTACAGGGGGGCATGCTAAAATATACAAAAAAATATTCAATCAAATTAATGTAACAAAATAAAACTCGATAACATAATTACAATCTTGAAAGGAAATTTCAAAAAGATATACGTTTACAAAAAAGGAGGTATCGTTGATTCTTCGAGAACAGATGATCATTTTATGGCTTTCATAAAATCTTTTAAAGTTGACGTATTTTTAGTCTTTAGCCATTCCAAAGTTTTGCACCCTGGTAAGAGAAACATCTCTACCGAGAAGCATCGGACTACTGCAATGGGATTAAATTCTGCATCAGTGCCCCCGGTTCCTACGTCTATGAGTCACATTGTTGATTATGTGTGACATAGTATCTTAATCTTTTGTCAAACATGATGTTTTACCTAAGATTTAATTGACAGTTATATCAACAAAATATCCTCACGAAAACACTGCAAACCTCTTCAAGTTCACGCTAGCCTTCGATCACATGAGAAACAAGGCAGCCGATAAACATACTTTGTGTGCCAAGGTTCCCGAGTGCTGAAGCTTTGGAGGTAGATGCTTTTTTTTCCTTCGATTTCCACATTCAATTACGATGCAGTCACTGCCCAAATATTATCGGGATCAGGAACGTAGGCAGCACCTCAAACTTGGGGGGCACGACACTTCAAGGGAACTTTTTCCTTAAGAAAAAAGGGGCATTTTTTAAAAGAAAGGCATTTTCTAAAATAGAAAAGGCACTTCTTTGTTTGTTGCAAAATCTTGGGGGGCACGTGCCCCCAATGCCCCCGGTCAAACGTCTATGATCGGGAAGTTTTAATTTTTGGGCAAAGCTGACGCATGGTATCTACAAACCATGTGTAGGCTAGTTACATGGAAGCGCAAATTGAAATAGAAACCTGGTAAGGAATCTGAGGCTGTATTCTTTTGTGCAGCTCCTTGCATTACGCAAGGAACTCAGATATCAGTTTCTACAATCTGGTTCATTTTTACAGCCAAAGGTTCCTTACAAGTTTCTTAAATTTTTTATGCTCTAACTATTATTTCAAACGCTTTTAAAGTATCTATTAGGATCGAGAATGTATGACAGGAATTCACACCCAAAACAATATATATAATAAATGGTAAATGTGAGGTGCAATGCCAAAACTCTACTTTTGAAAGTTACAAAAGAAGAAACATTTTAATCCCAACAGTCCTCCCTAAGGTCCTGGTAAAGGTCCTCTTCCAGGTCCTTCCTAGGGTCCTCTTCCGGGTCCTCCCCAGAGTCCTCTTCCGGGTCCTCTTCCGGGTCCTGGTCCTGTTGAGGGTCCTGGGTCCTCTTTTTCCGGTATGCCGTGGGAAATAGCTTCGTTAGTAGCATTGAGAAATGTGTGTCAAGGAAGTTAACTCCAAATTCACAAAAGTGCGGCTAGCATTTTAAATTGAAGGATTACCCCAAGGAGCAACAGACAATCATGCTAAAGATGGTGTCAGATGTATTTTTTATCGAGATCCTTTGCGCTCCATGATAAATTCATCACCTGAATTAAAATCCAAACATTATGAGACACAAGGGATTATCATAAAAATAATAGCCAAGTAAAAATAGAACAATCTGCGGTGGAACATGCTGTAATTAAGAATTAAAGTGTTTGGAATTAGTACTTTCCTGAAATGGATTCTTTGCCGAAATTGTCTAATTTTGGTTTTTCAAATGAAATTGGATTTATGTTGTTCCTTACTCAATGGGTTTGTATTAGATCATAATTCACAAATAAAATTTACAACAGGCCATTTGTAAACTCCGGCATTTGGCATCCGCCATTGACATTCAGCATCGCGGCATCAATGTCAAGTATGTTACTTATGCAAATTAGAAGATTCAACAGTCCTACCAGTTATCAAAGCTTTGGTACAATAACAATGAAGTTATGCATGGTTTTGTTTAACCTTTGTAAGTAGGAGTTGAAATGTGCAGATATGTTTTTGAATTTCAAATTAAGACCAAAGAAACACATGCAATCTGATTTCAGCGCTTCATGCCCTCCCATAACACTTCCGTAATTTACACATTATCCAGGTACAATTATGCATTTCTGAAGTCATAAGCAATAAAATTCACACAAAACATGTTGTCCAAAAATAAATTCAGCACCAAAAAACAGTCACGGCAAGAAGTGATTTGGTTTATACATATTTTTTCCTTCGGAATCTATGGTTAAAAGTCTAGTTTCCAAGGGTTTCCCAAAAAAATATCATGTGTACACTTCGAGTTTCACTATTGTTTTCCTAGATGGGATATTGCGGTTAAAAGCACATTTCGTTTTCACATTAATTTTCCAAGGTAAACATCTGATTTCCCAAGTTGGAAATTTTGGGTAAACGTCGTTTTCCTTGAAGGAAACGGCAGGGAAATTTGTACATGAGTTTTCACTGTTGGAAAAAATGGGTAAATTCAGTGTTTCGCATAGGTTTATTAAGAGGAAATGTTACATGTTTCACTGGTTTCTGCGGTTGGAAAACATTGGTAAATTTGGAGTTTCGCATAAATTTATTAGGGCGAAACGTTACGTGTTGACTTGTTTTCCAAATGAGGGTACCAAGTAAAATTCAATCATCTTGTGATACTCAGCTTTCCTGGCCTTCTTGGTATGGAAATCTTAGCAAAGACGTTTCAGTTCGGAAAACCAGCATAATAACATTTCTATACGTTTTGATTAGTATAAATTATAAACAGTGCTGTTATGACACAGCCTTAGATCCCAATTCAGCTTTTGAATGTATGCACCAACATGCCTGTTATGTCCACACCTTACCTACAAACGCCATTAACATTGACAGGAGATACCACAAGACAGACAATATCTTCACTTTGATTTGTATCATTTCTATAACTAATAGACACTCGTTCCATACAAAATATCGACAAATGTATGGAACAGCTATCAACTTTAAAAACAGTTCATTTTTTTGGGAGTCCCTAATTTAAGGTTCAAGAACCAAGAACCAGAACCAAGAACCAAGAACCAAACCACCCTAATTCAAGAACCGGAATTTAAGAACCAAGTTTAGACACCCTAATTTAAGAACCGGAATTTAAGAACCAAGTTTAGACACCCTAATTTAAGAACCGGAATTTAAGAACCAAGTTTAGACACCCTAATTTAAGAACAAGAACTTAAGAACTAAGTTTAGACACCCTAATTTAAGAACCGGAATTTAAGAACCAAGTTTAGACACCCTAATTTAAGAACAAGAACTTAAGAACCAAGTTTAGACACCCTAATTTAAGAACCGGAATTTAAGAACCAAGTTTAGACACCCTAATTTAAGAACCGGAACTTAAGAACCAAGTTTAGATGCCCTAATTTAAGAACCAGAATTTAAGAACCAAGTTTAGATGCCCTAATTTAAGAACCAGAATTTAAGAACCAAGTTTAGAGACCCTAATTTAAGAACCGGAATTTAAGAACCAAGTTTAGACGCCCTAATTTAAGAACCGGAATTTAAGAACCAAGTTTAGGTGCCCTAATTTAAGCACCAGAATTTAAGAACCAAGTTTAGGCGCCCCAATTTAAGAACCGGAATTTAAGAACCAAGGCACCCTAATTTAAGAACCAGAATTTAAGAACCAAGTTTAGACGCCCTAATTTAAGGGACTGAGTGGCCTCACTGGAATTCATTTCAAATTGGTTGAAATAACACTTTGTTGCAAGCTCTTGATCGTATCCCATTTTGATGCACTTTGCGACCAGACTAAAAGTTAACTTTTGCAGTATTTGTTATTTGATTATCTATCTATTCTATTTTTCATTAATTTTGTTATTTGTTAATTTCCTATTTCGTTATTAGGTAATTAACTCCGTTTCTTATTCAACAAAAGGAAAAATGAATAGAATTTTTCATTTTCGTGTTTGGCACGCGAAAATCACCACAATTAGATATGCCTGGCTTTTCTGGAGAAACCTCAATTTTCTGAAGAAAAAACCTGGTTTATCTCAGATAATCCTAGAAACCAAGCTTTTCTCGGATAAACTTAGCATTTCTCCAGATAAATCTCTGGATAAACTAGGTTTTTCACCAGAAAGCAAGAAGGCTGGTTTTTCTGACTAAAAGCGGGCTCATCAGAAAAACCAAGTCTTTCTGCAGATAACCTAGGATTTTCTCCAGAGTGCAAGACTGCGTTTTATCTAACTGAATGTGAGGTCGTCATCGGAAGGACTATGCTTATCCGCAGCTTTACGTATCGAAACTTTACAAGCTCAGATCATAATCGGACAACAAATGTTTCATGCAGTACTAAAGTGAAACTTTGGGGGGGGGGTAAGTTCAGCACCTACACTTTTTATCTCACACCGCCTACCACGGCAGAGAGACCTTTCAAAATATAGGTGGTCTTGAGATTCATACGAAGCATGTCCTGCAGATGATCAAGGGGCGTATCACTTTCCATAAATCCTGTATACCTTTGGCAAAAGATCCTTTGTTTTCAAGAAAAATCCATGAAAAATCTCTGAAAATTCTATTGTTTTCAAAAAACTCTCTTACACTTTTCTGGAAGAGTGTATGGCACACGAAAATCACCACAATAAGATGAACCTGTAAACCTAGTTTTCCTGGTGAAAAACCTGGTTTATCTGAGCAGATAATCCTAAGTTATCTGTGAAAAACTAGGTTTCACAAGAAACAATCACTTCGAGATAAACAAGGTTTTCCTGAATGAAAGCAAGGCTCGTCAGACAAATAAGGTTTTTTAAAACTACTGTATGTTTTTCTAGAGAAAACGATCCAGAAAAACTTGGTTTTCAAAAACTAGCATTTTCTGGAGAAAACCAGGTTTTTCTCCGATAAACCAGGTTTATATGGAGAAAAACTAGGTTTATCTGAGAAAAACCTGGTTTATCTAATTGTGGTGATTTTGGGGTGCCATAGTTGTGATGTCTATGGCACGCCATTTGCACAAAAATGACATAATATAGGATTATGTCATATAAACTAGGACTCAGTTCAGTTTTCATTTTAAAATTCACAACATACAAGTTTCAATATAAAATACATTAAATACAAGAATACAGATATATATGTAAAAAGAAAAAAAAAACAATACAAACACCTAAATTAATCTAAGAAAGAGAAACCTGTATGTGGGGAATTCCTTAAAGGAGGAGCTCTCTCAATAGATAAACTAATCGAGGAGAGAGCACCCCCTAAAACCTGGTCTATGTGCACATAAACTAGTATTATGTTACATAAACTATGATTATGTACATAATCCTTGTTTATGTGCACATAATCTTAGTTTATGTAACATAATCCTAAGTTATGTCATTTTTGTGCAAATGACATTCCATAGATGTCCTGTTTTGTTCACTTTCACTTTCATAAGCATAAAAGGGTTTACACAAAGTTCAGGAATGTTGGTTCTGAAATTATAAACTTGATTCTTAAATCCCGGTTCTTAAATTAGGGTGTCTAAACTTGGTTCTTAAATTCTGCTTCTTAAATTAGGGTGTCTAAACTTGGTTCTTAAATTCTGGTTCTTAAATTAGGGTGTCTAAACTTGGTTCGTAAATTCTGGTTCTTAAATTAGGGTGCCTAAACTTGGTTCTTAAATTACGGTTCTTAAATTAGGGTGTCTAAACTTGGTTCTTAAATTCTGGTTCTTAAATTAGGGTGTCTAAACTTGGTTCTTAAATTCTGGTTCTTAAATTAGGGTGTCTAAACTTGGTTCGTAAATTCTGGTTCTTAAATTAGGGTGTCTAAACTTGGTTCTTAAATTCTGGTTCTTAAATTAGGGTGTCTAAACTTGGTTCGTAAATTCTGGTTCTTAAATTAGGGTGTCTAAACTTGGTTCTTAAATTACGGTTCTTAAATTAGGGTGTCTAAACTTGGTTCGTAAATTCTGGTTCTTAAATTAGGGTGTCTAAACTTGGTTCTTAAATTCTGGTTCTTAAATTAGGGTGTCTAAACTTGGTTCTTAAATTCTGGTTCTTAAATTAGGGTGACTAAACTTGGTTCTTAAATTCCGGTTCTTAAATTAGGGTGTCTAAACTTGTTTCTTCAATTCCGGTTCTCAAATTAGGGTGTCTAAACTTGGTTCTTAAATTCTGGTTCTTAAATTAGGGTGTCTAAACTTGGTTCTTAAATTCCGGTTCTTGAATTAGGGTGTCTAAGCTTGGTTCTTAAATTCTGGTTCTTAAATTAGGGTAGTTTGGTTCTTGGTTCTTGGTTCTGGTTCTTGGTTCTTGAATCTTAAATTAGGGACTCCCCATTTTTTTAACATGTAGCTACATAAATCTGAAGAACCGCAAATGACATTTAATAACAAGATGAGCTTGTTGCAAATATTGTCCTTCACATTTTCCTTAATACTCATGATGCTTAAAGCGAATTGTGTCAGCAATAGGTTTCCTTCTACCACACCAAGCTTTAAAAATTCTTGTATAGAGAGCTTGCCTGCTATTCTAGCTTTGTAAAGGAGTGTTGAAGATAATATGTTGCAAAACGTAGGTTCAATTTTCAGCAGCTTCCTTGAAGTAATTAGTTACACTGTCACTTCCAAAGCAAATTTATACATCTTACCTATTAATGAACAAAACTATTTTACTAAGTTATATATACGGTCAGAAGATACATAACTAAATTCACTAAAATCAAATTCGCTTCTGAAAGCATAGTAATTTTCACTTTGCGTTTATTCGATCGTTCCATTTGTTATCATAATTCAGAAGCTGCCACTCAATGTTAGTAAACATAACCAAGCTCCTGTAAGTAAACAAATTTTACAGGAACTGAAACCTTAAAGAAAATCTGTAAGCATACATAAGTCTTCAACAAAATAGCTATGCAAAAACAATCGAATATGGCATGAGTCCACAGATCTACGTCAAAAGGATTTTCTGATATCTGATGGAGAAGAACTTGACTGCAAGCGGCTTGACGCTGAGGGCACTTTTTATGTGTTTAAATTGCCTTTCAAAGTCATTTCATATTTAGCATCGGCAATAATGAATAAGGCCTGACCAGAAACAAGAAACAGACTGGAGAGCTGCGTTGTTTCGCTTTCTTCGTATTCGTAAGACTAAAGTGCCTCTGTTCTCACCTATCATATGATACGTTTCTGGGAGCCAGTTATTAGAAACTAGGAAATTTTAACAATGAAGTAAAATTGAAGCATTTTGATATGAATTGGATCAGATAGAATTAAACACCACGTTTCGAGCATAGTCCGTTATTAAAGTAACTCTGCTTTCCGCTCCAGTGAGCAGCGACTTGCCGGCTTGCCATACCACCCTCCGAAAACAGTTAATTTCTCCAATATATCACGAAAGTTAAAAGAATGCTGTTCTGAATAGTCTTTGCAGTGTGGAAAAATATATAAATCGCAATGTTCCCTTTAAGGCTGGCTTCGCAAATTATTTTTCAAAACTTTTTGTTGATTTCAGAAAAGTGGATTTATCTCTAAAACTATTCAAATTTTTTTCGGCTTTCATTCGCTACAACTTCAGCTAGGCTGTTGATATACAACTTCGCCAAATCTGATTGAAAAATCGGAGGGCCCCTTGAACAACGGCTTTTGCCGAAGGGCAACCCTTCTTAAATATATGAAATGAAATGAAGTTAGGCTAGATTTCTAGCAATCGAATTTCATATTTCTGCTTATTTTTAAGGGTAGGAACCTCTGTCAACAGATCAGCACATAAGAATGAGTTGAATGCTTTTGTGAAAAAGTTCGGTTTCAGATCTGTGTGCATTGTGAACTCGAAGAGGAAAATTTATTTGGCTGAACTCTTGAACTTTGAATCGAAACAAACTGCTGACAAAGGTTTCTACTATTTGTTGTCGAAAAATGACAGAAATATTAAGTTTGATTGCGAGAAATCTAGCCCGTGATCACGAGGAGGGGGGGATATTCCATAGTAAAGGTACCTGGGGATGTGCCGCCTGCAAGGGTATCCTTTTTTGAACATTTAGTCTAGCCAAGGGTATGCTTTTTGCAATTTTAGTCGAGTTTAGTCTTGGCAAGGGTATGCTTCTTTGGAAATTTTGGTAAAAGAAATGTCAAAATTTGGTATTTCCTGTAAAAAAACCCAATCTTTTTTAAATTTTGGTCCATGGAATGCAAAAATTTGGCAAGTTTTTTGTCGCCAACTCAAGGTACTTGTGATGGAGAAATTAGTCTAGCTAGGGGCATCATTCTCACAAAAATTGGTCTAGCCAATGGTTCCATTTTGAAACTGTGGGCGGCACACCCGTACCCAAAATTTAGCCGAGAGGCCCCCCCCCCCCCGTTATCTAATCTAGCTTTTTCAGCTAGACTTGGTAAAGATGCAGTTCAAGAACCTACCTAAAAATGTAGGGTACGAAAACCAAACATTTTTTGAGGAGTGTTGGAGATAAACCCATTTTTCTGAAATCGACAATTAGCAACAAAGACTATGTAAAGCAATGTCATTTTTACCGCTTTTCGATAGATCGAACGCTATTTGAGAAATTATCTGTTTTCTGAGTAGAGTGGTTTTGCAGAACAGCGATTCGCTGCTCACTGGAGGGGAAACCAGAGTTACGTTAAGCGAGATTGACAAGGGTCCATGCTCAAAACGTATCTTATCAAAGCTGATTGTAATTACTTTATTTCTTTATCTTTGTAAATTTTCCCAGAGGCAACAAAGAATTTTTATGGGCACTCTACCAATTTAGTTATTAATCAAGGACGTCTTCAGCTTGTCGGATGGTCTCCTTTTCATGGGTGACTCTGGAACCACTCTTCTCTTCTTTAACACCTGCTTCGATTCATCAGCAGCTTTGTCCTTGCTGTGTCTGTCCAGCTCCTCGATCAGTTGGTCTAACTTGGCGCATCGCCAGCCAGGCGACTTGACTTTCAGGGTGTTTCCCTGATCTTCCTTGTCAGACATACACTCTTGGGTAACACCCGACCATAATGCCCACTCCTCCTCTGCTATGCGGCGCTTGAAGAACTGTGACAGAGATTGAAGGAGAGATGTTACGATAAACTGTGTAATGATTTAATTACAGTAAGGCCCCACATTTAAGAAACCACTTTTTCACATCTTAGGCTAATACGTTTTTATATCTATGATATGATACTTGTCACTTCTAGGCTCAAGTTTCTTAAGTTTCTAACTCACTTTCTGGAAAGTCCGAGATGATAAGTTATGATGGCCGTGGGTTTCCCTCTCTGACCCTAGACAGGTGCTACTGCTCCGGAGCCAGAGCAGACCTGGAGCTGTGGAGGCAGGGCTGCTCAATGCCCTGATAGTCCAGAAAAGGACTACCCACTACCTTGGTTTTAGACAGAGTTTCCCTCTCTGGCCCTAGACAGGTGCTACCACTCCGGAGCCTGAGCAGACCTGGAGCTATGGAGGCAGGAATGCTCACTTCCCTTGCAGACCCTTGAGGGCTGTCCACTACCAACCTAGCCCTAGTGGAAATAATGTGATATGAAGAAATAAATGTTCCTACTAGCCAAAAAATCTCCTTATTTTGACACAATTACCAACAGTCAAAGATATAAAGATAGCAGAACAATTTTGCAACCAGAAAACGTTCCCTGGCACAAAAGACCTGGAGAAACAATGCTACAATACTTTTGATTACTCTGAAAAATTTGATTATTGACATCTTTGTTTTCATTTCAAACAACTCTCATAACAAAATTCAAATGATAGGAACTTTTTAAGTTGAAAGATCTGTAAAATTTCTTTTGGATATTTTCCCAGAAAGTTAGGAGAAAATTTTGTGACCCAAATTTGTCACACAACAATACATATTGTGGATATGTGTACAATGCCAGTTTGCTATTTGGAGAAAAAGTATTCTGCTCCTTATAGACCACTCACAAATCTAGGAGAAATCAACAACAAACATTGACCGATTAACTTAATTAACTATTTGTACCCATCCATTTAAATAGTCTTCAAAGAGCTGGCAAAGATAGTATTCCCCTTCAACTTCACCTTCATCAATATCAAAGTATCTAACAAAGAGATCTGGATTATCAATATCATCGCTGTCCTCATCAACATCCTCCACCACAGCCCTATACCAACAATCCTCACCAGTTGAACTATCTGTGTACATGTGCATCATTGTGGCACCAATTAAATCATCTTATGTTATGGGGACCAGCTGTATGTCTTCATTGACAAGATCTTCCATTAGCCTACCGGGTGAGCCAGAAAAAGTTCCCACTTTTGAAAATTCATAACACCAAGACTGCGACACGGATTTGAATCATACAAATTGTAGTTAAAAGTCGAAAGATCAAAGTATTTTTGTGATTTTTTTCGCTGTCCTACCAGCACTACAAATATTGGTAAATTCAACTTTATAAAAATTTCATGGTTGCAAAATCACGGAAAAAGGGCCTAAAACATTGATCAAATCTTAAGGATTCTATTCAAATCGAACAATAGGCCATGGGCGTTTTACCTCCCTCAAGAGTTATGAGACATCAATTTTCAAACAAATACGAAAGATTTTCAATGCCAAGGAAATTAACGCCTAGAGGATATCTCTCACCCATGAGAAGTTGCATTTCCTTCATTATTCTGTGCGAGAGGTCATTTATGAATTGATCGATGTTTTTGGCCATTTTTCAGTAATCAATCAACCATGAAATTTTTGTAAAGTTGAATTTACCTATATTTGTAGTGCTGGTAGGACAGCGAGAAAAATCACAAAAATACTTTGATCTTTCGGCTTCTAACTAGAATTTGAATGATTCAAATCTGTGAAGTAGCGTTGGTGTTATGAATTTTCAAAAGTGGGAACTTTTTTCTGGCTCACCCGGTATATTTGTAAATATTATCATCTTCATCATCATACCTTACTTCAAACAATGGATTTTCACCTGAACCACCTGACAATACTACACCATAATACCAACTTTCTTGGCCTTCTTCATTTGCAAAACGCTGACAAATTCTCTTCCCTATCAAATCCTTTGCACATGAGATAATTAGGACTGACTTTGCTAATTCTCTATCAATCTTCCTTTTTTTACCAGATTTTTAATGGGTTCTCTTTTTACGTTTGTTTGAAAATTCTCCCTCTTTTCTTGCTACATCTTTGCCCAATAACTTTTCTTTTTCTCTCACAAAACTTTCCTTGTAAAGTAACAAAACTGTTCTTGCATCTTTCTCATTCTCCACACCATTGCCATTTACCCCGTTATCCCTCCCCCCACTCTTAATGATCTCCACAAGATTCTGTATCATTTGCTCCGCTGAATAAGGTTTTCCTCCACTACTTTGTTGAAACACTTTTTTATCTTCATGAGTAGCACCCAGAACTTTCACCCTAAACCTTATCTGAAGCCAAAGCATCTCCCTTTTGTTATTCACTCCATGTGTTTCACTGAGCTTTTCCCTCACCTCTGATTCTGTTTTCCACAAACCAACCTTTTCAACTTTGCTGTGAAGACTTTGTTTTAAAATTTGTAATTCTCTTTGTTTCTTTTGTTTCTCTTTCAATTTATCAGCATTCTTTTTTGCTCTCTCTTTTAAAACCTTTTCCTTTATGTTGATATATTTTTCCCTTTGAATGTTCTTTGACTTTCTTGCAACTTCCATCATCTTTGCTCTTTTCTCTTCACTAAGATTTGCCCTCCAATCTGCTGTTTTGTTAGCCTTAAACATTAACAAACCTTCAATGGCAAAATCTGTCGCTTTTGGTTTCAGTTTCATCAAATAATCTAACATTCCAAAATCTCTTTCTGCTAACACATTGCTTTTCTTCACACTTTCTGTTTCTTCCATAAAATTCTTGTTGCTTGATTTATCCCACAAAACCCCGCCTTTCAAATGATCTCCCAAAAGCCTCTTTGTAACAACTGTAAACCCACTAAATATTACTTCAAGACATTGCTTAGTCAATCCATCAAAATCTTCATCTCTTGGCAAAATCAAACAATCAAAAACTTCATCCTTGTGAATATCTACTCGTCCATCAAAAACCTTAACATTTCCTTTCATAAATTCAGTAGCATCAGATGCCCATGACGGAAAACAATCAGAAAGACTTTGATACAATTCATTCATGTCAACAATATGACCAGCCTTTTCAATACACCTCCAAAGAGACCCAGTTATCAATTTATCAATTAAACCTAGAGCTCTACACGCAGCCATGAATGTAGTTACTTGTAAATCATTTCGAACTGCTGACAAAAGTTTATCATCACCACAAACTCTCTCAATAAATACTTCCAAGTGATCTTTCAAACAGTCCCTGCAGCATTAAAAAATAAAACGTTGAATTGGTTACCAAAAAAAGGAGCCAAAGGAATAGACTCAACACCATGTTCTGCTTTCAAGAAGGTTTGAAAATCCACCATTCTTCCTGACTTTTCACAACCCCTCTCTTGAACAGACTTACAGACAGTGCGAATCAACCTATAAACACCAGACTCACCCTTGCTGTACCCACCATTTGCCAGTGATCCAACTTTCTGACTGCCCCAGCAAAGTGAGTCCCAGATCTTACAACATGCTTCAGCCAACCAGGTAGTGCAAACCACAAAAAGATCCATTGATAGTAGCCATCTTGCTTTGCTCCATTTCTGACATTTTCTCCCATTCTAAAACAACAGTTGGCAAAACATCCTTTCTGAAACAAGTAAGTAAATCATTAAACTTCTTCTGCACTGCACAATGATCGGACATAACATTTTTAATACTCTTTATTATTTTTTGGGCAGAACTACTACTTTCTTTATCATATTCCTTAAACATTTCATTGACATCTTTTAAAATATCCTCAAGAACTGTCAACTGTGATGCTGCATCTCCAGAAGCTGTTTCACGGAAACCAGTAACTAAAGAACTCCCATCATTCTTGACTATGTCATAAGTGATGAAACTTCTTCCTTTCTTTGATGTTCCATCAGAATGCAAAGTACGGCTCTCACTATCCCAGTTCTCAGTCAGTTCATCTGCTACCTGCAACTTAGACTTATCCTGAGTCGTAGTTTAGCTATTTGACTAACTGATATACCGCTACAACTACGACTCATGATCTGACTGTGTATTGAAACGATTGCATTTAGAAAGCCTCATTTTCATATCGAGGTCACTGTCCTTAAACAACATTACCCCCTGCAAAAAATTTGTACAATGGTTACCAGGATACAAAGCAGATTGGAAGATCATTCAAAGATGGCAGCTCGAAGTGGCAGCGACAGCCCAACAAAAGGAGACTGATTTCACTAGGAAGGAGACTGTGATCTTGAAAAGTTCTTGAAAACTTGCGGAAAATCCTCAGTTGTTCAGAGGTTCATCCTCAGATGTATCGCCTTTGTATCAAATTTGAAACATCGGTTTCTGGCCGTCGCAAAGGAAGCTTTGCAGGGGGGTGTAATGGTCTAAATTTGCCGAAAAAGGGCGTGGTCATTGGATGTGGTCATTAGACCTAGTCATGTCTGAGAAGTGTCTTTATTTATTGGTTCTCTCAGGCATTAATTCAAGGAATTTTCATCACTGCACAAAACAGCGTAAAATGCAGTCTTTTGGTCAAAAGGATGTAGCAAAAGGGTGTGGCAATTGGTTTTGCAAAGTCATTGAGGACAAAGACTATATGAAATGTAACATTTTTAATGCACCGGACAGCATAATTGCGAATTGATCGGCAAACACCATTACATTATTTGTCCGCGTAGAGGTTGTGCAGCAAAAAGCCAGAGATCAGAGATGCATAAATCTAGGGGACCCAGGGGCATGCTATTAGTCACACAATAACTCACTGTTATGTGAACAACTTTTAGAGAATGTCGACTAATTATTGCTGAGCAGAGATGGCCCAAATTTTACCACTTTACCGAAAAATGCAGGTTTGAGGGTTCATTTGCCGACTGATGCTTTTTTCAGGGGGGGTGTCACACCCCCCACACCCCCACGTCGCGACAGCCCTGTCTGGCACTACAATGGTCTCTTTCCGTTGCACGACCATGACACGTCTCAAAAGAAATCAGTTTTTCATTCATGGACTTGAACGAATTTAAATACATGCAATTTTTGAAAAACCAAGAATTTGCGCCAGTACTGAAAGTTTCCTAAGATTATCAGATTTTCAGCACCCACTTAGAGTTGCTTACGAGTTCCTTAAAGGTTGCATAACATTCTCTATATTCCCTCCTGAACTTCCGAAACAAAGGTTGTTGAAGCCATGCCAATGTTTAGACTCTATTCAAGTTACCTTCTAAGTAATTATTATGGGAAAGAAGTGAAAATAGAGTAAAATATGTCAGGGATTTCCTTTATTAAAAATGAATAGTTCTTAAGTAGTTATCTTTTCCCACTACTGGAGTTTCTTAATTTTTTGGCGATCTGAGAGTTGATTTTCTTATAATCGGTTACAGTACTTAAAAAGAAGGAGTATGTGGTGCGTGTATTGATTATCACGATTTGAACATTGATAAAACACTTGGTCATTTATCTAATTACCTTTCAACTTCTTTTGAGGCTGCAGAATGCTCTCAACTTTCGCTTGAGGTCTTTGCTCTTCAAAATCAACCACTGGCAAGTTTCACAAATTATTTTGCAAGGATTTCATGATGCAGGAATGAGGGACATTCAAAACGATTTTTAAGATTTAACTTGAACTTGACAAGAGTACAAAGATATTGTTTGCAAGGAGTTGGCTTGTGCTGTCAGAGATGGACTGCAGTATGGGCTTTTGAATTGTGAGTTTTTAAAATTTAGCTCAAAAACAATGGCTCAGCAAATATTTTCCAGCATTTTCCTTGATTTGGCTTTAAAATGTTTTAAAAATTAATAGATGAATTTACATTATATTTTCCATATCATAAGCAAAGACTACTGGCATACATGTATGAGTTATGTCAAAAAGAAAAAAGAAATAATTACACTACTCATGTGTTTGAAGGAAGTTCATGTGAAAGAAAGAAATCATTTATTTGAGAGCAATGTCCCACTCAACACGATTTTAAAGACAAATGACGGATATATAGCGGCAAGTTTAAAAATAGAACAAAACTTGGGCGCCTGCCATCATTTGTTCAATTGTTTTGATATAACCTCTGGAGATGATCAAATACAATAATGGAATACAATAGATCATATTTAGAGATCCCAGGGCCCTGATTTAAGTTGTCTTAGATTATGCCTTAGCAATTGGATGGTCTGTTACCATTGTCAAGCAAAATTTTGAATCACCACTGACCTATGCTCAAACCATGTACGACCATGGTCAGAGATTATTTCATAGTCATATGTTTTTGCAGGGATAAAACTTTCCTGGATGAAATTTCGTCAAACACAGAAAAATTGGGAGGAAACAATCATGTGCAATTCCACATTTGTCACCGTAGAATTTCTAACATTTCATTATTTGATTCTTTGTAACAACATGTAAGTATTGTTGACATTTACAGAAGCTGCAATCTTAGGTCAAAGGTAAATGCAGTTTATTAATGAATTTGATCCTTGATTTTGAAATAAAAGGTAAAAGCACTGAGACTTAAATTTTTAAACGGAGGAAATCAGTGGTGTGGCCAGGGGAGGGTATGAGCGGCAATTGCCCTCCAACTTTTCAAAAATTGGGAAAAATTGTAACTGACAAAAAATGCAATAAAAATGTCTGGGTATATATACCTTTTTGCCCCTCCCCTCCCCAGTCTGAAAATTTTTAGTTTTACCCCCCACTAATTTTTGTCTGGCCATGCTTCTGGAGGAAATATTAATTAAATGGTAGTGTTATGTTATACAACTTGTGTTTTACTTTTTAATTTTGAAAGAAGATTCGAAGGTACAATTTTGATCAGTCAGGAAACCTCAAACTACTTTCACCTGATAAATTGGTGTCTCTCAATCTCAGAAAATTAAAGCAATTCACAGTTTATTCTTTTAGGGACTGTTGAATGTTGATTTTTATTAGACAAAGTGCTAAGCATGCAGCAAAAATGAAAACAAGTCAAAATTGAAAATTTTTCAAGGTCACTTACATGCTTCCATTTCTCAGCAACTTGGGTTTCCTGGTCAATTTATCTAAATTTGTAGATTCTCCTTCGAATCTTCTTTCAAAGGTAACACAAAGTGCATCAAATAACACCATTTAGCCGATATCTCTGCCAGTCAAAAAACATTATCCCATCCAGATCTCTGCCAGCGATGTCATGAATTTTGTACCGCCATTCCTCCAGCATCAGCTGCTTTCTCCTCCATTCTCCTCATCCTTTTATTGATATTTCTGACGTTAAAATGGCTAACCTTCTCCAACGTTTTTAGTAAGTCCCTATCCCTAGCTTGCAATTTTTCCTTCACCAAATCTAACTCATTCTTTAATGTTGATGATCTTGCTGTTTCTTTATTCCATTCTTGTTTAACAATCTTAATTTCTGAAATCAAATTTTCTAAAATATTTTTGTAATGATTGACTTTGCCTAGGCACGAAGCACTAAGCACGGGTACGAAGCACTAAGCACGGGCACTAAGCACGGGCACGAAGCACGGGGCACGGGCACTAAGCACGGAGCACGGGCACTAAGCACGGGGCACGGGCACGAGGCACTAAGCACGAAAACACGGGATTTAGCCAACTCCAAAATTGTACACTGGGCCTACAAGACTTAATGTTGAGGTACCTAGCTCACACACAGTATTAGACTTTAATAATAATAAGGCCCATATCATATAATAGGCCTAGGCAACAAAATGATATAGAAACGTTTTGGCAAGTGCTATGCAGATAACATTCTCGCAGCCAGGACTATTTCAGCAATTAATTCCCAGAAGATGGTGGAAAATCTCAGGCCATCAATTTTCAGTCTAGCTAGGGTGGGCCTGCCCCAAATAAATAGAACCCACCAGAGTAAGTGGGGAGATTAAACAATATTTTCATACTTTAGGCCTACCTAGACTATATATCGTGCCTCCTCTTCTGGTTCTAGTTCTAAATTTGATATGAGGCACTGGACATACTCACACACAGCATGTAACTACTTCGCTTTTATATATGAAATGAAACCAGAAGATATCATTTAGAATGTATGATACTAATTTTACCGTCTCCTACATTTGCATACAGAACACTTAAAGGAGCAGGGTCACGTAATGTAAACAAACTTCCTTTGAAATGACGATTTTGCAGGACTTTTGATAGGCCATATCACAGAGACTTTCTACTGCTTTTCTCAAAATGAAGGTGTTATTTTGAAGATGCACTCAAGAGCTTCAAAGATAAACAAACAAAACACTCATATGTCATACGATTGCAGAGATATTGGTGGATTTTTGGAAGTATCATTGTTGTGGATTCGCCCCATCCACCAGACTCTGTGCAGAGCACAATGGCCACGTGTGGACAACAACATAGATTATAGAGATAACAGGTTTGTTTACCGTTATGTGACCCTGTCCCGTTAATTTAACACTATTATCATATGGAATAGGCCTGCTACACTACTGTTAAGCCATCAAATTACTGCTGATCAGAGCCTGGACACTCACTGGACTCTCTCCAGGATAGAGTGACCTATTGGTTTCAAAAATAACAAAACGAAATTACCAAATTCTTGACAAAAAACTTAAACATAACCTTGAAAAACGGCTTTGGGGGGCCCCTTTGAAAAACAGCTTCTGCCGATGGGCTAGGCCTACCCTCCTCAAAGGATTCAAATATAAAATATATCCAATAACCTTTCCTTTCTTTGAATGAAGATATGGCGTCTTTGGAAGGGGAAAAGAAATCTGTCAATTTTAATGGCTACACAGCTTTTTACCAGCATATTGCGGTGAGTGGTTGCTTATTTTCATGATACTATTTCTTTGCTACTTTGCCAAGATCATGAAATTTATCATATAATACAACCTTGTTCTGGCCACCCAAAACTTCCACAATGAACCCAAACTATCGTTGGCACTGTTAGGCTGCCAAAATCGTTAGTTATTTTCCTCCAAGATTAGAACCTCCATACAGTAGATAACCCACAGCATCAAGAACCAAAGAAAGTCTACACACGTTACCACTATACTAATTTCCTGCAAGAAACTAAGCCAAGGGGGGGGGTACTTGACTAGGGAGGTGATGGGGCTGTGTGGTAAATCTCTCCACAACATGTACCCTATTGCATAAAAAATATTCCAAAAGTATACCCTGTCGCATAAAAATTTTGCCAAAAGTATATATACATTATCTATTGTTTCAATAGAACTCTAAAAGATGTCCTTCCACATGATACCCTGTCACATAATTTTCTTGTTAATTGTAGTAGCCTTGGTCGCATAATTTTGATCAGAAAAGGACACTCTGTTGCATAATTTTAGCTTGAAAGGACACCGTGTTGAGCAGCACATCCTGTGTCTAGTCAAGTATGGGAGTGAACTCCCGTCCCCCAGGAAAGTAAGGTCTTAGATGGCAGGTAGTTTCTTAAATTTCTCAGATTTTTCTCATGTGTTTCTTCTACTGTATTTTTAATACAAGAGGTTGATTCCACACAGAATCATTTTGCAAGCAAGCAGGAATTTTATTGTTTAAGTTTAAAGGAAAGTTATGGTACTACAGTAGTTCCATACCTTTTATTGTGCAATTGGCTCACTCACAAAATGCAGCTCCATGGAAGTAAGCCTTTAGACTGGTAACATAGTTTGTACTCAAAAGAACTCTAAACAGCTGCTACTACTGTACAGTTTCAAACTATTCTTGAGTGAAAATTACAAAGGTGTCTTGTTAGTATTCCTGATTCAGATCTTCTTAAGTTTTGAATTTTGAAAAGTAGAGACTGTTTCTGATAAGCTGTTTCTTGAAAGGAGTGCATTGAAACTCACAAATGTTATTATGTATATCACTACATATTAAATGAAACATTGTGATGTACACACTCACATCAGTCAATACTATATACATTTTTGTTCAAGGGAAGCATCAAAGAGAATTGCCCAGGCAGTAGCTTGAGCTCAATGAGCAAAGTAGCAGCCTCAATGTGGAAACAGTGTAGCATGGAGGTTCGCAAGGTAAATTTATTTCAAAGAGGTAAACTTTTTTCTGTTTGACTTTGCTGTAGGTTGAAGCAAAGCAAATCACTTGAAATTTCAGGAATTTGTTTCAGGGATTTGTGATAGATCGCCATGTTCAACTTTTAACACTTTGAAAGTTACAAAAAGACCTTCCTGACAAATTTATCTATCTTTTGCAATTACATCTATTCAGGACACTGCTGTATTATAGCCTTACAATTGGAAACATTGTTTTGCAGTTTGTGTCATGAAAGAGCTGAATTTTTCAATCTTAAAAATCTTACGTGTACTATTAACACCGCACACCCTCTCTTACTCCTGATTTGATATTATCTTAATCCATAATAGTTCAAATTAGATATATTTCAACATCTACTAGAATTTTCATTTCTTCTATTAAAACTTTTCTTTTATTGATACCTTTGGAGGGACCATTGGAAACAAGGTCGCATTGACCTTTTAATGCTATCCCTGCCATTTTAACTGAGTGTGTTTTTAGAATAGATGTTTGTAACTATTTAATATCATACACCTGTAATTAGGCTTTTTCTTTTTAATAGATTTATTGTACTTTAATCTTAGATTTTTTAGCGAATTTATACAGTACATACATACATACATCCATAGATTTTTTGCAGGGGTGCTCAGTTTAGCTAAAATTTTGGTTTATTTATCTAAATCATGTTATACCTTCATTTCATACATTGATTTGTCTAATGGTAGTTGTCATTTCATATGCATTGGAGTTTCTGTCATAAACATTGATTTGCTTAAAAGTACTCTCATGTAAGGGATTGTAAGTTGAAATTTTATTATTTTTGTAGGACTGGAATAAAGAAGGGCAACGGATAAGAGAGGATATAGACATGGGACTCAAGGAATATAAATGTCATAAATGCCAAAAGAAGTTTACTCGCATGAAAGACAAAACCTATCATGAAAAAGACTGTGGCCAAAGAGCATGTGGAGTTTGCAGCAAACAGTTCTCCTGTGGCAAGCAACTGGCTAGACACATGACATGCCACACCCAACAGAATGCTTGCAACACTTGTGGTAAAGGCTTTTCAACCAGACAAGCCCTGACCATGCATGAAGCTAGTCATTCAAAAGTGAAAAACTATGCTTGTGATGTGTGTAGCTCATCATTTGCAGTCCTCTCTAACTTGAAGCGCCACAAAAAGGGACACGAGTAGAAAAAAGGAACTATTTTAAATCATTGGAAGTAAAATGAAGCTGAATGAAATTAGCAAAAGATGCTTATGCTTAAATGATTGCTGTTCTCTGTGGTTTGGGTATAAAGGGCATGTGCAACCAAAATTCTGATCTCTTCTTGAATTCCATTTGAAAACATAAGTTAAGAAACAAAAATAAACAAGTTTCAATGAATTGCAGTTGAAATAAAGAAAACCTTCTGCTGACTCACTGAAGCAAAGAACACAAACCAAAAGACCTTATCAGCTAAGGTTTGTTTTACCCATTCAATTCCTTATGACCATACTCTTTTGGAAGCATCAGCATTATGTTCCTTTTTGCATTCATGGCAAAAGATACATCAAAGAATTCAGAAAGTCCTTTATCAAGAGATGATCACATGACTTGAAACAGGTGTAAACAAACCTCAAGCAATTTTGTCTATTGCTGTCTGCATGATCAATTTGCTTATAGTCCTCAAACATAAACAAAAGAACATAATTCTTTCATTGTGATCTAAAAGCTTGATCTACAAGTGTTCATGGGACTGCTCCAAAGTGAAACAAGCTGATGCATATAATTCATGCTAGCTGATGAGCAAAATTTCTAATTTGGTTGATGAATTGACTGAACAGACAGTATACAAATACTTTATATCTAGAATTCCAAAATTAGTAAATAACTTTGAAAAGGATGCAACTACTACCGATGTCAATCAACGAAGTCCTGCTTGGGTTATCTGCCTTTGATGCCCTTCAAATATGTGTCTCCCATTTCCACAAATTTTTCTCGTGAAAGCATTATGATCTTTCACACAATACAGGTCTTGTGCATGTATAAACATAGACATATGTTTTTATAAGAGACCCAGACTCTCAGATCATCAAAAAATTAAGAAACTCAAACATTTTTTTCTTTATTCTCTCTTGTTTACTGTACCATGTTACCTGGAAAATACTTGTGTGATGTCTAAAGTTTTGAAAAGGCTTCCAAACAACTTTCTTTGAAAAGTTTAGGAGGCACGGATCTGTTGATTTTAAGAAACTTCCAGTACTGGCCTAAACTCATAGTTTCTTATAAAAAATACATGTAGACCAAAGTATTATACTAACAACCACAATGTTTCTTGATGACTTCTTGCACAGTGCTAGGCAAAAAACTATTTAGCAACTTTTGCTTGCAAGTTAACTGAGGGAGCTCCATACTTTGGGTAAAAATACAAAAAGTGCATTGCAAAAGCTAACAAGGTTCCTTTGATGAAATCTGCTGATCTGAATCTGTAAGCTAAGTGTTTCCCAAAGAGTTCTGTAAATCATCAATTTACAGTAGGCATGCAGTGATGAACAATCACCAAATTATTTTGGGGGACCTACTGTGAAAGCTCTTTAAGCCTCTGGGCACTTTGTTTAATTTTGGACACTACAGAGGGGGCTTACTAGAAAGGTGGCTAATTCACAAAACCAAGTGACGAGGATGTATATATGACAACTTTTCAGTTGTTTTACCCTATATTTTACAGATTCAACATACTATTTTATGAGTCAAATACATAAATTTGGCAAATCCTCTGTTCCAAACAATATAAAGCTAACATGAATGCTTGTTTAGCTAAGTAAGTGGCAAATCATTTGTAATTTCTGGAATTTGATGTAAGTCTAGTGGGCTTGATAATGATGGGGGCTTACTTAAATTTTGGCTCAGAGGGAAGGGGCTTAATAGAGCTTTCACGGTATGTATATAAACAACAACAATCTAACGTTCATAGATTCTTGTTTTTGTAGCCATTGAACGACCTGCTTTTTTTGAAACAGGTTCATTGTGTCTAACATTTTCCGCAAACTGATGAGCTCGTTTTGGTTTGCCAGTGATTCTTTTGAATGCATTTGATTTCACATTTTGTCCTTTGGCTTGTTTGGCTCTTCCACCTGCAGTTAACTTTCCGCGTTTAACAGCCTCTGGTTGCACATGTATTTTACCTCGTTTTGAATGTTTAACAATTGATGTTGCTGTTATGCGTTTGCTGTTGACACCCAGAGTTCCAAATGTATGGAAAACACTTGTAAGCCGTGAAACTGGCATAGTTTTCATTCGCTGTGAAAATTTAACCACACCGCGTAAAAAATTTTGGTCATTGCATTTCAGTTTTGCCTTTAAAGAGGTCATTGCATCAGATATTGATTTTTCTGCATCTTCTATGGAAATAAGATCCGGCAGATTTGATCTGTCTCTCATCACTTGCCTTCTTTCATTTGGAATAATATCATGTGCTTCAGTTTCAGGGCATTTTGATGGGCTCACAATTGCTGGGATTTTGTTAGCTTCTAATATACGATCATGAAGGCCTTCATAATAATGGAGCGGCATTGATGACCCAATTGCTATTTCTGCATATCTCTGCCTTTGCTCTTGGCTAAAAATTGGCAGGAAATTTAAGCAAGGTGCCACCTTTTTACACCAAAGAATGTATTGATGTTTACATGGTGATCCATTCACACCTGTCTGGCATTCACAAAAACCAGAATTCATATCAACCACATATTTTGTGCCTGTCTTACTAAGGCTGCTTACTTGATATGTATTCTCTCCCAAACAGATGACTTCTTTGACCCATTGAGATTGATGTTGTTCTGATGGTACCTGGAATCCAATTCCACTTGACACTTTCTTTCCGAATCCCTTGAAACGCTGTGAATAATTTCCTTCAAATTTACCAGATGCCACAGAGAGTAGCTTGTTCTTGTAATGCATGTCAAAATCATCAACAAACTTATCAATCAGGCCAACCACATTCACTTCTTTTTGACGATTCAACATTTCATCTTTCAATACAAGAAATTGTGATTCACAGAAGTTGTTGGTATTATTACCCCGGAGTGGTAAATCATTTCTGTAAGCTAATGCCCAAGATTCACGATCTTCATACAGGTTTTCAAAGTATTTCATGAAGTTTGGATATTTTTGCACACAACTATCATTGCATAAATTGTCATACTTTGCAATCATATCATCTTCGTTCAATGCATACATGACACATTTTACCAGCAGAATCATATGTGGTCGGTCTGCAAGGTTGATGCTATGATTTTTGTCATACAGCCATCGCCAGATTTGCTGCAGAATGTGAAAAATGCACAATGTCAATGTTACATGAGGCCAGGCATGGTGCAGCGAATCCCTGAGTTCAAGGCAGTTATCAGTCATTATTACCTTTGGTCCAATATCAGGTGATGAGCCAAAAAAGGCATAATCTGGCAAAGATGACTTGAACAGACTTAATGCATCAATAAGTGTTTGTGTCTTGACATCACTTGTTACTATAATACCAAGAGGAAGTGCTCCAGTAACACTATGGGTAACCATGAGAAAAATTCTGAGATTAAATTCCTCCATGTTTGATGAAGAATCAAAGAATACCAACTCTCTTGCTTCTCGCACCTGAAAAAAACAATGTGATCATTCAATGCTATCTGGCTGGTATTGCTAAGGCAAAATGGCCCAACAAGCTAAAATGATCCAGTACGGCCCAAATGAGCCAAAAATGTCACTTCTCAGACTCAATTTGGTTTATTCCACAGTTTACCAATAAATACCAAAGTCTTTTTTTTTGGCAATTTGCATTTTTGAGGCAAAATCTTGTTCTGCATATAAAATTTAGCAAAGAAACAAATTTTCACATTCATCTTTCTTTATTTCAAAATAATTTCACTTTAAGAATTCAAGGTTATAAGTGCTTTGAGCCTTTGGCATCAAACTTAGAAAGAATTTTAACTTCACTGTCAAAGCCCTTTATGAATTCAAATTCTATATACAAGTTTTTTGATAAACTAGGATCAGGCTATTGTACTAAAGGTTTCTTAATTTCACATGAAATTGAGTCCATTTTAGTACTAAGAGTTTCTTAATTGGTTTCTTATTTTTTGAATGCAAAATTATCAATGTGGTCCCTAACACTGCTGCAGGTATGTTCTTTGACATTTAAAACGTCATAAAGGAATAAACAGTGTTCTGTTACGTTGAAAACATGAATGGTTAGTTAATGTTGCTCAAGAATAAAGGTTCAACGATCTGTTTGCAATGATATCCATGGTTTTGACTTTTAAAAGTTTTTTTTTCTCAGACATAGTACTAGAGTTTCTAAAATTTTGGCCGCTTTGTACTTGTTTCTTATGAACTAGTTTCTTATAAAAAATGTGTACTACCATAATTGCCAAACAAAGACAGACATGAATGACAAAATTTGTTTGTTATATACTAAAGTTTGTATGTAAAGCATGATCTATTATGTGGCCCTGTCAGATATTTGAATCATTCAATGTGATTTTAAGCTTTGTGGGGATGAAAGTCTTTAACACATTACTCACTTATGTGAAATCATTGTAAAATCAACATGAATCATTTCTTAGCAATTGTTATTTTTGTCACCCTTGTGACTTGATATGTTGTCATTGTTCAAGTTTTTTCATTTTAAAATTCCAAGAAAATACAAATTTCATGTAATAATAACAACAACAAAATATGAATATAAATAACGATATAGGAAGTGATTTGTAGGAAATTTGTATGTTTGGAATTTCTTAAGGAGGAGCCCTCTCAATAGATAAAGTAATCGAGGAGAGGGCACCCCATTTGCTAAAGATTAAATTAACAACTGTTGTGTGGTTTGGTAAATGTAGGGATTAGAGATGTCTAGCTCTGGTATTTTATAGAAAACATATGAGATTTGAGTTTACAACTGAAAATGAAAGCTGAGGGAGATTTTCTGATGTCATCACTAATGCTGTTCCAGGATTTGGCACCTGCAAATCTAACAGATCTTAAACCATATTATTGCTATAAACATTAATGCTATTGTTGTTGTTAGGATTCAGAATCATGGAGGGCTAGACCACAAAGTCTTCTTTTCTAGCGTTCTCTTGTTGCATAGCCTAATAACCCTTGTGTGAAAATGAAGCTGTAGAACCGGGCTATTGAACCACACTGAGATGGATTTCCTTTCCTCTTGATTCTTGAGGTAATGTTCAAGTTCTTAGGCAGTCCTGTTTGAAAGTTTTTTACTGTCCTTCATTCTATCACAGCACTGTTATCAAAATGTGAAGAATTTTGTTAGAATCTTTATATGCTAATGTGCATAGGCCTGCAATTTATTGATGTACAATTAGCCCTGGATGTAATTTACTGTATGCAAGTTTGCCAAATGTGTGAACTATATAATTGTCATGATTTATAAATGGCATCGATGTAATTACTTACCAAGCGATGTACTCTTTTCATTAGTGGTGTTATAATCACCAGAATGAATTGTTGATCTGTTTCTGAGTTAAATGGCTGTAAAGCAAACGTATAATCAGGGTCCTTGTTCTTCAATTCTTCCACTCGCTTCTCAAGGGCTGTAAACATTGATTTCAGGCTGTCTGTTCCATAAAGCTTCTTTGTGTACTTTCTGTACATATCATTAAAGTCCTTTCTTCGTGGCACAGTAGATCTATCAGCCAATTTTGCATGGTAGTCAATTTCATTATCACATTCACATCTTAGTTGTTGCATGAACTCACGGTGTGCAGCACCTGGTAATAGCCCCTGGCCAAAAAGATGTTCTACTTTTTCATGAACATAAGTTGGAATATCTCTGAAACTCAAAGAATGAAGGCTGTTCACAGAATGGTTATGATTCCATTCTAAATCAACCAAACAATTAAAATCATCTGGATCTGGACACTTCAAAGGGCGTAATACCAATGAAAATTTGCAATTTGTATTCTTAATGCGTTTAAAAGGCCTCTTGTCAAGAATATGGCTTGGATTCATTGTTCCTTCAAATCTTGTTTTGTGGTGACATCTGTAATAATGAATTTCCTTGTAAATGCTTTGTTGTACTGTTTTCTTTGTGCTCGATATCCTTAAAGTCTCATTGTTCACTTTATTATATCTGTCAACAAATGAATTAACATCTGAATCCCTCAGTAAACACTTTAATGTTGTCTTAAATTTGGCTTCATTTCCCTTGACTTTAACAATTTTGTACTCATCAGTTGCTAAAGGAATAACTTCTTCAACACAAGACTTTAATTCAAACGTATCCTCTGTCCCTTCAAATGCATCTTGAAAGTCAGCAATACATTTTTTTAGCAATTCTCACATATCACCATGTGCCATTGTGACTTGACTATGCTATGGAAGAAGAAACAAAGTATGAAAATATTGTTTAATCTCCCCACTTACTCTGGTGGGTTCTATTTATTTGGGGCAGGCCCACCCTAGCTAGACTGAAAATTGATGGCCTGAGATTTTCCACCATCTTCTGGGAATTAATTGCTGAAATAGTCCTGGCTGCGAGAATGTTATCTGCATAGCACTTGCCAAAACGTTTCTATATCATTTTGTTGCCTAGGCCTATTATATGATATGGGCCTTATTATTATTAAAGTCTAATACTGTGTGTGAGGTAGGTACCTCAACATTAAGTCTTGTAGGCCCAGTGTACAATTTTGAAGTTGACTCACAAATAAATATGGACAGTTCTGTTATCTCCAAGCAAAGTTGATATAAATAATATAGCTAAACTCACCTCAGGGACGATCGGACCTATTGACCCTTATCTCCTGGACAGCACACAGCAACAGTCAGTAAAACGAAAGAGGAAGCGCGCCAAAAAGCCAGAGGCCTGTTTCGAGTACTTCACGTAAATTTTAAAATATTCACCAAAAGGATGCTACCGACCATCAATGATGCTACCAACCGTATACGGATTCGAAAATTGCAGCGGCTTCATCATCCCTAGACAGCTAGAAGCTGAGGCTAGTCATTGCACAGATAATTTGACATAGACCTTGTATGCATCGCTAGACCAACGTCCCAACGCCTTGATGAGGTATTCCGGAAATCCTAAAGTGGCAGCGGTCGTCGCTGCCCCAACTCGGAAGCTGTGCATCGTAAACGTGTCCCGAAAACCAGCTGCTTTGAAAATACTCTGCAAGCGACCATTGAGTTTTCCTTTTGTAAGTGGTGTATGATCAGAATTTAAGAACAAAGGACCCTTCGCAGACCCTCGAACCCACAAATAACTCATCATGGCAGCTACTGGACATATTGGGGAAGTGGAACGTACAAATACAAGAGTACATCCTTTGCCAAATTGATCAGTTTTTGAGAATCGAAGCTTGATGAAAACTTGCTCTGGAACTGGATGTCTGTCAATTGAAAGATCACTTAATGCCAAAAACTTTTCCTTGCATATCGCAGTGGGATGGGTTGTAAATTCAGCAGCCCTTAAAAAGCCAAAAAAGGCCGTACAACAAGCTGCCCACAACATCAGGTCATCATGCAGTGACAAGTTTAGGTAAGACTTAATAGTAAGTAAAATTGCTGGGGTAATAGGCATCAGGTTTCAGGAGTCAGGTTTCAAACGTCGAAGTCCCTTTATCACCAGAGGAATACGAAGGCATCCTAAGAGTGGGTCTGAATATCCTTGCATAACGTGAAGGGATCTCACAGCAGATAAATAAACACGAACAGTTGAAGCTTGGCAAGAAGAGCTTAAACTGCCTATTAATCGTAAAATTGTCACCTCAGACGCCGGACAAGGCGAACCACTAGAATGGAGAAAACCATGACTTTTGCAAAAGGAAATAAATTTTTTCTGTGCAGAAGAATATGTCTGCTGCGTATTTTTTGCAAGTGAATTCTTCAAAAGCTCTTGCCAAGGTTGATCCAAGGGGGAAAAAGTAAGCCGTTGAGCATCTCCACGTGAATTTGCTCTGGAGCTCGATTCGCTGTTGGCGCTGCATTGAAGAAGGCCTGAAAATCAAAACGAGAAAGTGCATCAGCTTCTTTATTCTTGACACCAGGAATATGAACAGCTGTAAATGTGAAACTATGTAAAATTGCAGCTAAGGATAGTTCTTGAAGTAAAAAGGAAAGGTGGTGATCCTTGCAACTTCTTTTCTTCAGGCACTCAACCACTGCCATATTATCACAACGACACATAACCCTGTGACGAAGCCAATTCACCCCCCAAATTTTTGCAGCTATGACAATGGGAATCAACTCCTTTATCGCTATATTAAGCTGATCAACACCCTTGGGCCACTTATAAGCGAACCAAGCATCTCCATAAATTGCAGCCATTCCGATGCTACCTGCTGCATCAGAGGTGACAATGTCATTGGGCTGAACTTCATAATCAGGCAATAAGAATAAACTCCGACCATTCCAGTTTTCAAACAATTTCACCCACCAGAAAATATCGTCCCTTTCCCAAGCGGGTAATGTCACAAAATGATCTAAAGCACAGACTCTTGAAGCACGATCAATTAAACGGCGAAGAAATGGCCTGCCAAGTTCAATTGCTTGACAGCAATGTTGTAATCGTCCAATTAATGATAATAGTTGGCGCTTGGTTCCAGACTTTTTGGTTGACCAAATTTTCAGCTCGACCTTGATTTTTTCAATTTTTTGTTCTGGCAAAAGGATCTCCAAGCTTTCAGAATCCAAAATAAACCCCAGAAAAGACAGTTTTGTGGCTGGGCCCTCTGTCTTTTGTTGGGCCAAAGGGACTCCAAGCTCTGCCGCAAGTGCGATGCATTTGTCCAGTGCAACCTGACATTCGTCGGAGTTGGGTTTTCCAACAATGAAGAAATCATCCAAATGGTGCTGAATGTAACGAACCTGTCCTGCCTGTATGAAAATGTGCTCTAGAACATCCGCAAACTTGGTAAAGATTCTTGGCCCAGACCGTACGCCGAATGGCAATGCAAGATCAATGTAATGATACCCCCTTCCAAAACATCCCCAGAAATTTTTTACTCTTATCTGACACTGGAAGCAAACGATAAGCTCTTTCAATGTCAAATTTGGCCATCAAAGCTCCGCAGCCCACAGACATGATTTTTGAGATAGAGTCTGGAATACCTTTGTACTTCACCTCTGCCTCTTCATTCGGGATAAGGCTGTTCACACTGTGCTCAGCAGGGTAAGACAGATCGGTAACGAGTCTCCACTTACCCGGGGTTGATTTTGGAATAACCCCGAAACTGTTGATTTGTAAATTTTTTATTGGGCAGCTTTCAAATGGACCAGCTATTGAACCATACTTCAGTTCCTCAGTCAGATAATTGTCTATGATTTCTGGTTTTAAATATGCCGAACGACAGTTTCTACGCGATGGTGTGGGGGAACCATCAGAACATCCTATGTCAAAACCAAATTCCAGCCCATGCAAAACCCAGGCTGCATCTTCATGAGGGAACAAATGCAAAAAATGAGACCAAACATAACAATTTAGCGGAGTCATATTTGAAGAAAATCTTAACACAAATGAATCATTGAGAGCATTGTCATAAGTTAGTCACTTCCCGTCTCTGCGTTTTCTTGGGGGGCTTGATGGTGGGGAATGGCTGGAAACAGCTTGAATAGTTGCTGGTGATTTTGCAGGATTACCACACTCTCCGTGCTTGTGGGAACCTTTGCAGTTATAACATTCATGACGAAACTTGCAGTTAGCATCAAACTAGCAAGACTTGAAATTCCAATTAAGACATAGCTTGTCATTCTTTTCAACTGGAACAATTTTGGATGTTGCAGGAGAAATAAGACTATTAGACTTAGCAAGCACGGTAGTGACAAAAAGAGTGATGTCGACTGTAGACCAGGAAAGTGATTGATCCTCTGCTGCCTTTTTTCTGAAAGCTCTATCATAATCTAGCCAACCCGTGCCCGGGGTGTCTCTTTGCAGCTTTGAAATCAACAAAAAATAGCTAAGTAGCATTCCAGTTTTTTCAGGATTTGATATATGAACAATGGCTGAGAAAACAGACCAAGCTTCTGCCCAATCCTGAAATGTGGCAATCTGTTTGAGATCTGAACTCTTGTCACAATTCAACAAACGATTCAAATGGACACCAATAGGCTCAATAATCGGCAGTTTATCAAGATTAGAGGGCAGCAGCAAAACGAAATCAACAAAAACAAATTTTTTTACCATGTTGACAATGTACCCAGGAACTGGTGGCAGACCCCCTGAGATGGAGAGACCATGGTTTACAGCCTGGCCCGAAACAAAGAGCTGAGGATTTATGCAAAAAAACATTTCCCTGGGCAAAGAAACACCAGAAAGATTATACACGGCAGACTGGGCCATATTTGCAGCGTCAAACACAGAGGTATGAAGAGGCATGGTTAAATTTGCATTTGGCAAAGGTCCACCCCCAACTGCCGCTGTAGAAACGAAGGGCGGGGCGTGAACTGAAGAACCCGTTTGCACACTAGGAACAGCAGTAGAAACGATTGTTGTCATACCTAAACCAGCTTGTAAACCAGTACTAGTAGAACGGGGAGCTAACTGTTGCTGGGCAATTACTTGCAAAGTTTGCTGGATTTGAGTTACTGAGGCTTCCAACGTGGAAAATCTTGCATCAATACCTCTTCTGTCCTGTTCGCTCACACTTGGCTCAGAAGTTTCCTCAGACATATCTTTTTGACAGTTCAACTACGGAGGCTGTAATACCGGTTAGGCCTAACCTGTACGCAAAGCCAATTAAAGAACAGAAATATGGAACGAGCTCACCGCTGCTTCCTTGCCTTGCTTGCCACCAACGAAGAATACTCTTGAATACCGCTCCTGACTGCTTGCAAACGTGTCGACGAATGATTCAAAAGAATAAATTCAATTATTTATATTGCCAACGGAAGACGTGCAGAACCGCATGCAAACCACTCCCAACAGAGCACAATAGGACACCAAATTGGAAAGTCATTTCACAAGGCTCCTGCGCAGTATGCAATCACATGAGATCACACCATGGGCAGCGGTGCTGCCACACCCAAGGGGAAAGCAATGTCCCTCGTAATTAACTCTAATTAAATATTCAGTTAGTTAGCATTAAATGTTATAATGTGAAATTTCAAATATCGCTCCCTGATTTGGCTATTTTGTAGCAAAGCTGCCAACAGTACCATCAATCGAGTGCATAAATGTCCCTTAAGGGTTTTGTACCAGGATTTTGAATCCTCTTTTGAAGAACTTCTATCGAGGCATGATGATGTTACAATACATGTAAAGAGCCTACAGAAACTACCATTAGGAGTTTACAAAACGCTCCACCATCTAAATCATTCATACCTCTGGGGTAATTTCCAAACAAAATCTATAGCTCATAACTTTCGCAAAAATATTTATGCGAACTTCCTCAGAGGTCCTACAGCATGAAATATGGGCTCAACTCCCTGAGATTTAGAGGAGCTATGCTGTGGAATGCCCTAGATGATGATGCAAAGAAGATAGGGTCTGCTGCAGCTTTCAAAAACGAAATTAAGACATGGGATGGAGCCAGCTGCCTTTGTACAATTTTGTAAATAGACGCTGAATTTCCTTGATTTTAATATGTATTTCTTTAGGTTTATTGTAAATAGTTGGTGTAAATTAGCTTTATTTTTGTAAAACTATGTAAATACCAACCTCAAATAAATGTATGAATGAATAAATGAATGAATGAATGAATGAATGAATGAATGAATGAATGAATGAATGAATGAATGAATGAATGAATCTTCTGGGAGGAATATTACTTGAGATGTATGATGGGAGTCAGAGAAAGTACAATCCCTCAGGCATTGTAGTCAATCCTTAGATTGGACTGAAGTCACCCTAATTTTGATGAAGGAATATTTCGATGTAGGCTATTTTCCACTTATGCTTTTCTTGCCCTCTGTTTTAAATCAAAGCCCGAGGCACAGAATTCAAACCTAAAAATTGGCTTTCACAAAAAACAGAATAAATCAACATACATGTGAAAAAATAATTAAATTTTTCAATGGCTCCAGTTTATACCAAAGAAAGTTTGAAATTAAACTCTTCAATTTGCAAGAAGTAACACAGCCCAAAACTACATGTCTTTCTTTCAGCAAAAAACATAGAATAGCCTATCTTCTATTCTAACACGGGTGTTTGGAAAACTAAGACCCCAAAAACGAAGACCTAAGACCTCGAAAACTAAGACCTCGAAAACTAAGACCTCAAAAACTAAGACCCCAAAATAGTTTAAAACCATGGTAAAAACACTGAGCACGGTAAATGATTGTTAGTCAAGACCTTAACTTGTAACAATGCAATTTGCCTCGGCACAAGCGCCTTGACGTATGAAGTGGGCCTTGTCAGAACTGGGCATATCTATACAACTCAAGGGAACATTTTGTTTCACAAACGACTGAAATTCGACTTGGAAGGTTTCATTGACAGGAGACTAGAAAATTAACTGTTCTTTCACATTTGCGCAAATCCAAACATTCAACGAATTGGATTAAACTATCGTTCGATTCAGATCTCCCTATCAGAATACCTAAAAGGAATTTTAAGTTGAGATTTTGATACATCTGTACATTATGAGAGTCCAGAGTTTAAATTGAAACTTTAACCCAATTCCTGAACTCAACAATCACGTAATACCCCCATGAATCATTTCAAGTGACCGGGTTGGTGACTAGGGGTTTATCTTCATATTTTGGCGATATTCTGTTATCTCTGTCATTAAAAAATCTGTCATCCCTATCCAGTAAAAGGATTTAAAAAATGATTTCTGCTCGATAAACTGACCCGAAGACATATCATCATAAAAAGGTTGCTCTCAGCTACAGTCTCTTCGGTGTATCGGTGTATCTTTGACAAACCTCTGAGACCCTTAAAGTATGCGCGGAATCGTTTTTGAGGTCTTCGTTTTTGAGGTCTTAGGTTTCGAGGTCTTAGTTTTCGAGGTCTTCGTTTTCAAGGTCTTAGGTCTTCGTTTTTGGGGTCTTAGTTTTCCAAACACCCATTCTAACACCCACAAATAACATCAACTCATTAAATAAGATATATTGATTGACCGAAAACATATCTTCTCATTGCTCGTTCTTGGCAATTTGATGTTGGCAATTAGGAAGGTTTCACCCTATTAATACCAGGCTTTTTCGACACTTGTAGTACCCGCCCCTCCGTAAAGTTGCCAACATTGCAAATATGAGAGCGAAACTTGGTACAATGGTGTACAGTACCAAAATCTACACAATATCCTACTTTTTTATTTTTAAATACATCTATGACATCACAATGATGTCATAATTGAGGAAATTTGCAGTGTTTGCCTGCTGTAGGCAATGTTGACAATATTTAAGTTTTTAGTTGATTATTCCATTCTTAAATGGACTATAATGTATCACAAAACATCAATAAGTAAACTTCCACCGTATAATATCTATTCAAGTTCATTGGCTTATCAAGACGCAGTCCTTTTATTTCATGACATTTAATTCACCAAAGGGGCATTTCTCATCAATCAAACTTCCGTTAACATGCTTTGGGTCAAATGCCGTATTCATCTTGGAGAAAATGGACTGCTTCTTCATTTGTTTGAAGCAACATGTTTCTGAAGGACTATGTCATTTTAGACCTTCAGCCTGTTATTACCCTCTTTGGCCTGTCATTGAATTTGCACTTTACATCAGTGCATGTTGGGTTGCACCCTGCAAAACAGCATACAGTAAAACCCCACAAACAAGAACATAGAAAAAAAAGAACCTGCAGACTGATTTTGTGAAAAAAGACACCCAAAGATAAGAACCAAAAATAGACTGATTTACTCCAATCTTCTTATGAAATGGTACGCTTAATTAAGAAATTTCATCATATCAGCGTACAGAAACTATTCGTGATTGAACGCTTCTAACAGTTTTCAGGGATATGCAAATTATTTTATAATGCTGTATGATATAAATATAAATGCAGTCATTCTACCCTCAAGTTTATTTAACACATGCGGTCTGATTTATCATAGTAACAAGTGTAATCACTAAAAGAACCAAACCTTCAAAATGTTGTAAGTACCTCCTACTAAGAACCTACATAATTTATAAGAACCTACTAAGTCTGTTTTTTCATAAAAGTATGTTCTTGTTTGCGGGGTTTTACTGTATTCAATCTTATGAAGGACAGCAGTTACATGATAGCAGCAATGTGAAAGACCAGCAGTACAGTCACAATAAGCAGTGAGTACATCACCGCCCTTATCAGCATGCTCAGCACTACTAGCTTTTGGTGTAGGCAACACATTGGTCTTCAGCAGGATCTTATCTTTGTTTCCACTAGTTAGTTTCAGAGAGAGCACTTGGCCAACAAAACCACATTAAAGCTTTAAAACGCACTAGAGATTTTTCATCCTGAATGTCCTTGCAAAGTTTCTAGGCTCCTTGGAAAGCAAACAATCACTTGCCAGTTCCTGCCCTTATTGGTGGTACAACCAGACTGGAATTGTTTCCTCTTGTGTGAACTGTTTGTGCCGCTGTCTGTGAATCTGAATCGATGGTATTGAACAATCAAAGAATAAGGGAGAATCTGGGGATGAGTCATTAGAAAAAGTGAAAAAAATGTTTCAAGAGCTAAAAGTTGTTGTATCTGACACCGTTATTGACAGGGCACATAGAATTGGAAAGCCTAAGACCATGAATGGGAAGCAGATAAGAACTTTGATAGTCAGATTTACAAGATGGAGGCACAGGTCAATTGTATACCGTGCAAGAAAAAATTCTAAAAAATATTGGATCTCACTAAGCCAAGATTGGAGAAGCTTGTCAAACTATCTAAAATCCTAGAAGACAAAAAACTTGGCTTTGTATTTGCTGATGAAAATTGCAGGCTTGTAGCCTTCATTGAAGGTAAATATTATTATCCCAAAGATGAACATGGTTTCATGGATAATATTGGAAAGATTGGTGAAAATGAGGACAAAAAAAGTGTAAGCAATGATGGTACAATGGTAGGATTTGATGCCCATGAAATTCTGACTACAGAAGAGGACTGATCTGGTTCATTGTTTTGGTTTCCTGACACTTTTTTGTTGCTTAGGACTTACACTTGTTGTCGTTTCTAAGGGACTGTAGCTTTTTGTGTATTTTTGCTATTGATGGCAAACATCTATTTATGTCAATAAGTTTAAAATCTAAAATTGTTCCATGGCCCTTGGGCTTGTGATGCGCTGTAGTTCTAGGTGTTGTGCGTGGTGCGCAACTCCTCCAGTGGCGCACTTGACCTGGCGTGTTGCTTGTGTAAAGAGAAGAACACTTGTTTTCGAAGCTACAAAATCAATCCTTTACTCCATGAATCCTCAAGTCAATCTGAGAAGTTACAAGCTACTTTTTCGCCTAAAAACTTATTGAAAAAGCAGTTAAACAACTTGCACTCAACACAATAATGATTTCTAATGTCTCCAAATGAGTTATATTTACAACCCATTTTGTTGGGTTGCAAAAAGTGCCCATTTAAACACCATAAAGTGCCCTTTAAACACTTTAAACAGTAAAAAGTGCCCTTTAAACACTTTAAAAAGTGTTTAAAGTGCCCATAAACCCAAAAATTTTTACTCTCGATTATGATAGATGCCGTTATGATAAATGAATTCCAATGCGCGGTTCTGGAGTTATGCCCCACCAAAGTCGCGATATTTGAAAATTTTTTGTGGACACTTCTGGGCTTTTTTGGCCAATTTGGGGTCTGGATCAAGAGCGCATGTGATGTTTCCAAGTCCAAATTTCTTCGAATTGGTTTAATGTAAATGCAAGAAGTTCCTATTATCCACTTTTCAATATCCTCAAAATTGAACCACTTAATTTCCAATTTCTCCAAAGGCTTGCATATTCTACCACAGGGCTAGAAAAAAGGTTTTTCTTCCTGGCAGCAAAAATTGAAAATCAAAATTTCCTGCGAACCTAGCCGAAAATTCCTGCAAGTAGGAATAACAAGGTGTTTCATTGGTTTAAACGTTTCTTTTAAGCACCCCTATATGCCGTCCAAAATGAACTTGTATGCTAATGATTAGTTCTTATTTTGCCATGCATCCTTAAACACTCTAAAGCAACGATCACATTCTTCCTAAAAAGGCAGCCTATTGAATCCATATAAAAAATTGTTTGCGTTTACACTGTATTGGTGGTCACACAGCCGTAACGTCTTAAGACTATGAATCTCACTTCCAAAGGGTAAACTTCATAAATCCTGAACAAATACTGTATGGAGTGCCAAAGCCAAAAAAATTAATTCATATTCTGTGGTTACTATTATCATTCTGTGAACTCCATATTGTCATTTTGTTATTTCTGTTATCGTTTTGTAAAGTTCTATTATCATTCTGTAAACTCTTATCATCATCATGTTACTTCCGTTATCATTTTGTGAATTTCTATTATCATTCTGTAAGCTCTTAGTGTCATTTTGTTATTTCTGTTAACACTTTTTGAAGTTCCCTTATGATTCTGTTAACTCTTATTATCATTGTGTCCATTCCCATCTCATTCCGTAAATTATGACATTATCATTCTGTTCCGCAATTCTTATTACCATTATGTGAAGCTCACACATCATGGTGAAACCATAGCAACGTATGCACTTGCAAAAATATATGATGAAACCATGGTAACTGAGACGCAGAAGACAGAGGACGATGTAAAGCAACAACAACAACAAATATCTGCAACGTGGCCTAGCCACTTGGCTTCAGTCTGGAAGCATAAATCAGGAGCTACGAGTCGCAACACCGGAGAGGGAACAAACATCATCATAATGTTGAGTTATATCATACGATTTGGAAGCACTGCTTGTTATGTTACTGTTTATCATCAGGTGATGCAGCAGGAGATTCCGTTCACGATTCAATACAGGAAGTTCAAGTTTCATACTGCATTTCCAAAACATTCATGGCCCCAGAAGAGCACGATTCACATCCATTCAGAGCAATATTCAGATTCAAAACCTTATTCAGCAAATGAGGGAAACATTGCCCCATTAACCCTTGTTACAAAATATCGATCCCAATTCTACATACAAGCATGCCGTACTGCCAAGTTAAAAATTTAAAGCTTTAGTTGGATAGTATAATCGGTTTGGGCTTGAATTTTAACTGGAGGTATTTTGGGCAGGTTTCACTCATTTGCTGAATCTGATTCTGAATCTTCATATGATTCTGAATGTGAACTTGCACAAACTTGAGCACTTTCCAAAAGATTTCCTCCCAATGAGGGGCTAGACACAAATTGTTGCTTTTCACTGCTCTGACTCATATTTGCTATATGCTTTCTTTACCGGTATTACTAAACGGCGGAGCCACTCAGAGCCATTTCTTTACTTTAAGTTTGGACTTGATATTTTGTAGCAGGGAGTACTGGACATGTTCCCTTAATAGCTGCTGAGCTCCCAAAAGAAGATTATTGGAAAGAAAGCACAAAACTTCAGTTGGATAGTGCAGTAAAAACTTGCATATAAGAAGGAGCCCATATAAGAAACTCCATTATGGATGTGGCTGTACAGTTTCTTTAAAATGAGTGACTCCTAAAAAACAGGCTGATTAGATTGTTATAAGAACCTCTTATAAGAATACCAGGACTGGCTTAGAAAAATAAAATTTCCATGACTGATTATAAATACTATATCCTATTTTGTTTCACTGTATTGCTAAAGACTCTGTATCACATATTCTATTTAATAAACAAAATACTCTCAACTTTGTGAACTCTGTGAAGATGGTAACGCTGACAATTCTCTTAATCAGTATATCTTTTCACATTTAAATTTCAATGAATCAATTTATCTGCCTCACATGTTTAGTTGTTAAATAAGATCTTACAAGAAACCTGAAAATTCAGGAACCATTTTCTTTTATATTGGTACATGAATTTGAAAGCAGCCTGCAATTTCTTATGAATGGATTCCTTCAGTGTGGATCTTCACAGTACAGAGTGCTTGTATTTCATGTTTGGGCTTGGATGTTATGGGAGCATTTTTCCTTAATTGGACATAAAGCATGAGTATGACAAGGACAGTCAAATCCAAATATTTGTGATAAGCCCCTGGGTAAAAATTTTTGGCAAGTGCACAGAACTAGGGGCTTCTGTAAAATGCAGGCCTGAAGGTCTGGACAGGTCACACTGCAAAATCAGTGGTAGCTTACAAAGGAATGCTACAACAACTGGTGGGTTTATGGGAGGCTCGTGCTCACTTCCTATTGTCATCCTCAGTCAAGGGCTTTTTTTAAACATCCTACAAGCTAGTGTTAAAGTTCTGAAATTGCTAGGGTGTGCATAATGAATCGTGAAACCTAATACTATGGCCTCTGATTAAAGTCTCCTATAAAAAGAATGTCTTTGAAAAATGTTGATTGAAGATGTTGAGGGATGTCCGCATATCAGCGTATTCCCCAACAAGGGTAGAAATTCTTGGTACTTCCAAGGTAACCATCAATACTATGTATTGGAATTAACATTTTTTGTAATAGTTAGTTGTTCCTGCAAAAATAATCTATTCATCCAAAGGCAATCAAGTACTTTCTTAGCTTCACTTGTGCAATTTTCTTTTGTGGCCATTGTGGCATTAGTATGTTGCATGCCCCTTGCCCCATACAATAACAATCCATATGTGACTGCAGGTGCCACAATCAAACAGATCTGCAGTTTAATGGACCTGCAGACCTGCATCTTACAGAAGAAACTTTATTTAGATAGTATAGCATGTTTAGGTTTAAACTTAATACAGTATTACCCTGCAACAAGAAACTCAATCTGTAAAATAAGGCTGCTTTGTTTCTTATAAAATGGACAAAGAAATTAATCAGGGAGAATAATTTCCTACAATTATAGCAAGAAGTTCACCAAATGTGCATGTATGTTTGAAAATAAACCACAAAAGTTGCTCTTTATAAGAGCATTACATTTTGTTGGGGAGATGAACCTCAGTAAGTCCGGTGAATTTGGGTGACGTGGTTTTTGAGTCTTCGGCACATGCGTAGTAGGGTTTTATGAAGCGCGGGAATTTCAAAATGAAAAGTTCAGAAATGACCGTTGGAGTAATGGCGGCAAGAAATCAGAGAGCTGCTGCCCAGGTATAGCAAACAAATGGATCAAGGGATGGTATAAAGTCTGCCTATGTATTGTTTTAGTTATCACATCCATCAGCAAGCTTTGTTTTCATACGAACACAACGAAAAGATACAGAAGTGTGAAAGCAACGAAAAGAAATTAGGCCATCAACTGATCGACCCAGAGAGAACCTTGGCAGACAGGCCTTCTGTGGCCGAGTTTACAGTAAGCATTTTGCAGCTAATTTCTCTACCATAAATTTTAGACTATTTGGAAGAAGATATTTATCAATAGTCTCATGAAATTCGAGATCCAGACCATGCGAATGTTGCTTTTGTTATCTGATCTATTCGAATAGTGCTTCCGCTGGGTTGGGCGGAGCTTAGTGAATTACAATAGGAGTTCTTTCCTCTTGAAAACCCCATTGAATAAATATATTCAAGGATTTTAGTCATGCAAAGAAAACAAAATCCAATTTAGCCTTGCCAATTGAACTGCGAAATGGAATTGTTTACAAGAACATTTTATCCTGTGATTTTATCGGGAATGGATTGATTACTATGAGTCTAGGCTGTCGGTCCTTCAAACAAGCAATCCCAAATCTGTCAGTTACTGTGCAGGGAGGAAGCTTAAAATCATGTTATCAGTTGTGTCAAGTCCTACGTTCTGCGCATGCTTCAAAGACTCAAGTTTTTATTGGCCAGGACTTACACGATTTCTGATTGTTTTGAACAATGCAGGCTGAGATTCATCTCCCCAACAAATTGTGCTTTATGTGTGTTACATTAAACCAAATGCTGGACAATGATTATCCAAATTCAATACATAACCCTTAATGCTCCCCTTACACACATAATAGGTTTTGTATTACAAAGTGTTCCAAATACATAATTTTTCCAATCAAATTGTTCTTAAGAAACCTAACTTCAAATTTTAGGCGGAAAAGTCTATTTTGTCATCTGTAATAAGTCTGCCTGACGAAATAGAATTGGGGCAAGTCTAATATCAGGGTAAATGTGGTGCATCTGGCAGGCTGCAGTTTCAGATAAATCTTTCTTAGTGGCGGGGCAATACTGTGTCATCATTTGTTAAATCTGATCAGAGTTACTGATCTGATTTTGAATCTGAACATGGTTCTGAATCCGAAGCTTGTTCTGGGACACGAAAGTTTCGCAATGTGCCTGTATTCAAGTATTATGAAACTTGGAACTTCCTGCAAGAAATCGTGCACTGAATCTCCTGCTGCATTCTCTAATGATGCACAGTGAGCAATAAAACAAGCATATAGCTAAGCATTATGATGATATTCGTTCCCTCTCCGATGTTGCGACTCGTACGCAGCTCCTGATTTATGCTTCCAGGCTGAAGCCAAGTGGCTAGGCCACGTTGCAGATATTTGTTGTTGTTGTTGTTGCTTTACATCGTCTTCTGTCTTCTGCGTCTCAGTTACCATGGTTTCATCATATATTTTTGCAAGTGCATATGTTGCTATGGTTTCACCATGATGTGTGAGCTTCACATAATGGTAATAAGAATTGCGGAACAGAATGATAATGTCATAATTTACGGAATGAGATGGGAATGGACACAATGATAATAAGAGTTAACAGAATCATAAGGGAAAGTGTCAACAGAAATAACAAAATGATATTAAGAGCTTACAGAATGATAATAGAACTTCACAAAATGATAATGGAAGTAACATGATGATAATAAGAGTTTACAGAATGATAATAGAACTTTGCAAAACGATAACAGAACTAACAAAATGACAATATGGAGTTCACAGAATGATAATAGTAACCACAGAATATGAATTAGTTTTTTTGGCTTTGGCACTTCATTTAAAGGTCAAACCGCTTCATTTAAAGGATTTAATCTTATTTTACATGATTCAAAATCCGACTGATGATTGGAGAAGCGTCGATTTGCTGTGCATTTTTATCGTTGCTGTTCCAATACTTGATCTCAAGAACAACGCCAGAATTTAGAAAGACTTTAATTGATGTTACCATTCTTGAAATAAAAACGTTTCTACTCAAGAAAAACATTCCAGATAACTTCATTGGGGTTTTAAAACTTGAATTCAGTTGATTATTGCAATGCAAACGTCTCAGTTATTAATAAAATTTTGGGCTCACGCTCATAAAATAAAACCTAACAGTGTAAACAGTATCAATTTGTTCTTGATTACTGCATAGAAGGCAGCCTTGACCTTGAGTGCTATCGCAGCATCCTATGCTTACTACTTTGGAAATACCTGGTGCATCAAACAGCCTTATGCATCAGATCTCCTTACAAATCGGATCCTTTGAAATGACTGTTCAAGGCTGCCATCACAGCTTGATATGATTACTTGGAAATGGGCCATTCACATCAACCATCATTTCATTAAGGGCAGTTTCTTCCTTGACATTGCGAAATTTATTGAAATGAATTTCAAACTTTGAAGTAAATGATTCAATCATTGATTCAACTGATATTTTTACAGCAGACTCGCAAATGCAATATACAACTATCTCAATTTCTTTGTTCAACTCTTTCTTTCTTCAGGAATAACTTGATCAACTCTTTGCTATCTCGGTCAGCTTCTTCTCTGTTCTTACTACATGCTCGAACCTTTCCAGAAGCTTCCTGAACTGAGGGATGATTGTCTCATCAAGGACATCTTTAAAAGAAATAACTTGCTTGGCTGCTTTATCTCTAATTCTTTCATGCACATTTGAGGTGCGTTTTCTTCCGAAAGACATGGTGACGTTTGGTCCTCTTATGCGTCTTGATTATCAATTGATATTCCCATTTATTCTCCTGCATCACCCAACTTTTGTAGATCTCCGTGATAACAAGACCAATAGCATGATTGTGAGTCACAGTTTTCATAACTAATCTTTGCTGGTATCTTCTTCATTTTTTCGCAGATATGAAGAAAAGCATCAAATCTTTACTTTCTGAACAACGTTCATGAATTCCCCGTACTTATCGTATAGTAAACTTCACTTAGAATTTTTGAGAATATCCCAGAAAAATTTCTCGCGAAATAATTACAAATTTCCTGCAAGCCACTTTCGTAAAAAATTCCTGGCAGCGCCGCTGCCGGACATTTTCAAGCCCTGTTCTACCAGTCCTTGCTTTGAGTAATGTGTAGCCTCCACATGTTGACGATGGTGGGAAACATTCTTCAATTTCCTGACAAAATTCTGCATGATTTGCTTTTTTATTTGGGAAACAACTTTTGGTTTTCCCAAGACCTGAAGCTTTGAGAAGGCACATCACATTTGACACATTTGAGAAGGCACATCACATCACACAGGTTCCTCTGATGAGTAGGTGTTCTGACCTCTTTGTGTTGAACACTTGAAGACAAGCAAGGGAATGATGATCTAAAAAAGACCAATACCCTAGTTCCATTGTTTTTATTACAAAGCTAGCTTTCTATTAAATGAACTAAATAAGAAGCATGTATTGCCTATATGGGCACTGCTGTTAATGAAGCTCCATCATTCAGGCTAAAAATTTGCAGTAAAACATGGAACTTCACATTCACAAGCATTGAGCTAAGAAGCAAGCAGCCACCTGCCATTGATGATTTTAACCCTATTCCTTGGGGGGGGGGGGCAGTAACTGATGTCACTATTTTCAATGTCTTTTTGCGAACTTAGTGAAATTTTTGGTAACTTTTTAGGCATAAAGTTCCTTGGAAATCCTAGGAAGCTTCCCTTCACAAAAACCTGTTTTACCTCACTCATTTGAAAATGTTGAATTTTGCAAACTGTACTAGAAAGTCAGATTTTGCATTGAGTGACTGGTTTTGCAGCCTGTTACACAATGCGCTGTTGTTGTCACTAAATGCTGCTGGCACATCTCCAAAGAAAAACACAGAAAATCAATCAAGGCAACTTTATTGTGGCAAGTGCATAGGGCATAATTGTTGCTAATGCAAGGCTGATAGGCCAGCGGTGGGCCACAAGTAGGCAGGCAATGAGCCAACAGTAAGCCAAGAGTGAGCCAAAGGTAAGCCAACAGTGAGCCAAAGGTAAGCCAAATGGTAGGCCAAATGGTGTAGGCCACGTTTTGTAGACACCCATATCTTTTGTTTTCTGTGCTGATAGTGACATAAAGCCCAAAGTATCTCTCGCATTAGATGTTTTTTATACAATATGGAAAATTTTACAAAAACGAGGTTACTGCACTACATAACAAGGATGATGACCTTGACAGTACTTGGTACTCGCTATTCGGTACTCAAGATTAACATATCAACATATGTAATAAATCAAGCATAAAGTTAGGAGAACCATGACAAATGCAACACAACAGACACACAGACACTCCTACTCACAGCATTCTTCAACCCCTCTCCAACATTGCACATGATCATGGAAGTAAAAACAAGAAACATTTTACAAAACCCAAACCTGAAACCTGGAAAAAAGTCCCACCGGTAAACCAATGTTTTCAGAGGAAATTACTTGGTATTAGGTAGAAAAAAATCCTCTGCATTGCCATTAACCCTATTACTGTAGGGTCACACGGTAGCTCACATTCCTGTAGGGTCACACGGGGAATTTTTTCCCCACAGTGAATAATGCCTCTAATTCAATAAATGTTTGGATAATTGCAAAGTTATTGATGAAATATGTCACATGTAGTTGAAACATTAGTACTATGTGGACTTCATCTCATTTTTAACCATATTTTTCGCATGTTTTCAATGACGTCATGATTCAGTCACACATGACAAAAATGGTCTTAACTCCTGTAAAAACAGCTGCTGAGGCTAAATTTTTAGCTTATCTTAGCCCTCTTCCTATTAGCTTTCGAATGCTATACCACACAACGGAATTAAACAAAAATTTATTTTTCTCAAAATTGGGTCACATGATTGATGGCGTCATAGTTATGTCACGTGTCAAAAAATTTTTTCATCTAACCATAATAATGAGGACCGATAAATTTTAGTCACATATCTATGAGGATTTATCGATAAAAAATTGCCTTGTATATCAAAACTTTAAAAGTTTTGAGGGTGGGGAAAATTCCCCGGGCAACCATAACATGCCTTTGATAAAAGTGGGTTGGAGATGAAATTAGTTGACACACAAGTTTGCAAGGTCATTTCGTTGCTTCACGTACATAAGTGTCAACTACAAAGTTTTTTTGTGACCAAGAAATCTGCTTCTTTTGACTTCTTATTCAATCTGTTGATTATCATTTGTTCTTTCTAGTAACTCTATGCCAAAACAGTTCCATCAAAAGAAACTCTTTTACAAGGGCGAGGTCAAGTGCCTATGCAGTGCATCCTTTCCTGCAGTGCTGCAAGGAAACTGTTGGAAACAACAGACCACATGCTCACAACAGAATATAAATACATGGTAAGCAAATAAAACCAATAATAGGTGGTTGGTTACAGATATGCCATGTGTAAGCTTGGTAGGCCAGCAATGGGCCACAAGTAGGCCAGCAATGAGCCAAAGGTAAGCCAAGAGTGAGCCAAAGGTAAGCCAAATGGTAGGCCAAATGGTGTAGGCCACCTTTTGTAGACACCCAAAAGATACAGGCTGTTGATGTGAAACAGAACAGTTTGAGTATCCATGCTATACCATACACAAGCCAGAATCTGAGAGCATATCCTTGAAGAAACTCTAGATAAAAACACCTAGGTATCAAGTATTTCTACAGAACTGGAAAAGTCATAACGATGTTGCATCTGTTGGCTACGGTAAATCCCCGCATACAACAGCCTACAAAAATGAGAACTTGTTAGAGTGTCAGAGTGTTATTTGGTAAAGTGCGAGTTGCGAGTTGCAGTTGTGAGTTGCATCTATTTTACGAGTTAGGAGTTGCACTTATTGTGCGAGTTAAGAGTTGTGAGTTGCACTTAATTTGCGAGTTGGGAGTTGCAAGTTGAACGAAAGTTGCGAGTTGGAAACTAAAAAGTGCGAGTTGGTCCAAAACTGCGAATTGCCTATTTTCTTTTTAAAGAATGAGTTTGTTGCCAAGTAACAAGTTCTTTGAAGTTGCCATTCAGTTTACAAGCTTTTTTAGGTCATTGTAATACTGCATACTGGGAACCCGGAGGGGGGGTACTCATATGTTTTCTGTACGGGGACGTGCCGCTGAACAGGGTATCATTTTCAGGATTCAGGGTATCATTTTTGTAAAAATCGGCTCCATGACGGGGTCCATATTTGTCATTTTTGACCCCGAAAGGTCCTTTTAGGCAATTTTTCATTCTGTGAATGTGATCTTAATCGCTTGAATGGCAATATTTCCACATTTTACGATAGATTTCGTAAAAATTTCCTTGCAGGGCACAACTTTGTCTGAAGAAACTAAAGGACAGGGTACTGTTTAAGAAACCTTTACTCCAAGACAGGGTATCATTTTCAGGAACTCATTATCTCTCCCCTCTCAAATTACTTGCACAAGATAATTGCAGAGCTCAGATATTGAAATAATAGATTGTGTGAAGTCTGGTGCTATTAGCAAAAGTGAAAGTGAGTCTACAGCGCTCTGCTTTTTTAAATTTCCTAGGTTTTTTGACAGAGCGATCAAAGTAGGTTCAGCGCAATGCGTTGCAGTTATTTCGGTCAAGCAGCCAGTTTTTCAAGGGAGGAATTCGCTTGAAAGAAACTTCAGCGGTGCCTACGAAATTAAGAAACTCCAAGAGGTGATCAGAGGTCAATTCGGAACCATGAAACTTTGTCAGTCTTTGGCTATGATCTGCAGATCGTCTTAGACAAATAACGTATTACCAACTCAGTTAATGCCTATGCCTACACCTTTATACTCCAATAATAAATAAGAGATTATTCTCTCTGCTAAGCAAAACCTTATGTTAGTGCCCCTATGCAAATTATGCTAAACTTTGAATTTCGCTTTAATTAAAAGGCTCTTCTTGAAATCCTTTGATTTACAAAAGCCCTCCAAAAAATCCCAGTTTTTTGGCTTAAAAGGATGGAAATTTGAAGTTTTTTCCGAACTCGCAACTCGTACTTTAAATGTACCAAACCAACTCACACTTTGCACTCGCAACTCGCAGCTCGTACAAAACACCAACTCGCAACTAGCGCTTTACCAATCTACGTCAGAGCCAGGTACTTGTGAAAGCTTTTAGAAACGCTTTTCCCAAAGAAAACAGACTGCATATAGCAAATTGGCTCACGGATACAATGTCATTGCAGAACTTTCCATGCAGCAAGATTTTTCATTTTTTGACAGCTAAGCCTTCCTTGGATTAACAACTGATGATGTTCTCCTAGAAATGCAGGAAATACCGGAGGAAATGTGAATCTGAAGTTTTTCTTGAACCGTTCAATTAAGGCCTTCCCCATCCGTACTACAAGGAATTAGTCCTTCAAGTTCTTCCTCCTCTGTTATGACTGCAAGGGCAAAGTTAGACAAGGTTCTCCAATTCTGCAGAAGACAACAATTCTGGAAGTAGTGTCTGTAAGACTGATGTTCTCATCCAGGGGCGGTGCTGAGGGGCATTCAAGGTATTCACTGAATACCTACTTTTTGCAAAAATCCCTTATTCATATTTTTCCAACCTTCGGAAATAAGTTTCCCAATAACAAACCTCTCTGCAGGAGATGCTGGGTTTGATGAAAAGACCCTTTTATGATATAGAAAATACTGACATGGATTCACTTCGGGGTTGAGGACAGAGAATAATATAAGGATATTTTCCCTCCCCAACTTAGTCAGGTTAGAATACCAATGGGTTCAAGCTTAGACTCAAAGAATCAATTCACAACGAAAAAAGAGAAAAGAGGACTGTATAAATTCATGGTTCACTTATCCAATTGAAAAACTAAACACGATAGAAGCATATCAATAGACAACAACCGATAATCATTTCCACATACGTGCACAAAATATGAAACGAAGTCACCTGGAAGTCTCTTTGGAAGTCTCTTTCTGTCTTTCACAGCTTCACGATACACCGACCCGATACGATTAAGATATTAAAACGCGATTGTTCAAGTAGCGACAAAATATGTTCTTCAGATTATGCTTCGTCCTTCGATTCCAAGTCCTTAAGAGTCCAAATATGTTGAGTTCTAATCTGCAGAGTTAAATTCTTTCGAGTTAATCTTCCTTGAGTTCAATTCTTTGACTATGATACGATTCAACAACTTCAGAGAGAGTGAGAGCCAACTTGTGGAACATAACTTCTGTCACAAGAATCCAAACAACAACAACAACAGCAACAATAATATCAAGAGCAAAAACAAAAGATAAAAGGGAGGCAGCGCACACATTTCCCTACAATGATGTCAAAAATGACGCACTGACTATTATATCAGATGCCCTGTGGCAGCCCCCAGCCGATCAAGGATGCATCAGAATAAATTGTCAGATCAAAGGGGGCTTTGTCAATATTACCATAACTGTTAGTTAAATTATGACGCCACCATTCTACATTGTGTAAAGCAGATGAGCTGAGGGTCATCATTTTTTCAAAATCGCCCTTGGAAGCTTTCAAAGCCCAAGTTTTATCTTGTTCTAGCCAACGATAGTGTGCATCCCCAAAGGGAATAGCAGGGAAACTGGAGACCATATAGCCCAAAGTCCTTTTTTGTTTTTTTACTTTCGGAGCATTTTCGCAGATGAACTTTAGGAATAGCAGAACATTGTCATAGTGTGTTGGAGTGAGGGTTATTTTCATTGTGACAGAATTTAGCACAAATCCCAAAAAGACAATTTCTTGTTTTGGAATAAATTCCGATTTAGTGGGATGTGCAACAAAACCATGGTTATCAAACTGTTTCAAAGTGGCTTTTACGGTCATAATGCAACCTGCGCAAGTTTCATTTTGCAAGTAAATGTCATCGATGTAACTGGATACAAGGTGGCCTCATTCCCGTAGAGTAGCCAAGGGATGCTTTAATAGCTTGATAAACAGCCTCGGACAGGAACTGAGACCATTCGGATGGCCTGTGTACTGATAAAGCTTTCCCAAAAACTGAAATCGTAAACACCTTTGGTAGGCCGGGTGAATGGGGACACTATAATAAGCATCCTTGAAATCAATGGAGGCCATCCAGCAGTTAGGAGTAACCATGGAGATAACAGTATGGATTGAATTCATTTTGAAGTGATAATATGTAACATAAGCATTTAATGACTTGAGATTGAGTATCAATCTAACTTGATCATCAGGTTTTGGCACAGTAAAAATTGGAGTGATGAACTCATTAATTTCATGTTCACAAGGAACGAGAACTCGCTTGGCAAGCAGAGAATCAATCTCAGTATTAACGCTAGCAATGCTGCCATTCCAAATGTGATTATTGGGATAAACACTGTTGGTTGGAGGGGTGGCATCAAATTCAATTATATCCCTTGCAGCCATCTGAAGAATGTATTGATCTGAAGTAATATTCTGCCACTGACGTAAATGATGTTTTATTTTCCCGCAGAGAAATGCTTTACCCAATCATGCAAATAAGGGCATAATTGTGAATCAACAAAATATGAAAAACAGTTTACCGTCGTGTTTACTTGTTCCAGTTGTTCCAGGATTTCTTTTGTTTTGTTGGCCTGAGGAGAATTGTCCCTGATTCCTCCTTGGAAGGTACGTGGCCCTCCCTCGCTGCGATAAAGAAGGCTGACCATAAGTTTGCTCCACCGCCCCTGGGGGAACCCCGAAACTGTGACCCTCTGCGTGCCTTTTGTGGGAATTTTTGCACTATCTTGCTCATGGTTTTAACTTACATACATACATACATACATACATTTTTTATTTGTTCAGCAGGTTGAAAGTTCGGCAGCTCTAAGGAGCTGATGTGGACCTGCAATTAAAAGCTACACTTAATAACAATGGACTAAAGAAATCTAAAATTTGACTTAAAAATAAAAGTAATCATCCTTTTTATTAGATATAGTAATGTTTCCCTTAGCAAAGTTAAAATCATTTATGAGCTTGTTGTAACTTTTCAGTTTGTTCCTGAAGACATTTTGATCTTTTGTTTGTTTGAGTTCATATGGTAAAGCATTCCATAAAACGGATCCTCTGTATCTAAAACTGTTTCTGCCAACTTCCGTCTTGAATCTATCTACTTTTAGCTGCATCAAATTTCGCGAATTTTCACTTCTTGGAGACAACTTTTCAAACTCTACCAAATCCATCTTAGATTGATTGTAAATTGTGTGCATTAAGACTGCTATACGTCATTTGTAGATATAGTCAAGTGGCTGCCACTGTGCTATTGAGAGGCCTTCTTCCTTAGATGTACTTCTTGTAAGGTTGTAAATCATTCTTGCTGCTCTTCCATGGATAATTTCAAGCTTTTCGAATTGGGCTGTAGAGCAGTTCCCCCAGACAGACATGCAGTATGTAATTTTTGAGATGACAGTGGAGAAGTAAATTTTCTCCAAGACTGGCCGTGGCAGAAATTTCATGCGTTTCAATGCACTTAGTTTCTGTGAGAATGCCTTGCATAAACTGTTTATTTGTGGCTCCCAAGTCAGTCTATTATCAATCTTCACACCAAGGCAAACAGCCTCACTCACTACGTTAATCACATTTGTCCCAATCATTATTGGTCTGATTGGTCCAACTAAGGGCCTTTTCATCATTATCATAGCCTCGCTCTTGCCAGGATGGATTGTTAACTTATGTTTTTGGCACCACAGATACACTTCATTCATTGCTATGTTCATTTTATCTATTAATCGCTCAATGTTCGTATCTGTGCAGAAAAAAGTTGTGTCGTCAGCGAACATTTGAATTTCTCCTTCAGATATAGCACTTGGCAAATCATTGACATAAATACTAAAGAGTCTAGGGCCAATGAGAGATCCTTGCGGAACTCCACATCGAATGCACTTTGTCTCTGACGTCACCCCATTTACTTCTACATATTGTTGTCTTCCACTTAAGTAGTTCATTATCCATGAAAGAAAATCCCCTGAAATGCCCACTGCAAGTAGTTTCTGGGGTAAAATGTCATGAGGCACAGTGTCAAAAGCCTTTTGAAAGTCTATGAATACAATCCCAACAATGAGTCCCTGGTCCACTGATTTTTTCCACTTTTCTGTCAACCTCAATAGAAGACCCTCTGTTGATCTTCCCTCACTGAAGCCCCACTGATTCTTACTTTTCAGTTGGTTGCTATTCAAGTGTTTGTCCATGGAATCACATACTTGATCTTCAAGCAGTTTGCTTGGTTGACTAAGCATTGACAGTGGTCTGTAGTTGGTTCTTTCCGTCTTTGACCCTTTCTTAGGGGCAGACTTAACTCTGGCATTTTTCCATATCCTTGGGTATGTACTCTGGTTTAAACTGGACCTGAAAACTATGTCAAGGCCACCCAATAAACTATCTTGCAGAAGACTCAGCTCTTTGCTAGTGACATTGTCCGGACCAGATGCCTTTTTAGGATTTATCTTCATAAGCTTAGTTCTAAGCCTAGCTTCATTCAATATCAGCATATCTGTGCTTGGTGTTACTTTAGAGATATAGGAGCATTTGTCCTCAGTTTCTTGTGTGAACTTCTCTGACAATTCCTGTCCAATGCTAACAAAGAAGTCATTTAACACATCCGCTTTGGCTTTATCATTGGTAACAAGACATCCATTTTGATCATGTATTGGTCCAATTTTAGAGGTAATATTCTTCCTTGTCACTCTTTTGTAGGTCTTCCAGAAGTCTTGACTGCATGAAGCGTCTTGAAATTCTTTTCTCCAGTAGTTTGACTCAGCCTTTCTCATCATCTTTGTTACATAGTTCTTTAACCTCTTGTAATCTTGCCATTCCCTAGATGTTTTTGGTGTTCCTTTGCATTTCTTTAGTAATTTGTACCTCTGGTTCATCATTTTCCTTATTTCACTATTGACCCACGGTAGGGAATCAGTTCTTATTTTTGCTTTTCTCTTTGTTATGTGAGAATCTTTAATTTCATTATACATCCTTTGCCAGCACCATGTTGTGTCATCAACATCATCAAATGTGGAACTTCTTGCATTGTTTTACTGATATCGTTCCCAAACAGAAACTTGTCAGGGTTCCTGGAATGATTACAGGCAAACTTGAAATCAGCATTGATATAAGGGCGGAGAGCCTCTTTTCGACGATATGAAAGCTCTCTGCAGACCGAGCATGAAGGTGTTACAACATCAATAAGGCGTGTTGAAAAAGCCTTGTAGTCAAGTGGCTTAATTTTGTCACGAGACAAGAGCAAATCATTTAAACATGTTGCAATGGCACCAGAAACGGTAACAAGGGTATCTTGCATGGCCACTAAGGCACGATCTGCACCCTTCACATCTGGTTTTAAAGGATTCCAGATATGTTCATTGACTGGAGGCCAGAGCAAATATGTGCAGTTCTCCGGAATGAGATATTTTGCCTTGATTTGCTTACGCTGGCCTGTTTCAAGCTCAGTTTTGAAACACGTATTGATAAGAGTAGGCAAATTAGCAGAAACCGGAGGGGTTCCTGTAAACCGTGGAACGACATAACGACTAATAACGACATAACAACTAATAACGAGCTATCAAATTACAGTATCGAGTTGTCTGTCCAAATGGGTGTATCAACCGGACCACCATGAGTACGGAATGGACTGATCAGTGGATCTACGGGATAGCGGAGCTCGCGAATTTTCTGTTTCTCTGGAAAACAAAGTAAGAAACAAGCAAGCTCATCAATATCTTTCCTCTGTATCTCTTGTTTCGTGTAAATGTGTAAAGAATGGTTCCCTGTCTCCTTACAATTTTTTCTCTGACACAACAACTACGACTTTTGCAGGTACGGGTATGGGCAACATTCCTTGGCTTCCTAATAATAGTTTTACCACAAGAGAGAGAGAGAGATTTCTCAGCAAAATAACATAACAGTTTAATGGCTCGATAATAGTTTCACCATAACCAATAGGCAACATAACATAATTAGTAGTAGTTTAACCATAAATAATAAGCAATAGAATAAATAAGCAAAAGATATTTGGCAGTACAATATAACTAATAGTTTAACCTTAAGGAACAGAATACTTTCATTATAACATAACAGTTCAAGGGCTTAATAATAGTTTAACATTAGATGATAGAATACGCCCCTTCGACAAAGCGGTGCATGATGGGTAATCAGGATCGAAATCTCGAATGCGTTGTGTTGTTTATATTGTGCTCGCCTATTATCGCGCTCTTGGAAGTTTATTGAGCATTTTTTGACGATTTTACTCGATCAAACGAGGTAAGGAACTTCTGCAGTATATGTCCTACACTCACAAGTACTTTCTCTTCCCTTTTTGGTGATAAATCACGGTGGAACGAGATACAGGGTATTGTTGATTGCAAGCGCAGGGGCTTTTAGGCCTACAGTCCCATTTCGTCGCTGCAATACTACTTTCGTCGCACATTACTTTTTACATTGGCAAGAACTTGAAAAGGTCATACTATAGCTAACTAACTAAGACATTGATTCAAGCGAAAGGAAACGAAATGCCTCTCACTTTTCATTGGGCTGTAATTTAAAATCCAAGGAATTGTAAAACCAAAAGCCAGCTGTTTGTTCACATGAGCAAGTGAACAGTCGGTTTTGATTCAAATCAGTTCGGACAAATTTTTCACAGTGCAAAAATAAGGTTGAAAAGGAAAGACATTGTCATCCCCTTTTGCTTGAATCAATGTCATATTTAGCTATTGTAAGAACCCTTCAAGAGTCTTGTCACTGTAAAAAGTAATACGCGAAATTGATAATGCTATGACGGTATGCTGTTGGCTTCTGGAAAGTACAGGAAATCTTGGCATAAGGCCCGTTGCACATGCAAGCAACAATAAATACCCGTTAAATATCACAAAAGAATGTAGAAAGAGTACTTGAAAGTGTTGAAAACATACAGGAGGTTTTTACCCAGTTTAATTTATTAAAATCATCAAAAAACGTTAGAGAAATAACTTCCAAAGGCCAGATAATGGGCGGGAACAACAAAACGCGTGTGAGACTTCGATCCTGATTACCCAGCATGCACCGTTTTGTTGAAAGGGCGTATACTTAGCAACACAAAATAACTTAAAATAACATAACATAGCATAACATAACCCAACATAACATGACATGCACGTATTTTTTATAAGAAACTAAGAATTTGGGCCAGTACTGAAAGTTTGTTAGCATTATCAATCAGATTTTGAGTGCTCAGAGTTTCTTAAGAGTTTCTTAAAGGCTTCATAACAGTCTTCATGTTCACTGCTAGTGCCCTCCTGAACATTTTAAAACAATGTTTATTGAAGCCTTTCCAATGTTTAGACATCACTCCAGTACCTTCTGGGTAACATGATACAAAGTCCTGGAGTCTCTAAATATTTGGCGATCTAAAGCCCCGTTTACACTACACCAACTAACCTGGGTTGGCCCCGGGTTAGAACTAACCTAGGTTAGATTTTTGTGGTGTAAACGCAACTAACCTGGGTTCGCCCCGGGTTAAACTAACCCACCTTTGGAGGTGTGGTGTAAACGCAAACCTGGGGCGAACCTGGGTTAGGATGAATAGGACGCATGCGCATTCGCAAATTACGCGCCAAGGAGCACAGCAGTTACTGTGAATTCTCGCGTTTTGTTTTGATGCGAGTTGGTGACGATTGAAGCAACCTCTTCAAACGCTTTTAACCATGAGGGACAGCCAAGGTAAAACTGACGGAGGGTCAACGTGGGACGATGAAGAGGTAATAGAACTATTTGATGCATGGAGAAAACGATTAATTTCAAGAGACAGATGTGCCTCATGAAATGGATGCCCCAAAGCTGACTTTCTCTCGCCATTTTGTTTCTAGGAATCTGAAATGCAACATCCGCTATGCGCATGCGATGTATCAACAAACTCAGGTTTGCCTCAGGCTCGTATTTATGCTTTGATGTGAGCAAAAGGCAGTGTAAACAAAACTGGGGCGAACCTGGGTTAGTTCTAACCCGGGGCGAACCCAGGTTAGTTGGTGTAGTGTAAACGGGGCTTAAGAGTTGAATTTCTTATAAGCAGTTTCTTATAAAAAATGCGTGTAACATAAAGAAAGACAGAGGATGAAGGTATTAAGGCCATTTCATTCTGTGTTTTTTAGTTTCAGGGCATTTATCACAAAATAGTTGGGGAACAGGTTTGATGCTCGAGAACCTTTACAAAGGGATCTTGGGCCAAAAATACGAACATACCACGAGGGATGAAGTTTGTGCAACTCTTTGGCAGAGAAAGACATTATTTTCGAGTTGGCAGGTTGATTTTTAACTAACTACATACTGTCGCTCTAAAACAAGTGTTTGTTGGCATATCAAGGTTGCTTGTTTTTGACGCAGTGGGTCTCGGCTCAAAAGTGGCATGAAAAGAAAACGGTTTGTCAGGTGGTGACTCAATAGTTCACTTTTGAGTCTCAGTGGAGCAGAGCGTATTAGATCTAGTAATCAGTCTAAGGTTGACTAAAATGCTCTCGAAAAACGTGTATAGGATACGAATATAATTATCAGGCATCAATCGACAGCATTCTCAAAGCAGAGTTTGGAAATGCAGCTGCAACTCCTGGAGGTGGGGGAGGGGGGTGCTTACATTGTGGCTTAACAGGAAGGTGTAAGCAAAAATTTTGAAAAATATCCTCAAATGGTAGCATCTTTTTTACAAAACTCTCAGATTGTTCTTCATGGACCTCAAATTGGGTCATTTGGTAGTACCTGGTAATGAAGAGTTCTAAAGTTTTCCATAATTTCCCTTTCATAAAAGACAGCAAGAAAACTTCAGAATTCATTATGGTTATTGTTGCAGTGAACAACTTGGTCTGATGACCTTACCGAGTTGTAATTGTTGTAATCTTGTAATTGGCTAGGAATCTTAGAACATTCCCTACTGGTAGTATCTTGGTAGTATGTGTTTGGAGAAAAGGGCCATTTGGTAAGACCATCGAACCCACTGGAGCACTCTCTTAGACCAACGGCAAGGGTGCAGCTCAACCAAACATGACATCATTTCAGAGTTTCACGCAGAAAAAAACTTGAGTTCTAGCTTACAAAACGATATGAGTCAGCTGTGGATTTTTGCAGCATTCAAGAAAAGTAAAACACATGGTCAGAAATCAAAGGACCAAGACACTTCTTCTTGACCATAGATATCTCGTTTGTTGTTACTGATGCTTTGACAGCAATATAAATCTTGAAAGCTAACATTTGATTTCATTTCTAAACCAGAGCTCTAGAGATTTGGCCTAAACAAGTTCTTGATGCGCAGCCAATAAATCCATGATAGCCTTGATAAAATTGGAGAGTTTTAAATCATATCATATTGTCTGTGTCACCCATATAGTCACCCATTGTGCACTTATGTTGATTAATGTTTAATTTCCGTTTTCAACTTTGCTACTCTTCAAGGCTTTGCTTAGGCGAAGCGGCTAAAGCTGTGGTTTGAAGTTTGAAGATTGTAAATCGAAGCCAAACAGAGATCGCTGCGGTCCTAAAATTTCGGCAGTAAATTTATTGCTGCTCATGCTAATATTTAATATCCTTCACACCCATAGAATAGATGCCTGATGACCGATTCCTTCATACCATGGGTGTCGGGAAAAATAGAAGTAAATATTAGATTAATTATAGTTGTGAAGAATAAGAACTGTCAGGCCTACCTTTGTGTATTCTCTGTTTTTCCATCCTCTTTGTTATCCCGTCGATTTTGCATTTTCAGTAAGCTCTCATTTCACTTTCCTTGTCATCTTCACCATGGCTGGCCTAGCCAGATTTGTTTTCAATGAGCTCCTTGTGGCTCCGCACTCTCCCCATTGAAGGAGCTCATTGAAAACAAATCTGGCTAGGCCAGCCATGGTGAAGATGACAAGGAAAGTGAAATGAGAGCTTACTGAAAATGCAAAATCGACGGGATAACAAAGAGGATGGGAAAACAGAGAATAATCAAAGGTAGGCCTGACAGTTCTTATTCTTCACAACTTTAATTAATCTAATATTTACTTCTATTTTTCCCGACACCCATGTTCATACGTCAATTTAGTCTTTAGGGTTACTCTGTTGTTTAGAGCACCAACATAACTAAAAATTTACAGCATCTCGATAAATACTGAACACAGAGGTGAAAAGTCCTGCTCAGATTGCAAGGCCAATCCTGCGCAACATCACAGCCAGTTCCTCCGTGCAGTGAACTTCGCCAAGAATGACCATTGACGGATGAAAAAGAATGTTGCGTCTCCTTAAGCAGCTGATATTTATGTGATAGTACCTATTCGATTCTCGAGTAGACAAATGCCACGACGAACTTCCATCGTCATTCAAGTGCGGATACCAATCAGCCTCCGCTCTGCAAAGGACAAATTCTTCACGGGACAGGGTATTCTCATGGCATCCAATGCAAACAGACACTTTGCCACTACGTTTTTTCACAAAATACTTATTAATGCAGTTGGGTGGATTAGGCTTGGCTGACATGCGTGATCCCTGCGGTCGTTGACCAAAGACTCGAGGAACATACAGCGGTCGTGGCTGAACCAACTGGACAGCACTAGGGAATCTTGCTGCGGCTTCAGTTCCAGCTGTTATTGTTGGTTGAATTGCTTGATGACCGTACAGAAAATTTGCGGTCGTTGGTATTATGAAGTGATTTGCTGGACAAATTGTTCGGTGCATTGACTGGTCTGTCGAGTCATCATGTTGACATGTCAAGTCATCGTAGCAATTGTTCGAATCTTTGAATCGTGGTGTTGACTCATCGAGCAGTTATTTCGAATCGTCTGGTCTCAGTGCCGATTCGCGGTGGCCATGTGTCGAGTCATCGTGTCGACTCGTCGAGTCGTCGAGTCGAGTTGCCAAGTCGTCGAGTCGAGTCGTCGAGTGATGATCAGAAGGCGGTCACTCTTTAGATTCCAAATCGATGAGCATGCGCTGTTCTTAAGCAATTACGACGGCAACCATCTACATCCTGATGTGATAGATAAGGAGCATTTTTTTGATGCAAAGTGGGCCTAATTTACTTCGTAATTTTTTACCATTCTTGCAGAGAAATTGTTGGAAGAAAACAGCTTTTTAAAGCTAAAACACCTTCACAAAGTTTCTGGTAGTTTGGAGCAAGATCTGCTTGTACAATTTTTGTGAAGTTTGCGTTGCGGCCGATTTGCAGCGGTAATAAACGCACTGGAACCGGAATATATCAAGTCGTGACAGAAAGGAAAAATGTTCCTCTTCAAAAATAGGAAAATAAAAGAGTCATTTGGGCAGAAATTGTCATAGTGACATCTGCTGGGCTTAACTTTCTCCAGTCAGAAGGTGGAGAAAGGAAAGAAAAACGTATTTTCCTTAAAAGATATACATTGTATCAATAGTTAAAAGTTGGAAGAGCTTCCTTTTTTGGTGGTTGCTCATGTAAATTCAATGGGTCCTGCTTCGTTCTGGAGCGACGTCAAGCATACTGCAGTATACTCATTTTTTCATTAGAACTTGGCTTTCATCCACCAGGGTACTTGACTAGGGAAATGATGATAGTGTGTGGAAAACCCTCAACCCTATCTCAAAGTGTACCCCAGGTATGGGATTTGCTCTGGCGCTCTGGCATTTCTGTGGTATTAGTTTCTCAAGCAATTCATTTTCATCATTCATCATTTAATTAATTACTGCAGAGTTTCATAGAAAGAAGTGGATGCAAATGATCTAGCATTTTATCTAGCACTTTATCTAGCATTTTGAGTAATGTTGAAATCACTTTCGAAAGTACGTTTGTCCTTCCTTTCTCCGCCTTCTGACTGCAGAAAGGCAAGCCCAGCAGATAATTTCACTACGACAATTTCAGCCCAAATTTCCTCTTTTATTTTCAAATTTTTGAAGATTTTTAATGACACTTTAAATATCCAGTCTCACTTCTTTGGCCTTCCCCGCAGTTCACGCCAGATACCAGTGCAGAGCCAGTGCTTTTATTACCGCCGCAAACTTCACAAAAATTGTACAAGTAGATCTCCAAACTACCTGAATACTTTGTGAAGGTGATTTTACCTTTAAAAAACTGTTTTTCCAACAATTCGTCTGCAAGAATGCTCAAAAGCTGTGAAGTAAACTTAGGCCAACTTTGCATCAAAGAAAATGCTCCCTATCACATCTGGACTTGCTACAAGTCTCATCCTCTGATCTCTGGAGATGATCTCTGAAGAAAGCGAGCGAGTGAAAATAACAATGAGAAAAAGAAAAGAAAAAAAGAAAGGAAAGAAAGGGGAGGAGGGAGGAGGAAGAGACTTGTCAAGCACATTTATCCGAAACGAGGCTCGATTGTTTTATGCACTTTGGTGGACAAGATTCTGTCCACCGGCATTGATCAGCCTCGTTTCGGATAAATGTGCCTGACAAATCTTCTCCTCCTCCCTTCTCCTCGTTCCTTCTTTTTTTCTTTTTTTGTTATCACTTTTATTTTCACAACATCTCGAGAGATCAGAGGATGAGACTTGTAACAAGTCCATATCACATCAGGATATAGATGGTTGCCCTCGCATGACGCATGACGACTCAACGCATGACGACAACTCGACTCGATGACTCGACAAGTCGACACGATGACTCGACAAGTCGACACGATGACTCGACAAGTCGACACGATGACTTGACAAAGTGACATTATGATTCGACCGAAACGACGACTCGGCAGGTCGACACACTGACACAACGACTTGACGCAAGGCCACCGCGAATCGACACTGAGACCAGACGATTCGAAATAACTGCTCGATGAGTCAATAACACGATTCAAAGACTCGAACTGTTGACACGGTGACTTGTCGAGTCAACATGATGACTCGACAGACCAGTCAATGCACCGAACATTTTGTCCAGCAAATCACTTCATATGGTATTGCCGTTTCTTGTTCTAACGCTTGTGGCTCGAACAAAACATTTCTTGCGTTTGACAGAGTTTCTGTCGACGTGACTACTGCTGGTGTTGGCTTCCACATTTGTACAGGGTACGGACCATCATCTGGTGGTACGGGGAATTGTGAATGATACATCTCTGTATTGATTGGATTCATGGCTGTTGTGCCTCTACGTTGCTGCAGGCTGTTGTTATAGCACGGAAGGTTTTTTTGTGTAGATGTTAGTAGCGGCTGCATTACAGGAGGTTGATCAACATGATCTCTTGTTGCTTCATTGAAAGGGACTGCTACTGAAGTGGTTGATGTAGTTGTTTTCTGCGGCTGCAAGTATTCACTGTGATCCGAGATGGCTGCAGTTGCATGGCTTGTCGTAATTGCAACTAGATCTTGCTTAGGCCTTGCTGTTGTGCTATTGTCCTTTTTTCTGGAGCGTTTTCTTTGATTTGCTTTCTTTCCAGCGTCGTCTGGAATATTTGTTGAGGCCAACTGTGTGATGCTCTTCGTTGGATTTTTTTTTGCAACCTGGTGAAGATGCTCTGACAAGAAATTTGACGATTCTGCGATGGCAACCGTATGTGAACAAATTCCAACTCCTTTAAAACCTAAACACGAGCATGCCAATTTCCCCTTGACTCTGGAAGATTTGCACAAATCCACAGTGTGAAAAGGTGCTTCTTTTGTGGAACCCATGACTATCTTTAGATTTTCATTTCCACCAGGTGCAGCAGTGATACTGTCCTTCGTGGATAGGAGATTTTCTGCTCTGCAAAAGACCTTTTCCAAGTGTTGTGGAGCAACTGATGGAATAGATACTTAATAGGATTTTATAGACAAGTTCTTCTCGCATGTTGGATTCCCTACAGCTGAAGTATCTTCATTTCCGCGCTTTGGTCTGGCTGAAAGGAACTTTTTTACATGTTCGCGGCGCTGGGCTTCAGTTTTAGACCGCCAGATTAGAGGAGGTACGTAGAACTGCTGAAATTCGGGAGCTAATTGGTAATTCCCACCTCCATAAATAGCTTGAACAGACATATCTCTCTGCCGCACACATATTCTCTTTGCTATTTCATTAAATTCAGGCCAAGTGTGCTTCTTGAATCCTGCTTCTAGTTTTAGCAAGTGATTGATACTTTCTGAAGAATTTTGGTAATAATGTTCTGGAGGGTTACCCAAGCCAGCAGCTGTTCGCACACAGGAGAGCATCTTTTCTTGTATGTTTTGCTGTTTGTTCTTAGCAAACCAATCTGAAAATGAAGGATTCAAGCCCAATGATACTTCTAACTCATCCCATTTCTTTTTCTTCTCTTCCACCATTATGTCGAATTCGGCTGTATCTAGTGCATCAACTAGACCTTTTTTGTCATCGCTCCCAAATATGTCTTCAGATATGATTTCTCTGGTTCCTTCTGGAAGGTGCATCACTCTCCATTTCTCCTTGAAATTCTGCTTCATGTGATTGAAGCAGAGAAGATGAATGGAGGCTTCGTCAAACTCTGAAATGAAGGCGTTGACGAGAGCCTCTTCGTCATCCGTCCCAAAGCAGTGCACGTTTCTTATTCTCTTTTCTTTCGAAACTAGATTTGATGCAAAGAAATGATAAGTATCAAAAGTTTTCTTATGATGCAACAGCATCGGTCCAAGTACTATTGGATGTGAACCATCTGACTTGATTATGCTTTTATTCTTGTATGTCATTGGTGTTACGAAGAACCTGCCGAGATTAAAAGTAGGATCTATTGATAATATCGATGGTGAAGGTACATCCACGCAGAATCTGTTTATGTCCACTAGGTGCTGGTCGAGATAGTTCACGCCAGATGGACAGTCAGAAAAGCGAATGTCCCGAACAAATGCTTCCTCTTTGCCCGAAGTGCCTTCCTGAGCCTGCGTCATCACCATAAACATCTCATCGTCAATTCTTGATTTGTTTGCAGATGGGATACCTTCTCGTCTATTGGATCGTTTGAGATTATATATTTGCTGATAATCTCTTGGTTCTTGTGTACTTGTCGTGCTACTGAATGCACCTCCAGCAGCCTGCAGGGTCTTCTCATACACATGTCTGGGTTCTTGGCTTGCTGACAAAGATGCCATAGCTCTTAAGGTACTTGGCTGAGTACGATGGTACACCTTTCCACTTTGCTTTGCATTTCCATGTGGCTGAAGACGAACTGGTCGTTTCTTTCCATCTTTGAAGTAACAGTGAAGCAGCCTTGCTGGAAGATCTTCAACACTGCAATCAGAAACTGAGATAATTTGCCGTTGAAACTCAGGTTCAGACTTCAGATAAGAATAGTATCGCTTTACACAATAAATGCTAGGTATGTCAGAAATAGCTTCACGCAGGGGACCAGTTTTCTTGGTTCCAATATTCCTGTAAGCTGAGGTTACTTTCTTGTCGTTACTATCAAGCTCCACGACCACTTCAAAGCACAACGAGTCTTCCTTGTTGAACAGATAGTAACGCTTGGGAGAACCTTTGCTAAACCAAGGTCCAACATCCATAGCTGCAATGTCCTCTCTTGCTCCCAATATGCTATCTGGGACAAGAAAAGCAGCGGTATCAACGACAATCGAAGGCTTCTTTTTGCAGATCATTCCCTCTGGTTGTTTCTTCACGAGCATATGCAAGACGTCTTGAGCTTTTAACGGAATATGAGAGGTTGAAACGATTGGCAGATCTGGATCACCATTTAAGTACGACCTGTGGGGGCAAACATAACAATCTATATCTTTTTCCTATTTCTGTTTTATCTAATTTGTTCTCAGCAAAAAGTGATTTGGCTTGAGAGGCTGTGAAATGTCTGTTGAATCTCTCATTATCAAAATACATTCCAGCATCAGCAATAATATTAACAAAGGTATGAATTTCGTATCTGTTAATAAAAGCACTCAGTCATTGAATCACATTGTTACCTATCAGTTGTAGAAACTTCAGCACTTGTGTATTTTCAAACGCAAAATAAAACTTTAGTAATTTAGAAACACATCCCTTACCACTATAAATAGAGAAACCAATATGTGAATTGAAAAACTTTGCAAACCTGAAAGCCGACTTTGATAGTTCAAGATCACTGGATTTGTCAAGTGCTACACTACTTGCTCTTTCTTCTGGTCTACAAAAAAGGGTCACATTATTAAGTACTCTATTTTACTTCGTATTCCATTTCTCCTTATTCAGGCAGATACTTTGTGAGCTTTGTCATAATGTTTGGCCTTAGTTGTTTTGAGTCAATGAAATTAAGTAGCCAACTGGATGGTGACACTGTAAATTATTATTTGAAGTAAAATGATAGAATGGATTCGTTTTCAGTTAAAAGAAATGTCTCATTTTTGTTGACGAAACTGCTAGAGATAGTGTGAAAGGAAATGTTTAAAGAAACCCTCAGTATACCCGAATGCATATTTCTGAACAATTTAGGGTGATACTGTAAACAGAGTTGCATTTACCCACCTCTTTTTCCGAAGAGGAGACTTGCTTGGTGTGTTTGGAGAACTCGAGATCGATATGATAGAACGCGAGTCCGAATCAACATCCAAATCTGAGTCCGACGTGAAACATTCATACAGATGACCATAATCACCAAGTGCCTTTGGTAAGTCTTGTAGTGTACAGTTGTCGAATGCATCGTCAAGGTCTTTCCTTGAGCTGTGAAAGGAAATTGACTCTCGATTAGCCTAAAAAATGCCAAACATACCACATATAAGTCGGGGCAAACTGCACAAAAGCAGTGTGATACCATGTGTAGGTATCGCCTTTATGATCACAACAGCTCTGAGCATATCTTTCTGATGCAACGAAATCTCATAACACAACCTATCAATCAATAGTTCGTATTATCTCAATAAGAAGTAAGATAAGCATACCTGATTGGTGCTGGCCATGGATAATGCGATCCACTCGCCTCAGAATGTCTGTCTAAACAGGAGGAAATGGCACAACTTTTGAAATGGTATGTAAATTAAATTGCACGAGAAAAATGCTTGCTTTGCAGAAATAAAACTGTCCTCTATGTCAAACGTAGAATGAGATGCAAAGATAGCCATTTAATAATTTCCTACTTTTTATAGCCAAAAAGAATGTGTCAGATTATTATTAGAAGTTGTTTTAAAATCTTGCTGAGTCCTGCGAAAATCATTGTGATTCTTGATACAAGACGAACCTGTACAGAGAACCAACCAAAATGGACATTCCACACTTAGTTACCTCTTGCACATGCGCATTTGCCTGAATTTGGCTATTTCGGTTCTGGGAAGCTCTTTCCTTTCCCTCATACATTACTATCAGAAAGGACACTCCAAAGAAGTCATTCTTTAACGTTATACCTGTTCCAAATAAATTTTGGCGATGGGCGGCAGGGTTTACAGAGTGGCAAGGCTGAAGAAAAACAAGAAAAAGTCAGTATCTAACTAAGTTCTTTTACTTTAACAATTTTGACAATATGGACTCAGGAAAAAATGTTCTGGATAAAACTTTTCACTATTCGTCAAGATTAAGGATATACAGCTTCGAAGGTGTGAGGGCATACAACCGCTTGTCAGTTTTATAGATTGGTATGCAAATATGCAAATTTGGTAGTATGCTAAAGTGGGGAGTACAGAACGTTGTCTTTTGTAGCATACCTTTTCACTAGTTATCAAGCAAAACAGGATATACATAGTAGAACAATCATAAAACTCATTTGGACCTTTAGTTGGTAGGTTTACAATGTACTGTGAAGTGCATGCTAACAAATAAGAGAGACTTCAGGTGCTTTGGTGCTTCATTGTGCCAAAATCTAAAAATTTTCCACCATAATGGTTACTTTTCTCCCGAAAAATTCCCTTCCTTTAGGTTAGGTATCCATATGAAATTCCTTAGCTTAGATGTATAATTTATACTAGCTGTTAATCTTCTGAGATATAGATAAAATGTCTTGTTTCTAATACATGGGTGGAGAATCGGTCCAAAGTGGAATGGCAGACATGCTTGATTGTCAACATGTCTTGGTCAGGGAGCTTGTATAGCTCCCTGGTCTTGGTAAATGTCTTGGTAAAAACCTTCAAAGGGAGCTTTTGCAGAGGTGTGCTCCCTTGTTGAAATCGAAATTGCAGCCATTGATACAATATTCCATACATTTGTTGTTTCGCAAACCTCGTAACCTTTCAAATAAATTTTCTTAGAAAGAAATTAGACATCGTAGCGTCCTCATGCTATTTCTCTCAAAGAATCTGGAGATTTACTTACTTTTGGCATTGAAGTATCCAATGGGTCATCATCAGACGAAATCTCCATTATCTTTCTCAAGTCTAAAGAGAAGACAAATAAAGCCAGAGCTTCGAATAGTTTGTTCTCATTAAGGGAAGTGTTGTGTTATGCAATTTGAAGTATTTTATATTCATAGATAAAGGCAGTTTCGAATTTTTCCTTAACCCTATTGTACCCGGGCTCTTTGGGTCAGACCGCTGCCCGGGGGAAGGGCAAAAAATGTCCCCCCCCAATTATCTTCAAAACCATGATTAGTATGCCGTTGTAACGTTGTACAATGGTAATGACATCTATTTGAAGTCTAAATATAGAGTCTGGTGCTAATTGGTCACGTGGTTCGTTGCCAGGCAACCAAACAATAGGACCATGTCGCTATAAGCTTCTGTACTGAAGAAGCAACGAGTGCTAATTATTTCAGGGAATAAGGTTTGCAACCTGAATAAACTACTTAAAGTCAAGGAAATATCACTGCCAACCTATTTATATCAAAATTGAGAAATCTTATCCTTCTTCATTAGAAATATGACGTAATCAATTTGAATTACATCATAGAACTTATAATTTGCTGATGTCAGCAAATATAGATAAATTATATATCAAGTGAAAGTACCTTTGAAGAGCAATCGTTTGGTACCAAACACGTCTAAATCACAGTTAAAACAAAGAAGTTATGATTGTTTTTGTGACTTCTATTGTGACCACTCTCCAAATATGGATATCTGCTGGTCTTGTGACTTAAATTATAACAATGAAAAGCCTAAAATTTAATTGCCAATTACAAAGTAGGAAAAGTCAAGGATGTTTCAGCTCTCTTTCTTTTTTACTCTCTGTTTTAGAATCAAAAGTTTGTCTGGGGGGGCATTTTTTGCCCCCACCTGGTACAATAGGGTTAAGTACCGCTCATCGTAGCTCTTTCACTTCATGTTCGAGAAATAATGGCTCATATAAGAGGGTATTAGTTGTTTTGGTTTGACAGCAATTCGTTGGATACATAGACCATAACTGTTCACAAAGAAACGATAAAGTTTCTATGATAGACTTTTACTCTGGGGTTGATTGGAAGTTTCTTAACAAAATCTAGGGAAGGGGGGCCACCCTATGAAACGTTTTTTAAATAGAATCTCAGCGATGAAAAATGTGACTTTGAAGCTTCTTGACTTTAGTGAAAGTTAATAGGCTACATAACTATCCATCTTTCATTGTTCATTGCTGTCACGTGACCTCTGCATGCCTTTCGTCAGTGACCAATCACAAAGAAAATCGTTAATTCTCTGTTATTTTCTTCCCAGTAGGATTAAATGTAATGTTATAGATACCATTGGCTTTGTCTTGAAGAGAGCTTTCATTTCATGCATAGTTTATTAATATTTGCTTCTATCAGCAAATTTTAATATGATGTCATACAACTTTATGACGTCATACCTCGAATTGGATGAATTAGTAAATCATTCATAAAAATTTGCCTGAAATGGCATGATAATGAACCAAGGTGTCTAATTTTGTTGACTAGAAGTCAATATGTATAATAAAAAAATGTAACAATAGTTTTTATCTTTGGAAGTGCCCGTTAAATGGACTTAATTAGTCATAATTAACCAAGTCAATCTTCAAAATTCAAATAATCAATTAAACTAGCTGTTAACCAAGTTAAGGAAGTGCTGCTCAAAGCAAATACAAGATGTATATTTTTCAAATAGAAAATGCTGGGGCAGAGATTTTGGAACGTGAGCCTTGCTGAGAAAAATTTCTGCTTTTTGATGTAAAGATAACGGAAAAAACACAAAAGCTGTTTGTGAATTTCAAGGCTGCTTAACAAGCTACAATTCTGACTAAACCCCATACAATGTTAGACTCAATTCAAGTCATAATTTCAATTTAAGACATGGATTTAATTCATGTCATTTCATTATGTATTCCTTAAGCTGAATGTATTTCTTCTGCCCTTGGGCGTTCTCGTTCAGTCAGCAAAGATTAAAGAATGCTATGCTGGCATGAATCTGTTGTTGCTGTTTCGCCCCTCATTTGCATATAGTCCGTCCAAGTCCAACCAAACGGACACGGGAATCTGTTATCAAATTCGCATAAATGGCTGCTCGCGCATGTGCACTCGCAGCAAATATCTTTAATAGACTCCTAGCCATCACTGTTGCAGTGTAGTTAGCTACATATCCTAAACAAGTCGGCAAATATCTGGTATTTAAGAGGAGTCACTACTTTATACTTGATTTTTGCAATTGTTTTTGGTTACCTGGCAACGAATCACGTGACAAATATTTCTCATTCCTAAAATAAACAGGGGGGGGCAAAATAACCCCCCACCAGACCAAAATACTAAGCATCTTCCCCAGCCTGAATAGGGTTAATTTTGGGCACGATTTTTATATAAAAGTTCTCTTAAGTTTTTATTTCTTATTGATAAAATCGATCTATTGCATATGCGCAATTTTCATAAAGCGTGGCCCAGCGCCTTTGCCCTTCTTCACTTCACTCCAATCCAAGTAGCAAGTCTTCTACGCTTTTATTTCTTACCAGGGTTTCCCAACATTGAGACAGAGGTTCTTTTAGCAAGCGGCTGTTTGGTTTTTTGCTTCATTTAAGATTCCTTGCAGATTTTGCGATGCAGTTCTCTGATTGTTCTCGTTTATACCAGTATCACAGCATCGAATTACATACTGATTTTAGCTGCAAGTCTGTGACCGTTAAACATCAAGAACTCGATTACCAGCAACCCGTGAACAAACTGTGGATGAATAGGATTTCCGAATTTTAGACTGCAACCTTTGAAAATCCCCGCTGGAAATGGATGTAAAGGACATATTAGTATCATAAGAAACATTTACGAGTGTGGCAACGATAGCGAGAATGAAATAAAATGCTTCACACGGTGTGCTGCTATCAGAAGGTTTTATTCCAGCACATTCCCTTGCACCAACGCGATTCTCTTCTCAAACCCTAAACACGTTTCTTCACTTGCTAAAACGAGCAATGAAGAAACCTGAAAATGAGGGGGATTTAGATCAGGAGTAAAGAAGTAGAAGTCTTACCGATAATTCAATGAGTCCAGTCCAGTCCAGTCCAGGCCATGTGCCAAGGAAGTGCGCTCTTTTGTCTCAGCAACGAAAATAGTGTAATTTGATCCAGGAATTTCATTTCAAGTTGTCTCGTTGTTCCATGCGGTTCTACGCTCTCCCTCGCAGAGGGTAGTTGTCTTTGCCTTCGGCGCGAAACTAAATCAGTTCCTCCAGTAACACAAGCTTTTTTTTGATAAGAAACTAAGAATTTGGATCAGTGCTACTAAGAAGTTTCTTAAGGTTAACAGATTTTGACTACTCCAAGTTTCTTACAAGTTTCTTAAAGACTTAATAACAATCTTCATGTTCACTACCTGTGCTCTCCTGAAAATTGTAAAATAATGTTTATTGAAGCCTTTCCAATGTCCAGACATCACTCAAGTACCTTCTAAGGTACATGATACAGGAAACAAGTGAAAATAGAATAGAAATGTGTCAAGGATTTCCTCTATCAAAACAAATAGTTTCTTAAGTTATATTTTCCCAGTACTGGAGTTTCTTAAGGTAGCTCGCAACCAAATGATGCAGAATTTTGAGAAATTTTTCAAAAATTTCGATTTAATCTTTTCTTTTGTAAAATTCTCCGTAGAATCGGATTGTGAAGGTTTCAGTTTCATTCCATTGCTTGTTTCGCTGCTTTTTGAAGGTATTTGAGTGCCACTTCCACATTTGGCCCATAGCAACCGCATGACAACCAATAAAACATAAGGAGTTTGCACCCAAGAACGCCCCCATTTCCTCCAGAGCTGCTCCAGAGAAACTTTTTCTGCTTTTCATATCCCTGTGTTTGATATCAAGACTTATTGACTCCCTGTGTTACATACGGGAACTGTCTCCACAACATTTATTTTGACAGTTGACAGTGGAAGAAAGGCAACCTTGATACAACGGCCATTACTCCTGAATCGATAATGACCCTTGTACGGATTAGGCTAATTCGAGATCTGATTGGCTGTTCAAAACGAGGCTTGTTAGTAAAATTACGTCACAATTCGCATAAATTAACTTCTTCAAAGAGTTTTGCTTCCAGAGCAGCGAGACCACGAGAGAAACTGTTTTCAAACAAATGTCTGAAAAATAACTGTAGTAAAAGAAAATGTGGCAGGAAATTTGCAGTAAAGGAGTATTAAAATGATGCTAGAAATTGAGTGTGGTGCAGCAGAATTTTGAGGAATACATAAAAGATTTTAGAGCACCTTAGTTGGGAAAGTGGTCAAAGGTAAAAGTTGAAGACAAGAATCCTGGTTTTTCTCGCTTCTTGAAAATGCAAAAGATGTAGAGTAACCTTTGAGTCGTTAGTAAACTGCACGTATTTTGTCTATAAGAAACTAAGAATTTGGACTAGAACTGAAAGTTTCTTAAAGCTATCAGATTTTGAGTACTCATAGTTTCTTACGAGTTTCACGACACGACTATCTTCATGCTCACTTACTGCGCCCTCTTGAGCTTTTCAAAACAATGTAGTGACAACTTTCTGATGTTTAGGCATCACTCAAGTACATTCCGAGCAATACAACACAGGCAACAAGTGAAAAATAAAGTAAAATATGTCAAGGGTTTCCTTTGTTAAAAATAAACAGTTTCTTAAAAGTTATATTTTCCCAGTACTGAGTTCAGTTTGATATTTTTTTGTCGCTCTGAGAGTTGAGTTTCTTATAGACATAAGTGTAGTATTGAAAGGATATTTGCTTTAAGTTATCGTGCATTTTGTTAAAAATGAAACCAGTGCGAGGAGGCTACAGAAAATCTTTCCCGGTCTTCGTAAGACCACAACGCAAATATTGTAAAACGATGAACTTTAATGACGATAGGTATTCCTAGAAATTAAACTCTGTAACTGCCTATTGTACTGCAACAATTCATGCAAAGAAGCATCCAGCTTCTGCAATCTATACCCAACACCAAAGCCACAACCGTGTTGTCACCACATTGTCACAAAGCGAATAAAAAATAACAAAATATCAATAGTTTCTGACTCCATTAAAAATGTGCGGCTACGGCAGGCAACTGTGAACGCAGCTAAAAGAAAGACTGAAAACATTGCAACTTTACACCGAAAATGTTCAAAAAAGCCACAAGAACAGTAAGTAGATTCAAGGCCAAGCACAATTAGACGCGACTAGCTTCTGCAGGTGAACCCTCGCAATGGCAGTATGAAACTTCCACATCAAAGTTAAAAGCTCGAGCCTTTGCTTCCCTTTCAGAAATATTGTTGAAGAAGCCGGTCAAAGCAAGTGATTTGCAAAAGAGAATTTGATCTTGTAGCTACCTGGCTTCCTGGCTTGTAAGGAAGCTGTACGAAAGTGCAACAGTTGTAAATGGCTTGCTTGCAACCAATCTCCCTCTTCCTTTTCGACATTTCGCTTGTCTTTTCGCTAATATTTGTAAATGATTTGTGCAGCTTCGCAGCTCTTGACATTGATTTATTTTGAATTTCTCGCAACTCTCATTACTGAAAGTGCCTTGGTAAAATCACGTGACATGTTTTATCTCTATGGTAATCACCATGGAGTCTGCATAAATCAAAAATCCATAATGGTTGCAAATATTGCCACGAATCGGGAATCCGTACCAGGGCCCAAATCGGTCGACGGTTGAGATTGCGAGAAGACCGTTTGGGGCCTAGGTACGAGGTTGGAAGAAAGGCTGAAAGTCTAGGCCGGCCTATGCCCCGCCACAGCGGACTAAAGTCTGTTTTTTAAATATATGATATAACTGCAAATATATTGCTGATAACTTATATAAATACGTTGTAAAACTCATATCAACATCACATTTTCTAAAATATAGTGTTTTCACTTCACATTTATAAATCTTTGTCAGAAATTTCAAATATGTAGGGTATAAACTTTGTTTTTAACTTTGTTTGCAAATACATAAGGTCTAAATTTCGCTTCTAAATATATACGGTCTACACTTTGTTTGCGAATATTTTAGGTCTAAACTTTGGTTCTAAATATATATGGTCTACACTTTGTTTGTAAAAATATGAGGTCTGAAAGTTGTTTGCAAATATATAAGGTCTAAGCGCGAACGAAATGCGCAGTAACATTTCCCGCCAAATTTCAGCAGCATAGCCTGCCTGATCAAACGACTGGCCTAGCAATACCAGCATGATGTCTTTCGAAGTTGACTTTCAACAGTTTCTTGTTGATCTTCCTGGACAACTATCTCAGGCTCGACGACAAGCATTCAGTAGCAATTGGAATATGCTCGAGTTTTGGAATAGACGTCTGCAAGACTTTTCACATGTAATAAGCGTCTTCATTCAGAGGTGTGACGGTCTGAGAGAAACACCTGAAAATTTGTGTGTGTATCTAAGAGAGTTGTTGGTAGAAATTGGTAGTATACACAATTTGATTGAAAATAACATCCTAAGTGATGAAGCCTACATAGCAGACTTGAGTGCAGACTTTATTGGGTGCCCTGAAGAGGACAATGAAGGTGCATTGGGCAGACCTAGAAAATTGATAGAGAAAGAAGAAATCGAAAACCTGTTTCAGATACACAATTCATGGCATAAAGTAGCTGATATTTTGGGAATATCTGACAAAACTTTAAGGAGGAGGAGACATGAGTATGGTTTGAATGTCGCAAGTTCTTCGGGACCACGTTCAACCTATACAAATATTTCTGATGAGGAATTGTGCGCAGTCATTAGTGATGCTTTGAGGATCCTGCCGAATGCTGGAGAAAGCTTCATCATTGGTGCTTGCAGGTCAAGAGGCATTCACATGCAAAGGTGGCGCATTCGCAGGGCTATTTCAACAATTGACCCAGTCAGCAGAGCACTGTGAAGGACAACGAGCATTATAAGGCGGACCTACAGTGTACCTGCACCAAACTCCCTATGGTAAGCCCTATATTGATTTGAACGATTTTATTCTATGTAGCATGTAGCTAACCGCGATGGTAATGTCTGGTTTGAATAGATCAAAATCAGCTACACAAATATAAAGACATGTGATCAGTCTCTTGATACAACATCTTTTGACTTCTCTAACAGTTTTCGTGCCGTGCAAAGTTCTGCCATAAATGCAGAAAATAGCACAGTACTAAAACTTGTCCTGCAAATGAAACACACACAACTGTTAACCCTTTATTTGATGCAGTTGCAGATTTGCAAAAAATTATTTAGGAAGCCCTTAAATAGATAAAATAAACTTTGTTGACTCAAGATTCAAGACTCAAGATTTCAGAGGGTGCTCTCGCCTAGCTACTGAGAGAGCTCCTCCTTAAGGAATTCCCCTGCCTACAATCCCTCTTGTTGTTGATTAAATTTGTTGATTTTATTCCTTTGTAATATGATGTTTAGTTTGTGTTAAGACATGGAATCACACAAAACGAGCCACAACCACGCAAGACGATCCAAAACGACCCTAAACCAGATCACAACCACACACAACAACCCAAAGCCACTCATAACCGGAGTATAACCACCCCAAACCACCCTAAAATCCTAGGGTTGTTTTGTGTGGTTACAATCTGGTTTAGGGTCGTTTTTGGATCGTTTTGTGTTGTTGCAGCTCGTTTTGGGTGGTTTGGGATGGTTCGTCGTTTTAGTAAGCACGTTGGAAAACAAGGTTTTTTTCAGAGCCTTTCCCGTGTTTAGACATTACTTCAGTACTATCGGATAATACGATACAGGAAACAAGTGAAAATAAGTGTATTAAATTTTTGGCGATTGAGTTTCTTATATGCAGCTTCTTATCAAAAGACGCATATTTGTAATTGCCATATTACTTTTTATAGGCATATTGACGGCCACCATAAGCTGATTAGGTGGAGATTCGTTATTCATGGAGCGATTGATGGGTATAGTCGCCTTATCGTTTACTTGAAGTGCAGCACAAACAATATGTCCAGTACTGTACTGGCACTGTTCTTGGAAGCTGTGGCGACTTACGGAATACCATCAAGAGTTCGTGGTGATTTCGGGGTTGAGAATGTGCGGGTTGCACAGCACATGTTGAATCATCCACAGCGCGGAATCAATCGTGGAAGTATGATATTGGGAAGTTCCGTTCACAACCAAAGAATTGAGCGTCTTTGGGGTGAAGTAAAACGAGTCGTAGTGGGACATTACCAAAATATATTTCATTTCTTAGAAAGTCAGGCACTGCTCGACCCTTTGGATGAAATACATCTGCACACCCTTCACTACGTCTATTTGCCGTGAATAAACAAAGCCCTTGATGCAATGTCCAATGCATGGGCATTTCATCCTCTCTCGTCAGCACAAAACCGATCTCCAAATCAACTTTGGCATCTTGGACTCTCAAGATTTAACAGCTTAGACCCACAGACAGAAGAGCAGGCCATGATTGGTGACTGGAATGAATATGGTTTTGATGAAGACGCCCCTGTGCCAAATGTTGATAGTGATAATGATGTTCAAGTGCCGGAAAGTAGGATCCCACTTACGGAGGAACAAAGTGAACATTTGCGAGCAGCAGTAGATCCAGTGGCTTTTGATGATAACAAGGGCATCAACATATATCAGCAGACAGTGCAATGTTTGAAAGACTTATTATCTGAATAAGAACATAATATGATATACAAGAACATAACATTTTTACTTACTTTTAATTTGAAACTTGGTTTGATTGCCAAAGAAATGCAACGAACACGAGGCTGTATTTTACAAGCGAAAATAAAATTTTTTGTAGCCTAAGGATCAAGGATGGGGGGTACTAAACAAATACAAAGTAGCAGGTCAGGTATGTTGTATTTACGATGAGGGTACTTTTTAATATTGATAGATAAAGACCAAGGTTTTTTGTTCATATCTGCAGTCTGTCTTCTTGTCCTATCAAGCTATCACACTTTCCATGAATCAAAAATGGACTTCAGAGCTTAACAAAATATAATTGGCTGGCAGCAAAAAAATGGGGATATCAATACCATTTGCCTGATGATTTTCAATGGAGGCTTGGCCAATATTGTTCTGAAAAGCAATTTGATCTTGTTCTTAGAGTACCCTCAGAAGAGCACACTCAGACCAGTCTGAGTTTCAGATCGGTTGAAAGTCATTTTGGTCTACGGTCAAAGCCCTTGGTGCGCTCACCTCACATGACACAGGTGAAATGAAACTCATTGCTTTCTCATGTTGGTCTGAGTTTTCATGTCGACCTGAAATTTTCATGTGAGAAGAAAAAATTGTCATTTTGGGACGAAATGACTATTCAAAGCAAGTGTGATTGACATTCCACGCATTCCTTTGGCAATCAAAACAATGAAGATTTCATTCAAGTTCAGCCATGTGGATCTAAATGTTATGAAACAATATCTTCCACAAAACAATCACAATTGCCCTGAATGCCCAAGGAACACACTTATTGTTTAATATTCTAAAACTGGTCTGGGGGAAAATGTTCAAGTGAGGGGGAGACAAATTAGCAGACATAGCCAAATTTCAATCTGATCTGAAACTCAGATTGGTCTCAGTTTTCTCATGTGAGGGTAGTTTTACCATACAAGGATTAATTAATGTTTAAAATTCCTTTCCCCAAATGTGTGAAATAATAACTCTAATAATGGAGTCTCTCAGCAACTAGTTGATTCCATCATCAATGCAACTAGCATGATTCAACAATTCCTTTACAAAATTTGGACAAAAATTGTCATGTCCTAGTGACAACTGACTAACTTATTCAAAGTACACATATGTATTGCACTCTACAAGAATGGACCCAATATTCAAAATGAGGAAAGAAGCAAGTTCTCAAATGATATTGCTTCCCTTCATTTTACCATAGCTGACGGCTTCATCTTAATTCTAATAATCCCTTCTACAACCGCCTATAGTTAACCAAGCAAAACTCAACATAACATATGGCATCAAACTTAAAAAACGGTCGCTGGATGGCAGTTACCTTAATCAAACTGTCACCAATATCATCCTAACTCAAAATTCTGCAAAACCTGCATGACCAAAAGAGAGTCCTTGGTCCATCTTTGCAAAGAATCTATTCTTAGATGAGTGAACTGTTGGCAGACGAAGAATTGCTGCACAAGCTGTTGCTTTTGGGTAGATCTCAGTATCATCATCATCAAGATATTCTACTGAAATCTGCAGAGATTCACTTGTAGGGGGAACTTTCCATAGCCCAGTGGCAAACTTCAGAATTGTGCTTAACTTTCCCTCTGGAAAGTGATCATCTTTAACTCCCTCTGATTCTAAAACATATTCTAAGAACCATGTGTATGCTTGCTTTTCAGCATGGGTTTGGTTACCTTTAGTGAGAAGGAAACTCTTGAACTGGTCAGCCGTGATTGGTTGTTCCTGGTGGCAAATAAGTGACTTGGCCTGGTCCTTGTGTTGTTTCAAAATTGGGAAAAAGTCAAGTACTGCAAGGCCTTTACGAAAAGAATCAACTTGATACATTCGCTTTTGAATCAATTCATTTGTTATAAGCTCTTGTATCAACAGGGCTTTGTTATGCATGGTAATTACTTCAGTAGATGACCATTCGGATGCATTAATCACTTCCCAAAATGCTTCTTTCTGGGGATCATTTTCAAGTATCTCATCGATGGTCTGCTGATTAACTGCGGAATCAAGCTTTTCAACAAAATCCAAAAGTTTTTCAGTCATTGCATTCTTTCGTATGTCATCTTTGGAGATAAGGCAGACTCTGTTGGAGTTATCACCCTCCAATAACTGGTCAGCAAACCATTCTGCTAAGTATGGGAATCCTGGACCCCCTTGCAAAACAGAGTGAGCGATACGGGCCCCTGCAATTTCAAACTGAATGCCTTTACTTCCAATACCTCTCCTTGGAATGAGTTTGCTTGGATCACCCTCGAACAAGCGTAGCCTTGCTTCTTCCATGCAAATATTGAAGAATTCAAACTTGAGTGCACCGCCATCTATTCCGTGTTCTCCACTGCCGATGAATTCAACAAACAAATTCTTCTTGAGTCGGTTATGATCCTTTAACCCCATTTTGTAGAAAGCCAGACAAGACCTCCAAATATCATCTCTTTCCACCTGCAACTTTTGGTCATCGTAGGAATCAATGATTCTGTCAGCATGATTCTTCAAAACTTGTTGGATAGTCAACTCATCCTTATTCTGACCACTTTCAATGTCTGCAATACTCAAGGATGGAAACTCGTCATGATCTGTGCCTGAGATCTGTTCTGTTTGTTCTCCTAACAAGTATTGGGCTGCTTCATTTACGTCTCCATTTGCAGTTTCCAGTGCAGCCACAACATCATCAGAAGTTTTGTTAGGGCACAGTTCTTCAAGGCATGCAACAGAATCTTTGTCTTCAACCTACAAAGAGAAAAACCATACTGTACACTTGACATTGGTAAGACAAGCTTCATCTTTTAAAAAACCCTCAGCATAATACAAATACTTGATGTTGCTCTGTGCTGACAAAAAAAGGCCAAGAAAATCATTCTCTCAATGCAACAAAGGCCTTTCAATCAAAACCTCCTTTGACATTGCTTGGTTGAGCATTTTGCAGTGGATTGCTAACTTTGAATTTGAAAAGCATTTGATCATCAAGGGTGTTATGGTGCAGCTCTAAGGGGTACTTGACAAGGACAGTGACAGGGTTGTATGAAAACCTGTCAACATCACATACCCTGTCAAATAAAAAATGTCCCAAAGGTATACCCTGTGGGATAAGAACTTTGCCAAAATAGAAAATTGTCAATTGTTCTAAAGACAAATTTTTTAAAATTCTTCTCTTTATGATACCCTATTCCATCATTCATTGTCGATTATAATACCTAGAAGTACCCCCCCCCCCCAGGTGTGCAGCACTGTTAGCCACTAACTTAGCATCCACAACAGTTAGGCACTCGGTCAGAGACCCTGTGTTGTGACAAGCATGTATGGAATAAATCACATATGCACTCAGCAAAACCAGTTTCTACAGGCTTGGGTAAAATCTGTTTCAATTATACTTTTCAATCTGCCAAGTTGGGCTTAATCTGGTGAATGAATTTTCTTTTGCTTAGGTTGGAGTAAACTAAAGTTTGTTCTGTTGATTTTGGCCTACTTCAGGCATTGTTGAGATCTGTACCTTTAGCAAATAGAAAAAAAGAGACTTGTTTAAAAGTTAAATCAGATTCTAGTTATGTACCTTGAATATGTCTGTCATAAGAGGCTGGCTGGATGTTCCAGGAAGGTCTTGCATTGGGCGCATCCATAGCACTTTCTGCGCAAACAGTCGGCTAATTCTGGCGCCATCCAATGTCTGGCCTGGTTGTAAACAAGGCCGTCGTAGACTTGAGCCAACACCAATTAGGACTTGAAATCTATAAGAAAAATAGTAAAATGTAACCTTTAAATGTAATGGCCATAATGGGTAATATACAGTATAAAAAGTTTTAGAAAACAACATGTGATGAGGAGGAGAGTTCTAACTGTTAAGCCATAGGCCTTTTTACTCCTTAAAAGATGTTTGGATTAAGCATCCAGAACTGCTTAAGTTTGTGAAGGAAAGCAAAAGCATCACCCCTGTTCTCGGTATAACAACTTCAGAGCACTGTTTAGAGAGTTCATCATCAACAAATTTGTGCAAAGTGAGTTAGCAATGGTTCAGTTTATGTATAGGGGCAAGCATTATTGGTCTTTTTGCATTGTTTCCAATTATTATCATTGATTGTTAGCTGACTTTTCTTAAAATCGAATAATAACGGTTGAAAATAGCAAATTTTGATTCGCAACTCACAAAAAGAAACCCTTGCATGCTAGCACTTTTGAGCTTTAACCGTTACACCACACAATAACCAACAATGAAAGAAAACAACAAGAAAAATGGTCAAAAGGCAAGTAAAGTGTAACAGGGACATTTGTAACTCAATTTGAGTGAAGTTGTCCTTAATTAACTCTCTGAAAGTGTTCTGAAATTTGAAACAACTTCTTGCCACAGTGAGCAGTGCTCATACCAAGAATGGTTCACAATGTTACCAGATTTGGAAACTCAATCCAAACCTCCCTTTTAAGAAGTGAAAAGGTCTATTGTGCAGTGGGAGGGGGCATCTTGAGTTTTGGGATACTGAGGATGTACTTTACCAACTCTTATCAGGGTGACACCCTTTCACCCTTGAAGTCATACTGGAGTTTCTTAATTTCAGGTAATGATCTTAGAGTTTACTTTTTTATGAACAGTTTCTTATAAAGAAAAATACATAGTATGGAAGTCAACCCCAGGCCTGATTTCACCTGGAAAATGTTTGTAGCAAATAGATCCAAAATTCCTCACATGACTGCCACCAAAAGTGCATGAACAGTTTCTTTTGTTTTGAGAGAGGAAAGCCTTCCCTAAACGCAGAGAGTAGAGGCCATCAGGAAGGCAACTAACCTCTACTAACCTACTCCTTTAGCCATGGGTACTTCTCTGAATCAAAATATGCTCCTGGTTGATGATGCTATGTCAAGTTATACCTACAGTTACATATGAAAACAAGGTGAAAGTACCTAGAATTCTGATGTGTCTCTGGAGAAGAAACAGACTGCAATGTGTCATGAAAACATTCTTCTAAGCATGAAAGGACTTGTTGCTCTGTCCAGCTTTTGTCCATCTCTACGTCATTTAACACATGGCCTTTATCCATTAGTAAGGCCTTTTGGTTTGCTCGCACAACTTGGTCTGCCCTCGAGTCGGCTAATAATATGACTTCTTTCACACGGAATTTGTTTCTTGCACTTCCATTCTGTGAGCTTGAGCGATGACTTCCCTGAGTAGATGGGCAAGTGTATGGTGTTGCGGGCACAGAACTAGGCCGGCTGGTTCCACCACTAGAACCACCACATCGTCTGATGTTCCTCCCACGTGGAAAATTTTGGCGGCCTGATGAGTTTCCTCGTCGAAAAATCGATGAAAACTCTTCTTGCGCGTTATTGAATCGTTGTTGCTGGTTATTCCCTAGTCTAGGAGTTTCTGGATGCACAGCAGCTTCAGCAGTAGGCGGAGAGGCCCTAAAAACAGTATTTAACGTTGCCTGAAATGATGGATGGGAAATGATATTCCCAACCAACTCGTCTAGATTCCTCCCCGCCATTTTGCCTAATGTGAATGTGCTGAACAGATTTGGCGGGAAATGTTACTGCGCATTTCGTTCGCGCTTAGACCTTATATATTTGCAAACAACTTTCAGACCTCATATTTTTACAAACAAAGTGTAGACCATATATATTTAGAACCAAAGTTTAGACCTAAAATATTTGCAAACAAAGTGTAGACCGTATATATTTAGAAGCGAAATTTAGACCTTATATATTTGCAAACAAAGTTAAAAACAAATTTTATACCCTACATATTTGAAATTTCTGACAAAGATTCATAAATGTGAAGTGAAAACACTATATTTTAGAAAATGTGATGTTGATATGAGTTTTACAACGTATTTATATAAGTTATCAGCAATATATTTGCAGTTATATCATACATTTAAAAAACAGACTTTAGTCCGCTATGGCGGGGCATACCGGCCTGCCTGGAGATGTCGCCATATGAAAGCTTTGTGAAATGGTTTCAAAAATGAGTTAAAGGTGCAGAAAGAAACACATACTCTATGGAAATCAAACTGTTATAATTTAGAGAGGAAACAGCGAATGAAATGATGCTTCATTCAAGCGAGCCAGTTAGTCGGTCACACAGCGAGGCCCAAATGGGAAATGGTGTTCACTTTATTTGGAAACCTGCTTTTAGACCAAAATTTGATGCTGAAAACGATGGTGCCGACCGATTTTTGAAAAATGGTGCCCAAAATTCCATAATGGCTACCAGAAAATTCAATATGGCTGCCATACTATTTCTTCACAAATAATACCCTTTTCCTGTAGTAAGAGTGCTGTTCAGGTTGTTTTTTGTGCTTAAAACGTTGATAGAAACAATATTTTTAATCTTTTATGTTAAAATTCAAAATGGCGCCTTTTAAAATCCAAGGTGGCTGCCGTATTAGTTGATCCTTTTTAAAATGGTCTTACGTTCTAGATTTGTCCGGCTGTTTCTGCAAAAACCGGCAACAGAAAAGGTTTAAAAATTACGGTGTGAAAATAATTGCTCAGGAACACATACCTTTGATCAGTTACACAAAAAATAGCATTGTAAACATGGTCCCGGGGGGAACTTAATTCTTGAAACCACTGAGCGAGTCTCCCAAATCGGTCTCATCTTGTTAGGCAAACTCTATAAATTTAGGGCTTTTAGCAATGAAGCCCTTGGCATAGGTTTCACTCGTTAAAAGGGCTGATACACCTCTAACAAGGACCAATATTTCCCAATTTTTCTACAAACGATGAGTTAGCCATATGGGTGAAACATCGAATTGCAGACAGGGGTCATTTTGCACATCTGAGTCGCACTGTAGTTCAACTTTAAGTGGGAGTAATTCAACCCCACCCGCTCCCCCGGGAGCACGTTTGGACAGAAACACATTCGTGGCAATAAACAGTAAATGTTCACATACCAATATTGAAGTTTTAGAGCCCTGTCCAGTCATCTTCTTCATACTCTGATTCATCACCTTCTGATGCTGCATTGTCATTGTCTGTGTCACTCTCCTCCCCTTTTTCATCTGACTGCTGCTCTCCTGCTATTCCCCTCTCTTCGCTGCTTTCAGTATCATCATTGCTCTTGATATCATCCAGCTCAGATGCTTGGAGCATTTCAGAAAGGTCCTGTTCTGCTGGCAACGCATTGCCCTCAAACCATTTTGGCCGCAGCCCCTCATCTTTTCTTTCCCATCCATAAGCTGTGGGGTCAAGCTGCTCATATCCAATATCCAGACAGTTCACCATGGAATGGGTCACCAGATTGGCTCGCTTGAACTTCATCCTTAGTGATTTAATGTCAGGAGGTAGATTTTTCGTCGATGTAAACTTTTTTTTACTTTTGCTCTTTCCACTAAACAACGATACTGATTATGATCCTTTAACCCCATTTTGTAGAAAGCCAGACAAGACCTCCAAATATCATCTCTTTCCACCTGCAACTTTTGGTCATCGTAGGAATCAATGATTCTGTCAGCATGATTCTTCAAAACTTGTTGGATAGTCAACTCATCCTTATTCTGACCACTTTCAATGTCTGCAATACTCAAGGATGGAAACTCGTCATGATCTGTGCCTGAGATCTGTTCTGTTTGTTCTCCTAACAAGTATTGGGCTGCTTCATTTACGTCTCCATTTGCAGTTTCCAGTGCAGCCACAACATCATCAGAAGTTTTGTTAGGGCACAGTTCTTCAAGGCATGCAACAGAATCTTTGTCTTCAACCTACAAAGAGAAAAACCATACTGTACACTTGACATTGGTAAGACAAGCTTCATCTTTTAAAAAACCCTCAGCATAATACAAATACTTGATGTTGCTCTGTGCTGACAAAAAAGGCCAAGAAAATCATTCTCTCTATGCAACAAAGGCCTTTCAATCAAAACCTCCTTTGACATTGCTTGGTTGAGCATTTTGCAGTGGATTGCTAACTTTGAATTTGAAAAGCATTTGATCATCAAGGGTGTTATGGTGCAGCTCTAAGGGGTACTTGACAAGGACAGTGACAGGGTTGTATGAAAACCTGTCAACATCACATACCCTGTCAAATAAAAAATGTCCCAAAGGTATACCCTGTGGGATAAGAACTTTGCCAAAATAGAAAATTGTCAATTGTTCTAAAGACAAATTTTTTAAAATTCTTCTCTTTATGATACCCTATTCCATCATTCATTATCAATTATAATGCCTAGAAGTACCCCCCCCCCAGGTGTGCAGCACTGTTAGCCACTAACTTAGCATCCACAACAGTTAGGCACTGGGTCAGAGACCCTGTGTTGTGACAAGCATGTATGGAATAAATCACATATGCACTCAGCAAAACCAGTTTCTACAGGCTTGGGTAAAATCTGTTTCAATTATACTTTTCAATCTGCCAAGTTGGGCTTAATCTGGTGAATGAATTTTCTTTTGCTTAGGTTGGAGTAAACTAAAGTTTGTTCTGTTGATTTTGGCCTACTTCAGGCATTGTTGAGATCTGTACCTTTAGCAAATAGAAAAAAAGAGACTTGTTCAAAAGTTAAATCAGATTCTAGTTATGTACCTTGAATATGTCTGTCATAAGAGGCTGGCTGGATGTTCCAGGAAGGTCTTGCATTGGGCGCATCCATAGCACTTTCTGCGCAAACAGTCGGCTAATTCTGGCGCCATCCAATGTCTGGCCTGGTTGTAAACAAGGCCGTCGTAGACTTGAGCCAACACCAATTAGGACTTGAAATCTATAAGAAAAATAGTAAAATGTAACCTTTAAGTGTAATGGCCATAATGGGTAATATACAGTATAAAAAGTTTTAGAAAACAACATGTGATGAGGAGGAGAGTTCTAACTGTTAAGCCATAGGCCTTTTTACTCCTTAAAAGATGTTTGGATTAAGCATCCAGAACTGCTTAAGTTTGTGAAGGAAAGCAAAAGCATCACCCCTGTTCTCGGTATAACAATTTCAGAGCACTGTTTAGAGAGTTCATCATCAACAAATTTGTGCAAAGTGAGTTAGCAATGGTTCAGTTTATGTATAGGGGCAAGCATTATTGGTCTTTTTGCATTGTTTCCAATTATTATCATTGATTGTTAGCTGACTTTTCTTAAAATCGAATAATAACGGTTGAAAATAGCAAATTTTGATTCGCAACTCACAAAAAGAAACCCTTGCATGCTAGCACTTTTGAGCTTTAACCATTACACCACACAATAACCAACAATGAAAGAAAACAACAAGAAAAATGGTCAAAAGGCAAGTAAAGTGTAACAGGGACATTTGTAACTCAATTTGAGTGAAGTTGTCCTTAATTAACTCTCTGAAAGTGTTCTGAAATTTGAAACAACTTCTTGCCACAGTGAGCAGTGCTCATACCAAGAATGGTTCACAATGTTACCAGATTTGGAAACTCAATCCAAACCTCCCTTTTAAGAAGTGAAAAGGTCTATTGTGCAGTGGGAGGGGGCATCTTGAGTTTTGGGATACTGAGGATGTACTTTACCAACTCTTATCAGGGTGACACCCTTTCACCCTTGAAGTCATACTGGAGTTTCTTAATTTCAGGTAATGATCTTAGAGTTTACTTTTTTATGAACAGTTTCTTATAAAGAAAAATACATAGTATGGAAGTCAACCCCAGGCCTGATTTCACCTGGAAAATGTTTGTAGCAAATAGATCCAAAATTCCTCATATGACTGCCACCAAAAGTGCATGAACAGTTTCTTTTGTTTTGAGAGAGGAAAGCCTTCCCTAAACGCAGAGAGTAGAGGCCATCAGGAAGGCAACTAACCTCTACTAACCTACTCCTTTAGCCATGGGTACTTCTCTGAATCAAAATATGCTCCTGGTTGATGATGCTATGTCAAGTTATACCTACAGTTACATATGAAAACAAGGTGAAAGTACCTAGAATTCTGATGTGTCTCTGGAGAAGAAACAGACTGCAATGTGTCATGAAAACATTCTTCTAAGCATGAAAGGACTTGTTGCTCTGTCCAGCTTTTGTCCATCTCTACGTCATTTAACACATGGCCTTTATCCATTAGTAAGGCCTTTTGGTTTGCTCGCACAACTTGGTCTGCCCTCGAGTCGGCTAATAATATGACTTCTTTCACACGGAATTTGTTTCTTGCACTTCCATTCTGTGAGCTTGAGCGACGACTTCCCTGAGTAGATGGGCAAGTGTATGGTGTTGCGGGCACAGAACTAGGCCGGCTGGTTCCACCACTAGAACCACCACATCGTCTGATGTTCCTCCCACGTGGAAAATTTTGGCGGCCTGATGAGTTTCCTCGTCGAAAAATCGATGAAAACTCTTCTTGCGCGTTATTGAATCGTTGTTGCTGGTTATTCCCTAGTCTAGGAGTTTCTGGACGCACAGCAGCTTCAGCAGTAGGCGGAGAGGCCCTAAAAACAGTATTTAACGTTGCCTGAAATGATGGATGGGAAATGATATTCCCAACCAACTCGTCTAGATTCCTCCCCGCCATTTTGCCTAATGTGAATGTGCTGAACAGATTTGGCGGGAAATGTTACTGCGCATTTCGTTCGCGCTTAGACCTTATATATTTGCAAACAACTTTCAGACCTCATATTTTTACAAACAAAGTGTAGACCATATATATTTAGAACCAAAGTTTAGACCTAAAATATTTGCAAACAAAGTGTAGACCGTATATATTTAGAAGCAAAATTTAGACCTTATATATTTGCAAACAAAGTTAAAAACAAATTTTATACCCTACATATTTGAAATTTCTGACAAAGATTCATAAATGTGAAGTGAAAACACTATATTTTAGAAAATGTGATGTTGATATGAGTTTTACAACGTATTTATATAAGTTATCAGCAATATATTTGCAGTTATATCATATATTTAAAAAACAGACTTTAGTCCGCTATGGCGGGGCATACCGGCCTGCCTGGAGATGTCGCCTTATGAAAGCTTTGTGAAATGGTTTCAAAAATGAGTTAAAGGCGCAGAAAGAAACACATACTCTATGGAAATCAAACTGTTATAATTTAGAGAGGAAACAGCGCATGAAATGATGCTTCATTCAAGCGAGCCAGTTAGTCGGTCACACAGCGAGGCCCAAATGGGAAATGGTGTTCACTTTATTTGGAAACCTGCTTTTAGACCAAAATTTGATGCTGAAAACGATGGTGCCGACCGATTTTTGAAAAATGGTGCCCAAAATTCCATAATGGCTACCAGAAAATTCAATATGGCTGCCATACTATTTCTTCACAAATAATACCCTTTTCCTGTAGTAAGAGTGCTGTTCAGGTTGTTTTTTGTGCTTAAAACGTTGATAGAAACAATATTTTTAATCTTTTATGTTAAAATTCAAAATGGCGCCTTTTAAAATCCAAGGTGGCTGCCGTATTAGTTGATCCTTTTTAAAATGGTCTTACGTTCTAGATTTGTCCGGCTGTTTCTGCAAAAACCGGCAACAGAAAAGGTTTAAAAATTACGGTGTGAAAATAATTGCTCAGGAACACATACCTTTGATCAGTTACACAAAAAATAGCATTGCAAACATGGTCCCGGGGGGAACTTAATTCTTGAAACCACTGAGCGAGTCTCCCAAATCGGTCTCATCTTGTTAGGCAAACTCTATAAATTTAGGGCTTTTAGCAATGAAGCCCTTGGCATAGGTTTCACTCGTTAAAAGGGCTGATACACCTCTAACAAGGACCAATATTTCCCAATTTTTCTACAAACGATGAGTTAGCCATATGGGTGAAACATCGAATTGCAGACAGGGGTCATTTTGCACATCTGAGTCGCACTGTAGTTCAACTTTAAGTGGGAGTAATTCAACCCCACCCGCTCCCCCGGGAGCACGTTTGGACAGAAACACGTTCGTGGCAATAAACAGTAAATGTTCACATACCAATATTGAAGTTTTAGAGCCCTGTCCAGTCATCTTCTTCATACTCTGATTCATCACCTTCTGATGCTGCATTGTCATTGTCTGTGTCACTCTCCTCCCCTTTTTCATCTGACTGCTGCTCTCCTGCTATTCCCCTCTCTTCGCTGCTTTCAGTATCATCATTGCTCTCGATATCATCCAGCTCAGATGCTTGGAGCATTTCAGAAAGGTCCTGTTCTGCTGGCAACGCATTGCCCTCAAACCATTTTGGCCGCAGCCCCTCATCTTTTCTTTCCCATCCATAAGCTGTGGGGTCAAGCTGCTCATATCCAATATCCAGACAGTTCACCATGGAATGGGTCACCAGATTGGCTCGCTTGAACTTCATCCTTAGTGATTTAATGTCAGGAGGTAGATTTTTCGTCGATGTAAACTTTTTTTTACTTTTGCTCTTTCCACTAAACAACATCGAATATCTGCTATCACCTGGAACTTTTTCTTTCTGAGGTCTGCTATAAACAATGTGCAACACAAAATCGACCAGTTGCTCTTCATCTGCTTCTTGAGAATGGAGACTCGAAAGAAGGTCACACGATGTTGGATCTTTTAAAAGCCTCTTGAACATACTGAGTTTCGATCTCCCAAAGAAGGGCATGGTGTAGTCACATCCTGTCAATGCGTGGAAAGCTGGCAAAGATTCACAGATGCTCTCACCAAGGAATGTTGCAAGTGATTTTATGTCATGGTAGGTGACACCTTGCTTTGTTGACATGACGCCTTGCCTGAAGTAGAGGCTACTGGTACATCTTCTTGAGACACAAAGAAGCAGTATGTATACATCAGTATCGTCAGCTACGACACATACGCCATTATGAATTGAGCTTGCATACACTGCATGGAGCGCTAATCGTGGATCAGCCTCTTTGTGACTGCTACAAAGGCTTGGTACACAATCCCAAGAATCTGTTTCTTTTGCTCTGAAGAAACATTGGCTTCCTTTGGTTACGAATAGATCTTTCTCCAGCAATGATTCCTTTGAAAGTAGGTAGTCAGCCAAAAGATGTGTTAGCTGGAGTTTGTTTTTGTCGCTTGTTAAAAATGTGTTCCATTCTTTGAGCTTTGGTAGTTTCTGACTGATATCTGATATTTTCCTCTCCTTTCCTGAATCCAAGCGTCCCTTTGACAAGCACAAAGGATCCTTGTCGTAATCATCAAAAACCACATGGATGGTATTTCCAGGAAGAGCTCTAAGATGACATGCTAACCTCTCAGCCCACGATTTAAAAGCAGGTGGATTCAAGTCATTGATTGGTATTATCCTGACTATTCGCATTGCGTCAACAATACAACATTCGATGTCTTCTGGAGGGATTGCTGTTGCTTCTGTAGGAGACAGCAGTTGCAGATTGTTTCTAAATAATGATTTAGAAGATCCTCTACTGTCACCTTTGTCGTTGCAAAGAGACCATGGCTTGCTTGTAATTGGCCAATGCATTATTTTGTGCAGATCTAGCTTCTTGGAATCATACTCTGCCAGTATGGCTGCAAATGACTTTCCTTCATCTTCAGGAATAGACGCTGTCTTCTTTCTTTGTACTTGGTTCTCAAACGTTATTACGGCCTGTTTCTTAATGGGATCGTGGTATGAAAGCGGAGCTCCTTCCATTGATGACTGCACAGGCAATTCGTCTGCTGCTGTGGGCTCCCCCAACGCTGCAGGTTCTTCATTTGTTATGGTGCTCTGCGTTGGTAGGGTGAAACGCTCAACGAATTGTTTCCTTGTCTCCACTCCTCGACGTTTCGTGGATTTTACATTTTCAGTCATCTCATCAGTTGCTAATACGCCATTACAGATATTGACCAGAGGCTGCTGCTGAGACCACAATTCAGGAATCCAAGAGTTCAGTCCCTCTACTATGCGCTGGACGTCTGCTTCATCTTTTTGCATTCGCTTTGAACCCAGTTCTAAATGACTTGAACTCTTTGCCTTTCTTACTTTCGTTTCAAGATGTTGTTTAAGAGCAGCGATATAGTGATTAATTCGCATCCATCTCTCGCTTGCACCTTTGTTTTCGGTTTGCCCTGATAAACCACCTGTCTCTTTGGAAAATCTGTTTATTGTCATTTCTATAATTTGATCCATCGGAAGCTGAGAATGCTTTGCACTACCAAGTGACCCGCTGAATCCACCCTCTTCGAGATAGCTGTAGGCAGAAGGGTTGCTCTTGCTAAGTGCTCTCATGTCAGCGTAGAAGTAACTCAGGTTTCGTGCATAGTTTTGTCTGTTGAGAGCGAAACACCATGGCAAAAACTCATCCATTGCTTGCAGATAGCCTTCCCAATTTCCTATACGTTGAAAATGAATAGTGTTCAGCAGCAAATCAATCATTTCAATTAAAGAGTCCATCCAAGCAGCCATATCTCCTGTTGATGATGTATCTACCTTCATGTCAGGATGGAAAATGACTTTACTGACATTCGTCTCGGTCATATTGTTGCAGGTAGCGTCAATGGCCTCATCAAGAGTGCTGTCTTCTGCTGGGTCTTCCACTGTGAAGACATTCCCTTTGCTGGTATTTTGAGCTTGCATCTGTCTCTGTTGTTCCTTTCTTTTCTCTGTATCAGCAAGTTTTGTTCTCAGAAGGGCTTCAAAAAGTAACTTGTAATATCGAACACCTTGCTTGACATTTGATCCCTTCATTGCAGCTTTTATTGTCCCCTCAGCGCCAACACCTGCCTCTGAAAGGAGTTCAACAATTCCTGACCCCTTGAATCGACTGTATATTGTCCTTAGCATACAAATTATCACATGGAAGCCCCCCATTCGTACGATCACCTTGTCAAAGTCGTGTTGTCCTTCACTCTCGTATTTAAACATTACTTGCAAGACTTTGCCGTATATGGCTTGATCAACTTCTAAGAAAATGTAGCTAAGATGCAGCTCCTTCATAAATTTCACAGTTCTGTTCAAAATAGCTACCAAGAATCACGTTCATGTTGGTTGGCGATGCAGTGATTGCTGGTAAATATCCTACACTGAGTTTCCGTGATGGAGTATCTGTTGTCTTCTCTTGAAATCCACTCCAACCTGGAATTGTCTGGCTCGTTGACGATGCAGCAGACTTGTAACGGCAAAGTGCCCAGCACATATTCTTCTTCGAAGATAATTCATACTCCTCGTGGGTGCTATCATCTTGATTAGGAAATGTTTTGCAAGCACTTCGCTTAGAACCAATGAACTCTGGAAGTGTTACTGGCTGCGATTTGAAAGATCGGTGGTGCTTCCTAACAAAATCATAGCTAGGCTTCAAAGATACTTGGACTCTGTCAAGTGCATCGCTTCTGATCTTATGTTGAATGAGTATTGAATTGGTGTTGTGAGTTTCATTGTAACCACTCAGCTCCTTGTTTTTCCAATCAATATTGTCAGCAACATATGTGGTTGGCAGGCCTCTCAAAATGTTTGATGGTATGTCAGAGGAGCAATTTCTTCCCCATTCTGCCCATTTATCTTCAATGAAAACTGTTTCTGTATACGAAATGCCATGTCCAAGATGATGCAAGGTATTTACTACTGCACTAGATCCAGTTTTTCGATGCATTGTCAATGAAAGTAAAGCTTGATCAAGTGATGGCTTTGCATTTGGCATGAGAGATTCAATATTCTGAGCCAACTGCATAATTTTACTTGCTTTTGATTTAGGCAGAGATACCAAACCGTTGTCATTTAGAGTGGCATTTGGTTGGACTATCCACCCAAGTAGGTTGTGAAGGTGAGTATCAACTACCCTTTTTGATTCTAGGATATCCTGTGGCGTTGGTGGCCAAGGTAAGGAGTCCTTGCGCTTGACTGATTCGTGTATGGCTTTTGCAACATTTTTAACTGCCACAGATGTTGGTATCCCTCCTCCATCTTTAGAAGCTGTGATGCAATTGGCAGTAAACTGTAAGCCAGAGGGCAAGACATACTCAGATTTTTTGCTTGAGTTCTCGGGTCTTATAAACTGCAAAGCGGAGCCAAACTTATCAAGTAGCTTTTGCTTCATGTCAATGCTTCTACTCAAAGGAAGGCCTTTGTCTGATCGTATTTGATCGTAGCAATTTCTTAGTTGTGCCAGGGAGTACACCTCTTTGCGAGCCAGAATGTGTATCTCAATAAGCTGGCAAATTTCATTGAAGGCCCATTCTTCCTCTACAGTATAGTTACTGCCAGTGTCCTTTTCTTTCGTCTTCTTCCAAACAGGGCTTCTGAATGGTTCATAACAGAGCTTTTTGTGGTAAGCAATATCTGCGGCCAAGAGAGAGCTTGTTGACAATGTCAATAAAATTCTTCTTACCCCATCAATATACTTTTGATTGTTGGACTTAACATGAATCTCGGCAAATTCTTTCAAAGTCTTTTCGGCTTTTTCTGTAATCGTAATAGTTTGCACATCGACGAGTCTTCCTTTTATCCTTTTGTCTTCATTACATATTATGCATCTCTTCTTGTCATCACTTTGCCAAGATGATTCATACCGATATTTTTGCCTGTCACTTCTCATCCTTTGCTCATCCTCACTTACGTTGCATTCATTCTGATTTCCGTAGGCCACAAAGGACTCTTCATTCTCGCGAGTTTCATCAGTCTCAAGCAACTGATCTTGTGACACCAAGTACTGCTCTTTGAAAAATTTCCCTTTGCATGCTTTATGAGCCCATTTTTCTCCTGTAGAACTCCATTCCACCATTTGGAAAACCTTGTTGAATTCATGACCTGTCTTTGCCCACTTTCTTGCAAAAGAACTAAAATTACTCCAGTCGGATAGCCTTTCAAATTTTTTGCCACGTTTGAGGTGCTTCTTTTGAACACTTTCAAAGCAGATTTGACATGTAATACGACCTTTGTAGACAGGTAGAGAGCAAAATTGTGGTTCAGGAAGGCCAGCTTGTGGCATTGCATCCGTCGACTCATGCTGTGTTGACTGATCATGGCTTTCATCCATCGCAATGTTTTAGCTGTAAACTGACTGAACAATACCAAATACGTACTTGATTCGATCTTGAAGCATTACTTCGTTGATTCTTCATTTCTAGTTACATTCCAAAATTTATTATAGCTGTTTAACATCAGCTTTAGGCTGCTCGATATGTAAAGAGCAATGCACCTATAACTCAACAAAAACCAAATTACCATGACGATCACGTCAGCATCAAGTTTCCTTTCGCGCCAAAATGGGTCGTCTACTCGCCCCAGACTTCTATCGAAGCTTTTTCGTTGTTTTTTCGATCATTGTAAGTACATCGTCATTTTCTGATAAAGGAACCTGGTAGCTTGAATATCTAGTAAAGTTCTTACTTGTTTGGGTCGAATAAATTGGGGATGTAGGGGGGATATGGTGGGGAAGAGGATACAAATCTGAATGTTCCAACTTTTAAATTTGATTAGTGAGCATGTTTAATGCAGGAAAATGATTCACTGACCATTTAATCTTTAGCAAGAACCAACAATGCCAATTTGCAAAGGATCAACTAATACGGCAGCCATCTTGGATTTTAAAAGGCGCCATTTTGAATTTTAACACAAGAAATAAAAAATATTGCTTCTTTCAACATTTTAAGCACAAAAACAACCTGAACCGCACTCTTACGACAGGAAAAGTGTATTACTTGTGAAGAAATAGTATGGCAGCCATATTGAATTTTCAGGTAGCCATTATGGAATTTTGGGCACCATTTTTCAAAAATCGGTCGGCACCATCGTTTTCAGCATCAAATTTTGGTCTAAAAGCAGGTTTCCAAATAAAGTGAACACCATTTCCCATTTGGGCCTCGCTGTGTGACCGACTAAGTTGTAATGTGGGGTACGGTTATTGATGTTCGAAATTAGGCCTAAGGCCTATCATCCTGAAAATTGAAACAGCAGAGAAAGAAGCTCACATGGGAAAGTTCATCTGTCTGTTATTGTACAAAACCTGCAATAGTTATCACATCTGAAGTTAACACAAATAAATAGGACAGTACAATGCCAGCATGGAAACTCCTTCACTTAGTTTAGTACTCCTTGGCCACCAAAAAAGCTTCAAACAATCAACAAACTCGTGATGAAGAATGAAAATGAAGATCCAGTGAAATGGAGAACCTTGAACCACTAGGCCTAATGATTGCTCGGGATATTTTAATTGATTCTAGTTAAGTTTTCAGATTTGAGGCTGTAATTAATGCTATGTGTATAAGGAGAATGTTAAAATGAAGATACTTGAAGCCGGACTGCTTTTTATGCTTTGTGGAGGGATGATCAAGTATAACAAAGGAAGAACAATAGAATTATTGTTTTTAAAACAATGGCCATGTGTGCATTTTCCATGCACGTTACAAACTTATCAATCCTGGCTTGATATGGGGACTGAATTATATCATAACTGAGTTTTGACCACATGATATGAAGATCAAGTATAACAAAGGAAGAACAATAGGGTTATTGTTTTAGAACAATAGCTAGGTGTGCATCTTCCGTGCACACTTTGTACGCATATCACTTTGGTCTTAAAGTGGGGCTGAGTGATGCAGTAACAGAGTTCAATAATGGACCATGATATCGAAAAAGTATAGGATCGCTTTGGTATTAGCCCCATGTTGCCTCACTTTAAAACCACCAAAGAAAATAATAGTGCGGAGAATGGAGAACACTGAAAAAAGCTTGCATATGCCAGACAAGGTAAAGAAGAGACCATAGAGAATATGTACAGAAGGCCCACTCAGACAGATAAAAGAATTTTAAGGAGGAGAATCCCTTGCATCTGGAGGTTTCTTGCCTCCAAATATGTATGGAGACTTTAAATTGATTTTGTCGAGATGTGTGTTTTGCAGTAATTGCGTAATTTTGAAAAAGGATATCACGAGAACCAGATGTGCTATTGAATTGAAATTTGGAATACATGTACCTTTGTCTCTCATCAAGGGCAAGGACCAAGAAAATATGGGCTAGCTTAAAAATCTTGACAACATGAAACCTTTAGAACTGAGATAAACTAATCAATTTTTAGAAATTTTGATGTACCACCTTAATTTTCTTTGTTAGAGAGAAGTTTTGCAAAAAATTGTTGGTCTGTGCCCTAGAGCATGGTTTGATGTAGGTCTACAGAAAATTTCATGAAGATCAAACACTTGAGTTAAGAGCTGTGCTTTTTTGAAAACATGCACTTTTTGGACACATTTTTGTGCTTATGACATCATAATTATGCAAATTTATGAAAATTTTCAATTTAAAATTATTTTTATTTTATCATTGACTCATACCAACAATTTAGTGTGGTCAAACTAAGCCTATCCTTGAAATAGATTATTTGGTTGCAAGCTACCTTAATGTTTTGGTGATCTGAGACGTGAGTTTCTTATAATCAGTTTCTTACAAAAAATATGCGTTCAGCCACAGCGAAGGAGAGTGGCGGTTGTATATGGTTGAGATACAGTACACGTATTTTATATAAGAAGCTGCTTATCAGAAACTCAACTCTCAGATCGCCAGAAATTAACCCTATTAGTACTGGGCGATTTTTTACTTACTTTGTACTGGGGGGGGGGCGTTTTTCGCCCCCCCCCTCTTTTTCTCCGAAACCACAAGAGATACAACAATAAGACTTACTCCTATTGTTCTTTAGACAATTTGCTATTAAAATATAACAATGACAATTAATTAGTCACGTGTTTCGTTGCTAGGCAACCAAAAAACAAAGGAAAATTTGCTATTTTTCACCTTTTTACCAAGAAAAATTCTATTTAATTTACCTGTAATCCAATTTTCTCCAAATTTGTCTCAAATTGTAGGAAATATGTTGCAGATTTAAGATACATACTTTTAAGATATTTTCAGTTTCTATTTTTTAGCACAATTAGCTTCTAATTAGCTTTTTGTTCCATGTACAGATTTTCTTTGCAGTTATTTCTAAGTCTTGTCCTTTTACCTACTAAATATGGACTCAGAAGTAATCAAATAAATAAGTTCAAGCAAAAAAGACAACAATTTTTCATATCTTACATTTATTCATTAGAGTAATGACGTCATAAATGTCAATGACGTCATAGATGTTAAATTTTGCTGATGTCAGCAAATATGAAATATATACATATCAAATGAAACTGCTCATCAAATGCAATCGATTGGTGCATGTTTGAGATCAATCGGACAAACGAGACAAAATCTATTGAGGTTTTAAGAATTTTTTTGTTGACTACTCTCCAAATATGGTATTGCTGTTGTCACATGATCAGAGTTAGAACAATGAAATGTTAAAAATTTAATTGGCAATTAAATTTGACTAAAAGTCACAAAGTTTGGTGGTTAAATTACGGGCCGTTTTTGTGCAATGTAGAAAAGTCTGGTAGGGGGGGGGGTCGAAAAATGCCCCCCCCCAGTACTAATAGGGTTAAGGTATGGCATTGGATTGGAAAATTTTTCAATTTTTTAAAAATTTCAATTTTGGTCGATTAACTACCGTAGATTTTAGAAATGAAGTTGGTTTTTACGTTCCATAAGTGATAAACTAGATATATTGTCATTTACGTAAGGTACCAAATCCTAGTTTACCTTAGCAACCACTTAGCAACGCAAAACGAAGCTAAAGTAGGGGGAAATGTACCCCAAAAGTCCCCCAATATTCGTAAGAAAGAAGATTTTTAGGTGCTGCCGACTTTCTTGGCTGCCATCATTAAAAGGCCTCGTTTGCAAGAGGCCGACAGGGGACCAAGGGAGTCTTATTGTCTTGAAGGCCGGCGTCTTCGGTTCGGGGTAACCTTCGGGGTGAAACAACGTTTGGAGTAACCCTGAAGGAATTTTCCATTTTTGCAGAAACTTTTCTGTACTTTATTGCGAAAATCATGGCAAACAAAAGAAATAGGGCACCAAGATCAAAGAGGAAGTTCCTTGGGAACCAATTTGCCAAGAATAAAGAAGGAACTAGGATCAAGGATGAAGGCTCATCAACTAGGCCTAGCTTGTCTAATACACCACAATCAGGAGGCAAAGTCCTCAGTGAGTCTACCCCTTTATCAAGGAGTGCAAAGAAATTAAAGCTTGGAAACGAGGAAAATGCTGCAAGAAAATGACTTTTTCTGGTTTTTCTTGCATTTTGACATTTTGAAGGATTTGTTGGAACTAATTGGAAGATGTCCAAACTGCATTTCAAGAGGGTTGAACATCAGCCATAATGAGAGAAAGCGAATGGGCTATGCTTTGAATTTTCAACTTTCTTGCAGCAAATGCCAATGGAAACATGAATTATATACTTCTCCAACAATTGATAATGATAATACGCCAGGGCTGAACAGCTTTTGCATTAATGTGCAGACAGTTCTTGCTTTTCGTGAGATTGGAAAGGGTCATGAACCACTGAAAACATTTAACAGTTGCATGAATATGCCACAACCAATGACAGTAAAAAGCTTTTCAGCAATAAACGAGAAACTCTCTGTTGCTTACGAAGAGGTTGCAAAAGGATGCATGCGAAGAGCTGCCGAGGAAGTGAGAAAGACTCCCCTGACAACTGAAGATTCGGAAATTGAGGACTGTCAAGTGGCCATTGATGGTACTTGGCAGAAGAGAGGATATGCCTCCCTAAATGGAGTAATTGTTGCAACTTCTGTAGAGGGAAAAGTCATTGATTATCAGGTTTTGTCCAAAACTTGCAAGGGTTGCCAGATATGGAGTTCAAGGAAAGGCACACCAGACTATGACAGATGGAAAGAAGAACATCAATGTAAAATCAACCACCAAAGGTCTGCAGGAGCAATGGAGGCTGTTGGTGCAGTTAACATTTTCCATCAATCAGTTGATAAGTATAGACTAAGGTATATGAAATATATTGGTGATGGAGACACTGAATCATTTGGAAAAGTAGTTAAAGCCAGGCCTTACGGAGATCTGCTGCCTGTCAAACTTGAATGCGTTGGACATGTCCAAAAGCGACTTGGAACACGGCTTAGAAAATTGCGTCAAAATTACAAAGGGAAAAAATTGGCTGATGGGAAAGGAATCATGGGAAAAGGCAGACTCACAGACAAATGTATTAACACCCTCCAAAATTACTTTGGCATGGCTATAAGGCAAAACACATCTAGTGTCTACTTGATGAAGAAGTCCATAGGGGCAGTTTTGTATCACTGCAGTGATATCTTGGATGAAAACATCCGTCATCAGTTTTGCCCAAAGAATGGAGATGGATGGTGTAAATGGCAGAATGATCAATTGAACAAAACCAAAACATATAAAAAGAAAGTTGCCATGCCAATAGTGATAAAGAGGCTCATTGAGCCTATTTTCCGTGATCTAAGTTCCGATAGTCTTTTAAACAGATGTCTTCATGGTCAAACACAGAATAGCAATGAAGCTTTTAATGGAGTGTTATGGACCAAATGCCCAAAGGAGGTTTTTGTTGGAAGGAATACCCTCCAGATGGCAACTGATTCTGCTGTTATTAATTACAATGAGGGGTTTGGCAGAATCAAAGATGTTTTTGAAAGTCTAAAATTACCAGTCAGCAAGCATTTTCATGCAGGAGCAAGGCTCAAGGATTGCCAGCGAATAAAACAGTCCAATAGAAAAGCAACAGATAAAGTGAAAAAGCAAAGAAAGAAAATCAGAGCACAAAGAAAAGGGTTTCAGGACAATGAAAAGGAACTAGAAGGAGGAGAATCATACCAAGCTGGGAACTTTTAGCTGACATTTGATGATGATATTGTAAGTTGAAATTGTGCCTCAACTTTAAATGCAATTTTCACAAGTTTAATATTTTGGCGTTTTCAGTGAAGGAGTTACAAAATATCTCTTGAATGCCTTGGCATAAAGGTCTGAAATTTTCAGAAGTTTTGCTACATACATAGGCCTAATGCAAACACCTATTTTTTTAAATTTTTTCCAAAAAACTAATTATGCAGTAAAAGCTATTCGCAGCGCATTGATTCTTTGCCGCCATTTTAAAAATTTGCTATTGAAACAGCAATTAGCCAAAAAATAAAAACTAAAATAGGTCTTTGCACTAGATCTATGCATTGAGGACCTGAATTGAAGATTTGGTGCCAATATCTACAATAACATAGGAGAAATCTTGTAATTCCTTTCATTGGGTTTCCCGCAATTATGCTAATTTATGCAACACCAGTCATGTGGAACAAAGCTTGAATTTCAAGTTTTGGTCATAACTCATTTATTTTTGGCCAAAATGGCCACTTTGGGACATCTAGGGGCCATTTATAGCCAAATCATTCTAATGCCATAGTACCACCTTAAGGAACTCCAGTGCTGGGAAAATGCAACTTAAGAACATTTTGATAATGGAAATCCTTCACATATTATCTTTACTTTAGTTTCATTTTTTCATTTTCAGTCTTACTCGAAAGGTATTTGAGTAATGTCCAAACTATTATTAGGAAGCCAAGGAATGTTGCCTATACCCGTACCTGCAAAAGTCGTAGTTGTTGTGTCAGAGAAAAAATTGTAAGGAGACAGGGAACCATTCTTTACACATTTACACGAAACAAGAGATACAGAGGAAAGATATTGATGAGCTTGCTTGTTTCTTACTTTGTTTTCCAGAGAAACAGAAAATTCGCGAGCTCCGCTATCCCGTAGATCCACTGATCAGTCCATTCCGTACTCATGGTGGTCCGGTTGATACACCCATTTGGACAGACAACTCGATACTGTAATTTGATAGCTCGTTATTAGTCGTTATGTCGTTATTAGTCGTTATGTCGTTCCACGGTTTACAGGAACCCGAAACCGGAGGACCTTTAGGGGCAGTAATACTTGTTGAGCTGCCGATGCTCTTGAGGAACACATCCGAAGATATCAGCTCCTTATGACCCTGCTGATCGCATTTATTTTGAAGATTGACTTCCCTTGATCAGCATCATACTCAGGATCATATGGACCATCATTTTTGTGATTAACGCTATGATCAGCCTGATCAATGTCATGATCGCCATAAAGGCTTACAACATCATCATCCACTGGCTATTGTTGACATGAATCCGGGGAGTTTTGAGGCATATTATCCCCAGGTCCACTTTGCTGTAACCCAAAAGAAATATCAGGCTGGGGCTGAGATGTAGCAGGAGGAGGTTCATTATCGCTGAAGGCTTCTCCTGACGATGCAGAGCAACTGAGATCGTAGCAGACTCAGTGCATGTGGTTTTGCCTTGAGGTGGGCGTGACTCCAAGGAAAACGATTCCTCGTCTTCAAGGTCAGACATGGAGATTTTCCGTTTCCAAGAAAGTGGACGCTTTGTTTCGGAGGAAAGACCAAACAACAGCTGAATACAGACCTGCAGTTGCTCTTGAATGGTCTTCAAAAGTGTTACCATTGTCGATTCCTGCGCCCTGGCAGAAGACGACAAACTTTCTGTGACGCTGTTGTTATTTTGCGTTGTTGTTTCAGAAGCTTGGCTCAAGGCCACGTCTCTCTCAGTGTTTTCCATAAGCAAATTTCAGAAAGAGAGCAAAACATAGTGGAATACTTAACTTATGACGTTGATAGCAGGCAAATTTGAATGCCAAATACCAATTTTGTTGAACAGGAAGAAATCGAAGACTTTCCAAACGAGCTGCAAAAATTTGTGACTGGCTTTGCATAAACGCACCACACAACTGGTTTGCATGAACTGCTGCGCTCTCTCTCGTACTCCTCAGTAGCAATGGAGCAGATGACGAAATAGAATCACGTTTTGGCCAGTGAGGGTCATCAAAATACAGTGGTTTGACTGAACCACTCCAGCTATCGATGCAAAAATGTCATGTTTCTAAAGACATTAAAGCAAGAAATTCACATATTATCGATAAAGTAGGTATTTCTCAATCTTTTTGGTGAATTTCTTGTGGTGTTTACTGGGGTCTACTGGTCTACTGGGGAGGGAGTAGTTGATCTACCTCCACCCCTCTCTCTAGAATCTGGGGTTGAGGATGCTTCCCATTCCAACAGTGTTGGTGGTGGCTCGTGTCAACAGCATCTAGGATTCAGGAAAGGCATGGCAATTGCCTCTCTTAATGTAAATGGCCTCCGTAGCCACCTTGATGAGGTTAAACTGCTGTTAAAGAACCTGGGTATCCATATTCTTGCTTTAAACGAAACACAGCTTGACAGGTTAGTTCCAAAAGAACTGACAGATATCCGGGGTTACCAGCAGTTTCGCCTTGACAGAACTTGCAACGGCGGAGGGGTCTCAGTCTATGTCCGGGACTCAGTCAGGGCCAAGAACAGGAGCGATGTCCCCTCCGATGGTCTTGAGCTTCTCTGTATTGAGATTGAGCCCCCAAAGAGCAAGCCATTCCTTGTCATTGTATGGTACAGACCACCCGGTGGCACTGTTGGCTCATTTGATAAGCTGGAAAAAGTCCTTGCCTACTTGGACAGGGAAGGCAAGGAAATGATCCTCCTTGGTGACACGAACAGTGATTTCACCAGGAGGACAGGTGATCAGCTCATCGATAACAATGCTAAACACATGGCTAGTATCTATGAGCTGTTCAGTTTCAGGCAGCTTGTTGATGAGCCAACAAGAGTCACCCTTGAAACAGCAACAATCATTGACCACGTCGCCACAACATGTGTTGGAAACATTATAAAGGCATGGGTCCATGAGGTTGCTCTCAGCAATCATTTTATGGTCTACTGTATTCGAAGGTTCAATGGAGCAGTCGCAAAAAGACCATAAAAGGATAAAAACTCGGAGTATGAACAACTTTAAAGAGGATGAATTCCTGTCTGATGTTTCTAGTATATGTTGGGGGCGAGTGTTCCAACAAACTGATGATATAAACACACTTGTCAATGATTGGTCTAATTTGTTCTCTTTAGTAATAGAAAAACATGCTCCTTTAAAGGAAATGCGCGTATCTGAAAAATATTGCCCTTGGATTGATAAGGACCTCAAGGGTCTGATGATGACTAGGGATAGACTAAAAAAAGCTGCTCTTAGAAGTAAATCACCTATTCTCATGGATTCATACAGACAAGCACGAAACAGGGTCAATTCTCTTAATGATATTTTTCCAGCTCAAGAAACAATATTTTTCGGCAAAAATTTCTGAATGTAAGGGGAACATGAAAGAATCCTGGAAGACGGTCAATGAACTTTTGAATAAGAGATCAAAATCCTGTAACATTGATTGTCTTAAGGATTCTGGTAATGCAATAGACCTTTTAGCTATTCTCAAAAAGGGCCTGGATCAAGCGTTATTTTTATACAAATTTATACAAAATCGCCGCGGAACCGCGCGCTCTTCCTCTATGCTTTGTTTATCGGTCGCGAGCGGGAGGATGCTTGCAGTGGGGGCAGAGATTTTGATGTTTCCCATGTGTTTTCCTAATTTTTAATGCAGCGTTTCCAACGAAAAGTGGTAAGATGCCCTTCCAAATGTTTTACTTTAGTTTTCTGCAGTTTGAACCACATTTGATGTGCTAGAAGCTTGATCAGCGCAGTTTTGGAGTTAGGCCCAGCTGCGAGGGAAGGTGAATTTACGTGCCGAGAGCATCGGAAACCCTTGCAAATACTGCAGATTTTACCTTGTCAATGTAATTTTTTCATGTATTCGTGAACTAATTGTATTAGATGGAAGTTTTTACGATCTAAGTGCTTTCCCAAGCCGTCTCTTCGCTCTATTTCCCGACCCGTTGACCTGCTTTCTTTTTTGGCATTTTGGTTAGGCCCATTATCTTCCTGCTGCCTTTGGCTGCATAAAAATCGAACAGGGTGCTGTAGTATAGGCACACTCAAATCAATCGAATAGGGGTATTACGACAAAACACTCAAAGTCCTATGGTAACCAAAATAATTTCAGTTAACTCTCATCTCATAATTTTGTTCAATGCTATCACAACATCTATCATCTGCTCTCAAATAAATGTCAACAAAAAGGAGAATTTTTCAAACTGCAAATGAAAACATTGCTGTCAAGTTTACTGGATCATTCACAAATTCAAGTCTTTGCTGTTCATTCAAGTTTTTTTGTTTATGTTATATTCTGAACGTTCTGCAAGAGTTTTGAAATTTATCAAGTTGCTGGTCATTCAATACCATTCACAAGTACATTGTTCTTCAGTCAAGTTTTACATTTTGTTATATTTGGGACGTTCTGCAAGAGTTTTGAAATTTATATAGTTGCTGGTCATTCAATACCATTCACAAGTACATTGTTCTTCAGTCAAGTTTTACATTTTGTTATATTTGGGACGTTCTGCAAGAGTTTTGAAATTTATCAAGTTGCTGATCATTCAATACCACTCATTAACAAGTACATTGTTCTTCATTCAAGTTTTACACCTTGTTATATTTGGAACGTTCTGCAAGAGTTTTGAAATTTATCAAGTTGCTGATTTGTCTTGATTACCATGGGAAAGTGTGTAGTTGAAATGTGTGAAAGCTACAATTGGAAAGAGATTATGACCCCTTGAAAGAACTAAACAAATGAATTGAAAATGTCCTGTGATAATAAACTATTGAATATAGATGGCATTGAAGTTCCTCACCCAGATTGTTTGTTAGGTGGCTGGGTTGATAATGTGACAAAGTGGCCAAGTACGCAGTCATCAGATGTAATTGTTTATCTGTTGGAAACTCCAAGTGATTTTGATGGCAAGGCACTGAAGGCATATAAGTCTACAAAAGCTTTCTCCTATTATAAAGACGGTTGGGTCAAGACCTGCTTCTATCATGAAATTTCAGAAGGAAGCAAATTTTGCTACATCAGGGCAAATGTTCTGCCATCATTTAAATTGAATGAAAAGCATCATAAGACATGGGTGTTACTTGAAAAGGAAACAGGATCTATTTGTAGTGCTGGTTGCACATGCATGGCTGGTTTAGGGCAATGCTGTAATCATGTAGCTGCATTGTTGTTTAAGATAGAAGATGCCATCAAGCTTGGATACAATTCATTGACATGTACTTCCATGCCTTGCACAAGGAATAAAGGTTGTTCAAAACCTGTTGAAAATACTCCACTACGTGACATAAAAAATTTATTTAAGAAAGATGTGAGAGGAAGGGATAAGAAAAGATTTTTAGAAAAAATTGACTTTGAACCATTGAATTCAAAGAGAAAAAGAGATGAACCCAACAACCTGATTTCAAGTGTAATGAAAGACATCTGTCAAGTCAACCAAAATGCGCCAATAATTAAATCATTTTCAAAAGCATCTCTGATGGACTTTGGCTTTGAAGTACTGACAGAGACCAATACTCCACCAACCCTACTTGATATGGCAAAACAATTCATTTCTTGCATTTCAGATAAGCAGGCAATTGAAAACATCACACCAGAATTTATGGGATCTTTGAAATATACAAAGTATCAAATTGGGGTGATAGAAAGAATAACCAGAGATCAGGCTCACAGTTCGTATTGGAAAGATTACAGGCAGGGCATGCTAACTGCATCCAAATGTAAACTATATTCTGACAAAATTGAAGCGATAAAAGTAAAAAAGAATAAAACTGATTGCAGTTACCTTATCAAGCAGTGCATGTCAGTCACAGACAACTTAGAGTACATACCAGCAGTAAAGTGGGGTATTGATCGTGAGGATAAGGCTATCAAGCAGTATATTCAGAGTGAGAAAGCCAAACATAAAAACATCACTGTCAAAAAATCAGGGTTGCATATTAGCCAGGAGCATGCTTTCCTTGGTGCATCACCAGATGGCATAGTGCAGTGCGATTGCTGCCCATTCCGCATACTGGAATGCAAATGCCCGTACTCAATAAGGGACAGGGATCCTCATGAAAGCCTGAATGCTAGGGATATAAAGTTCCTTGAGTTAAAAGATGGCATTCCTTGTTTGAATAGGAAGCACCTATACTATGCACAGGTTCAAATGCAGATGGCCATAACAAAGTCAAAGGTTTGCGACTTTGTGGTTTGGACAAGTAAGAACATTCTAATTCTTAAAGTAGCTTTTGACAAATCCTTTTGGGAGAAGTTGCTCTTCAACTTGATCACATTTTTTGCTGAGCATGTTTCAGGATCATTATTAAAAAGCATTGTAGAATCCGACTAAGAAATTAAACTATACAGTACAGGCCTTCCACACAAAGAAATATCTAAATTTCCCAATGGTTTTTGCATGGAAACTTAGGGGAAATGGACAGTTTTCTTTGGGAAATTGAAGGAAAATGGAAATTTCCATTTCCCTCTTAGAAAACTGTTAGGAAAGTGTCCATTTCCCCAAAAATTCCAACACAAAGAAATTGGGGAAATTTCACCATTTTTTGCAGATGTTATCATGGCAGGCATTCCTATGAAGTTTCAACTCTTCACATTCAGTAAGAGTATTCTCAAGTCATATGACAGGGAATGTAAAGTTTTGTCAAGGACTCTTAACAATTGTTAGTTACAAAAAGCAACGACTATAATAAGCCTGTGTCCCAGACCACTTGAAAAGAAAGGTAAGTGGCCTGTGTAACTGAGCGCAAATTCGTGTTCAGAAATTTTTTTCAGAATCTGAAGAAAAATTAGTATACTGTATGTGATGAATAATTCACATAATGACTATTCGTTTTGTTATGGGAAAGAAAAGCCTGTCTTGTGCGCATAGCTACAGGAAACTTATATCACAATACAAAGAATAGGAGATTTGAATGCCCGCTAATCCCATTGACTTTTTACCACTATAGTGAGTCATAACGATCAGCCCTTATTGTTTCAAAACGCGTAGATTCACAGAGACATCTGTTGTGTTGAGATCTGACTTAATTGCAGCCAATCAGATGTGTAAAAGAGTGCCTTTAATTATATCACAATTCAATTCATCGTCTGAACACGGATTTGCGCTCAGTTACACAGACCACTTATCTTTCGTTTCAAGTATCTGGAACACAGGCTATTAATAATGTGCACAGGGCCTGTGCTTGTACATTATTGTATATGACAGGATGTAAAAGCACATTTTTTGGCAGTCTTGGTATTTAAAGATGAATCACTAAATATACCCGTAAAGGATCCTGGTCAACACTGATGCTTTGCAAGCATACCCAGCCTTTCATAATCTCTTTCTGTGAGTGTTTCTGATGTTCAGAAATTGAATATGGCTACACACAATGTCAAGATACAGTATGAAGAATTTTTAATGAATGGGTGAATATAACCCAGTATTGTTTTTTCAATGGTCATGTGTACTATATGCATGTACAGTTGGAGAAGACCTCTACCCCTGTGCCAACAAGCCATTGCAAAAGAGACAGATATATTATGGTGTCATAACTACTGACAGTGCAGGCAAAGACTGCAAGGTATCAGTGATGAACAGGTGCCTTCAAGCAAGCTGAGAATCAACTGGTAAAACTACACGTATAATACTCTCTAGCAACAAAAACAATTTTGCTGAAAAGTCAGAAATACTGTAATTGAAATCATGATTTCGCTGAGGAGTTTTGGCAAAGTTTCTGTTGGAGGTTGTTGCCCTAAGAATGCACAAGTTTCTATTTAATAGTGCAGTTAAACATTTACTGCAGGCATGTATAGTATAATCAATCCAGTAGACATGCCTTGGCTTTTAGAAAACTAAAATAATAATGATCACGTGGTATCAAAGGATCAGGGAACCTATATTATTGTGCAGGAAAAGTTGTTCCAAATCCCTTTCTAACCAGCTAGGACTTCTACTTGTTACATTTCAGCAAGTCATCAAGTTTTGAAGTCCTATTTCATTCTGACTCCAAATTGTGGAAACTGTGCCAACAATCCTTCACAGTGGCATTAAAGTTTTAACTTAAATTGCAGAGTGCACAAAGACAAACAACTATGTCATCTATTTGCCTGACAAAATCCATTGGGATTGTGTCCTTTAAAATGTTATACCTTTTAAGCCGCCCAATAAAGTTCTCAACATAGATTCTAACTGAGGCAATTCTTCTCGTTTTGGTTACTTCATTTGCAGACAATGGCTGTTTGCCCTTTGTTCTTGGGGGGATATTTAGTGTAGCTCCATGTACCCTTAGCAAGTCCTCAATGTCAAACCCACGGTCTGCCATGCAGTCATCCCCTGGTTCAAATTTACTCAAAGTTCCACTCTCTTTGGTTACTTTTTTGTCACTTGTCCGACCACCAAATCCCTTTGAAATGAATGAACATGCCACATTAGGTGTTATACCAATGAGGTATTTTGTGGTATTTCTACTCTTATAATTTGAATATGTTTCTGCCTGAGCTTTCAAAGACTTAGGGTGTTGTATCTGGACTTCAAAACAATCAATTATCACCCTAGTTCTTGGGAATTCCTTGAATTTCTCTGGTAAGTTTTGAGAAATTGTTTCCTGAGAGGGCCAGATGATGAAATTTTCAAGTAGAGGTCGTAAGAGCTTTGTCCATGTTGTGAAGATGCTTGAGACAGTGAATGAGGAGATGGAGAAGCGGTAGGCAAGATCAACTGTCTTTAAGTTCAGTCTGCATTTAACAAGCCAAAGAAGAAACTGATCCTGTTTGTTCAATCGTTTGTCACTTCCAGATTTACCCAATAAGCCCCTCTTTTGGACTGGAGTAAATCCTCTCTTTGGGCCCCGCCAGTAGCGCAGGTTCTCTGTGTATGGCAAAATGTTTTTAAATAAAGCTTGGAAAACTTCAGGAGTAAGACCTGTATAAAACTTGAAAATCTTAGGATCTTTTATCAATTCTGCACACGACAGTTCCTGCTTATTCTGGTCATTAATTTTTTCTTGTTCCTTTATTGCCAAGAGATGTTCTAAGGACTTGATTTTTTCCTTTAATTCATTAATTTTTTCAATGTCATCATTTTTGGGGGGATTTGCTTCTTTGCAGTTTTCAATATTTAAGTTGTGCAGAGAATTTATGTCATTGTTTGTACATTCATCAACATCATGTCTCATTTTCTTTGCATCAGTTGCCTCTGTTGCTGGAAGATGTCTTTTAGTAGAAGGGGAATCTTTTTTGAGAAATGGGTGTGGGTGCTTTCTTGATGGAAAACCATCAACAAAGTGTAGGCTGCAAACTCCCCTATCGTTGTTCCAGCCAAGGTCAAGTTTCAAATTTTCTTTCCAAATTTTACGAGTTGCCTCATCATTTGATTGACAGTAAAAGAAGCGATACCCCATTGGTGGCAGGCATGGACAGAGCGCATTTTGTTTCTGGTGAAAAGAGCAAATTTCTTTCTTCCATTTTCTTAGCAAGTTTGTGTGACTTTCACACATTTCGACTACACACTTTCCCATGGTAATCAAGACAAATCAGCAACTTGATAAATTTCAAAACTCTTGCAGAACGTCCCAAATATAACAAAATGTAAAACTTGACTGAAGAACAATGTACTTGTGAATGGTATTGAATGACCAGCAACTTGATAAATTTCAAAACTCTTGCAGAACGTTCAGAATATAACATAAACAAAAAAACTTGAATGAACAGCAAAGACTTGAATTTGTGAATGATCCAGTAAACTTGACAACAATGTTTTCATTTGCAGTTTGAAAAATTCTCCTTTTTGTTGACATTTATTTGAGAGCAGATGATAGATGTTGTGATAGCATTGAACAAAATTTTGAGATGAGAGTTAACTGAAATTATTTTGGTTACCATAGGACTTCAAGTGTTTTGTCGTAATACCCCTATTCGATTGATTTGAGTATGCCTATACTACAGCACCCTGTTCGATTTTTATGCAGCCAAAGGCAGCAGGAAGATAATGGGCCTAACCAAAATGCCAAAAAAGAAAGCAGGTCGACGGGTCGGGAAATAGAGCGAAGAGACGGCTTGGGAAAGCACTTAGATCGTAAAAACTTCCATCTAATACAATTAGTTCACAAATACATGAAAAAATTACATTGACAAGGTAAAATCTGCAGTATTTGCAAGGGTTTCCGATGCTCTCGGCACGTAAATTCACCTTCCCTCGCAGCTGGGCCTAACTCCAAAACTGCGCTGATCAAGCTTCTAGCACATCAAATGTGGTTCAAACTGCAGAAAGCTAAAGTAAAACATTTGGAAGGGCATCTTACCACTTTTCGTTGGAAACGCTGCATTAAAAATTAGGAAAACACATGGGAAACATCAAACTCTCTGCCCCCACTGCAAGCATCCTCCCGCTCGCGACCGATAAACAAAGCATAGAGGAAGAGTGTGCGGTTCCGCGGCGATTTTGTATAAATTTGTATAAAAATAACGCTTGATCCAGGCCCTTTTTGAGAATAGCTAAAAGGTCTATTGTTAACAAAAAGGACATCTCCAACGCAATGAATAATTTCTTCTGTACAATTGGCGAGAAGTTAGCTAACAAAATTGATGCTGCCCCTAACCCTCTTCTGTCTGGCGACTTTGCTGGTAGTGATAGCAGTGTTAGGTTTCAATTTAGGGCCATTGAAGTGAAGGAAATTAGAGAGGCAATTGCCAAGATGAAAACTTCAAAGAGCTTTGGGAAGGACAGCATCTCCTGCTATTTCTTAAAACTAGCCTTACCTTTTATTGAGGACTCTTTGGCATGTTTGTTTAATACATCACTTGTAACGAGCCAATTTCCAGATTCGTGGAAATTGGCTAGAGTTACACCAATTTTTAAGGAGGGTGATAAGGCTGAAAAGTCGAACTATCGCCCAATTTCAACAAAGCCAATAAGTTCGCCAGTATGCTTATCCCAAACTAGGTCTTCTTGGATCTTCATTTCATCAAAAAGAATAGTTACAAATCTTTCAGCCGGAGAAAATTCTTTGGTCTTTTCAGATAAATCATCAACGATGTCAGGATTTGATCCTCTTCTTGGGGACAGAGCGGAAATTATGGTGCCTGTGCACTAAAAGTTTCCAAAATCGAAAGATGGAAGACAGCAACTCATGCCGTTGAAAGTCTGATCAATCTTAAAATGTTTACTTATCGCAATTTATGCATGGAAAACAGAGTGTTTCTAATCTCCGAGCCTCGAGCCCTCGAGCCTTTGAGCCTTGTATTTCGAGCCTCGAGCCCTATACTGAGTCTAGAGGCATCGATACTTCAAGTTGCACTTTTTGTAACAGATCTCTTTCTTTGAGGGATTTTCAAAGAAACACAGACAATAGGCTTGCGCACCATTCTGCTGTTCTTTTCTTGGCCTTCTTAGCGAAACTAGGAGTACTGATTTGTGCCGGACGTAACAAGAAGTAAACCGATCAATTGTTTTGAGAATGTTTTCAGCTAAACGGAAGCAAGGAGTTCATGTGTCACAAAAACGGAAGCAGAGCCTGAATCACTGCTTTTCAAACGTGATGAGCATGAGTTAAGGAGCAAAAGGCCGCAAAAGGTAAGACAAGCATTAGCAAATAAACAAACATTTACACATTAACAATTGTAAGCAAATAAATTCCTGATTTATATGCGATATAGCTCTTGCGGGGTGTAGTGAATGAAGCCAGGTTGGAAATCATGATGGTTTGGCCCACGCTGACAGCAAGTGATATCGGTTTTAAGCGACGAGTAAGCACCTACTGTTGACGTCCTATGGCAAACAATTCCATAGGTTATTCCATGTTGTCAAAAGCTGTAATATTTCTCATGATTTCTAGAATACATATCCTAACTGCCTTAACTAGTTTATAAGGGATGGGGTTCTTTTTGGCCCAGATGCAACATAGGGTTAACTTCACCACTTCATGTGTGTGTGTTTGTGGCAGAACACGTGGAGAAACGATGAAGGGGGGCTGGCGACAAAAATTCAATTGTTAACTAATATTTTTGCCCAACTAATGGCAGATTTTTGCCTCACTGGATCCGATAGTATGACTTACAGCATAAATTTCTTTTTGCAGCCACAATGGAGTGCCCACTCAAAGACTGCTATTTTCAATACAGTAATGATATAGAACTGATTGAGCATTTTACTAAGAAACATCGAAACCCTATTACGGTAAGCTATTCTGAGCAGTTTAGTACGTTTGCAACTCATACAGGCTTGACCACCTGCAATTTGATAATTTAACTACCTTCATGAAATTGCGAGAAATTTTTGGTACATCAATCTTTTTCGGGGCAGAGGGGGGATATTTCTCTTATCGTCTGATAGGGTTGTGTTCTCGGCTAAATTTCGGGCAGGGGTGTGCCACCCACAATTTCAAAATGGCACCGTTTGCTAGACCAATTTTTCTGAAAATGATGCCCTTGGCTAGACTAATTTCTACACCAAAAGTGCCATGACTTTGCATTTCCTTGACAAAACTTCAAATTTTTGCGTTCTAAGGACCAAAATTTGAAAAAATGGGTTTCTTTACAGAAATTACTGAAGTTTGACATTTCTTTTACCAAAATTGCCAAAAAGCATACCCTTGCCCAGACTTAATGGACGAATTGGCAAAAAGTATACCCTTGGCTAGACTAGAAGGTTTGAGAAAGCATACCCCTGCGGGCGGTACATCCCCAGGTACCTTTACTATGGAAGAACCTCCCCCCGTGGTTGTGCTATTTTGCACGGATGATTGGTACCCATAACTCCAAGAACCTTAGAATAAATGCATTATTCCGCAAATCTAATGAAATATCGGCAATAATTCTGTAAAGTATGAAATACTCCCTGTAACTGAAATACTGTAAAAGCCTCCTCTCTATTGAACCCCTCTCTAAAAAGTCTCTCCCCTCTTTGCTGAAATTTTAAATAACCCCCTCTCTCTATTAACCCCCCTCTCTCCATGTGGGCATTTGTCAAGCTACCATTTACTGGGGGCTCTTTCCACCCCCCTCCCCCACTGAAGGTAACGGGGCTTGGTTCAGTCCAAGACTGCCTGGTTCCTTTGAGTAGTGAGAATTGGACACACACATACGACTCGTTCAGAGAGTGAGAACTGACAGACCAACAACCAAATACAACTAAAGGAAAATGAACAAAGGAATGTGTTAGCATAAATTAGCATAATGCTGTGGTCATTAGCATGCGACGAGTCCTTCTACATGAAAACTGCCTTAGACTTGCACAGCTACAATGCAAACACTTTGTAGCATGTAGTGCAATTTGGTTGTGGCTGCCACGCCCAATGATGTGATATTGACGTCATGAAGTTGAAAATTTGTGAAAATTTGGCTTCCAAGCTAAATTTGAGCTCAAAAAGGTTTTGCATTACGCATATTTATTTTATAAGAAACTGCTTATAATGAACTCAACTCTCAGATCACCAAAAATCAAGAAACTCCAGTACTGAGAAAAATAACTTCAGAAACTGTTTATTTTTGAAGAGTGGAATATCTAAGAAACTCGTAAAAACTATTAGTAATCTCATAATTTTAAGGAACTTTCAGACTGGGCCAAAATACTGAGCTTACAGGTTTTCTTACGAGTTTCTTAAAGGCTCCATAGCAATCACATCGCTCACTACTGGAGTTCTTTTCTTACGTACTGTATTTGGCGATCTGAGAGTTGGGTTTATTATGTCTAAAATTTGTGATATTAATTCCGTTACGTTTTGGAAAGTGTTCGTCTCCCGTAACTGTCCGTGAATACTACTTTTTGTGAGTACCACTCCCCCTCCGGAGAATTGAATCACATATTCTTGGTTGTTTTTAGTTCATTTGATAGCCTGCCTAACTTTAGTTTGATGTTTATAGGTCAACGAAAGTCCTTCTGCCAGTCCTGCTAAGAAGAAGGGACGAATAGAATATATCGTAATTGATTCAGATGAGGAGCCAGAGAGGGTTGATCGTCAAACGAAGGTATGCAGAAGTTTGTTTTTGGACTCAGAGAATAAAATTTTTGAAGGCAAACAGGTGAAAACTGAAAAGATTGAGCCACAGAGTAGTGTAATACCAAAACAAGAAAAACAGCTGCATAATGTGGAATCGGATGTGGCAGCAAGTGATTCCTCTGGTTGTTCAGAAGGAGAATCTCTTACGCCTAGTTCGTCTGACTCACTTCCAGCCATGAGATTTCAGCGAAAAACTTTTGGCATCTGGCCACAATCGGCATTTGATGAAGACAGTGGTAAACCCGTTTCGGAAGTTTTCAAAAGATTTTCCAGCGTGCAACCTAGAAGAATTGTAAATGTCCCATACGATATAAACGGCTTGTCTGTAATTGTTGTTCCCCTGAAAGGAAATTGTTCAAAGATTGCAAGTGAAGATGGGAGGCCTTGGGCCCCCGATGTCCCTACTAAGTGGTCTGGTTTTGGTGACGTATCCGTGCGACGTTCCTTGGAGGCTTCAGGTGTCCTAACGTTAACTGTTTGTACTGGGCACAGTATGGTCATCCAAATCAAACACAGTTTGAAACAGGGAAAAGGGTAAATACTTGCCGCATCTGCCAGTCGGAAGCAGAGACTGATCATTGCTATGCAAAGAGGTATGTGGTTTTCTTCAAAGAATATGCTGTGGTGTGCCATGAGGGTGAGCATTCATGTGTAGCTGTTGAACCAATTCAACTTGATAAAGAAGACGTAAAGAAGGCTTTTAAAGAGAACCCCAAGCTGACTGCAGGCCAGTTTTCCAATCTCCGTATAACCAGCTCGATTCGTGATGGGAAAGATTGGCATGAACTTGATAAAGTTGCCACCAATCTACTTGATAATAAGATGATTGCAAACTTAAAAAAGTCTGCTAGTAGTGAGGTATCTACTAATAAAGATGACTTTCTTTGCCTGCGTGATTTCAAGCAGCACTGTGATAAATGTGATATCTTTTACATTTACAAAATAAATTCTCGAGAACTTAACCCCAGTCAGCCAAACTTTGTTTTCAAGACCAGTAAGACAAAGCTTCAAATTGCAAGGAACATGAATATTGGGAGTGGTCATGCTTTCCTGGAAGGGGAACCATGCTTTTTGATGGCAAAGCAGGAGAGCTGAGGAAGAACTTGAAAACATTAACTCTTAGTATGTTTCATCCACTCTTATGCAAGCAGATTCCATTAGCAGTTATGGACTGTGAGTCGGAAAACACGGAAAATGTTGTTATTTTTTGGAAAGTGCTCAACGAGTGCATTCAGTTGGAGTCTGGAGAAACAGGAATAGCGTTTAATCCTCACGGATTTTGCTTTGATATGGCTGCTTGTAACCGAGAAGCTGGTGTTGAAGTGTTTGGAAACGGATTCCTTAACAAAGTTAAGTCATGTGAATTTCATTTCAAACAATGCAGGAACAGGCATAGGCAAAGGCTTTCAAATCCAGATGATCGGGAAAGATTTACTAAGTTAACTGATGCTCTTTTGACAGCCTTAACAATTGAGGCATTCGAAGAACTCTTTGAAGATTTGCATGCATTCGTCGAAGAGGATATACAACGCACTGGGTTGAAATCCTGGTTGAGATGGTGGTATAATCGTCGGGATTTGATATTCCCTGCTTTCACCAAGCACCTCGACGTTCCTCGCAGCAATTTGGCTGAGGTCATTCATGCGTCTTGGGCAAACAGAAGGGAGGCAAATCTGTCCTTGTTAGATGCATGTGAATTTGATGTGAAAGAAAGCCATGAATTGGATCTACAGTTGAAGGAGTTTGAAAGTGGACGTTACAAAGGTGGTTCTGGTCCAAGTCTTGCCGAAAGAATGAAAAAAAATTCTCTGATGACCGCGTAAAAGCAAACAGGTATCCAGATCAGATTTTTGAGTTTTCAGCACCATCTTCCTCATCGTCACCAACCAGTCAAACAAGCACCTGCAGTATTAATCCAAATGATACTCATCGTGCAGACGTTCAGAGAAAAGAAAGTGTTGATATAGGCCGAGAAACAAAGTTTCGAGATAAGCGAAGTAAAACCATGTTGAAAAAGATTGAATCAGCAATATCTGCAGAAAAAAAGATTAAAGTGAAGAGTCAACGTGACAAAGATGATGGAAGAGAATACCAAATAATGGCAGCAACACCTGCTCTACAAAAAGAGCCATACACAACGTTCATGGACTTGTCCCTCAGTGCTCATGTCCTGATCATCTTCGAAATGGCAATGGTGGTCCTTGCAAACATATCGTCTGGATATACCTGTACATTTTTCAAGCTTGATAGAGATGATAAGCTGTTGCAACAAACATCACTGACCGTCGGTGAACTGACAAGGCTGTTGGCAATAGACAAGATAGATGAGGAATCAGAGGAAGAAAGCCCGCCAGTTGTTACGAAATATGCAAGCGTCTTCTCAAAGATGACCAGAGAAACGTATCTTATGACCACAAATGGTCCCTAGTGAGGAAGGAGAAGAAGAGAGGAAAAAATCCAACATGCACAAGCTGCAAACGTGAAATGGAAGAAGGGAAAATGTGCTTGCAGGCAAAAGGATTATACGTTCCCTTCGAGCAAGAATTTGTTCAGGAGAAAAACTTTTACTTCTGCTCGCAGAGATCGTGCATTTCAAGCTTCCCTTTCTACACTAATCTAGTATCACCAGCATCTGTTGCTTTAGTCAATAAAGTGACAGATATGGAAAGAAAAAGCCTTGAAGAAGAAGGGATCATTGCATTACTAAATACAGAAAATCCTTAAATGAGCGCCCATCTTTGACTGTGCGCTCCCTCGCATGATTGCATGACCTAGAGATAGAAACAAATTCAACGAGCGCCCTCCCTCGAATGAAAGATCCTCTTCAGTGTTTTTGTGGTTTTTATAGTAGTTTCAGGTATCGTAAGGGGAAGAAACTAGTCGTGGAACTTGAAGATATATGAGGAAAAGTGGAAAAGATCTTTGTTTCTTCAAACCTTTGATTGATCTGGTTTAAGCCATTTATAGATAGTATGAAATGACCCAAATCTATCACTAGCTTTGCATCTTTATATATTACCTCTACGCATCACAAAATTTAAGAATAGCCTTCCCTCGAATGAGCACCTATTACAAGGGCCAACATCGACAAAGTGAGCGTTCACTGAAGGATTTACTGTAAACATCCTTTGAAAATGAGACACTGATAAAGAAAGTAGGGTGCTTTGAGATGTTGCTAACTTTGTGTCTATTACCTGAAAGCTTGTTTATGTTGCAGCTACAGTCGTGGCCAAAAGTGTAAGACCACATTTTCGTCAACAACTATTCTTGGGGTAACAAAATGGAACCCTGGCGCTCCACCTGATTTACCTTCTTGAATTAGCTTAGGTCAAATTTTCATGCACATTCAGAATTTTGATGCTGTGTGTTTAATTTCTTTGGCATTTTGCTATGACGCCAAAATGAAATATATAGAAATTATCAGAAATTGTAGAAATTCTGATAATGTGGTCAGACAAGAGATGTGACCCAAAGTTGTGTCATGCGGCTGGATTTTATATCAATCTATGCAGGCTTATTACATTCGACGAAACGAACGAAACGAACGAAACGAAACGAACGAAACAAACGAAACAAACGAAACAAACGAAACGGGTTCAATAACAAACGGATAATTGACCAAATCAAGAACAAAACCATGAGGTTCTTTTCAAGAGAGTTGTTTTGCACAGTTAAGATAAAAAATTGAGTTGTTTTACTCATAAAAAGTGATATTTAACGAAGCGAACCAAACACATTCAATGAAATATGGATGATTTGCCATAAACACGAAGATATTGTGCAAGATATGAAAAAGGAAATGCATCACTTGGTTGAACAACTTGCATACAGAAAGAGTATCTTCGGGTAAAACATTTCAAAGGCCCATGGAAAGCAGGCTTGGGACGTAGGATGCATGTCAAACTTGGGCGGCACAACGCCTCGAGGGCAATTTTTCCTTAAAAAAGGGGCATTTTCTAAGAATGAAGGGGGCATTTCTTTATTTACTGCAAAATCTTGGGGGTGCATGCCCCCAGTGCCCCTGGTTCTTACGTCTATGAAAGCAGGAGGTCTATTGGCAGTCCCTTTTGACAAGTTCTATGATAAACATCTTATTTAGTTTTCGTTGTAATAAAATGCAATGAGACGTCGCGCAAAAGTATCTTTCTCCAGACCCTGAAAGTATGGGGTCTGTGCAACCGTCACTCGTCGCAGATTGCTTGTTAAAAACCCCTTTCCAATTAAAAGAAAAGTCCGCATTAGACAATCTGATCATCCCCTTTTTAGGTAAAATTTAGCAGTTTTCTATTGATTCCCATTCAAAAACCACTCATTTTCAAGCGGCTTTACTATAAAAACATCAGTAGGATAGGACAGGATGTTGAGTGGTTGACAGAGGGTAATGAGCATGGGCGCATCCGAATTTTGGGGTTTCGAGAATTTTTGGGGCCATTATGACATCATAAATGGGGAATCAAAGAGAACGTATTTTTCGACTTGAAGTTACGTTCGGAGTTGATGCTCGATGGTTACTCAACCGATTTTAGAACGGAAAAAAGATTTCAAGAGACCTGTCATCTGGGGGTCTTTTAACGCAACTTGGGGATCGATGCTGTCCCCAGGGGGTCCGTGCGGCGACCTAGAAAATGGGGTAAAGCTTCTGCCCGCGTTTTTTGTGCGCTAACTCGATTTTGCGCCGGACAGCGGCTTTAGCATGTCAAAAATCGAGGCAAAACTACATTCTTTACTTGGGAAAGCTTTAATCTGCAATTTATCTTCAATATTCGAAGAACCGAAGAATAACGAGCCATTCTTTTTTGGAAACTGCGGTGAAAGTTCCCTAATTTTCCAACTTAGGCCCATTTTCACACCAAAGGAATCGTGCTCGTTTTTCTATTAAATGTACTTGTTAACCTCATTTTGTTGTCTAAATACCTTTAAAAGGGTTGAACAAAGGTCCTCCAAGTATTTGCCTCTAATTTTCAGATTTATCTTCAGAATTATTGGCTCTAGAAGACAGGCCATTTTTCGTTGATTTTTCGTCCATTTTTTCCTGTTTCTCCAGTTTGGGGACTTACTACATGTGAGATAAGAGGCGCAAGTCTCCTGATCCTTTGTTTATCTGTGCTTATTGAATTTGTAGTAAGTACACAGCATGCAGTGAGGAAAATTTTGCTTTAGCAACACACTTTTCATTTGACACTAATCACATTGCCTGCATAATGATAAGGGTGCTGTTGATGGGTGAAATTAATTTATGGACTGGTAACTCAATTGGGGTGGTTCTGAGTCATCAGCCCCACATTTACGGTTTCTGGAAATTTTCATTAGGCATTGATCAGATTAGAATTTCTCAACTTTGCATAATGATAAGGCTATCTCTAAAAAGGGGAATGGAACGGGGAATGGAATGGGTTCGGGGAATGGAAAAGTTATACAGTATATAAAATAGTAAAGTATATCATTGCAGAGTACTTCTATAGATATATCTTTTCACCAAGTTGCAAGTCAATAACACTTATACTTTTGCTACAAATCAAAAAATAAACTTTGCTTTTTAAAACAAAGGGGAATGGAATGGTTTTCGGGGAATGGAATGGTTTTCGGGGAATGGAATGGTTTTTCGGGGAATATAAAAACTACTGAGTAGAAAGTTGATTTCAAGGTATCATTCGATGCCCCTTCTTCTCAGCAATCCTAATTTGCCAATTTCGCATCGATACACTGAACTGTTACACCATAAACTTACTGTAAAATTCAGCTAATAATTTCTTAAGATTTGAATTGACAATATCAGGCAGATTAGCGAAGGAATTCTTCTAAACAAAGACAAGATAGCAGCTGTCTCGCTGATTCAAAAGAAATGAAATGACAAATTAGAATGACGTAGATACATGTTCCTGGGAATTTTGTTGGCCTTTGTTTTCGCAATCAGGGGTGATTCAACCAGGATATTCAGATCAAATTGAATGCAAATTGGCATTGCAGCCGTAGTCATCGCTACTATATGTATAATAAAATGTACCCCCCCTCCCAGAATTTGCAGGGCATTGTGTGTTCTCCATGAAAAAACGTTTCGTCAATGCGTGCAGTGCATCTTCACACACTGGCCTTTAGTTGTAAATTTCCCAAGTCACTTGAAACTGTTTTGAAATCGTACATTAATAGGACGTTATATTTGGACGTTAGTTTCAGTGCGACTTGCGTTGAGCTCTTACCAAGTTATTTGAAAGCCCTCTTGACAAAATAAGAAACACGTAAGAAACTTTGGTTTTTAAAATGAACCAAAGGTTTAAGAAACTGCTTGCTAGCCCGGGGCCTTAGTTTTCTATAAAAGAAATATGTGTAAACGAGCAAGAATGTTGAATTGATAGGTTTCGTGGTGATAGCTATTTTATTAGAAAAATAAAACAATTTAACAGAAAAAAACATCGAATTCTCCATTTATTCCTCAAGGTTCTAAAACATTCAAGTACAAGCATCAGTTATACCAGGGGTTTTTTACTTGTCAATAATGATAAGAGCAATAATGATAAGAGCAATAATGATAAGAGCCATAATGATAAGGGTGCTTTAGAGGGGTGAAGATGATTTATGGTATTTGACAGTTAATACAATCTTTCACAGTTAACTTATGACAGTTCAAAGTTACATTTAGGCCTCTGTAAGATTTAGCACTAAAATAACAAATCTCAGGGGCAAAAACTTTTTCTTATAGAATACAAGTTTTTAATTATTTTCTTTGAATTCAGACTCATTTTCCAAGTGTAAAACTTCAAAGCCCTCATTGCAAAGATTGTATGAGACAAGTCATACAGTTGAAAGTTACCTTTAGGCCCCTATGAGATCTAACACTGAAATAACAAATCTCAGGGGCAAAAACTGTTTTCTTATAAAATATATACAAGTTTTTAATTATTTCCTTTGAATTCAGACTTATTTTCCAAGTGCAAAACTTCAAAAGCCCTAATTGCAAAGATTGTATGAGACAAGGAATTACAGTTGAAAGTTTCATTTAGGCCCCCTGTGAGATCTAACACTAGAATAACATTTCTGAGAAGCAAACACATACAAGCTCTTAGTTGTTTCATTGAAATTATTTCTTCGACTTTATACGCAAAATTTTGCTTTAGGAATACCTAATCTGTGCGAAAGAACTCTCTTTAAATGAATCCTATGGTTTTGTTCTTGATTTTCAAATATCTGTTAATCCGTTTCGTTTGTTTCGTTAAATATCACTTCCTTATGAGCATTCCCATTTCTTCGACTTATTGCAAAATTTGCTTTAGGAATATCTAATCTGCGCGAAACAACTCTCTTTAAATGAATCCTATGGTTTTGTTCTTGATTTGATAAAATATCTGTTTGTCATTGAATCCGTTTCGTTTGTTTCGTTAAATATCACTTCTTTATGAGCATTCCCATTCCTTCGACTTATTGCAAAGTTTGCTTTAGGATTATCTAATCTGCGCGAAACAACTCTCTTTAAATGAATCCTATGGTTTTGTTCTTGATTTGATAAAATATCTGTTTGTTATTGAATCCGTTTCGTTTGTTTCGTTAAATATCACTTCTTTATGAGCATTCCCATTCCTTCGACTTTTTGCAAAATTTGCTTTAGGAATATCTAATCTGTGTGAAACAACTCTCTTTAAATGAATCCTATTGTTTTGTTCTTAATTTGATCAAATAACCGTTTGTTATTGAATCCGTTTCGCTTGTTTCGTTAAATATCACTTTTTATGAGCATTCCCATTCCTTCGACTTATTGCAATTTGCTTTAGGGATATCTTATCTGCGTGAAACAACTCTCTTTAAATGAATCCTATGGTTGTTCTTGATTTGATCAAATATCCGTTTCATTTGTTTCGTTTGTTTCGCTCGTTTCGCTCGTTTCGTTCGTTTCGTTCGTTTCGTTTCGTTGAATATAATAAGCCATCTATGCACAATTCATTTCTATGATTTGTTTGTAAAATATTGAAACCTTACCAAAAATATTGCTTCAGGGAAAAACTTTTGGCACTGACTGAATATGTTTACTCTTGTTTATGTTGCCGTTGTTGGCATTTTGTGTTTCATTTTGAAGTTGAACAAACCTTTTCTGTTGAAGGTATCCACAATAGCAGTATTACGATGAGTGGACTTAGGCTATGGGCTTGTCATTGCTTAATGACCATAATCATTTTTGCCTCCACTCCACTGTTACATGTGGTTTTTTGGCTCTGCTTCGCTATGACAGTTCTTTTAGCGAGATGCAGGGTTGACGGGTATTAACAAAACGTGGCCTACGCCATTGGCGTACCTTTTGGCGTAGGATTGGCCTACCTTTTGGCGTACCAATGGTGTACCTTTGGCCTACCGCAGATTAATTTGGCGTAGGCTTGGTGTACCAACTTACGTTGCTCATGTAAGTTCTTATGAAACTGCTATGAAACTCATGGGAGACTTGAAAGGCTAGAAAGTTAGAAACTCTGACCATTCAAACTTTGCTGGTAATAGAAACTTTCCTGCTTTCAGTATTGAGTGCCTAAACATATTGTATGGGAACTTCCCATATGGGAAGGGGATTGTCTTTCACAACAAAAGAATACTTTCATTTGAACAAAGGTTTCTAAAAGATGTCCTTCGGAACAAGATTAGCGACAAGGGCGACTGGGCGACGCGACGGCGACAAGACATCCGCGACTTGGGATCGAGGCTGGTATCTAAGGTGATTCGCGCCAAAATGCCACTGCATGAGGGAGGAGCAGGAGGCACATGTCACATTTCCTGAGCATTCTGCCTGTTGGAATTGGAAGCTGGAAGTGGTTGCGAATTTTGAAGGTAATGTTCCCATTAATTTACTACGTCCATTATTGGACATTTTGCGTGAAAGAATTGGTTTGTGTGCAGTCCCTTTTGTTTTTTGTGGAATTAGTTAAGAAACTGGGCTTTTCCACGTTTCTTATCATCATCATATACTAGCATAATACGCACTACCTGATACAGGTATGGCTGCTAAAACAGAACTAAACTAAACTAACCAAGACCTAATGTATTAATACAACTACAATAACAATAAAAATGAACTGAAAAGAAGAAAGAAAAATGAACTAGAATGAATGTAACATAACCTGACAAACAACCAAACAATTGGAAAGATTAGATGTCTTGGAAGATCCAGGCTGGGTCTAGGTCGCAATTTCAAGTGAATCTCTCAGTTTGTTAGCATCTACAATAAACTCAGCCAGGCATCTAATAACTGTAGTGTTTTCGCTACTCATAATAGTGGAAAATTGTATCTCTGGGTCCAAGAGCACGACATTTGCAGCTGACAATGGGGAAGCTCTTAAATTATTATATGCCTGGCATATCGTCAAAAAGTGAAATTCATCTTCGACTAGGTTTAAGTGGCACATTTTGCAGAGACGTTGTCCACTTGTAGGCCTTTGTGCCTTCCCACCTCGATCAAAATTGTCTGGTCACTACATCTAAACTTACTCAGCACTTTTCGATATTCAAAAGTTAGGTCCTTAGTCAAAAAGGTTTCCAGTTTAAAATTAGATTTAAATTCCTTGTACGTACGTAATTTACCGTTACGATCAGATTTTACACTAGTTAAAGAAACTTCAGAATGCCAAAATTTCTTAAAAAGTGCTGCTGATTCGTTCTTTAACTTTCTACATACTTCCTTTTCAGAGAAACTAGAAGGGTTATTCCAAATTGACGATAAGCCAAGTAGATTCAATGTTGTTTTGACAGTTTTTAACCAGGTTGATAAATCATCTGGTAGAGATGTTATTTCTAGGAATGCCTTTTTAACCAAGGTATTATAATCTAATTGCGTGATTCTGTGCCAAAACTTTATAACTCGTAGAATACCGTTTAATGTTGAAGGGATGGCACCTAAGTCACCATATACAGCTAAGGTTGAGGTGTTTCACTTTAAGCCAAGAATTAGTTTCGAAAATTTTAATTTAGGCTTTTCAGTAGGTGAATCTAATATATAAGTATGAATCTTATAAAATGATGTGTTGCAGAGGACTCATTGCAGTATCTTCAATCCAATGGCCTAATTGTAAGTACTGCCCAAATGATGTCAAATTAAGGTAACAATTTTGTCATTATCTTAATCGATGACCTTGTAGATGCCAAATCTACAGCTGGAATGAAAAGTTAAGGTTGACCTGACCATTTTCATGAGGTCCATTTCATCAAAATTACCAGGCCCGAACCTGGTTGTTTAATTAGTGGAAATGAACAACTACAATTTAAAAGGCAAGGGAGAAGCTCATGTAAATGGTTAAAGAATTTCCGAAGACTGGACGTAAATATTCCTTCCCATTACCTTGAACGTGTAAACACAGTATTCATGTTTTTTCTTCTATTTGCAGGACCAAAATATAGCACAATGGAAGATGATGTAGACTCATTGGAGAAGATGACTTCTTCTTTGAAGATTACCATATCAGTAAGTCATGTCTGTTTGATTTACCCAGTTTTTTAATGAAACATATCAAATCATTACCATTATCATTGTCTATTTATTTAAAGCTGGCTTTTCTAATTGAATAGTTAAAGCTTTCCATATGCCAACTTATGCCAATGCTTGTTCCAACAAAGTTAGAAAAAAACTTTAATTTTCAATGAACAGGACCCTTAAAATCTGTGAAAAAGCATAAATGAATTGAAAATCTAAAATATTTGAGAATAACTTTACACAACTGGTAGATGCATCAATTCATTCTCAAAATCGCCAGCATTTCCAAGCAATGATATCGTGAACCAAACTCTGATCCGACAGCATATGTGCAATGTGGGGAGTGATAGAGACTCTAGGGGGTAGATGGCGGTAGCAGTTGCTATTTTTCTCCCGTTCAAGGCTCCTATTGTTCCCCATCATGCGACTATGCTGGCCTGACATCCAATGTAGAACATATTCCAGTATGCGTCAGTATTAAATCTTAGTTTACTTAATTTTTATCTACTGTATGTCTTTCTGTTAATGGATAGTCATTCATTGTCTCTTGCTCCTTGTGGCCCCTGTTGTATTGTTGTATAGTAATTAGAAGCAAAAGAAGAATGTAGATGCAGCATGTATTGTAATTTTTATGATGGATATAAAGAATCTTGCACCCACAGAATTTCAAGTTGACTAGACCCATATATAGATTATATATGGTGTGAAACTTTGTTACATTTGTGAATGAAGAACCCTGACCTAACATGCATGGGCATAGTATTTTGCACAATGAAGATTCTGAACATGTTTTAGTGGCAGCAGCAATTATTGTTGCTGTTGTTGTCTCCTGACCAGGAGTTTTGTTGTTCAGCACCATGCCCCCATGCTGGCTTGGCATCCAGATCCAATGTGAAATGGATTCTCGCATTCAATTGTTTATGCAGAGCATGTTTATGCGGCAGTTATTTGCAGCTGCATGCCTTTATTTAATGGCCATAGGGTATTAACGTATCAACGTAGCAACGTATCAGTAACATAAAAGAGCTTGGATCCACCGCATATCAACGTATCAATAGAAAATCATTTCACTAAAAAAGGTTGGGGTATTCTAGAATCAAGCCCTCGAGGCAAATAGTGGAGAAAGACCATAGGGGACCTGAAGAAGATATTTGAAACGGTCAATGCTGAGAAAGCGCCAAATGGCCAGCCAAAGTTCATCACAGAAAATCCAGAGATGGAACTATTTTGGAATATCCAAAAAGAAATGATTGAAAATAAGTCTCGAAAATGGCATCCGAGGTAGGAACAATCATGAGACAAAACATCTTTCAGAATATGAAAGCTTTTTGATCAAGGGATTCACTACTTGACTTGAATTTGGTGTAAACATGCATTTCAAAGTTTGGTCAAATTATAAATTTTCAACAAAATATTGGCAACAATTGAAGTTTCAAAATTATATGACCAAGATATCTTTTACTTGACTTTTCAAACAGAATTTTACCCAATTAAGGGACTTTGTACTATGTGAGTCAAAAAGGGCCATGGCATGGAATGGAATGGGTGAGCCACAATTTCCATCTATTGAATTTATGGAGATTTTCGTTATAAAATATTACAACTCACTTGCAAGCAACTGCCCATGAAAGTTGTATTTATGTGGAACCAAAGGCAATATTTTGTTTTGTCTCACAGGATAATTAAAGTTTGCTTGCGACTTTGGAATCGCTCAAAACAGGGCTACAGTGAGGACTTTGCAGATGCGGAAAAACTTTGTTCGTCAGGTTCCAGGTCTAAATCAGGATGTGTTCAATGCCATGAGGGAGGAAGCTTCCAAAAGAAACATACCTGCCACTGGATACCATGGGTTTGTCGTTTTTGATGAAATGGGCATTCAGGTATGGTGTTCCTGGTTACTTCTATAGTACAGGCCTGTGCACATTAATAGAATTCTTTACATTCTGATGAAGAATTTTCATTCACATGGAAGATTGACCTTTTGGAAGCAAGAATTCTCTTGGAAAATAAAAGTAATTGAAGCAGGAAGACGATTGATTTGTGCAAGGCCTCTGCTGTAGATTGGGTTGTTTTTTGTCAGATCGCTGTATATGGTCCACTTCAGATTTATCTAACCGGATTGTGTTAAACATCATGAATGAGTGAGAGATCTAAGTGAATGACTTAACATGAGTTAAGAAATGAAATGACATAGTTGAACAGTTCAAGATATACCTGTTATGTTTCATTATCGTTAGAGTGGCCAAATAAAGCAAATCTAAGAAACCATGTTTGGTGTTGTTACATATTATCGTCAGACCACTCAAGAATTCTGATCAAAATGTGAAGATTCATAACATTTCTAAATGATCTTGTTAAATTGATGTTGTATGTTAATGTGTGGAAAGCTATCGTTCTCTTGACTTGCTTTCTTTGGAGATGGGTTCCCTTGCTTCCCTTTGGTGATGGGCTCCTCTACTACCCTGTAATGACTTTATACCGGTTTTTTTCAAATACATTTGCAGGGAAACTTGGAGTTAAAGAGAGTCGGCGAGGAATTCGAATTAAATGGATTGGTGGAAATGGGTGAATTCTGCAATGTTATAAAGGCATTTGAGGAAGGTTAGCTAACATTAAAACTTCAGGATACTCGTCTTAAAACGTTAAGAACCACAATAGAATTGATAAATTTCAATAGAAATGCAATATGGAAGCGCCTGTTTCAATGGAGAGCCTGTAGTTTTCCTTTCTGCACCACGGCACTTCTTGCATTTAACTTTGACAAATACTCTGGAGTTTTACAGGGGGCAATTGCACCAAAGGGAAGCAGACGTACAGCTATAAGGTCGTTCAATTATTTGAATTCCAAATTCTTCATTAATTGCTAAAACACAAAACATACCCGCCTAAGTGCCCCAGTACATTCTACCCCGGTGATCAGGGGTGGCGCCACGGGATGGGCTGGGGTGGACATGTCCACCCCACTTTTTTTGAGGATCGATTTTCTAATTCATCTACATTCGATAAAAACGTTCCCGTGGGGAGGGGGACAGCGGGTCATTTTTTCCTTCTTAGATATTGGTACTTGTTTCCTCTCATTTACAATTCAGCGATCAGTCGTTGCAACTATCTTATTTCTTTCCTTCATCTATGTACATGTGAAGGTAATGTTAAGATGTTGAGCGACACATCCTGTCAGGTCAAGTGTTCGCTAGCGGCAATCCTGACCCCCATTTTCATAGTTTCAGGATATTTGATGTTCATGCACAGGTTTCTAAGTGTAAAATGAGCTGATATTTTTCGGTGGCAATGAAGCTCAAGTGACATTTTTGGGTTGCCTGAAAGTTTCTTGGACTGAAACCCTGTATACATATGTGTTGAGTGTCCCTGTATTGTGAAAAGTTTAACCCTAATCCACATGGGGGGGCCTGTTTTCCACCCCCTAGAGGTTTTTCAAGCCGTGTTTTTCAAAGACATCATCTATGCCCCCCAAACCTACCTGGCTTTTACTAATTATCTATTTGCCAAATTTTGACAAAGAAATTTTCAAACAATGGAACTCACAGGTCACGTGACATGCCCATATTTGGAAGCAGGTAGCAAACAAATCATTGTTTTTGATGATTTCAATGGAAAAGTTTGATCAAATTTTGAAGTATTGTACACCAAATGGATCAGTAAACGAAGAGCTTTAATTTGATACCGGAATTTCTGGAATTAGATGATGTCAGCATTTTTTTGATGACGACGTCATAATGGCCGCCATTTTGGGCTAATTAGCAAATTTTTGAATTTTTTCGAAATTTTTCAATTGAGGAGACTTCAATGATACGTTTGTAATGGGGTATCACCACTTTGCACCCTCTTTTTGTCTATTTTTACAGAGAACAAATTAATTGGACAAATGACGTCATGCAAATTGGCTAATTTCTGTCAAGACATCTCTCTAAAATCATTAAATTCTATGAAATTGTATTTTTACATCAAATTTGTGGCCATAGTGGACCAAAAACTGCAAAATGTTCTTGGCAAACCTTTTTTAAATTCAAATTTAACTTGGAACCCTGATTTTCAATGAATTTGTGCTTCATGACATCACTGTGACGTCATAAGGCGAGGCAGCCACACCCAAATTGCCCTACAAGCTAGAAATGACTTGATTTGGAATTGTGCCAAGTTGTATTGGATTCTGAGGAGTCTAAGGCAGTTTTCAGAGGGGGGGGGTGGAAAGAAACCCCCTCCCATAAATCGTAGCTCGAAAAAGCCCATATGGATTAGGGTTAAAATTGCATGGTAAAAAATCGGACTTTGACCTTTTGACCTACTTTGACCTGCCTTTTGTACTCAAGGGAATCATTAGAAGATTTTTTGCCCCTTTGGGACTATTGTTTATCACATCTTATAAAAGCACTGCAAATGCGAAGAGCAGGTTATTGAGAAACTGCAAGACTGCAAAGCTGTGTTAAAGAGCTTGGTGGTTCGTGGAGATGTGCTAGAGAATGGTTAGGCCATCGTAGACAAGAACAAACAGTCTGTGAGTGTGCAGTTATTGACTTTTATTAATGATGTTGTAGTTTTGCATGCGAACATTATGGTATCGATTTGCTGTTATTCACGAACGTTACTGACTTGTTCAACTCTAGTGTTTATAATATCTTTTGTTGGGTACATTAGGCCGATGGTTTTGTATTCTCTCGTATTTTGTCTTAGATTTACTGAGTTTCTGTTTTTGCTAATTGTGATAATTTGACTTTTAGCAAACCATGCTTTATGCTGGAAACCAGTTGTGTTATTGCTGTGTTTTCTGGGTTTTTGGCATTGGCGTGCGTTTTGGGGCCGTTTGAACCTGAGAGCTCAGAGCTGTGAAATACGAAAATACAGTCCCCCCTGGGATCAAGTACTCCTTCTTTTAAAGACCCATGACTGACCAGCATCCTTTGCGGGCCCCGAATGCTCTTCCCCACAGCCTCCATTAATTTCTGTATACAGAAAATAGCTGTGTTCCTAATCCGTTTTAATCTTTGATTAGAATAACTTAAATGGACAAAAAATTATATCAATGGCTTCTTTAGTTCATAAACAATGCATTTAAGCATGTACCTTCGCTCTGGATAGTCAGGGCTACGCAAATTGGAGGAAATAATTATAGGCCTCAGTAGACAGGAAGAAACCCGAGAAAAGGAGAGGAAATTTTGCTTGTCTGAAGACAGACAGACATTGGAGACTGAATTACCATTACAATCAAACATTAAACTCGACAAGGAATAGCATCTAAAAGCCCAAAAACCAAATTGCGAGAATCTATTTAAGGAACTGTACCTCATGTTTTGGATGAGCTGGAGCCGTAGCCCGTAGTGGAAAGAGATTCTGTAGGCCAAAATCTACGGATCTAAACTGGTCTTCTTCATAGAAAGATCAAAGAAGCAAAGCCCCATAGTTATTCCTTCGATGTCCACTTAGAGCTGTGCCGATCCTGGAGCGAGATCTAGAGGTAATTCTTGATCTTCTCTGCCTTGCGATTTCATATCTTCCGTCAAAGCACAGCATGATCAATAGCCGTTTGGCGGTTGCAAAAATGGCAGACTTACTACATCGCCGTAGTTATCAATATTGACAATTCTGGGTGGGCGTCGCAATGGCGTCGCATGATGAATGATAAATTAGGCTAACTGTTATCAGTCCATTAATTTTTGTAAACAAAAACAGAGGCGCACAAAGGCTACTGGTCAGTCATGGGTCTTTAACCCTATTAGTACTGGGGGGTGTTTTTCGCCCCCCCTAACACACTTTTCTACATTGCACTAAAACGACCAGTTATTTAACCACCAAACTTTGTGACTTTTAGTCAAATTTAATTGGCAATTCAATTTTTAACATTTCATTGTTCTAACTCTGATCACGTGACTACAGCAATACAATATTTGGAGAGTGGTCAACAAAGAAATTCTTAAAACGTCCATGGATTTTGTCTCGTTTGTCCGATTGATCTAAAACACGCACCATTCGATTGCATTTGATCAGTAGTTTCATTTGATATATATATATATATATATTTTATACTTGCTGACATCAGCAAAATTTAATATCTATGACATCATTGACATTTATGCAGTCATTGCTCTAATGAATAAGTGTAAGATATGAAAAATTGTTCTCTTTTTTACTTGAACTTATTCATTTGATTACTTTTGAGTCCATATTTACTAGATAAAAAGACAAGGCTTAGAAATAACTGCAAAGGAAATCTGTACATGGAACAAAAAGCGAATTAGGAGCCAATTGTGCTAAAAATAGAAACTGAAAATATCTCAAAAGTATGTATTTTAAATCTGCAACATGTTTCCTACAATTTGAAACAAATTTGGAGAAAATTGGATGAGAGGTAAATTAAATAGAATTTTTCTTGTCAAGAACGTAAAAAATTGCCAATTTTCTTTTGTTTGCCAATTTGGTTGCCTAGCTACCAAACACGTGACCAATTATTTTGTCATTGTTATATTTTAATAGCTTATTGTATAAAGAACAATAGGAGTAAGTCTTATTGTTATATCTCTTGTAGTTTCGGAGAAAAAGAAGGGGGGCCAAAAACGCCCCCCCCCAGTACAAAGTAAGTAAACAATCGCCCAGTACTAATAGGGTTAAGCAAATGTGTTTTTTCTGAGTACATATATCTATCTTCTATAGCTATGTGTATATGCTCGATATCTATATCAATTACACACTGAGCATAAATAAATCTTAGTTGAATAGATGAATCGCAAAGACAAAAAATGGATTGAGGAGTTTCTGATTTGACTTTGCTATGAATTATCAAGGCGAAAGACAATCATATGCTATTGCTCTAAAACTTGATAAAGACGATCTTATGCCGGGAGTGGCCTATGTTTCCAACATCTGCTATACAGAATGATAAAGCCCTGGCAAAACGACTGGACATTTGCGCTGAACAATGACTGGACATTGCTCACCGTGCTCAGTGTGTGAACACATGAAAATTTTTTGAGGGTGGCAAAACGACTAAACATTGTCCAGTGAACATTTTCTCTGCGATAAAGTGCGCGCGATTTTTGGGGTCTTGACTTTTGTTTTAGGAGCCCGGGGTAAACTGATCACAGGATGCCAAGGGGATGAAAACATAAAATCTGCCGCCAAAATTGTGACATAAATGATCATCAATTTTAAGAGAAAAGTTGAAGATCGATTAGGCCTGCTGCTTGTCTCATCAACATCATCGTATCCTCGTTCTCTGCGATCGCTCTGGTCATCAAAACTGCAATGGATCTTGTCAGAGGAATCCTCGTTACTGCCTGAATATCTTTCCCTGCTGTTCATAGAACTAATTGATGCTGATGACTCCATTTCTTCCCCGCCATGACAAAGCTTTCCTTTCTTGCATCTGTAATGCGCTTGCGCGAACTGGAAAATGTTCAGTGGTGTGGCAAAACGACTGAACATTTTTTTCAAACAACAGAAATTTAATCTTGTCCACTGAACATTTTTGACTGCCTTCAAAATCGACTGAGCAGCTCTCAACATCGCTGAACACGACTGAGCGAGGTTGGACAAGGTGGCAAAACGACGCAACATTTTCAGTGCAAATGTCCAGTCGTTTTGCCAGGGCTTAAGAATGACACAAACGTTTCAAAGTGTGTGGCTGCAGACTTCATCTTGCCTACTTTTATGCCTCAACTAACGACATTGACATTTGCAGACACGTTTCTTGCATTACGTTGCTTTTCTTGGAACATATGTTGCAGTGCCTTGGCATGAAATTATCCAACACTCATTGACGTACTGCAGCTCATGTGTTCACAAAGAGCGTTTTTGAGACTGTACCACTTTTGAACTGATCCACAAACAAGCTTTTCTGTTTTCCATTCTTTGTACCTATGATCTTGGCCCGAGATCTGTTTGAAGGTGATCTGAAAAAAAATTAACAATGAAACGATGATTAATTTGGAAGTCTGCTCTTCCCTAGGAGCAAATCACTATTAACAGATCTCACCCCCCTGATTTGGTGAGAATTTCTTTTTTGCAAAACATCATTGCAATTACTTAGCGTATTACAATTGTCATAATACTCTTGCCACTTGCTTTTGAATTATTTGAGCTTCTCAAACCTACAATGATAGTACATCATATTGCATTTTTCACCAAAATAGATATATCTGATGTTGCTGGAAAGTACATTTTCAATAACAGATTGGCTTTTAAGAATCTACTGCACGGTACACACATTATGCAGGATCCATCTTCAATGAAATCAATGTTGATGTCTTCTTGACCAGTCAGTTGTGTTATAACAACGTTGATGTCTTCTTGACCATTGGTGTCGCTTGTGCTTTTTTTACAACTTGAGTCACTTGGATGATTTGATCTCCACCTTGCTCGTCAGGGAGTAGGGAATCAATGGATTGTGGATCATGGATCAGTGGATCGGTGGATCAATGATCATAAATTGGTGGATCATGCATGATTTAACCTTTTAAACTGAATGGATTAAGTTTTTAAGCTTTATATAAGTGCTTGCATGGTTTTGACTTACATACTCTGCTACATTTCCTCTCGTGAGTTTGGTTTGAAGCACCAAATCATATTTTGCAAATAAATCAGCAAAGTTTACACATCTTACAACAAGACAACAAGTCAAGACTTTTCCAGTGTGGTTTTACGATTGACAGGTCGAGTTGTCATGAGCTGTCAGGATTTTACATTCAAAAGAGGATTCTTTTCTGAGCTAAAATTTGTAGTTTTCCTTACAGAGTCCTGGAGACATGTAGTTAATCTTCATTGTGTACTGAAGGAAACCTATGACTTACTGGTCAACTGTTAGCCTGTATCCCATGCAACTACTTCCAAAAAGGAAAGAGTCTTTTCCTTTTCGGAACTGGGCTGGAACACAGGCTAGTAAACCGTGGGTTTTGTGAAATGTGGTGTTTCAATAGTCCCCTTAGTCGACCGTACATGGTGCTTTTGCACAAGACCATCCTCTCATGGGCAAGGTTCTCCTTAGTTACCTTGTGAATTGTGAGCGAATCACATGTTACATTATGTGAGTGGTGATGATTAATGATACCTTTCCACAACTTTTTAAGAAAGGCTACAAGTTGTAGGTCATAAAAGTATCATCTTGTCACACTCAAATTTAAAGCCTCAAAAACTTGAAATCGGATTTGCCTCTTTTAAGGGTAAACAAGGAACAATATTCTCTGGTTGTCATTGTTGTGAGATATTCAAAATTTGTTGATTCATTTTGACAACTGCATTGGGTGCCCCAAACAGAGCTCAAAAGTTGAAACATAGCAGAGAATGGAAGCTCAAACCATTCAAGCACCTAATGAATGCTCCAATCATTCATTCATAGTGCTCAAAAGGTCAAATTATGCATGATCCATCAAATTATGATCCATGATCTACTGATCCACCACCTATTGATCCATGATCCACGATCCATTGATTCCCTACTCCCCACTGTGATGTTTCGTGTGGCCTCAGTGTAGATACTGAATGCTAACAAGTATAAAAATGCACATGATACAAGAACATGTTAAGTGTTATCCTTCACCTCATCCTGCACCCATTTCTGGTAATGTTGTCCCGTAGGGGCTACCAATTTTATAAGCATTCCCTTAGATATGACAGTGCAGCTCCGAACTCAAAGCCTGCAGTGACGCCTCAAAAACCTGTTGCATTTAGTATCAGCACATCTAAGAATAATGGCATTCAAAATTGCTTGTGTGTTGATTTGTTCATTCCTTGTCATCAGCAAAATACCAGCTGCAATGAATAGGCATGACATCGTTGATTCAACAGTTTTCACTTTGTTTTGTTTCAAATTTCTTTTGTTGCAACCTACAATTGCTAATGACTCTAAGAAAACTGGTGCCCTGACTTTCAGCTCATTTTGTTGGTTACTAAAACAAACATCTTTCAAGTTTTTGATGTCTATCAAGTCTATGCAAAATGTGGTTGCTTCCTTGGAGCAGAGCTTTGAAAAGTCTTCATCCACTTCTTTGCAAACTTTGGTGGCAATTGGATCCTTTCAATCTGGCAGTGACATAGAATGTTGATCATTGCTGCAATATTACCATAATACAATGATCCATGATCTGCTGATCCATGATCCACTGATCCATGATCCACAATCCATTGATTCCCTACTCCCTTTGTTTATGTGGAGTTTCTGTTCCTGCTGTGCCAGTATGGAATGCAGGTGTTGTTCTCTGCACACGTGCTGTGCACAAAGGCTTCCTCAAGTGCACAAATTGGTGCACAACGTCTAGCTTTTGGATTAGGTGGACATAAAATACTCCATTATATTAGTGGCTGGCTCTGCTCGCCAGGTGCTCAACCTCAACGTTTGGTTGTGCTATGCACAAAAATCCTACATTCCATACTGCCTGCTGCGACCATTGTCCCCCTGTCAATATTTCCTGGCAGTGGGCTCCCCAGCCCCCTTGAGAGCCCCCTGCTGTGTCTGATGTAATTATGATCTCAGGTAGGTTGAGTTTTATTTTCTCACCTTATCGTTAAATTGGAGGCATATCGGTTTCATATAAAAAACTTGTGACTGATGCATAGCTTCCTAATTAATCGGAAACAGAGTGTAAAAATTGGGTCTTATAAAAGTTCTGAGAGCAATGTCAAAATTGGTGTCCCCTAAGGCTCTGTTCTTGGGCCATTGCTATTCAGCATCTTCCTAAATTATTTATTCTATATGGACATAAATTCAGAGATATGTAATTTTGCCGATGATAACACTGTGTTTTCATGTGGCACACGTATTAGGTAAATAACAACAAATGTAGAAAACGACCTAAGTACGCTACTATGTTGGTTTTATGCTAATGGTATGGTAGCAAACCCTGATAAGTTCCAATTGATGTTCTTGGGACTAAATGAAAGACACAAGTTACACTTGAATATAGAGGGTGTAAAAATATCGTCCATTGAACATGTTAAACTTCTTGGAATTGAAATTGACAAAAAGCTTTGATTCAATAAGCATTTAGAAACACTATGCAACAAAACAAACAGAAAAGGAGGTCAAATATTTATCTCTCAAGAGAACAGGCAATGAAACTGTGCAACACAGTAATCATCTCAAGCTTTAACTATTGCCCATTAGTGTGGATGTTTTTTGGCATGGATGCCAACCATAAAGTAGACCGTACTCAAATGTGTGCTTTAAGGATGCTCCACAATGACTACGACTCTTCCTTTAACCCTGTTACTGTAGGGTCACACGGGGAATTTTTTCCCCACAGTGAATAATGCCTCTAATTCAATAAATGTTTGGATAATTGCAAAGTTATTGATGAAATACGTCACATGTAGTTAAAATATTAGTACTATGTGGACCTTATCTCATTTTTAACCACATTTTTTGCATGTTTTCAATGACGTCATGATTCAGTCACACATGACAAAGATGGACTTAACTCCCGTAAAAACAGCTACTGAGGCTAAGTTTTTAGCTTATCTTAGTCCTCTTTCTATTACCTTTCAAATGCTATACCACGAAACAGAATTAAACAAAAATTTATTTTTCCAAAAATTGGGTCCCATGATTGATGAGGTCATAGTTGTCACATGTCAAAAAATTTTTTTCTTCTAACCATAATAATGAGGACCGATAAATTATAGTCACATATCTATGAGGACTTATCAATAAAGAATTGCCTTGTATATCAAAACTTTTAAAGTTTTGAGGGTAGGGAAAAAATTCCCCCCTACAGGAATGTGAGCTACCCCCCCCCCCCCTACAGTAATAGGGTTAATACACTTTTGGAGAAAAGTGACACTGTAGCGATCCATATCAAAAATCTCCAAAAACTGACATTGGTTTGATGACACATGAAGACAATGCTCTCAGTCTACTCAGGGCAACATATGTTATTCCAGCTACTTTTTCTGTTGGTCCAATATCTATCCATGCTTTTATTAGAGTTAAACCCTGACTCTTGTGTATAGTTATTGCCCAAGCTAATTTTAGTGGCCAACTGCTGCCTTTCATGATATCCACAATGGTGTTGTTGTGAAACTGTTGCTGGAGGAACACAATTTGGTAAGCTTGAAACAGAACGTCCTAGGTAATTGTCAAAACAGATTACAATAGCAGTTGGTAAAGAGGGAGGTGCTTGGTTTCTGGTGTATATTATGTCTGTTACTGTTCCTGTTGCACCATTTCAAAGACCAGCTTCAGTCCATAAAATCATTGTCAGCATCATCCTGGCGCCTTTAGCAATACAAATTGTTTGCTGCAATCCAGATATTTCATCAGCTGGAATGGCCTTTGCCTCATCAGATGAGTGTTCTGCATTAATTACTGCAATTGGCTAGTTTAAGTCTCTTAACCGATTTAAGTTGAAATCAGAAACGCCACTATTTTTGAAGAACGATCTAGTGGCAATTTGAAATCCAATAAATTGGAAACATGGCTTCGTTGTCTTGATAAAAGTAGCCTCCACTCTTCATCTGAACAGTTTCCTTTGCGCAGGGAGGTCAGAAGGTTCAAAAACCAACATTGCTCTGATAGGATACCATTTAATCTCATGTTACTATCTAGCTTTACAACCTTGTCAAAGAATGAATAAGCACGGTATCCCTGTTCCTAGAGAGCATCATTTGGAAGTGAGTGGAATAGTGGTGTCTGCCACCAGGGGCAATTGTGCAGGGTCACCAACCAGTATCATAGATATACCTCCAAAAAGATTATCTAATTTACCTGTTGCTTGATGGCATCTCTTATCAATCCAAGCTACTGTTCTCTGACCTAGCTTGGAATATTCATCAATTACAAGGTACTTTAAAACCTTAAACTTTTCTTGGAGGGACGTTAGAGATTGTCCAGCTAAGCATTTAGGGCCCATGTACACGAGCACTCTGAATTTCTTAAAACAGCAGGAAGCATTCCAGTGAAGTCTAAATTTCTTAGTTTCCGTCTTATCTTTCTACCAGCAATAAAACAGCGGACACCAATTAAAGTTATCCCTGTTGACTGCACGTGTTACTGAACCGTTAATCTTTGATGATTTGTTACTTTTTCATATATAATAAACCTTGCCTGGACGTCTTCAGTAAATATCCAGTTAAAAACGCAAGTAACAACATCGGAAACACAAAAATTATCAAAAATGGCTGGTTTTAGACGTCTTGTTAATCAAAATTTCGCTGCAAGTGAAGAATCAGTATCTCAAAACAGAGAATTCTATGAAGACTCTCAGGATCCTTCGCAGTTTTCTGAAAGGACACAAAATGATTCTCCGTCTTTGTTTACACAACATTATCCAAGAACAAGCACGCCAGTCGCACAGTTTCAACTTCCACCTCGGTTCCCAATACCACTTGGATTACACGACTTTCAAACACCGCTTACTGCACCCAGTGCAAGACATATCTTTCAACCCTCATTTTTTGAAAATCAATATGAGCCCGAAACAAGAAGACCTTCCACTACACTGAATGAAGGATCTCGCATTGGTTCTGCTACGTCTTCTCTGCAGGCTCACAAAAAATGAGGAATCAGTGGACAAAAGAACAGACTGATGCCATGGTGAATGCTTGGAGGGAGTCATTTGTTGAATTAGAAAGCCACAAAAATCCAGCCGCATGGAGGCAGATCCAAGAAGCAGTCAATAAAAAGGGTGAAGAAAAGACCCTCGAACAAGTGAAAAAGAAACTCAACAACCTCAAAGATCGGTACGAGGAGGCAAAGGAAAAGAACAAGAGGAGTGGGGCAGCACGAAATATGCCAAAATATTATGACGTATTTGACGATGTACTTGGCACTAGAAGTGTCGTTCAGCTTGGTGAGGTTAGAGAAACAACTCCATTCACAGCTACCCTTGGTACCCCTGAGACAAACCGGAATGAAGACAACGAAGGGAATGAAACAGGAGAGAAGACTACTATGACCAAAGCTCAGCCTAAGAGAACTAAAAAGAAGAAAGCGTCAAAGTCTGCCGCTACAAGTCAACTCGTTGACTGCCTAGACCAATTGCAGCAACAACAGCAAAATACCATGGACAGATTTCTGGAAGGTATGAAAGAAATAGAAGAGAACAGCCGCAAGCACACTGCTGACCTTTTGTTGGGGATGGCAAAAATATTTGCAAAGGCTGGTTTAAGAGGCAAGAAAAGACCGAGAGAAGAACATTCCAGTGACAGTGAAGAGTCTGAATAACACTTTGATCTTTTATGTCATTTAGCTGCATTAAGTTTGTTTCAATAATTAAAATCAATTTTGTATCTGTAATCAGAAATTATGAATAATGATCAACACAGGTTAATATGGTAGTTAATAAGTTAATAGAAACTGTTTTCGTGTTCCAAAATATAGTCAAGGAGTAAATTTCTTATTTCTTCTCCAGAGCCACATATTTCCCGGTTGTGCTGATTTGTGTTCGCATCTTCATGGTCGTTATATGGATCTATGACCTCTGCAGTTGGCTCATTGCGTTCTTGGCAAATGTTGTGCAACACACTGCATGCCATTACAACATCAGCTGCATAAGAGGGCTCGAGACACACTTTGCCTAACAAAATCCTCCATCTACCTTTCAAAGAACCAAATGCTCTTTCAATGCATACTCGTGCTTGAGATAACGCTAAATTGAAAGCTCTTTGATGGTGTTCCAGATAATCTTTGTTGGAATGTTGGAAAGGCTTTATCAGCCAGTCAGTCAGTGGATAAGCAGCATCTCCAACGAGAAAAGGTTTGATTGAATTCAATGCATTAAGCTGAAAAACTGGCGTTTGCATGATGTTTCCTTCATTTGCCGTTTGAAATATCCAAGTATTACGGAGAATACGAGAATCATGGACAGATCCCGGAAAACCTGCAGACATGCTTAGAAATTTTAATTTTCCGTCACAGATTCCTTGACAGCCCAGACTATAGCGCTGCTTTCTGTCAAAAAAATCTACAGTACTATTTTCTGGAGCCATTATATCGATATGAGTCCCATCAATTGCCCCAAAAACATTTGGCAAGGGAGACAAATCTTTAAAGGTATCCACTGATCTGATACATTGTTCTTGGGTTTGAGGCCATGAGATAAATTCATTCAATTCATTTCTCTCAAAAAAAACCATGTACACGACAAGCGTAGGTGTTAATTTGTTTAATTCATGCAAAAATGTAAGAAAGCTGCTCGTGTACATGGGCCCTTATTTAGTTGCTTATTCACTTGAAGCTTTTGCAAAGAGTGTATTGTAACACCATTGATGTTATGTGCAGCCTTGTCCGTTGCTGCTATTACATAGCATTGACAATGCAGTAGGTTCCTTATTGCACTTATGAGGAAACTCTTTCCTGTTCCTGCTTCGCCATTCATTATCATTTTCAAGGATTCTGAATATGCATCAACTGACTGAAGAGCGTGGTTCTTTATGATATCATATGCATATTGTTGCGTAGGTGTAAATAATGATACATCTACAGATGGAAAATCTTCTTGCAATGAAGCAGTACTCTTCAATAGTGATATCCAGTTATTTGTTTCCCCCAATCTGCTGCTGAGTATAATGTGAACTATCTTCTGACCAGTCATGTGATACTTTTGAAGAATGAGTGCGTGTATTGTTACAGCGGTCACATACAAGCCTAGAAATCTGCATCCAATCCTCTTCCTCATTTGTATGGCAGGTTTCTTCATTGAGAGAGGCCTCAGTATTTGTGGACTCTTCCAGAAGCTGTCATTGAATGATTTCCATTTGTTGAATCCAATCTTTCACATTTGACTTGGCATAGTCTGTGCTCATAAAATGTATCCATTGTTGTATGTATGTGTCATCATTTCCAGGGCTATTTCCCCATGTATCCTGAATGTTTCTTGGCCAGTCTGCGGACAGTATTATTCAACTGGTAATCATCATCACTTAGAAATTGCATAAAAACCTTTGAAATGCAACAAAGTAGTTTAAATTACGTGCTATCTGAATATCCAAGTTAAATTTCATTAATGTCTCCAAAACGGATTTCTTGGCTCCTTTTTGTATTGTTGTTTTGCTCCAGTTAGCGGACATGACCTCCAGTCTACGGACAAGTAATAAATTCGCCACAAATTTATCTTGAAGTGTGTTATTTCAGAACGTTTCCAACAATTTAATCATTGCTATCACATTTCCATACCTTCCAAATCACATTGATTCAAATAAGCTCTATATTGAAGCCAAAATTAACAAAAGAAATTGATCATAACATCCCATAAAAATTGGGCCTAAATTGTCGCATTTCCACAAGACATCAAAGTGCAGATAGACTTGCTCCAAGTATCATCCATTTTTTATTTCTCCTCTGTTCGTTATTCGGGCCACTCGGTCTCATCCATCCTTTATTTCTCGTCTGTTCGTTATTCGGGCCACTCGGTCGGAGTGGCCCGAACAACGAACAGACGACACTTGGAGCAAGTATGAAGTGCAGCAGAAACAAATGGAAGAACATGTGTCCGCAGACTGGAGACGGGGCGTATTGGTACCAGGTTGAATTTTATCTCCCCTGAAAAGCGAGGGTACTTTTGCACTGGCGAGGTTTGTCAACATGCACGACAGATTGGCATTGCCTTATTTGGAATCGTGCCATGGCAAACGTCATAGCTTCACTTTGCACACCAAGATGCGAAGGCGTAGACGCTAGGGGGTACCCATGTATGCGCGAGGCGGAAGACTTGTTGGAGGGAAATTTTGAAACGCAACTTGGCAAAGGGAGAGCCGGCGTATGACGCCCCTTCGACTTTGCACAGGTAAGGTTCTCATTTCTATACTTGAACGAAAGAATCTAGGTTTAGAATCGACTTTTATTAATTCAGTTATGCTCGATTTAAACTCGTCTTTGTCCGGACACAAAGTCTCACAGATCGACTAGAGTGCAAGTGTGGAATAGGCCGATACTATTTAATTTTCTGATGGACGACACTCGACACATCCTGATTCAAGGATGGATTTATTGTGCAGTATGAACTGTTCCTGCAGCGCTGAATCAAAACTGAGCAGAGATTAATTGAAAATAGTGTTTAATGGCACCTTTTTGAAAGGTATTTTTATCATTGAAAGTAATTCACCTCTTCATAGGTGGAAAAGAGAAATAAACTCAAATCAGTAGTTAGAGAATGAAATACAGAAACATAACCAAATTTTGTGAAATCAGATATGAGCCAAACTGTCTTGAAAAAAGAAGAACTAAGTGCAATCTAGCCATTCTAGGGGTTATACAATTTATAATGCCTTTGCTGTAGAGAAGGCCTGTCACCCCTGAGCTTTGTGGATCTCTGGCATCTTGATGCACAACTTTTCTATAACCCTATGGTGCCCAGCAATTGATGAATAGATTTCTGTCATGTGTATTAAAAGTCTAAAAGTAAATACTGTCTGCCTATTATTAACAGGCTTTATCAAACTCATTTGCACTCCCTTTTGACCCCAAAACTGCAATTTATGCTGCTTGGTGCAGTGATAAAAATTCCCGAAATTAATGTCACTGTGATTAAGACCTGAAATTCTCCCATCAGAGCATTTTCTATAAAAGTTCTGCCTGATAGAACACCTGATTTTCACACAATTAATTAATTGTAAACACCATCTGAATTGAGAAAGGGAATACCTAAAAAAATATCTTACAACTTTGAAAGTTAAAAATTTTGAAATATATCTGTCTGCTTGGTCATGGTTCAGCCATTGGTTGTGTAAAAATCCCACTTTGGTGTGTCATTGAGCTCGAAGTGTTCCATTCAACCTGATATAAAGATCATGTCATACCCTTTGATACAGGTGTTCTCATGGAATTTTCCCTTTATACTCGGCCAGGTCTAAAACGCGGACATTGCGGACACCGCGGACATCGCTGACATGTCCACCCTAAATCCATGTCCGCGTTTTAGGTTTTCGCATAGGGAAAAACCTAAAACGCGGACATCGCGGACATTGTTTAGTTCTTCGAAAAAAGTGTTAATAAGTACGTTTCCACGATCATCATTCACATAACATCACGGAAAACCAACGGTGTGCAAGTTCCTTCAGGTCCGCGAAGCCAATGTCCGCGTTTTAGGTTTTCGCATAGGGAAAAACCTAAAACGCGGATATCGCGGACAACCTTCTAATTCTTCGAAAAAAGTGTTAATAAGTACGTTTCCACGATCTTTATTTAGAGGATAGACAGTCGGGGAGAGTCCAGGAAAAGTAGCTTCGAGGTTACCAACAGGCCATTGCTACTGTAACTGTACAGTATTCGTGGGTAAAGATTCAATCGTAGCAGTCGACAACTTAACATCTTACAAAACCTTCGAGAAATGAATGTTTCAACAAACATCCTTTGAAAACTGCATTTTTTATGTTCGCAACTAGAATTTTGGGTTTTCGGTGCTTCTTCTTGCAAAAGCCTATCTACTTCCTCCATGTGGAACAGCATGCCTGATTTAATAAAGAGCGCTTCCCCAGCTGCTATATTCAAAAGAAATATTAAAAATTGGAGTGGAGACAAATGCCAGTGCAAAATCTGTAGATAATGATTATAGACATCTTATTGTATTGTACCGTAGGTTTCTCTTTCAGTAAAATTGTACATAGTTGGTTTAAATTAGTTCACTTTAGATAAATGTAGAGCTAGGATTGTAACCAACTTAAAATAAAATTATCACTATTATTATCATCATAAGGAATCAGTAGAGTGTGCATAGTTTGAACCTCAACGCATAGACGTGCTGTGGTCCATGGCATAGATATCGCCGAACGGGGAATCTTGCATCCTAGAAGAACCGAGTAGATAAAGAACAACGCCTTAAAAGCGGCCAAAATGACCAGCAAAAGATTCGTGGATAAAAATACTTGAACTGGATAAAATACCTTAGATATAAAGGAACAGAACAGAATTTAACAAAACCGAGGATGATATACCTGGACGAAACTGAAACATTAAAGTGTGGCTTGAATGCAAATTCCCCCCCTCCTGTGGGAAAAAACTGGAATGCAATCAATAATGATCAGATCGTTGTTGCTATCTTTCGTTTTGACAATTTTAGCCAAGGACAGTAGGATACAACTGTTTTATTGCAAGGATTTTGATAACGAAGCCTTTACCAACTGAAAGCCAGACTTCTTCTAATTTCGGCAAGTGTAAAACGCAGGTCATGCAGGTCAACGCAGGTCGTGTGGGTCAAAACTAGCGGCCATGGGCACACTGGCTGCAGGCTCGCAGCCTACTGAACTTTTGTAAGTATGATAGTCCAAAGGTTATTCCTCACTGAATTCACTGCGATAAGAGAAGGAAGTTGGAAGTAGCAACAGTCATTTTGATGTAGGAAGTTGTGAATGTGATTTTTATCACACTTTTAGCCCTTTTAACAAAATACCTCTTTTATGTTGGACGTGCCACATCCAGTTGTTTGGTTTCCACACAGCAAAGAATGATCACAAAATTTACATAAAATTGGTTCCCTCACCCTGTAGTCATTTCCTTACCCTGGGTACCAGAGCCTCAAAAAAAATTATTTTTTTGAGGCTCTGGTACCCGGGGGGTACATGACTTGCGGATGGACGGCGGTCTGCCGCCCGGTTTTCAGAAAAGTACCCTCTTCTAATTACCGAAACTTGCGGACATACCCACTTTTATGATGAAATTTGGCGGAAAACCACCCCCTTTTTGCTATTTTTCGCTAATTTCTGGATAACCCACCCTTGTTTAAGGAAAATCTGCCGAAAAAGGGACCCTTGTTTAGAGAATTAGGGGCCCAAAAACCCACCCATATGGGCGGCACATACCCGTATCCTCAACATGTTATGTACCCCCCCCCGGGCTCTGGTACCCAGGGTATCATTTCCTGGGTCCGAATTTTATGTATCATTAGTAGAAACATCCACAATAAATACAGGCCAAAAGATGCCGAGGAAACTTGGCCTGCCTTGTGGAAGTTTTGAGATGGCAACGTTTCCCTGGTAACGTTCCTGCAGTATTCCAAATAGGCCTGTCCATCGACTGACATTTTACTAATCGATTAATCGCTAGCAAAATGTCTGATTAATCGATTAATCGTACAACATATGACGTCATCATGACATCATTATTTCATCTCAAAATTTTACGTAAATCACCATAAACCGAGTAAATTTGAGTGAAGGCTAAAGAAAAAGCAGAATGAAAATTGTGAAGGAAAATGAGCGAAATAAGCTGTTTCCTGCAATGACTGAACGGGCCAACAACCAAACATCTGCAAAGAAACAAACAATTGGAGAAAAGAACCACAGAGCATTTCAATACAAAATATCCAGCAGACGGAATAATTGAATAATCGATTTTTTTCTTCAAGGCCGGCAATTGATTTTGTTTCCAAAATGGTATATTGCGATACTCGATTACTCGGCTGTCTATGAATGAAAGTCGATTAGTTGCACAATGTTAGCGAAGAATCGACTATGAATGACAGTCGAATAGTGACGCAGATTCGATTAGTACAGCAAAATCGACTATTACATGCACCAGATCAGTCGATTATGAACCATTAATCGAATAATCGGCACTCTTCGATTAATCGGTTAGGCCAAATGCTATTCGATTAATCGGAACTCCAGCGATCATTCGATTAATCGAAGGTCGATGGACAGGCCTAATTCCAAATAAAACTTTCTGCACTACCCTTGCGCAAAAGGCAGAAAGCCTACAGCCAGTGTGCCCATGGCCGCTACTTTTGAGCCGCACGATTTGACCTGCGTTTTATTGACCTGCGTTGACCTGCATGACCTGCGTTTTACACCAGCCGTTCTAATTTGCAAAATGACTCCAGATGATTCATCAGACATTTCATCTGTAAGTCGTAACGCTGCACCATACCAACGTGGCAGTCCTTGTACTTCATCCCTGCCGGTACCCTCAATTGACTCAGATCCTAAAAACGCGTTCGCAGCTGAAAAATCCATTTCCGAAAGCCTTTAACAAAATTTGAAGACCAAAGTCAAGGTCAAAGTGTCCTTCAGCGGATCCTTTGCTTTACCCATTTAGCCAAATCATCGCTGATAACACTCTGCTTACTCTCCCAGGCAAGGGAGGGGGTGGCATTTCTTTTCGCTAGACTTGAGGTTACACATGTTTGTAAGTCATTATCAGCCTACTATTCTGCTGATATCCACTCAGTCGAGTTGGTCTAACGGACTCGAAATATATTGTTTACAAGAAAAAATGTCGCTTTGAATTTGAATAGAATGTTAGGCATGACAAAAACTTAATACATGTATTTTTTTACAAGAAACTGCTTATAAGAAACTCAGGTCGCCAACAAATTAAGAAACTCTTAAATCATTGACATATCTTACTTTATTTCACTTGTTTTCTCTTGGAATGTACTTGAGTGCTGTCTAAACATCGGAAAATTTTCAAGTAACATTGCTGTGACAAGTTCACGAAGGCGCAAGCAGTGAACATGAAGACTGTTATGGAACCTTCAAGAAACTCGTAAGAAACTCTGAGTACACGTATTTTTTCGTAACAAACTAAGAATTTTAGCAAGTACGGAATGTTTCTTGAAATTATCAGATTTTCAGTACTCGGAGTTTCTTATGAATTTCTTCAAGGTTCCGTAAATCTTTATGTTCACCACCTGTTCCCTCGTGAACATTTCAAGACAAGGTCATTTCATGCTTCGCCAATGTTTAGACATTAATCAAATAGATTCCAAGAGACATCACATGGGGCACGGGTACGTTGGGGTGGACATATGTTGTGGATTTACTCTTGTCAAAAATGAATAGTTTCTTAAGTTATATTTTCCCAGTACTGGAATTTCTTAATTTTTCGTCGATCTGAGAGTTGAGTTTCTTATAAGCAGTTTCTTATCAAAAAACACGTGTACTCAAAATCTGATAATTTTAAGAAACATCCAATGCTGGTCCAAATTCTTAGTTTCCTCTAAAAAAAATGTGTGTATTTGACAGGGCTGTGACGATCTATAGAATAATGAATGGTCTGTGTCCGGACAACTTAAGAGGGAGACTTGTTACCAGATCTCTAATATCTAACTATCCAACATGAAATCAAACCATGTTCAAAAGGAAACTGAAGGAATTCCTGCAAAATTCCCAAAGCACGATCCCTAGGAAGACCAGCAACTTTGTAAAGACTTTATATATATGTAAATAGATATTTGTATATGTTTTTTCTTTCTTAGCTGATGGGGTTTTGTATTTAAACATGATAAAATGTAAATAAAAAATGTGTAGAATGCCGTCCGCTCGGAAATTCTACAGAGTGGAAATCAGCCCTAAGGTTTTAAGTAAAAAATAGCTAAAAACATTTGGTCAAATTGTGGTACAGGCTTCCCTCCAGGTTGGCTGAATTGAAACATGAGAACTCTATCTATACCGGTGTCAGTTACGAAATAAGAATTCATACAAAAAAATCGTTTTGCAATGAATGCTGCTTTGGTAAATTACGAAATCTGCCTTGAAAGTGTTGACTCTCTCTCGTAAGTGCACTTGTACTTGCTTCTTCTCCTTCGAATTTCATACCTCCCTTCGAAGTATGTTCAAAAATAACTACCAAGAAAAATAACCGCAACTAATGAATGTGTAGAATGGTATGACGGACTTCAGTGAAATACGTTTCGCCACATAATTCAACCTTACTGATACAAACTGAGTGCTAATTCATTCATATGGGACTTTCCTCGGGGCAGCTGAGGTGCGAAGGGGGCAATTTGCCTCGGGGTCTAGATCCTGGAGTCGGAATCCTGATAATGATACCCTGTTCAGCGGCACGTCCCAGTACGGACGAATATGAAAGACCCCCGGGGGAGGGTGTTCTAAATGGGCTCATTTCGTAGTTTTGACCTTAGGCCTTCGCAACCTCTCGGTTGATTGCGCTTTTATATCGCTTTTTTAAGGTTTCTTGAAGGGGCTTTCTCTAGAAAATCCCGTATAATCTCAACACGGAGTGACCGATATTTGTCACTAAAACAATGAAAGGAATCTCAACATGTCCACTATCAAATAACATATTTGTCTAAGTGAGTACGAGGACGAATAGTCAACAGATAATCAGAGGAACAAGGACATATTTTGTAACACAATAGCATCAGCTGCTTTTGAAAATGATGCTGCAATGCAACGCTTTGAGCAAATGCAGACAAACGAAATGCTCTCAACAAGTAATTTAAGACTAACGAAACGACAAAATATACTCTGAAACCAGTAGGGCAAACAATTGCCTTTTGCATGCAAAAGCTGGTTTTCAGGAGAAGTCATGAATTCATAACGAAAGTGGAAGGATAAAATCTAAAGATCTGCACAACGGATTTAGAAACTGACAATGGTGTTGCATTTTCATGTAGTTGGTTATACTCACAGTGATACTCACTCACTCATGACAATGTAAATCTGGCATATTTAGGGCTTAACTGAAACAATTGCTGTTCAGATCCTGAATAAAATAAACAAAATCCGTGACAAAGATCTTTAGATTTATCCTTCTGCTTTCGTTATAGACTCCTGACTTCCGTTAAAACAATTTTACTATTTTAAAAAGAGCCTGGGTCGAGTCATAATTTATGTATTTTCATACGTGAGGCTCAACTAAGTGGTATTCGAGCTTCTATCACTATTATCCAGATGCGAACATTCTACAAAATGTGTCAAGATGTCGTTTGATTCAGATTACTTTCTGATGACTAAAAGGTCTATTGTCTTTTCCTGCAGTGGCTAATCGCTTTGAATTCTGGTGTCTATCAAAAGGAGCTGCCGCTATTCTGTTACAAAACATATGATGGTCTATGAAAAGTCTACATTAAGTTGCTCTCGAAGCAACTTCTTGTGACCAAACTTCAGCTCCATGCCTTCAGGGATTTGCAACAATTCACCTCTGAAATAAGGAAAGCGCTTAAAAATACATTCTTGTTTGATGCAGTAGTATCTCTTTGTTTTGCTTCCTGGCGCTGAAACTAGGAACTTCTGATCAGATGATTTGTCAGGATTCTTGTAAATCCACCTTTCCATATGACTCAATACAACATCAAATGGTATTACAGCCAAGATGCTTGATGGGAAATCAAAACCACAGTGACCACACCTGCGCTTTTTGTCAGGGACATCTTCAGCAAAGGTCAAGACGAGAGGCTCATTGTTGTGCCAAGCTTCTGTAAATGGCTGCCTCGTACTTCTCTTGCTTGGCGAAACCTCCTCATTCAAATAGAGCCTGGATTTTCTTTTTCTCCCACCCTTTCTTCCAGCTCCTCCTTGGGTCTCAGGATAGGTAATTGAAGCACGATATGATATACGAACACCTTTGACAAGGTCTCAAAGCGTGTCCTGCTTCTCAGCTACTGCAACTGCGTGGCTGCAAATCTTCAACAACCTTAAAAGGAAGTACATAACAAAACAGATGATGCAAGGTTTGACCCAAGCTTATACTTTAAATACTAATTTTATATACTTTAAATTAAATACTAATGTCAAATTTATTAGTGATGCTGAATCAAAGAAAATTAGTGAATAAAACGTACGTAGTCCTGTTTCCAACATGGATGAATTCAGATTTTATGATGATCACGAAGAGTTTAACTTATCTAGTAGTGCTAGGAGTTGGAAGTTGATTATTCATGAGGTTGCATAAAGAGATAATCCCACTGGTTTTCCAGAACGAGGAAATTGCCAATATGAATTGATATTGATTTTTTTCTATGCTTCATAAGTCCGCAACTACTCGTAAGACTTGCTCTACATTGAAGTGAAGCACCCTCTATTTACAAATCTAAAACAACAAAAATGGTTAGCTATTCTTTGGGGACAGCCTGCTGCAGAAATGAAGTTTTCTGCGAATAAAGAGCGATCAAGGAGCAAATTACTGAATGAAACATGTTAAGATATTTAATTACCTGAAACCTTTACAGTTGCAAGAAACTTTGAACTGTGCATTGCTCTTTACAGTGTAGAAACCTCCTTCTCGTTTGGCAACCATGTACCTCTTGCTCTTCTCATCTCCATCGAATGTTGGATGCCTAACCAGAGACTCTGGCGAATTTAAAATTTCAAGTGCCTTCTTTTCGATGAGACTGACATGCATGAGTGATGGTAAAACATCAGTTAACTTCACAGAAAGGTTGTTGTACAGCATAGAAACACTGTCCTTAACATCATTATCATTCCCAAGGTCGATTTGCTTTCGTCCTTCAACATCTTCCATCGTCATCTTGTGAAATTTGTTGAGATATCTGAGAAAGAGCAAAAAGAACTAACAATTCACTTGTCCACATGGACTTGCTACAAGTGTCAATATCTTCTTAGGTCGAACATTTTTAAAAACCTTTTTTCAGATTTCGCGTTATGCAGACTCTTGAGACTACAATGAGAATGAAACTTCATGCAAGCCCATTGTCCACATCGATAACAAACATTTTTCACAGTGTACGCAGCCAATTTTATCTCTCTAATATCACACCCCATCCTTCTAAACAGGTTGCAAATTGTTAAATTAGGAACTAGGGATTAGTTTTATTAGATTACAGTAAAGCTGCGATACGCGACCTTTCAAGAAAACCACAAGCTCAACTGCAATTACTTTCTCAAGGTATGGCGGTTGCAAAGTTGGAGCAAAATGGTATCACAGCATGAGAAGTATGGAGCATGAAAATATAACGGAGCTTTAAAACAGCCCTGCTGCCCGTCCGCCATCTCTTTCATGCTTCCTGTCAAGCGTTCCTCCACTGAATTAGCTATATTGTCGTCTTTCCTCGTGCTTTCTTGAGAGCACTGCTGATGACCGAAGGTTGCATGTTGAAAACCAGTTTCATTCTGGGATGAGTCTGAAGAAATAAGCATTAATCCCTGAGACAGATCTAATCGCTCTTCTTGCAATAAACTCTTCTCCAAATCCACCTGGCAGCATCCTTTGCCGTTTCAAATACCTTCAATATTGCATTGTTATCACCACCAAGAGCTGCAGAAACAGCATGTGTGTCTATCAGAAAGACTTCTCCGTTCAATGATCCAACTAAAAATGAATATGGTGGCACGGTCATAACATGAATCCCTTCGTCTTTCTCTAGTGTTGTGATGAGCTCCTCTTTTCCAGATACAGAAAATACTTTGTTGTCTAGACCCTCTCTTGTTAATTTCATTGGCACTGTAAGCTTTTCTTTTAACATCACACCATAGGCCTCTCTGACAGTGTACGATAGATTGATGTTTCTGACTTTGTTAAGCTTCTTCGGAAAATTCCCTATGATCTCCTCTACTTTGGACTTCACTTCCAGCCAACTGGATCCTGATCCCCCTAATAAAATGAAATCGGCAATTTTAAGGCACAGAAAAACACATGCATTAGTACCATCATTCTCGGGATTTTTAAAAGTCGGCGACAAAGGCTCCTTTTGCTTCAAAAGATGTTGCTCATGGGCTTGTAAATACGCGCTTCCTTGGTGAATCTTCAATGGAAAGTTCTTAGACGTATCCTTGGTTTCCAGTACTTTGCGAATTGATTCTAATGACATCCGGATACCTGGCTCTTTTAAAATGCATCCCAAAACAATGTCATGTAGTGCTGCCCAGTGAGCAGACCTCAACGCTTCGTACTTGGGGTCATTCATTGGTACAACAGCTGAAGCAATCTTAGTTTTGATGAAGCTTTGCCAGAGCCCAGATCCTAATGCTTCATGGCCCTCCAAGTAATAAGGAACCTTGGAGCTTGGGTTTTCTAGACAATGGAAAAGCATCCCAAGACTCCAAACATCAGCCTCTTTTAACTGCTCTTCCCCCATTCTAAAAGGCCTTTGAAGTGGGTCAATGACCTCAGGGGCCATAAATGCGGGAGTACCTTTGTATACATTAACTGTGTGGGAACAGGCTGCCAGTGAGGACTGTGAGAGCCTGCCCCAGCTTTCCCCAAAGTCAGTTAATTTAGCTATGCATGGGTTATTTTCCCAAACACTCTTCTGTTCATCTGGTGGCAACCCCGTCAGATGTTGATTGCTAATGAGTATGTTGCCGGGTTTGAGGTCACGATGGGCTACTCCATGATCATGGAGGTATGACAGACCTGCAACAATGTGTCTTCCTATGCATGGAACAAGATGTTCAAACCTAGAGAAGTGTGCTCTATCAAGGTGCTCTAGGAGGTCATCAAGATTGGAAATCACTTCAGCATCACCAAATTGCCTTAAGTCGAAGCAGATATAACCAAGCATCAATGATTTCTTGTAGGGACAGATACCCTTAAACCCAACTAGATTTTCATGGGAAAGACGAAAATAAAGCCTGGCCTCTTTGATCAGATCTTCTTCACATGCATTTTTCATTTCCTTGACGACGACTGTTTCAGCCTTGTATATGCCACGGAAAACTTTTCCATTGAACCAGAGCCAATAAGAACTGGTGAACTAAACTTTTTCCAATTGAAACATGGCATCCCCTTGTAAACATGGCACTGATCTGAATAAACATTGGATTTCGGGAGCTTTGGCAGCTGAAACATCTATCGGAGGAAAGATCATACTTGCATCGATGGCTGGATAGAAACGGGAATAGGAAATGAATAAACCATTACAACAGGCATTGCAGAAAGGCGTTTTATTCTTATGATACTATTCAAATACACCATAATCGTAAAAATGGTTTCATCTTTTGCATGTTTCATTAATGAGATTCTTACAGTCCAAAAGGTTGCCACAAAAGTTATTGACCACCGTCCTCATTGCTGCTGAAGGCCATAAAGGAAAGGGTACAACGGGAGTTTCTAAATAAGCAGGTATGGCAAGTTAAAGGTATGACCTGCAGCTATCCTTGGTCAGGTTTCACCATTACATGCTCAACTTACAAATGGTTTCTTGAAACTGGTGTCTGATCACAACTGAGATGAAATCCATAAAACAAAATCATAAGTGCACATACTTTGTAAGAGAATAAAAGTAAAAAAAGGATTGTGATGCAATTCATACTGTATCGAAAACAATGCAAGGGACAACATTTAGTAAAAATCAGTTTGTTTTTAGCTGATTCACTATGAAATGTAGGTCTTGAAGAATGGTCATCAAAACCTTTGTCGAATCTCTCCTCTTCACAAAGTTTCAATCAATGGTGCCCATCTCAGTTAGCACCTTCAAAGGAACATTTGGAAAGGCCCATAAATAAAAGCCTATTGGCCTAATGTTCAAAGACTTCTTCAAGTCAATCCACCGAAACTCTCTGCTATTGCAATTATCGAATGACTTTGAAGCCCACTTAACGGGAGTGAAAATACCAGCAGCCTTTGCCATATGTATGAATGTATCAATTTGCCACAAAAAATATTTACAAGTTAAAATAATAAATATAAAAATAGTCACAATAAAGTACAAACCTTAAGGTTAAATATTTAAAAGGAATACACCCCAAATTGCAGATGCTGGGATAGAATTAAAGGGTCAAGCTGACTGCATGCAAAGCATGCTTGTTTTCATACTCACTTTAACAGGAAGAACGAAGCTGCAGAATCTTTTATAGCTGCTCTATGTTAGCAAGACATTAAAACTGTATTCTTACCATCCAAAAATGCAAATTGTTAAACAACCAACTTCATTATTAGACATTGTCTAAAGCAGGCAGTGTGCGGAATCCCATTTCTTGTGAATTAAGGAATCCTTTTTGAAAACTTTCCCATAGCAGCAGAATCTTGTAGAAGTTTGATTTTACATGTCAAGTTGAGGAAAGTTTACATGTTAAGCAGACTTTGGGGTTAAAAGTATGTGGCCAAAATTCAAAACTAAAGTGTTAGCAGAAATCTTATTTGGTGATATCACCCATCTTTAATACCCCTACAATTAGAAAAAATGTTTGTAGAGGGGTTTTTGCAGGAACCAGTATTCCATGTTCCATTCTGGTCCATGATTTATTTACCATTGAAATTTAAATTCATGAAATTATATCATTTTTATGACTATGGAAGTTTTAATTTCATGGAACATGAACTTCTCTTTCCCATACATGTCCATTACAGACATTTTTCTAAAATTCGGGTCTTAGAGATGAGTGACTTGGCAAAACACAATTTTCTCATATAAGTTGGCCTTTAACTGATAGATTAGGATTTTAGGTTTGAATATCAGCCACGTACTTTTTTCCAAAACCAGCCAAAAGTGTCAACTTCTTTTTGACACACCCAATACTGCCCATGCTGTCATTTATAACAGCCCAAAATTGAGTTAGAACCCCAACACCACATTGAAAGACAAATCAGTATATTACAAAATGTTGCCATCAGGAAAATGGGCACCTTAACATTACTTTTGGCCATATGGGTTTATCATTAACCAAGACATTCTTAACATTTCAAAATCAAAGGGAGGTCAGATGAGCATCCCTTTTATGAATAAGTATGAAAAACATTACTATCTCCACAGATCTTTACCAACCATTGACCAACCATTTGAAAATTACCTCTTAGATAATTTTTTGAGGACAATTGACTTTTTAAAGTGGCTTGGTGACCATTTGTAAATGAATCTCCCATAATATGACTACAGCTTGTGATCTACTGCATTTTACTCAAAAAAGACTGTATTTTAAATTTGTGCTTTGTGCAAGTATGAATGTTATGAGAATATGGTTTTATGAAAGCTTTTCACAAATTTTGAAATCTTCAGAGTATTTTTTCAGGTCCACACTGCAGTTGATGTTAATTTGTGACTGAAATTTAGGAACAGTGGATCAAGGCTCTCCAAGCAGACTGAAAAGATGTATTGTCTATATGTTCCTCATTCATTCTTTTCGAGATTGTCTATATGGACTGGAATGGTAGCGTAGAAGAAGCTACACATTGTCTTCACCTACCCCCTTTGATTGTTTTCATTTTGGTCAAAGGTCTTGAACTCATGTCAACCATTCATAAATTGGTTAATCTCCTCTCTTTGTTGGCATTCAATACATGTAATGTTTCCACATGGTCTCCATGACAAACACAAAACAATCGTTGATACCCTACCCTATGTTTAGGATTCCGCACTTTCCCAACGAAGTTCATGGCAAGAAATGCTTGAATTTCCCTATAGTCTTCTGAAAGGGAAACTTCAACGTGTTGCAGCAGTTTCCAAAAGGAATATTTACACCTCCAATTTCCCTAGATTTCTCTGAGCGGTATATTTACACCACTAATTTCCCTGATGTCATTCAAAGGAACATTTACACTTGAAATTTAGCCAAAGTTTTTCGTGGGAGAACTTTTGATACATAATTTTGGTTAATTTTGATATATGGACTAAATTCAAGTTGCACCAAGCAGTGGCATCCAAATGACACATATCCGTTAATTCATGAAAATGAACTTTTTCAAGAATGCAAATTAAGCAAAGAAGAAGCTCCTAATGAGTCAAATTGTGTTGATTTCTTTACCGGCAATCTAATGCATATCAATTTAAGACTAAATTTAATTTTGATAATTAAATAAAGGAAAAGTGAGATGAAAAATGTTAAAATGGTTTTGATGACTTTGATGAGATCCAGATGATTGATTGGCAACAACGACAACAACATCCAAATAGCAAGTGAGCGCCAAAAAAACTTGAAAAGACAAAGAGAAGTCAACTGAAATGACGAGATCAACCGCCACCAAGGACAACAGGAAAACGTTGTGAGCGAAGGATCAACCGTTCATGGATTCATCCTTCTTCAGCAGTCTTCGAGAGCACGGCATTTTGTATATCATGCAGGTGTCCGTTCGACTGGCAGGCAGCCAACGTTTGTTAATTATTTCTGCATACGACTTAAGTCAGCATCGGCCTAGGCCCATCTCAGGTCTGAGCGCCATTCAGTATTTAGCCTTTTATTCAATGATTTCCACTGCCTCCATTGCCAATTTAGCAATCGTGCAGTAACTGCTCTGCTAGGCTAGGTTTTTGGTTCTTCGACCAGCATCTAACTCCTTGTTGGGTGTGATATAGCTGAGCGTTTCAAATGCTCGAGCTATACAAGTGGTGGAGAACCAAATCCCTTTTCGCCTGGGTAACTTCCCTTGAACATTCCTTATGGCTAAAAGGTCTTTGGGTATCTTCGACCAGCATCTAGCTTCTAGTTAGATGTGATGTAGCTGTACGTTTTAAATGCTCGAGCGATGCAAGTGGTGAAGAAATAGATCCCTTCACTTTTTGCCTGTCTTGTTCTTGTAGGTAACAATTTTGAAATTTTGCAGTGCATAGTAGACAACTGACATAGGCCTAGGCCTAAACCTAACACTTCTTTATAAATTGGAATCAAGTTTTTCCATCACACTTCTTACATTTCTTTTATTTGTTTGAGGCACCTAGACTGCACCCACAGTTTGAACCCAAGTGTGGGAATGAAGGACAAAAAAGGCAACAAACAAGGAACAGGAACTCAGGTGGTAAAAAGTGAGTATGCTTTAATTTGTAAATCAATGACAACATTGGGTCATTCCATGTCAAATTTGATGAGGGTTGTAACCCACCCTATAGAATGTGAATGGTTTTTACATTATTTATCAAATCAAGTTGAGAAAGATACCCAAAAAAAATTTGAGATCAATATCTCAAGCGGTTGTAGATTTACGGCCAGTCAAGAATCACACCATTTTAGGGTGTGGCCCCACCCATATTTCACTCGCGCACATATCTCCTAACTTCTAAGATCTCTAAAAAGAATTTTTTATATCCTATGGCTCTGAAAATTTGCACCATATGCCTTTTGATAGTGAGGAATCCAAAAATCTTAATTAAAATAACATAAAATGAAGGCATCTGTATAATTTTGCACCATTAAATCCTTAAATGGTTTCCGGAAAATTTGTGACCTCTTCATTTTAAGCCAAATTTTTTTGGTGTCTCCAAAGAGATATGACAGTTTGCTGTATACCATTTGAAAGAGCACCCTTTGAACTGTTAAAAAACACCAAGGAAACCTTTTGTGTATGGTGGAGGCAAAAAATAATCAAAGTTGAAAAAACCCTTCTTTTTGCAAAAATTTTTCTTGGTGCATTAAATTTTTGGCTGCAAAATGTCACTTGTGCTTACTATTCCGGCCTCTAGACTTCTGAAAAGATGGGCAAGATGAGGAGTCTTTTTGTAAGGATTGTGAATCAAGTCATCTGAGTCATAATCACCTCATAATTTAGCAACCTACATTACCTGTCAAACATCATCTGACTTACAACATCTATTCATCATGGCAAACATGACACATTCTTATTAGGTGCAAGAATATTCTAATTACTATGACTTCCTCAATGTCTGGTTCTTTGGTCTGGTACCCAGAATAGCGAGAAGCCGAGAAACCTTGCAAACGCAATACAATAACCAACAGAGATCAGCTATGCAAACAGCACACCCCTATCACTTTTCATGTTTCCTTGCCATGGCAAATTTGCGAAAATGGGTATCTAGTCCCGAAAAAAAACATACCGGGTGAGTCAGAAAAAACATGGGGCGTTTGGCGGACTGTGACATCAAACATAGCCATTCGATTGCCGTGAACAAAATTTTTCCATGAAGCCAAAGGTCTGACTTAGATCCTAAACCTTTTCCCATCGAAATCGGTCGTTTGGTGCATTTTTTAACAAAGATTTTCCTTCGTAAGACTTTGTATGGGAGTCTTGCAAAATGATGAAATCTTTTTCCAATCCCCTTCCGCATTTTATCTTGGCAAGGTTTACAGGTACATGTGGTATTATCAGGGGAAAATGAAATAGCCAGGGGATACTGTTTTCTCCCCTTGGGATGTCTTATCATAACTTGCGCTGAGTGAAAAATATATTTGAAAGACATTAATAATGTAGACTTCTTTGTCTTGCAAAAAGGTTTCTTCATGCAGATCAACCCTCTGTAAATCGCAATGGGACTGCTTGCAGACAAAACTTTTCCCCTAAGCCTACACTAGGTCTTTTGAGTCCTTAGAGTCGTGCATCAAACTCCGAGTCTTTGTCTTTTGGGTCTCTCTGCACGACCACAATGACCCAAACAACCTAGTAGTGTGAACCAGGTCTAACTATTTCATTATCCCCTGATAATACAACATGTATCTGCTACTCTGGCAAGGGTAAAATGCTGAAGGGGCTTAGCTAAAGACTTCATCAGTTTGCAAGACTTACATACAAGGTCTTAAGAAGAAAATCTTTTTTAACAAATGCATCAAATGGCCGATTTCGATGGGGAAAGGTTTATGATCTAAGTTAGACTCTTGGCTGCACCGAAAAATTTAGTTCACGTCAATCGGATGGCTAAATGAGGCGCCACAGTCCGCCAAACGCCCCACGTTTTTTCTGACTCACCCAGTACAAACAAAAAATTTGAATATGTATCACAATTCATTGTGCACAGGTTACCACATAACACCACCAAAAACTCTTGAAAGAGCTGTAGGTTTCTCGACTGCATAGTACGTAGCAGAGTTTCTAAGAGTTTTTAGATCACTTCTGATAGAGTTTCTTAATTTGAACGAAGAATTAACCTACTGGAGTTTCTGACAAGTTTCCAACAAAAATGAGTGTAGAAGTTTGTATGTATAGATGTATGTATATATGTATGTCGGATGGACCGTGTGGAGGGGGTACATAACATCCTGACGGTAAGGGTATATGCCGCCCATATGGCACAGTGGGCCAGAGGGTGGACAAAAATAAAAAAATGAAAAAATTTAAATAATAGTTTTATCAGTGGAAATTGATATCATATGCCTCATCGAGTAAGGAAATCACATTCAACGTTATCGAAAAAATTGCTTTCTATTAATTAATCAATTTCAAATCACAGGATGCTAACTGTTATTGAATACTTCAAGCCGTTAACTGTTTTCAACTTCAATTTTACCAACTGCGTCTTCAGGCACCGATTTGTCTGCAAGCGGCATTTCGATAGCATCTTCATAACGTTCACAGGCAGTGATCTAAGTGTAACTGACTGCATTTCGATTGAGCACAGACTCCTATTCCAAACTTGTGATTTTGTTCAAAGTACTTTAGAAACACGTTGCTGCACTTTGTACGCTGTGTTTTAAAGCTAAGTTCAAAATTTCGCTTGTAAACGCCAAACGTCTTCTTTGCATATTTACAAGAACTGAAGCATCCTCTAAAAGTTTGACTTACATTTGGCTGCCGAGAGGTGCCGTAGAAAATACAACGATGGTTATTGCCACGGCAAAATCGAGGTGTATAGGGAATAGGGCACTGCTGAATAACTCTCAGATCGATGTCAAATTCTATTCATTTTTTATGCCAAGTTTATTTCAAAGCCTGTCCTTGTTTAAGAATCATTTCAGATTATAGATTTATAGTCATTAATTCTGCTTTCCTTATTATGGGTACGTACTTATCAGAAGTTATTTGATGCATTGACTTTGGCTGTTTCAAATAAGGACTTAGAAGAATTTTCCGACAACTGCACAAATAACTAAACAAAGAAATTTGGTCCTAACGACGTTTTTCTTCGTAAGTTTCCAACTTTTATAGCATTCTTTACCATTTTATGCCTTATGCGATTTATGTCCAAAAAAATCGTAATCTGGCCCACTGTGTATGGGTGGCGATATAAAATCCCAATCGCTAAAAATGCATGAAAGGTCTAAATATCACGATGACACCTCGAAAATCGTACAAGAAAAAAACTACGGACTTTTTAAATCCTGAAATTCAAAATATCTCATACCATGGGTGATAGGACACCCAGTGGGTAGCCGTTTGAAATTTATATCTGTAGTGATCCACCTTAACTTATTGTTTTTGTGTTTCAAACTCATTTTTACTTGGTATACAACCACCTTTCACTATTTTGAAACTTTGAAATTTTCAGTAATGAGCCACATTCAGTGCAGATCCACCATAAATGCAGGTCCGCCTTGACAAGTCCGTAGCAACCAGGCAAAACATTGGTTGCTATGTAAAATACGCCCGATAAAATTCATGATTTCTAAAAAGTTCCAATTGATTTGCTAATTTGTTTCCTTTCATGTGCTTCCAGGGTCTCTCAGCTGTTAAAAAACCCCTTAAAAATTGTGTACCTCATTTTTTCGTGATTTTGGTTGTTAACTACCCCCTTAACCCCATCTGTACAGGCAATCGTAGTATCTGGTTTTTCAGTTTTGCTCAAGGCCACGTTTTCTGCTGACGCGCAGAACCTCGTCCCCTCCTGGTTTTCGATTAAAGAAACAAATGCACACGGATGTTGGCTATGCAAAAAAGTTTGTGGGTTTATCAAATATTTGTCATTCTTTTAGGAAATATAGTATAAAGACATGGTTTCACGATAATTTTCAAATGCCCACAGAACGTCTCATTATCCCCTCATTACGAAAGAAGAATGAAGTAACCGATGTAATTTACGATATCTGTAACTGCAGACTTTGGGAATCCGGAAATTATGGAATAACGGAATTTGGAACTCTGAATTACGGAACCCTGTTATAGGTATAAATGGCGAAACACGAACCTCCTAGATTTCATCAAATGACATTGCAGTGACAAGTCCGAAAGTTTTGAGTTTCACTTTATTTGTAATTCTTGTGATGTTTTTTGAATTGCCCCTGAAGAAATTTTATTCTGGTAATTAAAGTAAATGAACGGTGATATAGCGACATAATCTAGGCATAGCACAAAAGAACGGCAGGCGCCACTTATCTTCCCTTTGCTTCATAGATAGGAAACATCAAATACAATAGGTTATATTTAGATAACCCAGTCTCCCTCGCTAAGTTTGCTTTTAACCCCTTTGATTTACCTTAAGCTGGAAGTATTTATGAATCTTGAATAAAAGGAAAGCAGAAATCGCGGCAAGCGGCATTGTAAAGTGAAAAAACTTGGTAATTCTACTTCTATCGCATTAAAGAAGTTGGAACATAATACAATTTTGATGTAACTTTTGTTATAGAAAGGCAATACCAGGACAATGAAAGGCAGAGCTGCAGCAGCAGACGTAGTGGCCTACACTCCGAGGGGAGGGGCACTCCCATACTTGACTTGACCGGGTGTGCCGCACAACAGGGTGTCCTTTTACGGTAAAAATTATGCGACAGGGCATAATTTTCTGAGGAAAATTATGCGACAGGGTCTTACAATTGATAACAAAATTATGCGACAAGGTTATCATGGAAGGATGCTTTTAGAGTTCTCTTGAAACAATGGATATTGGCAAAATGTTTATGCGCCAAGGTATACTTTTAGGGTTTTTTTATGCGACAGGGTACAGGGTGTGGATAGGTTTGGCACACACCCCCGTCACTTCCATAGTCAAGTACCCCCCCCCCCCCGGGCCTACACTATACTTGAAGCTTGAATGAGCTTACTGGATTCCAAACAGACATACTGTGACATCCTAACCTTCATAATAAACAAAAACGAACTCAAATAATGGCCAGTGCGGGCTCGGGTTTCTGAAAAGAAAATTGTCATAAAAACTAAAGATTGTTGAACAATAACTAATCTGCAGAGCAAAATATATAGTTTGCAGATCCTCCGTTGAATTTTCACCCTAAATTGTACCTTGAAATATTTATCTCTGATTCATAAACTATGGAAAATTCTTGTTTCGCAAATTGATACCTGTTATACCGTTCCGTAATTTCGCGGTTCCGAATTTCATAATTCTAGTGTTCCGTGATTCCGGGTGTCAACCTACTCGAGAGACATGACTTTTGGGTACTTGGATGAGTTGTGTCTTACTCGTGTGTCTGGGAGGCGTGCCCAGCTCAAGTTGATGTTTTTTATATGCAGAAGGAACTTTATCTGTGTTGTTTTGTGTTGGAACAGTTGCAAAGATTGAATATCAGTGGAGTGATAAGGTATGTGAAGAAATTATAACATGGTAGCAGATTGTGACGATTCTACGAGATAGGAGGATAGGCCTAAGGCAAGGGACTCAACCAACATGGCGTCTAAAACAGATTTTAAAGGTCCACCGTTACTTCACAAAGATATAGCATACTCTACTTGGAAAAGAGAATTAGCGATATGGCAGGCCTTTACTTCAATTGAGAACAAAAAACAGGCTCCAGCAATTTTTCTAACGTTAACAGGACAGGCTAGAGAAGCAGCTCTCGAAATTGACATAAAGAAATTGAATGCAGAGGACGGGGTAAAAAATCTCATCGACGCGCTTGATAAGTTGTATTTACAAGACGAAGCTTGTTTAGCATATGAGGCATATGAAATGTTTGAGAAGTTTATTCGACCTGCAGAAATGAGTATTGCTGACTACATAATTCAGTTTGAGAGGCTTCACATAAAAGCAAAAAGCCACAGCATGGAGATACATGATGGAGTACTCGCTTATCGTTTGTTAAATGGTGCCAACCTCTCCGAGAGTCATAAGCAATTAGTAAGGGCAACCCTTCGTGAAATGAAATATGATACAATGAAAGAACAGTTGAAGAAGGTTTTTACAAATGCTGGTTTTGAACATAAGCAAGATGGTGAACCTGCCATTAAAGTTGAGCCTAGTGCTTCTTTTTATGGCAAGTCTTTGTGCAGTGAAACGTTGGATAGTAAAGAGAGTAATTTGGAGAACCCAAATTATCCAAGTGTATGTGATAACAAGATTCCTGCGTTAGAAGGCAAAACCAGTAGCAAGATTGTAGCTGAAAATCTCAATGCTATGCATGCAGCACGACAAGGATTCATAAAAAGTGAGTCTTCAGATAAGATAAGGCGTGCATTGAAACATCAAACAAGAACTCATAGTGATGTTCATTATTCAAATGGTGATTTAGTCTATTACAAAAGAAATGATTGTGAAACTTGGAAAGGTCCAGGAAGTGTTATTGGACAAGATGGTCAACGAATATTGATAAAGCATGGGTCATCATATGTTAGAGTACACTCTTGTCGTTTACAGATGGTTGAAAGGAATGGAGTAAATGTGTTAGACAGAGATAAAGATGTTCAAAACAAAGAGTTAGAAAGGAATGTAGATTTGCCAAAGATTCAAAGTATGAATATTGAAGCCAGTGACAGTGACAACGATGATGATTATAATGTTAGTTTGAATAATGGCATACTTCCAGAAGTAAATGAGAATAACACAGAATCATCAGTTCAAAATGAAGACAATGAAGTTGTGGAAAATGATCATGATAGTATACAAGTGCATCAGGAAGGAGGAGAGGATGTAACATTTGATGCAAATCAAGCAGTAAACCACAGTAATGAAGAGCACGAAGAGCAAGAATGCCATGATAGCAGTGTAAGGCCTAAGTTGAACCAGTTTGCAGACTGTCAACTAACAGATTCAAATAACTGGAAACATTTCCAGATTTTATCCAGAGCGGGAAAAGCCAAAGGAAAATATGATAGCTGGTATAATGTCAGAGATGTGGAGAATGGCACAGTGGATTGTGTAGACTGGAATAATATACACAAATGGAAACCTCATACAGAGCATGAGGAAATTCTCATGTCTATAGAAGGAATTGATGAAAGAGATTTGATGCAGGCAAAGGTAGAGGAGTTGAATAAGTGGAAACAGAATAATGTTTATGAGACTGTTAAGTTTAGTGGACAGAGCTGTGTATCAGTTCGCTGGGTAACCACCACAAAATTTGTTAATGGAAAGAGAAAAGTTAAGTCAAGGTTGGTAGCCAGGGGATTTGAAGAGCTACTCCATGATCATGGAGGTATGACAGACCTGCAACAATGTGTCTTCCTATGCATGGAACAAGATGTTCAAACCTAGAGAAGTGTGCTCTATCAAGGTGCTCTAGGAGGTCATCAAGATTGGAAATCACTTCAGCATCACCAAATTGCCTTAAGTCGAAGCAGATATAACCAAGCATCAATGATTTCTTGTAGGGACAGATACCCTTAAACCCAACTAGATTTTCATGGGAAAGACGAAAATAAAGCCTGGCCTCTTTGATCAGATCTTCTTCACATGCATTTTTCATTTCCTTGACGACGACTGTTTCAGCCTTGTATATGCCACGGAAAACTTTTCCATTGAACCAGAGCCAATAAGAACTGGTGAACTAAACTTTTTCCAATTGAAACATGGCATCCCCTTGTAAACATGGCACTGATCTGAATAAACATTGGATTTCGGGAGCTTTGGCAGCTGAAACATCTATCGGAGGAAAGATCATACTTGCATCGATGGCTGGATAGAAACGGGAATAGGAAATGAATAAACCATTACAACAGGCATTGCAGAAAGGCGTTTTATTCTTATGATACTATTCAAATACACCATAATCGTAAAAATGGTTTCATCTTTTGCATGTTTCATTAATGAGATTCTTACAGTCCAAAAGGTTGCCACAAAAGTTATTGACCACCGTCCTCATTGCTGCTGAAGGCCATAAAGGAAAGGGTACAACGGGAGTTTCTAAATAAGCAGGTATGGCAAGTTAAAGGTATGACCTGCAGCTATCCTTGGTCAGGTTTCACCATTACATGCTCAACTTACAAATGGTTTCTTGAAACTGGTGTCTGATCACAACTGAGATGAAATCCATAAAACAAAATCATAAGTGCACATACTTTGTAAGAGAATAAAAGTAAAAAAAGGATTGTGATGCAATTCATACTGTATCGAAAACAATGCAAGGGACAACATTTAGTAAAAATCAGTTTGTTTTTAGCTGATTCACTATGAAATGTAGGTCTTGAAGAATGGTCATCAAAACCTTTGTCGAATCTCTCCTCTTCACAAAGTTTCAATCAATGGTGCCCATCTCAGTTAGCACCTTCAAAGGAACATTTGGAAAGGCCCATAAATAAAAGCCTATTGGCCTAATGTTCAAAGACTTCTTCAAGTCAATCCACCGAAACTCTCTGCTATTGCAATTATCGAATGACTTTGAAGCCCACTTAACGGGAGTGAAAATACCAGCAGCCTTTGCCATATGTATGAATGTATCAATTTGCCACAAAAAATATTTACAAGTTAAAATAATAAATATAAAAATAGTCACAATAAAGTACAAACCTTAAGGTTAAATATTTAAAAGGAATACACCCCAAATTGCAGATGCTGGGATAGAATTAAAGGGTCAAGCTGACTGCATGCAAAGCATGCTTGTTTTCATACTCACTTTAACAGGAAGAACGAAGCTGCAGAATCTTTTATAGCTGCTCTATGTTAGCAAGACATTAAAACTGTATTCTTACCATCCAAAAATGCAAATTGTTAAACAACCAACTTCATTATTAGACATTGTCTAAAGCAGGCAGTGTGCGGAATCCCATTTCTTGTGAATTAAGGAATCCTTTTTGAAAACTTTCCCATAGCAGCAGAATCTTGTAGAAGTTTGATTTTACATGTCAAGTTGAGGAAAGTTTACATGTTAAGCAGACTTTGGGGTTAAAAGTATGTGGCCAAAATTCAAAACTAAAGTGTTAGCAGAAATCTTATTTGGTGATATCACCCATCTTTAATACCCCTACAATTAGAAAAAATGTTTGTAGAGGGGTTTTTGCAGGAACCAGTATTCCATGTTCCATTCTGGTCCATGATTTATTTACCATTGAAATTTAAATTCATGAAATTATATCATTTTTATGACTATGGAAGTTTTAATTTCATGGAACATGAACTTCTCTTTCCCATACATGTCCATTACAGACATTTTTCTAAAATTCGGGTCTTAGAGATGAGTGACTTGGCAAAACACAATTTTCTCATGTAAGTTGGCCTTTAACTGATAGATTAGGATTTTAGGTTTGAATATCAGCCACGTACTTTTTTCCAAAACCAGCCAAAAGTGTCAACTTCTTTTTGACACACCCAATACTGCCCATGCTGTCATTTATAACAGCCCAAAATTGAGTTAGAACCCCAACACCACATTGAAAGACAAATCAGTATATTACAAAATGTTGCCATCAGGAAAATGGGCACCTTAACATTACTTTTGGCCATATGGGTTTATCATTAACCAAGACATTCTTAACATTTCAAAATCAAAGGGAGGTCAGATGAGCATCCCTTTTATGAATAAGTATGAAAAACATTACTATCTCCACAGATCTTTACCAACCATTGACCAACCATTTGAAAATTACCTCTTAGATAATTTTTTGAGGACAATTGACTTTTTAAAGTGGCTTGGTGACCATTTGTAAATGAATCTCCCATAATATGACTACAGCTTGTGATCTACTGCATTTTACTCAAAAAAGACTGTATTTTAAATTTGTGCTTTGTGCAAGTATGAATGTTATGAGAATATGGTTTTATGAAAGCTTTTCACAAATTTTGAAATCTTCAGAGTATTTTTTCAGGTCCACACTGCAGTTGATGTTAATTTGTGACTGAAATTTAGGAACAGTGGATCAAGGCTCTCCAAGCAGACTGAAAAGATGTATTGTCTATATGTTCCTCATTCATTCTTTTCGAGATTGTCTATATGGACTGGAATGGTAGCGTAGAAGAAGCTACACATTGTCTTCACCTACCCCCTTTGATTGTTTTCATTTTGGTCAAAGGTCTTGAACTCATGTCAACCATTCATAAATTGGTTAATCTCCTCTCTTTGTTGGCATTCAATACATGTAATGTTTCCACATGGTCTCCATGACAAACACAAAACAATCGTTGATACCCTACCCTATGTTTAGGATTCCGCACTTTCCCAACGAAGTTCATGGCAAGAAATGCTTGAATTTCCCTATAGTCTTCTGAAAGGGAAACTTCAACGTGTTGCAGCAGTTTCCAAAAGGAATATTTACACCTCCAATTTCCCTAGATTTCTCTGAGCGGTATATTTACACCACTAATTTCCCTGATGTCATTCAAAGGAACATTTACACTTGAAATTTAGCCAAAGTTTTTCGTGGGAGAACTTTTGATACATAATTTTGGTTAATTTTGATATATGGACTAAATTCAAGTTGCACCAAGCAGTGGCATCCAAATGACACATATCCGTTAATTCATGAAAATGAACTTTTTCAAGAATGCAAATTAAGCAAAGAAGAAGCTCCTAATGAGTCAAATTGTGTTGATTTCTTTACCGGCAATCTAATGCATATCAATTTAAGACTAAATTTAATTTTGATAATTAAATAAAGGAAAAGTGAGATGAAAAATGTTAAAATGGTTTTGATGACTTTGATGAGATCCAGATGATTGATTGGCAACAACGACAACAACATCCAAATAGCAAGTGAGCGCCAAAAAAACTTGAAAAGACAAAGAGAAGTCAACTGAAATGACGAGATCAACCGCCACCAAGGACAACAGGAAAACGTTGTGAGCGAAGGATCAACCGTTCATGGATTCATCCTTCTTCAGCAGTCTTCGAGAGCACGGCATTTTGTATATCATGCAGGTGTCCGTTCGACTGGCAGGCAGCCAACGTTTGTTAATTATTTCTGCATACGACTTAAGTCAGCATCGGCCTAGGCCCATCTCAGGTCTGAGCGCCATTCAGTATTTAGCCTTTTATTCAATGATTTCCACTGCCTCCATTGCCAATTTAGCAATCGTGCAGTAACTGCTCTGCTAGGCTAGGTTTTTGGTTCTTCGACCAGCATCTAACTCCTTGTTGGGTGTGATATAGCTGAGCGTTTCAAATGCTCGAGCTATACAAGTGGTGGAGAACCAAATCCCTTTTCGCCTGGGTAACTTCCCTTGAACATTCCTTATGGCTAAAAGGTCTTTGGGTATCTTCGACCAGCATCTAGCTTCTAGTTAGATGTGATGTAGCTGTACGTTTTAAATGCTCGAGCGATGCAAGTGGTGAAGAAATAGATCCCTTCACTTTTTGCCTGTCTTGTTCTTGTAGGTAACAATTTTGAAATTTTGCAGTGCATAGTAGACAACTGACATAGGCCTAGGCCTAAACCTAACACTTCTTTATAAATTGGAATCAAGTTTTTCCATCACACTTCTTACATTTCTTTTATTTGTTTGAGGCACCTAGACTGCACCCACAGTTTGAACCCAAGTGTGGGAATGAAGGACAAAAAAGGCAACAAACAAGGAACAGGAACTCAGGTGGTAAAAAGTGAGTATGCTTTAATTTGTAAATCAATGACAACATTGGGTCATTCCATGTCAAATTTGATGAGGGTTGTAACCCACCCTATAGAATGTGAATGGTTTTTACATTATTTATCAAATCAAGTTGAGAAAGATACCCAAAAAAAATTTGAGATCAATATCTCAAGCGGTTGTAGATTTACGGCCAGTCAAGAATCACACCATTTTAGGGTGTGGCCCCACCCATATTTCACTCGCGCACATATCTCCTAACTTCTAAGATCTCTAAAAAGAATTTTTTATATCCTATGGCTCTGAAAATTTGCACCATATGCCTTTTGATAGTGAGGAATCCAAAAATCTTAATTAAAATAACATAAAATGAAGGCATCTGTATAATTTTGCACCATTAAATCCTTAAATGGTTTCCGGAAAATTTGTGACCTCTTCATTTTAAGCCAAATTTTTTTGGTGTCTCCAAAGAGATATGACAGTTTGCTGTATACCATTTGAAAGAGCACCCTTTGAACTGTTAAAAAACACCAAGGAAACCTTTTGTGTATGGTGGAGGCAAAAAATAATCAAAGTTGAAAAAACCCTTCTTTTTGCAAAAATTTTTCTTGGTGCATTAAATTTTTGGCTGCAAAATGTCACTTGTGCTTACTATTCCGGCCTCTAGACTTCTGAAAAGATGGGCAAGATGAGGAGTCTTTTTGTAAGGATTGTGAATCAAGTCATCTGAGTCATAATCACCTCATAATTTAGCAACCTACATTACCTGTCAAACATCATCTGACTTACAACATCTATTCATCATGGCAAACATGACACATTCTTATTAGGTGCAAGAATATTCTAATTACTATGACTTCCTCAATGTCTGGTTCTTTGGTCTGGTACCCAGAATAGCGAGAAGCCGAGAAACCTTGCAAACGCAATACAATAACCAACAGAGATCAGCTATGCAAACAGCACACCCCTATCACTTTTCATGTTTCCTTGCCATGGCAAATTTGCGAAAATGGGTATCTAGTCCCGAAAAAAAACATACCGGGTGAGTCAGAAAAAACATGGGGCGTTTGGCGGACTGTGACATCAAACATAGCCATTCGATTGCCGTGAACAAAATTTTTCCATGAAGCCAAAGGTCTGACTTAGATCCTAAACCTTTTCCCATCGAAATCGGTCGTTTGGTGCATTTTTTAACAAAGATTTTCCTTCGTAAGACTTTGTATGGGAGTCTTGCAAAATGATGAAATCTTTTTCCAATCCCCTTCCGCATTTTATCTTGGCAAGGTTTACAGGTACATGTGGTATTATCAGGGGAAAATGAAATAGCCAGGGGATACTGTTTTCTCCCCTTGGGATGTCTTATCATAACTTGCGCTGAGTGAAAAATATATTTGAAAGACATTAATAATGTAGACTTCTTTGTCTTGCAAAAAGGTTTCTTCATGCAGATCAACCCTCTGTAAATCGCAATGGGACTGCTTGCAGACAAAACTTTTCCCCTAAGCCTACACTAGGTCTTTTGAGTCCTTAGAGTCGTGCATCAAACTCCGAGTCTTTGTCTTTTGGGTCTCTCTGCACGACCACAATGACCCAAACAACCTAGTAGTGTGAACCAGGTCTAACTATTTCATTATCCCCTGATAATACAACATGTATCTGCTACTCTGGCAAGGGTAAAATGCTGAAGGGGCTTAGCTAAAGACTTCATCAGTTTGCAAGACTTACATACAAGGTCTTAAGAAGAAAATCTTTTTTAACAAATGCATCAAATGGCCGATTTCGATGGGGAAAGGTTTATGATCTAAGTTAGACTCTTGGCTGCACCGAAAAATTTAGTTCACGTCAATCGGATGGCTAAATGAGGCGCCACAGTCCGCCAAACGCCCCACGTTTTTTCTGACTCACCCAGTACAAACAAAAAATTTGAATATGTATCACAATTCATTGTGCACAGGTTACCACATAACACCACCAAAAACTCTTGAAAGAGCTGTAGGTTTCTCGACTGCATAGTACGTAGCAGAGTTTCTAAGAGTTTTTAGATCACTTCTGATAGAGTTTCTTAATTTGAACGAAGAATTAACCTACTGGAGTTTCTGACAAGTTTCCAACAAAAATGAGTGTAGAAGTTTGTATGTATAGATGTATGTATATATGTATGTCGGATGGACCGTGTGGAGGGGGTACATAACATCCTGACGGTAAGGGTATATGCCGCCCATATGGCACAGTGGGCCAGAGGGTGGACAAAAATAAAAAAATGAAAAAATTTAAATAATAGTTTTATCAGTGGAAATTGATATCATATGCCTCATCGAGTAAGGAAATCACATTCAACGTTATCGAAAAAATTGCTTTCTATTAATTAATCAATTTCAAATCACAGGATGCTAACTGTTATTGAATACTTCAAGCCGTTAACTGTTTTCAACTTCAATTTTACCAACTGCGTCTTCAGGCACCGATTTGTCTGCAAGCGGCATTTCGATAGCATCTTCATAACGTTCACAGGCAGTGATCTAAGTGTAACTGACTGCATTTCGATTGAGCACAGACTCCTATTCCAAACTTGTGATTTTGTTCAAAGTACTTTAGAAACACGTTGCTGCACTTTGTACGCTGTGTTTTAAAGCTAAGTTCAAAATTTCGCTTGTAAACGCCAAACGTCTTCTTTGCATATTTACAAGAACTGAAGCATCCTCTAAAAGTTTGACTTACATTTGGCTGCCGAGAGGTGCCGTAGAAAATACAACGATGGTTATTGCCACGGCAAAATCGAGGTGTATAGGGAATAGGGCACTGCTGAATAACTCTCAGATCGATGTCAAATTCTATTCATTTTTTATGCCAAGTTTATTTCAAAGCCTGTCCTTGTTTAAGAATCATTTCAGATTATAGATTTATAGTCATTAATTCTGCTTTCCTTATTATGGGTACGTACTTATCAGAAGTTATTTGATGCATTGACTTTGGCTGTTTCAAATAAGGACTTAGAAGAATTTTCCGACAACTGCACAAATAACTAAACAAAGAAATTTGGTCCTAACGACGTTTTTCTTCGTAAGTTTCCAACTTTTATAGCATTCTTTACCATTTTATGCCTTATGCGATTTATGTCCAAAAAAATCGTAATCTGGCCCACTGTGTATGGGTGGCGATATAAAATCCCAATCGCTAAAAATGCATGAAAGGTCTAAATATCACGATGACACCTCGAAAATCGTACAAGAAAAAAACTACGGACTTTTTAAATCCTGAAATTCAAAATATCTCATACCATGGGTGATAGGACACCCAGTGGGTAGCCGTTTGAAATTTATATCTGTAGTGATCCACCTTAACTTATTGTTTTTGTGTTTCAAACTCATTTTTACTTGGTATACAACCACCTTTCACTATTTTGAAACTTTGAAATTTTCAGTAATGAGCCACATTCAGTGCAGATCCACCATAAATGCAGGTCCGCCTTGACAAGTCCGTAGCAACCAGGCAAAACATTGGTTGCTATGTAAAATACGCCCGATAAAATTCATGATTTCTAAAAAGTTCCAATTGATTTGCTAATTTGTTTCCTTTCATGTGCTTCCAGGGTCTCTCAGCTGTTAAAAAACCCCTTAAAAATTGTGTACCTCATTTTTTCGTGATTTTGGTTGTTAACTACCCCCTTAACCCCATCTGTACAGGCAATCGTAGTATCTGGTTTTTCAGTTTTGCTCAAGGCCACGTTTTCTGCTGACGCGCAGAACCTCGTCCCCTCCTGGTTTTCGATTAAAGAAACAAATGCACACGGATGTTGGCTATGCAAAAAAGTTTGTGGGTTTATCAAATATTTGTCATTCTTTTAGGAAATATAGTATAAAGACATGGTTTCACGATAATTTTCAAATGCCCACAGAACGTCTCATTATCCCCTCATTACGAAAGAAGAATGAAGTAACCGATGTAATTTACGATATCTGTAACTGCAGACTTTGGGAATCCGGAAATTATGGAATAACGGAATTTGGAACTCTGAATTACGGAACCCTGTTATAGGTATAAATGGCGAAACACGAACCTCCTAGATTTCATCAAATGACATTGCAGTGACAAGTCCGAAAGTTTTGAGTTTCACTTTATTTGTAATTCTTGTGATGTTTTTTGAATTGCCCCTGAAGAAATTTTATTCTGGTAATTAAAGTAAATGAACGGTGATATAGCGACATAATCTAGGCATAGCACAAAAGAACGGCAGGCGCCACTTATCTTCCCTTTGCTTCATAGATAGGAAACATCAAATACAATAGGTTATATTTAGATAACCCAGTCTCCCTCGCTAAGTTTGCTTTTAACCCCTTTGATTTACCTTAAGCTGGAAGTATTTATGAATCTTGAATAAAAGGAAAGCAGAAATCGCGGCAAGCGGCATTGTAAAGTGAAAAAACTTGGTAATTCTACTTCTATCGCATTAAAGAAGTTGGAACATAATACAATTTTGATGTAACTTTTGTTATAGAAAGGCAATACCAGGACAATGAAAGGCAGAGCTGCAGCAGCAGACGTAGTGGCCTACACTCCGAGGGGAGGGGCACTCCCATACTTGACTTGACCGGGTGTGCCGCACAACAGGGTGTCCTTTTACGGTAAAAATTATGCGACAGGGCATAATTTTCTGAGGAAAATTATGCGACAGGGTCTTACAATTGATAACAAAATTATGCGACAAGGTTATCATGGAAGGATGCTTTTAGAGTTCTCTTGAAACAATGGATATTGGCAAAATGTTTATGCGCCAAGGTATACTTTTAGGGTTTTTTTATGCGACAGGGTACAGGGTGTGGATAGGTTTGGCACACACCCCCGTCACTTCCATAGTCAAGTACCCCCCCCCCCCCCCGGGCCTACACTATACTTGAAGCTTGAATGAGCTTACTGGATTCCAAACAGACATACTGTGACATCCTAACCTTCATAATAAACAAAAACGAACTCAAATAATGGCCAGTGCGGGCTCGGGTTTCTGAAAAGAAAATTGTCATAAAAACTAAAGATTGTTGAACAATAACTAATCTGCAGAGCAAAATATATAGTTTGCAGATCCTCCGTTGAATTTTCACCCTAAATTGTACCTTGAAATATTTATCTCTGATTCATAAACTATGGAAAATTCTTGTTTCGCAAATTGATACCTGTTATACCGTTCCGTAATTTCGCGGTTCCGAATTTCATAATTCTAGTGTTCCGTGATTCCGGGTGTCAACCTACTCGAGAGACATGACTTTTGGGTACTTGGATGAGTTGTGTCTTACTCGTGTGTCTGGGAGGCGTGCCCAGCTCAAGTTGATGTTTTTTATATGCAGAAGGAACTTTATCTGTGTTGTTTTGTGTTGGAACAGTTGCAAAGATTGAATATCAGTGGAGTGATAAGGTATGTGAAGAAATTATAACATGGTAGCAGATTGTGACGATTCTACGAGATAGGAGGATAGGCCTAAGGCAAGGGACTCAACCAACATGGCGTCTAAAACGGATTTTAAAGGTCCACCGTTACTTCACAAAGATATAGCATACTCTACTTGGAAAAGAGAATTAGCGATATGGCAGGCCTTTACTTCAATTGAGAACAAAAAACAGGCTCCAGCAATTTTTCTAACGTTAACAGGACAGGCTAGAGAAGCAGCTCTCGAAATTGACATAAAGAAATTGAATGCAGAGGACGGGGTAAAAAATCTCATCGACGCGCTTGATAAGTTGTATTTACAAGACGAAGCTTGTTTAGCATATGAGGCATATGAAATGTTTGAGAAGTTTATTCGACCTGCAGAAATGAGTATTGCTGACTACATAATTCAGTTTGAGAGGCTTCACATAAAAGCAAAAAGCCACAGCATGGAGATACATGATGGAGTACTCGCTTATCGTTTGTTAAATGGTGCCAACCTCTCCGAGAGTCATAAGCAATTAGTAAGGGCAACCCTTCGTGAAATGAAATATGATACAATGAAAGAACAGTTGAAGAAGGTTTTTACAAATGCTGGTTTTGAACATAAGCAAGATGGTGAACCTGCCATTAAAGTTGAGCCTAGTGCTTCTTTTTATGGCAAGTCTTTGTGCAGTGAAACGTTGGATAGTAAAGAGAGTAATTTGGAGAACCCAAATTATCCAAGTGTATGTGATAACAAGATTCCTGCGTTAGAAGGCAAAACCAGTAGCAAGATTGTAGCTGAAAATCTCAATGCTATGCATGCAGCACGACAAGGATTCATAAAAAGTGAGTCTTCAGATAAGATAAGGCGTGCATTGAAACATCAAACAAGAACTCATAGTGATGTTCATTATTCAAATGGTGATTTAGTCTATTACAAAAGAAATGATTGTGAAACTTGGAAAGGTCCAGGAAGTGTTATTGGACAAGATGGTCAACGAATATTGATAAAGCATGGGTCATCATATGTTAGAGTACACTCTTGTCGTTTACAGATGGTTGAAAGGAATGGAGTAAATGTGTTAGACAGAGATAAAGATGTTCAAAACAAAGAGTTAGAAAGGAATGTAGATTTGCCAAAGATTCAAAGTATGAATATTGAAGCCAGTGACAGTGACAACGATGATGATTATAATGTTAGTTTGAATAATGGCATACTTCCAGAAGTAAATGAGAATAACACAGAATCATCAGTTCAAAATGAAGACAATGAAGTTGTGGAAAATGATCATGATAGTATACAAGTGCATCAGGAAGGAGGAGAGGATGTAACATTTGATGCAAATCAAGCAGTAAACCACAGTAATGAAGAGCACGAAGAGCAAGAATGCCATGATAGCAGTGTAAGGCCTAAGTTGAACCAGTTTGCAGACTGTCAACTAACAGATTCAAATAACTGGAAACATTTCCAGATTTTATCCAGAGCGGGAAAAGCCAAAGGAAAATATGATAGCTGGTATAATGTCAGAGATGTGGAGAATGGCACAGTGGATTGTGTAGACTGGAATAATATACACAAATGGAAACCTCATACAGAGCATGAGGAAATTCTCATGTCTATAGAAGGAATTGATGAAAGAGATTTGATGCAGGCAAAGGTAGAGGAGTTGAATAAGTGGAAACAGAATAATGTTTATGAGACTGTTAAGTTTAGTGGACAGAGCTGTGTATCAGTTCGCTGGGTAACCACCACAAAATTTGTTAATGGAAAGAGAAAAGTTAAGTCAAGGTTGGTAGCCAGGGGATTTGAAGAGAAAGATGATGATTTCTTATCTGATTCACCAACTTGTGCTAAGGAGAACCTTAGAATAGCTCTGTCAATAATTGCTTCAAAGAAATGGAAATGCCAGTCAATTGACATAAAAGCTGCTTTTTTACAAGGAAGACCTATTGAAAGGGAAGTTTACATAACACCACCAAGTGAAGCAGGAGTAAGTCCACATTTTGTTTGGAAGTTGAAAACATGTATATATGGGTTAAAAGATGCGTCAAAGACTTGGTATTTGAGTGTGAAAGAGAAGTTTATTGAATTGGGAGCTAAGCCTAGCAGATATGATCCTGCTGTTTTTATTTGGCATCAAAATGGGGCACTGAAAGGAATTTTGTGTGCCCATGTAGATGATTTTCTTTTTGGGGGCACACAAGAGTTTTTGGACAGTGTGATTAATCCAGTACGGGAAAAGTTCCTTGTTGGATCTGAATATATCACAGCCTTTCGTTATCTTGGCCTAAATATTCAACAGTTAGATGATCATAGTATCTTGATTGATCAAATTTCATACATCAACATGATCAAGGAAATTGATGTAAAGAAAGAAAGAAAGGCCATGAAGGATACTCCATTAAACAACATAGAAAGAAAAAAGTTGAAGACATTAATTGGACAGTTAAGTTGGGCTGCAGGTCAGACAAGACCAGATTTGGCATTTGATCTTTGCGACCTTAGTAGTTGTGTCAAGAATCCAACAATGTTAGACCTGATCACGGCCAATAAAGTACTCGCCAAAGCAAAAGCAGAACCTGTTGTTCTCAACTTCAAAGACTTGGGTGATCCTAACAAAATCAAAATAGTTGCATACAATGATTCATCTTTTGGAAATCTAAAGGATGGTGGTTCTCAGGGTGGATTTGTCATTTATGTAATGAATTCCACAGGACACTGCTCACCAATAATGTGGCAGTCCAAGAAAGTGCGTCGAGTAGTGAAGAGTGCAATGGCAGCAGAAACATTAGTTCAAGTTGATTCTGCAGAAGCAAGTTTATGGATTGCTTTCTTGTTAAAAGAAATCCTTGGTGCTAAGGTATCTACAAAGATAGAATGTTACACAGATAGTCATCAGCTATATGATGCTGTGCACTCAATTAAGTCAATCCAGGATAAACGTCTTAGAATAGGTGTTGCTATTTTACGTGAAATGATTGAGAGAAAAGAGGTAACTGTAGAATGGGTGACAAGTTCTGAACAGATTGCTGACTGTTTGACAAAACATGGTGCATCTGCAACAAAGCTTTTAGCAACTATTGCAGCTGGAATTATATGATAAAAGAGTTTGGAATTGTGTTGGAATTTTGGAATGTACATAGAACACTTCAAATTTGATATAAAAGAGGGGGAGATTGTCAACCTACTCGAGAGACATGACTTTTGGGTACTTGGATGAGTTGTGTCTTACTCGTGTGTCTGGGAGGCGTGCCCAGCTCAAGTTGATGTTTTTTATATGCAGAAGGAACTTTGTTGTGTTGTTTTGTGTTGGAACAGTTGCAAAGATTGAATATCAGTGGAGTGATAAGGTATGTGAAGAAATTATAACACCGGGTTCCGTAAATTACACCCGTATATCAGAAAGAGCTCGAATCCGTAAAATAGTTTTAAATTTCTGAACGAAGCATTCTCGGAATAATCTGCATTTAAACAAAGGTGTACTTACAATCTGGTTGGTCTATTTCCTTGCGCATCACCATAGGGAGAGACGGTCGAGTTGCATGATTTGGTAGATCTAGAAATGATCAAAACAGGACAATCTTGATATACCAGTTTATACAGAAGGAGTCTGGCTGTATTGTGATCTTAGAGTACTAAATGATCTTTGAGTTACAAGACAAAATGCTTTTCTTCAGCCTTTGTGCCCTCTAACTGATATCAAAAGATGCTGATACCGCAGCTGTTACGTTAAGAAACTAGCTGTTTGCAAAGTTAAGTGAATGCAGCTTAGGAGTTTTTCAAACGCAATCGTATACAAATGCTCTGAGAAACAAATACTTAGAGTTTAAAACAACTGAATAATGACACTGTTTGCAAGTTACAAGACAGCTTACTTTGGCATGACTACAGCATTGATCATACAAAATTGAAGAATTAAATTTGCATTTTTATTCACTTCATGTCACTTACCGTTCAGATGAAAAGTGCTTTCCATTCAACATCTTGTCTCCAGAGGTTCACGTCAGAGCAAGGTTGCTTGCAGACAGATTTCTTGAGAGAGCTGCATGCAGCAGAATCTGAAATCTCAGACAGTTTTTGGAGGGCAGGGATGGGATATTTATAGGGAAAATGGCTAGGAGAATTGCGAAATGATAATTGGAAAACATTTCTTCGACGTAAGCAAAATTCTTGAAACTTTCCCCTAAGCCCCGATGTCCCTGCCCCAAAAACGTTCTTAGCTTGCTATGTTGCAACGATCTCAGATCACGTGACCTAAGCTGAGCGTATTCGCATGGAAATGTTTGTTGAATGCAAATCATAATTTAGCTGTGACATAACACGTGCTAATGGCTTTTCTGAACTTGAAGTTCTGTAAGTGATCACAAATAAATGGGTTCCTGTAAACCGTGGAACGATATAACGACTAATAACGACATAACAACTAATAACGAGCCATCAAGTTACAGTAACGAGTTGTCTGTCCAAATGGGTGTATCAACCGGACCACCATGAGTAGGGAATGGACTGATCAGTGGATCTAGGGTATAGCGGAGCTCGCGAATCTTCTGTTTCTTTTGAAGGCAAAGTAAGAAACAAGCAAGATCATCAATTTTTTCCTCTGTATCCCTTGTTGCGTGGAAATGTGTATGTAAGTAGAAGGTGGAAAGAATGGTTCCCTGTCTCCTTACAATTTTTTCCTGATACAACAACAACGACTTTAGCAGGTACGGGTATAGGCAACATTCCTTGGCTTCCTAATAATAGTTCTACCAGAAGAGAGAGCGTTCTTGGTATGATAAATGTTGTTTTGTCATCCGTCATTGGTCGATCTGAAAAGGTATGTCATCTGTAGTAAGTTTATCTGAAAGGTCCCTTTCCCGATTTTTCCTTTGCCCAATCTTTTTGACTGACGAAATAGACTTGGGGCAAGTCTACAGAGTACATGATTCAAAGGGTCAGATTAAAACTGTTTAAAGTGGAGAAGAAAACTACAAATTGGGGGGGGGGCTTTAGGAAAAAGGACTTGGAAACAAGGAATCATTCTTTCCATCTTCTACTTACACATTTACACAAAACAAGGGATACGGAGGAAGAAAATTTATGAGCTTGATTGTTTATTTTGCTTTCCAAAGAAACAGACAATTCGCGAGCTCCGCTATCCCCTAGATCCACTGATCAGTCCATTCCGTACTCATGGTGGTCCGGTTGGCACACCCATTTGGACAGACAACTCGATACTGTAATTTGATAGCTCGTTATTAGTCGTTATGTCGTTATTAGTTGTTATGTCGTTCCACGGTTTACAGGAACCCCAAATAAATTGTGCATTGTAGAGGTTTGCTTCTTGCAACTCGCTTGCATCTCAAGCATTTGTTTCCATGTTCAGAACCGTGTTTCAAACAAGTGTCAAAGTAATATGATCATTTTGATGATTTGTTGCATGGTCATCTGATGGTCACCTTTTCTAAAGCATGAATATCCTTCAAAAATTGGAGTTTGTGTGCTCTTCGTTGTTGCAATTTTGAACTTTTATACATTTTTAAAAAACACTGCATGATTTAGGAGATAAAACTAACAATTTGAGTCAGCAGCTACTGAAAGTTTTTTGAATCATTAGATTCTAGTTCTCGAATTTCCTACGAGTTGCATAAAAATTTCTTGTTTACTTGCTGTGCCCTCTTGAATGTTTCGAAACAAAGTTCTGTCGACTTTCCTTCCAATGTTTAGAAATCATTAATGCCAAGTTTCCCAGGAAAAAATGGTTTTTTTCCTATTACTGACTTTTCTTAAGTTTTTAAGCGATCTAAGAGTGAGATTTCATGTAAGTGGCTTCTTAATAGGAAATACGCATTGCCAGCACAAGGCAAAGTCTCATATATTCAGAAAGTCATTCGGTGTGGACAGTTGTGGAACAACAATGCTCATTTTATAGCGTATTTCCACAAGAATCAAAGTGCCCTTTCCCTGAATAAAAAGTGTCTTTCGTCCGTCTTGTTTTTCCCAGATTCTAACGTCCCTGCAGGGAAGTATTTTATCAGTATAGTATTTATTTCGTATCATTTACATGGTTTACATTATGTATCGCTTTGTCACCTGCCTTTCCAAACAATGCCCCTAGTCTATTTTGTCGTCTGTAATAAGTCTATCTGAAAGTTACATACAAAACTTGCGTTAATTCGCTTTCCCCTTCCCCTTCCCATTTTTTTTGATCCCATTTTTTTTATTGGCGAAACAGACTTGGGGTAAGTCTACATTAAGAAAGTGATTGTTAAGTTTCATCTTTTCACCCTGCTGTTATTTTGAAGCCTTGCTTCTCTTTCTGTTTGCAGCTCCATTTCCGACTCTGGGAAAGAGCATTCCTTAGAATTTTGTCGATTTGGTGGGTCCATGTCGAATGATTCTTTGATTTCTACACTAGATTTGTGACGCACCTTAGATCATGGATTGGGAAATTTAATTTCTTAATATTGTTTGAAGTAATCAGTTGATGAATTACCTTGATAACATTGCCAGGATACTCTACATGATCTATCATTGACACCATTTAGTAAATTACCGATGACTCATCGCCAATCCCAGACCACATGCCTTGTAAGCATCTGCAGCGGGGTGGGGGCATGGTCGATTTCGGTAGCCCCCAAGCTCAAAAATGTTAAACTGAACATGATCTGACACTTGGCGTGCATAGAGATTAATTCTATTCAACTCTCCGATACAAGGAGTTATTGTTTATGCCTTGCCTTCCCAAGCATTATTTTCTTTTCTGTTTCTTGGTCTTTATCCTTTGGACTCTGCGTAGCTTTTATGGTACTGCGATGGTGGAATGTACATGTATGCAAAAAATAGAATGCAGAAAATAGGGTCAGCTTTTTCACTGTTTCATTTTTGAGTCGCATGTGAGCAAGGCTTACCGCAGGGATACAAGGGACTCATCGTCAGTTGAGCAAGGTTTACCGCAGGGATACAAGGTACTAATCGTCACAACTTTCAGAACCTGTGAACGAAGGAGTCTGTTGGCAGCTCCACCCAAGGGTGTTAGGGCACGGATGTTTTGCTTGATTAGTTATTTACCTTGTTTTGATCCCTGTGTCTTGTTTTGTTGTCTTGTTTTCTGTTCTGCTTCGTTTTCAACTGAGCGTGCCTAGGCCCAACCTCTCTCAAGTTGTTTGAATAGAGCTCCCTTGTATTTACGTGTCTTAGTGCGCCTTCGCACAAGATAGATTTTTAAACCGCAAAAGAACAGAAAACAAGACAACAAAACAAGACACAGGGATCAAAACAAGGTAAATAAATAATCAAGCAAAACATCCGTGTCCTAACACCCTTGCTCCGCCTTCCGCCTTTGACTGTGGGTAGGAGCCATAGAAATATTTCTATGGTAGGAGCGCTATTTAAAATTTGGCCGATTTGGTTGGTCCATGCGATCGAATGATTCCTTGATTACGTATGTAAGGTCATGGATTGGGAACTTTTCTTGATATTGTTTGAAGAAGTTGGTTGATGAATTTGGCTGATAAAATTGCAAGATTACACAAACTATTATCCAGCAAATTAGCGATAATCCATTGCTTAACTCATCAAGACCACATGCCTGGTATGTATTTGCAGGGGGGGGGGCTGCTCCATCTCAGTAGCTCAAAAATGACAAGTGAAGATCATCTGACACAAGGCCGTCAAGGCGTGCAGAGAGATTAATTGAGATTAATTGTCAAGGCGTGCAGAGAGATTAATTTAAACTTTTCAAAACCAAAATTTATTAATGCTATGATATTATAAGACAGGCGTAGAATAAAATAATACACCAAACACCCGCGTGAAGAGAATAACCTGGTGAACAGAGGACTTAAGAACTTTATCTTGAGTGCAGTCAGTCCCCCTGAAGCTTCATCATACGATCTCTGCTTCATATAGCTGGCTTCCCTAATTGCCTAGGTATTTCTGTCAATCTGATAGAAATAATTAGTTGTACTGTTATCGAAGCCCATTAGGATTGGCTTGACGCACGCAATACTTTGCGGGCTATTCATGCCACGTTTGAAGCCACTGTACCCTTGGCCCTAGTGGTGACCCGCATGTTTGCTTTTGCGTTTGACCCGCAGATTACATGACCTGCTGGCCTGCAGAATGAAGTCGTCGTCTGGAATATTGAGGTTCTCTGGTGGAGAAATTTCTGACATTTCCCAATGTGCGTAATGGGCTAGCAGATGTTGAAAGAAATAGAAGGGATTAAAGTAAGAGAGATGTTTCAACCCAACGACAACGACTTTTTGTGGAGGGTACTGTGTTGGCACAGGAGGATTGTGATCAAACAAGTGTAACCATTGTAGAAGAGAGCAATTGTTATGCGTTGCAGGTCGTTGGTAATATTTCAAAGCAACACCCCATTGTTGCGCTTGGTCAAGTGATGTTGGAAGAGCGCAAGGCTTCCTGGATGCATTTGTCCATGATAGCTTTTTCGATGTAAGGAGGGCCCACATTTCAGGTTCGCACATGTTTAAGGACATGTTGTATTTAATTGCAGTAGTAGAAGGAGGTAACGTACTACAGTAAAGAGCATCATCATGGAATGTCTCCTTCGTCTTGCAGACATAGGAAGCAACATATTTCAATATCATCGTTCTACCATTGCTGGACTGAACGTCCATAGCAGATTTCAAAGAACATTGTACCGTGTCAATGTACCCACGAACACCTTTGTTACGTGATTCTTTGTCATGTGATAGAAAGATCTGCTGTGAATCATTGACCTGTGTGACAGTGGTAGGCCCATCATGTATTCGCAATGATGACTTGTGTGCCTTTTGGAAAGAGTTGACATGATAGTTGACAATGTAATTGTTTGATGGTATATGTGCATGTAGACGCTGTAAATCAATGTACTAGGGATTTTTCAACCACACTAGTAAATGGATATGTACGGTACCACACTTTTGAAATTCAAAGCGGTAGAAATAGATGTTTATGTTCTTGCGCTTCGTTCGATTAAAAGAGAAGAGATGGTTCCTCCAGTTGGAGTCATTGGAACCACAAAGATTGCCACGGGCAATTTGTTCCAGCACATGCATGAAATGAAAGGTCTCATGACATGCATTAGCGGTAGGGCCATATCCTGTGCATCGAGAAATGGCATCAAGCCATAGAGGCAAAGGAAAAGACCATTCGGAAGGACTGATAGTTATGAAGAGTGAAGGAAGGCCATACTGATGTACAGCATCAACGAGGTATCGGTGTTGCCAATCCCAGTACCCTACAGAGAAAGGTTTATCTTGCAAAGCATAGAATGCAGAACAGAGGGCATCTTGCGTATTATTCAAACGTGATGAGTTTATTGCACCCGTTACCGTCTTGTAAAGCCATCTGTCAAAGACGAACTGAAGCAATTCAAATGAATGAGAGTAATCAAGAACAGAAGAGAGGCATTTCGCTACGAAAGAAATTTTGGAACTTGCAGGATTGTCCCTACCTTCTTGGATACTCTCACACCACGAAGTGAAATGGTACAGATGCGGCCATAACGCACATTCTATACCGGCCCATGCATACACATGGAAGATATTAGGGTGTTTACCGAGTTCAACGAGACAATCTCGTTTATCAACGTATTGCTTGTAAGATGAGTTAGGACTGGCCATGAGATAGTTATATGCGTCAGTACAAATCGCCCTATCCTCATCAGAAAGAAGGGTTGCAATTTTATCTTCAACTGAAGAAGAAGAACATGTCAGTCGTAAAACAGATGATTTCTTCCAATAACCTTTTTCCATTCATTCATATGGACTAGTATGGATGTCAAATGGGCAGAGAGCCCTAACATGGTGCTCCTGCAACCTTACCAAGACAGCAGGTATGGCAGTAACTTGTGGGAGAATACACTTATTCTCTTTACAGTGACATTTAACGGTATTGTTGCACTTCTTATTTTTGTTAGAACTTGGCAGCAATTTCTGGAACATCAAGCTACCACAGTCCTCGCAAAAAGACCAAGACAATGTTTTAACCCACAGCTCTAAACTTTTCTGGGTAAAAGAGGGAGTTATACCATCGTCAGTGCAAGTTAATTGTACCAACGCCATAGATTGGTCATAAAGTTCCTGTCTCCTATGAATGCGTTGTATGTTGTCAGCAATACGTATAGTGGCATTCACTCCTGGGTGTAATAATGTGAAATGCCAACTTTGCCAATAATTTGCAGCTATGTCTGAATTCCAACGGATAGGCATTATGTAGAAAGGAAGAAGACAACAAAGGAATACGTACCGTTACGTCAATAATCGGCAGTAGATAATCACACACAGCAACATATGTTCTGTATGACTCTGTGAAGAAAGACAACAAATTGTGAGAAGAATACGATGAAACTGGGAAGAAAGGTAATGCATTTAGGAACTTGCCGAAAAAGCACGAAAGTTATACAGAAAGAGTGCAATACAACTTTCACAGTAAATGAAAAGCACCGCTATGAGTGAAAGTATTGGTGGAAGAAATGTCTGTAAATGTTGATAAGAGAATTTGTGCAATGAAAAGGGAGCAATGTTTTCAATATGTACTTACCGGAAAATGAAAAGGTGTCAAGCGAATGAGATGGGCATGGTCTATTAACCAGACCCTGGTCTGCTAGGACCTAGGACCCTAGGACCATAGGACCAGGACCCATATTAACCAGACCCTGTAGGAATCCCCATTTATTACTGAATGGAAATAGTCGCGGAAAGCACAACATGACACTGGATGTCGTATCGTACTCTTGGTACGCAGATAGAACAAAGAATTGGTACCAATAACTGAAGTGAAAAAGGAATCGCCATTTTCTATTTCTTTGGCTTGTTGAAAATATCATGACTTAACGTATTTGGTACCCTCGGTACCAGCCCGGGGGGTACATGACTTGCGGATGGACGGGGGTCTGCCGCCCGATTTTCAAAAAGGTACCCTCTTCTAATTACCGAAAGTTACCGTCATACCCACTTTTATGATGAATTTTGGCGGAAAACCACCCATTTTTTTATATTTTTCACCAATTTCTCGATAACCCACCCTTGTTTATGGAAAATCTGCCGAAAAAAGGGACCCTTGTTTAGAGAATTTGGTGCCCAGAAACCCACCCATATGGGCGGCACATACCCGTACCCTCAACATGTTATGTACCCCCCCCCCCGGGGGTACCAGAGCCAACAAAAACAAAGATTACAAAATTTTAAAAGTAAGGAAGGAAGGAGCTCCGCCACTGCTTCATTCTTTTTCCATGTTCCTTTTCCCAATTTTTGTTTCCTTCATTTTCGAGGCGCTGGTACCCAATGTATGTATTTGGTTATCTCGCCCGAGGGGCAAATCACTTTTCAAAATCGCGTACGTGATTTTTGTGATTTTGAAATGACATGATTTTTTTCTGTGATTTTGTTGTGATTTTAGTAATTTCTAGTGATTTTTTCGTTTGATTTTTCAGTAATTTTTAGGTGATTTGTGACTTTTGGTGCTTTCTGTATGTGATTTTTCTGTGATTTTGTGATTTTAGTATGTGATCTTTTTGTGATTTCAAGGGAGGTGTACGAAAAAAATCAGTGAATTGCCCCTCGATCTCGCCACTGGGAAATAATGGGCTTCTTTGGCAATTTTCGCCCCTCCTATTTATCTCTCAGTTCCATTCCAATGATTTGAGGACATTATTCAAAATTTGGGACTCTTGTAACGCTTTTTCAATTTGGAATTAAAGAAAACGACGTATTTTGAGAAATGATATCGATTAACAATACTCACCTTCCCCAAATCAGCAGCTGCTGCTTCCAGTCCTGTTATTCAATGCAGCCACTACTTCTGTGATGTCACAACACATTTTAAATACCATGCCAGTTTTTTCTATCTTGTGTCAGTCCAGACAATCTAATCAGTATTTGGTTTTCCTGTAAGATTTGATATTGATGCTAGCCAAAAATGCCTTTACTGTCTTCATCCTGGTTCAATGATGCAGCTATCTTTTGTCAAAGCCTCCATGAACTGATTCTTACTCAAAGTTGTATTGCATGTTGTACTTTCAACTTAGGCCTATGTCTTTCTTGAAAGTGAAATCCTAATCACACCGAAGCAAGAAATCCTCTGGTCATCACATCAGTCGCATGTCAACCTTTTGAAATTTGAAAATTCGAAATGCTGCCCACTCTTCCCTCCAAACAGAGACCTGCTGTTGGTCTTTTGTACAAAAAGTTCTGCAGCTGATATGGGCCTAGCCTCCTACCTTAACTAGGCCCCTTCCCCAGACAGGCTAGAAGTGGAGTGACACCAAAGTAACTATCTACCCAAGCCGCCGAAGCTTTCTGATCTCTAGCATCATCAGCATTTGTTCAATTTCCAGATTCGTTGATCCAGTAATACGGTTTCACGAAATGCAAACTCTCTTAGGAAAGCCATGCCATTTTGTCCATCCGCCATTTTTGAAAATCTCATCTTGGACGGGGATTCCCAAACAGTCTGGTTAATACATATATCACCGTAGCGCGAGCCTGTAAATCTGAGGCAGATCTGAGGCGCCTGTATATCTGAGGCCTGCCTGTAAATATGAGGTGTCCTGGGAGTAATCAAACACCTAGTGTTATTGTTTCAAGAGCCTTTCAAATTAAACAATACTGTACAGAGACCGCCTATTGTACATACAACATTACTCTTCTGTGATCACAGCTGCCGACCGCTATTTGTCAGGGGGTAGGCTGTTAATAGAAGTACTTCCAACACAAGTCAGTCGTTCTTTGTCTGTTGCACTTTGGAAGTGAAAATGAAACAAAACCGAAACTAAGATTGGGTTCTTAGGTCAGATATTTCTAGATTTGGAAAAGATGTCGCATAAATTTGAAAAAAAATAGGAAACCGAGAAATAAAATGCGACCAAGATAAAAAATAAACTAAACCGATACTATTTCGAGATTTGGGAAAAATGACGCACACATTAAAAAAAGTTAAGAAACCGAGAAATAATATGCGACCAAAATGAAAAATAACTAAACCGATACTAGGAATGGGTTATTAGCTTAGATATTTCGAAATTTTAGAGAGATGTCACACACATTTAATAAAAATTAAGAAACCGAGAAATAATATGCGACCAAAATGAAAAATAAACTAAACCGATACTAGGAATGGGTCATTAGCTTAGATATTTCGAGATTTTAGACAGATGTCACACACATTTAAAAAAATTAAGAAACCGAGAAATAATATGCGATCAAAATGAAAAATAAACTAAACCGATACTAGGAATGGGTCATTAGCTTAGATATTTCGAGATTTTAGAGAGATGTCACACACATTTAAAAAAAATTAAGAAACCGAGAAATAATATGCGACCAAAATGAAAAATAAACTAAACCGATACTAGGAATGGGTTATTAGCTTAGACATTTCGAGATTTGGGAAAGACGTCGCACACATTTAAGAAAAATTAAGAAACCGAGAAATAATATGCGACCAAAATGAAAAATAAACTAAACCGATACTAGGAATGGGTTATTAGCTTAGATATTTCGAGATTTTAGAGAGATGTCACACACATTTAAAAAAAATTAAGAAACCGAGAAATAATATGCGACCAAAATGAAAAATAAACTAAACCGATACTAGGAATGGGTTATTAGCTTAGATATTTCGAGATTTGGGAAAGACGTCGCACACATTTAAAAAAAATTAAGAAACCGAGAAATAATATGATTGATTGATTTTATAATTGATTTGATTGATTTCATAACATTCATACAGGGTAAAACATTCATTTGTACTGTTTTACAATGTACCCTGTAAAAAAATACTTACAAACGAAGAGAAACTATCTAAATTTATATGTAAATCCAAAATAAAACAGGTATTAACAAAGTATATAAAAATTGCAGGTATGATGTAGATATGATATAAGAGAGAATTAGCTAAATGCATGGTTTGCTATGCTTTTTTTGAAAGTTTTCAAAGTCGGGGACAATTTTGATTCTAGGCTGAGGCGATTCCACATTGTCGCACCTTTATATGAGAAGCATTTTTGGCCATTTGCAGATTTTCGCATGGGAATTTCTAAATCAGATCTACAATCCTCGCCAAAACCCTTGTCACAAAACCGGAAAAAGTGGATTCTGAGGATAGTGACCCCCCTTTCCCCCCCAAGTCAATGTTGCTAATACCTGTAACTTTGAGAATATGATACTGCAGGTGTTCTGAGTCACAACAAACAACATTGACTTGGGGGGAGGGGGGGGTTCAGAAAATGTTTCCGCTTAAATAGAAGACATAGTGATTTTTTGGGGGAAAAGCCTGAAAAAGGTAGTTTGTGACAAGAGGTTTTGGTGAGGATTGTAGTATTGCGTAATTCTCTCTTACATGTATCCGAGAGCCTTGAGAACATTTCTGTAAGGTAAGTGGGAGCCAGATCATTGATAGATTTGTGTACCATACTCGAAGTCTCCATTTGAATAATTTCACTAACAGTGTGCCATCCAAGTTTCTTGATGATAGGCTTTGCAGAAGCATCATATCTACTGTTAGTAACTATTCTTGCAGCCCGATTTTGAAGTTTTTGTAGTTCGTTTATTGCTGTGGAGCCACAGCTTCCCCATACAGGGCAGCAATATCTGAAATATGGTTCTACAAGACTTTTATACATGCTTTGTATTGTAAGAAGAGGGAGATACCTCTTGGAGTATTTCAACATCCCTATTCCTCTAGAAACTTTTTTCTTGATGGCAGTAATTTGTTCTTTCCAGTTCAAGTATTGATCAACCATAACTCCCAGATATTTTGCCTCCTTTATGATAGAAACAGTTTCTTCCCCTACATTAAAGAGAGGCTTTACACCTCCTACCTTTTCTATGTCGTTCAAACGCTTCCTACCACCTATCACGAGACTTTGTGTCTTGGTCACATTGAGGGACAATTTGTTTGCGTTAAGCCAAGATTTAAGGTATCCAAGATCCTCGTTGACGCATTCATTTATCAAATGAATTGACTTTGAAGAGAAAGAAAGGCTTGTATCATCCGCGTACATGTTAACATCTGAGTGTCTCAGAGAGAAATGAAGATCATTTACGTATATTATGAAAAGAAGAGGTCCTAGGCAAGAGCCCTGAGGAACTCCAGTCGTTATTGATTCAAGATCTGATAGCTGCCCATTTACCTTACAGCACTGCTTTCTATTGGTTAGATACGAGCGGAACCAGCGTATCTCTTTGTTTTGAACCCCATAATGCTCCAGTTTCTGTATAAGGATGTCATGATTCACCGTATCAAAAGCCTTTTTTAAATCAATAAAAGTGACGGCTGTATATTCACTGTTCTCTAGATTGAGATACCAGTCATTGGTACATTTTAAGAGACAGGTCAGTACGGAATGTAGTAACCTGAAACTAGATTGTTGTGAGAATAGGAGTTTATTAACATTTAGAAAGCCGTAAAATTTATCATAAACCAGTTTTTCAAAAAGGCGAGAGATGACCGGTAAAACAGATATCGGGCGATAGTTTGAATTTTCATCTTCTGAGCCATCCTTGTAGATAGGTGCAACCCTAGCTATCTTCCAATTGTCTGGAAAAATGCCGAGAGACATAGACATGTTAAAGAGCCGACTCAGAGACCCGGCCAAAACAGGCATCCCAACCTTAAGAAAGAAGCTTGAGATACAGTCAAGGCCGGACCCCTGAGAGGTCTTGAATTTTCCCATAGTCTCAATTAGCTGCTTAGGTGTAACAGGTGCAAAGCTAAATGTAGCATTTTGAGGATTTACAATATATTCATCATTCAAAAGGGGATTTCCAGTATCAGGTATATCATTGCTCAATTTTTCTCCAACAGTGCAAAAGAACTGATTCATAGAGTTAGCAATTTCCTTTGAATCAAAAATAGTAATACCATCGACCCTTAAGGATTGGATTGTCGTCGTTTTCGATCGTTTATTTATGAGTTTGTTAATAGTAGACCATGTTTCCTTCACATTACCTTCCGCTTCATGAATTTTGTTTGTGAAATATGTCTTTTTAAGATCGGCATTCATCCTATTTGCTTTATTTCTTACTTGCCTATATGCAGCCATCAGGATTTCAGATTTTGATTTGACTGCAGCAACCTTCAGTTTGTCTCTACTCCTAAGCAAGTCCTTCAGACTGGAAGACAGCCAAGGGCTATATCTTTCAGAAACTCGCTTTTGCATCATGGGGGCATGAGTTTCTATGATTAACGAAAGCATACTAATCCATTTTTCAACTACTACATTAATATCTTCAGAGCAATACAGGATACTGGACCAGTCATAGGCTGAGAGATCCCGAAGGAAAGCTTCCTCATTGAAGTTTTTCATCTGCCTAGTATATATTTGTTTGTGTTTTCGTTCAATACCACCCAGGTGCTTCCTTACTGCATACACTAGATAGTGATCGCTAATGGCAGTCCTGACAACACCGGATTTTGAAATGTTTCTTACATTACTGACAGCAATATGATCTATCAGAGTGGAAGTTTGTCAGTTTCACGTGTCGGCTCTGATATCAGCTGCGTCAGGCCGAAAGATTCGTACATATCTTTGATGTGTCTAGCATTACCTGAATATGTGGGTGCTGAGCCATCAGTTGAGTTAGGATTTACCGAAAGATCACAGTTTGTGTCCCCTAATAGAATCATCTCCTTCCCCTCCAATTCTAAGAAACGCATGACTTGTTCAAGCTTATCAAAAGTGTCTATCGGATCACTGGGAGGCCTATACCACGAGAGAATTACAAAGGGTGCAGCTCTGAGGGGTGTAATCTCGACCCCAATCATTTCCAATGACGTTTTCGGAATATCCTCCCTAACCTTAGATTTGAAACTGTCTCTGCAATAGACAGCTACTCCTCCCCCATGGCGAGTTCTATCAAAGCGTATGAATTTGTACCCATCAATTTTAAATAGATTATCGGGTAATTTGTCATCTATTTTAGTTTCATTTAACGCTAGAAAGTCAATGCCCCGACTTTTGAGTAGATACAAATTACTATATGCTACAAATTACAAATTACAAATTACAAATTACTATATGCGACCAAAATGAAAAATAAACTAAACCGATACTAAGATAGGGTTCTTAGGTTAAATATTTCTAGATTTGGAAAAGATGTCGCATAAATTTGAAAAAAATAGGAAACCGAGAAATAAAATGCGACCAAGATAAAAAATAAACTAAACCGATACTATTTCGAGATTTGGGAAAAATGTCGCACACATTAACAATAATTAAGAAACCGAGAAATAATATGCGACCAAAATGAAAAATAAACTAAACCGATACTAGGAATGGGTCATTAGCTTAGATATTTCGAGATTTTAGACAGATGTCACACACATTTAAAAAAATTAAGAAACCGAGAAATAATATGCGACCAAAATGAAAAATAAACTAAACCGATACTAGGAATGGGTCATTAGTTTAGATATTTCGAGATTTTAGACAGATGTCACACACATTTAAAAAAATTAAGAAACCGAGAAATAATATGCGATCAAAATGAAAAATAAACTAAACCGATACTAGGAATGGGTCATTAGCTTAGATTTTTCGAGATTTTAGAGAGATGTCACACACATTTAAAAAAAAAATTAAGAAACCGAGAAATAATATGCGACCAAATTAAAAAATAAACTAAACCGGTACTAAGATAGGGTTATTAGGTTAGATATTTCGAGATTTGGGAAAGATGTCGCACACATTTAAAAAAATTAAGAAACCGAGAAATAATATGCGACCAAATTAAAAAATAAACTAAACCGATACTAAGTTAGGGTTATTAGGTTAGATATTTCGAGATTTGGGAAAGATGTCGCACACATTTAAAAAAAATTAAGAAACCGAGAAATAATATGCGAGCAAATTGAAAAATAAACTAAACCGATACTAAGATAGGGTTACTAGGTTAGATATTTCGAGATTTGGGAAAGGTGTCGCATATATTTAAAAAAAATTAAGAAACTGAGCAATAATATGCGACCAAAATGAAAAATAACCTAAACCGACACTAAGATAGGGTTATAAGGTTAGATATTTCCACATTTGGGAAATATGTCGCATGAATATGAAAAAATTAAGAAACCAAGCAGTAATGTGCGACCAAAATCAGAAATAACCTTAACCGATACTAAGATAGGGTTATTAGGTTAGATATTTCGAGATTTGGGAAAGGTGTCGCATATATTTAAAAAAAATTAAGAAACTGAGCAATAATATGCGACCAAAATGAAAAATAACCTAAACCGACACTAAGATAGGGTTATAAGGTTAGATATTTCCACATTTGGGAAATATGTCACATGAATATGAAAAAATTAAGAAACCAAGCAGTAATATGCGACCAAAATCAGAAATAACCTTAACCGATACTAAGATAGGGTTATTAGGTTAGATATTTCGAGATTTGGGAAAGATGTCGCATGAATTTGAAAAATTTAAGTAACTGAGAAATAAACAGCGACCAAAATTAAAAATAAACTAAACCGATACTAAGATAGGGTTATTAGGTTAGATATTTCGAGATTTGGGAACGATGTCGAAGACTTGTAAGAAAAATTAAGAAATTAAGAAAAAACCTAATGGAAATATCTAACCCTATCTTAGTATCGGTTTAGTCTATTTTTCATTTTGATCTCATATTTTTTGTCGCTTTCTTAATTTTTTTTAAAAGTCTGCGACATCTTTCCCAAATCTAGAAATATCTTACCTAATAACCCAATCTTACGATCGGTTTAGTTTATTTTTCATTTTGGTCGCATATTATTTCTTGGTTTCTTAACCTTTTTTCAAAAGTCTGCGACATCTTTCCCAAATCTAGAAATATCTTACCTAATTACCCAATCTTACTATCGGTTTAGTTTATTTTTCATTTTGGTCGCATATTATTTCTTGGTTTCTTAATTTTTTTTTAAAAGTCTGCGACATCTTTCCCAAATCTAGAAATATCTTACCTAATAACCCAATCTTACTATCGGTTTAGTTTATTTTTCATTTTGGTCGCATATTATTTCTTGGTTTCTTAATTTTTTTTAAAAGTCTGCGACATCTTTCCAAAATCTAGAAATATCTTACCTAATTACCCAATCTTACTATCGGTTTAGTTTATTTTTCATTTTGGTCGCATATTATTTCTTGGTTTCTTAATTTTTTTTAAAAGTTTTCGACATCTTTCCCAAATCTAGAAATATCTTACCTAATGACCCAATCTTCCTATCGGTTTAGTTTATTTTTCATTTTGGTCGCATATCATTTCTTGGTTTCGTAATTTTTTTTAAAAGTCTGCGACATCTTTCCCAAATCTAGAAATATCTTACCTAATTACCCAATCTTACAATCGGTTTAGTTTATTTTTCATTTTGGTCGCATATTATTTCTTGGTTTCTTAATTTTTTTAAATGTGTGTGACATCTGTCTAAAATCTCGAAATATCTAAGCTAATGACCCATTCCTAGTATCGGTTTAGTTTATTTTTCATTTTGGTCGCTTATTATCTCTCGGTTTCTTAATTTTTTTCAAAAGTCTGCGACATCTTTCCCAAATCTAGAATTATCTAACCTAATAACCCTATCTTACTATCGGTTTAGTTTATTTTTCATTTTGGTCGCATATTATTTCTTGGTTTCTTAATTTTTTTAAATGTGTGCGACATCTTTCGCAAATCTCGAAATATCTAACCTAAGAACCCTATCTTAGTATCGGTTTAGTTTATTTTTCATTTTGGTCGCATATTATTTCTTGGTTTCTTAATTTTTTTAAATGTGTGCGACATCTTTCGCAAATCTCGAAATATCTAACCTAAGAACCCTATCTTAGTATCGGTTTAGTTTATTTTTCATTTTGGTCGCATATTATTTCTCAGTTTCTTAATTTTTTTAAATGTGTGCGACATCTTTCCCAAATCTCGAAATATCTAACCTAAGAACCCAATATTAGTATCGGTTTATTTTAATTGTTCATTTTGGTCCGGGACAGGGTATCATTTTTAGGAATTTGACTTCGGGACAGGGTAGCTTTTTAAACCTTCCAGCGGCACTTTCCTGTTTGGTCGTAGGCCAAGCACCCTGGGGTTCCCATGTCTGTGTCAAGAAACATATATATCTTCACCAGGCCAGTGTTAACGACCATACGTTGATAATTCAAGCATTTAAAACAAGGCACAACAAAATAACAACGTTTTAGTCCTAGAAATGCGAAAATCTTTATTCTTAATTACGAAACAACTTTCAAGTTCCTTGTTGAAAAGTTGAAAAGATTTATGGCAATAGAAAAAGCATTTGAGCAACATGAGTAATTTCTTACGACCGATACCAGTCAAATCCAGGACATGAAAACAAAACGAAACGAAAGTAAATTGGATACTTGTTCTCACGGATTCCCGTACGAAGTTAATTTTCAACCTTTACTATGGATTTCCTCACTGATTTCTTAACGATTTCCTCTCAGAAAGATGTCCATTCCGTGAGAGATTTTGACCCCCGGAAAGGCCTATTGTTTCTTTTGAAGCCAGACCTTGTGTTTCACCTTTGTCTGTCTTACAATAGATTATGACTACTCGTCACTTATGAATAATACGTCTGATCTTGCCGACCTCATATTTACAGGCAAAACCTCAGATATACCGGCGCCTCAGATTTACAGGCTAGCGCTACGGTGGACTCTCGGTTAATATGGGTCCTGGTCCTATGGTCCTAGGGTCCTAGGTCCTAGCAGACCAGGGTCTGGTTAATAGACCATGCCAATGAGATGAAGATTGTAAAAAGAAACCACGAGTTGCGTATGTAAGCGATTCTACGAGAAAGAGTATGAATAACAGTTAACAAGTTATTGAAGTAAAAGTAGACGCCTACAGCAGAATAGGTGAACGTGAAGACGTCACATGTACCACAATAAAGTGTAGCTTCTCATCAAGTTCATGAAGTTTCTCATTCCTATGGTTATATTTAAAGACAATTTTACTGAAAATTATTTCTATTTTCTGTTTCTTTCACAGTTAACGTTTTGTTTCATTGTAGGATTCAAACATGGATTATGAAATTCTTGAACAGAGACCAAACTTCACTTCTTTACGCAACCATGCTAGGAGCTCTACCATCTTTAGTCTGCAAGTTTGGCCAGGTCGAAAACTCAGAGATCTCGGAGATGTCGGAGATCTCAGAGAATTATCTCCGAGTTATTCATCTCCGTGTTTTCGTGTTGGCCCTATATGCATAACTCGAAAACTCAGAGATGTTTGGAAATCTTTTCGAAACTTCTCTAAATTGTCTCTTTCACAATGTTTAAGCCTTTATTCACTAACAGCATGTAAAAGGATTAGTTTCGTGCTGTAAAAACGGCATCTCCGAGTTTTTCATCTCCGAGTTTTCGTGTTGGCCCTATATGCATAACTCAAAAACTCGGAGATGTTTGGAAATCTTTTCGAAACTTCTCTAAATTGTCTCTTTCACACTTTTTAAGCATCTGTTTCACTAAGTTTGACAGTCAGAGATTCGAGTAAAATGGAGCACATGCAGATATTGGAGATAGGATGACATATACAAAGAAGCAGCATTACGAGATTGAATTGTAACAACAATATAACAGCTAGATGTACTGCAACGTTTATAATCTTAATGTACCGTAATGAGGGCAGCAGAAAGCAATAATAATTGGTGAACTTGAAACAAATAAGATACTCGCTCTATTGTGCTCTTAAAATTAAACAGAAAAACAAAGCCTCTTTCTGGCATCATTTTGTTTACCTCAGTTTGGCATAGTATCAATCAAATTTATGCTTGACATATATGTCTATGGCACGCGAAAATCACAAAAACCTGATAAACCTAGTTTATCACCGATAAACTAGGATTATCACTTTGATAAATTAGGTTTATCGCGATAAACTAGGTTTATCAACTGAATAACTGGGATTATCAACATTTTTTTGATAAACTGGGTTGATCAAAGCGATAAACTCAATTTATCAACGACAAATTTGATAAAGTAGGATTATCAACTGATAAAGTAGGTTTATCGAAATTCCATTGTTTATGATGCGTGCCATACAGTCCCGCTACCCGCGTGTAATGGACAATCAAATATAATATGTGTTGGCGCGTTTATTGCAATCAGATCAGAACCCAAAAATGCCTTTACCGCCAAGGCACCAACGTTCGTCTCTGGCCACTGTAGACACAGTTTAGCAACGAGTAAAGCGGACGCTATTGAACATTAAAGTTCATTGTCAGTTAGTATCATCCAGCCGAGCAGATCTTAATGATATTCGCAAGCAACTTCAAGATTTGTTGAAGAACTTGGACCGCGTGAGACCTATGCTTGACGAACATGTGTTTGATGCCACACGAGAGTCGATCATTGCAATATCAGAACGCGTCGAGACCGAACTGGGCCGAAGAGATCCTTCTATGAATGAGGTTCAACAAGCAAATGAGGGGCAGTCATCTCATATGCAACCCACCTCTGGCTCTGACCCTTCAACTGAATCAGAGTCTAGGCCTAGGCCAAACTTGCCAAGGGCAAGTTCATCAGCCCCAAGGCCCAAAGGTGGAGCCCCAAAATCTGACATTAACAAGGAAACGTTGGAGAGACTTTTGTCGCTGGGCTTAACTGTGAACCACATTGCCACTGCTGGGCTTCTTGGTGGGAAGGTTCACCCTAACACCATTCACAATTTCATGAAGAGGAATGGCATGCAAAGAGTACGAGAACGATATTCAGTGATAAGTGACGAAGATTTAAAGAGAGTCGTTGAGGAGCTCAACAGGCAGTACCCAAACTTGGGATCCGCTGAAGTGCTGAGTCTGCTAAGATCGAGAAATCCCCCCTGATCATTCAACGGGACCGCTGCCGAAAGATATTGGCCGAGGTTGACCCGATCGGAACGGCATGCCGATGGGCACAAGCAATAAAGCGACGACAACATTCAGTCCCAACACCAAATTCATTATGGCACAGTGATAGTAATCATGCCCTCATAAGGTCAGCGTTTTTCAGTTACACATATTTCCTCAGCCATTTAAACGCCGAGGGGCAAATCACTCCAAAAGTAATGTATTGTATATATACACAAGATTTATGTGAAACCTTTCACATTTTTCAAAGATTTTTGAGATTTTTGCAGGGACACTGAAAGATTTCTAGGGATGTCAAGGACTCTTAGGATTTTCAAAGCCTCAGTCTTTGGGATTTTCAAAATTTGCAAAGACTAACAAAATTTTGCAACATTTTTGAGGATTTAAATGATTTGTGAGATTCTCAAAGAAATGGAAGTGATTTGTTTGAGAATCTGTATATAAAAATCTGGAAGTTTTTGAGACAATGAAGATTTCCTGAATTTTGTTTGGGATTTCTAAGATTCTGCGAAGATTCTTGAATTTTTTGAGATTCTGAAGCTTTTGGGATTTATGGGATCCTCAAAGATTTTTGAGGATTTTTTACAATAATAGTGTACAAGATTTTTGAATTGATTTGCCCCTGGATAAAAGCCCCATAAAACCTTTAGAAAATTCATGTTTTCTTTGCTTAAAGATTTACTTCAAATGCAGTTTCCAGCTGCATAACTGTCTTTTTTGGACCTACAGTACTCTGGTTTTTCTCTCAAATATCAACCCTTGAATATTTCAAAACAAGATTTTTCTAACATTTCCAATGATGTTAGACAGTACTTACGTATATACCTACCCATTAATATGGAAGAGGATAGGAAACAAGTTAAAATAAAGTAATACTGTTAAGGAATTCTTTTGTCAATATTAAGTCGTTTCTTATCAAATTATGTTTTCTCAGTACTGGAGTTCCTTATTTTTTTTGTTAGAGTCAAGTTCCTTATAACAAAATACAGTATGTGTATGTGTGTTAGCTGCCCAGATGAACATTCATTTAGCAATTTTCCTTTGTGCCCACTTTTAGGAAAACATTTGATAGAAAACTACCCGCCTCAACTTTGCCGATTTCAGTCCTTTCCATGGGAAAAATCGGTTAAAACTTCAGGAGATATTTTGGTGCAAAGCCCATCCAGATGGGCAGTGGCAGAACCAAACCAAAGTAGTGAGCGGGTAAAAGTCTACAATTTTTGAAATTGGAATGAGGGTAAAAAGGCACACCCAGACATTGAATTTATTACCGTTTTCAATCACAATTTTAGCTACATATATACTGTACATTTTTGAAGTGGGGGTGTATTTTTACCCCCCTCATACTTCCCCCAGCTCACCATTGCATGTGGATGGCCAGTAAAACAAACTGCCAAAGATGGTGCTATTACAGGGTTATGCCATGGCTGCGGCTGGAAGCATTTGAAGTGGTACAGGGAAGATCTTCCCCATACACTACAAAGAATGCAGACTGGGTGGATGGCACATACCCTTGACATGTTTTTACCCCTGGCGTCATTTTTCCAAATTCCTTGGAGCTATACCAAGTTAAGAATAAGGCATGAAACATGTTTTTACACAAAAAAGATGGAAAAGAGTAATAAAATGGGTGTTTTTCACAGACTCTATCATACCCCATACTTTTCGTTTCAGGTGGAACATAGTTGTTCATGGAGGCATTGATGGTTATTCACGCCTGATACCCTACCTTGGAGTTGCCACTAACAACTTGGCAAGCACAGCACTTACATTCCTTTTCTCAGGTGTACGTCAGTTTGGAATTCCCAGCAGACTCAGAGTTGACGGTGGTAATGAATTTGAGCATGTCAAAAATTTCATGAACATTGTCAATGGCAATAACAGAAACAGCGCGATTTCCGGAAAATCTGTCCACAATCAGAGAATAGAAAGACTGTGGAGGGATGTGTATGCTAAGGTGCTGGACAAGTACTATAAGTTATTCAAACATATGGAGGATAGCTCAGTATTGGAGATTACAGATGTTGTGATGATGTACTGCTTGCATCATGTTTTTGTCCCACGCATACAAAGAGATATAGCGCAGTGGATGGCAGCCCACAATAACCACAAGGTACGCACTGAGAGAAACAGATCACCATTGCAGATATGGTTTTCAGCAAATCTCCAGGCATCAGACCAGAACAACACTGCCATGAACAACATTTTCCGGAGACAGCAATCTGAAACAGAGGCTCAAATCACTGAATTTATTGAGAATGCAAACCTTGAGGAGCCAGATGACATTGCAGTTGTGATTCCGAGGGTACCACAGCCATTGACTGGAGCTCAGCATGCAGCTTTGGTAAGGAATGTCGACACATTAGCAGCATCAGAAAGCAATGGTCTTGATATCTATGGCAGAGTTTACCAATTTGTACAGCAGTGCATCAATAATTGATTTTGGAATAATTATCAGACAACTGAAGCTATCAGACAATTCAGTCTGCTCCAAAAACGCTTTTGAATGGATATCACCCTACTGTATGTAGTGAAACCTTTTTTTCAATGTATATAATTGCTTTTACACTCATTGGGTAAAGAAACAGCTTATGTTATAAGAAACGGTAGGTAGAACTTTTAAAACTTGCAAAATCACCCTACACCTAGAGAAAAAGCTAAGAAACTTTGTATCATTATCATTTGCAGTGTTCATTTCTTACTCACTCAAAACACTTTTGACAATAAATACTGTACCACCTGTACAATATCACCATTTGCTACTCTACACCTGTGACATGCATATTGCAGTCTTTCAGCATATATCTTGCAAACTTAAATTTGTCTGGAACTTTGGAAGAGAGAATCAATATATACTGTATATGTACCAGATTTATATACTGTAGATTGGGGTGAAGTTTAAACTTAGTTAATGTGAGTGTGTGAATTCTGTCAACACTTGTCTTAAAGCCTACTAGGGCACATTCAAAGCCCTTTTAAACAATTCATTGTTGAAAAGTTTTAGATTTAAGATAAAAATTGGAAACTTTGGAAGCAATGTACCTATAGCCTGTGTTCCAGACCCAAAAGGTAATGGGTCTGTGTAATCATCACAGATGCCCTGTTCAGCAGTTGAGTTGGATTGTTTCAGAAATTTGAATTATTAAATACCAATTTTGGTATCTAAAAGAAACTGTTTTCACATCAAAAGAAAATTCCCCATTCTACAATTTGATCATTATCAAGTTCGGTTGCATCATTTGAATGCAATTGGTAACAGCAAATGATTTTGAGATCATATTGCAGAAAATGGATGATTTGTTTCTCCTTGCTTGAATTGCTAAATTACATCTAATGCATTGTGCAGCACACAGCACGGAGCCTTTTCACTCATAAGTCTGAAAGTTGCCATGTTAAGCATAATTAAGAAATGCATATTAATTTTCCCAGAATCTGGGGATAAACTCTTGAACAAGGAATCTGTAACAGTTACACACAAACCTTTCCTTTTAGGGACTGGATTCTGGGACATAGGCTATGTGTTGTAGTCAAATACTTTTGATAAAAAGTTTAAAATCAAAGAGATTAGACAAGAGGAAAAACACGTTACTTGTCTGCAAATCAACAGGAAGCCTTTTCACCTCAAAACACAATCAATACAAGGCTAACATCAAAACGAGGTTAACATGGGTCATAGGACCCAATGAACAACAATATAAAAATGCTAACTACAACACTATGTACAACCTTTGAAGAAATGTAGATTCATTTTGACAACTGTAGCATAGAATTTGTTGCAATGGTGATCCAAACAGGATTTGGTGCTGTCATTTTGGAATTTGTTTTGTTCAAGATGATAAAAATGATGGAAAAAGGTCACCTACTGCAGTTACTCAACTCATTGCTGCTGAAGTAAGAAGCAAAAAAGTATAATATACAAAGTATTGAACAATTAAGATGCAAGATGATACACACATAGACATGATTTCATAAATTTTTTGCCGATATGAACCTGACAAATTTTGTCATCTTTACCACTTGATTTGTCAACGATCAATTTATATTGCAAAATGTAGCATATTTGGAGCAGTGAATTGAATGTTAGCCAATATGACCTCGTTGCACCACTTTACATTTCTAGTGTGAATTGATGTATGTATTCCTTCTTAATAACCCTTCCGACTAAAGTGCTGTTTAATTCTTATATCTTAAAGTTCATTTTATGACATGTTCTATGACATTATAAAATTTTATATTATAACAACTGAAAAAGACACTACAAAAAATTGCTTTGAAAACACATTGATTTCTTGAAACACAACAGATTTCTTCAAATTATGTTACAGTATGTTAAATGGTAAACATAAGAACAAACTGAACTAAGTCTCTAATACTCTCAATAACTTAGTTTGCACAATCTTGAAAGGTTGATGTCCCAATATCCACTATAGAACTATATACATACATAAAAATCAAAAACTTTAAGACAAAATTTTGGACAAAATCTTTGTCCAAAAGTTTAATAGACTATTTAGCTATTCTACAAAGGTGCCTGGATCAAGTGATACACTTGTGAGTGGCCGTTGATCTTCTATCACAATTGTCCACATTCAAATATTCCATAAACTGTATCAAAATGTCATTTGACTTGGATACTTTCATAGAATAGGTAGACATCTATTGTCCAAAATCTGGTGATTTCCAAGATTTTTGTGTCCCAAGTGTTATATTCATTGAAAATTTAAGCAATGAAACGTAACATAAAAAGTTAATTAATCATGATTGTTTTGCCATTGGTGTTCAAGTTTCATCATTCCAAAGTGTTCAGTTTAATGTAAATACGCATGCTAATGCTACAACAATCTGGAAGAACCAACAACTTTCATAGTCCTAAGCTGCTTGATTTGAATCCAACCTCCGTTACATCAATTGATCCTCTTACAAGGATACTTGTGGCGGCAGTACTTATCCTTTGATAGATGTTTGAACTATCCTGATCCCTGGGGATCAAGTGAAACTGGCTCCTTTAACCATAGCCGTAAAAGGAAATTTTGAATCCCTCTCATTCTGAATCAAGTGCGGATCTTCTAAGCAAACAGTTACTTTCCGGTGGAGAACTAACAAAATAAACCTCTATGGCAACTAAAATATACAGTAAAAGCTCTATTGAGCCCCTAGGTGGCTTATTTAATTTTGGACACTCCAGATGGGGCTTACAAGAGAGGAGGCTTATTCATAAAATCAAATGACAAGGATATACATTATATGATAGCTTTTCAGTTCTTTTACCCCATATTTTGCAGATTCTGCATACAATTAAATGAGTCCAATACATCAATGCGACACATTCTCCATCCCATATGCTGTTAAAACTAAAGTGGAAGATCTTCTACAAAAAAATACTTTATTGACAATCATTGATAATTTCTGGAATCTGATATAAGTAGGGGGGGGCTCATTTAAATTTCTGCTCAGAGGGGAGGAGCTTATTAGAGTGGGGGGACTTAATAGGGAGGGGGCTTAATGGAGCTTTTATGGTATATGCATTGTCCTGAAGTTTGATGAGATTTGCCCAAAAAGAACAATAAATTGTCACTCAAATTTTCAATCCCTTCTACAATGAAAAACGGAGCCAAATGAAACAAAGTGCTACAACCAAGCTTTGGGATGAAAATTTTATTTCCAGTTGTGGCCAAAAGTTTAAGACCACGTTTTCGTCAGCAACGTTCCTTGACGTAACAAAAAAAGCCCTGGCGCTCAGCCTATTTTACTCTCTTAGGGTTTGTTTAGATCAACTGTCCATGTAGATTCTGAATTTTGATGTTGTTTTTTTTTAATTTCTGCACCATTTTTCTATGACATCACAATAAGGTATACATAGAAACTCTCAGAAATTTGTTGTTTTCTGTCGATAAGGGGTGTGACCCAAAAATTGAGTTACTAAGCTGTATTTTACATCAATCTATGCACAGTTAATTTCTATGATTTGTTTGCAAAGTATTAAACCTTACAAACAATGTTGATTCCAGGGAAAGTGGTAGTGGAGAGCCTTTAGTTGTAAGTAACAAATTGTATAGTTATTCTAATTTACATTCAATTCCTTTTTAATTCAAATTATCAAATTTCAAGGGCTCTTACATCACAATGACAGGACTCTTTTCACGGTGGTCTTAAACTTTTGGCCAGAGCCTTGGATTGAAGGCTCCCCACTACCATTTTCCCTGCAGCAATATTTACGTAAGTTTTTGATATTTTGCAAACAAATCACAGAAGTGAACTGGGCATAGATAGATGTAAAATCCAGCTTAGTAACACCACCTTTGGGTCACACCCCTTGTCAGCAGAGCCACTACAATTTCCAAGAATTTCTAGAGATTTCATTGTAATGTCATAGCAAAATAGTGCAGAAATTCAAAAAAACGACATCAAAATTCAAAATCTACATTGGAAAGTTTATCCAAACAAACCCTAAGAGAGTAAAATAGGCAGAGTACCAGGGCTCTATTTGTAACGCCAAGGAACGCTGTTGATATAATTGTGGTCTTTAACTTTGGCCACAACTGTAATTGCCATATAAAAGTGTCCAAAAAGCCCATAATAGTTATAATAATGGTTATAGTAATAAAGTTATATGTTATAGTAGCTATAGTTATTATAACTATAGCAGTAACAATATGCTCATAGGCTGATGGTTTGTTTGTCCAAATCATGTCAAATCTTGCCCATAGCTGGACACTGCTGAATACTCTTTTCATAACAGATCTGAAAAATTCATATGTTAAGAAGAATCTTGATAAATGCAGTGATCTTGAGCATGTATTTAATAGCATGCTTTCTGCATCCGATACACCATTGAAGTCCACCAGGATAGAATCTGTCATCAAATCACTACCTGTGACAAACTGCATGAAGTTTGCAACCTCACTTGAACTAGCAGACAGCAGGAAAGACTCCAAGAACCCGCGAACATTTTCTTCCAGAGCATTTTCATAGGGTGCTTCAGACATCTGGTACTTCAAAATTTTGACAACATTCTGGCCTGTTGGGACCATTGTCATGATAAGGTTTGCAATGTCCTCTTCCTTTGTTGCACTGAATATTTTCATTGCAAATTTGTTGCTTGCAACATTCAAATTGTGCAGGTAATAATGCGGCTTGATGATGAGGATATACTGAGCAAGGGATGACAGAACCTGATGCGCACATTCTTTGGTTGATGGCAGAACTGCAATTCCAAAATTGCCCAGGAATGCTGCAAGATTTACCTTTGTTTCCTCATTGATAGATTCAGCTGTTATTGCTCTCTCCAATAATGATTTGTCACCAGTGTCCAGGCAGCTTATAAAACTATCAAGGCAGTACTTGGTAGATGGGAGTCTTCCTGTAAAGACTGTAAACAGAGCTGCTGGAGTGATGTACGTTGGTAGATAGCCCGTCAAAATAAACCCATGCAGAATGATGCGACCAACAGCACCAACTTCATCTAGGGAGAGGACATTGCATGGGTCTATTGAAAAATATTTTCTGTCTGCACCAGCAAGAGCTGATATGAACTGCTGCCAAAAGATCGAGAAAAATTCCCTGGTCAAGCCATCTAAGTCCTCACCATTTTCCCCTTCAAAGCTCACATAAACACGACATGACAAGATTGATCCATCCATGTATTGACTCATGGCATCTTTCACAATATTTTCACGCCGAACAAGGATCTGCTGCACTGTAGTAAGAGAGGAACAAATATCTTTACGAAGTTGCTCAATCGGTATGTGGAAATCAGCATCACTACCTTGGTCAATATGTTGTTCTGTCATAACATCCTCTTCTTCTTGAACATGGATGCCAAGATATGCATCAATGTCGGTGGTAACGATGAGAGGGGGCTTAGACTTTATGTTCCATTGGGCTAGAGTCAAGTTGCTATGTTTTGGCAGATGGGAATCAGCACCTTTGTATATTAAGAGGAACTCAGAATCAAGGCTTATCGTCTGTTGTACTGCTTGGTAAACTTGCTGTGGGGTGTTACTTTCAGGAAACAAATACTTATCAACCTCACCTTCAAATTCAACTTGCAGCTCAACTGTCCTTTCAATGGCCTGATGTCCTCCAGAAGAAGGTGCAATATCAGCAACTCCATTGTTTAATGCCAAGGCTACAGGTACAGTCCTCTCCTCCCCTGGGGTGCTAATAGGTGAACCTCCATTGGTTAAATCCTCAGCAGGCTCTGAATTGTAGGTTTGCGGTGCAATATCACCATGCAGGATTGAAGAGGGCAAATCATGTGCGCTTGCCATGGCTATGTTGGGATGAACTGTTGTTGCATCGTTATTTCCTGATCCTGAACTTGAAGGTCTCACCTCAGTAACAGCAGAAGAGGTTATCTCTCTGTCAGCTCAGTGAGACATCACATGTTGGGGTGAATTATCTGCTGAGCAAACCACCAAGATCCCTTGATATTTCAACTCCCTGAGTTCTGCTGGTGTGGAAACATGGATCTCGTCCAATTGCCTAGTACGCAGCACTCTATGCAGCTTGAATGGTTGATTTTGCAGCATTGGGCACATCTCTAAAATCAATTCTTTGAACTGATTGGCACTTAAGTGTATCGATACAGTTGCATTCTTAGGCTTCTTCTCTGCTGAATCGAAGCAAGCTTGTGGGAATCCTGCAATTGAAGTGTAACAAAATTAAACTTACATATATATATACAGAAGAAAATAGAGCAACAGATAGGGCAAGGACTGCTGAAGAAAACAAAGGACAGGAAGGTGGTGAAAGACATGATTGCCCACATCTTAAAAGGCATGGCACAGAGAGAGAACGTCACAGATCAAATTTAAACCTTCATTGCCATAACATACCCCCCCCCCAACCCCCCCCCAATTCTTTCAGCCATTGTTTGTTTGTTTTAACTAGAATGCTGATATTTGCAGAACTGTTGTCTAATAAATATGTTTTTCATGAAAAATTAAGGATTTGGACCAGTATGGAAAATTTCTATAAGATAATCAAATATGAGTACTGCAGGTATTGTATCTTACCAGTTTTTTCAAGATAGATAACAATCTTCATGTTTATTGCATATGCCCTGCCCTTCAGTGAACATTTCAAAACAAAGCTTTTGACGTCTTTAGCATGAGAGGAGACAAGTGAATGTAAAGTAAAACTATGCTATGGATATACTTTTCTACAATACAAAAAGTTTCTTTGGCTATAGTTCCAGTACTGGTGTGACTTAAATTTTTGGCAATGAGAACTCAAACAGTTTTATTAAAATGTATGGAATGACGCAAGGGGGTGTATCTAAATCCCCCAAAATCCTATTGTTTTGAAAAATCACTCAAAGTTTATATGTGCTGATCTTTTGTCAGTTTAGCAAGGAAGGGTGCTACTATGGTTATTTGATGCAATTTGAGGGCTTCATCAACTTTGCAGCCTTACAAACTTCGAAAATTACCACAACAGTTGAGTTTCACCTAAATTTGAGCATTATGGGCGCAGGAAAAGCCAGATGTGTTTCCAGTGTGGGAAGTTCGTTTTTGTTACGCCAAAGGTTTACGCCACGCCAATTGTCTAAAGACAATAGACCTATTGTTCTCCTATTGTTCTTGGTGTTGCCCCATTCCAGCGTGGATGCGTTTCTTGCGTTGTCAAGAATTTCAAAACTAAAAGTCACATATGCCATGTACATTTTTTAAAGTCCATTCCTGGTTTCCCTGCTAGTAACGTTTCCCTACTCAATAGGCTACTGAGGCCCTGATAATGTTTAGACCCACACAGGGCAAAGATTTGGTAAGCTGCTGTTTTGACCACTGTTGATGTTACAACAGATTTCTAAGGAAAAGCGAGTAAAAATATTTTAACTTAGAAATAATAATGGTTGGCAAGGAAATGAGGTCTACTTCCAGGAAGCAAACCTTTCTGCGAGTCATGACATATGCACTTCAACAAGAATATCAATTATATTTGTGATTGGACCCATGCAGGGCGACAGTGGCAGTGCTTAAGGCCTAGGCCTCTACCCATATCACATGCACATTTTTTGTGTGCAATTTTGTTTGCGATGAGACCCATGCAAATATGCCAAAATATGCCAGCCAACTCCTCCATGTCATGATTCGGAAAAAGAAACTGATTAGAGTATAGAACAATTGTTACCATATCCACTGTCCATGTGCTGCTTTATTGTTCCATTCTCCACGTACTCTGCTGGTCTTTTGAAGCGTGGCAATGCACAAGCATCCGGAAGATGATACAACTTCATCTGCACGGACCTTGCTTTTGGACCTGGCTTGCCACTTGCTTTCCTTTTCCGGTTTTTTCGATGATACTGCATATGGCGAAGGGAATCAACGCCAGATATGGCGTCCGAAAGTAAAGTTTGAAAAGCGTCATCATCGTCGTCAAAGCCGCTCGTCATGATATCACCTTCCATGCTCATTCGCTCTCAAAGAAATGGTTTAGATTTGAGCGCCAAAATCATACACGTGCACCGTCGGAGTGCCCGCGCACCTGCGTGTAAAGCGCGTCTTGTTAACGAACAATGGATACGGGATAATCTCATAAACAATGGAATTTCGATAAACCAACTTTATCAGTTGATAATCCTACTTTATCAAATTTGTCGTTGATAAATTGAGTTTATGACTTTGATAAACCCAGTTTATCAAAAAAATGTTGATAATCCCAGTTTATCAGTTGATAAACCTAGTTTATTGCGATAAACCTAATTTATCAAAGTGATAATCCTAGTTTATCGGTGATAAACTAGGTTTATCAGGTTTTTGTGATTTTCGCGTGCCATATATGTCTTTTAATTATTGCTTTCTGCTGCTCTCATTACGATATATGAAGATTATAAACGTTGCAGTAGATTTAGCTGTTATATTGTTGTTACGATTCAATCTCGTAATGCTGCTTCTTTGTATATGTCATCCTATCTCCAATATCTGCATGTGCTCCATTTTACTTGAATCTCTGACTGTCAAACTTAGTGAAACAAATGCTTAAAAAGTGTGAAAGAGACAATTTAGAGAATTTTCGAAAAGATTTCCAAACATCTCCGAGTTTTCGAGTTATGCATATAGGGCCAAAACGAAAACTCGGAGATGAAAAACTCAGAGATACCGGTTTTACAACACGAAACTAATCCTTTTACATGTTGTAAGTGAATAAAGGCTTAAACAGTGTGAATGAGTCAATTTAGAAAAGTTTTGAAAAGATTTCCAAATATCTCCGAGTTTTCGAGTTATGCATATAGGGCCAACACGAAAACTCGGAGATGAAAAACTCGGAGATACCGGTTTTACAACACGAAACTAATCCTTTTACATGCTGTTAGTGAATAAAGGCTTAAACAGTGTGAAATAGACAATTTAGAGAAGTTTCGAAAAGATTTCCAAACATCTCCGAGTTTTCGAGTTATGCACATAGGGCCAACACGAAAACTCGGAGATGAATAACTCGGAGATAATTCTCCGAGATCTCCGACATCTCCGAGATCTCCGAGTTTTTGACCTGGCCCTGCAAGTTTTGCTTTCTCGATTGAATGTTAAAACTGCTACACTACATTCTCTTGGCAGAAGTGTTGTTAAAGATAACTGGATTACAACTACAGCATAAATAACTACTAGAGATCACCACTAGACCTCTAACTCCGCTACTGGATGTTACTACAATGCTACTTCAATGTTACAATACTGGAGGCAAGTAGACATTTCATACAAAATGTACTGCATTATTGAACGGTAATATCTTTTGGGATATGATCATTTTCAAGGCCTCCAACAAATTGGTAAAATCCTAAGCTAAATAATTCCTGATGAATACCTAAGAATTAAAAATATCAGTCTGCAGTTTCTTGTGAGTTTATCATGCCGCTTACGTTATTTCTGGCAGTTTATTCTCAGTCCTCAATTTCTTTCTCATTTTTCACATGTAGGTTCCCACTGGACTCAAAGTTTTAAATAGGTCAATGGAATGATTTAAGTTCCATCTTGTTGTTACAGAACTTGGACAGACATTGTGATGTCCATGAGCAATGGCAGCCGAGTGGTTAAAGACCCATGACTGTCCAGCAGCCTTTGCGCGCCTTTGTTTTTGTTTACAAAAATTGATGGACTGATAACAATTAACCTAATTTATCATTCATCAAGCGAGACCCACACAGAATTGTCAATATTGATAACTACGACGATGTAGTAAGTCTACCGTTCTTTCAACCGCCAAACGGTTATTCATCATGCTGCATGTAAGCTCCTATAGTGTCCTGAACACCATTGAACTGACACTAGATACAACAACAACGCAGTTATTGTACTGGAGGTTCAGGACGTAAGAAGATGCTTACTTGCAGCGTTCTCCTGGCTTCTTTGCTTGGACGGAAAACATGAAATCGCAAGGCAGAGAAGATCAAGAATTATCTCTAGATCTCGCTCCAGGATCGGCACAGCTCTGAAGTGGACATCGAAGGAATAACTATGGGGCTTTGTTTCTTGGATCTTTTGACGAAGAAGACCAACAGACCAGCTTAGATCCGTAAATTTTGGCCTACGAATCTCTTTCTTCTACGGGAGCCAGCTCATCCAAAACATGAGGTACAGTTCCTTCATTATTTCCTCGCAATTTGATTTTCAGGCTTTTAGATGCTATTCCTTGTTGAGTTTAATGTTTGATCGTAAAGGTAATTCAGTCTCCAATGTCTGTTTGTCTGCAAATAATCAAGATTTCCTCTCCTTTTCTTGGGTTTCTTCCTGTCTACTTTGGCCTATAATTATTGCCTCCAATTTGCGTAGCTCTGACCATCCAGAGCGAAAATACATGCTTAAATGCATTGTTTATGGACTAAGGAAGCCATTGATATAATTTGTCGTCCATTTAAGTTATTTTAATCAAAGATTAACACGGATTACGAATACAGCTATTTTCTGTATACAGAAATTAATGGAAGCTGTGGGGAAGAGTATTCGGGGCCCGCAAAGGATGCTGGTCAGTCATGGGTCTTTAAGGCGTCTCATTCGTAAGCCAGAGGTCAGAACGGCCGTAGGTTCAAATGAATGTTTTTGTTGTGTATACAGAATCCAGCAATTCAAGTGGCAAAGATGACAAGGAAAATGATGATGATGATGTGTTACTACTTGCCCCTACATATCAGCCAAAGTGTCCAAGAAAGGAGAGAGAAGGATGTGGGTATGCAGAGCCTGAAAAGGAATACAATGAGTATATTTCTTTACTAGATGACAATGAGTTTGGAGATGCTTTGGATGAAGATGCAGATTTTCTTGCTGCAATTGAAGCAAGTTTATCAGAGTATGAATCTGTACAACAGGGAGGAAAAGAGAAAATTGTTGAAACTGCAGAAACCTGTCATGGGCTTGTTGATAGCTTCGTAAAAGATACAATGGAGATGCCATCAAATGATGATGGAAACCAATTTGTCAACATTATAGTCAGGAGAAAGTTTATTTACGAAAGCACAGCGAGGGCCATTCAGAGGAAAAGCTTCTCATTCTTTAAACCATTCATATGAAGTGTAATCAAGGCCAAAATCAAACCTTGATTGTGAAGAGACAATTGTGCACTTTCCAATCATGCACTTTCCAATTGTGCACTTTGAATTCAATTCACTTTTCATTCATGCACTCATAAAGATAATTGTGTACTTGAAAGACATTCTTGCACTTTCTAATCATACACTGTCTAATCTTACAGTACTTAGTAATCTTACACCAAGTGCAACCATAATGCAAAATTCCGAAATCACTCAACCCCTAAGTGAAACATAGCGCGCTTATAAAGTTGACGTTTGCCTTAAGCGCGCTTGCTAATTGTCATCAGTCTGCCGGCAAATTAGGAAACCCGAAACCGGCGTTAAATTTTTGCATAAGATCGGAAAAGGATTGATGAAAGGTAATGAAACATTGCACTGATGCACAGGTTCTTTGCAGTTTTTGAAGATCTCGATTGTACCTATACATAATTAAATGCCAAATTTATTCCTTGCCCTTTGTGGCATATCTTTCCATCTTTATGATCTCACCAGATGAGTATGATCTTTTTAACAATGATCTCAAAACATGTTGTAACATATTTCTCACTCAAGACAATGTCAAACACATTTATTCGAGCCTAGGGTGGGGGTATGTGTGCACACCCATCCGATTGCACAAAAATGTCTGGGAACTACTGGATTAACTCCAAGTACTAATCTTTGCAAGATGACAAGGATAAACTGACAAAAAGTACTCTCAAGTACGGAATAATAGTTCCCCCCGCTTATTAATTTTTGAAAGATTTTCCAAGCCCCCGCTCTTATTCCAACCCCCCTTTCGTTGATGTTTGGAAAAATGAAATGATAGTAAACATAATTTCTGAATAAACGCAAGAAAAAAGTCTCAAGAAGTGCATTCAACAGAACCAGAGTTTAAAAGTAAAGATACCTGTTTACCTAAAAAAACGACTATTTTCTATTTCTCCAAGCACCGCCTCCGATTATTCCAACCCCCATGTTTATTCGGTACTTGAGAGTAAATAGAGAATCTAAAGACGATGGACCTTTTGGGTCATTCCATTTGAGCACATCCAGACCAAAAAACCAAAGTCCCAGAATTTCTCCCTCTTTTGGCTATGAGTTAAGCAACTTATGGTGATGTCAAGTCTCAAATTTCAGCTTGATATCTCATTCCGTTCTGAAATTATGGACATTTTTCTGTCCGCCTTGGAAGCTAAAAAATGGGCGTGGCCACCAGAAATTAATAAGCGCAAGCCGCGATTGAAACACTTTTTAAATGACAATCAATCATTTTGACCCAGATGAAACAGTGCTACCTGACTAATTCAAGGGTGTAGATTCCAAATCTGCTCTCAGAATACTGCTTAAAGCACCATGAACCTCCCTATGGTGCATTAAAAATGCAATTTTCATGTTTTTCCAGAACCAAAAATATGTGCCATTTTGAGTGAAAATTGCCAAATGCAGCAAAATGATATCAAAATGGCAAGTGGATAATCTAAAAGTATATATTTGAGGGTTTATTTTCAGTGAGTTTCATCTTTTGTATATGTAGGGTTCAGCAGTTATTGACCTCCAAAAATAGGCAAAAATTGCTCATTTTGTGACAATTAGGGCCTGCATTAGGATATATTTGTAAAACTTTTTTCCATTACAAAATTGTTATGCATGCAGATATTGACGAGGAAATATACTCTACATGTATATATTAATAAAGGGGGCATTTCACCCCTAAAAATCTTGTACCCACTTGGCAAAAATCCTTTTATTTTGAAGAAAAATCAATCAAAAATCCCTAAAAATCCTTTGTACTCAGAAGGTCTTGTATACTCTTGTACCAGTGAAATTCCCATTGATGTTACTGATCTAGGTAGGCTAGCTGAATTTATTGTATATTGACCTAGCACCTCCTTGATATATCCACCAGAGCAGACCTTAGGCATGTGTTGTAAAATTGTGATCTTCCCAGAAAGTTTCCAGGGCTGTTCATTGCAAACAGCTGTTGCTCCTTTGATCCTTGAATCAAACAGCAGACATGATGTTAGAGCTACAGTAACTCAAATATCATGCCACAAAGAGATTAAGTAATATCTATTCATATCAATGTAGTAATGCAATGGCTCTAGTCATGGTTACTGCTAATGTGATTAGCCACAGGAATTCTACAAGCAAGGTGTTACGATATTGGGAAGATTAGTGACCTTGCAAATTGCCAGAAACTTGATATTGCTTATTGCTATGATGTCATGAAAGTTTCTAATATATGACATAATCTCCAGTAATGTAATGGTTTATCTTTGGTCTTTCAATTATGTAATGCCTAAAAGGGGACAGATTGTGCTAATATATAAAGGAGGTTCTTACTGCCTCAGTCAGTTTGAGATCAAGGTGGAAGACAAATGTAGAGGTTATTCAAAGTTGATAGAGCGCTATAGCATGGATCGTAACTGCAATTTCAAAGAACTCCATGGTAGTGGTGAGTGTCACAAATCATGGCTTACAAGGCAAAATGCTTTGGAAAAAGTGTGTGACCTTGAAGAAGAGCTTCAAGAAACACTGTTATGGAGGGCAGGGATGAAAGAAGCGGTTGAGAATCAAGAGCTGATGATTTGTTCACATCATAAAGAATTTTTTGGTTCTGCATTTGAAAAGAAATTTCAAAAATGCTGCAACATATATGGAAAGCACACAAGAGGCAGAAAAGTTGTGAAAGGAGGCCACATGATAACTTTGGAAATGGCAAAGAAATTGAAGCTGGAAGGACATGAAGTTTGCCCAGGCTGGCAGTTCTGTCGAAACTGCTTGAAAACTGCGACAGCTTCAAAAGAAGTTGAGGAAATACAGATGGAAACTGATGACGAATTCCACAAAAGTACAGACTTTGAGAATATGATGGCAAGAGATGCTGCAAGGGAGTCCGTCGATTCAAGTTTTGAAGAACTAGGCATCTCTCCAATCAAGCTTCACGCCATGACAAAGCAAAGAAAGATCGGTCACTTGAAAGATAAATTGGATCGAGCAATGTCTACCATGGAAGAGATGGCATCAACAGCAGCAAACATCGATAAAGAAGATCTGAGAAGGAAAGAACCTCAAGCTTCTGTTTCATCAGAGATAGCAGCCAAAGCAGCTGATCTTGACACCTTGTTGGCTTTAATGAAAGAAAAGATTCAAGTGGCAGACTATAAGACCAAAATCCAGATCCTGACTCTAACCCCTGTTTCCAGGAGCAGAAAAGCAGCTGCACAATTTTTCAATGTGTCAGAGTATGCGGTGCGCACTGCAAGGAACCTGAAGAAGGAAAGAGGAATTCTGTCTATTCCCGATGCAAGAAAGGGTAGAACAATAACCGAGGACACCAAAGCAGCCATTCTCAGTTTCTATCAAGATGATGAATACACTAGACTCATGCCTGGGAAAAAGGATAGTGTAAGCATTGGCAGGAAAGTACATGAACAAAAACGATTGATTTTATGCAACCTCCGTGAGCTTTCGGTGAATTCAAGAGAATCAATCCTCACTGTAAAGTTGGCTTCTCAAAGTTTTGCAGTCTGCGGCCAAAATGGTGTGTGACTGTTAGTTCATCAGGAACACATTCAGTCTGTGTATGCACAAGCCACCAGAACACCCAGCTTCTTGTTCATGCTGCAAATATTGAGAAGACTTACAAGGAACTAATCGAGATGATGGTGTGCAATGTTGAAAACAAGATGTGCATGATTCATCGATGTCCCAATTGTCCTGGAACAGCACCAGTCAAGGATTATCTTGAAGCGGCCTTTGATTCAGTTCAAGAAGATAATGTTACCTTTCAGCAATGGCAAGGGACAGACCGGGCAATGCTCGTTTCACAAACAGCCACGATCGAGGAATTTATCGAACTAGTTCTTGAGGCTCTGAATAAATTAACAAGCCATTCATTTATTGCAAAAAGTCAAGCAAGGTACTTAAAGGAAAAGAAGGGCAACCTCAATGACAAGACATGCATCATCCTTCTAGATTTTGCCGAGAATTACCAGTTTGTTGTCCAAGATGAAATCCAGGGTTTTCATTGGAACAAGCTTGGCAGCACACTTCATCCTGTGGTAGTTTACTACAAAGATGGTGAATCGCTGAAAAGCCTGTCTATCTGCATTATTTCTGATGACATGGAACATGACACATGCTTCGTCTACCAAGTACAGAAGACAGCATTAGAGCTTGTAAGGCATAAGCTACCTCATTTGCAGCATGTGGAATACTTTTCAGATGGCTGTGCTGGGCAGTACAAAAATTTCAAGAACTTCGTAAATGTATGCCACCATGAAAATGATTTTGGTTTATCTGCTGAATGGTCTTTCTTTGCCACAAGTCATGGCAAGTCCCCATGTGATGGTATTGGTGGGACGGTGAAGCGTTTAACTGCTAGATCTAGTTTACAAAGGCCAAAAGGTGATCAGATCCTTTCCACAGACAAAATGTTTGACTTTTGTAGGGAGGAAATTCCTGGTATCAGCTTTATAAAGATTACCAAAGAAGCAATGAAAGATGTAAGAGAAATGCTGAAACTAAGATTTGAATTGGGCAGTACAGTACCAGGTACAAGAAGCTACCACTTTTTTTCACCAATCTCTACACATGAGATTCAGTATAAGAGAGTCAGTGAAGATGAGGAATTTAGTGGCTCTTTTCGCTTTTTGGCTTCGGCAGCAGAGGAAATAGAAAAAGAAATATCTCAAGTGAAGATAATGGATTTTGCTGTGTGCCATTACGATTCTTTCTGGTGGATTGGACTTGTAGAAGACATCAATAGGGAAAGCAAAGATATTATGATGAAATTCATGCACCCACATGGACCAGCTACAAGTTTCTCATGGCCAGCAAGGGATGATGTTTGCTGGGTACCTTTCGACAAATTTGTTTGTAAAATTGGAGCGCCTACCACAGTCACAGGAAGAACATATACCATCAGGAATCAAGACATGACAAAGATCAAGGCATTGGAAACGGAGTAAATTTATTGCATGTGACAGTGCTTAGAAAAAACAGTTTATGAGACTTATTTGTGAACAATGTAATGATTAGTTTAATTTTCAAAAGAATTAAAGAGCTTTATGAATACTCAATCAATTGGCTTTATATACAATATCTATTATGATAAAAATATGTATTCTTATCACATCATACAGTTATTCAACTTCATGAAATTGTTCTACGTCACGATAATTCACTTATATATTGTACAGTAAATGGAGAATCACACCAAACTTGACCATTTTTGCCTATTTTTGGAGGTCAATAACTGCTGAACCCTACATATACAAAAGATGAAACTCACTGAAAATAAACCCTCAAATATATACTTTTAGATTGTCCACTTGCCATTTTGATATCATTTTGCTGCATTGGGCAATTTTCACTCAAAGTGGCGCATATTTTTGGTTCTGGAAAAACATGAAAATTGCATTTTTAATGCACCATAGGGAGGTTCATGGTGCTTTAAGCAGTATTCTGAGAGCAGATTTGGAATCTACACCCTTAAATTAGTCAGGTAGCACTGCTTCATCTGGTTCAAAATGATTGATTGTCAATTAAAAAGTGTTTCAACTGCGGCTTGCGCTAATTAATTTCTGGTGACCACGCCCATTTTTTAGCTTCCAAGGCGGACAGAAAAATGTCCATAATTTCAAAACGGAATAAGATATCAAGCTGAAATTTGAGATTTGACATCACCATAAGTAGCTTAACTCATAGCCAAAAGAAGGAGAAATTCTGGGACTTTGGTTTCTTTTGAGGTATGTCTCTGGATGAACTGGCATGGAATGACCCTTTTAGCTATTCTGAAAAGAATCCGAATTTTCGAATGTAAACAATAATATAGAAGCTCTAACGCCAATCGATCAAGGCTTGCGTATAAAATTGTATAAAAATAACGCCTGATCAAGGCCCTTACACTGAGTTTCAATGCGTTATATTCCAGTTCCAGTCATTTTAGAGGGTGGTTAAGCATCGCTCATGATTATCCACGACAGAAGTCATTTTGAAAAGTCCCAAGCATAAATGGAAGTACATAGAAATTATCCAGGGGGTAAAAGAAGAGTAAAGTTTTCCAGGGTATGTGACATCCATTTTCCAGGGGAATAGTAAACGTTGGAAATCCGCATATAGTTTCTCTTCACCCCCCCCGGAATTCCAAGGTGTTGAGAACCTGACAGCTTGTATTCCATATAACAAGTACAGAAAAAATTTCCAAGGTGTCTGCATATGTGATTTCTGGGGGCCCATGACTAGAAATAAAAATCCAGGGGTGCAATTTGGCCTACTCACTGGATTTTCCAGGGTGAAAATCAAGGAAATCTGGGTATGATTTCTCCTAACCCCCCTGGAATTCCAGGGCACAGAAAGCCGGACAGTTTGTATTCCATATCCCCAGTACAGAAATAATTTTCCAAGGTGTCTGTATAGATTATTTCTGGGGGTCCATAAATAAAAATCTTCAATTCCAGGGGAGAGCACTTTGGCTGCCCGCTGGATTTTCCAGGGTGAAAGCAAGGACCAAAATATGCCTTCCATATCCCTGTACGGATAAAAAATGGAATAGCCCATACTGTCAACTGGAAGAGGAAGGGTACTTGCACCTGACTGTGAATCACAGTATCCACTTCAAAGATAGCGAAACAGGTGCATGTACCAACACCATCAAAGCAACTTGGGGCGCAGTCAAAAGATCATTGCCTAGGTATGGGCTGGAGATCAGAACAAATTCGACCGTTTGTTGATTGAACGTCTTAGCCCTGCCGATATGAGAAGATCCACATATAGTGACCTTGCTGGAAGGAAACAAGGAAAAATGGAATCAGTGAATGAGTTTGCGTCAGCGATACAACGCCTGGTATCCAGATCATTCCCAAGTGGAGTCGACAATGAGATCATAGAGATGACAGCCCGCTAACACTTCATCCTTGGTTTGCGTCTCGAATTGATGAGATGTGTAACAATGGCTGACCCAAAAACTTTCTTGGACGCCATCCGTATTGCCTTACGAGAGGAATCATTTGAAACCAATTATGCCCCTGAACGTGTGAATACTGTGGAACTGCAGAAAAAATGATCAAATGACCAAAGTCATTGGACTCTTGGGCAAACTTTAAAAAAACAATGATGTAAGTGAAAGAAATTTTAATTATCGTAAGGGGAACCCTAGAAATTCAGGCACCAGAAATAAGTTTATAATTTACCTTTATAATTACCTTAAATAATTTACATTTTAGGAAAAATTACTTTATTCCAGTGATGGCAAACTACATTGGGACATTAACATATTCAGTTCATTTAGACAGGGCAGGAGGGGCTGTTGCCCCCTCTGCCCCCTTTGACATTCCAGAGCAATGATGCAATACATACTTTTAATACCTATTCTATAATATGTAGCACTTACAGTAGCTGCATACTTCACATTTAATTTCCTAAACACTATATATATGATAAAATTTATTTTTGGATGCTATTTTGCCTCTATTTGCTTCACAGAGAGTGTAGGACACTTTTCAAGGAGACATTAAGCTTTCACTCCATTAAACAATAAAGGCAAAATACTTATAGCATTTAATAATCATTCCTCTCATTTAGTTTTTGGTTGTGCAGTAATTTTGTTATACATTGTGTTGACAGAAACATTGGCACATATTGAAAGAGCATTTTTCAGTGAGGGTAAACCAACAACATCAATGATTGATTTGCTTAATGGCAGCTACAAGACTGCTGGTGAATACACCAATTCAACATAAAAATCACGTCTGTCAGCCTCGATCGCGGGAATGAGGTTCCGGGTGAAAGTTTCCAGAACGTATTGTTTACGTTTTGCCATGCGGTATTGATGAATAAAGAGTGCTGCAATAAGTACGAAGCTGTAGAGATTGAGGTTAGTTCGCCGCTATTCTCGGCTCAGAAGTGATCGCGACATCATGGAGTTGGACTTGATATCGAAAATGAAAGTTGATGAATTGAAGAACTTTCTACGTTTACGGGGTCTGAAAGTCTCAGGCCGAAAAGCTGACCTAGTAGCGAGAGTTTTTGTTGCTGCCGAGAACAACGTGCCTGTCGTTAAAACTGCTGAAGAAGTTGAGAAAGAAATTGCAAAGGAATATAGTGATAAATTAATACTGGGAGAAGAAGTTATACCCGACCCGTTCCAGCTTCCCAATGGTTGGCTGGAAGAAAGTGATGGAATCAGATACTGGCCAACAATGCTTTATCCTGATATTTTCAATTTTCTTGCCTTTCACCCCTCAGAGCTGAAAAGTCAAGATTTAAGCGACTATAAAACTTCAAAAGGATACAGCTACTATGCTACTGGCTGGCTTAAACTGTTGCTGTACCACCCCATATCAGAGGAAAGTAAGCACTGTTTGCTCACGACTACTTGTAGGCCATCTCAAAGGATATCAGATGTGCCACACAAATTATGGGTTTGTTTGAATAAGGAGACAGGAAAAATATTATCAACGCATTGTTCATGCATGGCAGGCATGTCACAAGTTTGCAACCATGTAGCTGCAGCTTTATTCAGGATTGAAGCAGCTGTACGAATGGGATTGAATAATCCATCATGCACATCTCAATCATGTGTCTGGTTGCCAAATAACAAGGAAATGCAACCTGTTAAGATCAAAGACTTAAAGTTGGGCAGGGCAGACTTTGGTACCCGAGGAAAGAAGAAAGCAGAACCAAACTGCTCACCAAAGAAAAAGTTCAACCCACTAGGGTGCAGTAAAGCTTCTTTGACACTGCATGAAGTTGCCACTGCTTTAGAATCTGTATGTGATGAAAAAGATTCAATTTTATTCACAGCAATTGAAAAAGAAATGAAACCGACAAGTGCTGAGACAAGCAAAGACGGCATATTTACTGTCAATGATTTTTTGTTGATGTCAGACTCATCTGCTGAATTACTGATGCACATGGAATATTTTCCATCACATGTTTCAAAGATTGAAACTGAAACACGAGGACAGAGTGAAAATCCTTTGTGGTTCTCCATGAGGCAGCATATTATCACTGCATCAAAGGCACACAGTGTTAAGACAAAAGTTGAGACAATGAAGAGGCAGGCTAAGCAAGGGGCAACATCAGTTGATTTGAAACCAGCTTTTGATCTGATCTCAGGGAAGAAACAGTTAAACCCTGATATACCAGCATTGCGATATGGGAGGGCTATGGAAAGTGAAGCTGTACATGCATTTGTTACAAAGTTCAAGGAAGAACATAGAAATGTAACTGTTCGAGAATGTGGTATATTTCTTTGTAAAGATGCACCATTTGTTGGTGGAAGCCCAGATCGACTGATTGATTGCCAGTGCTGTGGAAAGTCATGTTTAGAGATCAAATGCCCATTTTCAATCAGAGATAAATCACCCTTGGACAGTGATGCAAAACTGCCCTACCTCAAGAAAAACAATGAAGTCATGATGTTGAATGTAAATCATGCCTATTACACACAATGTCAAGTTCAGATGGCAGCCTCAGAAATTAAAACAAGTTATTTTTATGTGTGGACTCCACATGGTGATTTCACAGAGATAATCAACTTCAATGAAAAACACTGGAATAACCTAAAAGAAAATTTTTACTGAATTTTACACTGAGTTTTACGCACCATCTTTGTTTTAAACAGTTGTTTGGAGCCTTTTGCCAATAAAAACAAAGATGCAGACAGTAAATACATAAGAAATTTAGAAGTATTAAAAGATTTGATTTGATAAAACCATTTTCCTACTTCTAAGCAAAGTTTTCAAGCTATTTAAAGAAAATAAATTGGAAAACTAGAAAAGAACTCTTGAGATACATGAATAATTTTTACATACATAGAAAAGGGTGTCCTAATGGCTTGAAAACAGTATCTCCATATTACACAGTACTACCTCGCCCATAAGAAACTGACTTACAAGAAGAAACTGCTGCCTGCCAGATGGCACCACATCTACCCTAATATAAGAAATTAATCAGCTTGAAAATTACTTTCTTAAAAATAATTTTGATTGAAAGCAGTGTATGTTGCAAAAACTTTGTAAAAGAAAGCGTATTATGTGTGCATCTTAGATAGGAGAGCATTCTTAAAGCTTAGCCATGTAAAAACAAATTTCAGGGTTCCTCTTTAAACATACATGCGCACTTTGTAAGTTTCTTGCTGTAATTATAGAAATTATTCAGCTGATTTATAAGAGACCAAGCAGCCTGGTTTTGTGGCCGGGTAATACTGTAGTTTGCATGTTTTTCCCAATGATAACAAATATGGTATTTCCTTTTTCATGAATATAGAGGATACTCCTTTTGAAAACCTTATGTTTTCCTTTGAGTTAGATTGTTGCAATTCACTTTTGAACATGTTTCTATCACCAGCATCTTTGTTTCCATTGGCAAAAGGAAAAAAAATAATAAATTAGCAAAATATTCTCATGCACAAAGAGCTGCCTAATCTCTAATCAACGGTCGTTGGATATTACAAATGACTGCACACACTCTTACAATGTCATCAGCTAAGGGTAACATAGTTAGGGGAAAGGTAGTTTTTAAAATTCTAAAAGTTTTGAGTCTGTTTATTGCACGTTCTACGTGTATTCGTAAGTTTGCAATTTCTTTTGTCATTGTGCACTGATCTGTTGAGAATTGCGATTTTACTCGTGCACCTGGTGGGACACTTAATGTGCAGCGGTGATAGAGCAAGTCTTCTTTGATTTGGAAACCCCTATCAGCCATAACTTCGTCACCAGGCTCTAACAAATTGTAAAATGGACTGTCTTGGCAGATATGCTTATCAGTTGTTCTGCCTCCATATGCCTCTGACAGAAACATGATGTATCCTGCAGGTGAAACAGCAATTAAAAACTTAAAAGCGTTGTGTTGCTTGTAATCTGACCAAGTTGCAGCTTGGATGTCTACTGATTTTGGCCGTTCAATGTACACCTCCGAACAGTCAATGATACATCTGACGTTCTTGTTCTTCTCTGCAAAAACTACTGGCAAATTTGACCTGACAACCTCTTTAGGCAACCAAGTAATAAGTGCATCTCCAAAAAACTGGCTGAGAAATTTAACCAAAGTACAAAAGATGCTTGAGCATGTTCCCACTGAAATTTGAAATCTGTCAGCTAGATCTTCATTCAATAGTCCAAGCCGCAGCTTCATTAAGACAAGAAGGAGCTGGTCCTTTCCATGCAACTTGTTTGGTTTGGTACGTAGACGTGACTTGTTCCTTGCCTTTGAACAGAGAACCCTGTTACCTCTCCAGTAATTAAGCTTCAAAATGTGTGGCTTAACAAGAGAAAACAGGGCATTAAAAACGGCTACAGATTGTATGCCAGTGTAGAACCTCATCTTCCTATCAGACTTGATGACTGTTGCAGAAAAAGGTTTGCTTGATTTTCTTTCACGTGTAAGTTTTTCCATGTGTTGATTCAGGCTTTGAATTTCGATTTGAAGCTGTTCCTTTTCCTTGTTCAGTTTTGAAATTTCACTTGCCATGGAATTTAGCACTTTATTTTTATCTGAACAAGCTCCACATATTTCTGACAAACAGTGATAGTCATGGTCACATGATGGGTATGGGTACAGTTCACCTTCTCCTCCTTGACTTTCATCAGTTGTCATCCGTCGAGGGAGAGGCGGACTCTCTCTTAAAAGCTTTCTTCGTGGGACTTTCGTTGGTTTCTCATACCCAAGATTTAGAGTTGGCATAGGATTTTCGGATGTTGGTTTACCATCCACAAAGTGTTTGGAACAAACCATGTCACTTTGCCCTGGTGTCCAAGTTGCTCCTCGTTTCGATGTGCGATTTATCAGCCTTATCCATCCCTTCCTCTTTTCTGTATTCTTGAGACTGCTTGGAAACCAGTACAAAGAAAATGGAGGTTTACAAGTACAATCTTTCTCCTTCTCACCAGAATGTTCTTTGCAGTCTTGTTTCTCCCATTTCTTTAAATTTTAGCGACTATTCAAGCAACCAACAACAGCACAATTACCGTTGACCATTTTCTTCGTGAAAAGCGACCAAGCCCAAACAGCGGGTTTTGGTACGCCTGTCAGAGCTTCATACTTGTTGTAAGCTTTTGAATAAGCTGATCCAAAGATGACTGAATACAAAGTGTGACAAGATACAGCAAAAAACCAAGTAAATGTTGCGAATATCAGGAAAATTAACGGACGTACTTCACTCTTCAACACCGCGTGGCACAACGTAAACAAAACGTTCTGGAAACTTTTCACCCGGAACCTCGTTCCCGCGATCGAGGCTAACAGATGTGATTCTTATGTTGAATTGGTGTATTGATAGTAATGTCTCTGCTACAAGGTGGACCTGCAACATGTTTTTTTGACACATCTGTTTACAACTTTCTATCAAAGCAAGACTTATCAACAGCTAGCCTGACTGGCGAGGCAAAAGAATTTGCTACTAAGGTAACTGGTGTAGATCTCTTCCTCTTTCTGATTTCCTAAGTATGAAGGGATTTGTTTGAGATTTGTTGGTGAGTTGATAAATTTAAAGAATTCACAAAGGAAATAAGTTACTGTCAAGCATCAGTCTTGATTATTAATATAGACTGAGAAGTACCCAAAATTTTGGATCCTCTTCGGCCTTCCAGCACTTTAAATATACAGTACTGTAGTACATCCCTTCCAGTCTGTATCATGCATGTCTCTTTTTGCATAATATGGGGTGGAATCAAATCATATTGATGTGTACTGCAGATTTTGCAGTGCTAGATATATTTATGCGTCACAGTCTCTTAAAAAGTTACCCCTCAGCCAAGGAAAGGCTCATTTTCCATTTTCAACACTGAAAACTTTCTATTCAGGCCATTCCTATAATATACCCTTTTAAGGAATTCATAAGAATTATGTATTTGGAAAAAGAAAAGCATTTTAATGCAAATGACTACAGCTTGTTTCTATTCTAAATTCTTTGCCTGATTTTGGACGTTATATGAATGGTCACAATATTTTGCATGATGAAATGGTTAGTGCTAAAATTTGAAATTACAAAAACACAGCACAGAAACAGGCCAACAAACTTAAATTAAAATTTCTTCAGTAAAATGGTGAAGGGAGATGATGCCAACAGAATGTGCTGGTTGCAGGTGGGAGGTTATTCCATAGTTTTACACCTCGGTTATGGAGCCTTTTTCCATGCAAGGAAATTTTCATTTAAAATCAGTCTATTATCCAAACTTTTACCATTCTAGATTTATAATGCTGCAAATGACGAGGAAGTCCAAGACGTATTAATGACAGATGAAGGGATGAACATGCTGGAAGCCATTGGCTACAAGGGTGTTCCTCAAAGAGAAACCAAAGAAACCATAACAGCTATAGTGCAGTAAGTATGTTCCACTTTACAGTATAGGCCTTGCACACATCAATATGACAACGATTCTTAAGAATTTTAAAGACTACATATTCTGGTAAGAATTCTCAAGTCGTATGAAAGACTACTGGGTGCACCAAAATAAACTATGCACTTTTGACAGGCCACGATAAATTGTATGCTGAGCCGATTTTGAAAATTTATGGGTTAATCTTAAGCTAAGATCCTCAATTAGAGGCTGGTATTTTTTGTATGTTTTTTAGTCTTCTACAGTATTTATGGAGTTATAAGCGAATTGAGGATCTTAGCTAAAGATTACTTCATAAATCTTTAAAATCGGCCCAGTATACGATTTACTGTGGCCTGTCAAAATTGCATAGTTTATTTTGGCGCACCCGGTATTAACAAGAATTCCAGCGAAACTAAAACATGAAGAGTGTCGTTCGTGGTAATTAGGCAGTGGTACAAATTCCATCAAAAAAGTTACAGCATCTGTTTGTACTGAAGCTAGCAATTTCTAGCCTAGACATAGACCAATCATTCAGAAGAAGAAAGGGTCCACAAAGCAATGAGCAAAAGCTTGCTACGGCTGGGGGTGTTTGGAAAACTAAGACCCCGAAAACGAAGACCTAAGACCTCGAAAACGAAGACCTCGAAAACGAAGACCTCAAAAACGAAGACCTCGAAAACGAAGACCTCGAAAGCTAAGACCTTAAAACCAGAGTTTCTTAGAATTTTGCCATCTCAACACTAAATCGAAAATTATATCTTTTATATAATGTCTCAATGCTGTGTTCGTCATTTCATCATGCAGGGAAGAACTTAATTGAAATAGCTAGTGATGGCTCGTCGTTTTGATGACTATTTTCTTATTTATTAGATTACACTTTCATGTAAATGTTTTCATGTAAATTTTGAAATAGGGTGCCGAAAATTATTCTATCATCTCTGTCATTAAAAAATCTGTCATCCCTTTCTCCAGTAAAAGGATTTTTTTTTATATCATCATTAAAAAATTTACAAATACAAGATACTCACTGCATTACTTACAAAATACTCTACGATACTACAAATACAATACCACGAGGAGCAAGATATCATGTCTACCCCGTGGCTTTGATAAAAGGAATTGAAAATATTTCTGCTCGATCAACATTAAAAAGTTTTGGTGTATGTCCGGAACCATTTTCGCGGTCTTCGTTTTCGAGGTCTTCGTTTTTGAGGTCTTCGTTTTCGAGGTCTTCGTTTTTGAGGTCTTAGTTTTCGAGGTCTTCATTTTCGAGGTCTTCGTTTTCGTGATTTTTGTTCTGGAGAAACTTAGTTTTCGATTTCATCTTCTGTTCACACTGCTTCTGTTTATGCTGCCCGTTCACATTGCTCTGTTTTAGTTGGTTAAAACTGCCCCAGCGCGTTTTCCAAAATGAGAATATGCACATTTTGGAAGGCATCCTTGGAAACGTCCGCTCTTACACGTGCTGGTATAAGAAATTAGTGTTAAGATGGCAAAAATTATAAGAAACTCTAGTTTTTGAGGCCTTAGCTTTCGAGGTCTTCACTTTCGAGGTCTTCGTTTTCGAGGTCTTCGTTTTCGAGGTTTTCGTTTTTGAGGTCTTAGGTCTTCGTTTTCGGGGTCTTAGCTTTCCAAACACCCCTACGGCTGGTTCCAGATTTCTAGAACTTAATTTATGCTGCCTTTGTTGAGACGCGTTTCACACCTTAGTTGAATAGCGGATTAGAATAATTAAAGATAGTTACTCGAGTGGTCATAGCAAGCTTTCGTTCTTTGTTTGGTTGACCCTTTCTTCTTTTGAATAACGGGTCTACTCGTAGGCTAGCAATATCCAGCAGATACACATCATCTTCATGGGAAGCCATCAGTACCATTACCAAGGGCAAGCAGGCAAGGTCAAAAGCCAAAAAATTTGGAAAACATACCAAAATACATTCACAATTTTGTATATTTGTGAATCATTTTTATTGTGAAGAGATTCAACTTTCCTGAAGCATCTAATTCTGATTCTAAAACAAAACATCTACCAGTTACTCTTGGGTGCCTAATACAAGGGGGGATGCTTATTAATTTTCAAAAATTGTCTCCACCCCGACCGCCCTTATTAAGACCCCCCCCCCCGTTTATTAATTTTGGCAAAAAGTGTCCAAGGCTCAATAAAATTTTTATACGAAATTTTGTTTCAAAGGTAAGAAGTCATTGCAGTGTACTCGTAAACTAATTGGAATGCTTTCTTTCAGAAAAGGAATTCATTGCAGTGTACTCATACAATGTACTCCTACTCATTGCATCGCAATAGTTTTTACGAATTTCTGACCCCCCGTTTATTGAGACCCCCCCCCGTTTATTAATTTCTTTCAAAGATTCCCACCCCCCATTTATTAAGACCCCCCTTGTATTAGGCACCCGAGAGTAAAGGCTATAACTTAGATGAGAATTTTGTTTGATAAAATCACACATTTTCAAGTCCCAACAATTAGAAAAATGCCGGTAAGGGGTTTGTGTAGGGACTGAGAATTCCACATTCTATTCTGGTCTATGATTTATGTGGCTTTAAAGTTTACATTGCCAGTTTCAGAAATAGAATCTTAATTTCAATAGAAAGTTAGTCATGGACCAGAATGGAACGTGGAATTCTTGATGCCCACACAAACCCCATACAGACATTTTTCTAATAGTTGGACCTTAAAGATGTGTGATTTTACCAAACAAAATTTTCCTACCTAAGTTAGCCTTTGACTGATAGATTAACATTTTAGTTTTGAATATTGGCCTAATACTTTTCATATCACAGCCCATACACACAATGAGCTTTTTTGACTCAGCCGGTAGAACATGCAAAGTAATAGCTTCATAACCTTTATCCTAAATATTTATCACTATTTCTATTGATTAAGCCTTGAAGAGAGCTGGTATAGTATGCTACAGTTCACCTGAATGAAAGTATGTTACGAGCAAGTACAGTATATGCTGTATAACATGATTATACTACAACCGATTAATAAATGATTTCACACATTGCAGATCAATTTGCATAAAGGAATTGCTACAAACTTCGATGCCACAAATTTTGCAGTTGCAGAGTGGTCTTGCTGCCTGCAATGTTTTGTGTTCAATACAGAAATGGCCTGAATTATGGAAAGCACTCTTTGTGGCTGGAGAGACGAAGGTTCTAAAACCAACAGAGTTTTTAACAGAAATTAACGTTGAATACTCACAATCACAAGTGAAAAGGGAGAAGGAGATTGATGTCTTCAAATTATTTTGTGACGTTATCCAAAGCTTGGACCACAGCCAATGTTTACTGTGAAAGCTCTATCAAGCCTCCTGGAGCTTAATATTTGATTTTGGACACTCCTGAGGTGGCTTAAAAGCGTGGGGGGTTGTTAGAGAGGGGTACTTATTCACAACATCAAATGACAATGGAATATACCGTACTGTTTGATAACTTTTCAGTTCTCTTACCCATATTTGCATAACGTACAATTCATGAGTCGAAACAAAAAAGTTTTGTTGCAAACCATATAACCTTCAAACTTGCTTAGCAACAGTATTTGAATGGAAAGTCTTTGGCAGCCACTAGAATTTGATATAAGTGGGGGAGAATTGAAAATTTTGCCCAGGAGGGAAGAGGCTTACTAGAGAGGCTAAATAGAGCATTTACGGTATTCAGCAAAATAATTCCTAGTTATACAGTGCCTTCTTGCATTACTGTATATACTGTAAGGAGGGTCCAGAAAAGGAGGTCTTAATTTGATTGATCATGTCATATTTCACAGCCAATCCCAGTCACATTTTACAATAGATTAAATCCATTTCCCATTTCTTTTTGCTTTTGGTATTCCCAGTCCCTGTTCATCAAATCTTGGTCCCATTGTAAAAAGCTCATAGAAATGACATTAGCAACTGCCAGTTGCACAAGGACAAGGGTCATTTATCACTCTATTGCACTATCTTAGACACTTTGTTCTGTAAAATGTCTTTTGAAGTATTTTCACACTTTTGCATGGTAATTTCAAACAACACATGATGTAAAATTCTTCAGATGTCCTTCAGTAAGGCATGTATCTACTGACATTGATGTGTGATTTGGATTTAAATTACATTTCAGATGATGCCATAACAATACCAAAATTTTTGAAATGGATGACTGGTTCCAAAACAATTCCACCACTAGGATTGCCAAAGAAAATTGCGATGTCTTTTCTGCATAGTTGCCCTGTTGGCTGTAAGTGTCGGCCCGCTGCTTCAACATGTGATATTAGATGTACCATTCCAGTTCACATTGCAAGTGAAGAATTCATGAAAGAGATGCTGGTATCAGCACTGGATGATAGCTATGGATTTGGGTTGATTTAAGAGTTGATTAATTCTAAATAACTTAGACAGTCGGCCCGGTTGAAAACAGGGTCAACACAGAAAATATCATTTTCGTTCAAAATGGGAGGGATTAAAAAGATCTTCTTTTCTTAACAACGGATAAAGTATCTACGGTATTTGCATGGAGACAAACAATTTCCATGCTTTCTTTTTCATATTTTAGGTACTGTATGGATCAGTGAGTACATTAAAATCAAAAACTTTCGGACGATCAAACTTTCGGACAAAATTTTCTCCGAAAGTTTATTTGTCCGAAATCTGATGACGTCCGAAAGTTGTTTCGTCCGAAAGTTTTAAATTCATTGAAAAGAGAAAATCTCAAAGAAAGGCAGCATAAAATGTTACTAAATCAATGTTTTGCCTGCAGTGCTTAGGTTTCTTGAATTTTGATCTAAAATTTTAGTTCCTTGAAGTGTTTCTTGAGATTAGTTCACGTATGGCAGCACTTTTAATTTGGCTCACAGCTGGTTTTACCAGTGTTCAGTCTAACAAAAATTACATTCAAATGTCCCTGTACATGTGATGATGACCATGTGCCTACTGCAAGATGATATTTGCGACAGAATCACAATTATTTTTAACAAATATTTTGGTATCATGCTTGTTTTTTGATGTCGTGTTTGTCCGAAAGTTTTTGTGTCCGAAATTCCCGAAAAAGCGTCCGAAAGTTTTTTGTCCGAAGTTTTTTTGCCGAAACTTTTCCGTCCGAAAGTTTTCGATTTTAATGTATGTGTCGATGAACTTGAAGTTGTTATGGTCACTGGTTGAATCCAATGACTTTGCAGCTAGAATAGTCTGGTGGAGTGGGTTTGATACCCAGTAGGGCCATACCACTTGACTGCCATGACAATCCCCTTTATCCCATTCTGAATGAAAATTATTTTTCTGAGGTTTTCATAATTTTCACTATTTCAGCATTTTGGACCTCACCCAAGGCAGTGAGACCCAAGATAGTTGAACTCATGAATTCTTAAAATAAATGCTACTTAGATGTGTAATTTATAAACTTTTCACATTATTCATGTCCGGCAATCCTTAAAAAAAGCTGGAACATTTCGTAAGCCTCTTCTACAGTTTTGGGATACGAATACCCATTTGTTTGCAGAAGGTAACTGAAATATTCTTGGTAAATTTCAGTGTCACTGCCATGGGACGTATTATCTGTAGTTAACTGTGACTCTAACTGACTGATTTCTTGAGTTGAAAGAGGTACTTTGCAATCAACACCACCGGATCTCTCAGGTAAGAAGTAAAGGACATCAGGTACTCCAGACACATGACTGTATTGCGAATTGCGAATGCGATGGGTATTCCAGTGGACCTTAACTTTATCCAATTCTTCTTGCAAGATTTCTTGGAAGCAAAACCACAAGCATTCCATGTGGATCACATTTCCTGTATCAAACATGCCATGTTCAACCATGTCTTTGAAAAAGTCAATCCACCATGTTGTTTTACCTTTCTTTAGAAATGACCACCAGGCCTCAATCCTTTGATTGCTTGGCGACGAACCATAACGATGGTCTTTTTGTCCCGAATGCTCATCATTTTCATCTCTGCGAAAATATGCCTGCATAGCTGCCATGTTGCCATTCTCTGAACCATTGTCGGTCCTCAAAACTAATGGACATCCAGACATTTCCTTGATACATTCCAAGAAAAAGCCAGCTGTGATGGCAGGGTCATTATTGGATCTAGTTACTTCCAACCATAGAATTTTCCTGCTGTAACCATCTATTGCCCCATGTATAGGAAAGCCAAAAGGCTGCAATTTGTCATAGCCTAATAACAGAAATATCAGACTTATAGCATTTAAGATGCAAGGGCCTTTAGAGTCATTAGCATCCAAAGCAGAAGTTGCCTTTTAGTGGTAACTTTAGCCTTCAAGTCAACTTATGATGTGCAACTTACTGTAGTTGAAAAAGTTTTTTACAACAACCAATGAGATTAAGTTTACCCTAAAAGATAGACCCTGCTAATTAGAACATAACAGATCAAGAATGGCTCTAAACAGACTATGAAATTAAGCCTGATTACAGTACATGTACTATGATAGTAATTTATTTTCTAGTCTAATTTCCTACACATTCTGTATCATTTCATTGTTCCATTGTAAGTTGAATTGATGTTCGGGTACTTAAATTTCTGCCAATTGTTTTATTTGGTTGGTGTTTTTTGTATATTGTTGTGTTATTTTAAACATGATTATGAAACTGAACTGAAAATGGCTGAAATAGTGGTTCAAGTTACCTGAAGATGATCATCAAATAAATTTAATATATAAGTTGAAAGGAATCAAAGTCTTATTCTTGATTTTTCCCTTTGAAAATGATAAAGACTGTTAGGGGCCATCAACTCTTTATTTTGTATTTTAAACAGCTTTGGGCCTTTAATTAAAACGAGAGTCCACTCCTCCGTAATGGCTTTCTCCCAGACTGGAAAGTTCGCCTTGCATGGCCAATTTCTCTGCCCTGCACTTTAAATTTCAGCTGTGGCTCCAGCGGTGAAATTTCCACGAAACAACGAAAGGAAACAATAGAAGTATTGTTTCGTGACACAAATACAGCTGTGCAAGTGATCTGGACATAGGGGAGATCCCCCTGCATTCTGCAAACTTTCCACTCTGGCCTTGCCAACTTCAAATACGCGTTTTTATAAGAAACTGGTTCATAAGAAACTAGTACTAAGATGACCAAAATTTTAAGAAACTCAAGTACTATATCTGAGAAGTACTAAGAAACCATTTGTGTTTTCAACATAACAGAACAAAGTTTATTCCAATATGAAGATTTAAATGTCAAGAAACATACAGTATCTGCAGCAGTGTTAGCGACCACATTGATAACATTCTGCATTTGAAAATAAGAAACCAATTAAGAAATTTTTAGTACTAACATGGACAAAATTTCATGTTGAATTAAGAAACTTTTAGTACTATGGCCTGATCCTAGCTTCTTATAAAAAATGGGTAAAAGCGCCCTCTCCATTGTCACAAAGGGCCTGATTACATGGGAGTTTTCACCATAGGGCTGGGAGTTCAGGCCTTGCACCCAATGTGAAAAATGTTCCCATTACATGTAAGTTTTCAACCCAGGGCTGGGATCTGCGGCCCCACGTGTCATGTTAGTTCTTCAATTGTGAAAAACAGTCTGATATTTTGATGACATCTGTGCATCGATGTAAAACAATAGAGATCAGACGATAAGTAGGTGTCACAATAAGGATTAGATTTTCATCCCAGGTAGAGCAAAGAGGGCTGAGATTTCAGCCTCATGGTGAGTTTCAACCCCAGGGCTGAAAATTTCCCATGTAATGGACAAAAGCAATTTGCAAGTCGTTCACCAGAGAGTAGAGCTGGAATTTCACCTATTTCAGCTCAGGTAGGTGGGCTCCTGGGTGCATTCCAAGGCCCTCCCACCAGAGAAATCCGGCGGAGAGCCATCTGTTGATTTCCTCACGCAAAGTTTTTGGCAAAGAAAGTTCGTTTGCTGTGGTCTGGCAGGAAGTTTTTGTGGTGCAAGTGACCCAACACTCAGCAAATATGATGGAAGGAGTAGCTTCCTTCACTCTTTTGTTCTCTGTTCTGTTTTTGGACTTGTCATGGGAATATGGTATTTCCTTTTGTTTTTTGTCATGACAATCATCAACACCACCAAATTAGCACTGGCGGCAAATCCTGCTATGCCCACATCCCTGGCGGAAATATCTGGCGGAGAGAAAAAATGGAATGCACTATGGGGTGGGCTGAAATCTCAGCCCTATGGTGAAAACGCCCATGTAATCAGGCCCTGAAAGATTGAAAGTCAATGGCCTCTTAGAGGAATGATGAGCCTTCAATGACACTATGAATATGAAATATTACCATCGACGTGCCAGCAGTAATTTGGTCCACTGTTGACATACCGTCTCCGCTTCAGCTTCCGCCTCTTTCTGAGTTGCACCCCCCACAGGGTCAATATCTCTCATTATCTCGGCAACCAATGCTCTGGGTACGTTAATTCCATGTTCAAGCCTGAGTGAATGCCATATTGATCGGTATCCACGTAGCTCGCCAGCTTCACTCATTTCATGACTTATTGTGTCTCTCAGCCGGTCTTGATTTTCTCTGGACTCATCACCATCTCCCGCACGTCTTCGCCGCCGCAACCCGTAATCCTGCAAGCGACGTTTCAATGTGCTAATGCTAATTTCTACACCGTGGTATCGTACCAGAAAGTCGATTATGACAGCATTTTCAAAACCTTTTCGGAAGTAATTCTGAATCAGACCACGCAAATCAAGTTGGGCTTGCTCATCCATTTTGAAGCATTCAACATCTGGCCTATCCAAGCGTCGTTTCCAAGCTTCCCGCCCAACTCTTTCTTCTTTGCCAACAATGAAAATCGACTGAAAAACAGCTGTTTTTCAATAGACCCTGACTGAACAAATACACATATATCAACTTGGACGTCTGTCTTCTTGGCGCCAAAATGGACACACATCAACATGAGCCTCTACTTGACGCAACTCAACTTCCCCAACCACTTTTTGCCTCGATTTCATGCTATGGCTACGCCTGATTAACTCTGTATTTGCAGCAACTTTTTTAGTTGCAGCAACTTTTTTATTTGCAGCAAATTTTTTTATTTGCAGCAACTTTTTTATTTGCAGCAGCTTTTTTATTTGCAGCAGCTTTTTTATTTGCAGCAACTTTTTTTATTTGCAGCAACTTTTTTTATTTGCAGTCGTCTTTTTTATTTGCAGCAACTTTTTTTATTTGCAGCAGCTTTTTTTATTTGCAGCAGCTTTTTTATTTGCAGCAACTTTTTTATTTGCAGTCGTCTTTTTGAAAATTTAATGCTGTTTAAACTTGCATTTGCATCACTTTTGAATTGAAATCACACATGTTTTTAAAATTTTCATGTACATTCGAAATATTTATCAGTGAGCCTTATGGGCCACCGTAAGAGTGGGATATGATCATGAAATCATAAACAAAGTGCCCCAAGTACCCCTTGAATTCCACTTGGGCCCACTGAATTGTTATCTTACGATCCAAAAGTTTTCTTTCGAGCTAAAAAGTCTATTTTGGTACAGAATTTATAACCAGAGAAAGCTTGACGTCTTACTTGTCAATATCTACAAAAAGCTGCTGAAAAAACTTGATATAAAAGGAATTTGCTGGGTTTTCTGCATTTTCAAACATCACCTACTGTAGCACAGCCAAAAAGGAAATTTCTTATTTTTTTGTCTTCTTGATGGAATTTTTGGTTTGTCAAAGTGGTTTCTTACTGATATTTTAATTCAACAAACATGATTTCTCACTTTCCAGAAACTTTAAAGGTCAGATAAAGGCAAATGCGATTTTTTTATATTTATAAATTTGAACCATGAGGAATCCAATGGCAATGATATTATTTATCTTTGCGGTGCAAAAGGGTAGGTTTGGGGGTTTTGAAAAAGGGCACTTCTCTAAAAAACCGCGTGATGATAGAGACCTGGAACTAGCTAAATCGTGACGTGGAAAGAGTCATAAGAATTTCATCACTTGAGAGGCCCTAGGCACTTGAAGAAGTAATCTGAAGAACACACGCCACGCCGCGTGGCAGATACACATCGAACAGATCGAACAGCAAGCAAAATAAATTTCGGATGCTGGCCCAGAACTTCTCTGATATTTCAGAAGATTGAGCATTCAGCGACACACCCTCAGGGTTTTCCCTCGATGCCGAAGAACGAACTGAGAACCGGTCATAGTCTATGGTCAGGCCAAGCTTCCTGCGTTCTGCTCTCCTCAACTGGGACGGACTCTTGAATGAAAACATAAAAACATCATTTGAATTATTTTGATGCAAATTAGCAATGATTGTCTTTAGTTGTGAATGGCTGGATCAGCCATTGTCTCCATCAAACAGTTAACTATTGTGTTATTTGCAAAGAGCACAGAAAAACACGCCTTGATCATTCATTCTCATCATCAAGCCGAAGAGAAGCTCCTATCGAAGACACATGGCTTCACGAATAACATGTAAATACATATTATATTGTGCGATGCAATAATAGGGTCATCTAAAAAGTTTGCAAAGAACCAGAGCATTATCGAAGAAGACAAAACATAAACGTGGAGAAAGAACCTGCCCTTGCCTGTCCATGAGCGCATGGCCTAGTCCTGGCATGGCAATTTGCGCGGTCATCGTGATCCTTCGAAATCTGGGTAAGTGTATTATTCGATTTCAGCTACAATTTCATGTTCAGCACGTTGAAGAGTTCTGAGAAAGGTGCTCTGGAAGCCAGCCAATGTACTTATAGCAACCAATGAATATTCAAAGTAGTTAGGATTGAAATATTTTGTGGAGACCCGCAATGTTTTCGTTGTTGCAAGTCTTACGGCTTCCCTCTCCAAGTCAGTCCACAGCTCACTGCTGCAACAAGTCTAACCGCACCGAAGTTAGGAATAATGTGCACACACATTTTTCTCTGCACGAGGTGACTAACCACAGCCATATACTACCCACTTTCTCGGCGTTTTCGTTTGAGATAGTCAAAACAGGTAGTCGTTTCTAACTTTGGTGACTTGACCGTCAGTGAGTGCAAACAGACTCATCCATTCTCTCGCAGCTTTGCAATGACTCCTTTGACTCTTTCCACGTCACACCTCTGCTAGTTCCAGGCGCTTTTGCTTGCGCGGTTTTTTTGGAAAATTCCACTGAAAAACGGAATTCGACAGACGATTTCAATAGGTTCCAGAACTCGTATCGAAATTTCGTTTGAAATTTTGAAGTCTCCAGGCCGTAAATGGCAGAAATCAATAAAAATGTCTTTTGCCTTTATCTGACCTTTAAATCTTTTCTGTGTTTTCAGCGTTTTTGACCTGGCCAACCTTTTTCCATGGTTTGAAAGTAAGATCCTTGTTCAAATAGCAGGACTTTAGAGGAAATGTGAATAATTCACGAGTGTTGATATTCTAATGTGGCCATCGTGGCTTTTGCCTCAATGAAAGTCTAAATTCTTGGAGTGTTGGGAATAAACAGTTTCCTTGGGGGATAGGTGGGCCTAGCCTTCACGTAACATTTGGCTGCTCTATTCATCTAATATTCCTGCCTCCTACAATGGTATGTGGCACTCCCTCAGTATATTGGAGTTCCTACATTTCCTTGTGCCTTATATGGCCTCATTGCAATGCATCTAGTTTGCCTCAGCCTTATTTGGGGTTATAGGTACTTCACATAAATAGGGCTACACCCAAGGTTTTTAGACATAATTCAGTTTCTATGGCCTGGCATCTATGCTGATTCATTTTCGCTTCTTGTATCGGTATGATGGACAATGCTGCTTCAACCACCGCTACTGACAACCAACCGCTAGCTTCTTCTTCGCAAAATGGCCATGACGACAAAACTTCTCCTGGAACCTACCAACAAAGTTCGTCAGCCGACCATGATGATACTGCCTCAACTGAAAAACGTGTTCATCGCTGTGCTGGCTGCCATGAACCCCATGCATCCCATGGCTGGGGCATTCCAGGGCCTTACTGTGAAGGGCAAGCCAAGACCATTCCGCCTTCGTCTCCACCGGCTCGTACAGTTGCAGTTCATCTCGCTGACGATGCAATTGATGATTCAGACCGAGAAAGCGACGTCATCCCCGATGCTGCAGAGAATGGCCTTGCATCTTCTCAAAAATCTATCGGGTTTTCTTCTTTGGCAGCGGAGAAACAAGCGCTGGAGCTGCAGCTCAAAAAACTTGCAATCGAGGAAAAGGAGCTGGAAAGCCTTGCCATTCTTCGTCAAAAGCTGCATGCGAAGGAAGCAAATGTTATGCAATTGAGGCAAGCTGCAGCCTCTTTTTCGTTATCCTCACAACAACAGCAACAACAACAACAATCCAGCATGCCCAGCAATCTTCCGTCTTCTGATGGCCTAGCCAAGCAGTTCCCGTTGAAGACGTTGCGGCAACAACAGAAGCCTGCTGCCCCACCCTTACAGAACCTCCTCTCTACGGCCACCCCATCTGCCACTGCTGGTGCCCCCCTGCCGGGCCTCTCCTGGCAACAACTCAGCATGCTTCCCCAGCTGCTCCCCCTAAGTGACTCCCAATGGGGATTTCTTCCCCCCTGAACAAGGTTAGATGGATGGCTGAGTTGCAACATGATGATGATCAGGAGTTTTTGCTTGATGGCATTATTAATGGCTTCCAGCTTATCCCAGCAGACTCCTCCCTAGCCCCTGCTGAAATGGATAACTATCGTTCATCTACCAATCCTGAGGCAAGGGCTAGGGTAGAGCAAACCATTCGGGATGAATTGCGGGAAGGGAATTATGTAATCACCCCTGCTAAGCCCACTATTGTTAGTGCTATTGGGGCTGTTCCCAAAGGTGACAGTGATGAATTTCGCCTGATTCATGACTGTAGCATGCCTAAGGGTCTGGGGGTTAATTCTTATGTCCCTTCCCTCGATAAGCTCCATTTCCAAACCATTGATGATGCCATCAAGCTTGTAGATCAGGGTTCTTTCCTTGCTAAGATCGACTTACGCCACGCATATCGGTCGGTCCCTATTCACCCTAGCAATTTCCAAGTAACTGGGCTTAAATGGCTCTTCTCCGGTGACCAGAATCATGCATTCATGCATGATACCCGCCTTTGTTTTGGGGGAAGGAGATCTCCCGGCATCTTCCATCATCTGACTCAAAGTGTCCGTCGCATGATGTGTCGAAAGGGATTTGAGGGAATCGTTGTTTATTTGGATGATTTCCTCATTGTTTCATGTACCAAGGAGAAATGCGAACTTGCGTTCTCTACCCTCCAGGAGTTGCTGCTCGACCTTGGGTTCCAAATTAGCCCCTCCAAGGTGGTTCCCCCCTGCCAGCAGCTCACATTTTTGGGGATTGTATTCGATATCCGTGCCATGGAGCTCTCCTTACTTCAAAACAAATTAGCAGAGACTAAGCACTTACTTGATCTCTTCTGCACGCATCAGCGGGCCTCTAAGCGCTAACTCCAGCAATTAGCAGGTAAGCTCAACTGGGCTTGTAGAGTAGTCCATGGGGGGCGAACCTTCTTACGTCGCATTATGGATAGTATGAACTTGCTTCAATCGGCTTCTGCCAAATTTCGCTTTACTCCGGAGTTCCGTATGGATTTATTCTGGTGGCAGAAAATTCTTAGCATATTCAATGGTTGACGCTTATTGCATAGTAAGGTTCCAATAGCTGATGTCAAAACAGATGCCTCAAAGGATGCTGTTGGCTCCTTCTTTCAGGGGGACTGGGCCTATTCATTCCTTCCTACAGATGCCCCTGCTGTAGCTCCACTTCATATAAACTTCAAGGAGGCATTTGCAATTTACTTTGCTGCTAGAAGGTGGGCTTCCCTGTGGGCTGGGCACCATATGCTTATCAAATGCGACAATCAGGCCGCGGTTGCCATGATCAACAAGAGCACTTCTGCCAACCCTAAAGTCATGTCATGGCTCCGGCATCTGGTTTTGCTGTCAGCTATTCATAATTTTCGCATCACTGCAGTCTACATTCCTGGCCTTCAGAATGTTCAGGCTGATAGCATTTCTCGTATGCATGATCGCTCCCAGATGCACCTACGGCACTCATAGAGATACCTACTTGCAATTCTGTTTCTACATGAACCTTCCATCAGTTCCAGCTACTTCAAGCACCATTTGTTTGTATGACGCCTTTTTGTCCAGATCCCTCAAGTTTTCTAGCATCAAGCAATATTTGTGTATCATTGGGCTCAGTGGCGGAAATTATGGGGGGTTGGGGGGGCAACTGCCCCCCCCAATTCAACAAGACTCGGAAATTTTCCGTAGAAGTCGGAAATTTGGGAGTTGGGATTGAAGCTGCGATGGAGAAACGAGTCGCCCTTAAGAAGGAAAGAGTTTCTATTTTGAATGAGCAAACAAAATGCTCACGCTCTATCTGCAGCATGTTTTTAAGTCATTGTGCACTAACATTCCTTTCAAAAACGAGAAGAAAGTGGTTGGGCATAGGTTGGGTAAAGTATCGATATTTCCGAGAGGTGCTGGAGCGTGGAGGTCTTGGGGGAGGCGTTCTAAGCCAATGTAAAGGCTGGAGTTTTCAAAATTTTCCTTCGGACGCTCAATACGAGACGAACGATCTAAGAATTGTCAAAGTTTCCATGTCTTTGCTTGGGGCAGGTAATAACTGGATGGTGAGAAGCGTTCTAAGACAAAGTAGAGGCTCTTTTACGGAAAATTTGTTGGAGAAGTATCTACTAATACTGATCAAATATTCAAGTTTGTCACTGGCAGATATGGGATCCAGGAGGTCTTCTTAGCAAAAGTAAATTGTGTTTGCTCTTGCTCAAATAATTTCATGGGGCTGCTACTCTGGGGTTCCTGTAAACCGTGGAACGACATAACGACTAATAACGACATAACGACTAATAACGAGCTATCGAATTACAGTAACGAGTTGTCTGTCCAAATGGGTGTATCAACCGGACCACCATGAGTACGGAATGGACTGATCATTGGATCTAGGAGATAGCGGAGCTCGCAAATTTTCTGTTTATTTGGAAAGCAAAGTAAGAAACAAGCAAGCTCATCAAGTTTTTCCTCTGTATCCCTTGTTTCGCGTAAATGTGTAAGTAGAAAATGGAAAGAATGGTTCCCTGTCTCCTTACAATTTTTCGTGACACAACAACAAAGACTTTTGCAGGTACGGGTATAGGCAACATTCCCTGGCTTCCTAATAATAGTTTTACCATAAGAGAGAGAGTTCTTGGCAAAATAACATAACAGTTTAATGGCTCGATAATAGTTACCATAACCAATAGAGTATTTGGCAATGTAACATAACTAATACCGGGTGTCCAAAAAAAAGTTCTGTCGTCTGTAATAAGTCTATCTGAAAGGTCCCTTTCCCGATTTTTCTTTCCCAATTTTTTAGATTGACGAAATAGACTTGGGGCAAGTCTATAGAGTAGACGATCCAAAGGGTCAGATTAAAACTGTTTAAAGTGGCCCAGGAGAAGAAAACTACAAATTCAAAAAGCTTTAGGAAAAAGGATTTGGAAACAGGGAACCATTCTTTCCATCTTCTACTTACACATTTACACGAAACATGGGATACAGAGGAAAAAAATTGATGAGCTTGCTTGTTTCTTACTTTGCTTTCGAAAGAAACAGAAAATTCGCGAGCTCCGCTATCTCCTAGATCCAATGATCAGTCCATTCTGTACTCATGGTGGTCTGGTTGATACACCCGTTTGGACAGACAACTCGATACTGTAATTTGATAGCTCGTTATTAGTCGTTATTAGTTGTTATGTCGTTCCACGGTTTACAGGAACCCTGCTACTCTGCCAGAATTGTTACAAAATTGTCAAAATTCAAATTCAATACCGGTAAACATTGGGTCGTGAGATGCATTCTAGGCAAAAGTAGAGGGCGTGTCCTCAAAAATTTTCCTGGGGGCTTCGCCCCCAGATTCTTGAGTACTATTGCCCTTATGGTACGTTGTTGTCTTTTTCTATCAACTTTTGCTGAATACAAATAGTTGTGAATCTGATATACCTTTTCTCTTAGCACATTTAAGGACCCTATTTACGTCCCGGGGGTGCACTTGACCAGATGTTGGTCGGGGACGTGCCATTAAGGCTTCAAAAACATTCCCGTTCCTTATGCCAGTTTTTTGAAAAAGTAAACCCGACCTTATGCAAATTTTTCGAAAAAGTATATCCAACTTTATAATTCTTACCAAAATCTTGAAAAAAGGTACCGTTCTTTATACCAAAATTGTGAAATTGATACCGTTTTCATACCAATATCTCGAAAATAGATACCCTTCCCGATGGCAAGTCCCCGTATCCCAAATATATGTAGTGCACCCCAGGGATGTACGCCAGGTCTTCCAGCAAACTACGTCAAACGAAAGCATTTCTCCCGACTCGGAAAATTGATGGCCCTTGCCCCCCCACTCGAAAAGCTGAATTTCCGCCACTGAAATCACCTTCACAAAGGAAACCTCTCAGACCAACCCCACACCAACCTGCGACGGAAGATCAGACATGATCAAATCCTTTGGTAAAATGGCTGAATCGGTCAATAGCCAAAATAGCCTTCTCCAGCAGGAAAGGGAAAAGAGTGAGAATTGTTTATACGAGAATTTTTCTCTCATGCAAAAGAATCAAGAACTTGAAATCAAAATTGAAAATTTACTGGCATCCCAAAAGCAAAGCGAAGGAAGTCAGTCAACAAGAGCAATAACAATCAGATCCGATCTCATTCAAACTGCTAAAAGGCAACACAAAGAGGCAAACAAAGAGTCTTTGTCTAACAACGAAGCATCTCACAAAGGGAACCAAGAGCAAGAACAAAAGAATAAAGCAATGAACCGGTTGGATGAGCAGCAACAAACCAGCAACGATGGCAAAACAAGCAATGCGAACAATGGGAAAAATTGCGGGAAAAACCAATCAAATAAACAAGCAATGAAACCAGGTGGTACCCAACATGGAAACAGCAAAGCAGACGCCCAGAACACAGAGAAAACTCAAGTGCTGATAGGTGGCGACTCATAGCTTTGAAATGTCAAAGGAGAAAAATTATCAAATGATAATCATGATATCAAAATACAATGTAAAGGCGGATTTCCATTCAGTGACTTTTTTCGCGCGCGACAATTGTCGATCGATTTGTGGTCTGGGCATGCGTACTTTGAGTTATTTGGTCGCGTGACCAGAGCGCGCGATCGCACAAAAAAGTAGAAGTTCATGCTACTTTTTGCGATCGATCGCCAGAGCTGCTTGGCAGCAGCCAATCAAATCGTTGGAAATACGCGCCAAAAAACTGTCAACAAAAGAAGCAACCTCCCAGCATCAGTTTCAAAATGGCGTTGCTGCAAGACATACTTGAACAATCGCAAGCGCAAGATCAAGGGACAGGCGTCTCAAATTTCATATTTCAACAAACCCAACAGGATGAAGGTGAAGCGAGAGCAGATTGTTGGAACGTTGGTCCTGGTTCCTCTTCGTCTGTTACTGAATTTGACACCGAGGTGTTTATAGACCTGGTAAGAGGTGAACCATGCCTGTGGAACACAAGTTTGAGATCTTACAAGGAACAAAATAAACGACGTAATGCCTGGAACAAGATCAGCGAGATCTTTGCAAAAGATGGTGAGTGTATACCAGTGTATAAAGGGCTAATAAGCAAGAAGTAAGTAAACAACTCTGATTCTGGGTAATCCTTTCCCTCAAATTTAGGCCGTAAATTGTCTTGTGTTTAGATGGTTGAATAGGTTTGAGAAGACTAACTACCAGCTAAATTTCAACTGAATGATACAGTCATGTGCTGTTATTACTATCAACACCAACAATGTCAAAGGGGCCTATTTCTCTTTCTTCAGCAGGTCAAGCTTTGGGATCAGAGTCCATATTTTGGATGTTGGTGGGTTCAAAATGTCTTTGAAGTCAGAGAAATGCATCAAGGCTGATTATTTGAGATCTTGAAACATAAGCAACGCACCTAGTTTTCCCCATTACCAATGGAAAGCTATGCTCTCAAAGAGCACTCAGGCACTTTTGTTGAAATCTCTTGCTTTAGACAGTAAACTGTTAATTTCATGTACTGATGACACTGTTTTTTAATTATATGAACATTCTTTTTCAGGTGATTTTCTCAGAGCTCAATGGAAAAATTTGAAGGAAAATATGAAGAGATGTCTTGATAAACGCAACCGGATGTCTCGCTCTGGGTCAGCTGCTCATACCCTTCCAAAATGCAAATGTTTTGATAGCCTTCTCTTTCTGAATGACAAAATTTCTAATCGTGAGACATCAAGTAATATCATTTTGCCAACACATGATTCTAATGGAGATCCGGAGGCTGCAGATACTTCAGCAAATGACTCCTTGCCATGCCTGCCTGCTTTGTCATCAAGTGTTCCATCTCCAGCATCTGCACCTTTGTACAGTACTCCTCCCCCATCATCAAGCAATGCATCTTCCTCCACCACTGTAAATTCTGCTTCACAGCTAACACAGTCATCAAAGAGAAAGAGCCTTGCAAGCACTGGCATCAGCAATGCAAAGTTGAGAAAGAAGGATGATATGTCATCTAGGCTAGACTTGCTCACATTCAAGCTATTGGAGAATGAAGCTGCTGAAACATCTAATAATAGAAATCATGTGGATGACCATGAAGAAGATGTAGACCTTCTGTTCTTCAAAAGCCTATTACCAGCTATGCATGCTTTATCAAAGAAGAAGAACAGGCAGGCAAGAAAAAAGATCCAAGACATCATCTTTGATCTAGAAATCTCAGATGAAGATTAAATATCTGCCTTCAGAAGTTACAAAAACATTTAAAATGCACTGATACCTCAACTTTGTATAGTTACTTCCAGGAAATTAAGAAACTCTGCAGAAAGCAACCAAGGTGTAATTCAACTTAAGAAAATTTTGATGAATTGTAAGATCCATCTCCATGATTGATTAAGAACTCAACTCATATAAGAAATTTTACGGTAAGATTGGGCACAAAGGTAAATAAAGTTGCTGCAAAGTTTAATTCAAAGATTCTTATAAAAAATGAGCACTTGGAGTGTATGTTTATGTTAAGGAACTGCTGTCCCTAAGCACATACAGTACATTTCATCAAAAGCTCCTCAGTCTTAGATATGTCTTGATGTACTTCTCTGGGCAAAACAAGTAGAATATTTTCTAAAAGCCTAGTAATGCAGTTACTAAATGAGCACTGATTTGAGATGTATATGATTGAGAGATGGAAAAAAGATGGGTTGTCAAATCAGCATCAAATTTTCAGCATTTATAAGCAGCATTTCACAAATCAGTTTGTGTACTATACCATAATGCTTTGCCTATATTTTTTGATTCAGTTCTGTAGACAGGATGGGCATTTATTTGTGATGAAAGTGATAAATTTCAATCTCAGGTTGGACTTTTGAATCCATTAATAATTAACCAGATGTGGTACAAACTCTCAGGAGCAGTTTTGACCTACAAAATCTATACCAAATCATTTTTCTCCTTGTTCACTTTGGAGAAAAATGATGTAGTATATATTTTGCAGGTCAGTATTGTGTGACATGAGATTGAAACACTTTACCATCCATTTTTGCTACAGTCTCTTTTGCTTTTACAGAAATTCACTTTGCTACACTTAAGATGTGTTCGTTTGCAGGGGTGTTGTTGATGTTGAGATGAATTAAAAACTAAAAGTGGTCATCATGGTACAGTATGACCAACTGCAGAAAATTTATTCAGATTTGAAAACCCCTTCCGCCATCATTTTTCTTTCCATTGCTCAATTTTACAAACTACTGATCATTTAGTAATTGAATTACTCCCATATGCTTTCAGAAATATCTAATTTGTTATGATATACAGGCAGAGATATTTGGAGTTCAAAACTGGTAAGCTTTTTCTGAGACACCACATTGTCAGCTCAAGTGTGTATCTTTTATTGATAAACATTTATCTTTCTAAATTTTATGCCCCAAGGCATCAGATTTAAGTCCTTAAATATCTTTTCTAGTAATATTATCTATGCAGTTTGAGCTGGTTTTCCAACATTTCAATTAATCATCCAATGATCTTTCACTTGATGTCTGATGAGCTCAAAATATCCCTATTACTCTCTCTAGAAAGGTTTCACTCTCTCTGGTATTGTATGAGCCCAATGTATGGTGTTTGTGTAAGTATTCTCCTTCCTTAAGTTTCTAAATTCTCTAAATATTGTTGCTTGGCTTGGAAACTCCAAGGAAGTTATTGAGAATTATCAAATCTGTTCAAAGTAGATGTTGTGATGTCATTCTGCCAAGCCACAGCACCTCTGGGTGAGTTGAAATATTCCTTGAAACTGTCTCTCACTAACTTTGCTTGATTGGAAAAATTGTTAGAGCCCCTAGAACCAGTTCAAGCCTTTTGAGTCCACTTGTATCACCAATCTCATGTCTCCAATGGCCTGCTCTGACTCCATATCTGGTTTCATGATCTATATAATTCCTTGGGCAATAGGCACATGTATCTTACCGGCTATCTGTAAAACATGGAGTGTGGAATGATGGAATGGAATGATGGAATGGAATAATGGAATGGAATGATGGAATGGAATGATGGAATGGAATAGTCAAGATGGAATAGCCAAATTACTGGTCGCTTTTGAAAAAGAATTACACCAACGTGTTTCTCAAGATCTCCTTAACCTATTTTGCTCATATTTTCTTGAAAATTTTATGAAATTCCCTTCAATTTCGGCCAGAACAACAACCATGATAGCAGACAGCGTGGGCAGACATTAGTTAAGTCGTTTAATTGGTGTGAGTTGTGGGAAAAAAATCTGTAAAACATGGAGTGATGGAATGGAATGATGGAATGGAATAGTCGAGATGGAATAGCCAAACTATTGGTCCGTTTCAAAAACAATTTTACCTATGTGTTCCTCTGGATATCTACAGTTCATTTTGCGCATACTTTCTTTAAAATGTGATGGAAGTCGTTCAGATTTCAACTGAAAAGAGGGGGTATTTTCGTTAGGCTCTCTTACTCACGGCTGTGGAATGTCATGGGATGAATGGGCATTGTGATATGAAATAATCCTTTTAAGCCTTATCACATAATGGTGCCAAGATCAATATCATGAGAGATGGTGGTTACCCGGAAGAAAACAATGGAAGATGCACAGTGCAAGTGCACAGGGGGCAAAGTTTCTTATCAAACCGTGAAATGCGCCGTGACATTTGATCTATTGGTAAAAACTCTGTCCCCCGTCTACTGAACTTTATGCATGTCTCCAAGATTTGAGCTACCAAAAGGACTCACAGGCAGGATAAAAAGGAGATGTTTTGATCTGTCAAGTGACTTTCCCTGAGGAAGCTCTATTTGCAAAGCGATCACAGAAGTCAATTTCACCCTTTTGAAAAAGGGTACGAGACGTTTTCAGAACCAGGCACTTTTTGCAGACTTTATTGGATTTCGTCCATAGGGACCATTAAGCCATACAAAAAGGATTTTAGCCGGAGGTTTATCAGATTTTTTGACAGTAAGACGCCCCTTCGACCTCATGCCCGACTGTCGAAAAATTTGAGACAACGCCAACATCCCATGAAGAAGCGAGGGGCACGAGGGGCACGAGGGGCAAATCACTTCTCAAAGTAGCGTACGTGATTTTTGTGACTTTAGAATCGCATGATTTTTTCCTGTGATTTTTTTGTGAGTTTAATGATTTTTAGTGATTTTTTCTCATGATTTTTCAGTAATTTTTTGATGATTTGTGATCTTCGCTGCTTTTGTATGTGATTTTTCTGTGATTTTGTGATTTTTGTATGTGATTTTTTCGTGACTTCAAGGAAGGTGGACGAAAGAAAATCAGTGATTTGCCCCTCGGAGGGGCATTTCACTCCCGAAAACCCTGAGCACATCCCAGGAGGTGCACTACATATACTTTGGGTACGGGGACGTGCCATCGGGAAGGGTATCGATTTTCCAGATATTGGTATAAAGAACGGTATCAATTTCACAATTTTGGTATAAGGAACGGTACCGATTTTCAAGGTTTTGGTATGAAATATAAGGTAGGATATACTTTTTCGAAAAATTGGTATAAGGTTGGGTATACTTTTTTCAAAAAATTGGTTTCAGGAATGGGTATGTTTTTGAAACCTCGATGGCACGTCCCCGACCAAAATCTGGTCAAGTGGAGCACATTTGGCAAAAATCCTTTTGTTTTCAAGAAAAATCTATCGAAAATCTGTAAAAATCTTAATAAGCCCGCAGTACTGACATCAATTCTTATTTCCTTTTAAAAACATACGTGTATGGAAACTTTTAAGAAACTCCGAGCACTCAAATGAGCGAAAATCGATCTTGTACCGAATTTTAGGGGGAGTTGCCCCCTTCACGCTTGCACTCCTTCGGTACCGCACTGTAGTGTAAAGTTTTGAGCCATCTTGAACCACCAACAGCACAGCTGTTCATTAACAAAGCTCTGCAGATGTGGAAAAGCGGCTCCAATCTTTCTACAGAGGGGCATTTCACCTTACTCATTCGTAAGAGCGAACGAGATTTTTCAGAACAAAAGGATTTTCACCGATTGTTGATAGATTATTCTCGAAAACAAAAAGGGAAATCTGTGCGAAGCTTTTGGGAGTGAAGTTTCCCTCGGTTTTTCTCGGTTTCTACAACATTGGTCCCTGTTCCTTTTCTCCTTTCTTGTACAAGCTTGTCACCAATGCTTCTCACTGTCAATTTGGTGATTGTAAGAATTTGGGCCAGTACTAAAAGTTTCTCAAAATCATCAGATTTTCAGCACTCAGAGTTTCTCATGAGTTTTTTAAAGGTTCCATAACATTTTCTATGTTCACAACCTGACAATGTTTTTTGAAGCCATGCCAAGACTTTTATTCAAGTATTTTCCAAGTAATATTATATGGGAAAGTAGTGAAATTTAAACAAAATGTGCTTGGGATTTCCTTTGTGAAAGTAAATATTTACTGAGGTTATTTTCTCCCAGTACTGGATTTTCTCAATTTTTGGCAACCTGAGAACTGAGTTCCTTTTGTCCTCAGCGTATTTGTGCTTGATATTTGTCGTAAATAGCTCCTGTTTTATGAAAATCTGTTGGCCAAACATGATGGAGGATTTCGATGATCAAAATCACATCGGCTTTACGTCGCATCGTAACATCTCTGAAGGAAAATTCCTTGGTAGAGCAGTAGTTTGGGAAGGAATCTCGAAGAGCCTATTCTCATCGCAAAGCAGAGCAGTGAGTCGCAAGAAGAGAAGCTCATTCCATAGCCAATGTGGTCTCAGGCAGTATATATTCATCATGATAATTCTTCTCAGTGGAGATGTATCTCTAAATCCTGGCCCTGAAAATTTGGATAACAACGCCACCAATACTTCAAAGAAATTCGAAGAATTTCTGCAGACACGAGGGTTGAAAGTACTTCATCAAAACATTCGTGGTCTGGTATGCCATAAGGCTGGTTTGGATGAGTTTCTCTCGCGATCTAATTTGGGTCCAGCTCATATTATTGGAATTAGTGAGACACATTTACACAAAGATATTCGTGACAGTGAAATTGAAATACCAAGTTTTCATGTGAACAGAAATGACCGTAAAAATGGAGCTGGTGGGGGCGTTGCAGTTTATGTAAATGAATCACTAACCCACCACCGCAGATTTGATCTCGAAGAGGATAGTATCGAATGTGTTTGGGTTGAAGTTCTATTTAATAAATCCAAACCCGTGTTGGTGGGAAATTTGTATCGCCCTCCGGACAGTTCTAAGTACCTGCCTGATGATTTTAATGATAAATTTGATTCCATGCTTGCGAAGGTTTGCTGCGAAGACAAAGAAACGCTGTTGCTAGGCGATTTTAACTGTGACTACGGTAAACAGAATAACAATCGCCCCTTGAAAAATATAATTTGAAGTTACGGTTTTTGTCAACAAGTTGATTCCCCCACGAGACTTTCTGAGGGCTCTGAATCTTTGATTGATCTAGTTCTATCTAACACGCCGCAGAATATTTGTAAGACTGCCGTCCTGCAGTCCTGCCTGAGTGATCACGAAATGATAGGTACAGTTAGAAAATTGAATAGCCTGAAAATAAAGTCCCGCACGATAACATGCAGAAATTACAAAAACTATAATAAAGAGAAGCTTCAACAAGATCTATTGAACGCCCCATGGGAGCATGTTTACAAAGAACAGGATGCAGAAAATGCATACAACGCATTTGAAAGCATTCTGGCTAAAGTTTTTGACAATATCGCGCCTATGATACAGAAGAAGGTTCGTGGTTTGAGCTGCCCATGGAGGACCCCTGAGGTTTTAAAGTTAATAAGAACACGGGATTACCACCTCAGGAAGGCCAAACGAAGTGGCAATGACAACGACTGGCATTTATACAGACAACACCGAAACAAAGTGAACGCAAGCATTAAGAAAAGTAAGGCCTCCTACAACAAAACTCTGCTGGAGGAGAATGCAAAAAATCCGAAACAATTTTGGTCGCTTATCAAAAAGTTATATCCAATGAAAGAAAATACATCACCAGTTTTGTCAGCACTTGAAGTGGATGGCAAATTGGAAACTACAAAGCAAGGCATAGCCTCCACCTTCTGTAAATATTTTGCAACTTGTGCTGAAAAATTGTGCGGTAGTCTACAACAAAATTTTACCTGGCAAAATGACAATGGTTTAGGCCATGCGAACTTTACCTTTAAGTTTCAATCAGTCTCGAAGGAGAGGGTGTCAAGGGCTCTTGCTCAACTAAATCCATCAAAAGCTCCAGGTCAAGATAATTTTTCTCCACGATTTTTAAAGGATGGCGCAACTATGATAGCAGAACCTCTAGCTCACATAATAAATCTATCACTTAGGACATCTGTAGTCCCTGGGAAAATGAAGATTGCAAAGGTTATCCCACTCTTTAAATCTGGCAGTAAAACCAGTGTTGAAAATTATCGTCCAATTTCAGTACTGCCAGCTTTGTCGAAAGTTTTCGAAAGAATTGTCTACGATCAACTATCTAACTACTTGGAACACCACAATCTCATAACGTCATGTCAGTTTGGATTCAGAAAAAGGTATAACACCGAACTTGCCGTGACTTTGTTCACAGATCAAATCCGCCAGGCTATGGATCAAGGCAAGCTGACTGGTGCAGTCTTCATTGATTTGCAGAAGGCCTTCGATACAGTTGAACACTCTATACTGTTATCAAAGCTTCCTTTCCATGGCATCAAGGACACCGAACTTGCGTGGATAAAAAGTTATCTATCAAATCGTTATCAGTTTGTTCAGTGTGGCACTGCAAAATCCGAATCTCGAGTTGTCAAATATGGAGTACCCCAAGGCTCAATTCTTGGACCTTTGCTATTTTTGATCCATATAAACGATTTGACAATGAGTGTAAAGAATTGCAATATCCAAATATATGCCGATGACACAGTGATATCTTTTTCTCACAAAAATGTAAACGTCATAGAAGAGACTTTAACTGCTGAGATGTCAATCATTGCTAAATGGTTAGACAATAATAGATTAATAATAAATTTAAAAAAAAAAGGGAAAACTGAATCAATGCTGTTTGGAACCGCGAAAAGGCTGTATTCACAAAGCAATTTGAAAGTTTCACTGAAAGAGCATCTCATCAATTTTGTAAGTGGATATAAATACTTGGGAGTGTCACTAGATCCATCACTTAACATGAATGACCATCTACAAAAGATCCTAAAGAACGTGGCCGTTCGAATAAGGCTCTTGAAGAGAATGAGATATTCACTGTCAGATTTTGCGGCTGAATCAGTCTACGAAGCTATTGTTTCTTCCTAAAATATTATGTTGTTCAACTCCTGTTCTCAAAGTCTCAGACACGATGGCGAATAAATTCGAACGATTACAAAGGAGCGCAATTAAGATCATTCATAAACAACCAAAGAGCTGCAAAGAGTGTGGACTCATGACCATACAAAATCAAAAGAAATTCAAGGCAGCAATACAGATTTTCAAATGTTTGCAAGGGACTGCCATCCCAAATCTTGCGGCATATATTGAGAAAGTGGATCACAAGTACAACACAAGAGGAAATTCATCAACGCTCCGCCTTCCAAAGGTCAGAACAGAGGCTGCAAGAAAATCATTTCGTTTTCAAGGTCCTTCTTGTTATAATGAAATTCCAATTGACATTCGGAAATTAACGTCGTTGGTTCAGTTCAAACATCACTTGAAAGAACATTTCTTGAACAACTAGTTCACTACAAAGTACATTATAAACGATTTTAGCTATTTGTTTTACATTTTAAGATAAGATTAGATAATTTAACATTGTACCTAACCCAAACTGCAATTACTTTCATTTTTAACAATGTATATACTTTTTTAAAAACAGGACCCTTATTGATAACAGTGCCTTTTGGCATTGAAAAGGCTTTAACCTGTATAAATATTTCTATTATTATTATTATTATTATTATTATTATTATTATTATTATTATTATTATAGTTTCTTATAAAAAATATGTGTAGTAGGTAAATATGAAATGAAACCTCAAAATTCTGCAAGGGAATTTTCCTGAGGCAGTTTCGTGCCATACCGTATGTGACGCCTGGTGAAGCCTGAACCTTGCAAAACAGATTCCTCAACGACAACGAAGGTCCCAGTGCGGTCCGCCAGGTACTTTAAAGCTGTCTTTCATCAGCAACGCAACAAAGTGCACAATGCGAATCACAACATGAAGGCATAAGATGACATGAACAAAATCTTTGCAAACCACCAACAAAGGGGAATCGTTTTCAAATGACAATGAATAAGAGCAGCAATATGTAGCTCTATATTGTCTAAGGTTACGTTCAGACCCCCGTCTCTCATGATGTTGATCTTGGCACCATTATGTGATAAGGCTTAAAAGGATTATTTCATATCACAATACCCATTCATCCCATGACATTCCACAGCCGTGAGTAAGAGAGCCTAACGTAAATACCACTTCTTTTCAGTTGAAATCTGAACGAACTCTATCACATTTTAAAGAACATATGCGCAAAATGAACTGTAGATATCCAGAGGAACACATAGGTAAAATTGTTTTTGAAACGGACCAATAGTTTGGCTATTCCATCTCGACTATTCCATTCCATCATTCCATTCCATCACTCCATGTTTTACAGATTTTTTTCCCACAACTCACACCAATTAAACGACTTAACTAATGTCTGCCCACGCTGTCTGCTATCATGGTTGTTGTTCTGGCCGAAATTGAAGGGAATTTCATAAAATTTTCAAGAAAATATGAGCAAAATAGGTTAAGGAGATCTTGAGAAACACGTTGGTGTAATTCTTTTTCAAAAGCGACCAGTAGTTTGGCTATTCCATCTTGACTATTCCATTCCATCATTCCATTCCATCATTCCATTCCATTATTCCATTCCATCATTCCATTCCATCATTCCACACTCCATGTTTTACAGATAGCCGGTAAGATACATGTGCCTATTGCCCAAGGAATTATATAGATCATGAAATGTTTTACAGATAGCCGTATCTTATCTATATAATTCCTTGGGCAATAGGCATATGGGCAATAGGCATCAGCAGATGTATCTGTCATCAAAAAGTTGTGTAATGCCAAAGTAGCTTTCACAATATTACAAACAGTTTCAACATTAGCCAGTATGGGTCTCCTGAATATGCGAAATCTGCTTGCAAGGATGCCAAATGAATTTTCAATGACTCTTCGTGCACATGATATTCTGTAATTGCAGATGACTTTTGTTTGATGTAGATTAGTGCTTGGATATGGTTTAATCATGTATGTTCTTAAGGTAAAAGCATCATCTGCAACGAAAACAAAGGGATATTTGATGTTATTTCCACGATCTTGTATGTAATCTGCATTCGGTATACCTAGAAGGTTGTTATCAATTGCATATCCCAGTTTGCTGTTCGCATACACACCACCATCACTCTGTCGTCCACTGTCTCCTACATCAACCAAAGTGAACTCGTAGTTTGCATCACAAACAGCCAGTAAGGAAATACTGTGAGTTTTTTTTGTAGTTGAAAAAATCAGAACTGCTTCTTGGTGGTGCTTGTATAACAACATGCTTTCCATCGATGGCACCAATGCAATGAGGAAAGTTCCATTTCTTTTCAAATTGAGATGCTATTTTCAACCAGGCTCCTTGTTCTGTTGGTGGCATCAAGTAATGCTTTTCTGTCAGCACATCCCAAATCACTTGGCTAGTTTCCTTTATTATTCGTCCAACAACTGGTGGGCTGATGAGGTAACTTGCTGCTATCGTTACATGTGCATCACCAGTGCTCAAGTGTTGTAGAGTTACACAGAGTCTCTCTGCTGGTGAAGCAACACTTCTTCAAAATGATGACTTTTCAATGTATGGGGTAACCCAAGAAAGAATTCGCTCGAACGTTGCCGGACTCATGCAAAAGATTTTAAAGAAGTATTGTTGATCGAAAAGCTGCATGTCTTTTACAAGAAGGTAGAATTCACTCTTTGCTTCCCTTTCAGCGAAAATTCTTCGTACCCATTTCCGTTTCTTGTATCTCTGACTATGTCTCACCCTTAAACGGAGTCGTAAGAGCAGCAACAGCTTCAGCCTTCTGTTGATAGCAGCCATCTTTGATGTTATCATTTGAGTTTGGCGCGCTCTGAAGATGCTCCCAATGGAAATTGAAGAAAGTTGTGCGATCGCAAAAAGTCGATCGCGAATTGTCGCGCGCGCGACAAAAGTCACTGAATGGAAATCCGCCTTAAACCTGGATTGCGAATTGAACAAACAAGCGCACAAGTTGGGAAGACAGATTCAGATGTTATCGTTGTGCATGTTGGAACAAATAATGTGAAGACCTACTCGCCGCAGAAGCTAGCAATTGAGATTGTAAATACACTTGAAAAGGTACAGACTGATAATTCTGCTGCAAAAATTGCGTTTTCATTGATATTCAAAGAAAAGATGACCAGTCAATGAACACCAAAATCCAAAATGTGAATGAATTAGTTGCCAAAGCACTAGGACTGAAAGGTATGGATTTTATAAAGAATAAGAACATTATTTACAGTAATCTAGCAACTGATGGGCTGCATTTAAACAATGGTGGTGTACGTAGATTTTCAGGCAACCTCAGTAGTTTCGTAAAATATTGCTAGGGGTTAGTAATCTCGCATGATAGAAATATTAGAGCAAAGGAATATTGTGTAAGGAAGAGAAATGGTCTAATAATTGCTTTCCTAAACATTATCTCCCTTAGAAAGCACAGGCACTAATTAGTAATCATTCTTAGAGAAAATGAAATTGATATTATCGGCCTATGTGAAACGCGTTTGGATGGTACTGTTACTGACCCTATGGTCTCCATAGAAGAGTATAGGACCCTTCATAATGACAGAGATGCAATTAGAGGAGGCATTGCCATATATGTTAAGGATGGTCTCCCAGAGCCGAAAGTTAAACTGAAGAGTGAGAATCTTGAGCTGCTGCCTGTTGAAATATCCCCAGGTCGCGCAAAGCCTTTTCTTATTGTGTGCTGGTATCGTTCACCAACCTGTGGTGTTGATGATGAGGAATTTGAGAAACTGACAAAGGTTTTGAGCGACTTGGTAAGGATGAAAAGGAGATAATATTAGTAAGTGATACCAGGGAGCGCCGAAGGCGCGGGAGGTGAAACGCGCTAATGTTTGAAGATTGAGCTGTGATGCACGATTTCCAAACGAGGCTACCAAATTGCGTCCTGCAAACAATGGCGTTCTTGCTGTGATTGGAGCGATGGAAGGGAAGGATTCATTAAAGTTGAACAGAAAGAGTTAACTTACAGACGAAATTGAGGAAAAGAGCTGTTATGGTTCATAGGAAGTTGCTGGGAGCATCAATAACTACCTGCCATCAAGTCTTACTTGGGAGATAAGGTGAAATTTGGTAACGACTTGGCCTACAGTTCTAGTTCAAGTATCGGAAAGCTTTCCCTGTTGGACGTTTAGAGCGGTTTAGAGCTGAAATCTCATCTGCTCAGTTGATGTCCAAATGAGGGAAGATGGCAAGGTCTAATTCATTTTCTATTGAGTGAACACGGAAACAGAATCATGGATTCAAGCTTGAATCAAGTTGATGATTTTTGACTAACTGAAGAGAGTAAATCTGGAAATGCTGAAGAACTGAGCTAATCTCTGGTTTTCCCACAACTGCAAACCATCACGATGAAACGAGGATAAGACTGAAACAATTTATATGCACAGGACTGCATTTGAGGACTTGATGTATACCAATTTCCTCAAAGGAGTAGGATGATGCTTCTTATGTTATTTTTTGTTATGTTATCATGCACATCACATGTGGACTTGATCTGAAATTGATGACTGGCTGAAGATTAAACATTTGAAAACTTTTACAGAGAAATGTATCAATTCCTGGAACATTTTGTCAAAACCGTAGCTCAGGCATGTTATTTGACTGCTAAAGAGGTAGTAATTGAAAACAAATAAAGTGGAGGCTTCAGTATGAATATGGCTATGACAACAAAAAAGGAGTTACATTATTGTTTGTTGCTGCTGCGATTGTATAAGGTGTCAGATTTCCATCCTCTAAAGTTCAGGGTGGGCCTGACAATTATATATACCCATCCATCCTTTAAATTAAGAATATTTTGTCTGCAACTTTTTGAGAGACAATGACCTAGCCACAACTTAAGACAGGCTGGCTATGTTTGTCCATTTTTAATGTTCTGCAAGCTTATGCCACAAACTCATCACAGGTTTTTATAAGAAACTAGGATCAGGCTATAGTACTAAGAGTTTCTCAATTTTGCATTAAATTTTGTCCATTTTAATACTAAAAGTTTCTTAATTGGTTTCTTACGTTGTGAATGCAAAATTATCAATGTGATTGCTAGCAGTGCTTCAGATATGTTTCTTAGCATTTAAAACATCATATAAGTATAAACAGTGTTCTGTTATGTTGAAAAAACAAATGGTTAGTTAATATTACTCAAGAATAAAGGTTCAATGCTACATTTGCTACAATATCCATGCTTTTAACTTTGAAAATTTTCTGAATATTTCTCAGACATACAGTAGTACTAGAGTTTCTCAAAATTTTGGCCATCTTAGTACTACTTTCTTATAAACCAGTTTCTTATAAAAGACATGTAGCATTTCTCTGTTAAGAGGGTTTCACATATTTTTATAAGAAACTAAGAATTTGGGTCAGTACTTAAAGTTTCTTAAAGGATCCATAACAATCTTCATGTTTACTACTTGTGCTTTTTAACAAAGTTTTCAAGCTTTTCATATGTTTAAATACAGTAAGGCCCCGCATTTAAGAAACCACCTAAAAGAAACTTTTAGGCTACTGAAAAATGATGAGCCCCCTTACTTATAAGGAACACGTAAGGCTCACACCTAGAATAAAGTTTCTTGTATTTTGATTGACTTTAAGTCCTGATGTGATGGTCTGGAAACATTTCAATTTATCCGAAGTTCATAAGAAATTGCTACCCAATTTCTAGCTTTTTACCCAATTTTTCATTTATATTCATAAGAGTCATTGATAGTATACACATGTCGCTAATTTATCAGTAAAATCCAAATGGCATTGTAGTTTAGTTTCTATTAGAAACTTAAGAAACTTGAGCCTAAAAAGTGACAAGTATCATAGATATAAGAAACATTTTAGCCTAGGGTGTGAAAAACTGGTTTCTTAAATGTAGGGCCTTACTGTACTAGTCAAAAGTAATATAAGTGAAAATAAAGTTAGAATATAGCAATGATTTCCTGTATCAAAACAAACAATCTCCCAAGTTGTACTTTCTCAGAGTACTAGAGTCCCATATATTTTTGGTGAACTGAGAGTTGAGATTCCAATGAGAAGTTTCTTGATGAAGGCCCTTTGATCTACCCCCAAACAGTGTGCACCTTCTGTTCTGTTGCTGGCCAGTGGCTTACCCAAGGGGAGAATGGGGGTCCATACCTGATTACCGACTTGAGTACCCAATAATCAATTGCCCCCAGTTATTCCTTCTTTAGAAATTTTCCTCCTGAAATTTTCATTCCAACCTCCTTATTAATGGGAACAGACATAGCTATATCTCGTAGCCGCTATAAATAGGCAAGAGAAACGCCCACTAATCCTTTGTTTCTTCAGCTACACAATGAAACCGGATGTGTCTAAGTTGTCGAGTACAAAAGGTCATATTTTTGACCTGGCCCGGGCCAGCTTTTAACTATGCCGATTCTCTTTAATTCTTGTGAAAATGAACATTCAATTTTTCCAACCACCTCTAATTGTTTCAGTCCCTTGATTATGATTGTATTGAACCATTTTCAACCCTTTGATCATTCTCCATCGACCTGGCTTCTTTGGCACTCAGTTGTAAATTAGATACAAACATTTTCTAATGTTGATTTTGAGTATAAAATGGCAACAATCTGAGGTAATAACTTTGCAATCTGTGCTTTATTGTGTTTAATTGTTTGTATGTAAAAGATGGCACATGCATACAGTAAATTTTTCCCTTTCTCTACAAATTAGCATAATATCAAATTAAACAGAGCATTGTTTGCAAAAATTACTAATCTGTTGCCTGTTCCATATTACAGCATGTTCTATTTTCATTGATTCTTACTTTCAACAAGCAAAATTACAAATTTAAAACAGTTAGTTTACAGTCTGAATTAAAAAATCTGAATTAAAGAATATGATTCAGGCATTGTTTGGTCTCTTTGCAACAGTTTCATAATGGAATATGTTCTTGCAAAGCAACAAGTAGCTAAGTGAAGGCTGACATGTAATAAAAGCCAAGTCTCACATAGATTCCATAGCTTGACACATCAGGATTCTGAAAATGAATGAAAATTGAAAGACCTATTACAGCAAGATACTTGTTATATACTGTTCCTATCAAAGCAGAATAATGTATGTAACTGTGTAGCTAAAACCAGTTGAGATCACACCAGACTACAAGTTAATAACCCAGGAGGGGGGGTTACTTGGGTGTATCTTGGATAGGGTTGCTCAGGTTACTTTTTTGGGTCTAAAATTTGGACAGAGCTTACTTTTTTGGGTCAATCATTTGCACAATTTATATTTTGGTTCCTTAAGTTCTGCATTACTTTTTGGGTATCCAATATGGGTTAAAGTAAGAAAATTGAAGAAAGCAGATCCTACAAACAAAATCTAAAATCAAGTAACATTACTAAAGTCAAAATACTTGAAAATCCTAACAGCATGAGAAGTCGAGTTAGTTAGGGCTAAATCAGTTGGGGCACTTTTCCATAGATTTAAGATGCCAACTTCATGATGTTTGGGTACAGTATGTTAGATCAGAAAAAAATATTTTTTAGCTTAGGCCTACTTTTATGCCAGAAATTATTTTTTTGGATTGATGCTTTGCACTCCAGCCTGAGCAACCCTATCCTAAATATACCTGAGTACCCCCCTGGGGTTATTGACAGGTTTGCCAAATGAAAAGATGTTATTAACCCAAGATGCGCCTTATCTGCCATACAAGACGAAACCAAGAAACGACCGGGCTGTTGGCAAACCTCAAAGGAAATCACAAAGGGAGTCGACAAGACTCAGGAGACCCCCAGAACGTTTTGTCCCTTGAGGTATCTTGCCTTTTGTGTGGGTGCATTTTGCCCTGTGTGCTGGCGGTGTTGCGCTGATCCAGTTCCCTAAGGAGCCATGGTAAACATGTAAAACTATTACAACAGAGTTGTGGAGGAGAGTTGTAGAGAGAGCACAAGACAAACAAGACGAGCGCGTTCCTTACGAAAAGCCACTGAAGCTAGGCCTAGTCTCGAGCAGCGACGACCCAAGCCCAAGCCCAAGTTGACGTCGGCATGATTTTGGTGAGCGTATTTATTCCTTTCCTTGTTGGGGACGAAGAATAAAGAGAACTAAACATGGATTATTGACAGTTTTTAGTTCAGTTGTGTTTGATACATTTTGAATATTTGCACTTTAAGGAAACTAAGATACATCTTTGAGTTATGTGTTTATGGGCCGCACGTTGAATCCACTACATAGTAGCAGAGGGTAGTTGATTATTAATTGAATTAGATGAATTATCCATTTCATTGGGGTATTGCGTGAAGTTCTTCCCTTTGAATTTGGCTTATTACGCTGGTACTTGCATCATTTCGAAATGATGGGTTGTTGTACCTTGTTATGTGCTGATATGCTGGGGAACTTTGCGTACTACATCGGTGTATCTTTTTCTCGTTTGTTGCATTGCATGATGTATCTACTTGTTTGCTTTGAATTCAATTATGGTTTGCATTGTTTGTATTGAATTCATGCTTGCGTCTTAGTTCTTGTTTTTCGCGCGAAGCGCTTTTTTCGCTATCTAGAAAACTAGAAAGACAGCAGTTGTTTTCTGGTTTTTCATAATTGTGTAAGATATAGATAGCAGAGCTTACACAAAAATTTGAAAGAATTTGTAACTTGTTTTGCTAAGTTAAACTGATAGTTTCTTAGTTAGTTAATTCTATTGATATTGGTATTCTTTGGACATTGGTCGTTGGACAGTTTGTGTACCTGCTATTTGTCATTGGATTTGTTTACTCGCTCAAGATTGAAGAAAGATTTGGGACATATTGGTTTGAAAGTCGAATCGCTCGTGCCATATTCGTTATTTAATTGTTTACTGGATCAGTCTTTCGTGAACTTGCTATCTGTATTCCTCATGGGACAATGTCGTCGGAGGATCAATTGTATAATGATATTTTGAAGTTGAATGTCGTGGAGCTCCGAAGGGAACTGGAGAAAAACGCATTGCCAGCCACGGGGAGAAAAGCAGAGCTGATACAGAGGCTGTACAAGTTCGCCAAAAGGGAATTAATCACGAGTCAAGGAGGTTCTCCTGAGGATTCCGTTCAGAGTGAAAAGTCTCAAGATAAAACAGAGTCGATCTTGAAAACTCCTTCGAGGATACCGCGTTTGTTGCCGAATGTTGAAGAGATAAGCAAGTCTGCACGTTCACGTTTGGACAGGACGTCATCAATTCGCGATAGAAATAGAGTATTGGAGCAGGATTTGTTTAGCGTACAGTTCGAAGATCGGGACATTGATCTGTTCGGACATTCGAAAGGCAGTGATGGTAGAAGAGATGAAGGCAAGATTATACATGAACAATTGCATGATAATGGACAGCAAAGTTGGGAACACCACGGGCAGACCACACAAACCGGACAGTTTTCAAATACCGGACAGCCTCGTTTTCAAGTTAGTTCAGATGAACCAAAGTATGAAACAGATCACAGAGAATATGAATTTTCCGGACATAATGGAGATAACGGACATGGAGAAAGCAAAGATCATGAGAATATTTTTCAAGAGATTAGTGAAATGAAAGTTTTAATGGAAAAACAGTCGAATTTTGTTCATCAAATTGAGAAAGAAATGGATTTAAAGATAAATAGTTGGAGTAAGAAAATATTAGAGGCAGTGCAGCACAAAGCCAATGTTAATGCAGACACAAGAAGTGATGATATAAGAAATCCAAGTGAGATGGAGCAACTTTACAGAAAATATAAATTTTATGGTTCAGCGATAGAGATGATACTGTTAGAGATTTCTGAGTTTGATCAGGGTGAAGTATCAAAAGCTGAGATGGAAAATTCATTACGTCGACTGAATGAAAAGGAACAACAGTGTGGGTCTATAGTCCAAGAAATCATTACATTACAGATAGATGAAAGTATTGTAGATAGAGAGATAAGAATTTGGACAGAATTTCAACAACGAATCCTGCGTGCATCAAAAGGGGCAGAACGACTTATTTCACAATTAACAAAGGATGAGGAAGCAGAGTTGAGATCAGTAGAGGATAGGACACCACTGAAGGAATACAGAGAATCAAATTCAAGTAGTAATTTGAAATTACCCAAGTTTACATTACCAGAGTTTCATGGCAATATGATAGAATGGGTTTCATGGTGGGATCAGTTCAAATCTTGTATTCACGAGAACAATACATTAAGTGAGAGAGAGAAATTCAATTATCTGAGAGTATATGTAAAGGGATCTGCAAGAAAAGCCATTGAATACATTGAAGTTACGAGTTCAAATTACTCAAAGGCCATAGATGCATTGAAGAAGCGTTATGGTAGACAACGTTTAGTCGTTGAACATTTGGTCGAATCGATACTAAACATAGAGAAGAGAGAAAGGGTGACTGCACAGTCACTGAGGTACTTGTATGACACTTTGGTTAATAGATATCACACTCTGGAGCAGTATGAGCCAAACCTTGAAGTGTGTCACAGAATTCTTGTACCAATTTTCCAAAGTAAACTGCCAAATGACATAAGGAGAAAGTGGGAGTATGAACTTTCCAAGCTAGAGAATGAAGAAGAAGATAAGAGAGTTACGGCAGAGTTTTTCTTCGATTTTCTTCGATCACATGTAATGTCTGAAGAGGCCATAGAGAAGTCGACTCCAAACCGTTCAACTCATCCCAGAATGTCAAATAGGCCACGTATACAAAACAAGGATCAAGGGGACAGTAGGTTTTCATCAGCAACAGCATTAGCAGCTCAAACTAGTCAAGAAACTGTCAATCAAGGCCAAAATAATCAAAATAAATGTGGTTTTTGTGAGAAAAATCATGAATCAAAGAAGTGTTTTGGATTCAAGAAGAAATCAGTTGATGAGAGGATACAGACAGTTAAAGATAAAGGATTGTGTTTCAATTGTTTGAAGCCTATAAGTTCCACGCATTACAGTTCATGTTGTATGAGCCAAGGATGTATGGTCGAGGGATGTCAGAGAAAACATCATACATTACTACACACAGCAAGTTCGAATCCCAAGACAGAAGTAACTAAAGATGAGATGGTCAATTCTTCCGAGAGAGTAGAAACTATAGTAGCAAGCCATGTTGGAGTTTTAAACGGTATTGTGAAAACAGATTCAGAAACTAAGATGAGGCTGCTACCCACAGCAAAGGCAAAGTTAATTCAGAATGGCACTGAAACAGATGTCAGGATTCTGATAGATAGTGGAAGTGATCACTCATACATAAAGCAGGATATTGCAGAGTCATTAGGAATGCAATCTGAGGGACCATCAAAACTGATGACAATACTAATGCATGGTGGTCAATCAAGAACAATTAAAGTGAGAAAGTTCAAATTTAAATTGACAGCATTGGATGGCAGTAAGTCTGCTGATGTAAGTGCATGGGCGGTGGATAAGGTGTGTGCACCGCTAGAAGCAGTTCCAGTCGATATTTCAAAATATCGATATTTAAAGGGATTAAAGTTAGCTGATAGCTACCCAAGACAAACAGCAAACATTGATATTCTATTAGGTTCAGACCAGTGGGGTCAGATCTTAAGAAGCGGACTAAAGAAGAGAGATGCTAGCAGTCCGATAGCAACAAATTCAATATTTGGATGGATGATCTCAGGAAACTTAGATGTAGGATCAGAATATCATCCAAGCAACAGAGCAACGACAAATTTTGCTACAGTGAAGACAATAGAGGAAGAGTTCAACCTCGATCTCAAACGATTTTGGCAATTAGAATCTTTGGGAATCGATGAAAGTGAAAAAAGGCTGACAAAAGACGAGGAAAGTGCGATGCAACAATTCAAAGATAGCCTTGTCTATGATGGAGAACGTTACGAAGTTGCATTGCCATGGAGAGAGGATTGTACAGGTTTGGAAGACAATAGGCAGCAAGCTGTTAGCAGACTTGTGAAAGTAGAGAAACGTTTTCAGTATGACAAAGAAAAGGCAAGCATGTATCAAGATGCAATAAATCAGTACTTGAAAGATGGGCACGCAAGAGAAACAGACAAAACGGATTCAAATTCAGAGACAAAGATTAACTATCTGCCTCATCATGCAGTTTTTCGCTCAGATAAAGTGACAACAAAGTGTAGAGTGGTATTTGATGCATCTTCGAAGAACAAGAATGGAGTTTCTCTCAATGACTGTCTTCTACCAGGACCTGTGTTACAACCTAACTTAGTTTCAATCATCATTAGGTTTCGCCTTCATCGTGTCGCCTTAATGGCAGATATCAGAAAGATGTTCTTGCAAATAAAGCTTGCAAAGCAAGATCAGAATGTGCATAGATTTCTGTGGCGTGATTTTAATACAAAGATAGAGCCAAAGACATACTGCATGACACGCCTAACATTTGGAGATGTTTCAAGCCCTTTTGAAGCAATAGCAACTGTGCAGCATCATACTGAAGTAAGCAAGGAATCATTTCCAAAAGCATCAGAAACCATCAAAGAGAACATGTATGTTGATGACTGTTTAACGGGAGCTGAAGATAATGAAAGTGCGTTTCAGTTGTATCAAGAAGCTACGGGAATGATGAAATCTGGAGGCTTCGAATTAGTCAAGTGGGCAAGTAATTCTAAAGAGGTTCTTGTCCGTATACCACAAGATCAAAGAGCAACGAAGAATGTGATAGAGATTGAAAGCGAAGGTGACCCATTGAAAGCATTGGGCATTTCATGGGATACAGAAACAGATGAATTTTTGTTCAATCAAGGAGAGAAACTGACAAATATTCAAGATCAAGGAACCAAGAGGAGTCTTATCAGTATATCGTCAAAGCTTTTCGACCCAATGGGATGGTTAGGTCCATTCTCTGTTACAGCAAAGATCCTATACCAAGAACTGTGGACACGGGGGTTAAATTGGGATCAAAAGTTACCAGCAGATCTTATGTCTTCATGGAATAAATGGAAAGAAGATTTGAAAGAGTTATCAAATCTGCGCATTCCTAGATGTTTTGTAAGTGATCTTACTAATGTCAACAGCGTCGAGCTCCACGGATTTGGAGATGCTAGTCCCAAAGCCTATGGTGCAGTAGTGTACGTCGTGTTGAAAGACGAATCTGGAAAAGTGAATGTTCAGTTAGTCATGTCCAAGAACCGAGTTGCACCGACTAAAAGAGTGACTTTGCCAAGACTTGAGTTGCTAGCTGCATTTATTCTTTCCAAACCATTAAAGTTTGTATTGGAATCATTGAAAGTGACTGTCGACAGAATAGTGTGTTGGTCAGACAGTTTGGTAGCACTCAGCTGGATACGAAGGCCAAGCAGAAACTGGAAATTGTTCGTTGCGAATCGAGTGCAGTCGATACAAGAAAACGTATCACCTGAATGTTGGCGTTTTTGCCCAGGAAATGAAAACCCTGCCGATTTGTTAACTCGGGGGGAGAATTTAGATTCAGTTATTCATAACCAACTTTGGTGGAATGGGCCAGCGTGGTTAAAGAACAGTGAAGAAAATTGGCCGGAAAATAAGCTTGAGGTTTCTCCAGAGTCAGAAACAGAGATGATCAAAATTACAGTTTGTAACCATTCAACTACAAAGTCTGTATCAAGAGTAATTGATCCAGCCAAATATGAGAAATTTTTGAAGTTAGCAAGAGTTACTGCTTACGTCTTGCGAGCAGTTCGTAATTTTAAGACGAGTTTAAGAAGTAAAGCTACAAGCCAGCCGATGGAATCATTTGGAAAAGATTTAACGTCAGAAGAGATAAAGTCAGCAGAAGAATATTGGTACAGAACAGTGCAACGAGAAGAATTTGCTGGAGATTTTGAAGCACTAAAGAACGATGTACAACTCCCGAAAACTAGCAAGTTGAATAGCCTGTCTCCAATCTTTGATCATGAAAAGGAGCTTATCAAGGTCGGGGGTAGATTGCAGTTTTCTTTGATACCTGAAGAAAGTAAGCATCAAATCATATTACCTGGAAAACATATGGTCGTAGACAAGATTATTCAATCAGTACATGAAAGAGAAGCTACACATGCAGGACCAGAAACCACTTTAGCCATAACGAGAGAAAGATTCTGGATAATTCAAGGCCGCCGAAATGTTACCAGAGTAATTCACAGATGTCTCAAATGTAAAAGGCAAGTGACCAAACCACTGATGCAAAGAATGACTCCCTTACCTGTAGAGAGAGCGAGTCCTTCACCACCATTTACACATGTTGGATTAGATTTCACAGGACACTTGTTCTTTAAGTTGAAAGGAAGTTCAGTACCCCAAAAGGCGTATGTATGCATATTTACTTGTGCATCAACACGAATGGTTCATTTCGAATTAACCAATGATATGACAACTGACGAGTTCTTGCAAGCCTTCAAGAGGATGTATAACAGGAGGGGTCTCTGCAACACAATGTGGTCAGATAACCAGTCTACTTTCAAAAGAGCGAATAAAGACTTGCAATGGATTGTGGAGACTTCAAAAACGAAGACAGAGAAAATTTGGAAGAAGATTGATACTCAGAGAGTAGAAACAGATTTAGCAAATAGAGGAATCAAGTGGAAGTTCATTACGGAGCGAAGCCCACATCGAGGAGGTTGGTGGGAAAGAATTTGTCGTTCACTAAAAGAGCCATTACGAAAGATTCTCGGCAAAGCTTTCCTTACATATGTAGAGATGTACACAGTTTTGACAGAAATCGAGTCAACAGTTAACTCAAGACCTTTGACTTTTGTTGGAGAAAGTATCAAAGATGGACAAGTAATCACACCGGCACATCTTGCTCTTGGAAGAGCACTAAAGACTGTTCCAGACATACCACATGGGACGCAATGTGAAGCTCCAATCACTGATAGATATCTTTATCGTCAACGATTGATCGGTCACTTCTGGAAAAGATGGCAAGCAGAATATTTACCAAAGTTAACCGTGAGACAAAAGTGGAGAAATGAAGTTCCTCCGTTACAGAAAGGTGATGTTGTATTGATTTCAGAGGACAATGTGAAACGCAGCAGTTGGCCATTGGGAATGGTGGCAGAAGTTCACGAAGGAGCAGATGGTTTAATTCGGACAGTGACAGTCAAAACACAGAAAGGAAACTTTAATAGATCTATTCAAAAACTGCACCTCCTCGAAGGACACAAAGATCCAGAAAATCATGAAATAGTTCAAACAAAGGCATACGTTCCTGAAAGAGCCACCAAGACTAAGCCTACTGGAGTAAGATATGTTAACGTAGTACGTCAAGGTGGGGAGAATGTTGGCAAACCTCAAAGGAAATCACAAAGGGAGTCGACAAGACTCAGGAGACCCCCAGAACGTTTTGTCCCTTGAGGTATCTTGCCTTTTGTGTGGGTGCATTTTGCCCTGTGTGCTGGCGGTGTTGCGCTGATCCAGTTCCCTAAGGAGCCATGGTAAACATGTAAAACTATTACAACAGAGTTGTGGAGGAGAGTTGTAGAGAGAGCACAAGACAAACAAGACGAGCGCGTTCCTTACGAAAAGCCACTGAAGCTAGGCCTAGTCTCGAGCAGCGACGACCCAAGCCCAAGCCCAAGTTGACGTCGGCATGATTTTGGTGAGCGTATTTATTCCTTTCCTTGTTGGGGACGAAGAATAAAGAGAACTAAACATGGATTATTGACAGTTTTTAGTTCAGTTGTGTTTGATACATTTTGAATATTTGCACTTTAAGGAAACTAAGATACATCTTTGAGTTATGTGTTTATGGGCCGCACGTTGAATCCACTACACGGGCACCACTAAAACTGCCCTAAACATCATATCTCAGAATATCTCAAAAAATAAATTTGCACATACCTTCTTGAATACCTATTTTATCTAGATATTAGCAAATTAGAATTTTCTTTAATTTTCCCTTTGAATAAATTGAAGTGCGCCCCAAAGAAGCTGCGGCTGTGGCCTGGCCTAGGCCCAGAGCGCTTTCCGTAAATGTATCAAAATTTCAAGTTTGTAAAGCTAAAAACGCTAAAGCAAGGAGTAAAAGCAGTTTTATATTCAATGTGAAAAGAAATCGCATACTCACAGGTACTTATGTTAAGGAAACTCCACTTTTCCTACCACAGAGCTGTGATTTTCTTCTCGTGAAAAATTTCCAAAACTTTCGCGAGGAAGAGCGCAACCTCGTTTGCATGTGCATCACACATCGCGACATAAGGCTCACTGGGCGTTTCGCCTCCCGCGCCTTCGGCGCTCCCTGGTGATACTAACTGTGACTTCAAAGACAGCAAAAATACCAATGCAAAGAAGCTAAGGATGGTCTATTCTGAGTACCATTTAGAACAAATGATCAAAGATTATACCAGAATTGCCACTACAACAACTGAGACCGGAGAGCAAAAAACAAGCAAAACACTGATTGACCATTTCTCTACCTCCTGCCCAAAGTATATTTTAAAGCCAGATGTTATTAAAACGGGAATGGTTGACCACTATTTGGTGTATGTGATTCGGAAAATCAATGCTTGGAGAATGAAGAAAAAAGAAAGAAAATTTGTGAAATCTCGCATCATGAAAAAATATGACAAATCGCTTTTCCAAATGGACATGCAACAGATAAATTGGGAATCCATACTTAGCCCATTTGAAGGCGATCCTGCCGGTATGGCGGCCACGTTTCAGGATGTGTTTGAATCAGTCTTGAATCCCCATGCCCCCCTTCGCAAAAAACGGGTATGCAGGTCAACCATTCCCGTTTTAATAACATTTGCCTTGGCTCTCTGCTTCTCTTAGAAACCTGATGAAGGAACGTGACAAGGCAAAGCAGATGGCCGAGGTTAAACCGGAGATGTGGCCGACACATAGGCAACTGTGTAATTCAGTAACAAGAGAGATTCATATTGCCATTCAGGATTATTACAGTGGGCTAAGTTAAGAAAACAAGAAAGATCCAAAAAAACATGGAAGACAATAAGCAAAGTCATGCAATTCTAAAGTGCATATTAAATGCAATGACATCTCTGTTTTGGAATATGAGAAATTGCTGAATGATCAATCCAATGGTGTTTCATGGTTCTGCAAAAACTGCATTATAGATGATCGCGCTTTGATGTTTCCTTTTGGTGCAGTTGACAATGAGGTATTATCAAATCTCTTTGACATTGATATTCCTTCATCTGTGGACTCTGTGCCATCCTTTGAAGTCACCTCGCAACTGACCAACTTGCCTAGCCTACAGGATTACGATGTTGATGAGCATTTGTCTTCAGCCATTAACTCTAATTATCATACTATCCAGGATCTTTCTAATTCCAACATCTCTCATAAAGATCTTTCTTTATTACATATGAACATAAGGAGTCTCTCTTGTCACTTTGATGATCTTCAATCATTGTTAGTTAATCTAAATGTCAAGTTTGATGTTGTTGGTGTTTCAGAAACTTGGGATTCCATCAAAAATCCTGTAAGTACAAATGTAAATATTTCTGGTTACAGCTTCTTTTCTACCAAGTCTAAGAGTCAAAATGGTGGTGTTTGTCTATATATCAAAACGGGTCTTGGACCAGTCCCAAGACCTGATTTGAATGCTAGTACTGACCACTATGAAACAGTCTGGGTTGAAATTGAAAATACTAAGGATAAAAATATCTTAATTTGTTGTGCATATCGTCACCCTAGCTATGATCCTGAAATATTTACAGATTACATGCAGGACCTTCTATCTAATTCTTCTGTCACAAATAAGCAAGTCTACATTCTGGGTGATTTTAATATTGACTTACTTAACTATGATTCTCATATATCTACTGGCAACTTTGTCAATCTTTTTCTCTCTCAGCACTTTCTTCCTTATATTGTTCATCCCACAAGTGTCTGTGATCAATCTGCAACTATTATAGATAACATCTTCTCAAATGCCTGCAATTTTGACACTATAAGTGGTAATATATTAACGCAAATTTCAGATCATTTTCCTCAATTCATCATTGTCAAAAAAGCTGGTATCACAGCAAGGTCTCTGTCATATTACCAACATGACTATGCTACGTTCAATCAGGAAAATTTTATTTGCGACTTTAATGCCACCAGTTTAGAGTATCTGAATGATAGCACCTTAGATGTAAATGACAAGTTCAACAGATTTTTGGCCAGTCTAAATGACCTAGTCAATAAACATGCACCTTTGAAAAAGCTCACAAAGAAGGATATCAAGTTCAGGGACAAGCCATGGATAAACAATGAAATTAAAAAAATGATGCGCATAAGCCAGACTGGAATCGGCGCATGTCGCGCCACAGATCTGTGGCGCACGGCAATGTCCGATATTGGTACGCCGGCGTACTGTTGCGATAAGACTGGTATTATGCGCCCTCTTGGCGCACCATTGGCGCAAAAACTGGCGTGCCGTTGCGTACAGTTAACGGGTTGGATGGAGTGAAGCCACCCGTGATGAAAATTCTTTGGTATCTTGAGGAACGTGATCTTCGCTTTTGGAGTCAAATCAAATCAACGAGTTATCAATCAGCGGTTATGTAATCAGTTGCAAGGGGGGTTCCTGTAAAGAAAGTTGCGCAAGGAAGTAATAATTGGGACGATTTCTTATCCCCCCGTCAAAAGTTTGGAGCCGTTGAGATAATAGGCTGTTTTAGCAGCAAGACAGGGATGTCTTTGAAAACGCAGATGCTTGTAAGTTTTTTGGAGCATCCAAACCTTCAAGCAGTTTCCTCCCTAGATAGCTGCTCATGGAGACAATAAATCCTAAGGACTGGTTTGCATTCTCGCATTTCCATCGCTTATGAATATGCTCACACAGTATTTAGCTTCCCTTCTCGACGTTCTTTTGCTGAGGGGCGGCCTTCAAAGGTACTCTTTTCTGGTTGTTAGTTTCAGAAATAGAACGTAAGTGAAGTCTCTTGAAACTCTCAAAAGTTTTGAAGTTGATTTCCCTTTGTAATTTACATCCTGGAACAAAAGAATTATGCTGGCGTCTTCTTGACTCGCGTCTTCTTGCTAAAACAGCCTAATGTTGACGTTGAGGATGTGATAAATGAAATATTGGATTATCCTTTAAAAATGTTGTCTGACTGTACGGAAACAGGAATGAACATTAATAGCTATTTAATTTCCTCTTTTAAAGATGTGTTTCTTTAATGGCTTCTTAAGTATAAGTGTGAATAGAGAGAGGAAAGTCACGCAATATGAGCCTACGTCGGAGGTAGCTTTGTGAGTCGAGAGTGCGCTTTTTAAACAAATGTTAGTATGGAGAGCGAAGGTGAATGTGAAGTTCCTGGCGTGCCAGCAAATTCCAAATGCAATGTTTGCCATGGAGATTGTACGTCACACCATTGCATATCTTGCAAGAAACTCTGTCATCCTTTTTGCGGAAAACCTATCGATGAAGGCTATGGTGGTGGCGTTATTTGTAACAATTGTTTGGGGAAAGAAGAAAAGATAAATACGGTGAAGAACTTTCCACCTGAAACTTTACATCAAATGCCGGGATCTGGAAGAAAGAGGCTTTGTCAGTCTGACGATGAACAAGAGGAAGGTAACAATGAAAAGGTTTTCTTTTTTTAACTTAGAACTGATGGAGGGGCATTCTACTTCTAAAACAGCTCCTTCGTTTTTGGTAAAATCTTCTTGTTGTTTTGTTTTCGGTAAAAAGCTGTCAAAAACCTAAAGATCCTTCTGTTCTTAAAAACATCGTACTTTTTTGAAGCAGTGAAATGCCAATCAGTACTGATTTATGGGCATGTGCCTGAGATAGACAAAATCACCACCTACAATTTGCTGAGACCAGTGACCCACACAATTATTCAGCGAAGTCGTTTCGTTTGTCATTAAATACAATCCTCAGGGTTTGTACCGATTGCAAAATGTCAACCTCGCGTGACTTGTAGAATGCGAGGGGCATTTCACCCCCATTTTTCTCATTCGAAAAATGGCAAGATATTTTTCAGAACAAGGACTTTCACGGATTTTCGATGGGTTTTCTTAGGAAAACAAGAAAATTTTTGGGAAAGGTTAAAGGTTTACGAGATTCGTATGAGTGACAGGCCCTCTCGCCAGAATCTGTAATGTTGCAATCAAATTTGGTTTTCTGAAATGGGAGTTTGCACTATATTTTTCTATTCTGCCTTCTCTTTTGGGTGACTATGAATTGGTTTTCTTTAATCATTGACCATTATTACATCTAGGAGTTGCTCAGCCTAAAAAAGCAAAGCTCAGTGTCCATAGCCCATGGACTGCCTTCGGTTTCAACAAAGCGGTCACAAGTGCAGCACCAATACCACATTCAAAGACAACAAAACTCAAAGCTGCTGTTCAACCAGCAAAGAAAAAAACATACAGAAGGACGGTCTGCTTATTATGTGCCAAGTAAGTATATCCTACTCTATTACTTGGGCTCCTGTGATTTTCCCTCTCCCAGGCCTTGGAAATGGGGGGGGGGTTATTCACATAAGTCAACATTTGAAACTGGATGACAGAGATCGGGAACCACATAACCATGCCTAGAAATCAACTATATTGTATCCTATTGCATTTGATGAATAAAACGTGCCTGGAATTCGTTCAGCTAGAGGAATAGCATACGTCGGCATTTCTTCATCCCATCTATGGATGACAGCTTCTTTGCTCTGTCAACTATCTTAAAGGTTTCCAACTTTTAGTCAATAATTTTGTCACAAGTATGAGACACGATAGGTTGGTTGGTATATGCTGTTGTAGGTGTGGCTGAGATATCTAAATTTACTTCCAGAACATTTTGTACATCAGGATGAAGTTTAGTACAAGTATCGTTTAGCTGTAGGTGTGTTAAGTGCAGTTTCGCTTCATTTTTATCATTTGAAGAGTTATGGCCTTATTACAAGATCTAGAAGCTACCACAAGCTCACTCTATTTTACTTTCTTACAGGACAGCTGAAGAAAAAGGTGTTCCAGTAATTGAAGGGAAGGAAAAATTTATCATTTGCCGCAGTGATAGAACAACAAAAAATCACCACGTTGAACGAAATCACAAAGAAATTAAGATTGAAAGCCATGGGAGTTATTCGTTCATTGTTGAGGAAAATGATAAAGAAGCTCAAAGACTGCTATCCGTTATTAAGGGATTTAAAACATCAGCAAAGCAAGTCCTCTCAATTGCCAATGTGTGTTCCAGCACAAGTACAAGTACCATTGCCCCTGTCCTAGACACATTCCAGTGGCAAGAAACTACGCTGAAGCAAGTGGAGTCATTACCTTCTTCATTAACACAAACAAGGATCACTCAAAAATATCAACATGATGTAGAGTTACAAAGTGATGTCGTAATAATAGATTCACTGGAGCCAACTGCCTTACAAAGCCTTCACATGAAGATCGATAGCTTATCAAAAGCTATGGAGAACATCTCCATCAAGGTTCAAGAAAAAAAGTCGCAGAATTGTGAACTAGGTCCTTTGCTTGCTGTCGGGCAGAAAAATTTAGAAGATGTTTTACCGGTCGTCAACCAATGGAGTAATGTCGAAAATATTGGTGAAATTTTAGAACTGTTCCCGATGCTGAGACTTTTCCCTAGCACTTGCGAAGACCAAATTGCAGTCTTGCGTTGTGATGTTTGCTTCAGATACTTGACCAAAGATCCATACTCAAGCTTAACCAAATGGAAAGATGCACTAGATACGGCACGCAAAGGAATCGGAAGGTATGAATGAAATCTCTTGGTCTCTTGGATTGGATCTATTGCCAGTGCGGCAAAACTTGACGTAGGTCTGACAGCAGAGGTTTGATGGGGGTAACAAAACATGACACAATAACTGTTTTTTCTTCCTCCACGACTCCTGAAATTTCTGTTGTCGCTTATTCTCATGTTCCCATTTTGCATGTTTTTGATAAATCTCAAGAACCAATTAAGATCAATGTTTTTTTCCATAATAGAATTATAGCCCTAATACTCACTCTTATAAGTCACTCAAGCTATTCTTTTCACCCCAGCTACTCAAATTCAATAGCAAGTGGCTTGGTCATCAATGGTGATAACTACGTGAAACTGGTAGAAGGCCATAATCCATACTGGTTTAATATGAAGAGGCAAATAAAGAATCATCTTCTTTGTGGTGGAGAGCTATCTAGTCTTCATTTTGATGCTTTAAAGGTGAGCATTGCCATGTTGTTTTTAATGAAAGGATCAACTTCTTTCGGGCAAAAACCGCCTTAGCCGTACAAAATGTTGGCGAACAATGGGCCTTTAATCATCCGCTCGCCTAGATCTTTCATATATGGCAAAAACCTATGAGTTATTATGGCCATCGCAGCGAGATTGACAAAGCTTAAAGGCATTCCGTTTCGCTTGTTTCCATATTGGTAAAGGTTCATGTTTGCTATGGTAGGCAAAAGAAGAAATTTTCGCAACGTACTTCTGTTTGTGAAGGAATCTTCTGTGAAAATACAAGATACTACCATTTGCGCCTAGCCCATGCTCTTTTAGCGTGTGGATTTTTAACTCCACATTTTAAGTTTACACTAGACCTGCTCCAAGTCTATTTTCTCGAAGTTCATCTGACCAATCCAGTCCCACAGTTTCAAAAGCTGCAATTCCATCATTTTGAAAAGAAAAAAGGTTGGTCGAACTGTGGATTTGGGAATCACAGAATCGGATTAGTCAGATGATAATAACAAAATAGACTGGCTGTAATGTAATGTAATGTAATGTAACGTAATGTAATGTAATGTAATGTAATGTAATGTAATGTAAGTCAAAGCTTACATCAGATTACACATGTTGAATGTGTCCAGCTGACTATTCATTGGACTTACTTTCTTAACAGTATAAGAGCATGACAGACAAGAGGAGAGAAAGAGGAATTCAAGTCACTGAGAATATTGTGAGAGTGGCTTTCACCATAATACAAATGAAGACTGCTGCTCAGCATTTCGAAACCTCTATAGCAAGCCACGTGTCAACAGGATCCGATATGGGAGACATGGGGCATGGAAGAAAGCAATTCAATGAGATAATGCGTGCAGCAGAAATTTTCATTGATGACCAGACAAAAGAATTTTTAGTGAAGCCGATGCCATCCACCAATTTGCCACCACATTTCTACGTCACTGCCGATAAGTCAACCATAAATCACACCACTAACCAAGCAGTAATGATATGCCTTGTCGTTGATGGCAAACGAGCCGCAATTCCAGTGAAGGCACCCCGTGTTTACTCTGCAAACGCTGGCAGTGGCTCTGGAGATGAGGATACAGATGAAGACAATGCGGTTGAGGTTTCTGGTGCTCGAGCAAATGAGTTGGCATACAAAGTCTACTCGGTTATCAAAGACACCTTTCACCTATCCGAAGGTCAAATGAGCAGTGCATGGCAAGGTACTTGCTGTGACGGACAGTACCAAGCAAAAGAATTCAAGAATGAATTAAACCTGCTGTTACAACATGATACCACATTTAATGATGTGATTTGGGACCCCCCTCATCTGATAGATCTTGCCATCAAGGATGTCTTCCAAGGTCGAGTCGGCAATTCAAAAGCATTCATAGGTCGCCTGGTGAGCCGGTCATCCATATATCACAAAATTTTCAGCCAAGGGAAGATGTTTGCACAAGCAAAGGTACAAGCCGAAGCAGATGACACAAAGATCCTTGTAACAAGCAGAACATGCTCTACTCGATTTGCAACTTCCCAATACCAAGAATTTCTGAAACTTCTGGAGTCACTGCCTACATATGTGAAAGCTTTCCGCAGCTTCAACTACTCTGAGATCACCGAATACCAAATAGCTGGCCAAGACTTCGTGTTTGATATGTGTGGTGCGGTAGATGTCCTCAATCCAGTCATTTCCCTTCTCATAGAGCTTCAAAGTCTGCAGCTACCAATCTGGAAAGTCGTAGTTTGGCAAGAGAAATTAATGAAGGAACTGGAAAGATTCCAAAGATTTTCAAGAAACAGCATTCCTTCAAGCATGGCTAGCCTGACATCGCATGCAACAGACATCGAAAACATGGTCTATAAAGGAACATCACTTGTGCCAGGATGGATAGTGGTTGATCAGACAGAAGGCGAGGATGGTGAACCTGTTATGGAGTGGATGGCAAGAGAGCTAAGTGATTGTGAAGAAGACCTGCAAAAGCTTGCCACTGATCTTCTCTCTTCCATCAAGTCAAGATTGGCAAAGGTGTCGGGGATCCAACATAAACTGGTTTGTATGGACCTTGATCAATTGGTAGGTTGCATGGCTGGAGAGCGTAACAAGCAAAGTGTCGTCAGGATTGACGAAGCAAAGTTGGAGCACTTTGCCAAGGAGGAATTTAAGGACTTCTATGAGTATGTTTGCACTCAAAACCATGTGCAAAAGCTGGCAGAGCACAAAGAACTCAACCTTGAGCCTGCATTGGCTCATGTCATTCACAGGAAATTAAAGGAGACCTTGAAGATGCTAATTTGGGATCCAAATTATATTGACATTCTGGCAGAGTGTCTCAAGGTGATCAAGAAAGATGGCACAATGGAGCTGCTAAGCACACATTTTAATGACAAGAATGCTGGCAAAGCTGAGTCTGTAAGAGATGAGTTGGGACTGCTAAGGAAATTTCAAGTGTGTGAGGCAACACAGAAAAGAGGTAGTTTTATCTTCCCAAATAGATATGAAGCGCAGTTTTCAAAAGCCACATTCAATGTTGTCATCTGTGAAGAAAACATAATCAAGGACATCTACCAAAATGCAGAGCTGTATGGTAAGCTAGGGGTTGAAATGTGCATCTGTATTGATATGAGTTTAGCCAAAGGTGGTACAGAGTCTATTGTAGAGAGTTTTTACTCTTCAATGAAAGCACAGACCATGTATGGTGGCCAGAACAATGACATTCTTGCTCTGAGGACAAAATTGGAATGGTTGCTTCCTCCTGTAATCCAGGCTGACAAACTCGTCCATGGCACCGCTCATGTGTATTTAAATGGAGACAAGCTCAAGAGCTACCAAGGACACAAGTGGCCTACGATTGGAGACAGACGTCATAAGAAACCATACGCAACATCAAAAGTTGTGGACCGGATCGCCAATTCAGAGACCTCTTTGCCTTTCTTGTGTTGATTTATGAACATGCAGTCAATGTAACAGACATTATCTAGACACCCTAGGATCGTGATGCGTTTATGAAGACCCCCATTAGTTTTCTGTATTAGCAAACCTCCAACACTGTTAGTCAAAAAATTGTTCTGTATCTGCTCTCTATAAAAGTTTGTCATATAGGCCTGAATCTTGCCTCCCATCTCAAAACATTAAGTTTGTGCCAAGTTTATGAATGGAAAGTAGAATACTTCTACGGCAGGCTCTATCATTTTTGCAACTACTGTATGACTTCCATTGTTTTTGGTACCTATGGTTTCTGCCGATTTTCAGACAACAGTCATTCGCTCTACTCACTTTGTTATTTATGTGCTAATTTACTCTTGCTTTTGCATGGACAAAGTTAACTTTAGCATTTTAAGACATGCCAGTTGTTAGCTAATATATTGTGACCTTCTCATATATAGCATAACTCATAAGTTGACTTCCTGTAACATTGCGAGGAATAGGGTGTCTGTTCTCCAGGCAAGGTTTATTTTGTTGTTGTTGCAAGGAAGACAAGACGTTCAATTGAAGCAAATAAGGTAAGATATGTTTCTTGGGGTCTTTGTATTTAGTGTCTTTCCCATTGATTCTGCCCTATCCATATCGCATGATCAACATTAAGTTGAGTGGAGTGAGTGGGAGTACCAAAGATTTTCCTCAGTGCACACTGGCGCACCACAGATTTCCCTTGGCGTAAATATGTGGCGCACCATTTGTATACTTTCCAGTATGGCGCATAAGAGACAAAGTATTAAGTAAACTTAAGAAACGGAATGATGATGCAACAAAGGCTCTTTATAAGAAATTTAGAAATCGTGTTGCTGTGTCAAAGCTAACTACTTCCATAATTTCTTCCATACAAATGGTAACAATATGAAACTTCTTTGGTCAGGCTTAAGGTCGATCATTAGCAATAAGAACTCAAAAGTGAACATTATCAGTAAACTCAATGATGTTAATGGAAATCTAACAAATGATCCAGCAGTGATAGCTAACACCTTCAATGATTTTTTTGTAAATGTAGCTGGAAATGTTGCTAAGGGTATACCAAGGACAAGAAAATCTCCTATGGACTATCTTGGTACTAGGAATGAGCATTCATTTTTTATGACCCCAGTTATTCCTATGGAAGTATCAGACATAATAAGTTTACTAAACACTGGAAAATCTATAGGTCCTAATAGCATTCCAACAAAGTTATTGAAAATTCTTTCACTGCACATATGCTCTCCATTGTCAGATATCATCAACGACTCATTCCAGTCCTGGGCGTTTCCTGAAAAATTGCAGCTAGCAAAAGTCATTCCTTTGTTCAAGGAGGGTTGTCCTCTAACTGCTTCCAATTACAGGCCAATTTCCCTTTTGTCTGTGTTTAGTAAAATTATAGAGAAAGTAATGTACAAGCGTCTTTATGATTTCTTGGAACTACATAATATCCTGTACAATTTTCAATTTGGTTTCCGTGCTTCTCATTCCATAAATTATGCACTGATTAGTTTAACTGAAATGATAAAAAACACTTTAGACAATAAGAGATTTGGATGTGGTATTTTCCTTGATTTACAAAAGTCTTTTGATTATGTAAATCATGAAATACTTCTCAACAAGCTTGAACACTATGGTATTAGAGGAATAGCATTAACCTAGTTTCGTTCTTATCTTAGCAATAGGGAACAGTACGTATCAGTGAATGGTTACAATTCAAAAAATCTTAATGTTACATGCGGTGTCCCACAGGGATCTGTTCTTGGTCCGCTCCTTTTTCTTATTTATATAAATGATATTCCAAATACATCTTCTAAATTTGCATTTTACCTCTTTGCTGATGACACCAGTATCTACTTTGAATCAGGAAATTTAGAGCAACTCCAAAAGATGGTTAATTCTGAGCTGAAGCATATCAAAAAGTGGCTTGATGCTAATAAACTTGCTTTGAATGTTGACAAAACCAATTTTGTCATTTTTCATTCACCACAAAAACCTCTTTACGAGAATATTACAGTAAAGTTTGGTAAGCAACATGTGACAAAGGCGAATCATGTCAAATTCCTTGGCCTCCTTTTGGATGAAAATCTGTCTTGGAAGCATCACTTAAGTGAACTGTTGAAAAAATTAGCAAGAACATGTGGTATATTCTTTAAAGTTAGACACCTCCTTCCTACAGATGTATTGGTCTCTTTGTATTACTCTTTATTTGCCTCTTTTCTTCAATATGGAATTGTTGTTTGGGGACTTACTTATGATAGTTACATCAAACCAATATTCATCCTTCAAAAGAAAGTTGTATGAGCCATTACTTTTAACAATTTTTCTGCACCTTCTGCTCCTATTTTTCTCACTCTTCAACTTCTCAAGCTGCAGGATCTGTTTGAAATGAAACTACTGACATTCGTTTACGAAGCTGTTAATAAGCTTTCCCCATCTTGTTTTCATGAGTTTTTTGATGTGCTTTCGCAAGTTCATCAGCATGATACCAGGCAGGCACGTAAAGGTGACATTCTTCTGACACGCAAAAACTCGTTGCAATATGGTTTGAAATCCATAAGATATGCAGGTGCAAAATCTTGGAACAGCATTTCGCATGTAATAAAACAAGCTCCGACAGTAATGAGTTTCCGGCATCAACTTAAGCTCCATTTCTTCGCAACCAACTACAAGTCTTAGAATTTCAAACAACCACCCAACACAAGCAGTCTCATTTGAAAATATGACATTGTTGAATTAATAGAATCTTCATTTATAGTCAATCAAACTCCAAAATTTTGTTTTAGCCAAGGGGGTGCTCTCTCCTCGATTAGAGAGCACCTATTGAGAGAGCTCCTCCGTTTAAGAAATTCCCTGCATACAAATTCCCTTATGATTTTTTTTTTGTTATTTTGTTAGTTTGTATTTCTTATTGTAATTTGTTGCTTTGTAGTATGTTGTAATTATTTTAATGGCATTTGTATGTAGTGGAATTTTAAAATGAAAATGAACTGAACTGAAGTCTTAGATAAAAACACTAACTCAGATAACCCTTCGAGTCTCAAATTCGAAGGAAACCGCTTAACAAGGGAGCCTGATGTTCTTGAGGCACTTAATCATCATTTTACCTCTATAGGACCTAAACTTGCCCAAAAATTGAGGTTGGAAGTGATGATGATTGTCTTCAGAACATCAACATAGAATATGATTTTCAGAACTGTCGATGAAAATTACATTTTGGATGCAATTAATCAGCTAAAAAATGGAAAAGCATCAGGACCTGATAGGGTATCGATTATCATCATAAAAGATGTAAAAGACCACATTGCAATACCATTGAAAATAGTCTTTAATGATTCGGTGATGAATGGCGTTTTTCCTGATACCTGGAAACTGGCAAGAGTAACTCCAATCTTTAAATCGGGTGCTAAAAATGATGGAAACAATTATAGGCCGATTTCTGTCATTTCAATTTTCTGCAGGATGCTAGAACGGCTGGTGCATGATCAGCTGTCTGATTTTCTCAAAATGAATAAAAAGCTTACCTTTAACCAATCAGCTTTTCAAAAACTATGTTCCACCATAACCTCTCTAGTCAGTAGCACTGATCATTGGTATGATAACATGGATTCTCGGAAAATTGATCTGACTTTATTTTTGGACCTCAAGGAAGCCTTCGATACAGTTGACCTTTCTTCTGTCCTTATGAAAAAGCTTTGTGCATATGGCATCAGAGGATCCGCAGGTGATTGGTTTGAATCATATTTAAAGGAGAGAAAACAGTATTGCGCTGCTAATGGACACCAATCAAACATCAAAAATATCACTTGTGGTATACCCCAAGGCTCTTGCCTTGGTCCTCTCCTTTTAATCATTTACCTCAATGATTTTGAAAAGTGTCTAGAATTTTCGCAAGCTAGTCTCTACGCTGATCACACGCAAATCACGACTTCGTCAGATGACGTAGAAAAACCAGTACTTGACACGCAGTATGAACTGGTCAACCTCTCTGAGTGGGTGAGGATAAACAAATTAAGTCATAACCCGGCTAAAACAGAATACATGACAATAGGTCACCCCCGTAGAATAAAGCAACTAGAAATCTCGGATGTACTGTTGTTAAGGTGGTCCTTAACACAAATTTTTTGAGAAAAAAATTTTCTGAACTCAAAATTTTTTTTGGTTCCTACATATGCAAAAAACATCAAGGAATAGCGTGCTGCCATCGATGTCTGTATGGCTCTTAAGAAAAAAAAGCTATTCACTAACTTCTAAGGAGTAGTATTTCTGAATTCAATAGCAACCAACTTTTGAAAAAGATTTCTGTTGCTAGGGGCATTATTTCAAACATAAATCCCCCAAAATGTGGAGAAAGTGCCCAAATGACGTTGTATCCTCGTTTGAGACTCTTAGCCTCTTATTGAGGTGCAGCAAAGTCCAGTGCTGTCCTGAACAAATTTCTGTGAAACAAAACTACCATGACAGCGTACCTTTAGAGTTTGTCTTGCCTTGCTAATGCTCCAGTGAATCATGAAGCAAAGAGTGGCAACAAGAAGATATAAAAGAAAGAAAAAAGTGTTCAACAACAGGAGAAGGTATGATGTCGACGAGAGGCCTCTGCCAGAAGAGGACCCAAGCAGTAGTAGTTCTCATCAACCACAAAACTTAGGCCTTGCCCTGGTAGGTCAACAACAAAGCCAGGACAGGCATGAAATTTCAATTTCAAACGCACTTGCTTCATCAACGCCTTTGAGATCAGCTGCTTCTATCAGTAGAAATGAAAGTAGCCATGGCAATAACACAACATTAGAAGGCAGCATCAATGAAAGTGGAAGCAGATCAAAACAGAAATTAGGCAACAGTTCACTCCTTTCGATAATTCAACAACAGACTGGAACTAAACAAAATCCAATAACCAGAAGACGAGCAAAGCTCCTGGACTTGAAAGAAAGGAAATCACGACTCGTAGAACCATCAGGAATGTCAATAATTGACACCAAAATCCTTGCAGATGCAATACGATCCTCAGCAATTTGCAAGAACTGTAAAAGCCCATCTACGTTGACACTCATGAAGGATACTAGTATGAAAAGAGGACTGGCAGAGCACTTTCACTTAATGTGTAGCATATGTGAGAGTTCAACTAAGTTCTCATCAAGCAACAGGACAAAAAATGATAAGTGTTATGAAGTGAATTTAAGATCCGTTAATGCATCCCTGCCAATTGGTCATGCAGGGCTATCAAAGTTTTGCACAAAGATGAATCTGCCACAGCCTGTCACATCTAAGCCATACACATACCTGTCAAGAAAACTAGAGAAGTCAGGAGAAACTTCTGCAGAAATAATAATGAAAGAAGCAGCAGACAGACTGTGCAAGAAAATAATGGAAGAAGGACCAGGGGATTGTGAGGTGGATGAAGATGGTAGAATTTTTGCCAATGTGGCTGTCACCGTTGACGGCACTTGGCAAAAGCGTGGACACTCGTCCAAAATAGGAGTTGTTTTTGTCATATCAGTTTTGACTGGAGAAATCTTAGACTTTGAGGTCAAGAGTTTGTTTTGCCATGCCTGTCAACAAAAAAGTACTTTAGATAGGAATAGTAAAGAATACAAGGACTGGATGGCTGTTCATGAAAAGGACTGTTGTTGCAATTTCGAGGGCTCATCAGGTGAAATGGAGGTAAAAGGTGCAATGGACATCTTTTCAAGGTCAATTGAAAGCAGACACCTTCACAGAGTGCCCTGTTCCCTTGGAAAGAAGAAAGCTTAGTTTTTGCTGTTTCAGGGTTAAGTACCACCTTAAATGGCACTGACATCAAACGGGTACCAAAATCCAAATCTCTCGGAATCATCATAGATGAAAGTCTCACATGGGACAAGCAGTTTCGAGCTGTTAAGTCCTAAGTTTGCGGTGGCTTGTCTGCCTTAAAAAAGTTAAAAAATATCCTACCGCAATCGCAGTTGTGTAGTGTATTCCATGTGATCGTGGAAAGTCATCTTCACTATACAAATGTCATTTGGGGGAGTCTATCAAAAACAAAACTAGATACCCTCCAACGTCTGCATGACAGGGCTCATTCAATAATAGAAAATGCATGCATAAGGGACGAGTGGTCGGCTAATTGGCTTAGTGTTGAAAATCTTATTCGATTTGATGGTTCTGTGATGGCATATAAGATTCTGAACAAGTTGAGCCCGGAAAGCCTTTGGAACAAGTACCAATATAGATCCGCATATTTAAATTATGAAACAAGGAATTGTAAGGATCTGCAGATCCCAAGGCTTAGAACGGAACATGCCAAAAAAGGATGTTACTACTCTGCCTTAAAGGCTTGAAATGATGTCCCAGGTAATATTAGAGAAATCCAAACACTAGTGCGCTTCAAAAAAGAACTAAAAGCGCACCTGACGAGCTAAGAATTTCAAGAAAATTACACTAAACACGAGCCTCTGGAAGAACAGCAAATTTTTATTTAGATATTACTCCCATTTTTTTCTTTCATAATAGAACGTTGTAATAGGTTTATAGCTGAAGAGGTATTCGTGTAAAAATAATAATAATGAATGAATGAAATAATAATGAATTATTTTCGAGAGTGTACGTGATTTTAGGCAGTGATTTGACCCTCGCATAGTACTTGAGACCTAAAGATTTTATTGCATCGTTGGCCAGTGCCCTGAATTTTTTTGTGAAAAACTCAGCCTAGCAACCATCTTGTCAAAGTTTCTCTTCAGCAACCCCTAAAATATAGTACCAATTATGAAACCACATAGCGTACCCAAATATACTGGGCAACCTTTTACAAACCCAAAAATGACTGTCTGACCCCCCCATCACTTAGAAAGAGGGAGTCCTCCCGGGGTAGTCTATCATTTCTAATCGTTAGTAGTTCGGCTTAATCTCACAGAGTCTACTGTTTTTCATCCCTTGCCTTCTCATTCAAAACGATTCTAATAAATTTCAGATGCCTTATGAACAATTTGTCCTGGGTATGACATGAAACTGCACCTGGTTGTGGAGTTTTGACGTGGAAGAATGAGGTTACCCTTTGCTGCAACTACCTTCAGGCACCCTTGAGCAAGGTGCAGTATCTGTCAGCTCTCCCCGAGACCTTGAAATACCGGGTTGGCATCCGGCGGGGGCTAGTCTGTCTCATGGGTGGGAGGAACTCTTCAGCCTTGGTTGGCAATCCCCCTAGTGATGGTGTCACGAAAAAAACACTGGTGGTTGTGCAACCTAAAAATCGCATTTCTCGTTAACTATTATGAATAATCAAATGGATCCAGATAACGGCGTAAACAGCACTGGAACCCTTGATGGTGAAGGTGTTGCGCCCGGCAGGCTTGGGGTAATTCGGCTCCAGCAGGTCGTTATCCAGTTACGGATCAACAACCATATGTTAGATGGAGTAAGCGAGATGTTGTTTCCTTGATGTTTTTGTTGTTCTCTTTACTTTTATCATTAATAATTGTTATATCGTTTTTTTTTTCATTTTAGTTCTATCATTGGTCATTTAAAGGATATCATTTGTGGCATTTGTAGTGAGGACTCCGTGACCCTGTATCTTTATTCGCTACAAATGTCACAGTACCCTTTGCGACCTGTCATGGCGGAAGGATGACGTGTCTCACAAAGCTGTGAGAACCGTCGTTTCTCTGTGGGGCAGTGGCGCTTGAATAACTTCATAAAACATATAGGAATGTCATAGTGATGGTCCTTTCGTGATATTGGAAAGATTTATTGAAATATTAACGTGACAGGCTGTGAAAATGCCAAGGAAAGCGCAGTCAAAAGAGAAAGAACCAGGCCATGCCGAAGAGCGTGCAGGCCCTTCCGATGAGACAAAGGAACCAGTAGAGTATTCTCACAATAAAATGATTACGGCTATTTCAGAAATTCTCGACAGCAAATTGGCTAGTCTAGCAACCAAAGACGACATAAATGATTTAAAGAACGTTATTGATCAACAGAGGTTGAAGATTGAGATGCTGGAGGCTAAAATTGTTTTGATGGAAAAGTACGAGCAGCGTATCGAGAGTCTGGAGAAAAGAGCAACTGAATATAACTTGGATATTGACTCAGTAAATGAAAGATTTGAGCAACTTGAGTTGAGATCTGATGATAACGAACAATATCACAGGCGGCTGTGTTTACGCATTAATGGTGTTGAGTTGAGCGAGGGAAGCGACGGAGAGTCAGGCCCAGAATGCTTCCAGAAGGTGCAAAGTATTTTGAAAGACGAACTCAAGCTGGATATCCCCGACATGTCCATAGACCGAGCGCACCGTATTGGCTCTGTGATAACTGACCCTGACACCGGTAAAAGATACCGTCAAATAATTGTTCGTTTCGCGACATGGCGTCACCGGACGCAAGTGTACAAAGCAAGGAAAGCCTCCAAAAAGGTCAAAATACGACTTGACTTGACACATAAAAGGGTTAAGCTGCTGCAGAAAGCTAATGGCTTGTTGGAAAATGTTAATGGATGTTTTGCCTTTGCTGATATAAACTGCAGACTATGTTTGAAATTGAATGATGAGTATCGCTACTTCTCAACTGAGACAGAATTATTTGAGCATATTAAATATATTTAGACTCCCAGTTTAAGACTTAACCAACTTGTTTACCCAAGTCTCAAAAGTTGCTTGAAAATTTCGTGCAAAATTAAGTCACATCAGAAAATCTCTAGTGCAGGATATATTTCCCATTTTTATGAAAAAGGCAAGGTCTGAATTGAGGGTAGGACTCATGTGCAGTGCATCGGGTTTTCCTGGTTTGTTTCGTCCTGGTGTTTCGGGGCGTCGGGTGGCGGTTTCGGTCCCTGCGTGTGGCAAATTGATGACGTTCATTGTGCTGCGCTTAGGGATCGGGGCTGTTGCTTGGGGTCTCGGTGTGTCGGGGGGATTCGGCTTGGGGGCTCGGTGTGTTGTGCGTGGGTCTTATTTTTGTTTCGGAGGTTTCCTATAGCCCATATGGTGTTGCTTTACAAATTCCCTATATTCACTGATTTGGGTAAAAAGCCTTATGTGTTTGCATGTGTTTAAGGCGTTTTGTGTTAGCTAGCATGTATTTTCACTTGTTGCGAATTCCCTCGATAGCTCCCGAAATAATGACAATAAGAAAAAGACCAATCTGGTGTCTGCAGACAATTCACTTTATGTTTTCAATTCGAGAAAACCCGAATCGATGTCTGCCAAGAAAACTTACCGTTTAAGATATATCTATCAATCTCTAGGGTTTTACCGTATAATTACACGCCTCTTGAGCATTCCAACTTTCTTTGAAAAATGCCACTTTGAAATCCCACTAGCAAACCCACCACAATGACCGGAGATACCGAACTTTCTTTCTTCGTATTATTGTTGTCTGTTTTTGTTTTTGATGTCGTGGAGATATTTTTCTTTGTTTCGTCTGTTGCACAAGTTCAGTTTTCTAAGTATTGTGTTAAAGCTAGTATTTACTTCAGTGATATTAGCAATAATGCGTATTTTTGTTTATTTTATATTTCGTCATTTTCATTTCCCCCGTTTTGGTATGGTGGTTGCATTGTGCCGCAATGTCCCTTAGGAACGGCGAGAGGATTTCAGCACGATGATGCCGGTTGAAATCAGTCAGTGGCGAGCAACAATTGGGTGTTTCCGTGTTTACATGCAAAAATCGTCCCAACTTAGGAAAAATGTCAAGTCTTTTTCAATTCTTCTCCAAATCCTCAAGTTATTTTGGTTTTGTTATTGTTTCATCGCAATTTCAATCCTTGCTCTGCCCTTTACACTAACAATACAGTTTCTTACAGTACACTCTGTGACAACACAGTCAAGTTTCTTGCCTTTGTTCGCCCGCGTGCATCACTTTGCGAAGTCGGTTCTTTACACGACCCTCGAACTTGTCAAGCGAATCCCTTTCGGTATCATTGCTCTTGTTCGGTACAAGCATGTAGCTGTGAGGCACTATCTTTTCCTGTACGCTTATTGTTACATTGGGTGTATAACATGCTTCACACTTCATACGCAATGGTTGGTCTTTAGGACACTTTTGCTGAGTGGTGATGTAGAAACGAACCCAGGCCCTGAAACACTTGATTTTTGTACCTGGAATCTAAACAGTATTACAGCGCATGATTTTCTACGAGTCTCTCTCATAGAGGCTTACAACTCGGTGTATAATTATGACCTAATTGGCATTGTAGAAACCCACCTTGATAGCACCGTTGATAAAGATAATCTGGCACTAAATGGCTATACTATTATCAATGACAACCATCCTCAAAATTTGAAAAGGGGTGGTGTTGGGCTATACATCAAAGATTCCCTTCCATCAAAAAATCGTCCTGACCTAGCGACTCTTCCCGAATGTAATAATAATAATAATATATAATAATAATAATAATCAATTTATTTAAAGTTGGCGCTAACATAACTATGTACAGTAAATATTAAAAACAATACTATACAAGCTAATCCAAGCCAACTGCTAAAGCTAATACATCTAATGAATATATATACATGATTAAATAAAGAAGATATAAAATACAAGGTATAAAATTTCAAAGCAGAATTAAAAACGTAATATCATAAAAATCCGAGCAGTTTAAAATTTAAAATTCTGGCTCTGGTGTGTCATGGTATCACAAAAATCCAAGTTGTGGTATGAAAGTCCTACATAATCTGCATGTGCAGTCAGTGCCATTCCAGCTTTTAATTTCATTCTTAAACTCATTGATAGATTGAGCATTCCTTATGTGCTGAGGTAGAGATAGCCACAGGCGCTGCCCTCTATATTTGATGGTTTCAGATCCGTAACTTGTTGTTCTTACCATTGGTAGCAAAAATTCATTATTGTTTCTCAGATTATAAGTAACTACTTCATTTGTCACTACATGAGCAGTGTCACCATCAAATTGTTTTCGGTAAACTATCTGTCTCCAACATAGCATTACCTCCATACACCCGTAAGATTTGGTACTACGATAAGGCCGACTTTGTAGCTATTAGGAAAAGCATTAAAATGTTTGCTTGGCACGAACATCTTGACAACATGACATGCCCTAATGAACAGGTAAAGCTGCTCAATGAAGTTCTTTTGAACATTTATTCTAATTTTATTCCTAATAAAGTTAAAACAATCAGACCTTGCCAAGCACCTTGGAGAGTGTGCTAAATTGCGTGGGTTGCGTGGGTCGCGTGGGTTGGAAAACCTGCGTGGGTCGTGGGTCGTGGGTCGTGGGACGTGGGTAACTTTGCGTGGGTCGTGGGTATATTTACGTGGGTCGTGGGTCCTTTTTACCGATAATTTTGCGTGAGTAATCTTGCGTGGGTCAAATTTCTTGCGTGGGTACGTGAGTGGCACATTTTGCGTGGGTTGCCCTTTTTGCGTGAGTCTTATAGCAGCATAACAGCTTTCATCATCCATTCAAAGCTCGCTACTTTGTGTATGGCTTCTGGTCGTTGATGCTTCTGCGCTTGTTTATGAATCTAAAAACCTTATACTAATTCTAATTACTTAGCTTGTGTTCATGAATGAGAAAGGAAGCTGAAGGTACAAAGCTATAAGCTATAAAGTAAGAAGACATTCATTTGAAATCCACGAGTTCTTCTTTCTTGTGGAAAGACAGTGTCCTCAAAGTTACATGAGCTGTGTAAAGCATTTAGGGTAAGGAGGGATAATTAGGGCCTATAGTGCAATTTGGGTCTATTTGCTTTTTGCTATTAAAATGATCGTAGGTTAAAAATTCCATTCATGGCTTAGTTGGTGATGAAATATATACGTTGAGGAGTTGTTCAAGTTGTTTCGAAGAATCATTTGGGCTGGGATTCACTCTCCGAACATGCTTTTGCGTAAAAGAGCCAATGATATACGAATTGTTGGTTCCAATCTCTCCTGAATGAGATTTTGTATTACTGATAGCTGTTGTGATTGATTAATGTTTTATTGATAATTCTTCTGTGCAGTTCCACATCGTATTGATTCTTTGAGCTACAGTAGTTGTCATTATATTTTTAAAAGTAAAGTTTGGCTTTTTTACAGTTATAAAGTTTAGTTTTTTTGTTATGTTGCTTGTTCGTTTGCTAGAAGAGATCAGAATAGGGTCTGAGTTGCATGATGTTTTCCACTAAAATGGTCTTGGCACTTGAAAAGCACTTGCATGGAAATGCATTGGGAGCGTATCACAACTGAGCAAATCACATTGTGCAAGGACTACTAGGCTTGTAAAGATCACAAATTGCGCACCATCAGTCTCATTTTGGCCTTCTTGATATCGTTCTCACTCTTTCTATGATAAGAAATCTAGAAACCATTTTATCTGAAGACCTAGAAGAGTCAACCTAATCATTCGTCTCAAAAGCATGATGGTGAGCCTTTATGTTAAAAAATTGTGTCCTCAGATTAAAATATTTCATCATAAATCTCTTCAGTAGAAGAAGCAGTCAGTGACATCTAACTGTCCTTAGGACAAGCCTTACCAAAAGTGTATTTTTGGTGGTTTGAGAATGCTTTGTCATGAAAAAGTAAGAACGTTCTTCTCGGAACATTTTCTCAATTTTGTATCACTTAAAAAGCAATTTCGAGCTTGTTAAATCTGTGCCATAAATTCAGCTTTATAATTATTGTACCTGCAAATATTGTGCAAATACTTTAGCTCATAGTTTATGGTATCGACTATATAGGTTATTCAATGGCTGCCTTATCACCGTCTTATTCGTGCTTTGTTTGCTGAACTTTGCTTGAAGCGGACAGAAATTTGTTTTCGTTGTCGTTTAACCCTGCCATGTCATCGGAATGTCTCACTGCTTTAAGTTCTGCACTGTTAAAGATTTTAAAATTAAACAAGACTTACCTGTAAGTTGAAGTTTGATGACAATTCTGCCAAATCACGTGTTGCAAGGAGGGTTAACATGAGATGCGCACGCACCGCCGTGAGTCAGTACTTTAAAGATCATTTTGTGGTCCTGATAGAGGAGTTAACATCATGCAAAATAAAATGAAAGGAAAACGGGAGGGTCACTGTAGGGTTGCTAAGGGCATGTTAACCCTCCTTGCAACACGTGATTTGGCAGAATTATCATCAAACTTCAACTTACAGGTAAGTCTCGTTTAATTTTAAATTCTACCAAATCACATGTTTCATCCGGGTTACCATGAGAATTTAAAGCAAGGAACACAAAATGAATTGTTCATTTCCAATGTTCAATATGCAACAAACTAAACACAATGCTCCACTTTTTATTTATTCCAACACAGAAGTACTCATCTGGTTCGTTAATGCGACTGGTCTGTCATAAAATTTCCTAAAAGTTGATTCTTCGTTCCATCCTGCAGTTCGAATTATCATGTCAGCAGAGACGGTTGCAACAGCTTTACTTGTTGATGCACATCTCGTGCTATGTGCTGAATACATCTTTGTATCAATGCCTGCTGATGCCAACACAGTTTTTAGCCAAAGTCCTATGGTTGATGATGTCACTGCCTTATAAGGCTTAATGAATGATACTAACAGACTGGTTGAATTTCTACAATTTTCTGTTGCTTTCAGATAGAACTCTAGTGTTTCATATACGCATCGTTCCTTGATAGGATATTTGTACAATCTCACATTTCCAAACACTTTCCCGGGTCTATCTTGTTTAAGGTGCTCTGTTAATGCAAATTCAAAACAATCTTCATTTTTCTTCATGTATGGATCAGAGATGTCAAGGTAAGTCTGTGTTTGGCAACGTTGTCCCGTCGTCAAAGCGATTAACATTACTAATTTCAATGTCAACTCCTTCAGAGTGATTTTATCAAGAGGCCACAAGGGACTGAGATAATCAAGGACAATGTCAACGGACCAAATAGTGTTATATTTTGGGACTGGCTTCTGCTTGTTGAATATTCCTTTCAGGTATCTGCATACTAATGGGTGCTTCCCTATAGGTGTATGATTAGGCTGAATGTAACTGCTGTCAATATTAGATATAGCTGAACGTGCTGTATTCAAAGCTGAGTAGCTCAAACCTTTTTCATGTAAACTATGTAAATAGCCCAAAACATTGTTCACAGTTGGATGCAATGGATCACATGTCCTTTTGCCACAAAACTGTATCCATTGATTGATATAAACATTGTATTGCTTTTTGGTACTTCCTCGCCAGGACAACATGATGACATCGGCAACTGCTGGAGAAATTCTGCACTCAAACAGGGATTGCCTGATAATCTGCATACCATCAGTGTTAGGTTGCGACTTAGTGGATGTGAAAGGTCCAGTTTTGGATGAATAAGATTTTTGGCAGTTGCCCTCACTACAAGGGGAATATCTATCAGAAGATTCATTACTGCTGAGAAATATGCTTGGCTTGGCCACATTGGTATAATTAGAACACCTGTTGCTCTCTCTTGAACAAATTTCTGTACACATCTAGAAATTAGACAGAATGGAGGAAATGCATAAAATGCATACTGAGACCAATTAACAGTAAATGCATCAATGTGCTTTGCCATGGGATCAGGTCTCCATGACACATAGTTCTGCAATTGGGCATTGAGCCTGCTTGCAAATAAATCTATCTCCAAGTTATTGAACCGTGAAAGGATTTTTTGGAAAACTTGCTTAGAAAACATCCATTCCAGTTCCATGCTGAACTTCCGTGAGAGTGCATCAGCACTTACATTATTACGACCTGGAATGTGAGCTGCCGACAACCAAATATTTCTAGCCATCGCCCATTCCCAGATTTCTTTTGCAAGTCCATTACACTGAGGTGATTTGCAGCCACCCATTTCATTAATAAACGACACAACAGTTGTATTGTCACTCATAATTCTTACATGAATATCATGGCTTCCATGTAACAGTGACATGAGAGAAAATTTGACAGCTAATAATTCTAATGAATTTATGTGCTTTGCAGACTCATTTTTTGACCATAGACCTCCGGTGCTTTCACCATTTTCAATTTTGGCACCCCAGCCTTTCTTTGATGCATCAGTAAAAATGACGACCACTGGGTGACCATGAATGATTTTCCTTTGTGCAGTGTTTATGTTTTGTATCCACCACTCCAGATCAGTTAAACTATAATCAGAGAGTTTCATTTTTGCTTCAAAGTTTCCAAAATTTTCCTTCAAGGCATGGTTTTTGTCAGACTCAATATGGCGGTAATGAAGCTGACCAAATTCTACCCCTGGGAAACTTGAAGTCAATGATCCAATCAAAGAAGAAACCTGACGAATAGTAAACTTCTTGTCTTTGTTATGAAATTGCTTACACAAATTATAAATCTTCATGGCTTTCGGTTCTGTCAATTTAACAGTCATCAGTGTTGAATTTAGAGAGAAACCCAAGTATTCTATGCTTTGTGTTGGTTTAACTGCTGATTTTACAGGATGAATCGTGAAACCTAAAGAAATCAACAACTGAGCAGCAGCCAAGGTAGCCTTTTCACAATCTTCGTAAGTTTCTCCAAAATACAAGGAGTCATCAATATAACTGATGCATATATGACCAAAATCGCTGCGCAAAGTTGCAAAAACAGGCTTCATCAGTTTGGTAAAAATTCTAGGGCTACTACTAAGACCCATAGGTAAGCATGTAAAGACATACAATTGATTATTCCAAATGAACTTTAAGTATTTCTGGTGTTCCTTAGCAATAGGTATGGAATAGTATGCATTCTTTAAGTCTAAAGATGTCATGTAGCGGTTTGGTGTCATTAATTTCAATGCAGTTTCTAACGTATCCATCTTAAAATGATGATAAGATACAGACTCATTCAATTTCTTCAAATTGAAAATAACTCTATGGGAACCATCCTTTTTGAGACGTGTAAATGTTGGAGAAATGATTTGATCTGGTTCATTCACTGAGAACTGAATTATGCCATTCTCAAGAAATTTTTCAATTTCAATGCCAATGATTGTTTGCTCTGTTTCACTGAAAGTGCACTGAGGCCTGGGACTGCTGGTACTTGACAAAGGCTCTCTTTCAAAATCAATGTGAAAATGACAAACAACATCATGAATGAGAGGGTCAGACGTAATATTTCTCCACTCATCAATAAAATTTTGTAATTTGCCTGCCCTGAAAGGGCTTTGAGATTTTATCAATAAATTGATACTATTCTCACATACCTCGTTTACTGGCTTTTTTGTTGTTGCTGCTGTTTGTTCTGACAGCCCTGATAGTTCTGATAGTTCCGGGACTGACCCCGGCCTGATCCTAAAAAATGACCACATCCCCTCCAACTACTCTGCTTACCACGACCCATACCTCTAAAGCCATGCCCCCGTGGAATCTGGTATGGCTCTGCACGCTGCTTTGATGTTGCTTTGTTGCTCAGCTTATTTGCCTTTGTCAAGTCTTCAACCTCTTTGTTTAAATCATCACCAAAGAGATATGAAGAAACTGGGACAGAAGGGTTGCACAATGAAGCATACTGCTTATTGAGGTCACCACGGAGTGTTTCTCTGCGTTTGAGGTTGAAATCTCTATTTGCTGACATTAGTAGTATAGCAGCATGTGTCAAAGGAGTCAAGTTGTCATCTCCTTGCTTGCTGCTTGAAAGGTTGTTGCATACTTGCAAAATGGCATATAAAGAAGACATCATTGTTGTCTGAATCTTCTGGAGAGCAGAGTCTCTGTTCTTTGTGTCTTGTTTTAGTTGCTGCCAAATCTGCTTATTGATTTTTGGAGCTGCTACATTTGTGCAGTTTTCTGGCCTAAGGTATTCTTTCTGCACAGCATCAAGCTTCTCCTTTGGCAACTTTTCATTCAATAAACTCTGCATTATGTTGCTCAAGACCTTGTCAATAGATGGTCCTGTTTTTCCCCTGTAGCAAATTGTGTGGCAAAGGACTCAAAATTGCTTTTTTCACTGGATTCTTGAACAGACTTTGTCTCTTTGTTCTGAGTAAAATTTGTAATTTGGTCAATTATGCTTGCTCCTTGCTCAGCTTCCCCTAAAATGATTGATGTTGGATCTTGCGGTTGTTGATCTTCATTACTATTTGCATCATCAGTGTATCCAAAATCTTGGTACACTTGAGCAACTGACTCTTTGACATTTGCTAAAATATCAGCTTTAAAATCTGACATCATTTTAAGCATGGCTGATTGGAAGTCACTTTCCTTGGATGAATTGCCCTCAGGGTCTGTTCCTGACATGTTTTCAAATTCGTTGTCAGACATTTCCTTGCCTGTTTGACACGCTCTTCCCTATAACAGAGAGAAGTAAAATCAGAACAGGCCCTAGGCCGTTACTTCCTCTACCACACACGTGTGGCGGGTGTCAAACATGTTATTTTTACTTTTTATCGTACCACTCGTGGTCAAAACGATAAAAAATTACCAAAGATGCTTGAAACATGCAATGGCTTTAGAGATAGTCACACTATCCGTAATTTTTCATGACAAATCAAGACACGTCTTGGTCTGTTGCTGAACATGGCCGTTCGATGATCATGCATGGGGAGATGGCCTAACCTTTCCTAAGCGGCCATGAAAAGAGTCATGCAGTGACACGTCACGAAACACACTCTGTAAAGTCGTTAATGATTTCAAAATTGATAGAATTCTTTTATCTGGGGTTCATAAACTGTTAGAATGAAAAGTACGTACCTGACTGAAACCTTGTTCAGCACCACAGTTTTGCGTCTTGACTTCACGGCGATAACAGTGCAACTGACTCACGGCGGTGCGTGCGCATCTCATGGTAACCCGGATGAAACATGTGATTTGGTAGAATTCAGTGCCCCTCCATACCCATGATAACACTTTATTTTAAGAAACTGCTTGAGGACATGGCACTGCAATGAGTTCAGAAGCCTTAATATCTAGAAGTAATGCACAAAGTAGCGAGCTTTGAATGGATAATGAAAGCTGTTATGCTGCTATAAGATTCACGCAAAAAGGGCAACCCACGCAAAATGTGCCACTCACGTACCCACGCAAGAAATTTGACCCACGCAAGATTACTCACGCAAACTTATCGGTAAAAAGGACCCACGACCCACCTAAATTTACCCACAACCCACGCAAAGTTACCCACGTCCCACGACCCACGACCCACGCAGCTTTTCCAACCCACGCGACCCACGCAACCCACGCAATTTAGCACACTCACCTTGGATAACGCAAGCAAGGCTGATTGAGGAAGCTAAGCGGAATTACTTCTTTAAGGCTGGGAAAACCTTGGCTAATCCTGGGACCAGTAGCAAAAGCTATTGGTCTTTAATAAACACTGTGTTAAACAAAGCTAAGATTCCCATAATACCACCTCTACTAGAGAACGGGCTGTTTGTAACGGATTTTGCGGAAAAGGCACAGATCTTTAATGATTATTTCATACTTCAGTGCACGACCATTGACACAGGCAGTGAAATTCCACAAGATGCTCCAGTCACTACGTACTTGATAACTGATTTTGTTATCTCCGAGGAGAAGATACTGAATATCATACGATCACTCAATCCTAATAAGGCACATGGCTGGGATGAAATATCTGTGAGGATGATAAAGTTGAGTGATGAAGCATTGGTTCGTCCACTTAAAACAATTTTCACAAATTGTTTGAGGCGTGGTACATTTCCTGAAATATGGAAATATGCAAATGTAGTGCCGGTTCATAAGAAAAATGAAAAAATGTCAAGGCGAATTACCGTCCTATTTCTCGTTTACCAATTTTTGGAAAAATACTTGAAAAACTCATATACGATTCTCTTTACTCACATCTTGCAACACATGAACTACTCAACCCGAATCAATCAGGTTTTCGCCCAGGAGACTCAACAATCAACCAGTTACTCTCGATATCACACACTATTTTTAAAGCTTTCGACTGTAATCCTCCGCTTGATGTTCGCTCAGTGTACCTTGACATTTCAAAGGCATTTGATAGGGTTTGGCACGATGGTCTTGTTCACAAGTTAAAACAATGTGGTGTCTCAGGACAACTTCTTTTTTTAATTCAAAGCTCTCTCAAGGATCGAAAGCAGAGGACCGTACTGAATGGGCAGAGTTCTAATTGGGGAGATATTTCGGCAGGGGTGCCCCAGGGCTCTATTCTAGGACCCTTGTTTTTTCTTGTGTATATAAATGATCTAGCTGTAGGACTTAAGTGCAATGTTAAGCTATTTGCTGATGATACATCACTCTTCACAGTGGTAGAAGATTCAAATACAGCTGCCAGTGACATGAACCATGACTTGGACTTGATAAGTCATTGGGCTCACGCTTGGAGAATGTCATTTAATCCTGATCCGCAAAAGCAAGCCGTTGAATTGACATTTTCAAGGAAGAAAATTGAAGTTGATCATCCAGCGATCCTTTTTAACAACATACCTGTGAAAAAAGTAAATGAACATAAACATTTAGGAATTATCCTGGACTCAAAGCTATCTTTCTCAGCTCATATCAAATCAGCTATTTCTAAAACCAGAAAGGGCATTGGTTTGCTGAAATATCTCGCCCAATATCTGCCCAGGCACACCCTAAATGAATTGTATAAGCTTTATGTTCGACCACATCTTGACTATGGTGATGTTATTTATCATATTCCTGCTAAAATGTCAGACTTTAGTCAAAATATCGTTTTACCAAATCTAATGGAAAAGCTAGAGTCTGTTCAGTATTCTGCTGCTTTGGCTGTAACCGGAACATGGAGAGGAACATCTCGTGAGAAGTTGTACACTGAGCTTGGTTGGGAGTCATTAAGTTCCAGGAGGTGGAGTAGACGCCTTACCTTGTTCTACAAGTTTGTAAACAATCTTAGCCCTGAATATACAATAGATCCAATCCCCCCTCTTCACCAGTCGCAGTACTGTCTTCGCAACCAGGATGTTATTGGGCGCTTGAATGCAAGGACAGAAAAATTCAAGTCAACCTTTTATCCTAATTGTTTATCCGAATGGAATAAGCTTGAGCCTGAACTGAGACTTGTACCTTCTATTGCTGTTTTTAAGAAAAAACTCTTGTCAATAATCCGCCCCCCTGCAAAATCTGTTTATGGAATTCATGATCCAAAAGGATTATCCCATCTTACTCAACTTAGGGTTGGTCTCAGCAAGTTAAATTTCCACAAATTCAAGCATAATTTTAAAGATACAATAAACCCCATGTGCCCAACAAACGATGGCATTGAGGACAAGGAACACTTTTTGTTGTTCTGCCCTTCTTTTGATGTGCAACGACGAGATCTTCTCGCTGAAATTGTTGAATTACTGCGACCATTTGTGCAAGTCACCGATCTTTCAAATGATGCTTTGACACAGCTTTTATCATATGGTGATCAAGATCTATCTTATGAATTGAACAGAAATATACTCCAATTGACTTTACGGTTCATTCACGAAACTGGTCGTTTTGACTAAGATCTTGCAAACTCCAGTTATGTACAACGCAACCACGACATCCGTTAGAGTAAATGTTTCGTATGCCTTGTAAATTCCGCCTCACATTAGATGTCTGACATTTGATTTACATTAGACATTCCATCAAAATAACTCATTACATGTAATGAGTTGTCCTTGTTGACTATTCCAACCCTGAACTTACATCTGGTGTGGGACGGAATATAGTTTAGTTTATGTTAGTATAGTATCCATTAGACATTAAATCATTCATTGTATTGTTGTATTTTAGTTTAACATTGCATGTGCTTTTATATTGGCCATGGGGTAGTCATTGTATTTCGCTCCCCATGGTATCGTCCCTGTAGTATTGTATAGTAATTAGAAACGTATAGTTTAATGTAAGATTTATTGTAAAATTTTATATGAATAAAAAAAAAAAAGTACCCTGTATTGACATTGTTGTTTTTCAACTTTTGACTGATATGAAAAAGAAAAAAAAATTGGTTATCATCAAATGTGTGCTTAGAAACATCATTTTTTGACATCTCATCCAGACGAGGTATGCATTTCAGTCACTACGGTGCCAGTCATTTTTAATCCAGGGAGGATGGAGGATAATTTTGCACAGTTATGGGAAATTTCATACCTCATCTTGAACATAGGGAAAATTTTCATGCACCATCTTCTTTGACCTGAATCCGTTAATTGAAGCCTCAAAAAATGAAGATTTCCAACAGAATGAATACGGCGTACAGTCCTTAAAGAAAGTCATGGGTTTTGGGAAGATCAGCGAAGAAGAACAATGGGTCATCATTGCACAATACACCATATTTAAGCAGCGATTGCTGGAAACCACAAGCGACCATAATCAACATAGTCCTGAGAACAACGTTTATCTATACAAGGCTCATCACTGCACAAACTTGTGCATGAGTTCAAGGCCACAGCTGTGTAAAGATTTTCAATTGCCAACGAAGCTAATGTCTCGTTCAATTCTTACCCTGACCATCCCCCCCCCGGGCATCCCGGGAGCAACAAAATTTTTGTGCACAAATGCCCGGGGGCCGGGAAAAAATTGACTGTCAAATGCCCGGGGGCCGGGAAAAAATTGACTGTCAAATGCCCGGGGGCGGACAATTTTGCTTTCAACCTTGCCATTGAAATATTAAAGTTATAGTCAGCGATGTTGTTAATTGTTTTAATATTTGGTATTCTGGAGGAACACGTAGGATTTCTGATACTTTTAACACTTTTTAAAATATTGCTGATTCAAACGACGCAATAGAAGATCCACATTCAGAAATATAATACTATCTAAATTTGTCAAGAATTTGTTTCAGAGAAATAAACTCACAGGGTATAACAACTGGAACAGAACTGTAACAATTAAAGAAACTTCCAAAAGAACAAAACTGAACTTCTTGTTCAATACAACCGGGTAATTCAAAAGAATGTTCTTGCGACTGCAAGGCTCTTCCTCACCTCAGCCTCCCTCAATATCTAGAAAACGATGTACAGTAGCCTATTGCATTCCAAATACTACCCTAGACGCAAACTGAAGTCTGGGATATCGTTCAACAAACATTAACGGCTCCTAAACCCTGTATCATTCAGGATATCAAGTAAGCTTCCGAAGACCATGTTTCGATGCCGAAATTGGAAACCAAAAATGCCGAGATCTCCCGTGTTAGAATTCAGAAGTGTTTTTCCAAAATAGCGAAACCTGAAAGCTGAAACTACTGTAATGCAAGTTTCATGCTCCTATACAGTAAATACTGTACACATTTTGAATATCCCTGGGTTTGTCAAATGCCCGGGGGCCGGGAATTTTTTCTGTGCAAATGCCCGGGGGTGTCCCGGGGGGGGGGGATGGTCAGGGTAGGAATTGAACGCGACATAACCACAGCAAAATTCCTACATATGTTTTTGAAACATAGCTCACTGTATTCTGGAATAGAAGATTTCTTGCACTTGTTTCTTTGTTAAATGAGTAAGTATAGAAAGCATAAAAGACTAATAAGGGTTGCAATAGAACAACTGTATGCTGTAAAGATCTTGCCGTATCTCAAATAACAAATAATACATATTGACTGACATATTTTTTAAGGAAGAAAGCTGGATCAACCCACAGTACTAGATGTTTCCTAATTTCTCATTAACATTTCCACATTTCAGTTTGGAAAGACTTTTTGTTTGGTTTTCATTTCTGGGTGCATGAATGATGATACAGTTGCAACCACTGCCATTAATTTGTTTGTTACATACAGCATAATATATACTTTGGAAGTAAGAGGCTTTACTTGTCTTTAAGAATTTGAATATTTTTCAAGAATATAAGCCTAGGAACAATTTTGCTGTGATACATTGTAATTTAGCTTTTTCAAATTTCATAAACGCCTCTCAAACAACAGTTTCTTCAATTTTCGGATCATTGCCACCATCAGATCCTGGTATGTTAATATCAACTGTGAGCCAGGTTTTCTCCAAAAGCCTTTTGACCATGTTGAAAATATGGTCAATGATGGTCAGGCAGATTGTGTCTTACTTTTAGATGAAATGAGCATTAAAAACAGGTGCAGTGGGATAGATTGACCGATTGATGGCCCCAGATGACCTATGATAAAGAATTCCATTATGCCGAAATCAATCATTTCGCAATGGAGTTCTGCTCTATGAAATTGAAAGGCCAAATGGGGGAATGCCCCCAAAGGTTTCTGAAGTTTATTCGGAAAATGAGGACAGCAGTTGCTTTCACCAGGTCAGTTTTTCTTGCATGGGCCTCGATTTATTCATGTAAACAACTACTTTATATTTCAAATATAGATTTTGGGAAAAAGTATCTCGTTTCGCTATTTTGCTATTTCGTTTCGTGATTTCGTGGTTTCGTGGTTTACAAACAGCCAGCATACTCTCCTTCTATCATCGAAAGGACATTGTACATTGAGACATGAAGCCGGCAAACATACTTACTTGTCTGCAATCAGCACCTTCTTTGAGATGCAGCTGATAATTTTTTAACCCATTTCTGCCCAAGGTACAATTGTTGCTTACAGCCTTTTGCCATTATTAACAAATTTATGAGTAAATGGGAGGTTTGTTATTCATCTAAAAACAGGTTCACACATAATTTAGTGTTTTGGTCATTTTCATTGATGTTGCAAAATGCTGCATTTCGCAGTTATCTACCTGTCAATCAAAGGCATTGATAACTGTTGCCAAGAGCCACGCCCTTTTGAAAACCATCATGTCCATAGACAGTTGCATAGTCATACTTTGTATCAAAATATAAATTTTCTGTATTCATCCTGAAATAAGAAGGAGCGGCCTGGTTATTCCTTACTTGTTCCCAATGGGAACAATGGGCAGATCTGTAGTTTTTCCTTTCTTGCCCATGAAATATAATTCAGCAGCTACTCACTCTCAAATACACAAATGTGTCATAAGTTTTTGTTCGGCATGGCTCTGCTTTGGAATTTAAGGATCAAAATGCTAAAATTGAGTTGAAACAGCGCTATTTTGTGATTTCAGGATTAACATACAGTGGTTGTCTTCCTTCTGCTACACAACCCTAAAAAGGAATGACTTTGAAACTTGGCTTATTTCAAAATTTCCTTGCAGTTGTTTGTCGTCGTTTTGCTTTGCTGATCATGTACCTTGTTGTCATTAGAGCCCTTGCATGGTGCTTTCTTCGTAAAAGAAAATGGTTTGTTAAAAGCTTGAACATAGAGAATTGTAACTGAATCATATTCGTGAGTCCAATCATGATAGAAAGGAAAGTCCTTACCACTTTTTTGGCATCCATCTTTGTTTTGGTTGGCTTTTCGCAACAAGTCAATAAGTGCGCCAAAATTTCTTTCAGAAATTCAGAACAAAGCTGCCTCAATTGAAAACAAGGTTCTGGAGCGAAAAGCGTATCGGATTCATTCGTTCACACGAGCATAAAAGTGATCCGATACGTTTCATACCACCTTCAGAGCGGAGTGATTTCGCTCCGCAAAAATGGTACGTCGCGTATCGGATTGGGTTGTCGCCGTGTGAACAAAACGCCTATCTGGTATGAAAAGTAATCCGATACAAAGTGAATCCGGTGGGAACCCACCTAAAAGAATCCTCAAATACAGTGGGAACCCACCTTAAAGAACCTGCCCTATAAGAACCTTGACTCTGTAATATAAATCTTTTAAAATGAAACTGGGAAAGATTGTTATACGATAGATTTCATGGTACTATTACCAGAAGTCACACTCAAAACATCCTAAAAACAGTAAAGACTGGAAATGGTACAAATTTGTTAGTTTTGTGAGATCTGACATACTGTGTTTCTTCTATTTCAAGATGCATTTGATCATACTTTTTAGGCCATTTTCTGGAAGTTATGCAAGATTAATTCTCTTAATAGGAATTCACTACAGCACACAGCACAACTATCTGGGACTCCCTAATTCAAGATTCAAGAACCAAGAACCAGAACCAAGAACCAAGAACCAAACCACCCTAATTTAAGAACCGGAATTTAAGAACCAAGTTTAGATGCCCTAATTTAAAAACCGGAATTTAAGAACCAAGTTTAGTCACCCTAATTTAAGAACCGGAATTTAAGAACCAAGTTTAGACACCCTAATTTAAAAACCGGAATTTAAGAACCAAGTTTAGACACCCAAATTTAAAAACCGGAATTCAAGAATCAAGTTAAGGCACCCTAATTTAAGGGCCTGAGTGGCCTTACTTGAATTCGCTTCAATTTGTTGCAATGTCTTTTAGCTGTTGGAATAACACTTTGTTGCAATTTCTTGATCGTATCCCATTTTGATGCACTTTGCGACCAGATTAAAAGTTAACTTTTGCAGTATGTGTTATTTGATTATCCATGTATTCCATTTTTCATTTATTTTGTTATTTGGTAATTTCGTCCAGTTCCTATTTCGTTATTGGGTAATTAACTCCATTTCTTGTTCAATAAAAGAAAAAAACGGATAGAACATAGAAGAAATCACCAAATAACAAATACTGCAAAAGTTAGCATTTAATATGGTTTTCCTGTGCTTTAGGCCCCGATTTACATTATTCCGGATAGCTATCGTCACGCCGCAACTTTTATAACGGATGGGGGTGCTGTTTACATCACAGTAGAACTGCAATTGGAGTTCACCGAGGCTCCTCCAATTTTATCCCTCCGAAACAGGACGCTCCACAACTCGGAGCGAAAATAACTTCGCATCGCAAGTGATATGAAAATTACTCCGGTATGGTTTGGCATGATGTACATGGTTCTATCCGATACGTTTCGCTCTGCAACCACATTACTTTTCTTTTAGAACAATGAGAAAAGAATAAAATAGAAAACAAAGGATTAAGAAACAATCTGGATTGCTCCCTGGTGATGTAACACAAGGCCTAAGTGGCATGAAAGTTAACAAAAGGTTTTGAAAATCATTAGATTTTTTGTCAAAGGTTCCAAAACAGTCTTTGTGTCACTACCTGTGCGTGCCCTTGTGTGGACATTTCAAACATTGTTTAGGACTTCCTTTGTCAAAATTAATAGTTTCTTAAAGGAATCTGACATAGCTATTTAGCTGCTATAAATATAGGATAAAGAACATGCCAAAACATAAATTGTTTCCTAACCCTAACCCTAGGTTTGCAGGTGAGTGAAGATTATAAAATTCAACAGATTAAATTTTTATTTTGTCCCCACCATCTTTTATAGCTATGACAATTCCTTTTTAGGTTACACCTTGCCAAACGTGGAAAGCTACTGGGAGTTTCTTAATTTTTTGCAATCTGAGAGTTGAGCTTATCGTAAGTTCCTTTTTTATAAAAAATGTGTGCATGTCACATTCTCTTGTGGTGGCATCTCTGTCCACATTATTAACAATTTAGTGGAAGCTCCTAAACAAAATATTTTTGAGTAGGGGCATGCCTCTTGTCTGGGAACAACTCAAGTCTGTGGAAAGAAGCAAAAATCCCTGTTTTCAACAACAACGAAAACCGCAAATCCAGTCACTTTTCTACTCATTTAAGCCTTGTTTTTACTCATTTTGAAATGTCCGTCAAGAATTTCATTGGGTGACCATCTCCTGAGCAAACTGAAACTTAACACCCAAGAATGCTTCCTATACTGTGAGCATCCATTCAATTTTAACTTTGTGCTAGGGGCTGCCGAGACTTTCTTCACATTTTAATTGTTTGACAATGCTTTGTTTTCAAATTCCCTTGGGAGCACTGATAATTTCACCAGTGGTGGAGCCATGGGAGGAAATGGGGGTCCAGACCCCCCTTTCCAAAAGATAGGTCTTGAGATTTGTACAAAATGCGTTATAATTTTTTTCTTGGGGAGGGGGTTAGTCCAGATCAAGCATTTTTGTAATGAAATGCATAGATCTAATGAATAACATTTTATATGAATGATGAATAATGAAATATATATTATATATTATTCTTGGCAACCATCTGCTCTAAATTTAGCAAAAAGGGCATCGCCTGCATCTTCTGACAGTTTTAAAGGGGTGATCATAAAAAATACTTCTGGGAACATGCCCCAGGCCCGTCACTTTTCGAGTGTTGCCTCCGCAATTGGATTCAGCCTTGTATTCAAGGGGTTTAAATTTCAAAACTTCATCCTGGTGCTGATAGGCCTTGTCTCCAGTCCGTGCTTTTCCATTTGATTCCTTAAATTAGGGTGTCTAAACTTGGTTCTTAAATTCCGGTTCTTAAATTAGGGTGTCTAAACTTGGTTCTTAAGGTTACTGTAACCCTTCAGGCAGTGATTAAGAAACTCTGTTTACCACGGCCTTTTGTAAAGACATACCAAACAAGGCTATATATCATTCGATGCAGAATTAAACGCAGAATATCATAAAAATATATGCTATTGATTTTGCAAAAGCACAAATGATTTATTCCAAATTTTAGGCGAAATCGACCACCCTCGCGAAAAAATCTTTGTGTACCCCAGCGAGCACTGTAGGACCACGACTATCTATTTACCATAGACTCAAGGTCCTGAACTGCAAAACCGTGTCACGAATTTTTGATAAAACGTACTGGCTAGAAATAATACCATCTTAAACTTTGTATTAATGTATGGAATGTCTTTTTTAACTTTCAAACCTCTGTAAAAAACGGACTCGTGGATCTATCGAAAATCGCTGACACGGTTTCGTAGGTATATGCTCTGTGACCCTGTGTACCAAGTTTCAAGCGATTTCATTGGCCCGTTGGGTACACAAGGATTTTTTAGTACGCACCAGTACTCCAGAATCCTGTTTCGAGAAATCAGGCTTTTAACAAATTCGGTCAAAAAGTGCGGGAAAAACGATTATGCTTGTGCGTGCAGACACGAAACCACAGGTCAAGCAATAAAGATTTAGCGCGGTCTTTATAAATCTTTTTGTCAATAAAACTGCAACAAAAGACTTACAGATGTAACTATCACGAAATTCCGCTAGCGGATAGACCGTCGTTAGGACTCGTTGGAAATGACTTCTTTGTGCTTTTTGATGGGCAGTCATCATTAATGCAGAAAATTTTCCAGCTGCCACCGAGGCCTTTTATTGTCAAATATTTTCAAATCGCTGTGGCATTCCTTGCAAACCGAGGGCAAAGAATACAGTAAACTTTTTGAGTAAAGATTTGCTGATGATTCGGTTGTACTTTCTTGGTTCAAGTTCTTTTTCGTCTGATTCTTCCGATTCTGATCCCTCATTGTCAAAACCTTCCAGGTCAAACCACGACCCCTTATCTGATAACGCAAGATTTGTAGCTTTGTCTTTTCCAAAAGGTTTTTGAATCCTTTTTCCTAGCAAACATTACATGAATCCGTGCGGATTACACTTACTGCCTTCTAAACCACAGAACTGTGCGAATCATTCGCAAGGTCAAGTGAGTTTACCTTAATCCCCTAATGCCTGTTCGCGCAATTTCTGAAAAATATGAGTGCTTCTTTTGAAAATACTCAAATTTGCAAGTAATTGGGTTTGTTTTGTGAAGCGAAGTGGCTAAAACGGTGCTTAAATACTTGAAGCATCAGAATATAGCAAAATCGAAAAATCGAAAAATTCTTGCTTTAAGGGTTACAGTAACCTTAAATTCTGGTTCTTAAATTAGGGTGTCTAAACCTGGTTCTTAAATTCCGATTCTTAAATTAGGGTGTCTAAACTTGGTTCTTAAATTCCGGTTCTTAAATCAGGGTGTCTGAACTTTGTTCTTAAATTCCGGTTCTTAAATTAGGGTGGTTTGGTTCTTGGTTCTTGGTTCTGGTTCTTCGTTCTTGAATCTTAAATTAGGGACTCCCCAACTATCTTCAAGGCTAGCAAAAAACTAAAAAGTTACTTCGGAGCAGCCATTACTTCAATATGTTAGCCACAAAATATCAACCTTAATGATTAAAGCTTGAGCACTTTTCCTGCATTGATTTTTAGAACAGGGAGCAATTTTGGAGTCACCCAGCATATTTTTAGAATTGAACCTACAATTTTATGTAAATGAATGTAATATTTCATCAAACTTATGTTGCTGCCAATGATCCATTGTTTAACAATCAACAAGTAAATAAACTAGAACGAAAATCATTTGTTTTAATCCACCGCGTATCAACATATCAATGGAAAATCATTTCAAGGATTTTTTGTACTTAAATATCCATCCTCATATAACTTTTTCATTCTTTAAATGACTCCTAGTACTTGTCTCTTAGCCTAATCATGATATGAAAACTTAAGGCCATCAGCATGAAACCTACAATCACAGAAGTCCCTAGTCGGTGGGGTATTCTGATTTACTTGCAGTGTATCAACGAGTTGGAAAGAGACAGCTTCCAAAATAGGATGGGGTATCCTAGGATTGCTCCACTGCGGCTTATTAATTCATACAGATTCTGAAGAAAACTATGAAAAATTGTTGTCAAACGCTGTGGCAGGAAACAATAGGCTGTTTTAGCAGCAAGACGCGGATGTCTTTGAAAACACAGCTACTTTTTTATGTTTTTAGAACATTCTAATTATTTAGGCTTTTCTCTCCCAGAAAGCTGCTCACAGACAGACAAGTTCCCTAAGAATAGTTTGCATTCTCGCATTTCCATCATTTGTGAATGTGCTCATATTGCATTTTGCTTCCCTTCTCAATGTCCTATTTTTGCAGTGCAGCCTTCAAAAGCATTCTTTTCAGGTTGTCAGTTTCAGAATGGGACGTACAATTAGTATCTCGAGACTCGCAAACGTTTTAAACTTGATTTCGCTTTGTAATTTACATTCTCAAACAAAAGAATTATGCTGGCGTCTCGTTGACTCGCGTCTTCTTGCTAAAACAGCCTAATATCAAAGAGGCCAAGCAGGTAATTTCTGAAGATACATTGTATGTGGGCTCATTGTCGCTGTTGAGTGTCAAGTCTTTAAAAAGTTGCAAGAGCCTCAAAATTTGTAACCTTATCTATGAATGCTATTTAATCTTTTCAATTCTTATGCGTATGTTGTCCAAGTAGCAGCAGCATTACTGATAGAATGCAGGCATTGAACTTGACTAACATTGGATCCTTGTAAATTTGGTGGATAAAGGTAGAAACACTTATGTGGAAATTCATTTTACTGATCTTTTGAGACTAAATTTTGCAGATTAAGGTACATGTAAGCTTTAGGATTTTGATTAGATAGGTGAGAGACCTTGACTCTTGTGAAAGGATTTTAAAGTGATATCAAAATTCGATGTTTACCCAATTTGGTTTTTTTTGGCCAGCAAAGTCGTACTGTGTCATAAAAGAACTGGTTATTTTTCCAATCCCTTCAGACAAAGATGGAGTCAAATATTTTACAGTACTTGCCCACCCCTGCAAAGCTACAACCTGAAAAATTGAAATGATTTCAGGTCAATCTGAGCGAAGATGTGAGTTACATTTCACTCTGCATCAAGTGGACATCAATAAATCCTGCAATAACTTTGACCACAGACCGAAATGAATTGCGTATCGATATGAGTTTCAGACAGACCTAAGTTTTCTCATGTAAGGAACGTCTAAAATGTATAATCAAATCTTCTAGATCTTCAAGACTTGGATTACCAAGAAGCAAGAACATCATCCAAAAGACAAAAGAAGAAGCGTCAAATGCCCCATCTGTCAATGTGGAAAAACGATTCAGGACCTAAACCGACACCTGCAGACGGTTCACAAATGGCACGAAATTGACACGAGAGCAGCCAGAGGGAAGTACCGTTTGAGGAAACTGAGGGAAGTAAACCTGGGGAGAAAGAGAAAATACTATACAAGGAAGGTGTGCCCAATAATGACATGCCAACATGCCATACTCCGTTTAGGAAATCATTTGCGGCAATGTCACAATATAAAAGATCAGAGCCAGATCAATAGTCTTAAAACGGCAGCAACACGATCAGAGTTCAAAGAAATCAAATTTAAGGATTTGCAGAGAGGGAAAGGAAAGGACATTGAAAACTTTATTGATAACGGTGGTGAGGATAACAGATGGGAACATGAATACCATATACGAGGAGGACATGGAACAGGGCAAAATAGAATTTTCGAACTCAGAAAAAATAGTAATGACTGCCTTCATCGACTGGCTCCAGTCGATGGATGACAGCAACAAGAAAGAGAAGGATGCAAAAGCTCAAGCCTCGCGCGTAATTGCGATTAAGAGAACCATTGAGGAAGCAAGCGCGAGCGGCAGCGAAGAGAAAATTGATGACATAAGAGTGGTGCTGGATACCAAAGCTGTTTGCACAGAGTGGTTGGATCAATTTATAAAGAAAAGAAGGCCAGGAACGGTGAAAACATACCTTCATTCTCTGTTGAGTTTCGTAAAATTTCTAACTTGTGTGGACTCTCTGATCGACATTAAGGAGAAAGACTTAAATGCAATGCGAATAAAAATTCAGCATTGGTTGAAAAGCCTCAGAATGCCTCTAAATAAACGAAAATGGGAAAAGAAGGAAGAACATACGCGAAATTTAGCAAAGCTGGACGATTTCGTCAAAGTTGATGAAGCTATGTGCCTCCAAGAGGCAGTGTGGGCCCTTGATCGCTTTCCTTCATTGTCGTCTTTCATTTTGATGTCAGAATACATGCTGGTCAGAAACCTTCTGATCAGCACTGTTTATTAGAATGTAAAGGATTAACCTCTGAACACTTTAATTTCTCCTCCTCCAGGCTCTGTCTGAACACTTTCGGCAGCCAAGGTTTCATCAACTGCCCGTCGAATAATTCTTGATGCATCAGCAAGTCGTTTGGTTCGGCCACTGCTAAGCTTCACAACCAAGTAAGGGGCAAGGAACATGGGTGTGCACGTTTTTAAGTGAACGGGGACAAAACCTTAAAATTGAAGCAATGTGAACTATGCAAAGGGCAAATCATTTATATGGAGAAAAATTACCTCAATTGTATTCTTTCCGGATATCTGTGAACACCTTGCGCACTATCTAACTCATTGAGAGTACACCCATCATTTTTTTGAAGACGTGGCCACAACACAATTTCACAAGGGCTCTCTATGAATCTCAGGCAGCTCTTTAAAAGGACTCTCTATGAACCTCAAACAAATGCACTGATCGTATCACTTTCTACCCCTGCGAACCAGGTTTATTTTACGCATTCTTCACATTCATTCTCTTTATAAGCCAATCAGGTGGTGACAGACAGCCATTAATCTCCTATTTCTTCTGGGACATTTATTTCTTGGGTATCATTTGAATGTGATCTCATCCAGCTTTTCAATCTTTTATTTTGTTGGCTTCTTAGTTTGCAATATCGTTTTGGCATTTCAGTTTGTGATTACATTTGGCTTTTTGATTTGTGATTTCATTTTGGCTTTTTGGTATGTGATTTCATTTTGGCATTATGGTTTGTAGTTTCTTTTTGTCTTGATATGTGATTTAGTTTTAGCGTTTCAGTTTGTATGTTTGTTTTCTCTTTTTGGTTTGTAATTTGGCTGTTTTTTTTGTAATTTCATTAAAAAATTTAGCAGTTTATCAATCAATTCGTTAAACAAGCGGTCATGGCTCTGATCATATGCAGTTTCAGAAAGTGCATCTGCTTGAAAAAGATCTGATACCTATTTTAACCGCAGAAGGGGGGGGGGCTTTCTGCTACCCCTACCAAAACTTTTGGTAATCGCTCCTAACCGATGATAGCTATTGAACTGAAACTAACTGATGTTTACTAAAAGACCAGACAGAGAATAGGGGGATGGCGACTCCAGGATGAAATTTATTGGGCTAAGTCCTGTAAGTCAATTGGAGGGTTGTGATTTCAGAAAATGACGCTTTATGGAGATTCTGGGGGCCATCAGCCTTGCTATCATGTTTAAGGTCTGGTTTTTGCATAAAAAAGGGATGACAAAACATTACTAGAGAGAGACAGGTAACTCTTCAAAGTACAGTAAGCATATTTACAGGGCATGTATGTCACAAAGTTGGATTTAGGACTGTTTAGGGGGCTATCAGCCTTTCTTTCATGTTCAAATTCATTTTTTTCGCACATATGAGGGAAACCAACAACAAAACTGTTTTGGAGAGAGACAGGTAACTTTCATAAGCATGATACGCATCTTTTCTGGTCAAAAATGTTAGAAATTAAGTAATTTACTGTTTAGAGAGGGTGTCCTCCTTGTTTCGGCAAGGATGTAGTATAATCTTACATTTGCTAGCTTCAGAGAGACATCTAAAAAGACTAAACATATCTTTTGAAGTGACTGATTTTGGGCAAAATATGTGAAGTTGTTTGCCTCTTGTGGCATTGTAAAGTCAATAGACGGGTGCACTTGAAAAGCAAGTACTGGCTCTTGTGTTGAACCAGTGGAAGGCTGCGTAATATTTTTTAAGACCTTAGGTTAAGCTGCCACAAATCCTTCTTCTACCAGCAACTTCTCTCACATAGCTGACAAAAAGTTGATGACCAATCTAATGTTGATTTTTACAATTTAAGAAAGGTGCATTTTTAATGTTTGTGCCTATGTAGCACCCTCTGGTCCACTGCATTCAAACCATTACTATATTTGAAACTACTTGACCGTTCAAAGAGTCCATCCAAACTCTGAATACAAGCGTTGAAAATGCTCTGGTCTAAGAGTCTATAAATTCTCTAGGAAACACCACGTGGCTAACACTGAAGTGTGGATATTTTGCACGCGCACATTCCAAATGCAGATGGTTGTGGATAATTCTTGTATCCATTGCTTTTGACCAGTTAGCTTGTTCCCGTAGCATCTTCTGTCTCGATGAACAATGGCCAGGTCACCAGGGCCACTTTGAAGAGTGTTTTCAATAAGGCCACCACAACCATGGCATGAAACAGTAGTTCCATGTAGCCACTTCAATGAAAATGGGCTTACGGGTGAAGCATACTCGCCATTACCCGCAGCACACCTCCCAAGCAAAAATATTTAGAAAGAGGCCAGGTTGAACTTCATAGCGAGGCTTGCTGCCACCACGGTACTGACTGTGAACTTGATTGCAACTCATGATTCATAGAATGATTGTGTTGCTTATTGCGTCAACACCAGTGCTGACACTTAGGAGCGAGCAGCCTAAACCACATTGCAAGACTTCAAACTATTTCAAACTATATCAAAACAGCAATTGTTTCTCCATAAATCATCATTCATGAACAATTCCATGCGTAGATCCTACCTTCAGGGTGATCTTTCTTTTATTATGCCCTGTTGGTGAAACTTCACTTGATACTTTTTGATAGCAACCCGAAGAAAATGTTCTCAACATTTTCTTAACTACCTGAAATTCTGAAGCGTTTTTCCCATTGATCTAGTTCGCCAAACGCATAAGAGCATTTTGGCCAGTGTTATTCCCATAACGGGAATTCCAATCCATTCAAATTTTAGGGCCAGGTCTATAACGCGGACCTCGCGGAACACGCGGACTTCGCGGACATCCAAGGCAATGGTCTGCGGTCCGCGTTTTAGGTTTTCAAATAGGCCAAAACCTAAACCGCGGACCTTACATCCGCCAATTTTACGTCCGTGTTTTTGGTTTTTAACGAGGCAAAACCTAAACCGTGGACTTAAAGTCCGCGAATGTAAAATACTCGCTTTTTTGGTTTTCCAAGAGGGCAAAACTGATTCCACGGACATCACGTCTGCAGATTTGAAAGTCCATGCTTTTGGTTTTTGATTTTAAAGTCCATCTTTGTAATATGAGAGGGGGCTTCAGGTCAGTAAGAAAGAAAGAAAAGAAAGTGCAACGAGACACAAGTTTCCTGCTATCCTATAGCTAAATTTGACGTCTGCTTATTTCATGTTGGACAGATTTGACACCATAAGATTGACATATGGCTATGATGCTTAATGTTTTCACTGATAGAAAAAAAAACAACTTCAACCTGAACAAACTTGACCTAATTAGCAACTCAATTGCGTTTAAAGCACGTTGAAAATTGAGTGATCTCCCTCATTATTAGCGCTTCTTTTGGCAAGGTCTTCGTCCTGTCATGAGCAAAAGGAAACAAAAAACTCTTGCCAACAGTGTGCTTTGTCCAAATATGCTGTTTTAACTGCCCCCAAGGGACTGCCCCTTCAACTGACTGCGCTTGGTGCTCCGTACAGGACTGTTTTAACACAGTGGAACAAAGGAGAAACTACTCAAAATCCCTGTGTTAAAATAATTCCTCTACGGAGGACCATTTACAGTCAGTTCTGGAGGCAGTCAATCTTTAATAAGTCTATCTGTTTTTGATTGACGACATATTGTTTCCATTCAAGAAAAGGTATTTGTGTCATGCCAAGATTCTGTGGTACGGAATTCAGATGAAAAAAATCGTTCTCTAGAATTAACACATCATTGGCTAGTCATTAATGATGCTTATTTTGCATAAAGTCAACTCTAAAGCGAGGGGGATTTCACTCCCAAAAATCTCGTACACCTTTGGCAAAAATCCTTTGTTTTCAAGAAAAATCCATCAAAAATCCGTATAAATTGTATGATTTTTCCAATGAGTGAAGTGCCCCTCGCTCTAAAGGATGATGTAACCATGATGTAACCAGCCGCATACGGCTAGCGTTGGCAGCATCACCGAAGGAGAAGGAACCCTTCAATGTAGTGACTGATACAAACATCGCAGTTTAAACTGGAACAAACAATGGCGACATTAATTGGGGAAGATGCGCGACCATACTGAAGCAAAACGTCTTCATGCATATGATTCTGCATAGGGATTGACGCGCACGGGAATTGGAACTGCTTTTCGGGCGTTTCTTATTCTTACGAAGGGCATTTGGTCTTCGATTAGGGACAGCTTTGGCAATAACACTCATACCCCCTGATTTGCAGCTAAAACAGATTAGCATCAACGATCAGTTGGGGGTATGAACGAACTAATTTTCATACACTCTTATGCTTGCTTAGCCCTGGACGGACTTTGTAATCATCCAAAAGGATCTTATGTTTTAAGAAGGCAAAACCTTAAGTCCGTGGATATAAAATGTCTGCGATGCTGGTTTTACACCTATTCTGCAGAACTCCGAGTTTGAGACATATGGGTTTTACTTTCCCTGGATTCTCCTCTGGTGCTTCTTGACTGAGGACGAAACACATTGAAACGATATAGATTGTCACCAATGCTTGCTTAGTCCCGGAGAAAGGTAATATGTTTGCTCCTTTCAATACGGACCCTACATGCATATTGTCAAGACATGTTGTTGGTCCTCTTCGCATGGACTAAACAATTTACTGTAAATAGATGAAAGGAAGCCACAAGTTTTCAAACTGCGTCATGGTTAATAAAAGTGTTGAAAGTCCGTGGCTCATAAGTTCCACGACTAAGATAGATAGACTAAGATCTATCTAAGATAGATTTATGACTTTAATAGATTTATTAGATTTATGACTTTAATCTTTAATCTTGACGATAGATTTATGACTTTAATCTTTACAAAAAGTCCCTTAATTTAGTCCTGGGATTTATTGCAATTATCAATTTTTAGTTTGTAGAGCTATTCCAATTTCATAAAGTGTTTGTTCTCGAAATTCTGTGGAATAGCTTTTGCCCTCTTCGAAAACCAAAAAAGCGGGTATTTTATATTCGCGGACTTTAAGTCCGCGGTTTAGGTTTTGCCTTATTAAAAACCAAAAACACGGACTCTTAAATCGGCGGACGTAAGGTCCGCGGTTTAGGTTTTGGCCTATTCGGAAACCTATAACGCGGACCGCGGACCATTGCCTTGGAGGTCCGCGAAGTCCGCATGGTCCGCGAGGTCCGCGTTATAGACCTGGCCCAAATTTTAGAGTCTCCTTCATCAAACCAAAGAAAGATTATTTGTCTCCTCCTCCGCTTCCAAGCTGCAGAACAGACTTTTATCATTGTGCAAATCATTTGTTATGCAAATCATGTTTGTTTGCCTTCATCGTGCATTGCATTTGGTGCTTTGACAACAGACCTTATGCTTCCGTCCATTATGTCCATTACTAAAGTCTTTCTTTTCTAAACAAAGGCTACCTCAGTTAAATTGAATTCTAATTGTCTGAGCCAAACCTGCCTTCTCCGAGGAAACCCCACAAGGGTTCAATGATACTTTGCAAACCCCCTACACAATGAGAGGATTGAAAAATTCACCTCTTGTTCATGGAATTTTAGCATTACAATAGAAGAACAAAGGCTTCATAAAAATGAAGATATTTAGATATCACATGGAGAGTGGGTGCGGAGTGCCATAGCGTGCAACGAATCGAGGGGCATTTCACTTCCCACAAATTTTGTACACCTTTGGCAGAAATCCTTTTGTTTTCACCAAAAATCCACGAAAAATCCGCACAAATCCTTTGCTATGAAAAAATCTCGTACGCTATTTCCAATGAGTGCAGTGCCCCTTGCAATAAATATCAAAAGAATGGCCTAAGTAAAGTGAATGTTTATTTTTTTACCCACTAAAACGATTTGGGGATAATTCAAGAGTTGCCTCGATGTACGGACTATGCCCAGAAATAAACTAAGAAAATGTCAGTTCCCATCGTCAATTGAAATAGTTGACTGATTATCTGGCCCGTGGCTCAATTCTCCAAGTGTCGGCCATTGCATCTTGCGCAGCAAGCAATGCAATCATTCTTTTAATCATGAGTGGGAATCAAGATCTGAATCACTAGTGTGATTGCCTTAAGCCTCGTGATGACGTTCATTCTGGCCTCTTTCTAACATTTTTTGCTTGGGAGGTGTGCTGCGGCTAATGGCGTGTCTTATCCGTTGCAATGCAAATAATGCAACTGTGGCTGGATTAATGTCCTGAAGACAGAAATGTGAAGATCTAAAAGAAAAGTCTGGAAAATTCTATCTTGACTTTGCTGCTATTTGGAGAGATTAACAAATGAAATTTGAGAAATGGTACATATAGAAGCACTCCCAAATAGAAACTGTCATCCTTTGACTGATCAATGCTGCAGTCTTATAACTTGTCATTTTATACTGTAAGGTTGAGTCAGTGAGAACTCACGCAGTTTGAATGACTTCTGATTCCTATGGGGGAAGAACACTTCGACAGAAGTTTTTTCATAAGGAAAAGGGGCCAATTTCTGAAAATAAAAAGGGCAGTTCTTTGATTATTGCAAACTCTTTGGGGGGCATTTGCCCCCTCAGTGCCCATCGGTTCCTATTTCTATGGTCAAAACAGTAATGTTACTGTGGTGAAACTAATCTGTTGTTGTTGATATCTCTCTCATTGTTTTGCATTCTATGAACTTGTTCTTTAGAAACCATTGAAAACCATTGAGTTAGCTTAAACAAAGAACCCATTATGTTTTGAGTTTAGGCGCATTAGCGCACTGAAGCGTCGATCGATTTGAGTATCTAGATAGGATGTTTTTGATTAAAGCCTTATTTAGGTTAAACTAACTACATTCATTTTGTTGAAACTGCAACATCATGACAATTTAATCAAAAAACATCATATTGACGATGAGCAAGGCGTTGAAGCCATTACGACTGGATCTTGATCCTAACTCTCCAAATGCTGCCAAACAATGGAAACACTGGAAAAGAACTTTTGACAACTTTATCGAGGAGTGTGGAGACACAGCTCCTGATCGTTTTCGTTCCATTATTAACTTCATTTCTGCAGAAGTCTTTGATTATGTCGAGGAATGCGAAACTTATGAAGCTGTTATTGAGACACTTGACAGACTCTATGTGAAGACGCCAAACAAAATTTTTGCTCGCCACGATCTTGCTACACGAAAACAACAGCCGGGTGAATCCCTTGACAAATTTTTGGAAGAGCTAAAGAAATTAAGCAAGCATTGTGGTTTCGATGCAGTTAACGCTGAAACTTACCGATCTGAGATGATAAGAGATTCGTTCATCAATGGGCTTACATCTAATTATGTTCGGCAAAGGCTTCTGGAAAATTCTGAGTTGTCGTTGGACAGGGCTTACGAAATAGCACGCACTCTTCATACAGCTCAGAAGAACTCTGAATTGTATATTCAACAAAGCCCTCAACTAACACCCAGTAATGTTGCTGCTGCATCTACCAATGATCAGTCTAGTCCACATATTAATCCAGATCAAGAATCATTGGCTACCTTGAGAAAACAAACCCCTGTAAAAAAGTCCTGCTACTTTTGTGGAGGCTTCCTTCATGCCAACCGTGCTTCTTGCCCTGCCCGTGACGCAGTTTGCCATAACTGTTCAAAGAAAGGACATTTTGCCAAAGTATGCCAATCTGCAAAGAAAGCTGCCACAGTCAATGCCATTTATAAGCCTTCACTCTGTACTATTACAGCTGCTTGCCCCTCTGATCTTAAGCATGCTTTGATTTCGGTCAAAATAAATGACAAAGTGAGCATGACCGCCTTAATTGATTCTTGCAGCTCTGATAACTTTATCAGTGAAGATGCTTTCAAAAAGTTGCAAATACCAGCCCATCCGTCAAGTAGGAGGGTAACAATGGCACAGACATCCATGGAGTCTCCAATAATTGGAATGTGTAATGTAACAATAGAGTTGAAAGGAAAGAGATATGATGACGTCAGACTAGATATCCTACACAACCTTTGCAGTGATGTTATCCTCGGACATGATTTTCAGAAACAGCACAAGAATCTTACTTTTCATTATGGAGGGGATAAAGGAGACTTAGTCGTCACAAGCTGTACCCCCAAAGTAGTATCTACTGTCAATACAAAGCAACCTCTCCCTCAACCGATCACTGATGCCAATGTAGCCGCTGTTGACCCGCCCACTTTGTTTAAGAGCGTTCCAAATGATGTAAAACCTATTGCTACGAAATCAAGATTCTTTAATAAGGATGATCGAGCTTTTATTCGAGATCAGATATCATCATTACTAGCAAAAGGCTTGATAAAGAGAAGTGATTCACCATGGCGAGCACAGGTCATGATTGCACGTGACGAGTTTCAACGCCATAAGGAGAGAATGTGCATTGACTATTCTCAGACGATCAATCTATTTACGGAGTTAGACGCATATCCACTGCCACGTATTGAAGATATGGTCAATAAACTATCCCAATACAAAGTGTTTTCTACTTTTGATCTAAAGAGTGCATACCATCAAATACCTCTTCGAGAGTCCGAGACCAAGTTCACTGCATTTGAAGCACTTGGTGACTTGTATGAATTTGTTGTATTGCCGTTTGGAGTCACAAATGGAGTACCGTCTTTTCAGAGAATCATAGACAATGTAGTTACTCAAGAAGGTCTAAAGAATACTTTCCCTTACTTGGACAATGTCACAGTAGCTGGAGTCGATCAAGCTGACCATGACAGGAATGTCGCTGCCTTCCTTGAAATGATTAAACGAAGAAACATAACCCTCAACGCATCGAAAAGCGTTCATTCAGTTCCAGTTATCGATATACTTGGGTACCGACTTAGCCACCAGAACATCAAACCAGACCCTGAGAGATTACAGCCTCTGCAGGAATACCCACCTCCTTCAAATGTTCCTTCATTACGTAGAGCTTTGGGGATGTTCGCATACTATGCCAAGTGGATTCCACAATTCTCTGACAAGATTCGCCCATTGGCAGACACGACATATTTCCCTCTCGACAAAGAAGCTCTTGCATCATTCAATGCTTTGAAGGACGAACTTGCACGTGTCGCCCTGTCTCCGATTGATGAGGATATACCTTTTGTTGTTGAATGTGATGCATCTGATGTTGCAATTTCTGCTTCTCTGAACCAGAATGGAAGACCTGTCGCATTTATGTCTAAAACGCTATCCGCTACCGAACGCCGTTACCCAGCCGTAGAGAAAGAAGCTCTAGCCATCATTGAAGCTGTTAGGAAGTGGAATCATTTACTATCTCGTAGCAGTTCATCCTGATAACAGATCAAAAATCTGTTTCTTTCATGTTTGACAACAGAAAACGTTCGAAGATCAAGAATAGCAAACTTCAGTCTTGGCGTCTAGAACTTGCAGAATTCAGTTATGTTATCCAGTACCGGGAAGGAAAGGATAATGTTGTTCCAGATTCATTCACTCGTGCTCATTGTGCTGCAGTTTCGACAAGTCTGGAGGAAATCCATGCTCAGCTATGTCATCCAGGTGTGACCCGTCTTCTTCATTTTGTGAAAGCGAAGAACCTTCCATTTTCAACACAGGATGTGCGAGATGTATGCTCTAATTGTCGGATTTGTGCTGAGCTGAAGCCTAAGTTTTATCAGAGCCAGAACAGTAAGTTAGTAAAAGCAACACGTCCCATGGAGCGATTGAGTATAGACTTCAAGGGACCCCTACCATCTTCATCAAGGAACAAGTTCTTTCTCACTGTAGTTGATGAATACTCGCGATTCCCCTTTGCCATTCCCTGCCCTAATGTTGCCACAGAAACAGTTATAAAATGCTTGGAAGTGCTGTTTTCCCTTTGTGGGATGCCTGAATTCGTTCACTCTGATCGTGGTTCTTCTTTCATGTCTGAAGAACTCGTCAACTATCTTAGAAGCAGAGGTATTGCCAGCAGCCGTAGCACTCCCTATCATCCCACCGGCAACTCACAAGTAGAAAGATTCAATGGTATTGTGTGGAAATCAGTAAGACTTGCTTTGGCCTCTGTTAAGCTACCTGTTGAGCAATGGGAGAGGGTTTTACCTGATGCACTTCATTCAATTCGATCTTTACTTTCAACGGCCACAAATACCACCCCACATGACAGATTCTTCAACTTTCCAAGGAAATCCAGTCAAGGAGTATCTCTACCCTCATGGTTATCACCAGGACCAGTCCTTCTGAGAAAGTTTGTGCGTTCCAGTAAACAGGATGATCTAGTGGAAGAAGTTGAGCTGACTCATGCTAATCCAATGTATGCTCACATTCGCTATAAAGATGGCCGTGAATCATCAGTTTCCCTCACAGACCTTGCACCCTGCCCAAGAGATACTTTGAATGCAGAGAATACAACAGTTGGAAATGATGCAAAACTGCTTCATGAAGGCAATGTAGCTGAGCTCGGGCAATCAGATGCTGTTCATTTTCCCATCCCAATCATTGAGGATGCTGATGGCGATATGGCGGAACCTGTTCAGCAACTCCGACGTTCTACTCGATTGCGCAAGAAGCCTGAAAGATACGGGATTCAAGATGATGAGTGACTTTCTCCATCGGGGGAGAATGTGGTGAAACTAATCTGTTGTTGTTGATATCTCTCTCATTGTTTTGCATTCTATGAACTTGTTCTTTAGAAACCATTGAAAACCATTGAGTTAGCTTAAACAAAGAACCCATTATGTTTTGAGTTTAGGCGCATTAGCGCACTGAAGCGTCGATCGATTTGAGTATCTAGATAGGATGTTTTTGATTAAAGCCTTATTTAGGTTAAACTAACTACATTCATTTTGTTGAAACTGCAACATCATGACAGTTACCAACATGGGTCAAATCTCCTTTCTCTGTCAACATATTTTTAAGCCATGTGATCGCAAGTTCTCGAGCAGCATTTTCTTTCAAGGTGCGAACTTCTAATTTCTCCATAACCATCATAGTTGTAGGCAAATCCTGCTGGGTGCTTCTTATCTATCTCTCATGATTGAGGCAAGTTCTTTTGGAATTCCACCACTTCTGCATTGCATCCTCTTCAAATTCAATGCGATACTGTTTGCAGCAGTATGCCTTAAAAATTTTTGAAGCTTTTGGAAAGTATCTCCAGCGAAATTTGCGTCACTGCATGCAAAACAATGCACAGTAACATATTCAGCTTCTAAACTCTTCAACACATACGTAATTTCACCATCCACTAGCGCATACTTTTGCAAATCTTCAATCTCTCTGCAAGACCATTTTTTTCTTTTTTAATTGCCCAACTTCTCCACCCTTCCAAATCTGTTTCATCCTATTCTCATAAATTCTAGTGTTGTTTTGATGTTGTGACTATCAACATTGATTTTTAAATTAACAATCATAGAGCCTTCACTACTTTCATTTTCAACCTTTCCATGCTCCATTGCATCTTCAGCAGTTGTGCCAAAAACTGGAATGACCCAGAATCACCCATAACCATCTGAATCACCCAGAATCACCCAGAGTAATCCAGAACCAGCCAGAATCACCTAGAGCCAAGGTCACCAGAATCACCTGGAGCTGACTTTACTGAGTGTTAGTTTAGCTTTACAGTGATTTTCAAGTTCAGCACTTTTCAGCCTGTGATTCAGGGTATAAAATCAGCTATCATATCATACAAACTAAAAATGAGGTAATTACCTGAGAAATCATTAATAACCTTGCTACATGGGTATTCTGGATGTGCGAACAGTTAGGCCTAATGTGTTTGGGCCTATTTTCTGTGTATTTTGTTTAAAGAGAGCACAGAGTCGAAGGGTTGCAGCCCTGAAGATCAGCAACATTGATCACGTGCTCTTAATGGTAATAAGGCTGTTGTTGTTGCTAGGTGATTCTGGGTGATTCTGGCTGGTTCTGGATGATTCTGGCTGGTTCTGGGTCATTCCGGTGTTTAGCACAACCGATTTTACGGGTATCAGGAGTGAAATTCCACATTGGCGGTCATCTTCTACTTATTTTCCAACACTCAGATGACCCCACTTGCCCCCTAAAACTTCTCTTATTCCACTTAATGCAGTTTCTTGAAGCCCTTGAAGGCTTCAAGCATTATTACTTTGGAATAAAATGGAATAAACTGGCGAGGAAGATTCCTGAACAATCCTTGATGAGATTTGTGACAGTCTAGGCGCAGACTTACAGAGACCATCTAACCAGCAAGCAAGGTATTCACAACATCATGCACCAATTTAATGTCACTCACGTTCAAAAACACTCGCAAGATGCTACAAGTGTGCATTGCTGGGTAAACAATCTAAGAGATAGGGAATATGACAGTGTTCTTTGCTACAAGCCACAAGGAGAGCTTAAGTATGGCCTTCCACAGAGCGACTTCCTCCTTGGCATTCAGAGTTCCAGAAAGACACTATGAAAAAGCATGCTTCAAAGCTGGTGTCTTGATTCAACACACTGTACAACGGGGTGTGATTTTCTGTTGGTCACGGTACTAGTTAAAGATGAATGTGGCGAGGGCGTACCTCTGGCATGGCTTATTTCCAATCAAAAAGATATTTGCTCATTGGATCCTTCCTTTGCTGCATTGAAGGAAAGAATCGGAAGCGTTTAGGTAACAGATTTTATGAGTGACAATGCAGAGGCATTCTAAAATGCATGGACGAGAACTTTCCCACCTCCAAAGCAACAGCTTTCGTGTGCCTAGCATGTTGACAAGTCACTTCGTACAACCATTTATAGAAATGTGAGCAATGTTGCAGAGCAAATTAACCTTTATAACATTGTCAAGTTTCTACAAGTCGAAACTGATAAAAAAGAATTCAAGAAAAAGCTGCAAGAAATTTGCGCCTTCACTGAAGACCGGTACCCTTGCTTTTATGATTATTTCAAAGCTGAGTTTTTGAAATGCCAAAAGATATTGGCTTATTGCTACAGGGCGTCAACAGCTGCCAATACAACTATGGCTCTTGAAAATTTTCATTGTGTACTGAAAATGTGCTACTTTCAGAGGAGGGAAACAAAAGGGTCGACCATCTCTTAGGTGCATTGTTAAAAATTGCAAGGGATAAGGCATTCGAAGCTTGGGAGAAATTGGAAAAAGGGAAGCGAAACAACAAAATAAAAGAGATTGACAAGCGGCATAAGAATTTGTTATTGTTGCAAACAAATGTAGATAGAATTTCAGAAAACGAATGGAAGTTCCCTTCACCAACATTGGAGAATGTGATATACTCCGAAATTAAAGAATCTGATTGTGATCAGTATAAAATGAGATGCAGCAGTTGTGGTGTTGCGTACATGAGTATACTTGTTCGTGCCCTGATTTTGTCATACATTCAGTGCCCTGCAAACACATTCATTCGGTACATACAACAAGACAATTATTGCTCACTGCGTTGGCAAGAACGTAAATCGTAAAAATGAGCACTTTTGTACACATATGTAAACAATGGACGCTTGAGGGGGTACTTAATTTGACTGGTATCGTCTGACGGGGCATGCCATTTGCTCGGAAGATTGGCATGCATAATTCCATGAATGGTTTTGGGCCATAATTCTGCAAATTTAATGAAAATTTGGACCATCATTTTCGAAATTATGAAAAGCTTCCTGTAGTTCTGGTACGCTTCCAAAATTTACTCCAGAACTGGAACCATGATGCTGTAAAATTCCTGTAATGGATACCCATGCAAAATAACTGAAAAAGATACCCATAATTCCGTCTCGTTTGGAAAAAGTAACCCTAAAACTACACGTCCCTCAATCACAAAAGATACTAAGATATCCTTACCTCTTCCCTCCTTGAGACTAGGGGAATTTCATCAAACTTTCTCGTTTACTAATTTTTTTACTAATTAAATGTTTACTAGTTCACTAATGCCGAACAAGCATAAAAATATGAAAATCTTCTTTGATTCTTGGGTGAACCAAAACTCGTTAGTTGGTGAGATTGAAGCACAATACTGGAAATCTTTGTGCTATCCTTTATAAGCTGCAAATGTGGTTGTATGTTGCAATCGTGCTTCTTCTGTACTCAAATTCCAGCACAAGCAAGGAAAATTCTTTCTACCTTACCTGGAAAATTCTTTCCACCTTTTCGTTGAATTTCCGCCAATGTTTGGTTTTGTCTTGCCATCAAAATGAGGTTACAGGAAAAACAATCAATTGTTTGTCATTGCTTTGTGTGCATGCCAGTCGATTGTTTCTTCAACGCGGAAGTACCTTTTCTTTCACACATGGGACAACAAGTACCGAATCTGCCTGATTGTCTAGTCAAATAGATTGACGTAATTCAAAGAAACCAAAGTACCACAGGTTGTCCATATGCATGGAGTCTCGGTGATTCGCAAGTTCAAGGTAGACAGAAAATAAAGGAAAGAGAAAGTTTTCAGTCACGCTTTTCTTCAAATAAAAGTTCTAGTAGCAAAGCACAATATTTCTGATTAATGCAAATTCTTTATTCCCACACGGACACACGGGAAATTTGGAACTTTTCGTTGGAAAAGTCCATGTTCTTGAGTTCCAACATGTCCGAGTTTTCTTCTAGAGCATAGGAGAAATTTGATAGTTCGGACAAAGAAAAAGTCGGACAATTTGATTCGAGAGGTCTGAGTTTTTCAAGTTTGAACATAGGGCTAACAGGAAAACTCAGACTTGGAAAGCTCAAACAATTTGGTCCAAGAAGTCCGAATTTTCGACCTGGCCGTATGTCTGGGCATGTGTCAGCAATTTTCTTTCGATCCTGATTACCAACAATGATGTTAACACATCTTGTGGGAACCCAGTCACAGCCCAGCACACCTAAAGTCACAGAAGAAACAATCGTTGACTTGATAACGAGTATACGCTCGAAACGTCGTGTTTTTTAACATCTACGCTTCACTTGGTACTTTAATCATTTATTTATAACATTGTCGTTTAATTACCGTAGTACCACACGCAACACATATTTTTATTACAGTCACAGCCCAGCCATTCATTCTCTTTTCTCTTTCTTGTAGAGGTTCTTTAGGTCCTTATGTATCGTAGACTCGTGTACAACATTGCAAACTTCACAGTAATTTTTGCAAGGTGCCTGCTTTCTTTTCAGCCGTGTAGCTTTCCCTGGCAACTCCTTGATCATCTTGTTTAGTGGCTTTCTTGGTAACCTAGAAGAGGTGCTTACAACAGGTGCTCTTTGAAATCCCGATGGTGATGTATTTGGTGGCATAAGCTCAAGTGGGTGGAGTGCAATATGCTGTTGAACAGTGCTTCCACTTGGAAGGAAATTTCCTTCCAAAATGAAATCTTGGCAATTGGAAGGAACAAAGAAGGAAATGAAAATTTGAAGGAAATGGGAAGGAAATTTGATGATGAAGTGAGAAATTTGAAAATAGAAATCTGACAAGATTTAGAGTTGGATTTAGTCCTCTTAATGAGCATCAATACAGACATAGACTTTCAGTAAGACAATATATCCTTCAACACATAATCCTACACTTGTTCCTTGGATTCCAACTCCTGTGCCTGCTTTTCCAGATAATCCCCAGATGCAAAGCTTCAGTTTTCCCTCTGTACGACCAGCTTATTCTCAGCCCAAATTCAGTCCTTCTGATTCCCCAGTATATGCATCAAGGCCAAACTCTCAACCACAATTTTGTTCCATCTGCAACATTCCTGGTCACTCGTTTCCAAGATATTTTTTCAAGCATTCCTACAGTCACCTTTATTTCATCAGTGTATTGTTTTATCTTCAATGCATACGATTCTCCACTATCTTCAGGTTGCTGCTCCTTTTGTCTGGCTTGTACTACCGGCAAAATATTTATGATTATGCGTAGATGCTGTAAAGGAGAGTATGATGATTGTATCAAAAATAATTTTTTTGCAGAAAATTTTTTGTGAAATTAAATTCTTGCACACCTTAGGCTACAGTAACAAAACCTGTTTACTGTGTATATAACCAATGTCCTTCTAAGGAGAGGTCAAGTCCAGAATGTTTTTGTATTGACACTGTACACCCCTTTTGAATTGTTCATTCAAACATGCATAAGAAATTTATCTTGCTAGAGAAAAGTCTACACATCTTGCTGAACATTTGAGAAATTGTTAAAATCTGCTATGGAAATACCATTTGTTAAAAGACTGAATACCTTATTGTTTCTGCATACTTTCTTTTTGGTACCACAATTGCACCTCTCCTCATGACACATTTGGCCAGCGTCCTTACAAGGGCAACCAAGTTTCTTCCCAGTTTTTCTGCTGCATGCGGTCTTGCATTTGCAACTAACCTATCAATAAGAAAAAATCATTTGTAATGCTCAATCACTCAGAACTACAATTCAACCTTCATCAATGATAATTTATTTGCAGTTAGCTAGGCAAACCTAGCTTAGGTATGCCACTGATGGACTTTAGTTCCTATCATTTCGAGCAAAAAAGTTTGAATAGCGGCCAATACTCATTGGAAGGAAGGTCTTCTCCTGTTCACAGGAAGTAAAAATACCACATGCAGTGATGAAATACGCACACCAGGCCAAAAAGTATAAGAATTAATTATAAGTGTGACCATGGACCAAGATAAGGCCTACTTATCTTGGCTTGGCCCACTGTTACAAAATGATAGCTCAAGATGATGCTTACCATATTTTGATGAGACAAATCCTGGTCGCTAAAACTATCATCTGCAGGATTTGTTCCTTGGCTGTCCATGAACATAATGTCATCTGCGTCTGCCATGTTTATGTTGGTGAAATCACAATCTCAACAGTTTTATTGTCCTATCACAGCTCGCCTCAGAAACAATATGGCGACTGAATCAGTATCACTCAAAGGAGGCCACTGTTTGTAAACACTAATTTGACAACAACGCTGGTTGTTGGTTGACAATGGGTACCCAATTCTCCAAAACTAAAAACAGCAGAATGAAATGGTCTTAATACCTTCATTCTCTGTCCTTCTTTATTACTATAATATTATAATATGCTATTATATTAATATCATTATAATATGTTAATTTGCTGCAATTGAAATTGCAAATGTAAAGTGACTGCATAAACTGAACATGCAATCCTTAGATGACATTAGACGGTAGAAAATTACACTACGTGCGGGTCTGTTGCTATTTGGTGCCAGAAATAGTAAAATGCGTGACCAACACATTTCTGCATCCACATTAACTCTGCCAAGTAATCAGGCACCATTTCTTGATTCGTCAGTCCATACATTGCCCCGAACTTCGCCTTTGCTCTTTGCCACATTGCTTCCACTCTGTTTGTTGTAACACCAGTTGCAGGGTCCACAAAATGTAGCATGTGGTTGACTGTTCCATGCTCGAATCCTTGTTGTCCTAATTGGTTATGGGCTGCCCATTCATCCGACCAAACTATCGATCTTGGTTGAACCAGGTCTATGATGATTGGTAAAAGTATCCCTGTGTCTTTCCTTGGTACAGGTACCAAAAATCTATGCTTAGTTTGGATGTTGCATTCACCCATTATCCATTGTTCTGCAACAACGTGGCCCCAGCTGTACTTCCTTCTTGCAAACAGGCTATTGTAAGTTTCCACATGGACCGCCAAGCCTGGAGCTTTGACCCCATGAAGAAGCTCCCTGTTCAAATATTTGTTGTTGCTTTGCATTGTGGACAGCACCATATGACGCCATCCACTCCTCAATTGTAAATGCCCTCGTTGCAAGGCACATTGCATACCCGGCAATTCCATTGCGTAGCCAAAAGGCCCTATCGCCTGCACCAAGCAATTGTGTTAGGTGTACTCTGTTTAAACTGTATGCCAACCTCCCGCATATTGATGGAATCGAAAATGTCCATGACGGGCTGTTGAGTCTGCTAAATTACGTGCCAAACGTGCCAGACGTGCCAACGTGCCATGAAATGTTACGTGCCAACGTGCCTACGTGCTAAATTTTCTTACGTGCCAACATGCCATGAGATGTTACGTGCCAACGTGCCTACGTGCCAAATTTTCTTACGTGCCAACGTGCCACGACATGTTACGTGCCAATGTGCCTATGTGCCAAATTTTCTTACGTGCCAACGTGCCATGAGACGTTACGTGCCAACGTGCCAAATTTTCTTACGTGCCAACGTGCCACGACATGTTACGTGCCAACGTGCCTACGTGCCTACGTGCCAAGTTTTCTTACGTGCCAACGTGCCATGAGATGTTACGTGCCAACGTGCCAACGTGCCAAATTTTCTTACGTGCCAACGTGCCACGACATGTTACGTGCCAACGTGCCTGCGTGCCAAATTTCCTTACGTGCCAACGTGCCATGACATGCTACGTGCCTACGTGCCTACGTGCCTACGTGCCAAGTTTTCTTACGTGCCAACGTGCCATGAGATGTTACGTGCCAACGTGCCAAATTTTCTTACGTGCCAACGTGCCACGACATGTTACGTGCCAACGTGCCTGCGTGCCAAATTTCCTTATGTGCCAACGCGCCATGACATGCTACGTGCCAACGTGCCTACGTGCCAAATTTCTTTATGTGCCAACGTGCCATTGCATGTTACGTGCCAACATGCTTGTGGCCAAATTTCCTTACGTGTCAATGTGCTATTGCATGTTATGTGCAAACATGCATACGTTCCTGCCCGTCATGTGCCAATTTACCTGCGTACCAAATTGTCGTGTGCGGTCCATTTGTAGGCCAGTTTCTTAAATTTTTGGGCCATCCAGCTACAAACAGTTTCATTTGAGGCTTATTTTTCTTCATTTGCCAAGAGTACAACTATTAAATTTGTTGCTAGAAGGGGTTCCAAATTACTTGGTAAGATCATAAAGCACGATAATGACATAATTCACATTGAAAACACTGTCGAAACATTTACTATTACTGTACATTGTCAAAACATTTTCAATTGATCAAGGAAAGAGTTCCCAAATACAAAAGTTTCTTACCTTTTTATTAAAGGGAGGGCAAAATTTCTTATAAGCTGTTTCTTTTAAAATGAAATGAAAGTACTCGGAGAGTATATAAGTAAAGAAGCTTCACAACTTCTTAGTTTCAATAAAACATATTCGAGCATTCGTTAACAAAGGAGCTTTCTTTGGCTAACAATCTTCCTCATTTTACCCCAAATCGACGACAAAGTAAACTGCTTTACAAAATGAACAGAATACATTAGCTCATATTCCTTGCGATACGAGTGTCAAAAATTACCCACTTTTCCTGCCCGTCAGGCGGCTGTCAGGAAATGTGGACCTGTTTTAGTTGCCAAAAAGATGATTCTTGTTGTAGGATAAAGTGGGAGATTGTAATTTGGGCCTACAGGGTGATTTTAGTCTATTTTCTTTTTCGCTGTTGAAACGATCGTAAGTTGAAAATTCGATTAATGACTCGGTGGGTGATTAGAGCTAAGAGCTAAGTGGGGCAGTAGGTGATTTTTAAGTGGTATTGAAGAAATTTTGGATAATTTCTAGCAGATTTTCCCCGTTTGTTTAAAGTTTGATAAACCTGACAGCGTAGCAAACATTGAATGTCGGTTTAAAAAGAAAAGGAAATTTTTAGACACAAGATGCCTAAATCATCTTCAGTTATGGGGCCCACATTGAAATTGCTCTGCCTTAACCAAAAGTTGTTCTCAGACTCGTATCTTAGAGTGACATGCTGGCACATCGGTACATTGGAGTGCAAACTTGTAAGAAATTTTGGCACGTAACATGTGACAGCAATAATGCATGAAAAAGAATTTGGCACGTAGGAAAGTAGGCACATAGGCACGTTGGCACGTAACATGCGATGGCACGTTGGCACGTAAGGAAATTTGGCACGTAGGCACATAACATGTCATGGCACGTTGGCACATAAGGAAATTTGGCACGCAGGCGCATTGGCACATAACATGTCATGGCACGTTGGCACGTAAGGAAATTTGGCACGCAGGCACGTTGGCACGTAACATGTAATGGCACGTTGGCACGTAAGAACATTTGGCACGTAGGCACGTTGGCACGTAACATGTCATGGCACGTTGGCACATAAGGAAATTTGGCACACAGGCACGTTGGCACGTTTGGCACGCTTGGCACGTAATTTAGCAGACTCCGGGCTGTTGTGGTGCTTGTGCTGCTTGGGCCATGGTGATTTCAGCTGCAGTTAATGGCATGCAACCACATATGTTTCATAGAAAGATTTAACATCCCTATTTTTGGAATATGATTGACAGTATATACACCTAGCAATAGAATCCAAAGGAAAATTTACTTTAAAATGGGTACATGCTCCTATTAAGAAATTCCTTTTGTTCAAAAACAATCCCACTCTTTTAAAAAATGTTAAGACTTCAAACCTTTTTTTGTTTGACAACATGAAGACTATGTCAAAACGAAGTAATCAAGGACGTGAGTTCACAAAAAACATTTATCAACCATAATCTAATGCTAGTAATATTTTGACAATTTAAATATTCCATCATAATTAAAATGGCTTTTTGTACCTTAACTAGAATTTCAAGAACAATTCTCAAAAATTTTGCAATAACCTACAACTTTCACATCAGTTTTGAAAAGAAATTTCAGTACTGGCCCAAACTATCTATTTCTTGTACAACTGTCATGTTCTTGAAATGTTTTCTTAAACATTTTGACTTCTATACCATTTGGCATATAAAACGTTTCTTGTGCCATGATATACACACCCTGTTTTGAAGAAGCGTGTCTTAACATAAAAACTAATCAGGCTGTTCTTGTGAAACAAGTTCTTAAAGGTGGGACTTTGCTGTATTGATATCTCTACAACTCAGTTCAAGTTGGGAAGCTTATTCTCCAAATAGAATGAATACAATTTTGCGGTCGGACTTTTTTCCGGGTTTCGGGTTTAGGTTTCGGGTTTCGGGTTCAAGGTTTCAGGTTTCGGGTTTTGTAAATTGCTGGTGTTTTTGAAATCCATGACTATGTCGAAGAGGGGTTTAAGAACGCTGTGAGTACAAGTATGACAATGTATCCGTTGTGTTGATTTGTTGTGTTGCATTCGTCATAGCTTTCCGTACTTTAATGCATGATTTGCTGCAAATATTGATGCGTTGTACACGTTTTTTTTTTATAAGAAACTGGTTTATAAGAAACCAGCACTAAGATGGCCAAAATTTAAAAAAACTCTATGTCTGAGAAGTACTAAGAAACTTTTCAAACTTAAAAGCATGGATGTTATATCAAATAGATCGTTGAACCTTCATTCTTGAGCTATTTTATCTAACCATTTGTGTTTTCAACATAACATAGAACACTGTTTATTCCTTTATGATGTTTTAAAAGTCAAGAAACATATTTGCCACAGTGTTAGCGACCACAATGATAATTCTGCATTCAAAAAATGAGAAACCAATTAAGAAACTCTTGGTACTAAAATGGACAAAATTTCATGTCAAATTGAGAAACTTTAGTACTATGGCCTGATCCAAGTTTCTTATGAAAAAAACGTGTACTTTAACTTATGAAACAGGGCTATCTTTGACTTAATCATTCATCATTACAGACTAAGTCCAGTTGAATAGGCCAATGTAACTTTTTCAAACGTAGATGTAGAAAAGCAAGAACTTGTAGATATGCTAATTCAACTTTATTCACTTATTAATGTACAGCACAGCTGAGACCACACAGTTATACATAAAAAAAGTTGGGTATAAGTGCAGAAATAGACAGAATCGGCTAAGGTTTGTTTACACCCATTTCATGTCATGTGATGAATCTCTTGATAAAACTTCTTTTGATTTCTCTGACATATTTCGTACCATGCAAAGTTGTGCCATGAATGCAAAAAGTAGAATAATACCAAAACTTCCCAAGGGTATGATCACATGACTTGAAATGGGTAAAACAAACCTTAGCCGATTAGGGGGTTAGGTCTATTAAGATCTTTGGAAAGCTTCATGACGGTTTCATAATTCGTTACTGTACCAAGAAGGTAAGTTATACATCGAGAAATAACAACCAGATGACACATAATGAGTAAAAGAAAGGTAGCGTTAATACATTCTAACAATTTGTCATGTCTAATGCAGCTACAGTTAAACACCTTAAAAGTTACGTGATCATTGTTTGAGTAACATGAACTTTTGTAATGATTGGAGCTCTCTTTGAATGGTATGAGCGTTCTTAACAAATAGCTTCAGTGGCCTATGGTGCTCTCTTTGAAAACTGACTTTGAACCCGAAACCCGAAACCTTGAACCCGAAACCCTAAACCCGAGACCTAAACCCGAAACCCGGAAAAAAGTCCGACCGACAATTTTGTTTAACCTGTGTCTGACGAAAAGGTTAAAAAAGGCCCACAAATAGATGTAATAGATAACAATTCCTACGAGGCATAGGATATTCTCTCACAAAATAAGAACATTGTATACCTTTGGAACTTTTCAGAACTGTTAACGATAAAAGCGAGAGATCAACATGTACCCAAGGAGTAGAGCCCTAAGTAGAGGGATCTTATGGCAGCCCAGCCGAGGGGTAACTTTCTAGCACTTAGGTATGCTGCCCTACCTGCACTTATTTTGACACCATAGCCGAGACATAAGTTTCTAGCATTAAATTGGTGCTGCAAGTGCATGACTCTGGAGACGTAAATTTTTACCCCTGAGTTTATCAAATTATGAAAAAAGAACAAAAATAGCTCAAGTATACATAATGATGGGGTTGCTATAGAAACAAAGCCTAAATCATTGAAGGATAAAGTTCCCTAAAGACAAGAAAGTTGACAGGCAATGTGCAATGCACAAAGAAGTTGCTGGTATTTCAAAAGATGATTCAGTCACATTGATTGAAGATGAAAAGCAGAAAACAAAAACTTTTAAAAGCTAAATGTAAGGTTATTATAGCAGAATGTGTTGTTGAACCCTTCATCTTGGTTCAATTTTAATATTAACTAACTGATACTTGTTTGAAGAGATCCTACTTATGCAAGTTTGTTGTAGTGAGCTGAAAGTTCTTGAGGCACATAAGGAGTTTGACAACAACAAAACCACAAATAATGTCTCGTTCAATTCTTACCCTGACCATCCCCCCCCCGGGCATCCCGGGGGTCAACAAAATTTTGTGCACAAATGCCCGGGGGCCGGGAAAAAATTGACTGTCAAATGCCCGGGGGCCGGGAAAAAATTGACTGTCAAATGCCCGGGGGCGGACAATTTTGCTTTCAACCTTACCATTGAAATATTAAAGTTATAGTCAGCGATGTTGTTAATTGTTTTAATATTCGGTATTCTGGAGGAACACGTAGGATTTCTGATACTTTTAACACTTTTTAAAATATTGCTGATTCAAACGACGCAATAGAAGATCCACATTCAGAAATATAATACTATCTAAATTTGTCAAGAATTTGTTTCAGAGAAATAAACTCACAGGGTATAACAACTGGAACAGAACTGTAACAATTAAAGAAACTTCCAAAAGAACAAAGCTGAACTTCTTGTTCAATACAACCGGGTAATTCAAAAGAATGTTCTTGCGACTGCAAGGCTCTTCCTCACCTCAGCCTCCCTCAATATCTAGAAAACGATGTACAGTAGCCTATTGCATTCCAAATACTACCCTAGACGCAAACTGAAGTCTGGGATATCGTTCAACAAACATTAACGGCTCCTAAACCCTGTATCATTCAGGATATCAAGTAAGCTTCCGAAGACCATGTTTCGATGCCAAAATTGGAAACCAAAAATGCCGAGATCTCCCGTGTTAGAATTCAGAAGTGTTTTTCCAAAATAGCGAAACCTGAAAGCTGAAACTACTGTAATGCAAGTTTCATGCTCCTATACAGTAAATACTGTACACATTTTGAATATCCCTGGGTTTGTCAAATGCCCGGGGGCCGGGAACAAATTGACTGTCAAATGCCCGGGGGCCGGGAATTTTTTCTGTGCAAATGCCCGGGGGTGTCCCGGGGGGGGGATGGTCAGGGTAGGAATTGAACGCGACATAACAGCCACCTTCGTTTCTTGCACCAAGGTCAACCTGAAAGGGAAAGGAAACAACTTTTGAGTTTAGATTAACAGAAATCTGCAGGTTTTCCTCCTGAGGGGTACTGTAACCATCCAGAACAATGTCATCTAGATTACAGAGTGATTACAGTGCCAAAGTGTAATGTGGGACTCTCACAGTCATCAAAAGATAGCCCCTAAAGTTTGCATGTGCTTTAGTTCTACTGTATGTCAAGAGCAAAATTTCGTACAGTTCTTCTTCACATAGGTTTATATGAAAAAAAATTTGCAGTCTTGACTTTGATGAGCCTAGAACAGAAACAGGTTAGGTTCCAAGTAAATTTGAGCAAATACCACAGCCTGGGAGACCATAAAAATAAATAAAAATGACCATCTTACTTGATTATAACAGCTCGCAGGCACTTCGATTAAAGAAGCTGGGACCGCTCATCAACATATCGTCAGTTGCAAGCAACAAATTCCTCTGGTGCAGGTTTTCTTTCGGTGAAAACATGAGATAACATGTCAGCAAATCCACTCACTGCAGGTTGAAGCTCAAAGCTACAAGATTGCCTATCTTTGAGGTAACAATGTTATATTTCGATGCAGTGGCGTTAGTACTGCCATGGTATTAAAGGCAAGGACACATCACTCCATCCAGGAATCTCCATGCAATGCAGACAAACTTTCTGCCTCTCTTTGCTTAGGCCCATTCACCAAATCGTGCGATCTTGAAAGGAGATTGTTCTTGCTGCAGTAAACATTAAACGAGCTCTGCAAGCGCAAAAGCCCAGATCCGAGCCTCATACTTATCATTAAAGCGAGCATTTCATTCGCAGATGCTCACATGAAACGGACAGCTCCATGCTTGCTCATCGCAACTGATCTCAGATCTGCGTGCGCTTTGGTTTGTATAGTTGAATGATCGCTGTTGCATTGTGAAAAGGACAGCTTATCCTCCTTGCCCCACACTTGAAGATTGTTATGTGAGCTGCCATAATGCGAAGAGACCGACGAGTAATGAAAAAGAAAATCGACAAACTTAACTGTACAATCAAAGTGGTTTGTGTGGAGCAGAGGTTAGATTTCTTCAATAATTCTAACATAGACAATTCTTGTTTGCAACAAAAAGGTTTGCACTTAAATCTTAGGCAATGCTGCCTTCACAACAAACCTTTTGCAAACAATAAATCGCAACTACTGAAGCGATAAGTCCTCTCTTCCATAAGTTATGTTGAGAGATGTCACCGGGGACGATTCTGAATGCAGTAGTACATATCATGATATTTTATTTCCAATCCAGAATCGTGAGGCTGGGAAAGGAAGAAACATTTTTTGGTGATCAAATCAGCGATCTGCGGATAAAATACCCCCAAAGCTTGTGTAATTGGTTATTTGAACATTAATTTGATATGAAATGAATTTGAGAACTTTTCAAGTATTATCGAGAAACAAGTTGATGTCTTAGTAATTGCTGAGACAAAATTAGATGAAACCTTTGAAAATTGCCAATTTCATATACTTGGATTTAAACAGCCTTTCAGGCCTGACGCATCGAGTAGCTCAGGGGGGTTATTAGTTCATACCAATGACCAAATACCTAGCAGATTATTAACAGGAATAGATGTTCCTTGTGATGTCCAGGTACTACCAATTGAGCTCAATTTAAAGAAAACAAAATGGCTGTTACTCCCAGCATATAGACCTCCTTCTTAGAATGAGAAGTATTTTCTTTATCAGCTAGAATGAATGATAGACTTTCACACAAAGTTCAATACAAAACATGTTGATGTTTGGTGATCTAAATATGGAGGTATCTGAACCTGTGTTGCAGTTATTATTTCAGCCATACTCATTATTCAGTATGATAACGTCACCCACATGTTTTAAAAGCCCTCAAGGCAAATGTATTGATCTCATGTTAACGAATAGCAAACACAGTTTTTTTTGGATCAAAACATTTGAAACTGGATTCAGTAATTTCTATCATATGATTTACACTATACTAAAAACAACTCATACCAAGCTTCCACCAAAGATTATACAATATAGGGACTGCAACAAATTTTCCGAGACTGACTTTCTTATGGACCTCTAAACTGCTCTTTGTTCGATGATTCCTGAAAATTATAGTGAATTTGAAGGGCAAATTGGAAAATTATTAGACAAACATGCCCCATACAAAGAACCAACTATTAAGGCCTGTTTACATGATCCCGCTTTGCTGGGATATCTTGCTTGGCCGGGATACCCTGGCTGCCCATAGAAACACATACTATTTTCAGTTTGCGTTTACATGGGATTTTCATCCCGTACCGTCTTGAAGGGATGTTTTCATGATTCACAATGGTGACCTTTTTGACAATTTACTTCCACGCCTTCCAAACATAATTCCAATTTCCAAGCTTCTTTGATGAGAATTTCTGATGAAGAGTACAACATGAACAGCATAAACTTTTACAAGGTTTTCTGAAATGAACAAAATAAATACACATGTATTTTGATTTGGTCGGCTCGGCTCCCCAAATTATTGTACATGTCAAAAGTCTCTTTCATCGTAAATTATGTAGGGAAAGAGGGGACACTTGTTTGGAGGTATTGGATTTGTCTTCTTGAGCTAGAAGTTTTGCAGATAGGTTATCTATCTGGCCCTGGAGAAATTTCTTTTGTTTAAACAATTTTGCATTGTCGTAGGATTGCGAATTCGTCAAATAACTGACTACTATCTCCTATTGGTGAATTTTGTGGGGTGTCACTGACGAGATTCACATCACTGTCAGCTTTTTCAAAACTTTCTTTGTTGCTTAGGGGGTGGGAATGGTTGGCATTGTCAAAATCCGAATCTACCAATTTATTTGTGCTGAGCATTTGGTTTCTCCGTGGTGGTTTTCTGGGTTGGATCATCATCATTGTCATCATTAAAAACAATCGTACACATTTTGCCCCCTTTGCCTGGCTGGGTAATTAATCTTAGCGGACTTTGGATTCGAGGAAGCTTTTGAGCAATACTTTCCTGGGTGGTTTCCAACACATCCAGGTTTATTGCAAAAGTGATTGTTGGGGAGATGAGGTCTCGATTCTTTTGTTTAAAACAGCCGGAGTGGTTTGTTCTCAGAGCAAACGGCTTCGCGAAGTGGATGCGCATGCGTATTACAGCTAGATTTTGACTTACTACAAGAGTTCCAACCTTCATTCTCATAATTGATTGGCCGCTAGAGCAATAGAGACAGCAGTAACAAAGAAAATAAAACTTAAGGACTGATGTAGTTAATCATTAAGTTTCCCGCAAAAACACGACACTTCGCGGCGATCTTTACTCGTTGTGTTGCAAGCTTAGGCCATGGACGTAATCTAAGGGTTATGTAGAACGCATTTTAGTGTAGTGTCTGGAAGGGATCATTGGTGTTTGTTTATATGTACGAAGCAGTCAAGTACATTTATTCTTGTGGTCAGGGGTAGAAAGAGAGCATTCGACGTTGGCAGCGGGGAAACACAGCTATGCTGTAGAGTGCTTGTGAGACAAATACCCGTCTGTCCAAGTGGTGCGATGCCTCTTAGTTTAACTTAGGGTTGGTTTGGTTTTAGGCCTATTGCTTGCATCATGGCGGGTCTCCGAGTGCAGGATTACTTCAACTTTTTTACAGCAAAGACAAGACCTGGTAAGCACTGTGAGTTTCCTGAATGCAGATATGACCAATTTCATTATCACTGCAAGTTCTGCCCTGTTGCGTTTAAGGGCCTAATGACTGATAGAATGATTAAACACCTTCGTTCAAAGCATCCTAAAGTTGCAGCAAATATTGATAGTGTTACGGCCAAACCAGATACACAGAGCTCTCACAGTGATAATACAAGTGCTGGTACAAGTACCATTGTAGAAGCAAGATCAAGTGATACAAGTAATCCTGCCTCGGTAGCATGATCAGGCCATTTTTTCAAGCTAAGCTCAGAACATATTGATTAGAAAAAATGAATTCTTCATCAAGAAAGGAGTTGAATTCAATTTATTTCATCAAAATCGACCATGGGAGTCCAGAGATATTACAATTTAAAGTTGAGAAATTTGCGATCAATCATTAGATGGCAATTATATACATTACTGTATCATAATTTGTCCAATTATGAGATATGAACAGTATGGTTTCTCTCAAACACAAAGGGGTGTAACTTTTGCCCTACATGGATGATTGCTATGAAACTTGGGTATCTTGTAGATTTTGACGAGCCGCACCTAGCAACACAAAGACAATGGTTACCAAGGTAGCACTGTTGCCATGGCAACATGAAAAATTGGTATTTTTCTGTGTAAAGTTGTTTCAAAGTTATATCAATGTATTTGCCTTCTGTTTTCCTTAGAAATTGTGATAAAACTTATAATCATTAAGCAAAGATAGTTCTAATGATCAAAATTAAAGATGGCGGATATGAACTTGCTAGGAGCTTTCTTGATATGACTTGTGCGTCTGCCATAGTTGTAAAAAAAAACTTTTCCTAAAAATAACATTTCAACTACTAGTTTAAGGGTAGCTTGAGTATAATGTTTGGAAGCATGCATCTACTATTGAATATGCAGTTTCAAAGGTAATGCAGTTACCATAGTAACTGAGAATTATCTTATGCAATGACTAACTTTTCCTGGGTAAGCGAAACAATCTCCATATTAACTCTACCCTTTTATTCTATAAAAGAGTCTTGATTTTCAAGCATTTTAATTTTCAAACATTTTAATACATCATTGTGTATTTGAAATAATTGATTGGCGTTGGAACCCGTGTCATTGCTGTGCACATTTAAATCTTCCGAAAATTTCTAAAAATGTTATAAAAATATCCCTTAGACTCTTTGTAGGGTGAGCTACAGTAAAAGATCTGTATGGTGACCCACTTCTCATCAAGTCATTTTTCTGTGTATTTTTAACTCTATAGTTATACCAGGTGAGCCAAAAAAAAGTTTAAGTGTTTCACGGGCTATGTAATGAAAGTATGTGACAGATGTTCAAAACTAAAGTGTTTAATCCATCACTCAAAGGCTAACTTAGATGAGAAAATTGTGTGTGGTAAAATCAAACATCTTTTAAGACCCAACAATAATCAAAATGCTTGTAAGGGGTTTGTATGGGAATCAAGAATTCCACATTCCATTCTAGTCAATGATTTATGTAGCATTGACGTTTACATTGTCAGTTTGAGATTCTGAATTCCAATTTCAATAGAAGGTAAATCATGGACCAGAATGGAATTTGGAATTTTTGTTCCCACATTTTCCTAATCTTTAGGTCTATGAGGGATACTACCAAGCAAAATTTTCTCATCGAAGTTGACCTTTGACTGATGACTAACATTTCAGTTTTGAATATCGGTCACATGCGTTTTATTCTACAGCCCTGCCGACACTTAAACTTTTTTCGACTCACCCGGTATATGTACAATTCACAGTGCTCCTGCAAAAGGAGCATTTGATAAAAGAGCTATTTTTTACAAAATGTTCAGTTTGACCAAAATCAAATTATATGCAAACTTTTTCGGACAGACCTTTGCAAGACTCTGTGAATAGATGTTAGTCATTAGCTTTTGTGTACATACCCTATGTTAAAAAACTTGAGCATATATCATTCAACTATTGTCAGATCACCATTTACATAGTCCATGAGCAGCTCATATTCCCAGGCTGTCTTTAGTTCTTCATCCGCCTCCTCATCATCATCATCATCACTTTCTTGCTGGTCTACATCATAAACAATTTCGAACAGAGTGTAGAGTTTGTCTTTAGAATGTCGTAAAATTCTAGTAATGGTTCCTGTGTAAATGCATTTTCTTGCTCTTTTCCTTCCCTCCTCTAAAACATTCCATGTATGTTCTACCCTCTTACCAACGAGGAAGGTTGGGTCTGGCAGCTCCTTGATGATACACTTATCCTTATTCTTCGATTTGCTACTTTCAGCAGTACCCTTAGCTCCATGAGCTTGTCTTTTCTCTCTTTCCTTCTCCAGCTTATCTTTTAATATGGCTACCCGCTCTTCACATAGTTCCTTTCTTTTCTCTCGTGACAGTATGGTTGCACCTGATATCCTCTCTGTTGATGCTGGTATTATCTCATCCAGAAATTCATAGCTTGGAGACTGTGAAATTATTTCGCATAACTGCCCCAACCCAATCTTTGTGAGTTTGAAAAGATTTGTTCCTTCCTTCCCCAATATAGTTTCAGTTCCAAGGATGTGCTTGTGGTATCTTATCTGTGCCTGTACTGCATTCACCTTCTCTGTTTCTGTGTTAGCAGATTTAAGAAATCTTTCCATGTCATCTTCATTTTTCCACTCATTCCCATATTTACTCATATCACTCACTATCTTTGATCTTCTGGCAACAGACCGCTTTTCCTTATCTTTCCTAGCAAGCTCTTTACTTTGAATTATTGCTTTTCTTGCTGCAATGTGGTACTTCAGCTGTTCCTTGTTCTGCTTTATTTCCTCATTTGCCCATTCCCTTGCAATTGCAAAGGCTTTGCTTTTCTCTTTGTTCTCCATTTTATCAATACTTTTCAAACCATTATTTCGAACAATGATACTAGCTTCGAGATATCCTGGAGTAGCATTAGGCCTTATGGTCATTTCCCTATCTAAAAATCCCATGTTTGACTCACAAGGTCGATTAGTTAGAGGACAATTTCGCACAAGATTGTTAAAGCATCAAGTTCTGGACTGTTTGTTTTAACAAACAATGATTCAGATGAGCTTGACAACTGCAATGGTATGTCAGGAAATACTGATGATGGATATTCCAGTAGGTCTGTAGCATCATTAGCATATTGTTGAAGGGCAGCCCTCATTTGGACACAGTAGGGGACCATATCAAGGATGTTGCGGCACACCTTGTCAAATGCAGCTTGGAAGGGTCCTGTAATGCACACCTTTATGATCCCTAATGCTCTTGCTCCAGCCAATGGGACATTAATTGAGATCAGATCATTCATTGTCTTGACCGTCTCACCAACTTCTCCCTCTCCCATCAATATACTAACAAACTTCTTTACCTGATCTTTGTGACTCCAGAGGGCAGCCCCATTATGATATGTTATATGTGCCCTATTCCCAACTTCTTTTTCAAATTCAGACACCTTTGCCATTCCTTGGGTTCCCTTTCTAGATTTTCCAGCCTTTGTTTGACCATCTGTTTCAATGGTATCATCACGTAGGAAAGCCTCAAACAAATCTGATCTTCCAAATTTTTCAGAGCCTTGTTGGTGTAATAGCCTTGATGAGGAGTATATCAATTTGTATGTGGTTGAATTACCACCTTTGTGGAATAGACTGTACACATCCTCCTCTAAAGTGCACTTGTCAAAGTCCATAAGCCCTCTTTGACATGCATCATCTCCAAGATTAATAATTATATGCAAAAAGCAAAAGTGGTGCTGCAGTGCTTGCCATGACTTCATTTCATCATCAGCAAGATCTGAATCTTTAAGATATCTTTCTCTGAACTCGTCAAACAAATCATTAAACTTCTTCATTACATCACATCGATCACTCATTGTCCCTTTTATACTCAAAAGGAGTTCTTTCATGTATTGGCTCTTTTCTTTTTCCCCAAACCTAGCCATTAGTCCAGCTAACTTTTTTATGCTATCTTTGTTAACCTGTAGGAGAGTTTCACCATCTTCCCTTGCCAGGTGTTGAAGGCCAATGGTTTTCATTCCATCACTGGTGCTCAAAATTGAAGTATTGAACTTCTTCTTCAACTTGCTTGTGCCATCATTCATCAATATATTGCTTGGGGTTTTCCCCTCTTTATCTCTCAGGCAAGAGTTCCCAGCATCAAGTAGTGCCAAACACTTGGCTTCGTACATCATTTTATTGATTGTCCTATATGACGGAAGTTTATCAATCCTAAACTGCCCAAGATCTTCCAAAATTACTTTTATTGCTGGGCCTATACTGCGGGTGCTGAGTTTTAACTCATGCAGCTTCATCACAACTTGCCTCATTGCATCTGTGTATTTACCACCTTCAAAAACATTTATGTTATCCCTCTCAAATGAATGCAACAAATCTTGCAGTTCTTTGTTTTCTTTTTTGAGCTCTTTTATTTTCAGCCATTTCTTGTCTACTTCCTCTTGTAATTTCATTTGAGATTCTTCATACTTTCTTTTTCTTTCTTTTGCATTTCCTTTCCAGGCAGAGCACCTCTTTGATAGTCTTTCCTTGTTTTGAATTATATTCTCCAGCTGAGCTTCTTTCTCGTGTATCTTTTCTTCTAATCTGTCTCTTTCCTTTTGTAATGCTTCTATTTCCTTTCTTTGCTGGGCTTTGTCTTTTTTCAAATCCTTGATTGCCGCTTTTTGGCGTTTTTGTCTTCGATTTGCATTTTGGTCATAATGAAATCTCAGCTTTTTCTCAAGATCCTTTATGTTTTGGCTTTGCTTGGTATACCTGCTGCTGAAACTCTCCATTTTACTTTTCAATGTGCGAAGGAGCTCCCCATTGCCACCAACGTCTTCAATTTTCAAAATTTCATCATAATTCTCTTCTGCTTCATCAGACATTTGTTGTAACGCATGAAGTGCTTGGTCATACTCGTCAATAATACCTTTTGCCTCATCAATATCTGATTTCTCTTTGTTCCTTAATTCTTCAACTTCTTTTTCAAGTTCGTGTATGCATTGATGGAGACCCTCTATTTCTCCTTGAGTGTCATTTCTCTCCTCAGCAGTAGTCTCATTTGTATTTTGGATGTGGGCTGGCTCACTTGATTGTGTAAACAATTCTTTGCGAAAAGCTTCTAACCTTTGTTCCGTTCCTTTCTTTCTGATGTTTTTCTTCAAACTGGCAAACTTTGCTGACAATCGCTGTAACCTTAGATATAAATTCTTGTTGTTGCACTCTGAAAACTCTGGGTATAACTGCTTGAAGGATTGTGTCAGTTCAGCAATTGTTTTCAGCTTATGGTATTTATTAAAGAATTCACATGCTTCTTGATTAGTTACCATTTTTCTGGTGTGCTCTCACATTGTTGCATAACTACAACAGAAAGTGACAAGTGTGGTTTAACTGCTCGCTGTTTAAATCTCAAAAAAGAGACACTTCAGAAAGATGACGTCTTGCTTCCTTGCTACCGTGGGAAACATTGTTATCAAACAACAAGCCCTTTTCAGTACCTTCAAAACTGTTATGGTTGTCAATAGGAATTTCATTTCAAATTATAAACTGAAAATTGCTATTCCTATCCTCCAAAGAAAATATATCCCTAATTGATTCTAACAGTTACCCTGTTGCATACTGTGTGTGCCTTCAATCATTCAAAAGGGGACAAAAAACATGTTCACTGGGCCGCTAGGCGTTCGAAACGCACCCCTGCGATCTGACAAAATCAAAATTTGATCAAAACCTTCCGCTAGCAAAATTAAATTTCGCCGCTTTCCAAAGAACGAACACATAAAGTAAAATATGTAACAGCAAGAAAAAACGTCATAGAACCCAACAGGATAAAGAACTTTTTATTAAAAGCAGCAGAAATTGTAGAAAAATTACAAATTTACCTTCAAATCGGTGCAGAGAACCATTCTGGATATCGCTCATGATGTTCTGGTAACCATGTGAATCCTCGATCTGCCCTCTGTCTCGATCTGGGGTCTGTCAGTCTCTCTCAGCCTCGAGATTGCACGAAATCCGTGTTTGAAACGCACGACCTCACGCAGATCCATTGCCAAAAGGCGGAATTTCACCCGCAGCTAGGCCGCATTGAGAAAAACGCCGTGCAAGAGTCATCACAGCAGAATGGCTCGGAATAAACTATTTGGCTCAATTCTACAATGATTAAGCATTCGCTTGGTATGTGATTTGCTTTGGAAGTATTCTCGTATCGGCGAAACAAGAAAGAAATAAATAGCAGGTCAGACTTTTCTTCACAAATATCAGATTAACGTTGTTGTTGTCACGTGACTGATCATGCTACCTCGGATATTCCTTCTCCTGTCTTCTTTAGTCCCCCAAAGGGGGTGGTTGTAAAAAAGAGCTTCAGTTTTCAGTTTTTCAGTTTTCATTGAATCATTAATCCATCCTAAATACAATTGTAAACAAATAACAATACAATTAAATACATTACAATACCATAAATTCACTGAAAGAAAAAACTTCAGTACTACAAACTAAAGACTAATAAAGAAAAGAGGACATTACATGATTGTATTTAGGATAGATTAACTTAGGAGGAGCTCTCCAAATAGGTTAACTAATCGAGGGAGAGCCCCCCATAAAAACAAAGAAACTAAAAAATATTAGATAAAAACATGAACCAGACGAACCTCAGAATTATAATCATAGCGAATGTAAGGGGAATGTAACAGATTAAACATAGGAATCAATAAAATAAGCTTTCAATTTAGACCGAAAAAGTGCAGCAGTGACTGTAACGCGAATAAAAATTGGAAGAGTATTCCACAATTTTGAGCCAAAGTATTGAACTGTTTTGTGTCCATAGAGGGTGGTATTTTTCAAGGTATTGAATAGATCACCTCTAGTCGCTTGACAAGTTCCAAACCTATGAACTGAAGAGCTAGGAGTAAAATAGTTATGGAAGTAGATAGGAGAAAGTTTATTGATGGCTTTGAAGACAAATGTTAAGATATTCAGGTGAAAGATGTCCTCAAGTTTCATAATCTTTAATGAATGAAATAAAGGAGTAGACGGAGCAGTAAATGGCTGGAATTTTATACATCTGAGGATTTTCTTCTGTAATAGGAATAATGGGTTTAAGTATGAGGTATAGGTAAGACCCCAGACAATAATACCATAGCTGAGAAACGAAGAGAAGAGTGAATTGTAGAGACAGATGAGAGTTTCAATGGAGATGTAGTGTCTGATTTTGAAAAAGATCCCAGTTGTTCTAGATAACTTTTTATAGAGTTCATTAATATGGTATTTCCAAGAAAGATGCTCATCAACAAGAACACCTAAGAATTTTACATACTTAGTCCTTTTTATACTACTTTTGCCAAACTTGAGATTCATTAAGTTTGGAAGTTTCTTCCTGGGTGAATGAAAGAGTACAAAATTAGTTTTCTCAATATTTAATGCAAGTTTGTTACAATCCAACCAGGATTTGACTTTTTTGAGTTCTTTGTTGACTGTTTTGGAAAGTCTTGTGGGATCATCAGATTCAAAATAAACATTGGTGTCATCAGCAAATAAAAAGAAATTCAACAGCTTAGAAGAGTTAGGTAAGTCATTTATGTATATAAGGAATAACAGGGGACCAAGAACTGATCCCTGAGGAACGCCACATGTTATATCACATGTTGAAGAAGAATGACCATTAACTGAAACAAATTGCTTGCGGTTTCTGAGATAAGATTCAAACCAATTTAGAGCAATTCCTCTGATTCCATAATGCTCTAACTTTTTCAAGAGAATGTCATGGTTAACAGTGTCAAAGGCCTTTGGAGATCAATGAATATCCCACAGCCAAATCTATTTTTGTCTAATGATGCCTTTATACTCTCTGTTAGACTGACAAGGGCATGGTCAGTTGAGTGACCACTGTGAAAACCAAATTGCATATCAAACAACAACTCACCTACTTCAAGAAATTTATAAAGACGTTGATACATTACTTTTTCAAATATTTTGCTGAAGATAGAAAGCAAGGAAATTGGTCTATAATTAGATGTTTTGGTACTGAGGCCTTTTTTGAATACTGGAATCACCTTAGCTATTTTAAGCGTATCAGGAAAAGTGCTTGTTTCAAAGGATTCATTTATCAAAGATGACAGAGTTAAAGAGATATGGGGTTCAAGTACCTTCAATAACTTGATTGGGATACTGTTAGGACCACTAGATTTCCCATTCTTTAGGGACTGAATAACAGTAGATACTTCATTGGGAGCACAAGGGGAAACAAAAAAGGACTCCAAGTTGGGGTTAGATAAGTAAGCTAAGGGAGATTTTGGTGTTCTTGGAATCTTCTTGGTGATGTCACTTGAAACGTTGGTGAAAAAATGGTTGAATTCATTAGCCATTTGGCCCGGACCAGTAATTTTGGAGCCATCAATGCCTGTAAGATGTGAGATTGTATCTAAATTGTTGGATCTTAGGCTAACAATACTCTTTATGCCCTTCCAGAGCATCTTCATGTTGTTCTTATTTTCATCAAAATAATGGTGGTAGTAAGATTTCTTACTTTCTTTCAACTCATTTACAACACGATTTCGGAACTGTTTGTAAGCTCTAAAGTCAACTGCAGAGTTAGTAGACTTAAATTGTTTGAATAACTTATCCCTGCTTTTCATTATTTTTTGAATACGTAAACTAATCCAGGGTTTGTTTCTTAATTTTAGGCTCTTTTTATTCAACTTTTTTTGTGGGCAATGTTTATCAATGAGGCAATGAAGAGTTAGCAGGAACTCATTGAACTTTGCATTTAGATTAGCATTTTCATCAGTGAGAAATGACATATCCATTTCTGCATAGTCAGCAAGGAACTTATTAGCATCAAAATGACTATAATCATAGGAAAGATAAGAAGAGGCTTTGTAATCAAATTCACAGTCATTTATAATGCAAAACTGGGGTAGGTGGTCTGAGATCAGAGATAAAATGTTTCCACTCTGGATGTTTGAGTCAGAGGCATTACTTACAAAAACATTATCAACAAGAGTGGCAGAGGTGTCGGTAATACGAGTTGGATGAAGAACTGAAGGCTGAAGATGATGAGAAAACATCATATTGATGAATTCATTTGTGGGTGTATCCTTTTCATAACTTAACAAATCAATATTAAAGTCACCCATTATGAAAACAAGCTTATTTTCCTTCTCTACTTTATGTAGAGTTTCCTCCAAATGGTCATTGAACTTAGTAATAGCCGAGCTAGGGTGGCGATATACACAGCAGCACAAATTTTTTTTTGATTTTGAATTTTCTATTTCAATCCATACAGATTCAAAATCAACATTGCTTATAGAGAGATCATCTCTTTTGTTAGCAGTGAGATCAGTTTTAACATAAATACCAACACCACCAGCACTACTTTGGGAGGGGGTAAAATGGAATTTGTAACCTGGAAGCTCAATGTTGGTTTTTATTGGGGCATTGAAAGAGGCTTTAATTTCAGACAAACCAATGACTTGGATATTAACATTAAGGCTAGATATGAGAGTCTGTAATTCATCATGATGCAGTGTAAGGCTGCGAATATTCATATGAAAAAATGATAGATCCTTATTGGAGCTTAATAAAGAGGAAACTTCATGTGGAGAGCAGTACTGAGAGCAAATTTTTTGATTTATGTTATCATCAACATCATAATCAGACAGATTGGGCAAGTTAGTAAGTTTGGATGAGATTTCAAAAGATGGTAGAGAATCAGTAAGGGAAGGAAAGTTAGTGCAATTTATTTCTTGCAGCAACTCGTCAGACTCTAAGGTGAATGGAAAAATTTTGGAATTGTTATAGATGGTACAAGGAAGGCATACCAAGTTTCCAAGAGGAAATTCAAATTCACTGGGCAAAATATTGTTGCATTTCATGTGGATCAGTTTGCCACATTGACAGCACAATTTTGATTTCTGATTTCGGTGTACATTTTTGAGGCAAATACTGCAAGTTTGATTAGAGCCATTGGTGTTTAAAGGGGCTGTGTTGGGATTTTTATGTTGAGCAAGGTATCAACACCACTTGCTGCAGAGCCAGCCAATGTTCTCTTCTCCTGGTGTGTCACCACTTTTCCACAAAGCTGCTCCCAGCACAGAATCATCTTCTTTGCCAGATAATGTGCAGGCAGAACTTTATGAAAACATCCAAGAGCCCACTATTGTTGGGAAGGAAACAGGAATGATCCCGGAACATAAATGTATTGTAAAAGGCTGTGTGTCTACTTTTAAATCAAAATCATTAGTGAGAAGAAAGTTGCGGGGTGGCGGTCATAAGGTTTGGGACTGGGAAAGCACAATGCTTGTAATAACATATTTCAAACTTGATAAGATTGGGGATCCCTTTGAAGCTTATATTTGTAATCACCGTTGGAGAAACTGGTACCGTTATAATTATAAAATCAAGCAGGCTTTATGTTTCTATGTTGATGATGCAAAAGAACAAAATCAGTTTTTAAATCTCATTGATGCTGTTGGTGATGCCCCCAGCCACACTGAATTATTACATCATTTTACACCTGGTATATTTTTTGAGCAAGCCAGCCACCTTTTGATCCATGTTCTACAAAATCTTAATCTCAATGAGCTGAAGGCCCTCTCTCTCACATGTAAATTCATGAGCAAACAAGTCAAGATGTATCTTCAGGATGATACTGTCTGGGAGAGGCTTTTGATAGACCATTTCTTTGTGAGCAGAAAACTGACTGGGAAAAATTTTCAGGAGTCTTTTAAGGCCATTGAATTGTATTGCCATGAAAGAAAGCAATTTCTAAGTGATCCTAATCTTAATCAACCAACAATTTCATCTGAGTTAGCAAGATAACTGAATGTTTCATTGAAGAAAGACAATAACCTTGAAAAAATGCTTGATGCATTTGGCCAAAGCAGAACTCCTTTGCCAATAGAACAGCTTGTGTATTTCACTGCCAGATGCTTAGCCCCCTATTTTCTGACATACAATCAGTATATCCGACAAGACTGTGAGAGTGAGCCTGTTGTTTCTGATTTTAGGGTTGGAACAGAAATCTCAAGCATGCCATTTATTTTTCTATTGTTTGACCTTGTCCTAACAGGCAATGAAATGATGCAACCATCAAGTTTTTCTGCACGCCCAACTTTGTTAGAATGCCTTTCTATTCACACCATACGACAGAAAACGAGGGACTGCAAAGCAATTACACCCTTACAGAGAGTTTTATCCAATGAGGTGTCCCTTACGTGTAGCAAGAATTTGATGTCTGCTTTGAACAAACCTGGTCTGTCATTCTCCTACTCAAAGGATCTGAAGGATAGTAAGGTAGCCAGGCACATGTGGAATACTGTTGGGGTCAAGTCCTCTCTGCAAAATACACCATCAAATATGCATTGGATAGAAACTGACAATTTGGAAACAATGCTCAAATCTACATCTATCCACAATGCAGAGAGGCTTACACACTTTTTAACATCTCAATTAGAGTATGTAAATGGTCAGCAAGTTTTCTTAGATTTGTTCGAGAGACCAGAAGGGCCAGGTCTAAAACGCGGACGTCGCGGACGTCGCGGACATGTCCGCCTCAAATCCATGTCCGCGTTTTAGGTTTTCGCATAGGGAAAAACCTAAAACGCGGACAACGCGGACATTGTCTAATTCTTCGAAAATACTGTTAATAAGTACGTTTCCATGATCATCATTCACGGGACGTCACAGAAAACTAATGGTTTGCAATTTTCCTCAGGTCCGCGAAACCAATGTCCGCATTTTAGGTTTTGGTATAGGGAAAAACCTAAAACGCGGACATCGCGGAAATCGCGGACATTACCTAATTCTTCGAAAAAAAATGTTAATAAGTAGCCTACGTTTCCATCATCATCATTCACAGGACGTCACGGAAAACTAATGGTGTGCAATTTTCTTCAGGTCCGCGAAATCAATGTCCCCGTTTTAGGTTTTGGTATAGGGAAAAACCTAAAACGCGGACATCGCGGACATTATCTAATTCTCCGTAAAAAGTGTTGAGCTGATAAGCTTTCTGATCTTTGTTTTCTGATTCTTCAAATATAGAAAAGTACTGAGTAATTTAAATGTAGTGACCATATCCTTTTGATCGAGGTGGGAAAGCACAAGGCCTACAAGTGTAACAGTGTCTCTGCAAAATGTGTCAGCTAACCTAAATGAATGCGAATTTCACTTTTTGACAATATGCTCAGCGTATGATGATTTAGAGCTGCTCTACGCATCAGAGGAATTTGGCAAAGAGCAATGGTGGCGGAAGGGGAGGGCTAAGGGGCTACAGCCCCCCGTCGGAGGAAATTTTGGTTCTCATCGGAGGAAATTTGGCAAAATAACGCACGAAAACACCCTTTTTCAATCATTTTAGCCCCCTGTCGGAAGCTCCAGCCCCTCTGTCGGAAAATTTCTTGCACCACCCCTGGCAAAGTGACGTAAGAAAACTGCATTTTTAGGCATTTAAGCCCCATGCCCGAAGCTCCAGCCCCCTGTTGGAAGGGTTCTGGTGCAATTGGAAGATCCCTCCTGGCCCAAATTCTTAGTTTCTTATAAAACATATGTGTATTAGGTCAAAAGAGGATAGTCTGGTTGGACCCATGAAAGTTTCTTTAATTTCTCAGATTTCGAGGGCTATTTGTCTTTTAATAGTTTCTTAGGAAGGACAATGCACAAACTGATGGCGCTGTTTGTCAAACCTCTTGGCCAAACTCCTCCCCCAAGAAACTCATTCCCCAAAGAGTTCTAATAACATTGTTCCGGAAAAGATCAATATGTGTACAGTATAGGGCAGCACCTTTCCTACATCCTGGAGGGTGGCTATGGGGGAGGGTACTAGAACCCGCTAACCCGAAGAATTCAAAGAATTTCAAACATGTCCGCGATGTCCGCGTCAGGGGCGGATCCAGATATTTGAGCGACCGATGCAAATGAGGAGTCCCATGCCTGGATGCGGCATGCACAGTGGGCCTAAATTAGCTTTCAGTAGCTAGAAATCCTGACAAGCCCACGCCAGGGTTGCCAGATTTGAATTCTAAACATAAGCCAAAATGTGCTAAAAAACAAGCCAGATGGCTGGAAAATAAGCCAAAACGGAAAAGTTAGCGCATAACGTCATTGTTTCCTTCACTGCGCATGCTCCATAGTTTCTACTGTGCATTACATCCATATATGCATTACGTCTACTGTGCATAACATTACATCATTGGGCTTCTTTGCCACGCATGCCCAAACAAAAGCCAATTTTTCGAGTCTCCCTGTGTCGTTGAACTAAATATGGCATCCAGGAATTTGTTAAAATAGTACATTATTTCTACCAAACAATACAACCTGGTGATACCCTCGATGGTGATACCTGTCGAACAAAGTTTTTGAAAAGCTGATTGACTCATTGTTAGTACCTTGTTTGCCTTGAGGTATTCGTAGACTTGATCATGCACAATTCTTTTGAGAATCCTTGAGAACACAGAGATCACCGAGATAGGCCTATAGTTGTTAGCCTCGCTTTTAGAACCTGATTTGAAGATAGGGGTGACCCTCGCCAGTTTCCAGACATCAGGGAAAATACCCTTCCGCAAAGAAGAGTTGAGTACCATTGTCAATGGTTTGCATATGAGATCCGCCGCGTCCTTTTTGAGCATTGTCGGAATCTTGTCAGGCCCTGGTGCCTTGCCATTTTTTAGTTGCTTAATGGCTTTTGGTACGTAGTTGTCATCAACAGGGATAAGCCGCATCGTATTAGGTTCACTATCAATATGTTTAAGAGGATCATCATTGGCATTTTGTTCAATTTTACTGGCAAGCTTCGGCCCAACTGAGACAAAATGGTGATTCAATGCCTCCAATATATCCCCTTCTTTGGTTAGTTTTCTGCCCTCAATGTTCAAACTCGCAGGCATTGTCGATTTTGAAGATTTTTCTAGGACCCTGTTAATAGTGTACCACATTTTCTTCGGGTTGTCCTTATTTTCATTAATTAACCCGTGGTAATGTGACTGTACAGCAACCTTTATTTCTTTCGTTACTTTATTTCTAAGTTGCTCACATACACTCCATTTCTCAGGAGATTTTTCCGCAGCTCTTTTTGCCATATCCCTCTCCCTCATTAGGTTTCTAATGGATTGATTTAGCCAAGGTGCAAAGTCACCTCGTACCCTCCTTTTTTTGAGAGGTGCATGCATATCTAAGACAAGCTCAAAAATCTCCTGAAAGGCGGAGGCCATTGCATCTGGATTTTCAGAGAGTGGATCAAGGATGGCAGGCCAATCGATTGCATCGGATGTACCGAAAATAAGAATGGCACATGATGCTGACAAATTCTTTATGTTAGCCAGGCAAGATTTGCCACTGTAATAGTGCCACAACTGTTTCTTAGTATTATATGGGTTGGTTTGTTTCCTTGACAACAGTCGTCTGTATGAAGATTTCAAGCAGTAAGGGAACTTTGCCAGGCTAAAGTTTGTAAATAGCATTTTAATGACTTTGCAACTCTGTTGATGATTTCATTAAAAGCGAGAGTTTGTTAGGAACACCTAGTAATTAACATTCGATTTCGCCTTAATCAGGAGAAGTCGATTGTCAACTCATCAAAATTTGATAGATACTTTATTTGTCTCGATTATTTTGATCGTATACAAGTATATTCCTTCTGGTTTGCCTAAAACTCCTTCCAGAATGTTTTCATTCTTCAAACATGAAACGTATCTCAAGAAACTATTCATTCTGGCACAGGAAATCTGTAGCATGCTTTTAATTCATTTTTAATTCATCCTGTATCATATTGTTCAGAATGTACCGAAGTGATGTGTTATCATTGGAAAGGTTTCAAAAAACCTTATTTTGAAATGATCACGAGGGCACAAGTAGTGACCATGAAGATTGTTACGGAAAATTTAAGGAACTCGTAAGAAACTCTGTGTACCCAAAATCCGATAATTTCAAGTAAACTTCAGTTCTACCCCACATGCTTAGTTTCTTATAAAAAATACATGTAGGGTAGATGCAGCAAAAATTGATGGGAGACATTACAGACGAATTTTTGCTTTAGCCAGACACTAGCTGATACCTAAACAGTTCAAAACTTGCTTCTTGATATCATAGTATGAGTTGCTTGCCCCTCGACAACAGTCGTCCATTTTGAAGATTTCAAACAGTAAGGGAACTTTGCCAAGTCACAGAGGTCAGATTTTGGAAAATTGCCTTTTAATGAGTTGGCAGCTCAAATAATGGATTCATTAAACAGCCAGAGTTTGGCAGGTCACCTAAATTTGATTGTTGGCCCAAATATCTCTGAATTGTTTTGATCGTATGTATTAACAATCCCCATAAATATCTCAAATTCTACGTTGATTGTTTCGATTGTGTACGTAAACAATGCCTATTGTTACAACATTCCTGATTCCTTCCACTGTAGGTAGGTAGGTAGGTAGGTATATAGGTGTATTCCTTCCGGTTGAGCAAAAGCCCCTCCATAATGTTTTCATTCTTCAAACATAAAAACAAACACAAACTGTTATTGAATTAGCCCCATCTTGTATTTAAAAAGACGAATCTAGGCCAATTAAGAAACTTGGAGATATCGGAAACGTCGTAGCAAGTTTCTCCAACGTTTCTCCACTTCGACTTATTTACTTAGCTCCATGTGCTCTGCTAAATGTCGGAGATGTCTTACCTCCGAAAAATTTTGATTCAATTCCAGTTTTTTGAACAAAAGAAAGGTATGCCCTACATCTAAACATAAACTTCTACATCAAGAGACATTCTCTTTTCTTATGGTAAGCCATCTCCTACTTTTACTCATTGTATATATTATGTCTATAGAAAGCCAGGCTTTGCATACTGTTTAAAGTTTGAGCCGAGGGGCACTTCACTCATTGGAAAAAGCGTACGAAATTTTTTTCAGAACAAAAGGATTTATACAGATTTTTGATAGATTTTTCTTGGAAACAAAAGGATTTTTGCCAAAGGTGTACGAGATTTTTGGGAGTGAAATGCCCCTCGGTTTGAGCAAGAATAAATGTCCAACAAAGCAGCTGAATCTTACGAATTTTTGGCAGATCAGACATCTCCGAATGTTTCTTTAGCAGAGAATATGGATACAAGTAAAAAATTCGGAGTTGAGAAATGTCGGAGAAACTTGCACAGACATTGCTTAAGTAAGATATCAATCTCTCAGTCCATAAAGTATTCAGCCCTCCAAGAAAGGTCTTCCTGCACCAGAACATGTCTAAAAGGGCATTGCCAGTTTTTCCAAGAGTTTGAAAAGCATAGTTACAGAACATTTTTCCTAGAGACTTTGCCCCAAGGCCCCCTCATTTACCTCAGTCACTCAGATGTCTACATCCAGCCCTGGCCCATGTCAAGGTCTCCGTACAGCATTGGCAAGAAAATCTTTATTTCTAAATGAATCTGTGAAAGATCCCTAAAAATCCTATTTTTTAAAAAAACTCTATAGTGCACCTTTTCCGAAGAGTGATCTACCCCTTCTTAGTTTTATGTTTTAATAGGGCGTTTCTTAAACTTTAACAAGAAGGAAGCACACACTTTTGAATTAAATGGAGCAACAGAAGGTTACAAACTACTGATTTGAAGAGTCATTTAAAATTCACAAGGACTGTAAACGTGTTTTATATCTGTCAGGAATGTTTCAAACAAGTCTTTCCCCTTGTTCCGATAACGCCAGATGAATTCACCCAAGTAAGAACTATAGTACTTTTTCCTGATGCCAAACTTAGGGAAACTCGCCTTTCCTTGCCGCCATTGACCTTCAATTTTGTTTGTGTGGTCACCATTCTCGTTCACAAATTCTTTGGAATGATTGACTTTTAAATGTTCAAAATCTAGTTCTGAAAGAATTTCATAGGGCTTCCAACTGTCACTAATCATTGTTGTTCCTGGAAGGATCCACTTCTCGATCAACGGAAGCAAAGTTGCGCGGTCACGTTTCTCTACCGGAACCATGAAACACTTCCTGGATTCTTCCTCTATACCCCCGAATACCCATTGCCCTTCGACTCTATGGCCTCTATGATATTTTCTTTTTCCAAATTTTGATTCGTCTATCTGAACTCGTGCACCTCGCCCTCCAATTGGCTCACTTTGGTCATAAACTACAACCTCACATGTCTCACGACAGAACATATTCCAATCAACACTACTCTGTCGGCTGCATCCCATTTCCCTTCTTATTCGATTTTGTTCCATCCCCTGTGTCCACAAGTATGTGTATTCTAAGACTTCTTCCAGGGTAAAGTTACTTTGTTCAAACCAGCTTCCTTTTCTAATTGACTGCTCCTTTTGATGCTTTCCATAGCCTTTCTGTCGGCGGCAAACCCATTTCTCGCCATCGGAACGATCACTACAGTTTGCAAGTACCATATCTTCATGACAGAAATCACACTTACGTTGGGATGCTAACAATTCCCTTCTTCGCAGCCAGTCAATGGTTACATCTTTATCATAAAGGACTTCTCTCAAAAGCCTTTTGTAATTCACCCCGCTGTGATCATCTTCACATCTGCCATAGCTTCCTTTCCAATCACCGATTTGGGTTTGCACATCAAAGCGTGCGGCTGATGCTCCAACTTGATTACCACGGCTAATCGTCTTCTTTCTTACAGTATTTGCTTGACAACTGAAGTCTTCCATCTTCTGTAAAAATGCAAATCACCCTAATTCAACATGTGGACGCAAAGTACCCACTTACTTCAACCGTGTGGTCTTATTGACAAGAAACTTCAGCCCAATTTTTCAAAACCCATTGTTGATTTTAGCATCGGAATCATTAGATCTTTCTTGCAAATATAATCCAGCGTAAGTCATGTCAAAACCTATTGCAAATTTCTTCTCCCGTAAAAAATTAGTGGCAAACATATTTAGGACAACTGAAGTTCCTTTCAAAGCGGGAGAATTTCATCTATTTGAAATATGAAAGAAGATAACAGTCTACCCAACCGTATTCAGAAACGTGCTAATCCTGCCTCCTCATTCTAATCAACTAATTTGACACCTCCCTCACCTTTACTGTGGCGGTCACCTGACATCATTGAAATTCCCTTATAGGTCGGAAACATTTCATCTTTTTGACACTATGTTAGGGTTAAATCTCCCGCGTATATACTTCGTAAAGAGCTTTTTCATAATTGCGTTAACGTGCTTAGTCCATTCTCACATAGAACGTCTCCTAATCTCAGGGAATCCTTCCTAGCACATATTCTCAACTCTCATTGGCTCTTTTGGTGAGAAACACAGGGATGCTCATCAAGAAAACTAAGCGGTTGCTTTTGCATTTATACCATGCACGCAGTCTCCTTGCCTGAACAGAATGAAAATCGCCAACAATCTTTACTGTTCTTCTGTGATTCCCTGATTTGCACCAGTTTGATTGATGAATTGAAGTGGTGCTTTAACTTGGCATTCAAATAAGAACAAGACGTAAAATCTCAAGAAGCACCTAATCTGATCTATGTGTAGTTCTTTAAAAAACATTGCCAATTTCATGTTCAATTTCGAGACATAATCAAAAAGAGCTTGTCCTGATATTTCAACATATACCCAACTGAATGTTCCTTCCAAGATAGAAATGCTGGGTGTGTTACCTCCATCCGAGGGGTCTTAGCACATGGTGGAGCTTCATTTGATGGCTTCTGCTGCATCAGCTGTAACACATGTGACAATTTCTCATTCATATTTGTCACTTGGATTTTTAACAAATTTATTTCGTGCTCATGGTTGCAACTGGAGTCCTGAAAAATTGTATACATATGTAAGTGTTGAGTTTATCAGTATATAATTGTATTGAAAACTTTACCACCATAAATTTTTCAAATCAAATATGAATGAACACTAAATAAAGGCGGTGTAAAATGGTATGATAAAACTGCAATCTTGCTCCTATGAGTTGTGTCTCTATCAATTATTGTTCAGGTTTTAGCAACTGCAAAGAATACAAACTTTCCCCATTTTTCACGCATATGCAAATGTACTCGCATGAATGATTCGTTACCTGCTTGTTCTGAAGGTTATTTGATGATAGCTTCCTCTTTTGGATTAAGGCAGCAACCTTTCTCTGCTCATGTTCAATGTCTGCATCTGCCAAACAAATTGTATCATAAAGATTTGTAACAAAATAAATACTGAACCCATCACATGTTTCACTTCAAATCTGCAATAATCATAAAATTACCCAATACTGTTTCAGTTTACAGGCTAACCACCAGTCATGAGATATCAAAAAAGTACCTTGTGTCATTTGGGTGGCATCCTCATCATCTGTTTCACTGCCGTAATCTGTCTTCTCGTTTTCCTGGCTTTGAGAGTCACTCAGCACATTTAGTGCTGTTTCAAGCCTTTGCAGCACCTGGAGACATTCATCTTCTGCACCTGCAAAGATTTTACAAAGTATTTATTTTACATTGGTTTGACAACAGTTGTCAATTCTACAACTTTACTTAGTCTGAGGGAGATACACAATAACTGTACTATCTTTGCTTGGTTTTTCACCAGAGACAGTAAATAACTTGGACCCCAAAAGTTTAAAAATGAAAATTCACAATCACTGCACACCTGAGAAAGTGCGTGGCACACTAGAATTTGGGTGTGGCTCTATCGCTTGAAACTCTTATTTCACTACAATGACGAATGAATGAAGAACTTCAGACGAAATGACCGACAGTTTGGAAATTCTGATGAATTTGTAGACTTACTACAGTTGTTGTATCTGTCACTGTAAGCAGTCTTGTTTTGATCATTGAGATCTGAAACTCATTGTAAAGTCTATGAATCCCCGTTAACATTCTGTGTGCAATCAAATTTTAGGCCCAAACTGTTACTGCCGGAATCATTTTGAAGTCGATTGGCATTTAATTGCAAGAAAAATAAATGAGGTAGATTGGTACCTCTAAAAACTTCATTTGATGTTTCTAAATCTTCTTTTCCATAACCTTGAATTTCCAGAGCCCTTTCCAGCAAAAAGGGGCACACTCTATCGCATTATTGAAGGGCAGCAGAAGACCGCCGGCCCCCTGCTTTCAGGGGGCCTGAAATTTTTACACCAAACCACTGCGAAATCAGTATACTAAATCCTGAGACACCCAAACTTGCAAGTTTGTGATTTGTCTGTGCAAGTTTAGATGGTGTAGGTAAGCTTTTAGGGAAATTTTGCTGTTGGAGCAGGGAGCAAGGTAAGGCTGAAAAGTCGGAGATTTCGGAGATATTGGAGATCTCGGAGATCTTAAACTTTTTTCAACTCTGTCTTGTCACTTGTTGTTTTTGCCCTTTATGCTTTAAACGAAATGTCGGAGATGTCAGAGCAGGGATTTTCTCCTTTTGATTCAGTAAATGCTGATTGTAAAATGTCCTTGTTTTAACTTTTCAATCCTCAATCATGTTCCCTGTTTACCGAGACAGCCCTGTTAGCAGAATCCTAAGGTCTAGAGCCCTATTAGAGCCCTGTTTAGAGCCGGTAAGTGCCGCCTATTATCATAGAACAGCATGAGCAGATTGAATCTTACCAATGCGCATAAGTTTCGCCATATATCCAGAGGCTTTGACGACCCCCCCCCCCCCTTCTCCATCTGAGCGCTCTTGGACTTCGAGACTTGCGACCTTTCAATGTGCTTCACGTTGATGACATCATACTTGAAGTCGTCGATGAATAACACACAGCAGTATGTATCCATAAAATCTGAAAGTAATGAAATGAAACTAAGTAACTCGACACCTAAGTGAATTCAGCAGCTAACATTTCTCTCTCAATTATTTGTGGGCACGGGCATGCCTTTGAACTCGTTTGACATTGGATTAAGCAAAAGCTCTCTTCCCAGTAGTCCCAGGGCCAAAAATACGACCTACAAGATCTGAAGGTCGTTCCTTATTTTAGCCTAGGAACGCTTACTTTTCTAGCAAATTTCTGGAGCAACTAAGCCTTGTGACTGATTGTGGTTGATTTTGAACCGAGTGAATTTGATATCAAAATACTTTCAGGAACCAAAAGGCCGCATGGAACATCCACAGATGAGAGAAGGAAACCTAGAACTTGGAAGAAAAAAAAGATAAAATTCCTCAGTTTGAGAATCATCCTTACCTTCAGGATTCATCTTTCGGAATTCTTGAGCTTGCAACCTCGTACTCTTTACGTTCTGCATTCTATTCTAGTACAAATGATTCTAGCGAAAACGAACATTTACCAATATAGGTGGCTGAATTGGATCTGAAGGCTATTTGGTTTTCCGTTGCCTTTGCTTTGCGCGCCAAAATGTTAAATGCTGCTGTACAAATGCGTGCTGCTTATTGGTTGGTTTTGAACTTACTATGAATAGCTCTGGCTGCTTATTGGTTAGTTTGAGACGTTTGTTTTATTCAACTTTGCGTCTAAGTTGCTGTTCGTGTTCTTCATGGCAACTGTCAAACAAAGCAGTCATCTATCAATATATCAACAGTACATCAAAACGAGCGACAGATTAGCCTGCGCGCGAAATTGAAAATGACGGACACGGGAAAATCAAAGGAAATAAGGAAGGGTTGTGAGATGGTAAATCCCTGCAGACGAATTAAAAAGAAAAGTTGTCAAAGTGTATGTCCTCTTCTGTCTCATAAACAATAATTTGACGAAAAAACAACGCTTTGCAAGAAAAGTTCGAAAACAAGGATATACAATAGCGATAGAACAGTATGCCATTCGGGAGATTTGGTCAGTGATGTTTATGGACTCACTACCAGGCCGCAGAATTGGACTCTTCCCTCCTTTGGACAATGGGTCTGGGCTGAGGCTAAAGTAAAATGAGCAAGATGAAAATTGAAACCACTGTTGTAAAGCAATGAAAGACTCATGGATATTGCAGTAGAGGACAGCGATAGCAGTGACTCTGCTGAAGCTGCGATAACGTACGAACGCAACAGACCAAGATATAGTGATTCCTCTTCAAGAACAAGTTCCGGGGAGATAGATTTAAAGCTCACTTTCTCAAGGATCAAAAGACGAAGGGATTGTGACTCATCTTCGAAAACAAGTTCCGATGAAAGTGATTGCAGACATAATTCTACATCATCATCGAATTCTTTAATTTCTAACGAAAATGCAAGACACAACAGACGGGAAACATGGCCTCGCATACATGAAAATTTTGGTGAAAATGAGCGTGTAGCAGAATGGGTGAGAGACTTGCCAGAGGGACAAACTGGCACAGGTGACCAAGAGGACTCAAGTCATGAGCAGCAGAACCTCCAGGAAGACAAACTATCACAAACAATAAACGTGAATGACGAAGTAGTGCAGAGAGCCTTGTCAGTGAACGATGGAGAAAATTAACCACTAAACGCTTTTGGAGATGGTATGCTTTTTTCTCTCTTACCATTATCAAAGAAACCTTTCTCACTCACAGTCTGGTTCCCTGACGTCATTTTCGACTGGGGAACTGGGCTCCACGGAAGCGGTCCAAATAACGTCTGGACAAAAACCGTAACCACACACCGTAACTTTGGCCCGGGCGTCTGTTGTCATCGTGGCATGCTTCAGAACGACTCTTAACTAGCCTGCGTGCAGTCTTTCTTTTGTAAAATTGAGAGAAGGTAAAGTTCTTTCAATTTACACAAAACAATGCAATTTACACAAAGGAAAGACTGCACGCAGGCTACGCTTAACGGGTTTTCCAAATAAGGATTGAGAAGTTTGAGAAGTTTCACTGGTTTTGTCCAGGAGTCAAAAAATCGCTTCCCTGGCGCCCAGTACCCTCAAACGAACGTGGTCGAGTTTGCGCAGGTAACCAGGCTGTCTCACTCACACTTTGCCTGAGGCATATCGCAGTGGGGAATTTCACTAAAAAAATCTCGTACACCTTTGGCAACAACCGAGGGGTGTATCACTCCAAAAATCCCCGTACACCTTGCCAAAAATCCGAAAAAATCCACCAAAATCTTTCGAAAATCTGCAAATCCATACATATATAAGAAAATCCGAAAATCTGACCTACCTCAAAAAAGTCAAATAAATCGTAAATAAATCCAAAAATGGCATCAATCTCTAGACAGATGAATGATAAATCAAGGAAAAACCAAAGAAGAATGAATGAAATCAATATAATGCATCATCAGAAATAGAGGTGTTGACTCGTGAATGCCACTGAACAGTGTGGATGAGACATTTTGTTGTTATTGTTGTTGTCATTTCTGTTGTTGTTGGACCAACCAATATTTTGCAACAACCGATCTCGGCTCAATGAAATATTTTACAGGCTGATGACTTGTACATTTTCAAACGAGAGGGCAGCTTAAGTTCTTGGGAGGGAGAGTTGTAGAAAATTTTCGTATTTAAAATTTATCCGATTATTTGGACCTAACAAAGGAGTCGTACATAAAGTTGGAGAGTTTTCAAATTGTTTTCAAGGGACGGTGCAACGAATACAGCTGCAAAGGGTTGACAGAGAAGTATCAAAAGATTGTGTATGTTGTATTTCCCAGTACTGGAGTTCCATACTTTCTGGTGGCCAAAGATTTTTATTATCAAGCTAAGTACCATTCCTATAGATTTCGATGGAGGGAAAAGGCATGGTAGAAGGATGAAAAAATCCGAAAAGTCCGCTGAAAATTTTGGAAAAGTCAGCAAATCCGGTCCCAAAATCGAAGGATTTTTTGACCCGAAAAAATCCCGTACGCCTTTTCGTTGAGTGATACACCCCTCGGCAACAGCCCTTTTGTTTTCAACAAGATTCCACCAAAAATCCTTTTGTTCCTTGCACGACTTGCAAAAACTCAGTGGATCGAAGTTTTAATTATTCTGCTCATTGGTTTCAATTGCGTTATAGTAAAATTATAGCTTTTTTTGTGCACATTTGTCAGCAGTGGCGGCTGGCAGGGTAAATTATTTGTTATTTGGCGAGCGAAGCGAGCCAAAAATGAAAAGGGGGGTCCGGGGGTACTCCCCCGGAAAATTTTTGGTGACCACGCCCTTCAGATTGGCTTAGAACGCTGCAATTGATAAAGCTTCTGGGAAATGTCCAGTTAAAAGCGACAGAGACATAACAGGGTTGCAGATATAAACACAGAAAACTGAAGCGATGATGGGAGAACAGGATTTTTCATAATTTCTTAGATTCAGATGAAATAAAATGCAGTCAAGCCAGAGCTATTTGATACCAATACAATCGCAGTTTATTTACTAAGGATTGCAGTCAAAATTGGTGTTGTTTCTTCAAATTGGTCATTACAGGAAAGTAGCCCCCCTGTCATTGAATGCAAACTCTTTAACCTCTTGAAGAAAATTGTTCAAAAAAGATACAAGGCTTCAGCTCGCAATGCCTGAGAACTGTGCTTTGCTCAGATGTTGGAAATAGGATTCTTTTATCTTTAATGAATTTTACTTTCAAGAGGTGAAAGAGTCGCCATTTCAGCGATTGTTTCTAAAAAATTATTTCCTAAAAACTGAAGGAATCAAGTGCGCTTAAACTTGCATGTTTGAATCGCTTGGTGACTGTCAGCCACGTTGGAAAGGTTTGATGGAGCAGACTGGTTACCCCCAGGTTTCACAAAGGATCCTTTTTTATCTGTAAAGAGAGGAACAAATAATGAGGAATAGAATTTATGAATAATCTAAAATCTCAAGTCGTATCAAGGAGAAGAGCATGCCATGCAACGATTCCTCATGATACCAAACGACTTAGCTGGGTATTAGGGCTCGGGCTTCCGAGCTTTTCTTAATGTTCTTTTATCCTTAGCGGCTCCATACTCCTGCTAGCTAGCTGCCATATTATTAAAATCGAGACTCTAATAACACGCTGAAAAGGACGGGATGATGGCTGAATCCAGGGGCTTAGGCTTCGAGCCGAACCTCATTAAGTAGCAACTTTACGTTCTTTGCGGCTCCCTACTCTTTGCTTTGAGCCAACATGTTAATAAAAACAGGACCCTAGTAACACGCAAGAACAGCCGCTCCAGTTGCCAATCAGTATGACAGATAAGCACGTGGTTAAACAGATATTTTCAAGTCCCTCGCTTTCGCTTACGTTCTTTCATGCAAACAGTATTCAATGAAAGATGCACAAAATAAAAAGACAGTCGACAGCATGGCTTGAATGAAACAGTTCCGTAGTTTAGCAATTTCAGAATAAAAGTTAAATGGCAGCAACTACGTATAACTGTAAGAGGGAAATTTTAGACTCACCTTGTTTGGATGATCATCCATGACAAGACACAGCCAGCAATAGTAGGTATTTTTCTCATCGTCCCCACAAATCCAAGAATATTTTCTGTAGACAGTGTCAGATACGCGACTTTTTATAAGAATCTTTGGACATGGTCCCCACATGGTCGACCATCCTTCTTCAAGCGGAGACGTTGGTCGTGCGTTAAATGAGGTTGCGTGGAAAGCGGCTAAAAAATTTTGGAAATACCCCAGCGGTATCCTTCTTCAGCAACTTGATTCATCTCGATGTGATTTCTGCGGCAACGCAGCGACAGTACTGAAGGGCAATGTGGGCATCATTCTTTTTATAGCCACTCATTAGTGAGTTATTCGGAAAGCAAAACTAGTAACACACGTGGCGAGGAGGGCCAAATGGCATTGTGTAGAATTGAATAGAGCTGACGTAATGCAGCTGGACGCAGACAAAAGACAGAGCCCTCCATGTTACTAGAATTTCAAAACTAGTAATACGCTAATGAAATAAAAGCATGCTCTTTGAGGACGTCATTGCTGATAATTAACTGATTGTTTTATTGCAAATGGAAAGACAGCCAAATGTAAGGGGATTAACAGGAACACTGCGAATACACATTTGTCCAAAAATATCAGCAAGGCTGTTTGTGTCTGCATCCTGCCTTGCATGTAGCCCTTGCAAATGAATTACTTCCTTATTCTGAATGGCTCAATGGACCGCGCTTGTTATTAAAAATAAAGCATGCTCTTTTCAATTTTTCGCATTGCAGCAAGGTGTCTTTTACTGAAAAAAAGTTGTTACTAGTTTATTAACATGAATAACACTGCCAGCCGCCACTTAGTTATCATTAGTTATCATTATAATCATCATGCTTCATGACCTGCAAATGACGACCTTTTATCATACTTTCCTTTTGATTAAGATTATGGTAATGATGATGAGTCATCATTGATGATGATGTTGATTATTATCATCATTATCGTTATTAATTTTTGCGAAACAAAATTATAAGTAAAGGAATGGGAATATTTCTTAACAAAAATTTTGATTCTACGTATGAAATAAACCATTTCGTTATTCTGAAAAGGAAACTAATGCGAACGATACCTTGATAAATTTGGTAGAATTTTCAGATTTTCATAATGGTAATAGAAGCTCTCAATCGAACTTCTGGTACAAAGTGCATGAAAAAGTGGCTCGCACCCTTTTGCACATTTTAAATTGTATGGCAACTTACATGATTTAAACCGGAATTGCAAATTATAAGATGGTTTCCTTTTTCTACTATCAGACCTAGGAAAATGGAGAAGGCGGTAAATTGCCAGATTGTGGGTAAACAAGTGAAGAATGTCAGTATGCAAATAAATTTGCAGGAAATGATTGAAACCCACATTGGAAAAGTTGCTAGAAATGAAAACTTTATCAAAGTGAAAAGCATTATGAAAGACAGGGAGATTTTCTACTGCCAAGAATACACACGAGTATTTGAGTAGCTACTTAGTGAAAAATAACAGTATACGAATAGTCCTCTTGCTATGCTACTGCTGTCCCTCTGCCCCAAAATCTTGGCTGGCCGTTGTTTAGTTTTTACTCCATAGAAAGCAAAGAATTTGGGCCAGCATTTGAGTGCTCGGAGTCATAGACGTAGGAACCGGGGGCCACTTGGGGCACGTGCCCCCCAATATTTTGCAATAAACAAAAAAGTGCCCTTTTCACTTTTAGAAAATGCCCCCCTTTTCCTGAAGGAAAAAGTCCCGTCAAAGTGTTGTGCCCCCCCAATGTTAAGGTGGTTCCTACATCCTTGCTCGGAGTTTCTTACGATTTTCTTAGAAATTCCACAACAGTCTTCATGTTCACCACCTACGCACTCGTGAAAATTTCAAAATAAAAGTTTTGAAGCCTTTCCAATGTTTACATATTCTTTACGTGCCTTCTTTGAAATATGATACAGGAAACAAGTGAAAATACTACAAGTCGGAGTCAGTATGCTAAGGTGAAGGTGAAGGTGAAGTTGCGTTTTTCAGCGCCAAGCGCTGGGATTGCAGAAATAGAGCAGACCTAATCGAGTCCGCGACCCCTTGTCATGACGCTCAAGTGGTGGCGCCCTACCGGGACTCGAACCCACTCCGCCTGACTATTCTGGCTGCAATGTCAGAGGATTACACCACTGCGCCACAACACCTTCCTAAGGATTCCATTCCTTTACCAAAATAAGTAGTATCTTAACTCAAATTAGTATCTTTACTGGAGTTTCCTGTTTCTTATTTTTGGCGATCTGAGATTTGAGTCTCTTCCTATAAGCGATTCTTACAAAGCAGTGTAGACGCTCAAATGTCTAAACTTTTCAAAGGTTTTAAAAACTATGCCACGCCATTTGCATCAAAACTTATGTTACAAATTGTGAGATTTGGGAATGATAAGTCCGCCATTTTGTTCTGATTTAATACCAGGATTTGAAGTAAATACACCTATTGGGCTTTCTTAAATTTAATCCACTTTTTTACCCCCGATTAGCCTTAATTGGGCTTCGAGCAACGCTCTGCAATCAGAGTTTAAATTTTAATCATGGATTAAGCATTTTATTCTCAGATTAGCCCTAATCGGGGCTTTGAACAACCGGGCCCATAAGAAGAAATGCTTGAGTCATTTTTTTTGGCAAAGCAAGATGCTATCCAAATCTGCAATGATTGCCAAATTACTTTGGAATCGTATGGTGATTCAGATCTATTGATAAGGATGGATGAAATTGTTGCAGACAGTGTTTGAAATGACGATGCAGAAAATTTGTCTCATACAGAAGAAAACGTTCCTCAAAATAAATTATCTCGGGAAGAAACATTATCTATCCAAGAGGATCTATCTCTAGTTCATTTGAGGAAGTCAAAATCTTCAACTTTTCCATCATACCGGGTGTCCCAAAAAAAAGGTAATAGATTTGATCAGGGCTAGTGCTAAGGATTTGACTCCAATCAATCGGAAACAACCTTTAGATCAATCCTCGATAGTTTACTTGCAGATAGACACCTTGTTTGTTGATGTTGGAGCATTGAGAGTAAACATTTTTATCATGAAAGTCCAGATTTACTTTCACCTCCAAACCAGAGCTTTTAGGCTTTGGCCTAAACTACAACCACGCTGTTGTGGGGAATCTCCTCATGGATAGGCACAATGTAAAAAGTCCGAAGAAGGACCTTTGCTTTGTGCATGCACATTTGAGTACAAATGCAAAAAGTGAAAACTGAAAAGTCACTAAAGAATTTCTTTTACTCAGCCAGATTTAAATTAATTTACAAAAAAGAAACAACTTAAGTACTACGAGGGAGCGCCTTCAAGGATCTTACCCTCATGGGATATTTAATCCTTTGGGTATAAGCGACGAATTCTTTTTTCGTAATAATTTCAGTAATAAAAAATGCATTTTATTCATACAAGGAAAATTTTTCCACACTCAAGGGAATCATTTCCCTGCAGGGTAACTTTTATTTTGCAGCGGTAATTCATAGCTTACGTAGAATGAACAGAGATATCCATTTGGGAAAAAATTCTTGATTTTGATTGTCAAGTTCGATTTGGATTTCTATCAAGAATTTTTCCGAAGCACGAGGCTTCTTGTGTGTACCTGGCTAGTCCTGGCTATGATTCAGGAGATTCCACAACAAGCGCGTTGACAGCTTAGGCCAAAACGGAACAACTCTGGTTTGGAGGTAGAGGCAAATCTAGACTTTCAAGACCAAAATTTCTACTCTCAATGCTCCAAGATCAACAAACAAGATATCTATCTTCAACTTAACTATCGAGGATTACATTAAGTGCAAAAATTTTCGGCAGATAAAATTTCGGACAATTAACTTCGGCGAAAATGTTTTCGGACAAATTTTTTATGTTTCGGACAAATTAATTTTCGGACGAATTTTTTACAAGCCTTTAAACCATTAATGCAAAAATCGCATCAGGTTTATGATTTGCTGAAACTAAACATTTTTATAAAGTTCCAACTAGCCTCCCGTCATGCCCCGAAGTTCCTTCTCACGTCAAATTTTCTAACTTCTAACATAGCACAGCAATGTTTACTAGTTTTCTTGTCTGTATTCGTATTTCGTCACTTTGAAAAATGATGGTGAGAACATTGTTGTTATTTTTTGACTAATCACAATAATGCTGGATTTGAAACATAGTTCTTCTCAAAAGTCTGCATGCTTATGATAATCCTTCGTTCCATGATTGAGATTCGGATTCATATTTCTTGTCTCCGTTCCTGTTGTTGTCATTCACTTCACACTACGCATGCGCATGTCGGTGAAAAAATTTTCGGCGTGACAAATTTTCGGACAGTACCATATTTCGTACAAATAAATTTTCGGACAAGTCTTTGTCCGAAAGTTTGTCACGCCGAAAATTTTTGTACTTAATGTAGTTTAATCATTATTTCCAACTGATTCGAGCCAAATTCTTAGTGCTAGTCCTGATCAAATCTGTTACCTTTTTTCTGGGACACCCGGTATGAACCCATAGCAGATGGAATGAAAGTTGATAGATATGAAAAAAAGTATGCTCGAGAAAGAAATAGAAAAAAGAGAAGAGAAACAGAATGCAGAGAAGTTTCATCCTCATTTGTGCTGTATAACGGTGTCTGCATTAGAAAGTCAACAGCCCTGTATATTCTTCAAGAAAACCTTCCAGTTTCCAGTGACAGGTTACTGAGATTCCGCTTTGAACATCCGCCGCACATCTTCACAGGACTACTGGATGAGTCAGAAAAGACGTGGGATGTTTGTCAGACTGTGGCGCCGCAGCAAATTTTTTTTCGGTACATGGTTGGAAGTATCTTTGATGGTTGGAAGTATCTTTGATGGTTGGAAGTATCAGCTAGTGATAGTTGGCAGTATCTTTGATGGTTGCAAGTATAATTTTTAGGCCCTAACTTGTTTCACTTACCTTTGATAGTTGGAAGTATCAATTATTAGGCTTGGCCCATTGGCACTATCGGTGGTTGGAAGTATCCCACAATAAACTCGTTGGTTGGAAGTATCTTAGCTGCGACGTAAACGTAGCCCAGCTTTAAGCTTATCGAATATGGCGCTCAAATGTAATTGTGTTTCTCTCTCCTTCCTTACCACATTTAAAACAAATAGAAAGAGGAAGTTGGGAGATTAAGTATTCTTTAGTATATCATACATTGCTTACTTACCTCCCTTTAGATCTCTTAGATCTGTGAAGTGTTTCGTGCAAAGTTACAAAAAGCACGATAAAGTTTAATGCATGATACTTCCAGCCATTGACCCTGAGAATTGGCCCCAGCTGATACTTCCCATCGTCAAAGATAAGTGAAAGAAATTGAGACCGAAAAATGATGCTTCCAACTACGATAGGCAAAAATTGAAAATTGTTAAGGATTTACCCGCGCAAAGCACATTTAAGTTTTCTTGGCTGATTTATCCAAATTTGTAGACTGTCCCTCTAATCTTCTTTCAAAAGTAAAAAGTATAGTACAACGTGTAAAAAATAACACCATTTAACCCGATATTTTCCCCAGTTAAAACATTATCCCATTCAAATTTTGACCAGCCATGTCATAAATTTTGTCCCCTTTAGAATAAGCCAACCACTTCGAATTTGTCGTCTCGTAATGTAAAAAAAAACATTAACATCAATTCTATTTTTGAATCTGGCAAACTGACAAAGAAATTGCGAATATTTTCTCTCCAAACCTGTTTAAGGTCTCGGTTGGAGAGAAAACCATTTGCTTGTTCTAAGACGGTAGACGAAAATTTCAACCGCTCAAAAGGAGCTCATTAATATTCATGACCTCTCGGCAGAGAAACGAGTCTTGTTTTTTCGTCAATGATTTTCGCTGTTTTCCTCGGTGAAAATGCAACAACAACCACAACAACATTATTCGGAATCCTCGTTTCCAATTTAGATTTTGGCGGGAACCAGTTAAATGGCGGGAATTGACTCTTCGTAATGTTGGCCTGTTCACAATCATGACTTCTGGGGAGGAAAATCCTTCTCTGGGAGAGCAGTCGGAGGCTAGCTGGTCAAAGTTTTTTCTTGACAAGTCGTGTGTGTACAGTGGAAATGTTGGATCGTTGAGAAACGCTGAAGAGCTCATACGCGAGTTTACCCTACAGACCACAACAGCTTTCGCCGTCTGGAAAACCGAGAAGAAGAACTTTGGCTCAACAGGTATAAAAATAATCGTATTCTATTTTTATTCTTCATTCTGACATCAACTTTGATACTAGGCCATCTAAAGACTTTGATAATTTGGAAATCCTGCTTTACAATCTCAGGCTAAATATCAATATGTGTCGTTAAAAGTAAATTCTTGGAAATAATTCTTTTCATTCAAATACTTTATAGGGATGATAATCTTGTTTTAAAGTCGATATAATCTTCATGTGTGCAGTTTCACTGTTCATGGGCTTTTATCCACAGAAATCAACAAGGATGGCAAGTACAAGATTCTATGGGATGAAAATGTACCTTACATCTGGTTGAACACAAAAACCTATGCATGCCAACATGGAAATATCCAGCATAAACACAAAAAAGAAACAACATATGTATGTGCAGTGTAAAGTATGCTGTAACAGTTCCCCCTAGTGCAAACCTTGCTTTGCTTGGTGTAAAACATGTATGTGTACCCTGTTTTTTGTGAGAAGTATAAAGGGTTTGGAGAAAAACAAGAGATTATACCATAGGAAAAACCTTGAATATGGTTTTGAAGTAAAATGCAGAAGAAGAATACCCCAGATCAGTGACACACTCCTGCAAAGAATATAAATTGGTTGATTGCAGCCCCTCCCCTCTACCCTGTAATAGACTACTTGACATACGGATATCATAAATGATTTATCACCTGAAATACCTAGTAGAATGTGCATCACAGTTTCCCCCAAGAGACAACAACACAGTACTTCAGATCAAATATTGTAACTTTTACATGAGTCAAGTCAGGTATAAATCAGTTTCAGTTTTCATTGACAAAGTATACCCAAAAACATTTCAATACAAATCCAACAAATAAGGCAATAATGCAGCTACACAACAGCAAGATACTTGCACATACACCAAATAAACTAACTTAATTGGAAATGTTACTTAACGCATCACATATTCAAAGATATTTGTCTAAGGAGGAGCTCTCTGATCAATGAACTAATGGAGAGAACGAGTATCTATTGCTAGGGGTTAGCCAAGAATGGGACAAAATAATGGATGTTTGCTCTCTTCTGTGCTAAATTCCTAGTGAACAACATAGCCATTACCTCTTTTATTTTCCAGAATTCAGAGCATACATGCAAACGAAAATACAAGAAGGTACAGACAACAAAGAAGTTTGGGTGTGATGTGCAAATAAAGTTACGAGAAGTTGCAATGTTTCATAAGTTTGCGGTATAGCATTACTACAAGTATGCTTAGACCTCCACATAAAAAGTGGATGTTGAATGGAGACTCACATTATATCTTCAAAGAATAGTCATACTTTAGTCAGTTGACCAACTTTTACAAGCTGGAAAGACTGGAGCCTCTTAGTTGGCAACAACTTTTATTAATAGACATCTATAATATAAATACTGACATAAACAACATTCTACGGATACAATGGTGAAAGAAACACATGGCACCCTTGCAGATTTTCATCGTGGGAAGATCCAGGCCAGACCACCAAATACTGTACATACATTTTCAGCATACTACAATATTTGAAGGATTGCATATCAACAATATTGCTAGTTTTTAATGGTCAATAGAGGTCAACAATGATTCTTCTCTATAATCAGCTACGTCACTATGGAATCCCATGAGATTTTCCATGGTCATTGTACAATGACAAATATTTAGGTCTTTTGATTTTATCATCCTGAAACCCTAAAACTAGAAACTGGTTTGATTTTGAATTAAAATTATTGCAAAACTTGAAGAAGGATGCGTCAGAATAGCTGCATGGCATTTTCTTAGCTGAATGTTCTTTGTACTAAAAAGTACTCTACACATTATATAAACTTTCCAAGGTAATGAACAACACAGAATGGTTTCGCAAAGCTGCTTCATCAACCATCAGGGAAAAGCTTCAAGATGGATGTGCTGAATTTACAAGGGAATTCAAGATCACCTTGGGCAAGCCAACGGAACATAATCATATAGTTGGAAAGGTAGGACATAAATCTCAGTGCTATCAAAAATAAGCATCATAAATAATCTCAAAGAGCTGCCCTTGCCTGAAAACTGCCATTAGAAGATGTGAAATGCCCTTTTACATTGTATATGTGTACAACTACTTTGTCAATTGCTTGCTATTGACCAAATATTCAATTATGTTTGTAGTCAACCCTGAAAGTTAGTCTGTCTTTAATCTTTGAGTGGCTCTAAACTAAGGCAACGGAAACCATGAACAAAAGAAACAGCTAATTCAATTACTATGTCTTTTGGTGGAATGTGTTGTTTGATTACCTGCTACCCCCTTAACTGCAAGTGAATAATGCTTTGCAGTGCACTATTTATTGTTCCCCTGTGATAAACATGCACAGGCAGTCAGAAGGTGGTCGAAAGGATACATTGCACGAAAAAGACACATGTGTGTAAATTATATGTTTCTTTTTGCACATGTAGAAACATGGTGTAATGTTTTGTGACAATCTGATACTGTGTCTCTAGGCAGCTGGAGCATTTCAGCCAATGGATAAACTTCTTTCGGAGGAAGTTGGCAATCTTGTCAATCAAGGAGTGCATAGTGCTCACGAAGCCCAGAGGCATCTTCGAAGATTTGTGCTGGAGAAGTTCCCACAGCAGTCAGCGAACAAAGACAACAAACGCTTGTATCCAACAGTGAACAAGATCAGAAGCCACATGAATATAGCACAAAGACGGAACATGCTCTCGTCCAATGACCAAGAAAACCTGAAAAAGAAGGTTCATAACAAATAATATATTTTACGACGACTGTGAGTGAGGGGTTTCTCGAGTGACCGGAAGAGTGATAATTTAACGTTTCTGATAAATGTCAAGTTTAGTGTAGCTGCAGCCCAGTTGCTTTCTGTATTAGAAAATTTCATGGGGAAAATACCTACTTCATTACTACCCGAAGTATAAACTATAGTTTTCTGCTTTTGTATAAAATTTGAATGAAATAACTGCATTTCTATATCCTCTGGAAAGATGGATCTCCTTTTTAAGTCAGCCTATCTTGTCCAAATCATAACCTCTGTGGTTTATTTTTCAGGTTGAGCAATGGGAAAAGCAATATCCAAATGACAGATTCTTTTGTCAGCTACACGAGACAAATGAAAAGAATGAAGAAACACAAAAATTTATGTTCGCATGTCAAACTGAATCACAAAGACGACTGCTCGCAAGATATGGCAAAATCTGCTTGATAGATGCAACGTATAAAACAATGCGTTATGCAATGCCTCTGTTTTTCTTATGTGTGAAAACAAACGTTAACTACGAGGTTGTTGCAGCGTTCATTTGTCAAAACGAAACAACAGCTGAGATAGAGAAAGCCTTGTCCATTATCCATGAATGGAATAGTGACTGGGTACCACAATACTTCATGAGCGACTTTGATGAAAAAGAGATCCATGCAATTGAATCTGCATTCAAATCAAGCAATGCTTTTGTCTACCTCTGCGACTTTCACCGCGAACAAGCGTGGACACGCTGGGTGAGCAAAACAGAAAATGGTGTCTCTAGTGTCAAGGAAGAAGTGCTGTGTCGACTGAGAAGAATTGCAATGGCCAGCAATGAGAGAAGATTCAAAGAAGCTGTCAACGAATTGAAGCAATCCAGTGTGTGGCAAAATCACACCAAGCTACAGATATGGCTGGATACAGTCTGGCTTCCTGAGCATAAGGTAAGGACAGAAAGCAAAACATCTCGCGATAAGTATTTGGAAAAGATCTTGAGGTGTATTCCTTTGATCCTTAGAAAGTATTTCCATCAAATGTATTATATATTTGAATTTAGAACTAGTCACCTTTTCCGCTTCATTCAGGAGTCATCTGGTTACAAATGTATTCAAATTCAAATTTGAAACCAACTCAAAACAAGAGTCCAGCAGAAAAAACAAGACGAACACTCAAAGGAAATGATCCTTTGAAGTCGAAAAAGCAATATAAAAGATGAAAAAGATACAATAAACAAGAAACATAGATGAACGTAAGTTTATGAAACAAAATAACCTCATTTAGTGCCACAATCAAGACGTTGATTTTAGTTAGGACTCTGATTTCTCTACCAAAATGTAACTGTTCTTAGAGTCGTCAATAGTTTCACATCTCTACATATCATGACAAATTACTCACACTCTGATGGTAACGTAAGTTTGAGAGGCTTCAGTGTGCTGAGAAATTGGAAATGTTACTTAATTGGAAATGTTACTTAACGCATCACATATTCAAAGATATTTGTCTAAGGAGGAGCTCTCTGATCAATGAACTAATGGAGAGAACGAGTATCTATTGCTAGGGGTTAGCCAAGAATGGGACAAAATAATGGATGTTTGCTCTCTTCTGTGCTAAATTCCTAGTGAACAACATAGCCATTACCTCTTTTATTTTCCAGAATTCAGAGCATACATGCAAACGAAAATACAAGAAGGTACAGACAACAAAGAAGTTTGGGTGTGATGTGCAAATAAAGTTACGAGAAGTTGCAATGTTTCATAAGTTTGCGGTATAGCATTACTACAAGTATGCTTAGACCTCCACATAAAAAGTGGATGTTGAATGGAGACTCACATTATATCTTCAAAGAATAGTCATACTTTAGTCAGTTGACCAACTTTTACAAGCTGGAAAGACTGGAGCCTCTTAGTTGGCAACAACTTTTATTAATAGACATCTATAATATAAATACTGACATAAACAACATTCTACGGATACAATGGTGAAAGAAACACATGGCACCCTTGCAGATTTTCATCGTGGGAAGATCCAGGCCAGACCACCAAATACTGTACATACATTTTCAGCATACTACAATATTTGAAGGATTGCATATCAACAATATTGCTAGTTTTTAATGGTCAATAGAGGTCAACAATGATTCTTCTCTATAATCAGCTACGTCACTATGGAATCCCATGAGATTTTCCATGGTCATTGTACAATGACAAATATTTAGGTCTTTTGATTTTATCATCCTGAAACCCTAAAACTAGAAACTGGTTTGATTTTGAATTAAAATTATTGCAAAACTTGAAGAAGGATGCGTCAGAATAGCTGCATGGCATTTTCTTAGCTGAATGTTCTTTGTACTAAAAAGTACTCTACACATTATATAAACTTTCCAAGGTAATGAACAACACAGAATGGTTTCGCAAAGCTGCTTCATCAACCATCAGGGAAAAGCTTCAAGATGGATGTGCTGAATTTACAAGGGAATTCAAGATCACCTTGGGCAAGCCAACGGAACATAATCATATAGTTGGAAAGGTAGGACATAAATCTCAGTGCTATCAAAAATAAGCATCATAAATAATCTCAAAGAGCTGCCCTTGCCTGAAAACTGCCATTAGAAGATGTGAAATGCCCTTTTACATTGTATATGTGTACAACTACTTTGTCAATTGCTTGCTATTGACCAAATATTCAATTATGTTTGTAGTCAACCCTGAAAGTTAGTCTGTCTTTAATCTTTGAGTGGCTCTAAACTAAGGCAACGGAAACCATGAACAAAAGAAACAGCTAATTCAATTACTATGTCTTTTGGTGGAATGTGTTGTTTGATTACCTGCTACCCCCTTAACTGCAAGTGAATAATGCTTTGCAGTGCACTATTTATTGTTCCCCTGTGATAAACATGCACAGGCAGTCAGAAGGTGGTCGAAAGGATACATTGCACGAAAAAGACACATGTGTGTAAATTATATGTTTCTTTTTGCACATGTAGAAACATGGTGTAATGTTTTGTGACAATCTGATACTGTGTCTCTAGGCAGCTGGAGCATTTCAGCCAATGGATAAACTTCTTTCGGAGGAAGTTGGCAATCTTGTCAATCAAGGAGTGCATAGTGCTCACGAAGCCCAGAGGCATCTTCGAAGATTTGTGCTGGAGAAGTTCCCACAGCAGTCAGCGAACAAAGACAACAAACGCTTGTATCCAACAGTGAACAAGATCAGAAGCCACATGAATATAGCACAAAGACGGAACATGCTCTCGTCCAATGACCAAGAAAACCTGAAAAAGAAGGTTCATAACAAATAATATATTTTACGACGACTGTGAGTGAGGGGTTTCTCGAGTGACCGGAAGAGTGATAATTTAACGTTTCTGATAAATGTCAAGTTTAGTGTAGCTGCAGCCCAGTTGCTTTCTGTATTAGAAAATTTCATGGGGAAAATACCTACTTCATTACTACCCGAAGTATAAACTATAGTTTTCTGCTTTTGTATAAAATTTGAATGAAATAACTGCATTTCTATATCCTCTGGAAAGATGGATCTCCTTTTTAAGTCAGCCTATCTTGTCCAAATCATAACCTCTGTGGTTTATTTTTCAGGTTGAGCAATGGGAAAAGCAATATCCAAATGACAGATTCTTTTGTCAGCTACACGAGACAAATGAAAAGAATGAAGAAACACAAAAATTTATGTTCGCATGTCAAACTGAATCACAAAGACGACTGCTCGCAAGATATGGCAAAATCTGCTTGATAGATGCAACGTATAAAACAATGCGTTATGCAATGCCTCTGTTTTTCTTATGTGTGAAAACAAACGTTAACTACGAGGTTGTTGCAGCGTTCATTTGTCAAAACGAAACAACAGCTGAGATAGAGAAAGCCTTGTCCATTATCCATGAATGGAATAGTGACTGGGTACCACAATACTTCATGAGCGACTTTGATGAAAAAGAGATCCATGCAATTGAATCTGCATTCAAATCAAGCAATGCTTTTGTCTACCTCTGCGACTTTCACCGCGAACAAGCGTGGACACGCTGGGTGAGCAAAACAGAAAATGGTGTCTCTAGTGTCAAGGAAGAAGTGCTGTGTCGACTGAGAAGAATTGCAATGGCCAGCAATGAGAGAAGATTCAAAGAAGCTGTCAACGAATTGAAGCAATCCAGTGTGTGGCAAAATCACACCAAGCTACAGATATGGCTGGATACAGTCTGGCTTCCTGAGCATAAGGTAAGGACAGAAAGCAAAACATCTCGCGATAAGTATTTGGAAAAGATCTTGAGGTGTATTCCTTTGATCCTTAGAAAGTATTTCCATCAAATGTATTATATATTTGAATTTAGAACTAGTCACCTTTTCCGCTTCATTCAGGAGTCATCTGGTTACAAATGTATTCAAATTCAAATTTGAAACCAACTCAAAACAAGAGTCCAGCAGAAAAAACAAGACGAACACTCAAAGGAAATGATCCTTTGAAGTCGAAAAAGCAATATAAAAGATGAAAAAGATACAATAAACAAGAAACATAGATGAACGTAAGTTTATGAAACAAAATAACCTCATTTAGTGCCACAATCAAGACGTTGATTTTAGTTAGGACTCTGATTTCTCTACCAAAATGTAACTGTTCTTAGAGTCGTCAATAGTTTCACATCTCTACATATCATGACAAATTACTCACACTCTGATGGTAACGTAAGTTTGAGAGGCTTCAGTGTGCTGAGAAACCTGTCTGTTTCCTTCCGTCCGGCTTTCTTATAGTGCATTATTATTTAGAATAAACTGCAGTACCAAGTTGATGATAAAATATGTATGAGACCCAACCATTCACTTCAGCAAAAAAAGCAAGCCTCAACAGCTACAAATCAGAACTGTCTAAGGAACATAGACTTTCTCTTTGCTTTTTAGCGATGGGTATGGGCTTTCAGGGCAAATCAGTTCCAAGTACTTGTGACAACAAACAATGGCATCGAACGTCAAAACAAGCTACTGAAGTATAATTACCTTCAAAGAAAGCGAAAATCGACCATCTCTCAATTGTGTTCCATCCTGATCGAAGACTTTTTCCCTGACTGCTACAAAAAGTAAGTAAAACGCTTAACAGCATACTAACTACAATTCTTTTGTTACTTCTTGAAGCCAAGGAGACGAAAGTCTAAAACAACAACAGGCACTTAGATGAGTATTTTGAAGCCAAGGGGTCTATCACTCCCTCCAAAAGCATAACGAGTTGACTCCAATATGTGTTTTGCGACTATATTTGGTTTGATAGGACCATTGAATGTTGCACTTATATGCACATTAATGATATTTTCAGATCATACTTAAATGACGCTGTTGGAACGTGTGCCAAGAATAAGAAAATATCAAATTATGTTTACAGGGCGTCCAAATATGCCAATTGCGAGATTTCTATTAACCATCCACCATTTTGCCGTATAAACAAACTTAAAGGGAATAGAAATTAACTATATCTCGTAGCCACTATAGATAGGCTAAAGAAAACGCTTACGCATCCATTGTTTCTTTGGCTCCACAATGAAGCCACAAGCGTGAAAGCCATCAAATACAACAGAATATATTTTTAAGTTGACTGGGCCAACTCTTAAAGGTGGTGTGAAGCGGAAATTTCTATTGATGAAAATGAATACCACTTTTAAATGATGAAGAGTGTCGTTTATAATTTTGTGATACCTTGTTTCATTTTCGAGTTATCCACTATTTTGTGTGATTGGCTGATGACGTCATTTTGTTTGAAAGAAGTAAAGAATATGTACGAGGCTGACTTGTTTCCAAAAGGAAATTGGCTCAAAGAACTTTTCTTCAATTGACATGCCTTTCTAAACATCATATCAGTCCAAAAGAAACAATTTCTATTACATTTATTCAGCTCAACTTAAATGTCTCCTACAACTGTAACCTTTCAAAGACCAGATTCAGCTATATTTCAATAGATCATTCAAGTAATTTGCAAACAAAATGACGTCATCAACTGAAACTTAATATCAGTGGATAACTTGAAAACAAAATGAGATATCAAAGACATTTAAAGTGACTTCCGTATCTTTCGATAGTGCCGTTCATTTGCATCAATAAAAAATTTCGCTTCAGATCACCTTTAACCATGTTGATTCTTTTTAATTCTAGGAATGCCTTGCTGAGTAATATCTCATTATGTATTCCTTCAGTTAAAGCTAAAGAGCACTGTACTGATTTAAATGCAGCATTATATGTACATAGCAACTTACAATCACTTACAAAATTTTTCAGCCGCCTTGAAAAAGTGACATTTTCATCCCCCTCCCCCCCTCCATGTCAATGTTGTTTTGAAAACAGTACCTAATCGAGATGACACGTGCGACTTGGCAACTTTTTGTGGTACTGCAACATTGATCAGGGGGAGGGGGAATGGAGGCAAAGAAATTGAGAATTTGGGGGTGGCTCAGAAATTTTGTACGTGATATTCAACTTTTACTTAGACATCAATAGCAATTGAAAACATTACCAGGTATATATACAAGGAGGAAGTACAATTCTTAATAGGTGCACGGAAAAAGCTAAAACATGCTTTCCTCCTGTATTTCAAAGGTATGCTGACATGAATTTGGAATTCTCTTCATCATTCCGAACCTACTCAGATGCTGTTCCGAGTTTCCTGCACAATCGACCGCGCCGTTTCGTTAAGCACTGCTTAGAAAAGCTAGATGCAGCATCCAAAATTCCTCCAGAAAACATACGTGAAGTATCAAAAGGAATTCTTAAAGTGAAGAGTAGTCATATTCCACGCAAAAAAGAATACACTGTTAGTCTTGATGAGAATTCGTTTCCAGATTGTGAATGTGAAGATTGGCAGAGGTTCTATCTTCCCTGTAAACACATGTTTTCTGTCATCATTCATCTGCCAAACTACCCATTTGAAGTGATCTGCAAGGAATACCGTGATTCACCTTACTTCACACTTGATGATGCTCTTCTTACCAAGTTTACGACCAATTCAAATGGCGAAAATAAAGCTGTAAACAGTCTTGAATCCCCGCAACAAATCTTAGAGACTCCAGAAGTTGACACAGCAATGACAGATCTGGATGAAGGTGTGTTACCGGATTTACCTTTGCCCAAGAAGGGGCTTCATCTTTCTACAGCAGCGAACTGCAGAGATCTCCTTCATCAAATAAGAGGACTCACATACCTTGTGGCTGACTCCAATATTTTACAAAGTGCAGAAACAACGTTAGAAAAGCTGCTAGAGGATTTGAAATGTGTGGCAGATAGAGAAAATGGTTTCCTCCTCGAAGAAACCGAAGTTAAAAAGAAGACATCAATAAGGCAGAAGTCAAAGCAAACAGTCACAGCTGTTAACAAGTCCGTCACACTTCCACTTGACAAAAATCTCAAATCAAACAAGCGAAGGTATGGGAAAAGATATGAAACCATGCTTGCATCAAAGAACTTCAAGATGATAGATGAAGGTGAAGTATCTGGTAAGTGTTCTGTTTTTAACAGGAGTCCTTATCAATCCTACAGTAGTGCACAATGAAGAGATGCAAACTGATGAGCATGCATTCTGTGTTGGTTTGCCATAAATAAGAAATAAGATGGCTTTCACAACTTCATTGGAATATAACACCGTAATATCCAAGTGCTATTTTTAGAATCCAGAGACTTCATATATACAGCTTTTTCTTTCATCTACAGTAGCTGAATGATAGAAGTGAACCCAGATATCAGATGATACTTTGTTATGCATCTCTTCTTTGATATCTACTATATAAAAGGCAATGATCATATCAACCATGCTCATAAAGTTGAGCTAAAGGGGAGTAGATGTCCTTATGCACGGTAGAAATACTATGATTTGTCTACTATCTTGCACTTGTGCAATTCCAGTATTGTAGATGTGATGGACATTTCTTACATCTTATGCTTGGGAAGAAGGCTTCTTAGTAAAGGTGCCTGGGTATGTGCCGCCTGCAAGGGTATGCTTTTTCAGACTTCTAGCCTTGACAATGGTATATTTTTTGGCCATTTTAGTCTGGGCAAGGCTTCAAGCACTTTTGGTCAAAGAAAAGTCAAACTTTGGTAGTTTCTATGAAGAAACCAATTTATTTTGGTCTAGAGAATGCGAAAATTTGGCAATGTTTGCATAGGAAATGCCAGCTCATGGCACTTCTTATGTAGAATTTAGCCAAGCCATGGGTATCATTTTCACAAAAATTGGTCTAGCCGACAGTACCATTTTGAAACTGTGGGTGGCACACCCGAACCTAAAATTTAGCTGAGAGCCCCCCCCATGATTTTATGCAATGTTGGCGCATTTAACACAAAGGGACTATCATTGTTGCATTATCTGAAATATATTGTAGGTCATATTTGGATATCAAGTAATGAAATTGCCAAAATGTACACCTTTTCTTCATAAATACAACAAGCTACATGTAAGGAATGAAAAGTGAGCTTTCTCAAAAAAATATCCTTGTGTGCTTACTCAAAGATTCTTGCTCCATAGCAAAGAAGTCAAAGAAAACTGGCATCACAACATCATATTCTAGGAAAGGATTGCTGAAGGAGGTGATTAATAGTTTGAGACATTTCTACTGTATATTGTCATGTCTCAGAAACTGTCCTTTTAAAAATCATAAAAACAGCATTTGTCTCTGGTTTCTTGCCATTTTAATCCAAGTTATCGTTTTCCAATCTCCACTGTCAATTGGTTGACAAAATTTAGTAACTTCTGAGTTGATTTTGATTGATATCTGGATATAGAGGAGCGCACTTTTGGTGCTTCTCTTGGCAAAAGAATATTCTCATACTCCTTAAAATCTGCCTAAGCAGTATATGGTACTTAGTCTAGAACCCCCACGTTGATTTCTTGAATTGTGAAATAACTGTGAACTCATGTTTCTTGAATTTGTCTAATTTCACTTGCAGTGATATGCTTTTACTTTCTTGCATCAGACGACACTATCACCGCTCTAGGATAAGAAAATTATTTGCTATTTAAAAGACTGTTCAAAGTTTGCGTAAAAACACGTCAGCCCCAAACTTGATTAGCATCAGAGGTATAACAAAAAGCAAAGATTTCCTCACTCCTTATTGAATGCTATAGTTTTAACAGAAAGGATATTGGAACATTGAGCATAATCTTCACAAAGCTCATCAGGGGTGTTCTCTTCTTAACAGGAGTCAATTGAAACTGAAATTGTCATGCCAGAGTTGCAAGCTGCTTCATGTTATGACAATTCTGACAACACTTCAGATGATGGTTCACAGAAAAATTATGAATTAATTGAAAGTGGAAGTGAAGATGAAACAGTACCATCAGATAAGTGGATTAAAATTGGTATGATACATCTTACCTATGATGACAAGAAAATTCTGGAGTCAAACGATATGTGGCTCAATGACAAAATTATAAATGCAGCACAAGTTCTCTTGAAAACAAAGTTTCCTTTAATTGAAGGATTTCAGGATACTCTCCTCCAGAAGAAACATGCCTTTGAAGTAATGTCTGGGGAATTCATTCAAATCATAAATAAGTCAAACAGTCACTGGGTAACACTATCAAATCTTGGATTACAGCAACACGGCACCATCCGAATGTATGACAGCTTAAACTCTTCAACCTTGAATCAAGAAGTCCAAGACATAATTGCTTCTCTCCTTATAAGCCGTTGCTCAGTGATAACTGTGAAGATTGGCAGAGTACAACAACAGCCTGATGCCTCCAACTGTGGCTTGTTTGCAATTGCTTTTGCTACCCTTGCATGCTTTGGACAAGATCCAAGGAGAGTTAGCTTTGAAGTATCAGCAATGAGAAAGCACCTGTTGACATGTATTGAGAAAAGAGAGATTGACCTCTTTCCAGTCACTGAAATCTGCCACTCGACACATTTGGATACATTGTATGTGTTCAGAGTCTACTGTGTTTGCCGCATGCCATTGCACAAGGATGAGGAAGAAGAGATGCCCAGGTGCAATGTTTGCAATGAAAGATTTCATCACAAATGTCAGCTTGAATCAGAAAAACATTGGTTGTTGCAAGAAGAAGCAAAGGTTTGGTACTGCAATGAATGTTGGGTGCTAGTAGAGAAGAAAGGTTTTACAATAAACTCAATTTATGATTAGAATAATGTAACACAGCAGAGGCCTTATGGAAGCACAATAGTTGATACATGCAATCAACCCTACTGAAGTCCTCATTGTTTACAGAATCTAGAATCTAGGTCCAGGGCTTTGGTGGTTTCTTAAATGTTGGGACCTTCTTGCTCCCCTTTGCTACCAAAAGTTCCTAGGTCTATTGTTTCTTATAAAGGATGAAAGCGTAGGGATTAATCACAGGTGCCATCAAATATTTAAGGAATTGCGAAAAATTTCTTACTTGCTTTATATTTCTTGTTGTATTGGAGCTGTATTCTTTTTCCTGACCAAGCTGCTTACAAATATTGTTTTTGAAAGAACAGGCCCATTGGTCCCAGTCTCCACAAGCATGGCCAGGAAAAGGATACAATGTGAGTAAGCAATTTTTTACCATGTTTAACAATTGCTTTAATATTTAATGCCACCTGTGAAATAATTCATTTTTAGGTAGTCAAAACCACTCGCAAACCAAATAGCAAACCACTAGCAACGATGCACATAGCAACTAGCAAACCACTCCCAAACCACTAACAAGATCTCAAAATAAATAATAACTTAATTTGAACTCAAATAATGTCCAAAAAGTTGCTCTGCATAGTTTCAAACCATACTGTAGTTAAGGGATTCATTCAAAAAATCCACTTGTGATCACTTAACAGTTTTGGGCTGCTAAGGGGGAGGGGGTCCCATCAAAATCCATATTTAATGATCATTGGTAGAACTTAAGGAATCCTGATCTAGAAAATTTATGTTTATTCTCAATTTCAACCGGTACATACAATGATTTTTGCAAGGTTTTGCTGCCATTGGGTATCTTGCCATCTAGCTAGTGAGCGGTAAATTTGGGCCAATAATATGGAGGGATGACTAAACTTGCATCATCGGAATGCCAGAATAGAAAATCATAAGCCCACTGAGGAAGGGGATGGCCATGCTGCCAGTATGGAAAGTATGGCAGATGCACACCCGAGATTTTTGGTTGACTTGTTAGTTGCACACCTAAGTGATTTACGACAAAACAACCGAGCAGGATCTGTGTGTGGAAGGGAGAAAATTTGCAACTTTGAGCTCCCCTTTCCATAGCTGAAATGATGATGATCACGGGATACATAGAACAGCATAGATGCATAGATCGACCAAAGATTTGAGGAAAAAAAGAAGAATAAGAGTGCCATTAGGAATACTGATAAGGAACAAAAAGTACTCAAGACATTTGATTTGGCAGTGGCTTGAAAGAACTTTCTATGACTGTTGGAATGAATTTCATATTGGGGGGGCTGAAAAGAAACACAAACGAAGTGAATAAAAAACGGGGGTCCGGGGGCTTGCCCCCGGGAAAATTTTCCATGATCCCGCCCTTTAGACTGCTGGAAAACGACCCATTTTTGGAAAATGTGCCATTGAGGGAAAAGGATCATGACTAATGGGAGACTTTTCAAATTTTGAATTTTAGACATCGAAAGAATTTTAGAATTCTATGACATCAAAAGATATTGCATTTTTGATAGATACTGGTAGCTTCCTCGAATATATGAGAGTTAGAATCTTCATTCCTACTACCTTAGCTGTTACAGCCTTTTTCACTTACAAAATCAACAAACTTCATCTGATTTGAAAAGTTTCAAGATGTGCACACTTGAAGTGCCCACTTGCTAGCCGTTGCACACTGCACACTTCAAATTTTCTTCGTGCACACCCGAGATCTCGTCGAAAAGTGCCGTACTTTCCATACTGGCCATGCTGGAAAACATGTTACGCCGAATGTCTTTGGCATGGAGCGACATCAAGAACAATGGAAGAACAATACGTCTTGTCTAGCGTGGCATAAACCGTTGGCGTAACAAAAACTTTCCACACTCACTGGGGGGAGGGAGGGGGTGGGGAAGTTTTGGATGACTTCAGGAGGGTGCCCGCGCCCCGGCCAGTGGCCGGGGCATGGCCGGGGCAGGCCGGGGCTACTGGCCGGGGCATTTCCAGAACTTTTCCATTTATTTTGCCAACCCCGGCCAGCCCCGGCCATCTTCAAGTGTATTTATGATCTAATTTGCCACAGTTGCTTAATTCAGCATATCTCTGAGAGGTAAAAAGCTTACACATTCTTTAAGGCAGAAAGAATAGGGGATCTGGATCAACTGCTCCCTCCCAGTGTGATCAAAGTTGGAAAATTTACCAAACAAGAAAAAGGAGGTGCCCGCACCCCGGCCAGTGGCCGGGGCTACTGGCCGGGGCATTTCCAGAACTTTTCCGCTTATTTTGCCAGCCCCGGCCAGCCCCGGCCATCTACAATTGGGCTCCAGCCATCAGAACTTTTCCATTTATTTTTACAGTCCCGGCCGGCCCCGGCCAGCCCCGGCCAGTGGCCGGGGCGCGGGCACCCTCCTATGACTTCTTATGACTGAATACAGTCAGTCTGAACTCTTTGGAGTAAAACTTGTTTGTTTGAATCTATTGAAAGGCAAGTCTGTAGCATTTAAAATTGTCCTCTCAGTTTCTATCATATGCTACTTCGCTTTACTCGACAGTTCAATACCAGGCCTAACACTCACTCAAGCCATTTTGGTTTAGGCCATGCCGCCGCCAACCATATAGGGGAAAAGGTCAAATGGCAGTGGAAGTTTCCTTGTCGATATATGCTCAAAACACAGAACATGTACTGTTTTCTGGAAATAAGCAAAATACAAACCTCGGCAGAACGTCTGTTCAATAGCTTCGATGGACTGAACCAAATCTCTTCAGCTGTGGTGGCAAACATGGCCGCCAATGGCTTGCTGTGCACGAAGCGAAAATCCATGGCTTCTTCGTCCAGCTCGTTTCACGAAAAACGACGAGGCTTAGTTCATGAATATTAATGAGCTCCTTTTGAGCGGTTGAAATTTTCGTCCACCTTCTAAGACCAATGGGTGAGGGGTATTCCTGGCGCTATTTTGAATCAATCGTACCAATACTTTTGCACATCAAGAGAAGTAAAGAAATTTAAATTTCCAATTTCCTCTTCCTACTTGTTTTAAATTTGGAAAGGAAAAAAGGAAAAAATGCAAGCACATTTGAGCACGATATCGGATAAACTTATAACTGGGCTACTTTTACGCCGCGGCTAAGATACTTCCAAGCAACAAGTTTATTGCTGGATACTTCCAATTTTTGATAGTGCCAATGGGCCAAGCCTAATAATTGATACTTCCAACTATCAAAGGTAAGTGAAACAAGTTAGGGCCTAAAAATGATACTTGCAACCATCAACAACGGAATCCATAAGGTAACCAGAAAAATTATGTCATAACCAGAAGCTAACACACAACCAACCATCTTAGATCGTGATTAATAACAATCTCCGGGTTACAATCATGATTGAGCATATTAGCCAATCAGAGTGCTCAATTCAAAGAGTTGGCTTGTGTGCGAAAATGACGGAGATAATCCTGTTGATAGATTGACCTACATACCGGTAATCGTATGGTTTCTTTGAAGAGTTCCGAAATATGTGGTCATATTTCAACAGACATCTTGAAACAATACCAGATTAAGTCCTCCAAATATCTCTCGAGTCTGTTGCTAAAATTATCTCGCTTTGGCAGAAGGTTGTGGTTAGACTCCCGCGCTCGATGAGTGTTACCCGCAGATTTATTCTACAGCACATTCGAAAGAAAACTGAACTGTGACTGTGTGTGATCAAGCAACTAAACTTGCTTTATTTCTTTTCTACTTTTTCTTCCTTTCTGCGTGTTTTGTCAAACCGAAGTGAACATGCAACATTATCATATAAACACAATGGTTATTTATTACGGCTCAATTCGTACGTACGATAGTTCACCCTACCGCGCGATGCTATCATTATTTTATTGATAAAAAAGACAATCCATCCTCAGAGTAAATTATAACAATACTACCACGTCTGAGAAACGACATTGGTTAGCAAAGAAAGCTTCGGCGTTGGATGGGAACGACAAAGAACATGTATAAACTCACCAGATATGTTGCCTTATCTCGGCCTGAAAATCGCGGCAAAATATGGCGCCAAACTCTCTGCTGAACTCCATGTAAGATCGTGATCATAGTGTTAGTTTTCCACGCTCCCCACGTCATAGTATTTGTTATATCTTCCAAAACCAGTAAGTATGCTTTCCGCAAACGTTCATTCTCTGCGTAATTGAGAATTATCCAGCAAAACAAGTGCAATAATGCAACAATATTGAAGTGGCCTTCATTTCTCCCAAACACGTGTGTCAACTCGAACGAAGTGTCCAATTACAGACAAAAAACGGAACTCATGTGGTTCACGTCACAGCTGGTTGAGGAATTATAATTTGCTAAATGTCCAATTCACAGTTTATCCGTATCATATCACTGCTTGTGTCACTTCTGACGCTCTATTCCGATCTTTGGTAAAACGAAAATATTTCGCTTTGAAACATGAAACATGGAATTACTTGGCATTTGTGCTTGATGATTTCTTCTCCAAAGTTCCTGTACAGACTGCTTTCTCAGCTTATCTTATTTCAAGCTCATCACTTCGCGAGTTTTGTTTTTAGGAAAGTAAGAAATTGAGCCATGAGCGTTCATTACATTTATCAAATTTTGAGTTCTCGCAGTTTTTCTCACACTCTACTCTCCATGTGCACATTTTCAATGTTTAGACGTAACTCAAGTTTGTTCTAGTAATGTGATCTAGGACACAAGTGAAAATGAAGTTGAAACATGCCGAGGAATGCCTTGTTCTAAGTATAGAATTTCTGTTGTTATCTGTTTTCCCAGCATTGGAGTTCCTTAACTTTTTTGACGATCTAAGAGTTTGAAAATTTAAAGAGATCGAGAGAGAGAGAGTAATAAAAACTACAAAGAAATTAAGCTATGATGCTCAAAACATATTACATAAAGAGACTTCATACAGAATGAAATACACATACAACTACAACTTGGAGCATATATGTGAACAGTAAAAGTTTTCCACATTACAAAAAGTCGGACGAAATCTAATGGACTTATCAACGAGTCACATGATTGGCAGAGTGACTTATTTCGGAAAGTAATTTATTGTTTAGGTTTGCATGTTCACGAGTAGTCACAATCTCGTCACTGACTCGCACAAGCTTTTCTGCGTATCTGGTACCCAGGGTACATTTGAACCAGGGCAAAATGAAAGCCGCTGCTGATTGGAGGGCTTTTGTTCTTAAAAGAATATATAACAATAATCTAATTAATGCTCGTGACGAAGCACCATTATTTTCAAAATCTTTGGGGGAACTTGAGCTCCCTGTATGCCCCCGCTCCCTGTCTCTCCCCGCTCCCTACGGGCCGGATTTAATCATTTCAAATAACAGTGCAGCGTGTGGCGACGTATTAGTAGCAAAACAATTGATAATACTTATCAAAATATACTTTAACGCCATAGAATAAAAGAGCTAAACGTATGGGGCCGTGCCCTTCGTCAGTAGTCTACTACTACAAACTACTGACGAAGGGCACGGCCCCATACGTTTAGCTCTTTTATTCTATGGCGTTAAAGTATATTTTGATAAGTATTATCGATCGTTTTGCTGATTCAATCATGATTTTGATTTCATCTTCGCCGAAATGTACTTTGAATCGCGAAACAAAAAAGGAATCAGTCGGCATGAAAAATGAATTCTTTTGTGTTATCACTTAGGCCCACTCCTGCCGTTACACTGATTTTCACTGCTACAGTACTTGGATCGCCAGAAGCAGGTCAGGCTTTTGAAAAATCGCAGCCCACAGCCTGATCTACCGCATGGGTGTGAGTGAATTGAATTTTACCTGACAATAGAAAACCAAGTAGTTTTGCTATTTTTCTCGCATTTTTGTAATCTAAAGAACCGAAGAAAACACGAGAACATAGGACTATTATCTTGTTAAATAGCTGAAGAAGGGCCTGCTTGAAAAACTATCAGATCGTAAGCAGTCTCTCACAAGGAGAGATCTGGAATGTCATTTACTGTAATCTTTCTCTCAAGAATACGATAGAAAATAAGCTCTTAAAGTAGAAACTAAAGCGTCTCGTTTTCATGGCAATAATTGTGCAGACGACATACATGTGACAAAAACGTACTTCAATCTTTCTGTGAGGAGACACAGAAAGCTGTAAGTCACAATTTAACAAAGTTTTTTGGAACCTTCTTCTGGCACAGCAAAAATCTAACTAATTTTTAGCACTCACCAACTCTAGGAAAATCAAGAAAGTACCTTGATCTTCCGGCTACCAGACAGAATTTGTTCTATTTTATTCTAGTACTCTAAGTACGATGGAATTTCCAACATCTATATTTTTTGGCGTGCCAGGTACATTGGCGTATTCTATTGTCATTAAGTCCAGCGTTTAAGCGAGGGCAAGTTGTTCGCCAGCTACTTTTCTTGAACTCTTTTGCTTTTCCTGGATCTGATGGATATCTACAAAAGAACAGCAGAGAGAAAACATTATTGTAAAGATTCACTCATACCAGTTTTTGTATTCAGTATTGTAACCCAGACAATGAAGCATTGCAATTCAAGCTCGACAATAGCAAAAACACAAATAGCAAAACTATGGGGCTTCCTGGATAAAATCCCAGAGAACATCATAGTCTAGGCATTACAACCGGAAATAATGGTAGTCAGGAACGTTGAAATCATTCAAATGATTATAATCATTGAAACCGGTGAGTGTTTTCTTTGTAACATTACAGGCCATTGCATAATTCTTAAATGTTAGTTAAAAATGGTGTTTCGTGCAGAGTTCATTGCTGTGTTACAGATTAGTTGCTATAGTCAAGCTGGTGGAGAAAACGATTGCCTCAGCACGGGAAATGAATGTTTCTAGAAAATTTTTAAGCAAGGCCGACGACCAGAGAATTCTGAATCTCAGTTAATGGAATGTTGTCTAAAGAGCACGAATGAGATAGGTAAAACCTAATTGTGGGAGACTAACGCGAAGGGGCATGGAATGTGTGATGGGAAAAATGGGTAGTTTGATGATAAAAGCAAGGAACAATCTGTCTGTAAAAGCAACTTGCACCTTTTTGTAAAATCACCAAAATTCATTCTGCTACCAATCTTTTAAATTTTCTTTTTGTGTATTTGTGTTAGAAACCAAAAAGATTCCACATGTGATCATTTTCTCAATTTGCCAGATGAGGAACGACAGAATCGCTTTATTGAATTATAATGGAATATACGATTCAAAGTCTTTTCACCCACCCATTAAGCTCGACTTTGGTGTTCTGTGTTCCCCTTTCATTACGGCATGCCGAATCGTTTCCACAACAGTGGTTCATCTTTTGACGGCATACCAAAAATGTTGGTACTGAAAGGACAGCATACCAGGATCTTACCTGGTTGGTAAAATACGGCATACAGAAATATCGACGGCATATAGAAACAGTCGACGGCATGCAGAAATAGCAATTAGCATGTCATGAAACCTGGCACTTTCAACCCATAAAGCCAACTGCTTCTCGATTTATATGAATCTTACGCCACAGAACAGTTGAAATATCAAGGACACAAGTAAAAGATTTAAATGTACGGCATCATGAATGCTAGTCGGCTATTTCATGAATGTTTGAAAGGTATTAGTTTTTCCTGGACCGCTAGCTGTTGAGAAGCCCAATACCTGTTTGAATGCATTTTCCTTGGCATAAAGTTTTTCGATTGTTCGTTTCTTTCGTTGTACATCCTCGGTCTCCACTACGTCAACTTTTTTTGCTGGCTCAGCGCATTCTTTTAAGCTCTTTAAGTACCAACCAACGCCACCTCCACATCTTAGCTCATGCTCCGTCATGTTTTGCCACAACGCACGTTTCTTCTCTTCAATTCTTAAAAAATTCTCCCACCATTCTCGCTCCTTCATCGTGAATCGATCCGCACAATGCTTCACGCCGCTTTGAATCACGTCGACACTGTTTTGATGGGCTGATGTTGCACGGTATAACGAGGGTGAACCAGTCGGTAAACTTGCAAGTATCACAAGTGGACCTCCATCTTCGTCGCCTCTCCAAGAACCCTCAGAAGACCAGTGTCGATACAGCATGCCAGCTTGGCCATCCTCTTTCATGTAAAACTTAAAGGCATGTGGTCTACTGTGCTGCTCGATCTTCCTCAAATGAGGTGCAAGCCATTCTTTAATTGCATACATGTAATGTAGCCCTTCTACCTTGTGTGGAAGATCATACGCAGTTTCTATCATGCGCACAAGACATGGCAATGTGACTGCATTATTTTTGCTCAGTTTAAAAGATATGTGACTGAACAGCTATGGTGAAAGGGTGATAGTTAATAATAGACCTTGTTACTTCTTAAAAAAGAGGATTGGATCGAGCGTCCAAATCTGGTAAATTTGTGAAGGAAAACAAACACATGACCCCCGTTCTCAGTATAACGATGCAAACAACGATGCAAACTACGATGCAAACCACCCTATGGCAAGAAGCTGCTTCTGAATTCAGAACACTTCTCGGAGACTCCATTTTTTGATAAATTTGCGGACACTGACTTAACAACGGTTCAAGTTTATACAGATGCAATACTGATCTTTTTGCTTTGTTTTTCGTTACGGTTGAAAACGGCAAACTTAGATTTGAGAAGCAAGCCCAGAGGGCAAATGAAACTTCCCTGTGTATAAGCTGAATCCTTCCTAACTTGCTTTGAGTAAAGTTATCGTTGATTATCTCTCTGAAAAGTGTTCTGAAGTCCGAAGCGATTTCTTGCCACTGCTAGCATCGTTATACTGAGAACGGGAGTTATGCTTCTGTTTTGCTTCACGAATTTACCAGATTTGGCGCTCGATCCCAAGCCTCTTTTTTAAGAAGTGGAAAGGTCTTTTGTTAGTTGAAATGCAGGCAAATATCATAAATGCTAAAAAATTTAATTTGAACAAGTCAGTGTCAGGCTTCCTGTCTATGGTGTCTTCCTCGTAAGTTCACCAGTAGTGAAGCAGTATTCAGTTTAAAGAAATGAAGTGATAAGTCTCCTTTAATCTTCTCAGGACTTGTAACATGAAATGTAAATAGCTTCTTATCTGCGAATGACCTTAAAATTTCAAAAAGCTTGAAGGTCATGATATGAATTACTGAATCATTCTAAAGCATTTGAACTGATTTGAATATTTTGCTGAAATGAAAGATACTTTTAAATGTACTGTAGCAACCCGCAAAAAAGAAACCACATTTAAAGAAACCTCAGGCTGATTTTGTTGAGAAAGGTACCCTCGTATTAGAAGCTTCTATAGTACCCTGGTATATGAAACTTCTATATGTTTTAATGGAAAACCAAACAGGCTGTTTTTAAACTTTGGTTTCTATTTTGCGGGTTCTGTTCGTATTCAAAGTGCACTTTTTGGTTGAAGCTAGCAAATCAGCATAAGCATAACTGAGAGAGTTGAAGCTGACACCAAACATTTCTCAACCTGGTTCCAAGGGCCAGATGACCTAAGGAAGACAATGGCGGCTCTGGGAACGAGGTTGAACATTTCTGGGTTCCGTAGGGGTAAGAAAATGCAAAGTCCGCAAGGACAATGTCATCTTTAAATAGATACCCTGAAAGCAAAACATTCGCACGGATAAAGTTTCGTACAAAAAATATGGTGGTTTTTTGTTCTAAAGCTGTTTGGTCAGACATTCCCACAAACGAGTAGTGTTTAGGATGATGGCCAAGATGCTATTATGAACTAATTAACACTCTCCTCACATTTCTTTTCAACGCATGAGGAATGTATGTATTTAATACGAAATGAGGAATGTAAATATTACAATCCATAGTTCATTGGGGACATAAAGGAAAAGAACATCTGGTTTTGCCACAACCTTGGAACCTATGTTTTGGGGATGTGGCTAACCCTGCTCTTGATTATCACACAGCAAATGCGTGTGCCATCATAGCAAAGATGTCTTTCAGAAATTTCAATGTAATATTTTTACAACCCACTCCCTAACACATACCTGATATTCAAAAAATCATGTTGTTATTATGTAACCTGACCATAAAGAAGGAGTTTGTATGAATGAAGGTGACATGACAGTTGATAACCTTGTCTTGAGCAAATCATAAAGCTTAAGTGATGATACATGCATATATACAGTATCAACATCAATTATTTTAATGTTGAAAGTGAAGTTGCAGTCTCAGAATCAAGCATTGGGACTGCTAAGGCAGAAAAGACCTTCTGAGTTTTTTTTTTTTTTTTATATATATATATAATCCATTAAAATAAACACAAAAATTTACAGCTACTGTGCCTGTCATGGCGGAAATAGACACAAGGTCATCGGAGTTCCCACCATGACAGACACTCACAATTCAAAGTTTACATTTTTCTGAGGAAAAAAAAATTTAATGTCTGTCTCACATTTGATGTCAGACGACGACCCCTGCAAATATTTTAGCTTAGAAAATGAGTGCAAGTCAGTGAGCATGGGACCCCCATGTGCAGACAAAACAGCCACTACCCCCTGCCCCCACGCCACCCCAATTGGGATAGCAAGTAAGAAAGCAAAGGGCAGCAGCCATCCAGCCACACAGCAGGAATCCCATCCACCCATTTCCCCGCACCCACACTTCTGAGTTTGCAACCTCTTGCCATGATGCTTAAGTAGTGATGAGGGTTGAACTGAGTTAAAATCATGTCCACACATTTTTTCTGGCTGCAAATTCAGAGGATTACACCACTGTGCCACAACAGCTTCGATTATCATATAGCAACCACAAAATGTGAATACGGAAATTGATCATACCTGAGAGTTGTTTTAAGTGCATCACCTGAGTGACCATGTTGGCTTGGAGAAAATAAAGTAATAATTTATCTGGCCATCAAAAGAGAACATTCATTTAAACATTACTTGGAATCTATGAAAGGAGCCAAGAAGGCACAAAGCTTGTCAGTTTGAAAGAAAGGTATTCAAACTCTGCAAGTTCAAAGTGCAGACCACTGGATCTTGTTTTGGGGAGAATATATTTGATCTTCAATACAGAAATATTTAAATGAAATATGTAAATATCAAGATTTGAGTTGGGCATTGCTTAATGGACTCATGTTTGAATTTTTATCCTACGCACTTCTATTCCAACAATAGCTCTAATTGAGAAATGCTTTGGGGCACCTATAAATAATGTATCTTCATATGAGATCATATTTTGTGAAAATACATGATTCACAAAAACTAGAATCAACAATCAAATAAAAATGGAGAAAATGCAGAAATATCAAGTTTATAATATCATAAAAGGGTCACAAAAATAAATAATATTCATGAGAGAATTTAAAAAGAATACTTTGATTCTTCCAGAGTTGGTCTGCTTTCATCAGCCTCAATGTTCTCCATTCTGTACATAAATTAATGAAAAATGATTTTAAAATAATAAAAACACAGCGGTTACTCAGCAAAAATGATTTTATTAACATCAGTACATTCTATAGATGATCAAACTATAGACAAAACTTTGCCTGAATCTTCCATATACATATATGGTTTGATTCCCGGCTGGCGCATTTTAATTTTCTCGATTTTCCTGAGAATTTTAAAAATGTTTCCGTTTGCACCGAAAAAGCGATGGGTGTAATTTACGGAATCCGGAACTGCGGAATTTGGGAATGCAGAATCAAGGAATTATGGAACTACGGAATTCGGAACTGCAGAATTACGGAACAGTGTCATAGGTATAAATTGCGGAACATTAATTCTTCTTATAGTTTATTGGCTTAGGATAAATACTTCAAGATACAAGGTAGGTGAAGATTTCAATGAATGCTCTATAAATCATTTATTGTGCACAACCTTCAACTGATCTACAAGACTTCAACTCTCAGATCGCAAACAGATTAAGAAACTCCAGTACTGGGAAACTATAACTTAAAAAGCTTAAGAAACTATTTATTTTGATAATTTAAATCCTAAGCATCTGCTTCCTTCATCTTCACCATTTTCCTGCATCACTTTACCTGAAAGACGCTTGGATGATGTCTAAATAATGGAAGGGTGAAAGAAGGGCACAGGTAGTGAATAATAAGATTGTTTTATAGACCCTTTAAGAAACTCACAACAAACTCAGTGTACTCAACATCTGAGAATTTCAAGAAAGTTTCATTACTGGCCCAAGTACTTAATTCCTTATAAAGAAATAAAGAAACAAGTTTTTTAGAAATAGTCTATTGTTTTATTTACCATTTGATAATCTTAATATTTTCAGAAAACAGAGACCCTATGGGCCAGGTCATTATCTTTTCAGCTATGTTCTTCAAAGTTGCAGTATTGCCTTTCTATAGCACAGCTAAAATTGATATTGTATTATGTGGCAATGCAGTTTTCTATTCATGTAATTTTATAAGGAACTAAGCGTTTGGACCAGTACTGAAAGTTTCTGAAAATCATCATACGCTGAGTATTTGATGTTTCTTAAGGGTTTCTTAAAGGTCAGATAAAGGCAAAAGACATTTTTATTGATTTCTGCCATTTACGGCCTGAAGATTTCAAAATTTCAAACGAAATTTTGATACGAGTTCTGGAACCTATCGAAATCGTCTGTCGAATTCCGTTTTTCAGTGGAATTTTCCAAAAAAACAGCGCAAGCAAAAGCGCCTGGAACTAGCAGAGGCGTGACGTGGAAAGAGTCGAAGGAGTTATTGCAAAGCTGCGAGAGAATGGATGAGTCTGTTTGCACTCACTGACGGTCAAGTCACGAAAGTTAGAAACAACTACCTGTTTTGACTATCTCAAACGAAAACGCCGAGAAAGTGGGTAGTATATGGCTGTGGCTAGTCACCTCGTGCAGAGAAAAATGTGTGTGCACATTATTCCTAACTTCGGCGCGGTTAGACTTGTTGCAGCAGTGGGCTGTGGACTGACTTAGAGAGGGAAGCCGTAAGACTTGCAACAACGAAAGCATTGCGGGTCTCCACAAAATATTTCAATCCTAACTACTTTCAATATTCATTGGTTGCTATAAGTACATTGGCTGGCTTCCAGAGCACCTTTCTCAGAACTCTTCAACGTGCTGAACATGAAATTGTAGTTGAAATCGAATAATACACTTACCCAGACTTCGAAGGATCACGATGACCGCGCAAATTGCCATGTCAGGACTAGGCCATGCGCTCATGGACTGGCTTCCAGGTACTGGAGTTTCTTAATATTTTATGATTCCTATAAGCAATTTCTTATATAACAAAATATGTGGATGTATGCACTTTCCTGTGACTTCTTTACCTGAAGTCCAACTGTTGAGTTGGTGTTCTCTGTGTCTGAAATGATCTTGCTCTGTTTTCAACTCTAAGAAGGAACACTTTAAAAACTGAAATCGCAAATTTTAAAATATATAAACAATAAAGTATACATATACTAGGCTGCATCTTGAAATAACCAATCTTGTCAAAGTAAAATTTTGTTTGTACCAGGTGCGCCAAAATAAATGCAATTTTGACAGGCCATGATAAATCATATACTGGACAAATTTTGAAGCAGTCTTTGTCATAACAAAATAGGAATGCGTGTGGCAAAACACACGCATGATTTTGTCCATGTGTGTGGTTCACACTCATACCTACGTTATTGTTAAGTCACTTGCAAACTGCCTCATAGCTTGACAGATTGAATATCCCTTTGATTTGGACTAATGTTGAGGGAACACGATAAGTCACACTTATCTTTATCATCCTTGAGAGATGGAATATGTTGAAACTACACGCTTTATCCTGATCATGTCACGATTTATCCTTGATTTAAAGGTTTTTGACTTATCTTTCACTAATTAACAGTTTTCTTGCTTATTCAATATTTTTCTTGATACCAGAGTAAAGCATTAATTTTGTTATGTCAATTCTCTCAGATTATATGTGGGTTCCGAATCACTGACTCAAATTTTCTCAAAACTGAGCAAAAACATGCTGAGTAAAAACTGTGTTATCACAGTTTGAAGAGGCAATTTGAGAGCTCTGGCCCACTGCCCACTCTTGCAGCATCAAGGTCAGGGTATGCTGGGGGTAAAATGGGTTCATTTAGGGTAAAGTGGGCAGGCAAAAGAATTTGAATAAATAGTTGCTAAAATCTTTGTTTAAAGCGTCCTGCTAGCTACAACAGCTGAAACTACCTTCCTTGACATAGCGAATGTTGATTTTCAGTCCAGGGTTTACTGTTTCCCTGCAATCAACACTACCCATTTTCCCCAGCCTTTCCATTTTACCCTAGCTGCATACCCAAATATTCATTCACGTTACACCTTTTGACCTGGAAAATCGAGAATATAAAGTAAGTGTATATCTGTTCTTAGGTCTTGCCTACGATCCGATGCCAAACTACCTTTACGTATGAAACCCCTTGCAAGGACAGTTATCTCACGAGCATGAGAAATTGCAATAACATTGTCGTGAATATTTAGCTGCATGTGAGTAGTTTCCTCTCAATTCAAACAACAAAAAACGAGTCATGCAGCAAAAGCGAAGCAAAGCAGGGGTTACATAAACTTATAACTAAAGTCATTGTCTCATTCCCTGAACTGAATTGCAGAGCGGTAGCAATGTCGCTTGCTGGCAAGTGATTAGAGTGGATAATTTTCATCACATCAAAACTGCGCATGCAAGATTTTGCATGGGCAGGAATGCACACGGTTTTCAACCTGAACGACACAGTTGGCAATAAACCTAGGATCTGTTGGATCCATTGTTCTCTACCGCAGTTTTCTCCACGCAGTCTTACCAAGGCCACTTCAACTTGCGCGCGCAAGATACAAGCTTTCCAGTCTGGACAACAGACCCCCAACAGACAAAGGTAAAAATTTGCTTACCTTGCTGGTTGGTTTTGGCTGTTTGGTAGTATTGACCTTCGCACTCCACCTGCACCTCCAGTGCTCTGCCTAGCATTGCTTTCAGGCCTATGGAAAAAAGCAACTAACTGAAAATGAAAGCTTCGCCTTCAGAAGTTCAATTGAATGACTTTGAATAGGACACAGTCAGCAACTCTGAGTTTATTTTCATTTTAACCATCACAATACAGTAACGCATGCTCAAATCACAGGAGAGTGAAAGACATAAAATTTACTGTCGATGTATGTCATTTGGACTGCCTATGTAATCTGAGAGGTTCCTCCACAAGATCAAGAAATCCCCTTGCATGCATACAATTCCCTCCTTAATATGTCTTACTGTCTTCAATTCTATTCAGTTGGTACATTGCAGCTTTAAATGTTCGTTATTTCGTATCAATGTATTAACTCGGTTGTTATTGTATGTGGAGGAATTTTAAAACATGAAACTGAACTGAAACAAGACCTGACCAGGCCGACTTGGGCTTAGGCCCAAACGAATACTGGCAGTTCTTCCCGACAAGAAATTGGCCTTACCTCCTCGCACCTCCAGAAAAATTTGCAGAAACTTTATGCCTGGTGTCTTGAGAATAAAACGACATCGTCAAGGTGCAGCGAATGATAACTTTGAGTTAATAATATGGTCAGAAGTGAAGTCCTAAAATAACTGGCACATCGAACTTTGTGAAGTGTAAATCTGAAAATGCGCGCCACGCTAGAAAGACCGTGGTCTCTTCATTCAGAACTCCTTCCCAGAGTGCCTTGTGCTGACTTTTTGGCGGGAGTTGCCTTGGAAACGTAGACTGATTACTTTCGTTCCACTGCGATAAACCACCACGTCCAAACAAGGCAGAGCCATAGCAGCCATGAAAATTGATAAAAGAACAACGGCAACAGTACCTCAAGCAATCAAGCAATCCAATCGTCCTTACCCTTGCATTCTTGCTTGCAAGCTTGCAGCTTTGTCAAAATGGAACGGCCAAACAGAAGGAACCAGAGATATTGTGATCATTGCAATAGTTTGGTATCACGTGGAACGCATTATAATCACCGCATCCTTTATGGAAAGAAACATGACAGTGCTCAGGTGGAAAGTGAAATGGAAAATGAGGGAGCCACAGCAGAGGAGCCAATGTTGATGGGTGTGATGGAAGAACATGAACCTTGCTACCCTAATCATGGTAGGCAGCTAGAGCTTGAAACATAAGCCTTACCTCGGTTATTATTCTTTCCTAATTATCTATAAAAACTGCTTTGCCAGGGCCCGGGGGGTACTATGTATATTTTGGGTACGGGGATGTGCCATCGAGAATAATTCCAGCCCAGGGGGGTACTTGACCTACAAACGTACGGGGAGGTGCCTCTAGACTGAGAAACTACCCTGTCCCAGAGTCACATTTCTGAAAATGATACCCTGTCCTGGAGTAAATTCTCGTAAACAATACCCTGTCCTTGAGCTTCTTCAGACAATGCCTTGCCACTTGCCAAGGAAATTTGCAAGAAATCTATCGAAAAATGTTGAAAAATTGCCATTTAAGGGATTTAAATAACATTTGTAGAGTGAAAGTGGCTTAGAACAACCTTTTGGAGTAAAAAATGACAGATGTGGACCCAACTTTTACAAAAGTGATACCCTGTCTTGGAGTCGGAATCCTGGAAATGATACCCTGTTCAGCGGCACGTCCCCGTACAGAAAAATATATTGAGTATCCCACGGACTTCCAGTTTCCGGTACTTTCTCATTTGGGAATAACTTCCACATATGATAGGGAGCAACAGCTTGCGCACTGCCCCGCACACAGTGAGTGCAGTCTTGGGTATGCTGGTGCCAATACACAACCACCTAGGGTGCACTTGACCAGATTCTGGTTGTGGATGTGCCATCAAGGCTTCAGAAACATAGCAATTCCGTATGTCATTTTTTTCCAAAGTTTGCCAGACCTCATACCACAATTTTTCAAAGATGTATACCCTACCTTCTCATGCCTACTTTTGAAAAAGTGTACCCAACCTTATCTTTTTATACCTAAATCTTGGAAATCTGCGCAATTTCTTATACCAAAATCTTCCATTTTCTCTCTAAATCTTTAAAAGTAGTATGAAAACCAAAAATTCTGAAACATGGGTATACATAAATGTTCAGTGGCATATTTTCCCTGTCATCCCAAGACTCGAGTTATCACTGTGGGATTTTTATTCAAGAGGTATATATGTGGAGTTTCTAATGAAAACTACTGTCTTTATTTTTTCCTTTTAAATGGATGCATTTTGAATGACTGTCTTTTGTCCGCAGACAGAAACGATTCTTCATTTTCTGATGACAATGAAATGGGTGATGATGAAAATCTAGAAGAACTTGAACCAAGAAATATCAAGGAAACTCCAATTGATGTGTTGGTATGCATATTGATCATTGTTGCTTCATTTTGTATTGACATATTGTAGAACTTCAAAAAAGAGCTAAAGTTGGCCACAGTGCCACAGTGAAGTCAAATACACCAAGGAACACATGACCTGTCATAAGATAGGGGTTTACCACTAAAATTTTGGAAACAGTAGACCCACCCAGGGCATGTTGGTACCAAATTCCTTGCTACCATCTCTAGCATGATCATTTACTGTAGCATGATCACCAACATTTAAATTTTCAAAATCTAATTTGCAGGATGGCCAGAGTGCAAGTGATGAAAGCTTTGAATTTCAAGATGAAGCTTGTTCTGCACGTTTAGACTATGAGGGTCCTATGGACGGGAATAATCAACATTCAGATGAACCAAATTCAGATATTGCAGTAAATGAGGTGATTAAAGCAACAATTGGACTCCTGTTTCTATGGCAAGCTACCTATCATATTTCGGACAATGCACTGGAGAAATTATTGTCATTGATTCATCAGTTTCTTCTCATTTTAAATTCTGTGCTGGGTATTGATGCCTTTGAAGCTATCATTTCAGTTTTCCCTAGCAGCCTGTTTAGAGCAAGGCAGCTGTGCTCCATCAACACTGAAAGCTTTGACAGATGTGTCTCATGTCCCAAATGCCACTCGCTGTATACATATGATGAAGCACAGTCAAGAAGTCCTGATGGAGCTCCTGTTACAAAGACATGCTCATTTGTGAACTTTCCCAATCATCCACAAAGTAAATGGCGAAGCAAATGTGGTGCAGATTTAATGGAAACAGGAAGCAGTATGGATGGTAAACAGAAATTTGTTCACCCATTAAAGGTATACTGTCATCAAAAAATTTGTCAGAGTCTAGAGACTCTATTGAAACGACCAGGATTTAGAGATATGTTGGTAAAAGAGAGACCAACACATGGTGAAGAGGTCTTGGCAGACATTTATGATGGTGAATTGTTGAAGAACTTTGCTGATAAGCATGGTCAACCTTTTTCTGCAGATACAAGGAATCTGGCTTTTATGTTAAACATTGATTGGTTCCAGTCACACAAATACAGAGACCATTCACTTGGAGTAATTTATCTCTCCATACTTAATCTTCCACGTGAAGTGAGATACAAGTTTGAGAATGTGTTAGTTGTTGGAATTTCACCTGGGCCAAATGAGCCAAAGCTAAATGTCAACACATACTTGCAACCTATTGTTGATGAACTGCTTGAGTTTTGGAATGGCAAAATTATCAATGAAGATGGCAATGATGTTTTGTACCATGGAGCTCTTGTATGTTTGTCAAGTGATATTCCAGCAACACGCAAATGTGGTGGATTCACAAGTTTTAATGCTTTAAAAGGTACAGTGTGTACAGTCATGGCCAACAATTTAAGAACCCCCTTTGGCCCATTATTTGATAGTGCAATGCTAACTGTTCTACCAATTTTGTTCTCTTGGAGATGGGTCATCAGGTCAGTTTTCCTTGTGGATCCCTTTATCGTGACATCATAGCAAAATGGTGCTAAATTTCAAACAACATCAAAAATTCGAAATTTACCTGGAAAGTTGACCTGAAGACATCCAAGGCAGTATTGCAGAGGATTAGGACTGGATCTCATTGCTCCAAAAATATTACTAAAATAATGTTGTGTTAAACTTTTTGCCGGAGATTCCAATATCCTTTTTTTGATTGACAGGTGCAAAATTGCCCCTTTCCTTGGTAGATACATTATAATTCAAGGTTTTTGCTAAGGTTGTGTCATGAGTGTTCAAAATCGGCCCAATGTACGATTTACCATGACCTTCCAAAAGTGGATTTAAAGGTTTTTTCTTTTATAAGGAACATGGATCAGGCCATCATTAATTCAACATGAAAGTTTTTGCATTTTAGTACCAAACTTTTCTTGAATTTTTTCTGCTCATGTGAATGCTAAAATTATCTATGTGGTCTCTAAAGGTCCATCTCCATTACAGCGAATCGCACTGATCGTAAGCGATTGCCGCGTTTTGAGCATGCATAGTTCACCATTTGACACTTTCACGCTGGTTGCTGCGTTTCGCCCCCGGGACTTCAAGTTGTTTGAACTTTTCAGCGATCGCCAGCGAATGCTACGAAATTTTTAATTCCCATTTCAGTTTCTATTGCCTCGCCTGCAATCGACCAAACAAATGGAGATCGATTTTCTTGCGGTTCTCCAGCAATCTCACGAACCAGTCGCTACAATTCGCTTTAATGGTGATAGGCCTTAACACTATTGCAGATACGTTCCTTGACATATAAAACATAGACTGTGTGTGTAAGTGCAGGGCCGTCGCTAGAGGTGTCAAGCTAGGGGGGTGCTAGCTCTCAGTTTGCCGACTGGTGGGCATGGCTTTGGAACGTTGCTTTTTTGTCACACACACATACTCCTTGTTGAGGGGCTCAAGTTCCTCTCTATCAGTGGCGTAGCCCGGTTCCTGCCTTTAGAGGGGGTAAATTGCGAATGAAGGGGGTGGAAATGGGGGTCCGGGGCTTGCTCCCGGAAAATTTTCTGGAGTCCACATCCTTTAGAATGCTGTAGACCCTATTTTTTAGCCCAAGCCGCCCAAGAACCATTTCAGAACCTAAGGATAGAAAGGCCAAGTTCAATGAACTCGTCGCTAATATCTAGCGATTTGTACGTGCCCAAACTCTTAGGAACAACAAGAATGTGCCAACAAGAAGACGAACTTGAAATTTGGCTTGTTTTAAAACTCTGATCAAAGTCTAGAAAGAACAACGATGCTCATGCAAGGGGAGAGTGGCTTTTAGCTTCACTCTTCCCTTCCATGAGCATTTTACTGAATACCTGGAATACGAAGAGAATGCGAGCGAAGCAAGCTGAAAACTTTTAGAAGAGCACAAGTACACAAAGAGTTCCCCCGTACTCAATAGTTTCACTACATTGTTGAAATATGACGTTATCGTAAAAAAGGATACAATGTTGATGAAAGTTTAGGAAGGTTTAAGTAAGATGCATAAATTTTTGGAGAAATATTTAAAGAAGACCTGTGGCATCATGTTACCAAGTACACATAGAAATCTTGACAGAAGTGCGAGCGAAGCGAGCAAAAATTTTTTTAAAAAATGATCAATTTGATCTATATAATGTGCTAAATAGAGGAATACACATGAAAAGTTGAAGAGATGCCTAAGTCAGAATCATTGGATCATATGATTCATTGGATTTAATAAAGCTGCGTGCCTGCACATCATAGCAAGATAGGTGGTACTACGATAATACATTGACGCATGTATCGAAATGCGAGCGAAACGAGCGGAAAAATTTTTATACTTTGTTGCCTTAAATTAGGATTTGTAAATTGCAGTTCAAATGACTTGCCGACTAGTTTGTGCTAAATTAACGTGCAGATTTCAGGAATTTTCTCAATTTGCCGACTGAGTGTAACTTCCTCTTGATTTGCCGACTGAGATATGGCCAGGGGGGTGTCGCACCCCCTGCACCCCCAATGTAGCTACGGCCCTGTGTAAGTGTGTTCTTCTATGTTCAACACATAAAATGGGCAGTTGATATTACTCATCAATAAAGGTTCAAGGACATCTTTGTCGTAATACCTTTGCATTTAACTTCAAGTTTCCTAATACAGCAGTGTCATCCAGGAATAATTGTAGCTTTTCTTCGAAGTGAAAATTTATAAATACAAATCAAAAGTGTGTTCATTGCTAGTACATTATTTTTCTAATAAGAAACTTAAGAAACCTTACCCTCATTTGAAATTTATATCTCATGCATCAGATCTGAAATTGAAAACGTTGTTTCTTATATGTGAGACACTACTGAGGCCCCCAAAGGGGGGGGGGGTCGCTGGAGCCCTGGAGCCCATCATTTTGAAAGCTTGGAGCCCTGGAGCCCAGAAAATTCCCATGGCAATTTTCTCGAATTTTAAGAAATAGAGCCCCTGGAGCCCCAAAGAGCATGCAATGGAGCCCTGGAGCACAGCAATTTCGTCTTTGGGAGCCCGGAGCCCATTAAAAACGCCCTGGAGACTCAGAGCCCGAGATCCCTTAGGGGGCTTCACTACTATAGTTACTCCTCAGACAGAGTACCAGAGTTTCTTAAAATTTTGGTGATCTTAGTACCTGCTTTTTATAAAACAGTTTCTTATTTAAAAAACACGTGTACCAAAAAACATGTAAAATAAATGAATAAATGATAAATGAATAAATCTATGCAATTCTCTGTAAGTTTCGTTGGACAATAACTCACGTCAACAAATGAGGGGGAGAAAGAATTTTCCCTTATTTACCCTGTCAAAATGGCACATTCCAAAACTCAAAATTTTGCCAAAAAATCCAAATTGCCGTGCGCTGCTAATTTTTGAGAAGAATGTTCTTTTATGGTGGCTTTTTATAATTACCATGTTTGGATGGAAATTGTAATCAAAGGTGACTTTATTGCACATTCCCACAAGTGGCTTACTTTGGCGGATTTTGGCCCGTTTCTTTAACAAACAGACAAGAGATATTATTATCTTAAGATTTGCTACCTTGATGTCTGCTTATATTTGAAGTTTGAACGTAAATGCTTTGGGCATAAAATCCCTTATCTGGGTGTCCTATCATCATTCACAGTCCGCCTTTTAAGCTGCGTCAGTTGATTTCAATACCAATTCAACTGACATTGTCGAACAATGGTCTAGCGCTTTGACAAACAATCAAACTGGAATGTTGTTTTGCAGCAGTTCTGCTTTGACTCGCGTAGTTGGAGTGCAGAGCCTAACAGAACGATTTTCTTCGATTTTCTGGAGAAGAGCGACCCGGCCATGATCTTGCATTTCCTTGCGGTAGGAGCGTACGAAGGTGAGTGTACTTGTAGGCCAAAATAAAATTTCAACTTTTGCAGGGTTAGAAATCAACATTTTTCTTCACCAGTTCTTTGAACGGACACAGCAACTTTGTTGAGATGCTGCCGTCCTTCCAAAACGTATCAAACTTAACAGTTGAAATTTCAGCATTAACTGTCACTCAAATTCGTTCGCTTCTTCTTCGCTTGGCTTTCTGCCCTTGGGTGCTTCCACAACGATAGTAAGTCCTTTCGAGTTCGATGATCCTGGAAAGCATGAAGTTTGCTTCATCAACCGAACTGCAAGCAAACTTGTTACAAAACAAAGGAAATGTTTGTTCTGAACGTTGGAGATGTGCGTACGCAAATGAGCCCATGCCTTTTGCGTCGGCTGTGTCTGTTTTGCGTCCTTTGAACGTAAGCCAGCACTTTGCAGTTTACCCATTGTTTATCTATTGTTAAGCATTACCAATGTTCAGCCATCCGCGCTATAGGCCGAGTTTGCTTTCAGGGCATTTTAAAGATTTGCATGCTGCTCCGACTATAGCGATATGGCTAAACTATGCATCACGTATCATTTCAATGTGAGTATTTCCTTGTCATGAATTAAAAATGGTCCCTCACCCTTATTTGAATGTATTCAAATTTATGTCGGACATTGTTTCATGATTTTGTTTTGCAGGATGTGGTAAATGTCTGAAAACATTTCCAAGATCCAACTTCGGAGATAAACCAGATTATACTGGTTATGATAAGGCAAACTGGGAGCGAAGATTTGGACCTGAGCACAAGAGGTTAGCAAAACAGGCAAATGATGCAAACACTGAAATGGCAAGAAAAGAGATCGAGAAAACATGGGGTGTGAGGTACAGTGAATTGCACAGACTACCATATTATGATCCTATCAGGATGCATGTGATCGACCCAATGCACAACCTTTTCCTTGGTACTGCGAAACATATGGTTAAGGTTTGGAGAGAAACAGGAATCCTGGATGAAGTAAAGTTAACAGCGATTGAAGAAAAAATGAAAAGTGTTAAACTACCAACAGACCTTGGCAGAATACCTAGCTCAATTTCTACCTCTTTTTCACGGATGACTGCAGATGAGTGGAAGAAATGGACTTTGATATACTCCTTGTATTGTTTGAATGGAGTCATTCCTGTCGCACACTACAACATGTGGCGATGCTTTGTATCTGCATGCAAACTCTTATGCTCTCCAGTTGTTTCAAAACCTCAAATTGCCGATGCACACAATTGCCTAGTGCTATTTTGCAAACAATTTGAGAGGATTTGCGGAAAGGAATATGCGACTCCAAATATGCACCTCCATCTCCACATTGCTGACTGCTTGGAAGATTATGGGCCGGTGCATGCAATTTGGTGTTTTGCATTTGAGAGGATGAACGGCATAATTGGCAGCATTCCAACCAACAATAAGGATATGGGAATCCAAGTAATGAGAAAGTTTACCAGTGTTAATGGTCTGTACGAGATGGACTTTGGGCTCTTCAAGAATGCACGAAACATTCTTGGTCTAGACTTACCAACCGAATTTGCTCACAGTACCTTTAACCTTACTGCCATTCTGAAACTTGAAAAGATACACAAGAAATTAGGCATTACCCTTGAAGATCTGGATGCCGATTCTGTAACATTTGTGAGCACTCCTGCCCAGACAGGTTTGCTTGATGAAGATTATGAGCATATTGCAACTTTAGCTCAGGCACTCAATCCAGCAGAATCTTTGATACGCGTCTCAGGGTATGTTTTAAAGGCAGACCGTTTGAAAGTTGGAAATACCACTGTTGCAGTTGACTCGTACAGAAATGGAGAATCGCGTTCAATGTACGTTGTTGCACGTTACCTTGGTCCACGTGTAGACACACACACCTCCATAGTCAGGCCTGCTGTTGTGCGTGGTCTGTACTCGTTAATGATAACATTTGACTTAGGACAAGAGACAAGAGATATTTCATTCTTGGTTGCAGAACTCAGCTGGCTGAGACCACATCCATACAAAGACTTTTTTGGACATGGTTCACCGTTAAAAATCTGGGACACAGAATTAGAGCCATATTCTGCAGCCTCATTTGTTCCAGTGCAGTTTCTGAAAAATCGTTACTGTTGCGTACAAAAGGATCTTAAATTTAACGAACAAGAATCAGACCTTGTTAATATTGTTTTTGAACTGCCTGTGTCTTCAACTGTGTAGATCTTAAATGTAAAATTTTGTTTCGTTTAATCGTTGCTGATGTCTAATTGGAGTTGGAGTGCGGTCAATTATCGAACATTAATACAGTGGAACCTCCATCTCGAAATTATCTCGAACTTCTCCTAACACCCTGAATTGATCAATGTTTTTTCGATCGTTTTTAGTGTTTTTAAGGGCGAAATTTCAAGAAACTAGCGTACAGCTCAAGAAGCAGATGAGAAAACGTGTCTGACGGCGGTTTCTACAGATTTATGTAATGAATTTTTAAAATCGGTCCTGAGTCCCCGTGGCCTGTCACCTGTCAAAAGCGGATAGTTTTTTCTGGCTCACCCGCTGGTAGCACAGACTGGATTGACCGATACCGTCACGATTTACCTTTACATGTAAGTTCACCCGTAATAAAACATTAGTTTTCATGATCTACAAGTCAAATAATGTGTCCCATATGTTTTGGGTCATCTCGTAATTTCATCTATTAAAGTTTATTAGATATCCTAGAGGAAGAGAAGCTGCAGCAGAAAAAATGTTTTCTTTGCACAAAGAAATTGTCACGTATCACAAAGAAAATATAGAGCATGTTGTTTATTTTTGTGAGTCCTGAAATCCTCTGCGGAGCAGGCTGGCTGTATTGCTGCAGGTTTGCATATCTGTGAAAAACCTCGGAATCCAAAGGTATCCGATTTAAGGAAAGCATGGGAATCTTGGTTAAGAAGAATTATCGGATAACAAGGGATAACCTCAGATTCTACTGGAACCCTAAGCAGTAAACGGCTGAGAAACCCAGCCACTGAATAACATCGGATAACCCATTGTTTATCGAGGTATCCAACATATAAATTCCATGTGAAAACAACAGGTTTTTTCCTGTGTATGATGACAGATATTCTCAAATATTCCAGCAAATATGCGTTTATAGCCGTCGCCTAGATCGACTAAATCCGTAATTTAATTGGCATTTGTAACACCAAGAAATTGAAAGTACAGTCTTGGCTTAGCTAAGTTGGCTGATATACTTTTAACATTAGTACCTCTTTTGCAATACGAGGGAGCAAGTCATCTGTTTTCGAATGAGTCCGCAGGTAACAATCAATTCATTCGCGGAATTTAGATCTGCTCCAAGTCTATTCCATAATCTTTCAACGTCCAAAAACAAAACAACCTCTGTTGGGTGTAAGATGCCAAAAAAAACACTGCTATGGCAATACATTCCTCTTATTTCCTCGTGTTTCTCCCTCACAGTAGCAGACTTGCCCCAAGTCTATTTTGTCATCTACAAGAAGTCTATCTGATAGCCATAAACGAAACATTTCACTTTTCCCTCTCCTATTTTTTTTTTTTTGCTTGACGAAGTAGACATTGGGCAAGTCTATGGCAGTAGCCTCTCCACTTCTTACAACAGGCCCTGTCAATTCGTTCTTTGAGCGCTGAAAGAGCTCAGGCTGGACTTGGATTAAGTTTAGTAGAATTCATGGAAACATTTATGGACTTATCTTGAAACAAACTTCCTTCATTTAGTTAGATTACAAGTTCTTTAACCGCCATTAAATTTTGCAAGAATTTTCCCGCCAAATTTCGCTTTGGCAAATGTGCTGAAATTGTTGGGTAATGATGGGGGGGGGGGCACTTCATCATTTCTCTGTAGCAGTTTTTGTTAATTTTCTTCACGCAGCCATCAAGGAGGCTCAGAAAACATAGTTAAACTATTCTTAGATCACTTACCTCTGAACTGACCACGCCATGGCGAACCTCTGTCGGACATTGTTTGTCTGATGCAACCCTCCTAAGCTCAGAACTGTGATCGGCTTCCCTGCTTTCCAAGATTGTAAATGAAGACTTCATCCCGCACTGTCCCAATCAACGTTTAGCGAGGCAATACAGCAATAAACAAGCCACAAAAGAAGCCAAATCGCATCACATCCACGTAGCAACAAAACTGAGAGAAGAAGTTTCCCGCGCAATTTCGTTCACAAAAATCCCCCTTTGTTTGCACCATTCACAATGGGTGATTATTGTCTTTATATACCGTGCTGAGAAAATATGGAAATCGTCCACTCACATCAGTATATGGTGTCATTGACCAAACATGTGTTTAGTGACCTCATATGTCTCAAGGCATGGACTCAATGTCACACGATTATAATTTGCCGTGTAGAAAATCTGCCGCAATGTTGCCAAAGGAGTGTGATTAGGAGGAGCATGACGACATGCGAACAAAACCTGCCTCCCAAACGAAATTGTAAAGAAACTTGCAGGAAACTTTTAGCATCATAAATAGGATGAAATCCACCAGGTGTTCCAAAAATGTATAAGCAGTTGAACAGCTCCTGCGAAGGAGCCTTGGATCTAAAAATTTCCATTTTCAGTTTATGGTTTTGATAATATCGCTACTTAGATTTTGCGACCTTGTATGTCCAGAATGGGTTTGTATTCGCAGAGTAATTCACGAAAACAGGAAAAATTTCTGAAGCATAGCCTAAGACAGTTGGTCATTAAATCATGCAATAACTATGTGTGTGTAACTGAAAATAGCTTTTGGGGCACCTCAACAATACTTTTTTTAGAAGTTTGTCCGGCTATCAAAGTGAAATTCACTCTCCACTAATTGAAAAGCCAATATGACTGAACAATCACAAAAGAAATGAAAGTTGGGCAAGAAGTTTGAAAGAAGTTTGAAAGTTTGTTTTTGTAGTATTTTAGATGCATGGCCCCTTGTAAACCAGCTTTGTTGAATGGGCTACCATGCTTAAATAACTGATGATGTAAGAAATATCCGCAACTATTAGAAGCATGTATTTGACACCTTTCCCGTTCTTTCGGTCCAAGAGAGTTGCACTGTGAACTGTTAAAGTGTAAATGCATCTGTTATTAACATTTTCTCTAATGAACGTAATTTACCAGAAAAGTTTTTAGAACAGAAATCTCAATGGCAAAGCTGATTCAAAATTTTCTTCAAATTTTGCATAGATAGCATAGTAGCATAATTTAATAACCATCTGTTTTTGGCTGCCTCAGAAATTTTGCCTGTTTGGGTGAATTACTCTACAACTCCGCAAATTCTAGGTTATGATCTCTTTTGTACTATAAACTGAAGACAAAAATTTTTTAAGCCAAGGCTCCTTCGCAGGGATTGCTCAAAAGCTTATACTTTTTTGGGACACCCGGTAAGAAACTGACCACCAACACTGGGCCCTGTGAACAATAACTTTTTCTGACATTTTGTACGTAAGCCTGATTGCCAATATGCCTACATTACTTTTGAAATTTTTGTCATACAACGGTGATTATATCACATGTTGGTACCTGCAAATCTAAATTGCTTTGCAACTCACAGGATACACATATTCTATTTGTAAGAAACTAAGATCGGTCTGGTAGGCAGTTTCTGAAGTTTTTGAGCCATTGTGCTACCAAAAGTTTCTTAAATATTTCTTACTCTCGAGTACCGAATAATCGTCCCTGCGCTTATTAATTTTTGAAAAATTTACCAACCCCCTGCTTTTATTCCAACCCCCCTTTTATAAATCTTTGGAAAAATGAAATGATTAGTAAACATAATTTCTGAATAAACGCAAGAAAAAGTCTCAAGAATTGCATTCAACAGAACCGGAGTTTATCAGTGCATGTATTAACATCACTGTTCACATAAATTGATAAAAGATACGTGTTTACACTGCATAGAATTAGGCATTTACAACAAATTTTGTATCCTCGGAAATATCATTGAAATAGGGTCTTTGATTTCTACAAGCCTTTACAACTTGTAAAGGTCTTTACAAACTTTACAATGATGTAAATATCCGGAAATGTACTGCTAAATGTCACATTGGCTTTTACATAACTTGTAAAATCCTCGAAATAACTCGAAAGTTTCAAAATAAAAGACTTGGAAGTTGTTGCTTCTTCAGAAGAAAAGTCTGCACCCAGGATGAAGATGAGATGACCAAATTTCCCCTCAGATCCCTGCTGCCGCTGCATTTTTGGTCTTCGGCTCAGCAGCCATAGACGACGAAGGCATCAGTTCTCGGTATGTATGTAAAATTTCTAATCTTAACAAAGAAAAATAAGACTTGAGATGGAAAGAGTTGCTTTTGAGTGCAGAAGTATCCAAAAAATATCAAATCAGATATTGCTGGCTATGATTTTGGCAGGGTATTGGGCTAGGCAAACTAGGAAAGCAGGGCAAAGCTAGGCCTATTATGCTATTGGGCCTCCTAATCATGGGCTAGACAAGATCATTATGCCCTCTTCGGGAAACCATATCATTGGTGATGGTGTCAGTTCCATGACTTTATGAGGAACGTGTAATCTCAGTTAAATAATGTCCAAGTATCTATTGTGCGCAACACTTATACTTAAGGAGCTTTTTCCTGGCAATTGAATTAATTGGACGTAGACAGCTAGAGAAACGAGAAGTCCAAAAACATATTTCTGGCATGAAAATTCACTGAAAAATAGAAGGAAGTGCTCTCTGCCCGGGGGGGGGGGGGGTTAGGGGTGCTTGATTACCATGACTCAATGTGAATCTGGACTTTGGCAAAAGGACCCATTTGTATGGCAGAACATTACAATAATTAAGAATACTGTATACTGTTGTTGTTGCAATATTGTTGCGTGTCTTTATGTTTCAGGCTCTGGGGTAGTCGTTGTCCTTCGCTCCCCTTTGCATCGTCCCTGTAGTATTTATTGCATAGTAGCTGATAGGTATAGTAGAATGTAAAATTTGTAGTAAATTTTTTATATGAATAGAAAAAAAAATAAATAACTAAGAACCCTTTTTGCAGGGAATTTCATAACCATGTCTATCAATTTTTTCGATTTGAGGATGCAAGGTCTATTCAAATCTCTTCTCAGTTGTGATAAATATTCTGGAAAAACTACCCATCTGCCCGAATTAAGGTTGCAAACAGACCCGCATGTAGAGAATTTCAGGTGAGAAAACCCAAGAGCAGCACCCCCAGTAACTCCCCCCTCCAGTACTTGTTTGGCGCAGAGGCTTTCTTTCCATAAGGCTAACTCATGAAGCATAAGTTAGCAGTCAACTTTTTATGAAATTTATGTCATGAAGGAAAGGGGTTTTCTCTGAATTTTTTTTCCAAACTGAAATCTTAGTCAGCAGAATGCCACTCAATGATATGATATGACAGATTTATTTGTTATTTGCTTGTATTGTTTCTAGTCCCACTGGTTTCAAAACTGATCAGTTTTCATGTCTATGCTATAGCTGTATGAATCTATCTTCTGGAACAACTTTTCTTTTTCATGCTGTTTGAACTTTGTTAAATGTTGACTGCTCTGTCTCATGTCTATGCTATAGCTGTATGAATCTATCTTCTGGAACAACTTTTCTTTTTCATGCTGTTTGAACTTTGTTAAATGTTGACTGCTCTGTCCCGTGGACAAGTTACCAGAATGTCTTTGTTGAACATCACACGCTCTATTTTCACAAACTTGCACTTGATTCTTTGCACAGGAAGAAATGATGCAGGCCCTTCCATGTCAAACAGCTTTGAGTACCAGATCTCATGTGGATTGCCAAAATAATCCTTGTGATTTGGTATTGCGGTGTACCAAGAAACTCTAGCGAGTAGATGCTGCAAAGGTACTCCATTCACTTTAACAATATGCAACATGAACTTACTGATCAAACCTGGTCTTGGCTGGGATGGTATAGTTTAAGATCCAAGATCCAAGATCCAAGATCCAAGATCCAAGATCCGAGAAATTAAGATCCGAGAAATTAAGATCCGAGATATTAAGATCCGAGAAATTAAGATCCGAGATATTAAGATCCGAGAAATTAAGATCCGAGATATTAAGATCCGAGATATTAAGATCCGAGAAATTAAGATCCGAGATATTAAGATCCGAGAAATTAAGATCCGAGATATTAAGATCCGAGAAATTAAGATCCGAGATATTAAGATCCGAGAAATTAAGATCCGAGATATTAAGATCCGAGAAATTAAGACCCGAGATATTAAGATCCGAGATATTAAGAACTTTTCACCAAGATGCAACGCATTCTTTGATTGAATTCTTTAACTGAATTATTTTCTTTAATTGAATTCCTATACAGTTGTTAAGGACATTTCGTATTTCAAGTGCAATGTATCTTGGTGAGACGTTCCTCGCCACCATCTTCAGCGTCAGCGGTGCGCAATCGATCTGAGAACCAAAAAGAGGCTTTAGTTTCCCGCATTTTTTGCCTCGTGAGCCTCGTGGTCTGGTTCCATGGTGATGAGAGAGGCGGAGGAAGAGAACAGGTAAGTAGGCCTTGCTTTCTTATCAAATTACTCGTGCCATTGCTTTGCTTTCCTATCTAATTATTTATTCCATTGCTTTACAATGAAGGCCCTGTTTACTTATCAAATTACTCGTACCATTGCTCTATGATAAAGGCCCTAAGACCCTATTTGCTTATTAAATTCCCATTAAATTATCCGCCCCATTTCTTTGCAATAAAAGCAACTGGATGGCTTGGCCCGCAAGATGCCAGAAGAGACTGGACTCAACCAATGACATGGGCTTTTCAAGCATGGGGGGCTTACCAATTATTCATATCGGTAGCATTTGTCGGACGGTCTAGGTTTTCACATTCACACCCTAACAAAGGATGTAAATTAAAACTGAAATGAACTGGGTCTAATGCAGTAATTTGTTTTCCTCACCTCTTGGCTGTTGGTGGTTGGTTATACCCCAGACCAGATGCACAAGATTTCTCACCACATGTTGATGTGCACACCAATCTTGTAAATTAAACGAATTGCAGAGCCCTAACACGCACACACCATGACCTTGCCAGCATAGGTTTCAAATCTTCAAATCGGTGTAAAAAGGCCGGTGTAAAATTCAACTTTAGCCACTTTTCAATAATTCTACCGTTGGACTTTTCAGAAATCCTAAATATTTATCAAAATTACGGCTTATTTTATATTTCAGCTCATTTTATGATGGGACGTCATCAAATTTATGGGTCATGAGCCAGAAGAGTGAAAGAGTTTTTTTGCTTGATACCATATTGTAGGCATCCATAAACTATGGTTTTGTTGAAAATCATTTGATCTTTTGTCAGCAGGTTTAAAAGCTGCGATAGTTTTTAAGTTTTTCTGAAAAATTCTCTTGACTTCTTACAAAACAAGGAAAACACTGTAATTCTGAAAATATTTGAAGATTTTAGAAATTCCAACTGCAGATTTATTGAGACCGAGTTCAGTGTTTGGAAGGTCATCATTTAAACACAGATCAGCAATCGGATGGAACAGTTTACTGGAAACATTAAAGAATTTTGAGAATTATAAAAAATTTAAAGAACAGCTAGGTTTCTTATCTGCGGCAATTGATCAAATTTCCTTTAACAAAACTACATTCATTCTTAATGAGGATCTTGATAACTTTAAGTACTTTTAACCAACATTTCAGTTTAAGAAAAAACAAAAACTAGTGTAATTGTAGGCTACAGTATAATTGTAGGCTACAGTATAAGTGAGCGCGTGGCCAAGTGGTTAAGGCGTCTGACTCGTAAGCCAAAGGTCAGAACGGCCGTAGGTTCAAATCCCGCGCTGGACAGTTTGGTCGCTGTCCGTAACTCTAGCCCGGGTCGACCAGTGCCATGTGAGGGAAATCTGGTAGCTGTGGCGGGTAGCTGCGGCGAACTGATGGTAAAACATCCGTGGCCCCTGCTGGAAATAAGTCTTTCAGACTTTCGCAGGCTAGCCACGTTAAATATAATACCTACCTACCTACCTTTCGATATAATGAATCGGATATGGCATAATTGATCATAATGCACAATATTCTCATATGTCACAACGGTCCATAGATGGTGCATGAATTTGACCATTTGCTCTGGAGCTCATTATACCGAGATTATGTTGTGAGCAAATTTCTCTTAGCATTTTAATTTAGTGTAGTACAGCAGGTCCACATCAGCTTCATGCTGCCACTCACTGACCTGCTCTAACAAATAAAATATGTATGTATGTATGTATGTATGTATGTATGTATATATGTATGTATGTATGTATGTATGTATGTATGTATGTATGTATGTATGTATGTATGTAAAATAGTTATAGTCTCTTTGAAGCCGTTCAGTTGAAAGAAATAGGTCATTGAATTTTACTTCCACCTTTTTAAAAATTTGGAACCTTTGCTGACCTTGCTGGTCTGCACACACAAAATCCTGTTACACATATTTTTAAGAAACTGGGATCAGGCCACAGCACTTAAAGTTTCTTAATTTAAATTAAATTTTGTCCATTTTAGTAATTTAAGTTTCTTCATTTATTTTTATTTTTTTGAATGCACGAATTATCAATGTGGTTGCTAACACAGCTGCAGATAGGTTTCTTGACATTTAAAACATCATAAAAAGTGTTTGTTATGTTAAACACACAAATGGTCAGTTAACGTTGCTAAAGAATAAAGGCTCAATTATATATTTGCAGCTATAATATCCATGCTTTTTACTTTTAAAAGTTTCTTAATACTCCTCAGACATGGTACTACTACTAGGCCTAGAGTGTCTTAAAATTTTGGTCATCTTAGTAATAGTTTCTTATCAACCAGTTTCTTATAAAAAAAATGTGTAGGCCTGACCTAATTGGAGCACCTGGCATTTTAGCCAAACTTTACTATTTAGGCTGGAGACCTTAAGATTAATGAAATACCAAGCAAGATCAGATATATGTGGAGTTATAACAGTTCAAAATATGAAGAAAATCACATTTTGGAAAATAACCTTGAGATTCTAAATTGTATGCATATAAGAGTGGCTGGAAACTTCTAGGAGGGAGGGCTCTCTAGGCTAGCTGAGGAGAGAGCACACCCTGTTTCAAAGAATATGACTGATAATTGGTAACTTTTGAAGTTTACATGAATTTGTACAAGAATTTTGACATTTCTATGGTTGGCAATTACCTAAAATGCAGTTTGTGTTTTTGACAAAAACTGTGAGCAGCTGGTATATATACTTTATATCTCTACAGAAATGTTGTTTCAGAACATTATTGCTGCTTGGGCTGTAGGAAATGCTGAATTTGAAAGAGAGATCCTTGAATTATACATCGAGTTATTAATTTCATAATTAATTACTTATGACAGTAACTAGTTTTCAATCTGTTTTAACTTCTCTTGTGAAGTTGCCACTTTTCCTGCTTGAGTCATTAGACTGACTTGACTTTCACAGCCATATAGAAATTCTGCCTCTGTTAAACTTGAGTGATACAATTTCTCCAGAGAAATAGGGAGCTAAAAATCACTAATTCATCAATGCAGGCTAAAAATCCGTTGGATTTGTCATTTAATGTCTTAAGGTGGGGGTCATCAAGGGGGTTAGAAATCCGCCATTCCGCGCGATTTTCAGTTAAAATCCGCCGTTCCGGTCATTTTCAGCCAAAGTTCCGCGTCCCGCCACTTTGTTATCAAAATAATGGCACAAATTAGTGTTGTTAGACACTTTCACCCACCCAGGTGGAAAGAGGAGGATAATGACACTTAAAGTTTTTGTGCAAGCTTGGAAAATATTCTCATAATGCTGACCAGAAAAACAGAGATGTGACCACGACCTCTTTTTACAGACAACAGATGAAGCGACCGCAAACCCATAAAATTTCATGAAAATTCCGCATTCCGCTTATCATTTTCGAGAAAATCCGCGTCCGATAGGAGTGGAGAATTCCGTCGTTCCGCCGAGAAATTCCTAGAATTCCGTATTCCGCGACAAATATTCTTCAAATTCTGCTGTTCCGCAAATCCTGATGACCCCCACCTTAAGCACTGTCATTCAAGTAATCAAGGTCACAATGTTCAAACTTTTGTAAGAGATTTTCTTAATGAAGTATAGGAAAAATCATGTTGGGAATATGATGCATTTCATGTGATACTTGCATGCTTTGCAATTAAAAACAGAGAAATGATTTGTTTCATGAGTACCACTTGTGACATGTTGTTAGTACATCTGGATTTGTATGGATAGTAATTATAACCAGAGTCTCCAAACTCATTTTCAAAAGGGTATGAAAGGATCATAAAAATGGCCTAAATTTTGTCATTTTATGTCAATATCATGTGACATAAAGGCTGAAAAGCAATGTCATTTCTTCATGCATTGCCTATAAGGCCTCCCCTTACCAGGATGGGTGAAACCAAACTGCCATGAAATCATGCAAAATTGTAATTGTAATGATCCTTTAAGTGAAATCTCTTAATATTAAATCCCTTTTGAATTTGTATCATTTGTGGGCTGCATACATCTTGTAGGTATGCAGATTAATATGATACTCCAACAAATGATACAGGTGCTCACTTTCAAAAACACTGTTTCTGGTATTTCCTAAGGCTTCTATGCCCAATTCTCCTTAATTTCTATGTAATTGACCTTCTTCTATTTGTTAAGCAAGTAGAAGTCTGCAACTATGCAGATAAAAGTTTTAATATATCATTGTAATAGACAAAATGGGTGGTTTTCTGCCAAATTCATCATAAAAGTGGGTATAGAAGAGGGTACCTTTCTGAAAACCAGGTGGCAAACCCCCATCCATCCGCAAGTCACGACCAAATGACCCCCCCCCCATGACCAAAGACTGGTTTGGAGGTAGACACTTGCAATAAAAGTTGGGCCAGGTCCATAACGCGGAACCCGCGGAACTCGCGGAATTTTTTTTCCGCGAAATCAAGTTCCGCGTTTTGTCCCTGCGGTATAGGGCCAAAAACCAAAACGCGGAACTCGCGGAACTTTTCTGTCAACATAAGAAACTCTTTTTACGTTGAGTTTGATCGATAAACTGAAGTTTATTTCTTTGCGTACAACTGGCAGCGTAATTTCGCAATTCAGCTGAGCAAAACAACTTTCATAGGCCTTGGTTCTGTCGTTGTCTGGCTTGATCATGATTTAGGCCCATTGATGAATGTCTTAGATGCAAAATCGATTTGAGAGAGGCTTCTAAAACACTGATGAACCGCTTCATAGGCGAAGGAATGAAGAACAGACTTTATTTCATAAAGTTCAAATCAAGTTCCGCGAGTTTCGCGGGTTCCGCGTTATGGACCTGGCCATAAAAGTTGTTGCTGAATCTCAGCCCTTCATGAGTCCAAGTTTCTATCAAACATCCATTTCTCATGCTATTTTGTTCCACCTTTGTCTCCAATTTTTGCATTTGTTCATCTATAATGTTTCCACCTTTGTCTCTTGTCATACATCCAATCCACTCAACATTTGCATTCCTTTCATCACTTTGATGCCACCTTTGCCTCTCAAAACACCTTTAAGCTAGCCAGTCCTGGGAAACTATTTCTACTTGTGCTCAACCCGTTCCGAAATAAACCAGCTTAGTTGTCATACTTGCAAAATAAGCTGTTATTTGAAGGAAAAAATATAATTTTTCTGGATGCAAGCTTTGTCCATCAAGTTCAAGAAAAAAGTCAGGATTTTGCAGTCAATTCCGATGACAGCATTGTCCAAGGCTTAGGCACTGGAATAAACCCATTTCTGGGGACAGAGATCGCAAACAATAGTAGCAAAATAAACTGATTTCTAGGACATGCATAGGACCACTGTCGCCATACCTACATGAAAGATCGATCCAACACATATCGATCAACTTGAAGGAACATGACTTCAAGTAAAAAACTAATATCAAACAACGGGGTTCTAACTTGACAACAGATTGGATTTGATCGGTACACTTCTGAGTTGTCTAAAGGAGCAATAGAATGTTTTAATTTTTGTCGGCTTAGAAGAAATAAAACACCTGTTGCCTTTTATACCGGGTGCTCCAAAATGAGCTTCGGTTTGGCATTTTTCGGCAGCTAAATCTGCAAAGAACGTACAAAATCAGCGATCAGATTTTCAAAAGGCTGAGCTTAACGGAAGGAGGGAGAGCTCCTTGAGATGACTAAGGAATTTGGAAGTGGATCTGTGTAGCACGAGCGGTCGTTTGATGATTGCACAACTGCAGAATCACTTTTACTGATACAAAGGCTTTCAGTTTTTAGAAATGGTACTTGCTACCTACTGTGGTTGGTTTTGAACCGAATTGTTCTGTCAGTTTATTTTGTATCGAATTTATGTAAGATTAGATGCAAGGTAAGAAGGGCAACAAAGAATAGTGATGTGTTGGTGCACGAGTAACAAGCACTTAGGTAGCCAGGTCTTGCCTTATATTTCCTTATTGTATCTATGAACAGTATGGTCACCTGAATACGGAGAAATAGACTGCTTTTAGGGTACTACAGCAATTCATAGAATATTGTCCCTTGCAAACAGGGCAGCCGAAAGTTTTTCGAGGCCCAGGACAAAACTGCGAAATGAGACCCCCTGCGAGCGAAGCCAGAAGAAAAATTCTTTGATCACATCCTTTAGATTGGCTCAAAACGAATTTCAGAGCATTTCCTACAGTCAAAATTAAAAAAATCTTTAGTTATGAGGCCCCTCAGCCCTTATGGCCCTGGGGCAAATTGCCCCTCCCGTCCCACCTCTCGGCAACCCTGCTTGCAAATATACCGGCAGAGCCAGAAAAAAGTTCCCAACTTTAGAAATTCGTGGCTCCAAGAGTACAAACAGATTTGAATGGTTCAAATTCTATTTAAAAGCCGAAAGATTGAAGCATTTTCGTGATTTTTGTCGCTGTCATGCCAGCACTACGTGTATCGCTAAATTCAACAACTTTATAAAAATTTCATGATGGCAATGTGGCAGAAAAGGGCCTAAAGCATTGATCAAATTGTAACGACTCTCCGTAAACAGAATTATTAATAATTTCTTCATAGTAGTAGAACAATTTCCTTCTACTTCAGCTAATTGATGCCTACTAAAGCATAAAACAAAAATTAAGATGAAATAATTACAAAATGCAAGTAAAATGTAAGAAAAATACGCAATCGGCGTTTCACCTCTCAATAGTTATACAACACCATTTTTCAAACAAACACTAAAGATTTTTGGTCCTATGCGACTAAATGTGCAGTGATATGGTAATGTGCGAGTTGCGAGTTGCAAATGCGAGTTGCTTATATTTTGCGAGTTACGAGTTGCACTTATTGTGCGAGGTACGAGTTGCGAGTTAAACTTATTATGCGAGTTGCGAGTTGCGAGTTGAACGAAAGGTAACTTATCTGTGCGACGAGTCCTTTATTCGATCAGTGTTTTAGGCCATTTTTCAGTCACGTTGCAGCCATGAACTTTTGTAATGTTGAATTTTCCGTTGTTTCTAGTGCTTTTCAGACAACAAGAAAATTGCAAAGACGCTTTGATCTTTCGGCTTTTAATTAAAATTCGAATTATTCAAATCTGTGAAATTCTCTTTGTGCTATGCATTTTCAAAGTGGGAACTTTTTCTGGCTCATCCGGTATTATTCATAATTCGATCACTTTTCACTCACAGAAATGAAAACAAAAAATGGCCTTTAAAGTTCCAACGTTGTTACCTGCAAAGGCAAATACCCATGTTGATACTCGAGGCCTACCAACTTTCAATTGGAAGGATCTCAAGAACAAAGATATCATTGGACAAGGTAGCTTTGGAGTAGTATTCACAGCAGAGTATAACAGCGAAACAATCGTTGTCAAGAAACTCCTCGGCGAAAATGATCATGAAAGAAAGCGCTTCATTAAAGAAGCAAGATTCCTGCATAATCTACAAAGTGACTTCACTGTAAAATTTCTTGCGTTGTCCGTGAATCCGATGAGCATGATGCTCGAGTACGAGTTCTTCGATTTTGCAGTATTTGGAAATGACAAACAAGTTACTTCGCTGAAGGGTCTCATGACAACTCTACATGAAGACTTTCGTTTTGAAGGGTTCGATGCGGTGCCCCTAACAGTAGGTTGTCAAATTGCCACAGCATTAGAACACCTACATGGATTGCGCATTGCGCATAGAGACCTAAAAACTCTTAATGTCACTGTCTCCAACCAGCATTACCGCTCATTAAAGGATGGAAAGCAAATCGAATTTGAATGGGGGAAATGTCCCGTAATTTGCAAACTGATTGATTTTGGTGAAAGTCGGTCTGAGATCTTACAGACGAACACAATTTTGAATTCACACACTCAAAACGTAGATAGAGGGACTATGGTGTATATGGCGCCAGAACTACTAGAGCAAGGTACCATGCAAAAGTGTTGCCAAGAAGACTTGCTTCGAGCTGATATTTGGAGCTTAGGTCTAATATTTTTCATTTTGGTTTCACCCGACTTGTCGTTTCCGTACGAAAATGATCTTGGTGGTGCTGCTCCTGAACTTTGGCAAAACATTGTGAAAGACAAGATAAAAGGTAGATTGCGACCAACAGCCAGCCCAACTTACACAAATCTACGAGATTCTATCTGGAGACCTATAAAGGAAGCACAGAACATGTGTCTTTGCTTCCAACCAGAAGACAGAGCTGACATCAGAGCTATTCGACGATATTTGACGCGTTGTAGTGGGGAAGAAGAAGAGTCTGATCATGGATTGGCCCAAGGGAACCACCTTACAGATATTACGGAGTGTGCAGGCCAAGAAATTGAAGCAGATCAACTCAGAGATGCACTGAAAACTTCGCATAATCAGTTAGAATCCGTGGTTAAGGTGTCTTCAAGCAATGTTTCACAGGAGGAAGAGGCTAATTCAGTTGCCAGCCAAATCAAAGCTGCAAACTCATTAGAAGTTTTAGCAGTTTTAGACAATGTGCCACATCAAGAAACGTCATCAGTTGTTGAAAGTGATTTTGCTCCTGAAGAAGTGGAATTTCTAATTGACAAAAGTAAGTGTGGCTATGATCAGGAAGAAAAGGTTTCATCTAAAGAAAGCAAAGATGATACGGAGATAGACAGCAGCCAAAGATGCAGGAATGAAAGCTCGTTTATTAGGATGTCAAATTCCTTAAAAGAGGATAGACTTGACGGTAGCAATGCTGGAAACGTTTCCTTTCATCTGGAAACAACCGTCTTCAATAATTCCAAAAGTGAGACACCAAGCATTTGGAAAGAAACCTCCATCAATTCAGATCTCAATCCCGTTGTCTTCTTTGATGAGTATCCTGTTCTACATTCAGGTTTGAAGAAGCGAATCACTGCATTTGATGCAGCAAGAGTCTTGCTAAATCCGGCAATCAATCCGAAGTTGATTTGCCAGTCAGTTCCAAGCCGAGTTCAACAAAACTTGATGTTCATTGTCAATTTACATGCACTTGATAATAACCTTGATATCACAGCAGATGACAACGGAGCTACGAGAGGTGGCCAGGGTAGAAAGAAACACGTGTATTGCAAAACAAGTGAAACAGCAATTGAATCCTTGAAAGTTGAGAGTGACACAGTCGAAAAGGAGGAAGATGAGGATTATTTTGTCCTGACAAAATACAACAGCACCTACGAATCTGCAAAGGATTTCCACAGATGCATAATTAAGTTACAACCAAGTAGTGGTAGTGAGAAATTCTTCCAATACTGCATTATACAGTACATCTTCGATGGTGAAGAACATCCATTTGCAGTGTTACCTCATAGAAATGCCAGGAAAAGAGCTGCATCCTATAAGCAGACAGCCAAAAGTGTGCGGGAAAGTCTTTTTGAAGCCTTATCACTCAGCAGCCCAAAAGAAGCACTTTTCAGTGTTTCTAGCTTTGCCGGTGGGTATTTGTCTGCAAAGTCTTCAGCATCGTTGCCACGGAACTATAGGCAAGCAGTCAACATGAAGGCCAGCAGCAAGGTCAAATCAGAGCAAGGCTGTCAAAGTACAAAGAGTGTACTTGCAGATTTGATGGAGCAGTGCAAAAGGACAATGAACAACCACTCAAAGGCATTCATATGGAAAGTTGAGGCTGCTCCAGAGCCTATGTGTATAATAGGTACAGAAAAATCATTTTCTGAGCTTATTCGTTCATGTTGCACTGGTCCTCAAGGACAACACTCAGTACTATGTATCGATCCCACGTTTGACTTGGGAGAGTTTGCCTTCACCCCCACATCATTTAGTTCACAGGCAATTCTGCAAAGAGCAACAGGCAAAAGTGCTGTTTTTATGGGCCCTGCCCTCATCCATTACCGTAAGAAATTTAGCAGTTACCACTATTTTACAACATCCATGGTAAGCATTGATCCAAGGTTACATTCATTAAGATGTTATGGAACAGATGGCGAAGAGAATCTCATCCAAGCTTGCGAAAAGACCTGGCCTTTTGCTGATTCTTTGAGATGTTTCCTTCACAGCAAGAAGAATTGCAAAAGTTACCTTTGCTCGTACCTCCCAAATGCAGTTGCAGACACATTTGTTAAAGAAATTTTTGGCGAGAAGATGGGTACACATTACAAAGAAGGGCTATGCGATCTTGATGATGGTAATATGTTTGAGGCAGCTGTTGACTCACTGCGGGAAGATTGGATTGAAAGAGAGACACCGTATCGTGGTACATCATGCAGTGTGCCATATTTTCACGACTGGTTCAAGAGTAATGTCACATCCTACATGAGGAGCAGTATGCTGAAAGATGTAAGAGCTTGTAATGGGATAGACTCAATCTTTACAACCAACACCAGTGAAAGCATAAATGCAGCCTTGAAGCGGAAAACAAATTACAAGGCTTTAGAGCTACAAGAATTTGTCAAGACAATGAAAGAATTTTATGAAAACCAAGACGAGAAAGTCCGTTCATCTTTTGTAGGGGATGGTGATCATATTTTAGCAGAAGCTTTCAAAGAATTTGAGATTGGTGAATCGTACTACAGGCTCTCAGTCGACCAACGCATGAAGCATGAACAAAAGTTTTATTCCAAATTATCGGCAGAGATCGCAAAGCCGAAGGCTATGGCTCCGAAAACACTTTTACTTCATGGTACAACAGATCATCAAATTTGTGGTATTGATCCCAAGCACTCCTTCAACTTGTTACAAAAGGCAGCAACCATCATTGACAAGGGCTTAATTATTCCGTCCTTCAGCAAAGGATCTTACCATGTAACAAGCAGCAGTGCAGAAGAGAGGCCCCATTTTGTAAAGCGCATAAAGGCAGGCGAATACAAATGTGATCCAGACGACCCAAGAAACGGATGCATAGCCTATAAGAAATCGAAGATTTGTTCACATGTTGTTGCTGCCTCAAAGGTCACTGGTGATTTTGAAGAGCTGGTTGCAAAGTTTGCAGCCAAGAGTGACAAGCAACCTAATCTAGATAATTTAGCCAAGTATGGGATGCCCTCCGGTGCAGGAAAGAAGCCGTCTGAGAAGGGGAAAAGAAGAGCAGAGCTGCCGGTGGAGACAGTAACAAACGCTTCTGATAGATTCCAAAGCCAGGCCCCTTTGAAGGTAAAAATAGTGCAAAGAAATGGCACTCATATTGCGTTTCCTGGCCAAGAAAAGGAGTACAAGTTGGAGCTGCTCGAAGACCACCCTCAAGTAAAGGTTTGTGGAGGCTGTCATGTTAAGTTTGCCAGAATGCCTAGTGGTAAACCGTATCCACCACCAGATGATTTGATTATCAGCCATCCTGAGCATGGATCGAAGCGGAATGCTGCTGGAGTGCTTCAAGTGTTCAACAAAATAAGCAAGAGGTACTACCACACCAACATTGCTTGTGTACGAAAGGGGAACAATGGACTAAATAGAGCCTTTACTAAGGAAGCTCTTGATTATGACGAAATACTACAAAGACTAACAGATGAGCACAAAGAAGCCCTGAAGAAGAACCTGTTTTTGGATGTTCTGTGAGTTCGCTTTATTGATATTTTAACACTTTAGCTCATTGCCGTTTAGTTGCAGCCTTGCTGATTTGAGACAAACGCTGTAATCAATGAGGCATTTGTCCAAGATGGATTGCGTTTGATGATACCGGGTGACCCAGAAAAAAGTGACCCAAGGCAATATGTTGCATATGCCTGATTCTTAAATCTCAGTTCATACATTCCAAATTTCGATTACTGATTTTTGTCATAGATGACACCTCATATGGAATAGGTCATAATTTGATAATCTTAATCTAGGACAGGGAACAAGCCTCTTCAATTGAAGATCTAAAGGCCTTTAAGTTGATTTGCACTTTTACAGCAGTTTCAGAGTATTCGATTTGTCGAGCCCTCGAGCCTTCGAGCCTTAAACTTCAAGCCTCGATCCTCGAGCCTTGGAGCCTTTGAGTCTTACATTTCACAAACGGACCATTCAACAGTAACGTTGAACTTGAGACTAATGGCGAATGGCATAAGAATTTCATTGGTATGTAGGAATGCATGCCCTTGAACTGGAAAATTTGGATCTCAACTACCTCTCACATGCAACTGTCCAGCTAATGCAACAGAACCATTACAAGCAAATGATAGGGAGTACCATGAACTATAACTACAAGGTAGAAATGCAAAACTTCAGTCACAAAAGCCAGAATGTAAATTTTACAAATTCGCAAGGATTCTAGCTAGAGCCTTGAACTTGAATCCTTGATGTCTGCAAAAGGAATCCTTGAAACTTGAAGCCTTGATGTGTGCAGATTGATCAACATCAAAGATGAAAGTCTGTAGCTAGAAATACAACTCCAAGAATCGAAGGCTCGAAGCTCGAAGTATATATCTCGTAGGCTCGAGGGCTCGAGGTTCGTATCGAGGCTTGAGGGCTAGGAGATTAGAAAAACTCGTGGCTTCATTCAAAGAAACAGTGGTAGTGTAGGCGTTTCTTGTTTTAGCCTCTATTTACAGCGGCTACAAGATATCACTATGTCTTTTCCCTTTAAGCCCATTCGAGTTTAAAACGTTTTTAAAGAATTTTATCTAGATTGAAATACACCCATATTGTATAAGAAGTTTGGCTTTGATCTTGACCTCTGATCATTTCTTGCAGAGTTTCTAGATTTCCTGGATAGAGGCTACCATAGTTTCTTATGAACGGTTTCCTATAATTATTTGCGTGTAGTAAATAAAGCCTTTTTGTCTAAATGAAATCAAGGCCATATAAAAGTGATTTGTTGATTCTCATCAGAACTGCGCACTAAAGATCGGAAGGGCGGCAGCTTTACATTTACTAGCCCGTACTACTAAAGTTTTCTTAGACTAGACTGCATTCACACGATGCCGGCACATTTTGAAAACGGTGAAAAATTCGACGGATAGGCCTCCTGTTCACACGAAAACGGCACATTTTTCGCCGGCAGATTTTGAAAACGGTAGATTTTGAAAACGGAACTCTAACCGACACATTCTGGAAACGGCATCGTGTAAAGACCTGAAAATGATGAAAACAGAACATTTTTAGACACTTTTGAATGAGACTGATCGACTTTTTAAGGCGTAGGTACGCTTCCTGGCATCAAAGTGTTGCAACAAGCTTTTGTCGTCTAAGTTCCTACCGTTTTCAAATTTTTCCAGTATCATGAGAACGCTAAGTTGAAATTTGCAGCTGCTACATTTTTCACCGTTTTCAAAATGTGCCGGCATCGTGTGAACGCAGTCTTAATTTCACTTGAAAATTTCACCTTTTTACAACTTAAAGTTTCTTAGTTTCTCATTTCTTGGGAAGTGGTTTCTACCACCGCCAGGCAGGGCCGTCGAGAGCCAGCTCGGGCCCTGGAGTGATCTATCGCGACGGGCCCTAGGGGGTTTGGGGGCGCAGCCCCCAAGAAAATTTTTAAGACCACGCCCTTTAGTCTCCCGGAAAATGAGGGAAACGCCCCTTTTTATGACTAATTATCCTAAAAAATTGCTTAAAAATTCCGTGTAAAGGCTATACGAAAAATTGTATTTATGAATCAAGGACGCCGTTTTGTGCTAGAAATGCCTTATTCACACAAGGTGGTTGCAGTCGCTGGAGGTGCTAGAAGGAATGAGCGACTCAAAGGCCGAAAAGAATGAATGTGAACGGAAACTCAATGACCCTACGACACCTACGAGTGACTCGCTGGGATAGAAACAGTGTCAATAGATTAGAAATATCGATACGACAGTTTGGTTTCGGACATGAAAACTGTCATCAAAGTGAACGGTTCTTGCAAATACCCTTTTAAAGCAGATCAATTGCCATAAAAATGCACTGAAGAGATATAAAGCAAGAACAAAATTGTATAGCACAAAATATTTACGGGCCCCCTTGGGGTCCGGGCCCTGGACCTTTTACCCCCTCTACCCCCCCTTCTCGACGGTCCTGCCGCCAGGTATTTGTTTCTTGACATGCAGCAGCATTTTAACAAAGAAAACAAATTCCTTGCACTCAGAGCATAGAATGATTATGAATACCCCCCCCCCCACAAAGGATGAAGAACAATTTTCCCGCAATTTTCCTTCGTTTGGTTTTTTTAAAAAGATGATTGGGACTTCTCGAACATGGTACTACGGTTTCTTAAGTTTCTCCATCCTAGTACTAGTTTGTTATATTCATCTCTGTCGTTGCTGCCATCTGTGCTATTGTGTTTCTGGAAAACTTTTCGCATAAAATCAGAGAAGAAATACCGTTATTCACCTTCTTGAGAGGTTACCATTGCCTTGTGTGTTGTTGTCTGGTCGTATATAACTACAGGATGGGTTGTTCAGTTTTGCTCGCAGTAAGGCAATGCTAAATATCTAATTTTTTTCAAAACTTCTGTGAATATGGGGCAGAACTTTTACATAAAGAGACAGAATGAAAGAATCAAGACGTCATCAAAATATGATACGAGTGCTGATGAGAGTCAACTAATTAATCTGATATGTGTGAATGCCAAGTCAATGAACGAGTTACGAGTTTCACTACTCTTGCAAAAGTTTTCCCTGTGCATTTTGACGTAGTTTTTGTCTTTTGTTTGGTTTTGTTTGCAGATATGCATGATATGAGCAAATTATGCTATCACGCTGTGCCTGTTTCTTCACTTTTCTTTGCCAATGCCCATGACGTAGGAAGCTTCTCAAACTTAGGGGCAAGACAAATGATAAAGAGGGCACCTCTTCTTTTGTTGGAAAATCTTGGGGCACGTGCCCCCAGTGCCTCCAGTGCCCCCCAGTTCCTACGTCTATACCATGACCATCAAAGATGTGTTCATTGTAAACGGGGTGTCCAAGTGAGACCCAAAACACATAGACCCAAAAGAAATTTGCCTAGATCCAGACCAAAATTCTTTAGTTTAACGTAGACCTAGAATATTGAAAGCAGTTTTGTGACAGACCCAACATTTAACATAATATTTGTAGATGCAAAATGTCAAAATTTCTGTGTTTAGGAGACGAGGCACTTCACTCATTGGAAAAAGCGTACGAGATTTTTTCAGAACAAAAGGATTTGTATGGATCTTGATGGATTTTTCTTGAAAACAAAAGGATTTTTGCCAAAGGTGTACGAAATTTTTGGGAGTGAAATGCCCCTCGAGACGAAGTCCCAATCTTATGAATATTAAACTTATCTATATGTGAGGAAGCTACCAGAATTTATCAAGCTATCACTTTTTATATTATGCAGTTCAAAATAATCGATATTGTCTTTATATCAAAGTCCCTATTTTTAAACCTTTTTTGGAAAGGACACCACCAGTCGTGATCTTTTGCTTCTTTCATGGCAAATTCTCCAAAAATTGGGCGTTTTCCAACGATCTGAAGGGCGTAGTCATGGATAATTTCCCCGGGGGCAAGCCCCTGCCCCTGGACCCCCGGTTTTCCTTCCTTCGCTCCACCAAGTTTCAACTCCTCTCTATGAATTTAGTTTCCGATCACCCTGTCCGGATTCTTTGGTTTAAATGTGTTCCTAAATTCCGGCATTTTCAATTACGTTTCAGGCATTTTCAAGAACGCTAAAGATGGGTAAAGATGGCGGCGAGAAACTTCTTACCAAGATACATTGCACTTGAATTACGAAATACATAGGAATTCAATAAAAGAACGCATTGCATCGTTTTAAGTTCTTAATATCTCGGATATTAATATCTCGGATCTTAATTTCTCGGATCTTAATATCTCGGATCTTAATTTCTCGGATCTTAATTTCTCGGATCTTAATTTCTCGGATCTTAATTTCTCGGATCTTAATTTCTCGGATCTTAATTTCTCGGATCTTAATATCTCGGATCTTAATATCTCGGATCTTAATATCTCGGATCTTAATTTCTCGGATCTTAATTTCTCGGATCTTAATTTTTCGGATCTTAATATCTCGGATCTTAATTTCTCGGATCTTAATTTCTCGGATCTTAATTTCTCGGATCTTAATATCTCGGATCTTAATTTCTCGGATCTTAATTTCTCGGATCTTAATATCTCGGATCTTAATTTCTCGGATCTTAATTTCTCGGATCTTAATTTCTCGGATCTTAATATCTCGGATATTAATTTCTCGGATCTTAATTTCTCGGATCTTAATTTCTCGGATCTTAATTTCTCGGATCTTAATTTCTCGGATCTTAATTTCTCGGATCTTAATTTCTCGGATCTTAATTTCTCGGATCTTAATTTCTCGGATCTTAATACCTCGGATCTTAATTTCTCGGATCTTAATATCTCAGATCTTAATATCTCGGATCTTAATTTCTCGGATCTTAATATCTCGGATCTTAATTTCTCGGATCTTAATTTCTCGGATCTTGGATCTTGGATCTTGGATCTTGGATCTTGGATCTTAAACTATACCATCCCGTCTTGGCTTCATGATTGGATTGTGTGATAATTCAATTTCACCATCAGAACCTGCCCAGAAAGCCATAATTGTGCTTGATCTCCTTATGCGGGAATTGCTTGAGCCATATAATTCTCCTCCCACGTACACATGCTGAATGGAGCTGTATGAGATATGGATATGTACTTCTGAATATGGATACAGATGCATGTACATTGACTGGAGGTAGGTTTTTTCTAGATCAGTAAGTGTAAAGTGCTTATTTCCCATCTTATAGGTGATGTAAGATAAATCACTCCAGATGCCACCAGAAAGACAGAACTCCGGTGATGCACATTTTAGTGTATGGTACAACGTATTGTATGCCGTTTCAATTAGTGATCCTCTGTCTTTTGGATCCCGTTGCTCTGTCAGGATAGGAGAAAACTCTTCCTTAAATTCCAGAGGAGACTCTGCATTGTGACAACTTCCATCCCGGATAAACCTGTTCATTATCTGTACTTCGATTATGCGCTTATTTGTTGGAAGGCCCCCAAGATCCCCATTGTATCTTTCAAAGCTGAATAGCCAAAATGAATAAACTGGCCCATAATCCCAAAGGCATTCTGAAAGTTGGCCATGCAAGTGCATATTTGGAGTGACTTTTTCAGCACCAAATAGCTTCTCAAAGGATTTGCAGAAACTTAAGAGCAGGTTATCTGCAATTTTGATACCATCTGATGTGATTACACGGGAACAAAGATAACGGCATGCCAGTACAAATTTCTGCCAGCACTTGAAATGCTTGTCATCAATGACATCCTTTAAAGCATAAAGAGAAAACAAGAGAGTCCAATTCTTGAATTCATCTGCAGTAAATTTGTTGTAGGAACTGACTAACTTGGTTGGTAACTTTCCGACATCGCTTGCTGCTTCAATTCCTTGAAGCCTGCTATCAATCTGGTCAAACTTTTCATTGTCAAGGATGTCATTTGCTTTCCACAGATTCAACATATGTTTTGCAGTCCCTAAGAACAAATTATGCATTGGGTCAACTATGGCCATCTGTACTGGTTGGAAATAGGGCAGCTCAACAAGAACAGAGTACCTGGTTCCATATTTTCTTTCAAGATCCTCCTTGTCTCCCTTGCTCCTTGAACTTTGAATCTCTCGTATTTGTTGGAGATGAGTTTCATGGGTCCTCATAGGCCAGTTGTCTCTGTCAAACCCTCCATAAACTTTCTCTCCTATTCCACCAGGAAATGATTTGGAGCACCTTGAACAACCCTGAGTGGCACTGTGACCTAAAGGAGAAAGACCAAACAATGAGAAAGATATTAAAATCTGGCCTTAAAAATGTTAATTTGTACAATGCTTGTGGTATATTGTCCTAATTGTCAAGTGAAGTGTTGTACTAATTTTCCTGGTACATTTTGTTATTGCAAGTATATATCTAGCTTTCTTCAATTAAAATCCTAGTTTTAGAGCTAATCTTATTTTGCACAAGATCTGCAAACAATTGAAGATGGAAGTTTTGCATTGAAATATTCCAAATCTTGGTTTACCTCATATGGCAAAAGGCATTGAGAATATTGGTTCAGAACTGAATTCAGTAAATGTTACACCTGCTTAATCATGCTCTAGCATGTATATTGTAATGAACATTTTGATATAAGTTTTGTCAAATTAGAGGTTATTGCAGACACTGAATTCAATGTTGAAACAATATTCTTAAATGTTTTTTTTTTCATCCCATTATTTACTGGAGGCTTATTTACTTACTGAATCCGTTTGATGTCTTCACAAATCAAAAGTTTAATAAACTGTGTTCTTACCTAGAAAACCACACAATTTGCGGCAAGCTGGAATATCACATCCAACACAGAGGAGTGCAACTTTACAGATGACCAGACTGTTTGGGGATGAGCTGCTGTTCATCAAGAATCCATCACTCCACCCTTTCTTGAGCTCTTCTACTAAGGGCAGCAGAAAAGTATTTGTTGGTGGTTCATGCTTCATATGAGTTATGATGCCTACCAGAATTACATTTTTGCGTTTGAACCTCTCTGATCTTGGTAGATTCAGACACACCATGTAAATGACACCAACAGAATAACTTGCATGTTTATACGGATCAAACCAATCAAGATTTAGCATTAAGCCAATGTTTCTTGGAGACTCGTTGAAAAAGGGGCTAAACTTTTCCCATACTTTTCCATCATAGATATTTTCATAAACATTTGCTGGTAAACTTCGGTCCTTCCATAGCTGGCATTGTTCCTCAAAATATTTTCTTTTGAAAAGTTTTTGCAGACTTTCTTTCAAAGGATTATAGCGGTGGATCTTGTATGGTACAAGGACTTTCTTTCCACTTGGAGCAGTACTTTGTCTCATCAATTCAGCTGAGCATGGTTGTCGTAGATGTCTTTGCCTGTGATTAGGAAATGCAATATGTTTGCATTTCGCAGGATGCCTCACACCTCAATTTACATAAAAGCAGTCCTTTTCTTCATATAATGTGAAACAAGAAGGACAGACAACAAATTTTTTAATACTGTTAGAGCCAAAGTCAAGGTAGGAGTGCAAACGTCTGATTGTTTTTGGAAATTCATTTGCCAGTGGTTCAAGAAACGAACATCTACTCGAGATGACAAAAAGAATTGCACTTAAGAATTTTAATAGATTCCCAATTGCAGTGTCAGACACCACATTATTTGTCTGCCATTGTGCAATGAACAAGCATAGCCAGCGTATAATGATGCCACAGAAATATGATGAGCTGTCTTCTTTCACAGGAATTTCATGGTTGTCAGTCTCAGAGCCATGAACAAGATCTTGAAGCTCTTGGTCTTCTACCCAAATATCCTGATCTTGTTGAATATCACAATCTTCATCAGATGATTCAGTTTCTGATTGAGGAGATTCATGCTGATCAAAGAAGTTTCTCAGGTCACTTTCATTTAAATTTTGTTGTGAAAATCGCTTTCTGGCCTCAAACATGTTCTCCATCTGACGATTTGCCGCCTCATCTGCACTTGAGTTGGATTCTGCATCATTGGCTGCAAAGTCAACACTGTCTCCATCCCAATCTGCGGGTTCAACATCAGACTCACTGGTGGACTCCTTCCTTAATTGTGCACATTTGTATGTATTAGTGACTTCATCAAAATTTTCTTTCAAATGTCGCTTGAAAAATTTCCGAGAGAATGTTTCATTGCAGCCCTCACAATGTGGTCGTTGCTTTAACCTAGAAGAAGAGAGACAATTGAACCTTTGCCCCATTTTACCTTGGGAAAATCTCTCAAGAAAATTCATTTAATTTAAATCACTATCCTTTCATAGCAATGGATTGACTGTGATCAGTTCAGCTGTGTAAGACACGACGTAAATATAGCTAAGACTGGAAGTAGTGCAGCTTAGATCAACTTTTTGGATTAGCATGTTGCTTATTGCCATTGAGGATTTCAGCCTGTGCTGTCCAGTCCTAAGCTAAAGTACTTATACTCTAAAAATAGATCCTCCGTTTTAGATCTCTGACTGCTTACCTGAAGATTTTCCCATATAGGGACTAGAGAGTACTGAGAGGTACTTTCCATTTTGGTTAATTTTTGTGAGTAACGCAATGATAGAATTTTACAGTTTGGTAGAGCTCTTACGATGTATGTTAACAATTCATGTACTGTTTCAAACATCACTTTTTGAAGCTATAGCATCTTTACGCAAGGAAGAACGAATTTTGTATTTTGACAGGTTGAATGTATATCTATTTTGAAAGTACTTCGAGATCACAAAGCTGAAGAGAAATTGGAATTGAAAGATCTAATTTACTTTTTTATGTTTAAAAGGACCAAGGTTTTCATGACGGGCGACTTCAGTTAGATGGTTCTCATGTAGGAGTTCTTATGTGAACCAAAGTTGGCAATGCAAAAACAGGAAGACTACATGTTGTCTAGTATCAGCTGTTGTAATTTTCAACGTCACATATGTATTTGCTGCCCCTATTTTAATGAGAAATCTATGTGCTCAGTTTGAGATTACTTATCATAAGTTATATACATTTCAGGTAAATTTTCAATACTGTGTTCTACGAATCGAATAGGCGGTCTGCAAAATGGTTCTGCTGACTGGCATTTACTTGCAATAAGTTTTAGTTTCTTAAGCGAGTCACATTCTGGAAATTTTGATATGCCGTAATTGATAACGTATCCAAGGCTAAAGATGTCGCTGTAAATACTAGGTGCTGATGAGCAATTGTTGACTTCTGGTGCTATCCAGTACATGGCCAACTGATCTCTTTTTGTGCTCTTTCTTTTGGCATGGTGCAGAAGACACGAGCGTCCAAAGTCAATAAGCCTTGCAGAGCTATCCTCAAGGTGAACAAGCACATTATTGGGCTTGAGATCATTGTGCAGAATTCCTTGCTTGTGAACATTGAGCAAGCGACAACACAGTGAGTGGCAAAACTTTAGAAATTCAACCACCGTAAATTCGAATTTTTTGTCACTGCTTAAGACTTTGCTAAGTGTTGTTGATTCCTTATCCTTTCCAACGAACAAGGTAACAACTTTCAGCGGTAACTGTTTTTCTTCATCGAAAATCGCACCATACAGATATTGCACTTGTGGGATCTTCATTACGCGAAAAAAATGTAATATCTTTAGTTCAGTGATAGTTGCTCGGGTCATGTGAGGGTTCTCTACATCCTTGATGCATTTAATTGCAACTGCCGTTTCATAGGCGCGATTTGAACGTCTGAGGATGCCTTTGTATGCGACTCCATAAGAGCCACGCCCAATCTCGTGTAATGTTGTGATATCTGATCCTTGCATCCTAGTTTTTTATATGATCTCCGTGTTGCTACTGAATATTCTTTTCTCGTTAATTTTAGAGATCTCTATAAGTAAATCGTCTCGCTCTTTAAGTACAAAGGTATTGTAGTTGAATGAAGATTGTTCTGGCAAAGCAGATGGAAGTTTCTCTGGGTCTTCCCTAGGTTCACTGTTCGCCACAACTTCATCCGATGCTGGTGATTTTGACAGCATTCGAATCTTATAGTAGACATTTTGTCGTTTTTCTTCCCCTTTTCGTTTTTTCTCATTCGTACGTATACGGTATGGATGAACCTCAGCAATAATTCTCCCTAGATATTGCATGCTAATGTCATTTCTTTGAAGGTCTATTTTGCATTTCCTGATAGCTGCAGCGGTGAGTAATTTCCCATTTGGATCAGCAACAATGTTTCTGCTCACCCTAACATAAGAATTTAAGTTATGAAAAGTACAGCATTTGTCCAAACTTTCGTGATTATCAGACATTGAATTTTCTCATGAAATTGACCCCAAAACTCTTTGAAAAGTTTCATTCATAGGTTGAAAGAGTTGAGCGACAATTCTGAAAGTATCTGACAAGGGATTAGAAAATTCGCGGATAAAAAGAGACAAAATTCATCTTGTATAACCAAAGAAAAACACTTTGCATTTGTTATTGAGCATATTGCTACAATTTTAGGAGTTTCGGCAACAATGAAGAAGATATGAAAACTAAATAAGGACCAAGAAGATAATTCCTGGTGACCTTTTAAAAGTAGTCATCTCAATGGAAGTCAATGATTCTTACCATCTTATGGTGTCTGCTTTTCTCTTTGCATTCTTCTGCTCAATTGTTTCCATTCCGCTACAAGATATGAAAAAACGAATTAGCCAATGTTGTTGGGGATACAAATAGTCTTAAGTTTTGATCCTCAAGAAAACATGCCCGTCGAGAGGGAGGCTGGAAAGGGGTACAAGGTCCAAGGTCCGACCTCCCAAGGGGCCTGCAAAATTTTTCACATGTATTCATTATCGAAAAAAAGCAAGAGCAACACATTTTTGTGAAAATTTTTTACCATTCCCTTTTTTTAACATTTTGTATATTGCCTGTGACCGTTGCATCGTGCAGCGCTTTCCAATAACTCTGTGAGGAGTACAGTGACTTACGACAGACAAGTAGGGCGCAAAACTGCTTAGTTGGGGAATAAAGCACCATGAATAACTTTGTAGACATGTAAGCCAATACGTCCGTCCGTCCGTCCAAAGGATTTTAGAATTTATGAAAAATACTTATCAAAGGGTTCGAACGAATTTAATAGTTTTTTCCAAGAAAATACTTGAAACATTGTTCATTGAGAAAGGTAGGTACTTTTTGTGAGAAAGGTAGGTACTTCAAAAGCACCTAAAGAAACTAACGTCCGTCCGTCCAAAGGATTTTAGAATTTATGAAAAAATACTTATCAAAGGGTTCGAATATGTCCATTCATCAGGAAAATGAATGAATCACATGAATTTAATAGTTTCTTCCAAGAAAATACTTGAAACATTGTTCATTGAGAAAGGTAGGTACTTTTCGTGAGAAAGGTAGGTACTTCAAAAGCACCTAAGAAACTAACGTCCGTCCGTCCAAAGGATTTTAGAATTTATGAAAAATACTTATCAAAGGGTTCGAATATGTCTATTCATCGGGAAAAGGAATGAATAACATGAATTTGATAGTTTTTTTCCAAGAAAATACTTGAAACATTGTTCATTGAGAAAGGTAGGTACTTTTCGTGAGAAAGGTAGGTACTTCAAAAGCACCTAAGAAACTAACGTCCGTCCTTCTAAAGGATTTTAGAATTTATGAAAAATACTTATCAAAGGGTTCGAATATGTCTATTCATCGGGAAAGGGAATGAATAACATTAATTTAATAGTTTCTTCCAAGAAAATACTTGAAACATTGTTCATTGAGAAAGGTAGGTACTTTTCGTGAGAAAGGTAGGTACTTCAAAAGCACCTAAGAAACTAACGGCCGTCTGTCCAAAGGATTTTAGAATTTATGACAAATACTTATTAAAGGGTTCAAATATATCTATTCATCGGGAAAAGGAATGAATAACACGAATTTAATAGTTTTTTTCCAAGAAAATACTTGAATCATTGTTCATTGAGAAAGGTAGGTACTTTTCGTGAGAAAGGTAGGTACTTCAAAAGCACCTAAGAAACTAACGTCCGTCCTTCCAAAGGATTTTAGAATTTATGAAAAAATATTTATCAAAGGGTTCGAATATGTCCATTCATCAGGAAAATGAATGAATCACATGAATTTAATAGTTTGTTCCAAGAAAATACTTGAAACATTGTTCATTGAGAAAGGTAGGTACTTTTTGTGAGAAAGGTAGGTACTTCAAAAGCACCTAAGAAACTAACGTCCGTCCTTCCAAATGATTTTAGAATTTATGAAAAAATACTTATCAAAGGGTTCGAATATGTCCATTCATCAGGAAAATGAATGAATCACATGAATTTAATAGTTTCTTCCAAGAAAATACTTGAAACATTGTTCATTGAGAAAGGTAGGTACTTTTCGTGAGAAAGGTAGGTACTTCAAAAGCACCTAAGAAACTAACGTCCGTCCGTCCAAAGGATTTTAGAATTTATGAAAAATACTTATCAAAGGGTTCGAATATGTCTATTCATCGGGAAAAGGAATGAATAACATGAATTTGATAGTTTTTTTCCAAGAAAATACTTGAAACATTGTTCATTGAGAAAGGTAGGTACTTTTCGTGAGAAAGGTAGGTACTTCAAAAGCACCTAAGAAACTAACGTCCGTCCTTCTAAAGGATTTTAGAATTTATGAAAAATACTTATCAAAGGGTTCGAATATGTCTATTCATCGGGAAAGGGAATGAATAACATTAATTTAATAGTTTCTTCCAAGAAAATACTTGAAACATTGTTCATTGAGAAAGGTAGGTACTTTTCGTGAGAAAGGTAGGTACTTCAAAAGCACCTAAGAAACTAACGGCCGTCTGTCCAAAGGATTTTAGAATTTATGACAAATACTTATTAAAGGGTTCGAATATATCTATTCATCGGGAAAAGGAATGAACAACACGAATTTAATAGTTTTTTTCCAAGAAAATACTTGAATCATTGTTCATTGAGAAAGGTAGGTACTTTTCGTGAGAAAGGTAGGTACTTCAAAAGCACCTAAGAAACTAACGTCCGTCCTTCCAAAGGATTTTAGAATTTATGAAAAAATACTTATCAAAGGGTTCGAATATGTCTATTCATCGGGAAAAGGAATGAATAACATGAATTTAATAGTTTTTCTCCAAGAAAATACTTGAAACATTGTTCATTGAGAAAGGTCCATTATGTATCCCGGACTAAAGAACGAGAACTTGACTGAGACGCGCGTTAGAATGTATCGAAATCAAAAGGAAAAGGCGAGTGAGAGGATCATTCCTGATGATAGCAGTGTAGAACAACATTTGAAGAGAAGTTGGCTCCAAAGCTTTATATGGCGCCAATGCCTTGAAAGACAACTAGCATACCCTGAAATTGATGAGTCTGGATGGAAAGAGGAAGATGGAACAACCATACCAGTTTGGTATACGTGCAGCCAATTTCCTCCAGATATGAAAGATTTGGAAGACTATGGAACGCCATGACTGCCTTATGTCATGGATCAAAATTGCTTTCTGCGATTTAATCATTGCCTTATGTCAATTACTCATTCAACTCGGCCATCATACAAGTTCTTTGTGTGCATTGGATACTCCATCATGTGCTTTCTTTGTCCTGTGCTGTTATTCTTGGCAATGATCATGTCTTCTTCATGTTACGTTATGTCATTATTGCATTCAGCTGTGACCAATAACCTTTGCCTTATGATGTGGTGTCGTTCAGTTCTGCTATTTCATCATTACGTTATGCTATTTGACCATTATACGATTTCATCGTTACGTTATACTATTTCATCATTATACTATTTCATCATTATACTATTTCATCATTATACCATTTTATCATTATACTATTTCATCATTATACTATTTCATCATTATACTATTTCATCATTATACTATTTCATCATTATACTATTTCATCATTATACTATTTCATCATTATACTATTTTGTCTTTATACTATTTTGTCTTTATACTATTTCATCATTATACTATTTCATCATTATACTATTCTATCTTTATACTATTTCATCATTATACTATTTCATCATTATACTATCCAATTCAACAAATTATAAGGAAAAGTGGTTTCAGCGACATTTTATCCTCGTGAAAGCTTTTGAGCTCTTTGAAAACGGTCATCCAATTCAATGAAAGACGTAGAATTGGGACTGAGGTAGATAGTATGAAATTTTTGGCGGCCAAGATGGCGGAAAGTGGAGAGAATGAAAAGCTGCAAACTGTTCTCAACAAAATTGGCCTTGGAGCACTCATAGAAAGATTTAGAGGCGAAAGGGTAGATCTTAATACGGTGATTGCAGCAACAGACGCTGAGCTAACTCGTTTGGGAGTAGTGACAATAGGAGACAGGGCAAGGCTACGCGACATTTGTAGAAAAGAGGTGCAGCAGCACGCGGCTGCTGCTGGCGTTCAAGAAAGGTCAACAACTTCGACTTCAATAGCACCACGAAGGTCATATCCCGATATTTTACGGGAACGGGCTTCATTATTCTCAAGCAGAGGCAGTAGAAGCAGAGGTGGTGGAAATCGCAGACATGTGCCATCAGCAGCCTCACATAGAAAGAAAATTTCCCGACCATGGACAGTGCAATTCTACTGTTTGTCAAGCAAATTTGCTTTCAAAGTTCCAACACAGACCGAGAAAGAGATATTGCACAACGCTGGACTTGGTCTTCGAAAAATCAAGCTTGATTTATCTGATGATGAGAATGAAGTGCGACAGAAATTAACTTCTTCAGATGTTCCTGAAGGGGGAGCCTTTCCTGTTGGTTATCCACAGCTGAAAGATTGCGGCGGCTTTGAGCTGATGCAGTGCCTCTCAAATTCACGTGATCTGAGTGTTCTTTGTTGCAGCCTTGCAGCGAAGGATATCAAAGCAAAGGTTGGAGGAGGGCAAGGGAAAATTTTCATACGCCCTATTCAAAAGAACCTGTGTACGAAAAAGATCATCGAAGATAGTAAATCATCATTAAAGGAGAAATGCATGACATGTGGGACTGACATACCTCTTCATGAGCTGAGGTCACACATAACATCCTGTGGGGGCTATGCATCATTCAGTGACAGTGAAAATGCCAGTGATGATGATGTTGATGATGTTTTAGCAGTTTCAGCCTTTGAAGTAGCCTTAAACACTGAAACAGGTGGACAAAGTCCTATTGAGATCAACATGCCACCAAGTGAAGATGAAGTCCCATCTACTCACCATGCCACCAACGGCCACACAGCCTCTGTTTTAGATCCCACTCCAATTGAGATCCCAGCAGTAATTGAAAATAATGTTGTTATCTCCTTGGAAGGAAGTAGCACTCAAGGAATACAAGTAACAGATGCGGCAGATGAATTGTTCTCTCTGGAGTATCCAGATCTGGCCAATGTTACACAAAAGGTTACTGAAGCAGCAAATGACATCAAAGCAAGATCTTTTGATCAAAATCCAGTTGAAATTGTGAAATATTTACAAAAGAAGTTGTTGAGTGGAAGAGTACTTGATGTGGAGGATCCAACCATATCACTTGATGGTAAAACAAATTTCATCATGGTTGACCGAAACAACATTTTGGAGACTGGCTTTGATGAGATTGGATCACTTCAAGATAAATTCATCACACTGGAAGTTCAATTCTACAATGAGGTAAGTGTTTAAAACAAAAGAAGGTTGTCAGATTTGTCTTTCATCAATTTCAACAATGAGCATTTCAGCTACCACAGGTCTTGCCATTCCATTTGAATTTTCACTTCTGGAAGTAGTGGAGAAGAATGCATGGTGGCAAGTTGTTTGCCTTCCTTTTATTAGTTTAGTCAAGAATTATATTTCAGATGTAGCTGAGGGAACAAGTAGGGGCAGTTGCCCCCCCTCCCTTCCAGAAAAAAGTCTGCTTGGCATCCCAGTTTCTGATTAGAACTGTATCCATATCCATGAAGCCGATCTACTCTCCTAATTTGGCGTAGACAAATTGTACATTTAAGATCAAAAACTTTTGGATGGAACAGAAAAACAACTTTGGACAGAAAGTTTGTGGATCTTTTTCAGGTAATTTGGACAAAGAGACTTTTGGACAATGATACCAAAATACAGACTACAAGCATGAAATCCAAATATTTTCTTCAAAAGATACAGTGCTTCTGCACAACCAATTTGACAGATACTGAATGGATTATTTTATTTCAGAATGCAGAAGATTTTGGTGGACCAAGGAAGGAGTTCTTTCTGATGATGATGAGGGCAATCAAAGAAAAATACTTTGATAAAGGATTACTCACTGCTTTCAGAGAGGATTATGAAAAGATTGGAATTTTATTTGGTAAGATATTAAAAAAATTGACTGTAGTACAGGCTGGCACATTAACATTATTTTCTTGCCTAAGGAATTCTCAGGATTTTTATCCAGCTGCAAAAGACCTAAGGATTATTTCATATCTAGTCCTGTGTGGATTTTGAAAGACATCAATACTGTGTAGTTCTTTGTCTTGCAAAGATGTCTCTTCTTAAGCAGATCAACACTCTGTCAGTCGCAATGGGACTTTTTGCAGACAATACATTTCCTAAGGCCTGCTTCACACTAGGCCTTTTGAGTCGCCAGGGTCGTGCAGAAAGACCCAAAAGACAAAGGATTCAAACTTTTTGTTGATACCCAAAGACAAAGGATTCAGAATCTCACCAGCACCTTTGAGCATCATGACAAGGGGTTGCAGACTCAATTAGCGCTTAGCTATTTCTGTGATCCCAGCACTTTGTGCTGAAAACCGCAACTTTACTTCACCTTTACCTTCAGACTCTGATTATTTGTCTTTTAGTTCTCTCTACATGATCTTGGTGACCTAAATGACCTAGAGTGTGAACCAGGCTTAACTTTTTCAGTAACCCCTGGTAATACCATGTTTACCTGCAACTATGGCATGACCAAACTGCTGAAGAGGCTTGATTAAAGCTTCCATCAGGTTGCAAGAATCCCATACAAGGTATTACGAAAGGAAATATGTATCAACAAATGAATTAAGAGACCAATTTCAACGGGGAAAGGTTTATGATCTAAATTACTGTAGACTGTTAGGGGCTTGGAAAAATTTAGCTCACAATGATCAAGTTACTCAATGCTCCAACTAACACCCCACATTTTTTTTCTGACTCACTTTTAGCTATCTTGTTATTGTAATCCAACGATAAAGAAATTGATAAATAAATCATGGTAATAATAATGCAGTTGGTAATGCCTCTTCAATAAGGAATGGAATTTTGTCATGTCAGTCCCTATGAAAATAGTTGTTGAATATGTGATGGAATATGTATGCATACAGTACACAGATAAACATTTATGTATTATGAAATTTTTCAGGCCTCAGCATACTGCAAAACGGAAAAATTCCGACATTCCTGAGCAGTCAACTATTGGACCAAATATTCAGTGAGGCAGATCAAAGGGATCATGAACACGACCCAGTTTGTAGATTGCGCTATGGAATGGCACAAATAGGTATTGTTCAGGTAAAATGTTTATTTAACTACCATCCACAATTTTTTGTTTAATTTTCATAGTTTTCACTACTGTATTTGTAGACCGATAGATGCTCACACTTGAAAAGTTTTCATCAAAAAGTGTTTGGTTTTGTAGAGAATTCTTTATGTACAGTACCTTGCTTGTAGAGGATGATTTCAAAGCTCTGTGGGAAAACAGCTTCTTCCAATTGAACCTAAGAGTTGGATTTTTCCAAAATCAGCTTTTCATAGTACTGTGCAAATTTTAAAATCACATCAGATTTTTTGCGGCTGGTGTAAAACGCAGGTCATGCAGGTCAACGCAGGTCAGTAAAATGCAGGTCAAATCGTGCGGCTCAAAAGTAGCGGCCATGGGCATACTGGCTGTAGGCTTTCTGCCGTTTGCGCAAGAGTGGTGCAGAAAGTTCGATTTTAAAGCCTGCAGAAACGTTACCTTTTCGCATCCGCAAATCACAACATTGACATCAACTTCTCCTTCAATCTAGCCCTAATAAGCCCAGTTATAACTTGCAGCATCGTACGATTTTGTGGCCTTGTCTTTGTTTCTTCAGTTCCGGTCGAAGAACAATTTCAATGTTATTTATAAACGTTGCATGATGCATTGTGGGTCTTTCTACTGTGATACATAAAATTCGGACCAGGAAATGACTACAGGGTGAGGGAACCAAGTTTATCTCAATGTCATGTAAATTTTGTGATCATTCTTTGCTGTGTGGAAACCAAACAACTGGATGTGGCACATGCAAGGTAAAAGAGGTATGCCCGTTGCAAAGGCCCCCTGCTGAGATTGGAGACAGGGAAATGTCAACTTTCGGATTCTGCGCCCTTGCCTTTGCCTGCGCTTCTCAATGCCAAGACACATGACAACACATGATCTTTTATGCGCAGGTTCCGTCCAGGGGCTTGGCCCTGGAAAACTTCTTTAAACCGCGCCCTTTAGAAAAATGCCTTTGCGTGCGAATAAGTAGCCATCATATTGCCAATTGGCCATTAAAAAGAAATCTTACTTCATCGAAGTAAACTGCATTTTTGAAGTCAATGATAGCATTTACAAGTGAAAAAACGTTCTACAACCACAATTGTTGATCCACCTTGAAAAAATGACACCCCCTTCTGCCATATCAATGTGTTTTGAATAAAGTACCTGAATTTTCAGGCCAAAAACTACCCAAAACTGGCGCACATCCCCGTCTTACCCCATCTTACCCCCAGGGGTGGATCAACAATTTGTTAAGTGATTATAGGTGATGAGCTTCTTATAACTTAAGACCAATAGGCTCTTCACGAAACGTTAAAACTTATGACTCCCATCCTACCCTGGATCAGAGTATTTTTTAGTACGTTTTTGAAAAAAAATCTGAAATTAAAAAGAAAGAAAAAAAGAAAAGAGAAGAGAGGAAGGAAAATTCCTCCCTTCTTTTTTATTTTTTTCTTTTTTTTTGTTTCAGTACTAAAAATGCTCTGATCCAGGGTAACTCCATCCTTATCAAACAACAGTTTTTCGATTAGCGAAAATTTCAACTCCCACGTTGAAAAGTGGGAGGGGAGCTTTGCCGGCTGCGTGGTCCCTCCTCTTTATGCGCGCATGTCAAAAGAACGTAAGGCCAGTAACGACTTTCAGATAATACAGGATGAAGATTAGATATATTTTGTAAAAAGGGCTGAAAGTATGACAAAAATATCACACTCAAACCTCCCTACATCAAATTGATCGTTGCTACTTCCTTCGATATAGTTTCTTATCGCAGTGAAGTCAGTGAGGAATAATAACCTTTGGACTATCATGCTTATAAAAGATCAGTAGGCCGCGAGCCTACAGCCAGTATGCCCATGGCCGCTACTCTTGAGCCGCACGATTTGACCTGCGTTTTATTGACCTGCGTTGACCTGCATGACCTGCGTTTTACACCAGCCGGATTTTTTGTGCCTTTATGGTACAGTATTTATCCTCCATTATTCAATTGTAGGCAGTCAAAGAACTACCATTGTTGAAGCACATGTTTTTACACAACCATAATGCCATCTTAACAGTTAAGAAGATCGTGCAGATGTTGAAACCTGTATTCGCAGAGGAAGGTTCCAATACCAGGATGTTGGAAGATGAAGTTTATGCTTCTTTTATGAAGTATTTGAGAGAGGCATCAAGTAAGCTATGAAAGTTGTAATTTTTGTCAATTTAATCCATTCCATGGGAGAAATCTTGTATAAGTGGCAAAGGTTTGTTGTTGAATTGCTATTATTATATACATTTTTTAGTTTGTCAATTAGAGCCAAACTGTATCAACTGTACTGTATGTTGTATTCAATTATTACCCTGACCATCCCCCAGGACACCCCCACTCACACAGAGAAACCACTACAGTAGCTTAGAGGACTGATATCATTAGAGTGTATATATATACTGTATTTAAAATAGAATTAATGAAAAATTTTGGACCCTGTCTTACAGGGGCATGACCAAATTCATATCTTGATTTAGATTTACCTTGAAATGGATAGTGATTGATGCCTGTTGGAGTGAATGTTAAAGATGGAATACCGGATGACCCAAAAAAAACTTCACGAGCTAGATCATAACTAGCTCCGTGAAATCAAGAGCTATTGCCAAATGCTTTCCACCATTGTTTAGTTGAAAGGCTTAGCTACCTTTTGAGATGCTGCATGGTCATTTATAGCAATGATTACCATCCGAAAAACCAGATTCAATGAAAATTTTGAATCCAGGATTCCTCATTTTCATTGAAATAACCACCATCATTTTCCAGTTAACATTCTTTGAAAACTCGACATAGTGATGCATTAGAAGTCGTCTGGGGAAATTTTTTGTTTGCAAAATGAGTGACCTGAATTCTTCATTCAAATTTCATGCTCCAAAGCAAAGTTTGATTTCATGTTTTGTCACACTTTCCAAAAAATGGACAGGAAAGCAAGGGAATGGTCCAAGAAATGAATGAATTTCCATATTTTTGAAACTGCTTTTTCGGACAGTACGCATATCTTAAACTGACCAAGCAACATCTCAAAAGATAGCGAAGCCTTTCAACTACATGCTGACACCTTGTTTGTCTTCATAACGTTTGCTGTCAAGGAGATATAGGTGATCTAGCTCGTGAAGTTTTTTTTGGGTCACCCGGTATGTTCCTTCATTTTTTTGCTGAATCACATTGAAAATAGATTCATTTTTTCGTAGGTGGACGCAGACAAAATGTGACACTCGAGAAGGTACTAATTTTTGTCACAGGTTGTGATGAAGAGCCAGCATTAGGATTTGCTGTTCCCCCATCAATTCTTTTCGTGGAGGATTCCCAAAACTTCATTCCAACTGCAAGTACATGCATAAACCAGTTGAAACTGCCACGAGGGACCATATCAAAGAAGCTGCCTTCAAGTGATACATTGTTTGGATTGTATGACTATGCCTTCTGCAATTCATATTTTGGTCTTGTTTAGGTGACAACAATGGAGTGTTTTCTGTTATTTTCAATTGATTATGGTTACAAGAGTTTGGTTCACAAAGTATAGGGCTTAAATCTTTTTGCAAAACTTAAATCATTTATGTAAGATGTTATTCTCCTGTCCTTTCAATAGAATTTATAGGAGGAAGATTCCTGCAACCTGCCATAACCCCAGACAGAGCGTTTCCATAGCATCATTATTTTCAAAGTTACAGCATTTTAAAAATTCCTTTTAGTTTGATTTTTTTACTTTGTCAGATAGCTAGATCATAAATCATGCTAGAAGTTACAGAATTTTGCTTGCTATCACATTGTAGACCTCAACAAAAGTCTAAGAATTTTATATAGAGAGGACTTTCTTAAATGGGACTAGAGCACCCCCTAAGCTGAAAACTTTCTTTGAAGTGGAGACATCTGTGGACGTTAGGATTGATTTCAGAAAAGTTAGCTTATGGAGGTACACCAGGTGTCTCAAAAAAGTAGCCCCTTTTGACTGGAGGAACAAAATGATAAGATATCATTATTCTCCGAGTGGACAGCTAAATGTAACTTAGATGCACATACCTTGCATTCAAAATCATCAAAATTTTGAAATGCAAGGTATGTGCATTTAAGTTGAAGATGAACGAATTTAGCTATGAACTCAAAAAGTCCCAATATCTTATAGGTTTGTTCCCTTGCTAAGTTAAAGGGGGGGGTACTTTTTTGAGACGCAGGTATTTTGTTTAAGTTCATGACAGGAAATCATCACTGAATATCTAAATCATCACAGGCATATCTAAAAAAATAGATCTTAAACCATGTTGCAAAGTATCCTTATGCATCATGCAATGTATCACCCTTGCAAGCCCAGCAAGCTCCCTGTACTGTGCAGGTGGAAACCAAGATTTCTGATGTGTTATTATTATGCATTAAACAATCACAATGTCATTTTTGTAATGAATGCCTAACATTTGCAGTAGTAACTTGATTTTTTGCGATGACTTTAAACTGAATTTCTATTTTTGAAGCATTTGCAGAGCAGGGTTCAGTTTTTAGTTTCTTTGCTTTGCCAGTAGAGGAGTTCTAATTGTTTTTAAGAGATACAGATGTGGTTTAGTTTTGTATATATGGAGAGGCATGGTTATTTTATTTAAGTTTATATTTCTTACCTCAAAAGCTCTTATTAAGCTAAGCCCCAGGGGACATGAACATACTAAATTTGTTGTCCATAACTTGTGAAATAACAAAAAACCTATATATCATATTTCACTTACAGAACAAATTTTACTGCCGGACAGGGGCAGTGCCAGTTTTCAAAAAGGGGGTGGACAAAAGGTAAAATTGATTGCCAGAAGGTATACCTAACGCTTTTTATATAAGTTTTGCTTAGGAATAAATACTGACCAAAGGAAAGTGGGGTGAACATGTCCACCCAAATCCACCTTGTGGCACCGCCCTTGCTACTGGATGGTGTTCCAACGAAGGATAAGCATTCAAATAGAATGGGAATTGGAATTTAGAGAACAGAAATTTTAATGGTAGATCTAACTCTGATCCACTGTCAAGCAGGATAGTGAATAACCTGTATGTGATGGTTTGTAAATTTGATGGTTGGAGTAACTTAGATGGTAGAAGATGAAATGGTTTTTTTAGGAAGTTGAGCGGTATCACTACAGCAATGAGGTCTTCTATAGCAGAGCTGGGTTTTATCTTTAATCTGGGAACAGAATTGAGCAAAATTAGAAAGTTTAACCAACTATGTTGCCTCTGGTACACCTTTTCAAACTCTGTCTAGGTAAGAAGGGAGCTGCATAGAGCTTTTGAGGTAAGAAACTGATGGCTGATTTTGGTACCAAATTTATAACACAGGCTTTCATACACATTTGATGATGTTTTATTCATCATTGTAACCTTTAAAGTTTTGTTGATTGTCTTTATATTTGAAGGAAATGCTCTATTTCTTGTACCACTCTGAGAAACATGCTTATTCCATGATTTTCATGGTCAAAAGGGACATTCCTTTGCAAATGCTGGATCATGCCTTCATGTTGTAAAATTGGGGCCAAGAAGATTGGTCGCCCTCCTTCTTCAACGTAATCCTCTTCATTGGCAATATCACCGTCTACCCCGTAGTAAGTTAGATCTGCGTCACTGAGCTCTACCCCACAAGGATTTTGCATTTGACCTGACACCCAGAGTCTCAATGGGGAGGTTCTTGTTGTTCTCATTCTGTGGCATGCCCAAGCATGTCGCCATATGTCCAGCTTTGCGTTTATCTCTGATAGGAAAACATAATGGAGAGCTGTTATGTGGTTGTCATTCAAGGGGTCTAGTATATTCTCCTCTTCCATGAAATAGAACAAATGATAGTAATAACTGAGCACCCCAGTAAACACATCTCGCCACAACCTTTCTATTCTTTGGTTATGTGTACTCTTTCCTGTGATCATACTTCCTCTGCCACTTCCCCTTTTTTCAATCATGTAATCTGCCACCAAGACATTCTCCAACCCCTTGTCTGATCGTACTCTAGATGGAAGGCCATAGTCTCCTACCCCCTTAAGGAAACAATTTAGAATGGTCTCCGCTTTGTTGTTATCTGTGCATGCAAGTGAAACTGGTAACCGACTGAAACCATCAATTACCCCAGTAATGACAAAGTACCATCTTATGAGTTTGTGATTTGTGTCTATGTGCCACAAATGATTGGGTCCTTGGACATTATAGGTGCGTCTGTGTAGACGATTTTTTTTGCGAGCTTCAACCTCGATTGGGTCTGTGCGTTGTATGCTTTCTCTTAGCCGATACCTCTGCACAGAAATGCCATGCTGTCTTAGTATCTCATTAATCATCCTTTCACCACAGTTTGGAAACTCGGTTGCTACAGCCTGAACTTGTGTGTCCAGGTCTTCATCACTGATTTCAATAAAATTCCATTTCGTCAAGCTGAATTCGCTCATCCTACGATAAACTGTTCGTTCGCTTACACCAAGTAATCGTGAGATCTCTTTCACCGTAAAATCCTCCTCCAGAAGTCCATGGAGCGTTTCCCTTGCAATGGAATACTTCGGTGCTCCACACAAATTGGCCTCCCTGTCTGGAACATCTGGACAATAAATGGCACATTCGATTCGCAAATCCATTATTTTTCGGCGATTTGTCAGTCGAAGAGTCTGTAGATCAGTTAAAGATAACTTGCGGACGATGTCTGGAGTGATTTTTTCGCGAAGGAAATGTTCCTGAACGTGAGAAAGATTGAGCTTTCTCAGAACATCGACAATGCTGTTATCCGCCATGTTTGAGCTGTTTTCGTCTGGCCTGTTCTTCAGTTTTCCCGCCAAATTTAATCCTAATGAAGTTTTCCAAAGAGGCCAGGGGGGCCAGCATCACAAAATGTTTCCATTCCATAAGGATGAGACCAAATCACGAAATGTTCGAGTTCGAATCGCATGTTGCTGAGAGCACATGAAATGGACGGAAGAAAGTGATGAAACCACATGACAAAACTGTCAGATCGCATAATGACAAAAACACGCAACAGAATGGTAGGAGCACTGCACAGAACGATAAAAGCACAGAATATGATGAATGATGAAATAGTATAATGGTCAAGTAGTATAATGATAAAATAGTATAATGATGAAATAGTATAATGATGAATTAGTATAATGATGAAATAGTATAAAGACAAAATAGTATAATGATGAAATAGTATAATGGTCAAATAGTATAATGACAAAATAGTATAATGATGAAATATTAGGTTTTGGTAAAGAGACAATTGCCTTGATTTTGGAGGGGTCTGGGGTAATACCCTCAGAAGAAACAATGTGACCCAAAATCTTAACAGATTTAACTCCAAATTCGCACTTTGCTTTGTTGAGAGTAATATTTGCCTGTGATAATCTGTTTAGGACATTAGCTAGTCTTTTATCATGTTCTGCTACATCAGAACCATAAACTATGATGTCATCGATTTGAACTTCGACTCCTTCTAGTCCCTCTAGAAGTTCATTCATGCACCTTTGAAATTGTTCACTACCCGTTGAGATACCATAAGGGAGACGATTGAAACAAAATCTTCCCCAAGGTGTGATAAATGTGGTCAATAATCGAGACTCATTTGATAACTTTCTCTGCCAGAATGCACTGTTTGCATCCATTTTTGAAAAGATTTTTGCTCCTCCAAATTTAGCAAGTGTATAATCAACTGAAGGAAGGGGATGTATTTCTCTTAGAACAGATTCGTTCAATTTTGTAGATCAACGCAAATTCTGACGTCACCATTAGGCTTCGGAATAACCACCATGGGGGCACACCATGAAGTATGACCCTCAGCTCGAGAAATTACTCCCATATCAAGCATTTTGTCTAGCTCCTTTTTCGTTTTATTCAAAAGAGGCAAAGGAACTTTTCTAGGTACACTTAGAGCATAAGGTTTTGCATTGGGTTTAATCAAAATTTTATATTCTCCATGTAGTTCACCAAGTCCTTCAGAAAGTTTTGGATATTGGTCTAAAATGTGCAGCTTAGCACTTTCAGCTACAGAATTAAACGGTTTCTTCTTCGAGTCAATTTCATTGACTTTTTGAATCAAATTCAAGGAAGAACTTGCATTTCTACTGAGAAGAGGTCTCTCCAAACCTTCAACAACATAAATATCTTCAAAATGGCTTTTGTCATCAATTGATAATTTTGCTTTAAATTTTCCTTTGCAAGTTTTCAAGTTTTTGGCATGCACTCTTGTCAAATTTCTCAAAGAGAGAAAGTGGTATTACTGAAACATCAGCCCCTGAGTCTAATTTGAACTGCACCAGTTTGCCATTTACACAAACTTCGGCTTTCCATACTTTACAAGCACGATGGCTGTTGACTGCATCAAGTTCAACTTCACCAAGAAAATATTCATCCTCAGAAGATAAAGGAAAGGTTTCACCTGAAATTTCGTGAAGTTTCTTGTTTCTGCATGCTCGTGGCCAATGTCCTATTTTTCCACAGTTATGACATTTTGAGTTGCGTGCGGGGCATGCCTGTTTTTGATGAGGAGGTCCTGAACATCTCTCACACTTTGTGGCAGACTGCTTGTTTTGGTTCTTCTCACATTTGTTGTATCTTGAGTCCACATCAGCGCTTTTACCCCTGCTTGGTTTCTTTGCTTTGAACTCTTCACTGCGTCGACGGTTGGTTGTGCTGAAAAAGCTTTAAAACTCATTAGATTCTGCTGTTTCTTAACTACCTCTTTTTGTCGAACAGCATTAATGGCCTTTGAAAGTGTTAATTCACTCTCTAGTTGCAACCTTTCAGATAAATTTTTATCACGAATCCCAACTACTATACGGTCACGAATCAGTTCATCGTGTAGATCTCCAAACACACAAAATTCAGCTAGGGTATAGAGATTAGTAATAAAATTGTCTACAGACTCACCCTCTTCCTGAACACGCATGTTGAATCGGGCTCTTTCGAATATCACATTTCTTTTTTATGATGAAATGCCCCTCAAATTTGTCTTTCACACTTTTGTATTCCTTTCTATCGGCATCACTGAGACCAAATGACTGCAATATGTCATCTGCTTCATCGCCCATTGAATATATCAGTGTGTTGACTTGACTCTCTTCATCTCGCTTGTTGAGTTCAGAGGCCACTCTGAAACGTTTGAAACGTCGAATCCATTTACACCATTCTTCTGGCTTAAAAGAAAACTTTTCTGGGGGCGTGACTTGAAACGTCGCCATCTTGCACGTGAACTGTGTTGCAAGCTGCGGGGCTCACCAATGTAGCGCCTCTTAGTTGTCGACCCGTAGTCTTAAGACCGCTCCTCTACATTCGTAGCCATGCACACTCCTCAGTTGTAACTTTTAAGTTTTCCTGTCACCATGTTGAGTTAGATGAGCCAGAGATGAGACATGTTTTTAACTCTCATGTTTACTAGCTAACTCGAAAAACAACTCTTCAAAACTTATATAGGAAAACAACATGTTCATGCGCTATGTGCTGCACGCACCTATGGGAATAAATTATAATTATGTATCATTTGACAATGAACATAACACAACAAGTTGCACCTCATAGTTGCCCATTCCAAAGAAAGAAGAGATGTAATCATTGGCTGGCAGCACAGAAAATTCAACAATATCACGTTCTGGATGGATGAATGCTGTGTTAGGTTTGTGTGTAATACCTCCCAGTAACGACCCTGCTGATACGCTGCCCCACCAAAGTAAAAGGACGACCCACCAGGAAAATGTGATTCCCCGTCAAATTTGAGTTTAGAGCATTCTCCCCGCGTTGTTTCTGTTGCTTCCACGTTGAAAGTGTTGTTTCCCCCATCAAAAATTCTACAATTTCCATCACCAAAAATAGCCAAGAAGTTTTATTTCCCCGTCATGATATTTCAATCCCCACTGGAAATGTACGATTTCATAATTTCCCCGCTGTACTTTTAATGTCGGGCAGGGTCGTTACTGGGAGTGTTGTATAGAACTCTCCTGCCTCGTCTCTTGCAATTGCAGATGGAGCTTTGAGAAAGTCGGCAAGCAGCAAACAGTACAGGATGTTTCAAAAAATAGTTTGACGCTTACGTTTGATTTCAAATTAGAAATAACAAAATAATAAACAGGCTCTGTCGTAAGATAACCATGTCGTTTAGATTTCAAATTGATTTACTAAAAATCTGCTAAAAATTCATGGAGTTACAAGCTTTTGAGCTTCAATTTTATGCAATAGCTGAAACCAGACGCCTCCAAATGGTCTTGTTTTCCAGAAAAGCTCCAAGATTGAGGTAAAAGAAGACTAGAGGGGTGTCGCCCTAATTGAGGGTATTCTACGTTGGTCGAACATTCCTGCTGAACAAACAAATTTTCAGAACGAAACTTAACACGAACACCTTCGTAAACTCTTCAGTGTTGCTGATGTGAAATATATTTGTCATTGGTGATGTTGTCTTTAAGAGCGAGCTACTCGAGAACATAGTGCTCGAGAGGGCCTAAGTTTCCAACGTCGCCCTGATTGAGGGTATCCAAACTTTACATGGTTTCAGGTAAATTTAAGATAACTTGATGCGAAAATTAGCAGCATATCAACAATTAAAGAGTTTTTGTTGTTATGAAATGTTTTCTGATTGTGTTTGCTCCTAAACGCTCACCTTTGTTGCCGCTTTCGTTCAAAGACTTTTACAGCAAGCTGACATTACGTTTTCCTCCTTCGGTTAACTGAACGATGCTTAAATCAATTTATGATAAAAAAGATATTTTCTACGGTCCAATGATAGAACAAACCTGTCTTTGCACCGTAACATGTCCTTTTACAGCACATAGTATTCGCCTGTCATGCGTTGGCAGCGCAGATTTCGTTCCAGAACCGGAAACCGAAAGATACCACAGTACCCTCAATCAGGGCGACTTTAGGCCAATCAGACGGCGTGCAAAAAGAAGCCCGTCGTGGCGGAAGCGGATGTCATATCTCTGAAGTTGCATGAAGTACTTACTCTGGACAAGCGGAGCTTGGCGAGAGGCCATTTGTTTGTTGTGAAAGTTTTAACAACGTCAAGAAACCAAGCAAAAAGAAAATTGTGCATCGAAACATGAAAGGAAAAATGGCGGATACTTACAGTTTCGTCTCAGGTGAGCTTCGTTGTGCACTTTTCCGTCTGTTTGTGGACGGAATTTTAAGAAACACAAACAAGAAAAAATTTAGCAAATGGAGTCACCAAAATATTTTCGCCCGCTTTTTCGTTTCAAATAGACCCAAACTCCTGTTGTTAAGCAACAAACGCAAGAAAGTTAAAATCGGGCAAAACGCGTTTACCCTCAATCAGGGCGATACCCCTCTATCTAGTATGAAAGTAATTTAATTCTTGTAACCATCGCTAAAAGTTTCCAAAAGATGAAAGTATCCAAAACTATTGAATGAAAATTTGATCGATGAGAGATGGGGCCATTTTAAATTGTGCTCAATGGGATTCCTCTATGAATCCAAAATGGTAACTTATGGTTAGAGAAAGTTAGGTTATCGAAAGTGTTTTTCAAATCCTATTTGATTTGCTTTGAATACACGAGATTTTACTTTCACCATGGATGTGATTTAGGGACGTCTGATTTAAGCTTTCAAACAAATTGAACTTTAAAAGTTTGTCACTCCGTGGACTTTTACCAGATTTGCAAGATTCTGGGGCCTATAGATAATTTGAAATCTCAGCAACATGGTTATCTTATAACGGAGCCCGTTCCTTATTTCGTTGCTTTTCAACAATCAATCAACATTGAACAATTTCATTTGGGACATCCTGTACTATTAGCATTTTGCTGACTTTATCAAAGCTCCATCTGCAGTTGCAAGAGACAAGGCAGAAGGTTCTAGGCATAAACCTATTTCATGTATGCTATTAATGCTTAAATCTCTCCTTTCAATGCTTCATAAATGTATTAATAAATAATTTGAAATGGAATGAAATGAAATCCAAGGAAACTCATCTACCATTTGATGACTATATCAAAGGAGGAATGCATGAAATGATGCATTTCTATTTCAAAAGGAGTTAATAATGTCAACAAAGTAAGGCCCCGTCCACACGTATCCGGATATTTTTGAAAATGTATCTTTTTTATCCGTTTTCAAAAAGATTTGCGTCGACACGAGGAGCTTTTTCGAAAATATCCCCGTCCACACGAAGATGCTGCTACATTCAAATTTTGCTGTTCGAACTTTGACAAAAGAAAACAGACAATCAAAATGCCCTTTTGTTGTCCCCAAAGATCTGTGCGCATGCTGTGATATGTCGTAAATCGATGCCTTGACGTCAGCGTTTTCGAAAAGCTCCGTTTTCACCCGTCCACACGACAACATGAAAACGGCGTTTTCAAAAAGATCCACTCTGGAGAGCGTTTTTGAAAAGCTTCGTTTTCGGTGACTGAAAACGCCGTCTCCGTGTGGACGGGAACCCAAAACGGATAAAAAAAGATGCGTTTTCAAAAATATCCGGATACGTGTGGATGGGGCCTAAGAGAGAAGCTATTCTGGAAGCAGCTTCGACGAGAGAACGGACTTCCAGGTCTCAAAATGATTTCTTTTGTGATAAAGCCAATAAAGAGAGCATTGATGGTCATTCTCGAGGTCCTGAGTTAGTATTGGAGTAGAGGAGAATTAGAGCCAGGCTGGAAAACTGAGCCTTATATCTAGCAGAAATTAGGAATTTCTTAATTCCAGAAGACATGGATGTCGCTCGCAAGCATTGATAACCAAGAGCTACAACTTTTTGATTTGGACATACAGAAATGTATCCTGACATTTTGCATAATTTGTTAGATGTAATTACATCTAAAAATGATTTTATGTAATTACATTTAATGTAATTACATAAAATGTTATTAATCGAAATCAAATTTTTATTAATTCAAAATCACATTAGATGTAATTACATTTAGTGACCTACATCCCTTTGCTGAAGATTGATCGTACATTGAAAGAACACTATTCAATAAATAAAACCAAACAGAGGCTCGGTGTTGTTTCATGCAGCCAATACTTGATTGTGAAAGCATCCATTGAGTGCAATGAATGTGACTACTGCAATGAATGTGAGTACTGGGCGGGGAGCGTTTTTGGTCCCTCTGCAAAACTTTTCACTGGTATCAAAAGTTATCATTAGTATCAAAATGTGCTCAATGTACCATTCCTTTTACCTTCCTCTCAAATTTCCACACACAAATCTATCAGAAATCTTACTATTGCAAGTTGAGACTTTACAAGCTGCTGAAACTTTTAGGTTGATTTGTGTAAACACATTGTTTACACTTTTAGGAAGATATTCAAGAAACTGTACTTTGGCATCAAAGAAGCTAAGCGTGACATTACAAGCAAGTCGCTTGGTGACACATCATCATCATGATCAACCTATAGTCTCACGACCATAGGGGCACATAGATACTTTCCGAACAATCAGCCTCCACTGTTCTCTGTCTCTTGCTTTCTTCATAATTTCACTACTCTCCAGCATTGTCCACTCTTTTATGTTATCTATCCACTGTTTCTCTGGTCTGCCTCTTCCTCTTTTTCCTTCTACCATCCCTTCCATGATCATTTTGGCCAAGCTGAGCGACACACTGACAACGGCAAGTGTAAAACACAGGTTTACAGGTTGACAGGTTTAACAGGTTTACAGGTTCCAGGTTGACAGGTCACCAGGTTGACAGGTTACCAGGTTTACAGGTTGACAGGTTACAGGTTGGAGAAAATGCAGGTTGACAGGTTAGAGTACAATATGCAATTTTGGAAGATTCCTGCACAACTATGAAATGTTTCTTGAGGAGTACAATGAGTTTCCTTGCAGGAAATGAGCAATCTATATGTATAAGCGATGAAGAGTTTTGTTACGCACATTCTTTTTTTGTGACACTTTCCCGCACGCAGCTCCTCACGCCCACTGCTTACCTCCAAAAGTTCCAGAAAAACGATGAAAAATAGCTGACGATAAAGGCTTGCCTGTGGTCCAATACTTTTCTTCGTACAATACCTTGGGGTAATGTGAAGAGGGGTTTTGTACCCAAATTTTAGCAATTCAATTCAACAATAGGCCTTAACCTTCGACCTTTCTTTGTGGATGCTGATGGCAGCCATAGAAATGTGATGGAAGCGTTCAATCTGAGCTAAAAACAAGTTTTGCAGCTGCTTTTTCCAAACACCAAGGGAGTGAAAGCTTGCAAATAGTTGGATATTATGTTAGCTGCAGTATCTATCTGGCTTATAGTAAAGTATTTTGATGCTCACGTTGGATACAACGAAGTTATTGCCCTATTTTGGAGAGACCCTCCTCTTGGTTCTATCGCGGTGCCACAAATTCAGAGTCTGCCCTTGTAGTTTTTTAGGTCTTCTGCTTATAAATTTACTGATTACAACGCATAAAACCTTTACTCAATTCTTAGTGAAGATTTAGCCCAAGTTATAAAGTGATTTCTCTTGAAGCTGATTTTTGACGCTTATTAAAGGCCATACGCATAGTATGAGTTTCTCTGCTTCGGCCAAAATGGCATACAGTACAAATCAGACCGGTGACCCTAAGAACACAGAGTCGTCATTTCCAAATGTTGAAGGGATGACTAGCTCAAGGCCAAATCCAAAAAATCCTGTTTACCCGTATAAAGAATGTTGATTGCAACCTGTTCCTTAACCAAGCTTTTAAAACAAAGTAGAGTATGATTAAAGTTTCACAGCGAGGGAGAGTCCTCGGTTATTACAAAAGGGGTGACTTGGAAATAACCTCATTAACAGTTCAGCAATTCAGTCATCGCTGGGGCTAAGCTAAGTAGCATAACTGAGGTAATGCAGAGTCTGAATTTGGCAAAACAATTTTCTTACTTGATGACGAAATAGCTATTTCTTGGGTTCTGCTGTTGAATGAAATAATGCAAGTTTGGTAATGAATTAAGCAAAGCTTACTTTTGAGTCCAGTAACTGCCTTTCGTACTCCCTTGATTCATCGCTTTTCGATGATTTCAAAATTATGTAGATGTCCGTAAATAATGATGAAAGGTCCTTGGTCTATTTTTCAACGAGTTAGTAAATGACATCATCACTATTTTCCTTCTATCAGTATCATCTTTTGTACTACTTGTTTGCGAACTCTGAAAGAGAATTCAGCACAATAGGTCCAACAATGGACAGATTTTCTGCTTTCAGGTCATTTCTAAAATATTTTTACTTGTATCATGCATGCAGCCGTTAGCTTGCCAACTCGCAATGCTAAAAATCTGCCCTATCACGTAATGTGTTCATAATTCGCACAAAAAACTGAGACGTTCTTTTGACCGGACCCGAGGACTCTGCGACCCGGGACTTACAACCCCAGATCATACGACAATACTACCCCAGGCCCAGGCCAAAGTTTTATGCATTTGGTTAACAAGACTTTGTTACGATGCATTGATACTTCCATTATTTTCAATGTCAACAGAGGTGCTCCTGAGTGACAGGGGATCTGGATGAGAATGAAGAGATGTTTGCATTTAAGTTATAACTTTCTTACTTCTTCGTTACTGTTCTAAAAAAATTAGAGAGGCTAGAAAGACTGGAGAAACCCTAACGGTCAAAGTGCTTCATAGCCCTCTATTCTGAGTCTGTTACTTTCATTGCCTGTCAACTGAAACATGGAAAATTTGCTTTCCCTGATTAGAATCAAGCAAAGAAGTGGATATTCAACATAGATATTCATCCATTCTAATTGTATTCAGATGGTCCGGTTTTGTTGACAACAACTCGCTAGCTCAGTATGAATACACGGAATTCTACGTGACCAAGGAAACCTTGACACGTACTAATGCCTTACGTGTTCACTAAACCATCGGTGGAGCAAAAATTTAGTAAGCTATATATATCAAACTTTGGACCGGGGTCGTATGGTTGAATGGTCGCATGATCGTATGGTCCACACTTCAATAAAATCGCAGTTTATTCATATGAAAAGCTGGATTCTAACATGCCATAGTATTTTCTCACAGAGCACCCTTATTTCTAATTCCTTACATATCAATGCACACATCTATTTTATAAATGTACAGTTGTACAAAAAATTTCTTTCGTAGAAAACTGCTTATAAGCAACTCTATTCTTAGATCATCAAAAATTAAGAATCTCCAGTGCTAGGACTTAGCAGCTATTGATTTCATTCAAGGAAAGCCTTGGCATAATTTGACTTATTTTCACTTATTTCCTGTATCATACTATACAGGAAATAAGTATTACTACTGCCTTCGCAGTTTCCTGTATTGCTGCGAAGGCACTAGAGCAATTTTAAATATTGGTAGGCTTCTGTAACGGTGGCAGAAATAGTAGGGATTGGGGACATTGCCCCCAAATTCCGACGGGCATTTCAAACCTCTTCTACATCTTCCGCAAAAGTCCTTTTGTTTCCACGAATGTTCCACCAAAATCCGTAAAAATTCTTCCGTCCTGAGAAAATCTTGCACGCTTTTTCGAATGAGTGAAATGCCACTTATCAAATTCGAAAAGATTGGGAAACTTTATTGAAAAGTCAGAAATCCTTAGGTAAGATCGAAACTGCAATGAAAAGACGATTCACCATGGAGAAAAAGAAGAGCTCCTATTTGCAAAAAGCAAATAAAGAAAAGCATATTGTTCAGCCTTTATTTACACTTTCATTTCTTTCAAATTTGAGAAGAAAGTGGTCGTGTCTGTTAGCAATCTTACCAAGCGACGTTGGAGCGTGGAAGGGAACTAAAGATAAATAAGCTCTCTTATTTGGTTTGGCGCTATAAAAGTTTTAATGTAGTAGTAGTAAGGGAGAGGCTTTCTTCTCAAAATCTGACCATTCATCAAAGATTAACCCTGGGTGCCAACTTTTTTTAGATATTTGAAACGAATCTATGCATGACATGTCTTTATCAATAGCCTCCTGGTTTGAACTAAACTGTATGAAGGGAAACAACCATCCAACCCCCCTTTCGAATTCCTGGGTACGTCGCTGGCTCAGAGACAGATGTATCATCTATCTATAGTAGATTTAGAGCATCAATGGTCGGCAGCAATTAAAGAACAATTGTCACCCAGGGTCCTTTGCAGGCATGTTGCAATGTCAGACTATTTGAAAATAAAACTTGGCCTACGTAAGCGGAAATATGTATTCACTTTGCAGCAGATGAACTGATGCAAAAGTCATCTAAAGTCAAATTTTCATCATCAGTTCAACTATTACCGTGGAGACTCGTATCTTTTACTAGGCCAAATTTGATTTACAGACTTTCTGAAGATGCAGCCTGTACACAAAAAACTCTAGGTGACAATAGCTCCTCAGGAACTCAGAAAAAAATTGAGGGGAACAACTTTAACATTTGAATGAAGCTAAGAGACTCGAGGGAACTCTAAAGCATCTGCTACTGGATTCATGTGCTGAAAACGTAACAATTTTGTTGAGGTTTATGTGAGACTTATTTGGGAGTAAAGGGATGTTATAGAAAGGGGCATGTATGGTTTTCTAGTTTTCTGGCGTATAGCATACCATTCTCACTTAGTTATTTGAATTCTCATGAATGACCATCACTGCTCTGATTTCATGCAAGGTTGGTAACATGACTTTTTTCAGCCAAGTTTTGGAAATTTGACTCGTTTCTCTTATTGTTGGCTTCAAAAATTAAGTTTGGCTGTTTGGCTCAATTTTGCCTTCTTTTGAGATTTCTGGTCAATTTTCATTCAATTCTCTTCAAACTGGAGTACAGCAGACCATCACAATCTAGGACATTTTTCATTGCAAGGCAACATCAAAGATCTAGGGTTTTCACCGTAGCTTCACAATGTAGTATGTGAAAACAATGAAATGCAAGTGTCCATTGCTAGAAATAACAATGGAACAATGGGTTGTACAACAATGGGTCATTGTTTAGAAAGGTTTGGCTTTATCTGACCATTTTCCGACCATGGTTTGGCTTCAGGGCGGTCCGGGGATCTACTAACCCTGATTTCGTGCTGAATTTAAATGGTGGTCACTGATGGAGTCCCGGGGGGGGGTACTTCAGTATAAATTCATACGGGGGTGTGCGCCGCAAGGATTTCTGTTACGACCCAATCCCAGAAATTTTGTCCGATATTGATACCCAATCCCAGAATATATGTCATATATTGATACCCAATCGAAGACGTAACAAAAGCAATTCGACGTCAAAAGGATAAGGGATAGAGGGCTGGGAATGATTATTTTGGTTCCAAGTGGCCATTGGAACGAGGTTCTGATCTGTGGACGTCTTTCAACACAAAAATACTTGAAATCAGTTCACTTGAAACTGACAACGTGTAATTTGAAAATTTATCACCCATTACAGAATTTTGAGTAATCCCCAATCCCAGAAAATTCCGAGTGAAAGTATACCCCAATCACAGAAATTTTCCAGTAAAAGGATACCCCAATCCCAGAATTTTCAGGCCAAAAACTACCCAAAACTGGCGCACATCCCCGTCTTACCCAAAGTGAAGTACCCCCCCCCCGGATGGAGTATGGTAACCATAGAAAGCACTCCGCAGGAGCTAGGAATGTTAACAAATCTAGTTTTGAAATAAAAGCTTAGGACCTTGCAATTTTCTTGACTTGAGTATCAAATTTGAAAAGCTAATTTTACCTTGTTACAAGCTTAGAATAGAACATCAATATAACAGTCAAATTTCTGCAGTGAGAATAACACATGGACTTTAGATCAATACAAAGATTCAGTTCCAAAAGTTTCTTACACCAGATATTTTATCAATTGCAAGGGGGATCACTCATATTTTGAATGAAAGGGGCATTAGTAGACGTCTTAAAATTTATTATCAAAGTTTTCAAATTGTTTCATTTAGAACTGTCTGTGCCAATCTCCATCAAATGCATGTGGCTGCTGCTGATGATGGCAATTGTTGCTTTTCCATGATTATAATTGACTGTAATTAACCCTATAGTGGTTGGGCTATTTGATATTACTATTTTGGTAGGGGGGGGGCAAAAAAGCCCCCCCTACCTAACTCTTGACTGGTAATAGGTAGAGCGACCAAATTTGGTGTGCTAAAAGCCTCAGGCATGTACTTTATGTAAATATAAAAATTAACCTAAAAATAGCCACCATTTTTGCTTACATCAGCATTTTCCATTGTGTGGTCAAGAAAACCGGCAAAATTGGCCAAAATCAGGAAAATCAAGATAAAATTAAATTTGGAGCATATTTTCCATCCAAACATGATATTTGTAATAGAATGCATCAAATAACACAACATTACGAAAGAAATTTGCAAAACATTCCACTTCTGCTCCTTTTTTCGCGATAATTGAGATTTGAGAATTTGCGATTTTTCCAGAGTCGGTCCCAGAAAATTGTCTCCCGCCCCCTCATTTCTCAAAATATTTCAATGAAACTCTTTGAGAAGTTGTACAATAAGTAGTTGCAAAAAGTCAAGAAGTTTCATGGCTGTAAAATTCTTCCTCGCAGAGCTATTAAAAAAAATCTACTAGGGGGGGCAAATAGGGTTAATAAGGAATACGCTGCGATATGGCTTAAGATCCATCAGATATGCTGGTGCTAAATCCTGGAACGACATCCCATTGAAGATCAAACAGTCCCCTTCAGTAATGATTTTCCGTCGCGAAGTGAAACTTCATCTTTTCTCCACAAAGTACCAGTCCTGAATATCGTGTTAGTTCAACTTTCTTTCCCTTTGATGGATCATAGCAAGTAAAATTGTTGCAAATTGAAAAATAGGTCTTCAAGACAGGGGGTCCTCTCTCCTCGATTAGTTTATCTATTGAGAGAGCTCCTCCTTAAGAAATTCCTCCCCATACAAAATTCTATATAATTATGTTGTAAATTTATTATTGTTTGTTTTCTTTATTAGTATTGACAGGGGTCTCCTGTGGCTGTCTGGTGGCCGGTCTGGCCTTTGGCCTTGTGCTTGATCTGTGCTTGGTCGGCCGTGGCATTGGGGTTGTGCCTGGGTGTGTTTTGGGTTTTGGCTGGGGGTGTCGCTCGTGGTGGTGTGGCGGCTGTCATTTCTGGGGCTGGTCTCGCCGGGGCTCTTTGTGCTTTGGTCTGGCGTGTTTGGGGTGCTGGGGCTGGACAGCAGATGCTGTCTGGCTTCAGTGCTTTCTGGCGCGTTGGACGGGGCTTGGGGGGTTGTGGCGGGATTAGCTCTGGGGGTGGCTGTTGTTGCATCATCGGAGGTGGCTCCTCAGGTCGGGATTCCGGATGTATCCGGGTCTGGTCTTGGTTTTCTGCGGTTGGCTTGGTGTGGGTCGGGCATGGGGCTGGGGGCTGGGCGGGTCGCTGGGTGGTTGCAGGAGGTTGCCTGTCTATTATTTTCTATTTAGTTAATTGTATGTATTACTGTAATTTATGTCACAGTTTATTTTAGATGTTTTTATGTTATTTGAATTTTGTATGTTGTGGAATTTTGAAATGAAAAAACTGAACTGAACTGAATTATTTGGCCAAAGTTTTGTTGCTTTCCAATTTTGCTTTCCATTTGTTTTCACCATTTCATACTTTTGTCAAATATTACATCCAATATTCGATGTTCCAAAGTCAGATAGGTGAACTTTTAGAATTTTCAACCAGTAAACCTGTCAACCTGTAATCTGTCAACCTGTAACCTGTCAACCTGTAAACCTGGTAACCTGTCAACCTGGTGACCTGTCAACCTGGAACCTGTAAGCCTGTTAAACCTGTCAACCTGTAAACCTGTGTTTTACACTTGCCGCACTGACAAGAAAAAAGCAAATACCTACAAAAGTTTTGCAAAAATGTTTCATGAGCTACATGCTCACAAACACCTTCTATAACCTTGTTTCAGGAATTGAAACATGAGTGCCAGTGATGAAAATGTTCCTTAAGTACACTAGATTATTGTGTTTGTGAGTTGAGCATCGACTGGACATAAGCCATGAATTTGGTTGACCAAAGTCATGAAAGTGGCTCTGGATACTAGGGAAGACAAGGTTGAAGGGGTGGTTGAATAAAAAGCTAACTTCTACAAATTTAAAATTGGCTCTAATTGTGCTGAACTATTTTGTAGTTTAATTTCTCCTATTGATGTGGGCTACGATAAGAGTGCAACTGATGCGTGCAGGTTTGTTTTCAATTACAGTTTGAAATTCAAACCATCCTACCTCTCCAATGCTCCATGGATGTTCAAACCACAGATGGGAAATTTATGATTCTAAAATATATTGCCTCATATATTACAAAATGGAAAGGGTCTTACCAGAAATGACACCACCAACGTTCCCACTATTGCTCCATCCACAGCAGCATTCAAATATCTTGCAATGATGGATGTCTGTTGACCAGAAATGTGAGTTGCACCATCAAATGCTAAAATGTCTTGGGCTCCTTCCACGAGGAGAGCTTTGTAGCACCAACACCAACAAAAGCATCAAGAAACAGTGTCAAAAGTAGAATTTATGACCATCATCTTTTTACTCAATGTCGCTTGCTCAGTAAATGGCTACAAATGGTTAATGAAAGTAAGACCACCATTGTGATACAAAGACTATAAGAAAGTTATAATTGGTATGAAAATGTGCTCAATCGACCATGGCAGGGTTGATAATGCTGCTTGAGACACTTTTTAACTGCAAAGATGTCTCTTTGCCTGTAGCCCTTGTATTTTGTAACAACTGAAGAATTCGCTGTCCTTCACCTGCCAAAGCAGCCATGAGAGACTGCTTGGTGAAGATCTGGTACGTGTCGTTCTTCCATGTTTTGAGCAGGTTGGCCTTAGATTAATCTGGTGTTGTTGTAGTTGTTGCAATTTTGGTGCCAATTTCTCCGAAACTAAGCCCGCAATGCATTAAATTGAAATGCATTGTGTAATTGATATTTCCAAATTACCATTCACCATACTAAAAACGTAAACACAACAAAAATGACAAAAAGTTTTTGTAGGGCTGTGAAAGAATTGCAAAGGTGATATGTAACATTTAGAAATGACCACAAAATATAATAACTGCATGTACCAGGTAAGATGTAATATCAATCAAAAGGGCAATGGAATGACCATATGTTGCAAATGAACAGAATACAAAATAAAGAAGTCAGATGAAAAAGTATTTTGAAATCATATGATATTTGCAATACAGCATACATAATTTGGAAACAAGAAACACACTATGTTCATTCATTTGTCTACTCAAGGAAAGCTGGAATAAACCAAGTTAGTTCACCAGATGCAAATCAAATTAAACTGATATCACTTAGAACAGGACTGGACAATATAAAAGATAAGAATAGATGTTTTCATCGTGAGCGAACAGGATTGTTTAACCCTATTCAGCCCGGGTAAAATTTTTGGTATTTTGGTCCGGCGGGGGGCTATTTTGCCCCCCCCCCTCTTTATTTCAGAAACAAGAAACTGTTCGTAGGTGAATCTTCGCACATTCAATCAGGGACCTGGAAAGAATCCAAAACTAGCAGTAATTAGTAATTTGTCACGTGATTCGTTGCTAGGCAACCAAAAACAATAGTGAAATCAAGCAAAAAGTAGTGACTATTCTTAAATGCCAGATATTTACTGATTTGTTCAAGATGAGTAGCTAACTATGCTGCAAAAGTGATGGTTAGGAGTCTCCAAAGATACTTTTATTGATTATTTGAATTTTGAAAATTGTCTTTGTTAATTATTGCAGATTAAGTCCAATTAACGGACACTTCAAACAATGAAAACCATCGTTACAGTTATTTATTACATATTTGACCTTTAATCGACGAAATTAGACACTCCACAGTTCATTATCACGCCATTTAGAACAAATTTTCATGAATGATTCACTAATTCATTCAATATATGACGTCATAAAGTTGTATGACATCATTGAAATTAAAATTTGCTGATGTAAGCAAATAGTAATAAGCTATATATGAAATGAAAGCTCTCTTCAAGGCAAAGCCAATGGTATATATATATCTTTACATTTAATGCTACTGGAAAGAAAATAAAAGAGGATTTACGATTTTCTTTGTGACTGGTCCCCAACAAAAGGCATCTGGAGGTCACGTGACATAACAATTAACAATGAAGTATGGATATTTATGTAGCCTATTAAATTTCATTAAAAGTCAAGAAGCTTCAAAGTTACATTTTTCATGGCAGAGATGCTATCTAAAACGTTTCATAGAGGGGGGGCCATAATGCCCCCCCCGGGCTGAATAGGGTTAAGTACAGTCATTTACAATAGAAATGTTGTGATCCCTACCTCCGGCTGGTGTAAAATGCAGGTCAAATTTTTACAGGTCACTGCGACAGGTCACTGCGATGACCAAGAGCTCATAGGCTGTATAAAGGAATTCTGTTGTGTATGAGATACTGAGAGCCGCTTCTTATCTTTTGCGAATCCTGGAATTAACAAATACGTACGAAATAAGTAATACTTCAGCACACTAGCAGCTGTCAGTATCTCATGCACAACAGAATTCCTTTATGCAGCCTATAAGCCCTTGGCCCTCGTGGTGACCTGCCACAGTGACCTGCGTAAATTTGACCTGCATTTTACACCAGCCATCCCTTCCTCAAGTACAAGAAAGCAGTAAAGGCTGGATTACAAGAAGTCTCCCTTGAAGCCTCAGCTGATTCTCAGAGTCAAGGCATATCTGTTATACCAGGTCATAAAATGTGCCCAACTTCCCATGCAGAGCTTCCAAGAAGATTGAAAGATTTTGATGAAGAGCCAGATGAGATGGAAATGCAAGAAGCACGTGAAAGTGATGCAGAATTAAAATGTGATCTAAGTAAAGAGCTGGTAAAGTGAGCTTAGATTCAAGCTTAGTTGACATGGATGTAAGTCCACTGAAGCTGCATGCCATTTCTTTACATTCAGAGGTTTCTTATGGTAAAAGGAAATTAAAGCAAGTCCAAGCAAAGTTAAAGGAACAAGAGAGAAGCCTTCAAAAGAAGGTTGCAGCAGTGATCAATGTTATGCCAGAAGATCTTGATGTTAAAGATAAAGACCAGCACCAAAACATAAAGGTGATCTAACAAAAGGCATAAGACCCAGATGTGTGTGTCCAGTCGATGAAAGAAAAGCTGAATGTGTCAAACAGACAAAGAAAGATCCAAATATTGGCAATGGCTTCACAATCTTGGTCTATGCAAAACACAAAGGAAGAGTTTCAGGTTTCTGAATATCTTGTCAGGCAAGCAAGGAAGTTAGCTTCAGGGAAAAGCACTTTGGAATTACCAGACCAAAAACGTGGAAAAACAGTCACAGAAGAAGTAAAGATTCTGTGAGCATGGGTATTAAAGTTCAGCAAGTTTCATACACTTGACTAAAATTTTGGATTTTTGTCACAACCTTAGGGTATGTTTTTTCAGCCACCCATAATTTTGGGGTATAATTTTCGGAAAAATTCATAAATCTTGGGGTGTGATTTCAGACGTCAAAATTGCTAATGGTACAATACCGTCATCTGCCTGTTGAAGTTGCCCCCTGGGCAGCGAGTGGGGTCAACTCAGTAAGGTAAGATCCGAACCTAAAACATGCCTAGAACACTAAACTCAAAATGAACACAGCAGCCCCCGGCAGACAGCTCTCACCTCACAGTGCAAAGACTGCTTTTATGAATCTTTTGTATCGGAAGACAGCGTATGAAACTTCCTGAAATTCCACAGTAAAATGAGGCTGCTAAGAGTGGGTATTAAAGAGTTCATTCAGGAGTAGAATGGGACATGACCGCCTTTCCTTCAATCAAATCTAAAACCGGATAACATTAGTTATCAACAGGTCCACTGGACACCCTCGAATGGCATTGGCACCCCACTAGACCCCAAAAACTGCTTCAAAGAATATTCCTACTACATTGCAGGGACAGATTGGTAAAAGAGATTGCACTCGTTTGCAGGGCAATGCATGAAGCATTCAATGGTAGAGGGGAACAACTCATTTACGACCCTGAGAGGTTCCATTAGTTTTACATTCAAAATGGCACTACTGCTATATTTAACAGCATACTAAAGTCTATGCATGACAGAAGGCACTCACAGAACATGATTCAAAGCAATGGCATGTGTGCACTAGATATAATATATAAACTCTGCTATGGGAAAAGCCAAAAATGCACTGTCTTACAAAAACAGCATGGCATCCATCTGTGTATGAACCATCTTTCACAAGAGGGTCTTGACACGGAGAGAAGAATCGGCAATACGGTATCCAGCAAGACAGTCAACAACAAAATCATCAGGTTCGCAAAAATAGTTATACAACATCATCATTGTACTGAAAATTTCCACAGATTAACATCATTGGAGGAAGATACGCCTGTCTATGAAAACCCAAGCACTCTTTGCCATCTTTGCTTTTGCACGTGTAAGTTTAACCCATTTTTACTTGTACCCAATCCTTTGTTCATGAAAACATGTTTTACTCTGCGGATTACTTTTGAAAAACAGTATGTTGTAAATATCATTCAGAAACAATATATGGCAGATGATTTTAGATAATGTAAAAGCTATATTAAGCCCCAGGGGGGGGGCTTATTTAATTTTGGACTTATTGGAGAGGGGGGCTTATTCACAAAATCAAGTGACAAGGATCTATTTGGTGGCTTTTCACTTCCTTTATCCCATATTTTGGGGAATCACAATTTCACGACTAATAACATTACAGTTTAATGGCTTGATAATAGTTTTACCATAACCAACAGAGTCTTTGGCAACATAACATAACTAATACCAGGTGTCCAAAAAAAAGTTCTGTCATCTGTAATAAGTCTTTCTGATAGGTCCCTTTCCCGATCTTTCTTTTCCCAATTTTTTGATTGACGAAATAGACTTGGGGCAAGTCTATGGGGTAGACGATCCAAAGGGTCAGATTAAAACTGTTTAAAGTGGCCCAGGAGAAGAAAACTACCGGGTGTCCCAAAAGAAAGGTAACAGATTTGATCAGGGCTAGCGCTAAGAATTTAACTCCAATCAATCGGAAATAACCTTTAAACTAATCTTTGATAGTTTACTTGAAGATAGACACCTTGTTTGTTGATATTGGAGCATTGAGAGTAGACATTTTTATCTTGAAACTCCAGATTTGCCTTCACCTCCAGATTCGCTGTTGTGGGGAATCTCCTCAAGGATAGGCACAATGCAGAAAGTCTGAGGAAGGACCTTTGCTTTGTGTATGCACATTTGAGTACAAATGGAAAAACTGAAAACTGAAAAAGTCACTAAGGAATATCTTTACTCAGCCAAAATGATATGAATTTACAAAGAAGAAACAACTTAAGCACGAGAGAGCGCTTTCAAGGATCTTACCCTTGTGGATGTTTAATCCTTTGGGCATAAGTGACGAATTCTTGTTTCGTAATAATTTCAATGATCAGAAAATGCATTTTCTTTGAACACCAAAGATTTTTCCACACTCTAGGGAATCATTTCCCTGTAGGGTAACTTTTCTTTGGCAGCGGCAATTCACAGCTTTCGTAGAATGAACAGAGATATCCCTTTGGGAAAAAATTCTTGAGTTTGATTGTCAAGTTTGATTTGGATTTCTAATGAGAATTTTTCCAAAGCAAGAGGCTTCTTGTGTGTATTTGGCTATGATTCAGGAGGGGTTCAGGAGATTCCACAACTAGCGCATTGACAGCTTAGGCCGAAACCCAGAAGCTCTGGTTTGGAGATAGAAGCAAATCTAGACTTTCAAGACTAAAATTTCTACTCTCAATGCTCCAAGCAGGGGCGCACATACAAATTTTGTTACATTCAAACTTACATTCAAATTGTCCGTGAAATAGTTGTCCGGGGTTTAGATTTGCCCAATGTGAAAATCTAAAACGCGGACAAGAAAACCGCGGATGAGTTCAGATGAGTTCTTGACTGGTCCGAAAATTTTGATTGGTTGTAATGGAGTTAGTAAGAAATCAACAAAGGAAAATGATTGAGAACTGATGTGTATTTCTCGATTCTCCCCTTCCTCCAAAAACGGCTGCTGTCACATGCATGCAGTATCTATGAAGAGTGGAAGAGATTCCAGGAACAATATTTGTGTAATACGAAAGAAATACACATTTTTTTTACATAAGAAACTAGTTTAATATCGGTTAATCTCCATTTAAGCGGGGTTAATACCCGAAGAAAGAGTGCGGGTTTCCAGCGTTTTTGCCCAAACAGTAGTAGACCTCGTTCCCAATATGAGGTATTTTGGGTGGGTGTTGTGGCTTGCCTCATGCCTTGCTGAGTCACTCTTGCTTGCTGGCCTAGCCATCTGAAGTCGTTTATTTGCTGCTAAAGTTTTGTTCAAAAAGGACTCATTACGGAGATTTATACGTTGTTTCCATATCAATACCTTCGCTGTATTGGCTGCCCATTTGCTGCTGAAGTTGTGTTTGAAGAAGAACTCATGAAGGAGACTTTGACTCTGGTTTTCCACCTCACGATACCTTTGCTTATTTGCTGCGGAAGTTTTGTTGGGAAAAGAACTCACCACAAAGTTTTATGCTCTGGTTATTTACTTTGATACCTTTGGTTATTTTGCTGCTGAAGTTTTTTGTTTGGAGGATTAACGCACTACCAAGTTTTTATATTCTGGCTTTCGTATCGATACCTGGTCTTGGTTGTGTCCTGTGTTGCTGTATTTCGCAAGAAAGCCCATCGACTTTGAAAACTTTTGGCGGTGAGATTGTTCTTTTTTGTTACTGTTTAGCTGATTGATTCGGCCTAGTTTTCTTCGAACAAAAATGTCAGAAGACAGAAGAAATACCACGGCGTCGTCAGAAGGGCAACAGGCTAGCGAGGTTGGTCAAGTCGATGCAAGGCTGACAACGCTTGAGTCTTCGTTGGCTGCGATTCAGAGTTCTCTGCAGCTGGTGTTGCAGAGAACAAGCTCAGTTACTGGCTCAAACACTGAGCCAGGTAATCCTCCAGTCACCTCCCAAAGTCAGGGAGGCCAGGGACACCTCTCCGCAGCTGCCCCAAGTTTCGTTCAAGTTGCAGCTAGCGCTCTGCTCGCCTCAACCAGCCAAAGTTTGCCGGCACTAAGTGCTGGGGGTAACAGTTTGCCCGCTGCAGCAACACCATTTCAGTTGCTTGCAATTTTACAAAAAGAGGCATGGGCGCTCAATCCAGAGCAGTTTTTAAGCCATGCATCGACTCCTGCAATGTCAGTATCAGCAAATATTCCACCAGTACCAGGTTACATTGCCAATATGGTCAAAAAGGGGCAATTTGTTGATTTTGTATTCTTGCGCCCCTGTAATTTGGATAAGCTGCCTGGGGTTGAGCCCACAGGAGCCCAGTTTTCTCGCCTTATCAAGAGTGAATTGCAGCCAATAAGCTCTTTTCTGGATTGGTCTGAAGCTTGGGCTATCTACACAGAAATCGTAGCTCAACAAGCACCAGAAAAACTTGAGAGCCTGATTAGCTATTTTTTGTTACTTGCCAAAACACACCGTGATGTGCAAGGAGGAGGTTGGCTTGACTCTGATAGGGCCGTTTGTAAGCAAGCAGCTGAGAAAAAGGACCTGTCATGGTCATGCCTTGAGCCAACCTTATTTTTGTCTACAGTGGTGACACAGGGAGCGGCAGCTGCAAATAAATCTGCTCAGCCAGGTAAATTTGAGCTGAAGAAAGATGCTCCTGTTTGCTTTGCGTGGAATTTGTCAAGCTGTACTTTTCCACGCTGCAAATATTGCCACGTATGCCTAAAATGTCAGGGTCCTCACCGTAAAAAAGATTGCGCAGAGGTGGGACCTATTGCAGCCTCGTCTGCCACTTCCGCCTCTAGTAGGCACCTGTCTCGATCACCAAGCCCTGTGGCTGCTAAAAAATCTCGCTCGAAGTGACAGGACAGTGGATTTTATTGTACAGATTTAGATGACTTGGCACTGCCTAGTTCAGTCACGCCTTTGAACATTGCGGCCTGGCAGAACCTTTTAGGTTGTTCACCGCATGTAGACTCTGATTGGTTATTAGATGGACTTAACTTTTGTTTTGATTTAGGGGTACAAGGAGGTCCCCCAGTTTCAGCTGCTCGTAACTGTAAAACTGCTTTATCACAACCAACTGTTATTGATGATTACTTACGTGTTGAACTTGAACATGGATCTATTGCAGGACCGTTTGCAAGCCCACCAGTTAGTGCCCTTCAAATTAATCGTTTTGGAGTTATTCCCAAATCCACTCCAGGAAAATGGCGGCTTATAACTGATCTTTCTTACCCACAAGGGGCTGGTGTAAATAGCCTGATCTCGGATGAATTCGCTGAAGTCAGGTATGAGGGTATCTTGGAAGCCATTGCTAAGATTTCTAACTTTGGGCAGGGTACTCTCATGGCGAAATTTGATTTGAAAAGAGCCCATCATTTACTCCCAGTAAAGGCCAAGCAGCGTTTTCTGCTTGGTATGCGCTGGAAAGAAATGTTTTATGTTGATTTGGCATTGCCTTTCGGTTTATGATCGGCGCCAAAACTTTTTACTAGATTTGCTGATGTTTTGGAACATCTGCTTGCTGTTCGCTGCCCTATGGCTTCAATTCAGCATTATCTAGACGACTTTTTTGTTGCCTGTAGGCCAAATTCAGATGACTGTGTACAGGCCCTATCTACATGCATGGCTATTTGTAAACAACTTGGTGTTCCGCTAGCAGATGACAAAACGGATGGACCAGCTACCTGCTTAACTTTTCTCGGGTTTGTCCTAGACTTGGAAACTTGAGCTGCGCGTGCCAGATGATAAGCTCTGTTGGACCAATGGGTTTCACGGAAAACAGGCAGCAAAAGAGAATTGCTGTCCCTCATTGGGCGTTTACAGCACTGTTGCCAAGCTATCACACTGGGACGACCCTTTCTGAGACGGTTAATTGATCGTGCTTACTCTGTTACAGAATTACACCATTATGTGCGTTTGTCCCCGTGGGAAAGGGAAGACATAGCATGGTGGCATACCTTGCGGGGTGAGTGGCCGAGTGGCTTATACAGTCTTCATCAGGTGACTGAAGTTAAGCTTGGTTGAGTGAGGTCAGATTTCGGATGGGTGACCTCTGAGGACTGACTTCGCAACTCACCTCATCGTCCTTTGGAAGGGACGTTAAACTAGGGGTCCCATGCCTGGATGCGGCATGCACAGTGGGCCTAAATTAGCTTTCAGTAGCTAGAAATCCTGACAAGCTCACTCAAAACAAATTGAAAACAAACAAAAAACAAACAAACAAAAAAAAAACAAAAAAAACCTTATTTGAGAAATGGAATGTTAGCAGCCTTTTTCTGCTGGCAGGTGAACAAAGCTCGGACCTTAGTGTTGAATCGGACGCAGCTGGCAGCGTTGGCTTTGCAGCCATTTTTAAAAATCAATGGTTTGCAGATAGGTGGCCAGTAGGGGCGGAGACTTTAAATATCGCCATCAAAGAACTTATTCCGATAGTCTTAGCAGCCTTTATCTGGGGCGATTTTTGGGGCAGACAGCGCATCTGTTTCAGATGTGACAACATTGCTGTGGTAGAATGCTTGAGGAACGGAAGCTGTAGGGAACGTCACCTGGCCTTCCTGCTGCAGGAGCTGGCTACTCTGGCCATCGTTAAGAGCTTTGACTTTACTGCTACTCATGTTCCAGGTGTTAAGAACAAATTGGCTGACGCTCTTTCCCGTTTCAATTTTCAGGCATTCTCCAATCTTGCCCCAACTGCGGATTCAAACTCACTAGAGATTCTACAGAATTACCTGCTTCATCTAGTTTTTCCACCTTGGACCAAAGCTGGCAATACTTGCTAAAGAATGCATTGTCAGACAACACTCAGAAAACTTATAGTTCAGCCCAAAAGCAATTTATTCACTTTTGTGAACGAAATGATATTTTGAATGCGAACGGGTCACCAATCCCAGCCAGTGAGCTGACTTTGTTGAGGTTCATGGGGAGCTTGAGCAAAACAAGCAAAGCATCATCCATGCGGGTGTACCTGTCAGCCGTTCGAGCGTTGCACATCCAAGGAGGATTCCCAGACCCATTAGTTGGATGCAACAGGATTCCTCTTGTCATTCGGGGATTAAGACGTTCAAAATCGGGTTCGTGTAACCAAAAAGTTCCTAACTACCAAAAATTACGTTACTAGTGTTGTACGCCATTCGTTCACAGCTAAATCTTGACATACACAATGACATTATGTTATGGGCAGCTTGCTGTGTTGCTTTTTTCGGTTTCCTGCGAGCATCAGAGTTTACTGTGCCACCAAGTGGCTTTGCCGCCAACAAGCATTTGTCACTCAAGGATATTTCAGTGGATAAGCAACCTGTTCCAGATAATGTTTTTGTGAATTTAAAATTTTCAAAAACTGATCAACTCGGGAAGGGTGCTAACATTGTCTTGGCCCGCACAGACACTGATGTTTGCCCTGTTAATGCTCTGATGTCTTACCTTCATGTACGTGGGCCAAGCCCTGGGCCTTTATTCTTGCTTTCGGATGGAACAGCCTTGACAAAAGGCAAGCTCAACACACAACTTCAACACGTTTTGAAACAATGTGGATGGCCAGGAATCTTTACATTGCACAGTTTTCGCGTCGGAGCTGCAACGACGGCTGCATCACTCGGTTTTCCAAATCACATTATTCAAGCCCTTGGGAGGTGGACTAGTGATGCCTATAAGGTGTAAATTAAATTACCTCAGGAAAGATTGCACCTTGCTTCAAAATCTCTGGGAACTTCAACAGCTTTTAGCCAGAGCCAATGACTGTGTTGATCTCATGACTGTAGTTAATTATCGTTCTGTTTTATCCACGTTTTACCATTGTTAATGTTGACAGGATCAGTCATGTTTCGTTTATTGCTTTTAATCGAGTTGTTGTTTTGCAGAAATCTTCTTGTTTATTCTCGTGGTACCAGCCATCTCTTTACTTTAGGGGGAGGCATACATTTAATGCGTATAGTTTTTTCTCCTTCTGTTTGTCTCGTTTTTTCTGCACAGCGGCTAACAGTTACTAGTTATGATATGACAGGCCGGTATTTTATGCTTGCGGTGCGCACCAGGTTTAGGGCGACTCAAGTTCTTACTTTTGCATATTGGGTTCCTTTGCCTTGACAGTAGTATAATGCTTTGCACTTGCTTGCTTGCTGTTGCGTTTATAAATGTCCAATGCGTTGTGCTTGCTTGATTGCTCGCTGCCATGTGTACAGTAGTCCTAGCTTTGGGACTTGCTTGCTTGCTTGCTGCTGTTTGCTGTGGTTCAATGGTTTGGACTTGCTCGCTGTCTTGTGTACAGTAGTCCTCTACTTGGACGTGCTTGCTTGCTCGCTGTGTGTGCTGTGGTTCAATGCTGTGGACTTGCTCGCTGTCTTGTGTACAGTAGTCCTATACTTTTGACGTGCTTGCTGGCTGGCTGCTGTGTGCTGTGGTTCAATGCTTTGGACTTGCTGGCTTCCTTGCTGTGGTGTGTGCCGTGGCTCAATGCTTTGGACTTGCTTGCTTGCTTGCTGCAGTGTTTGCTGTGGTTCAATGCTTTGGACTTGCTTGTTGTCATGTGCATACAATAGTCCTAAGCTTTGGACTTGCTTGCTCACTTGCTTGCAGCTGTGTGTGCTGTGGTCAATGCTTTGGATTTGCTTGCTTGCTGCCTGTTTAGTGGACGGTGGTCCAACGCTTGGATCTTGCTTGCTTGCTTGCTGCCAGGTGTGCAGGGTTCCATTGGTTGGACTTGCTTGCTTCCTTGCGCTGTGTTGCGTGCTCCATCGATAGCAGGTCTTTTGCCTGCTGGTGTTAGGTGTACCAGTTTAATTTTTCTTTCTTTTTCAGGAGATACACCATGTTTTGCCCTACACAGCAAGAAGTACCAAAATTTCCCCATAGTTCTTGGATGGAAATTTAAGGGAAATGGACAAGTTTCTATGGGAAATTCAAGGGAAACGGACATTTCCATTTCCCCTTTGGGAAATTATGAAAAATGTTTCCGTTTCCCCAAGATTTCCCCAACAAAAGATGTGGTGAAATTTCATCATTTTTTGCAGTGCTAGGTCTTTTTTCTTTGTCTTTTTTTTCCGGTAATAGACTACAGTGCAGAATGTTTTTGAGGTTTTTGCTGTTTTTCTTTCTTTTAAAGCCTCTCACCTTACCTCCTTGATATTTACGTTGGTGGTGATTGGGGGGAACACGTTGTGTTCTATGGAGGAAAATATGGTTTTTCTGGTCAATCACCGACCGCAAATGCGCTTTTCGAACAGTTAACACCGGGCTGATGCACTGCTAGCCCATGTTACCTGTTATTGGCCTTGCTTTATTGGGGGGACAGGAGTTACACAGTATAGATATGTTGCTAAGATTTCTGAAGGGGATTAAATATCGGTTAAATCTCTACTTAAGCGGGGTTAATACCCGAAGAAAGAGTGCGGGTTTGCGGGCGTTTTTGCCCAAACAGTAGTAGACCTTGTTCCCAATATGAGGTATTTTGGGTGGGTGTTGTGGCTTGCCTCATGCCTTGCTGAGTCACTCTTGCTTGCTGGCCTAGCCATCTGAAGTCGTTTATTTGCTGCTAAAGTTTTGTTCAAAAAGGACTCATTACGGAGATTTATACTTTGTTTCCATATCGATACCTTCGCTTTATTGGCTGCCCATTGAATTTACCTTTAAATTGAATCTGATTTAATTTACCTCACAACTCATGACAATAAGTCAATTATTTAGAATCAGTTACCCGTTCAATTGATTTGAAAACCCGATAACATTCAAATTAGAGGCAGTCTAAATGAAAACCTTAAATCATAAACAAACAACCCTTTTGTTGTCAGATAATAGCCCGTCAATGTTCCTTTTGTAGGCATCTCTTGTCCTTTCTCTGATTGATCAGTCGTTAGTATTGTCTGTCTTGCACGTTTGAACATGGTAGATGGTCATGGTTTTGGACAGCAGAAATTTATTCCAAAATGTATTTGACTATGACTCCAAAGATGGATCATAGGTCAATGGGTTGTGCCACCATTGCACCTTGGTAATTAAATCTCCACCCTCGGGACCTTGCATTTTGGAGGAAGGAGCATTGCATTCTCAAAAAATCTCGTACACTTCTGGCTGCAATCATCTTAAAAGAAAATCCACCAAAATCCGTGAAAGCCCTTTTGTTCTGAAAAACTCTCCTACGCTTTTTCGCATGAGTGAAGTCGAGGGTGACATGCCCCATGAAAGAATCTCGGATATCAATACTTTGCACTTCTAGATCTCTTTGCTCCCAAGGAATATGAGGAGTCCTGATTGTAACCAACTCCCTTGATTGATACTCCGTTACTGGTGTTCCAATTGATCACGTAAACTGAAACATTGCAGGCCACAGACAAAAGAGAACTTGTTTCAAGAAAATCCTTCTAACTTCTATTGTATTTTCATGAAGGGCATCTCCTTCAATTTCCGAGCGTCTAAATGTCATGGTTACTAGGAATTTTTCTGAGGCTACGCCCCAGACCCCCTCCCACTTCAAATTCTGCGTACGCCTCTGGATTGAAGTATTCAACATTTAAGGATTCTCAAATGTGATCTAATGATGCTTTTAGAGACATAATTTGTTCACTTACTAAGCTAAAATGTAGCTCTGTATTACTGTGAAAAACTAAGCGAACTTCTGCATTCGTATTGCATTCTTTTTGTGAAAAACTAAGCGAAGTGTTTCACTTCCTTTTGCAAGTCCATTCTTATTGTATAGTAGTAAGCGAAGTGTTTCGCTTACTTCTTCACAATGTGTACGCATCCTTTTTGTGAAAAACTAAGCGAAGTGTTTCGCTTCCTTTTGCAACTCCTTCTTATTGTATAGAAGTAAGCGAAGTGTTTCGCTCACTTCTTCACAACAAGTAAGCATTCTTTTTGTGAAAAAGTAAGCGAAGTGTTTCGCTTCCTTTTGCAACTCCTTCTTATTGTATAGAAGTAAGCGAAGTGTCTCGCTTACTTCTTCACAATAAGTAAGCATTCTTTTTGTGAAAAACTAAGCGAAGTGTTTCGCTTCCTTTTGCAACTCCTTCTTATTGTATAGAAGTAAGCGAAGTGTTTCGCTTACTTCTTCACAATACGTAAGCATTTTTTTTGTGAAAAACTAAGCCAAAATTTTGCTACTTCTATGTCATAGACTTGTTCCAAGTTTATCTCGTCAACTGGCAGATTGACTTATTACAGATGACGAAATGGGCTTGGGGCAAATCTACTACTTACCCTCAATCATATTTTCTTAAATCGTGTAAAGCGACTCCCCCTCTCTCTCTCCCCCCTGGATGAAGAAGCAGACTATTGCAAAAAAGAGATGTTGACAGGAAGGATTTATCGATTCATGCAAACTAACAGAACAAAATGAAACAGAATAGTGGTATTATCATAACAAAGAATATGGAAGGATAAAGCACAAACAGCATTGGTATATTCAACCAATAAAACTTTACAGGTCACTATTCAGTCAGTTGATAAGGTCCGGGTGACAAATACTTACGTTGAAAGAATCGTTGAAACAAATTGCGAGAAATAAGCCCCCATGTGGTATTTGCCACGATTACTTGAGTGAATAGAACTTTGATCATAATGTTGAATAACATGGTACCAAATAGACGTGAGTGGAGTGAAATTGCTTCTCAATTTGATGCAATTGTCTTTGGTATATAAATGCCTTTCCCGTGGGTTCATGATAGAAACTGATCTTCTTCAAAAACAAAATGTTTGAGATTTGTGGTGACTCAAAAATTCATGATGAAAAACTGCCAATTGCATTTATTCGAGAATATGTTCACCGGATATCTCATTTGAGAGAGACTGAAATAGAAGTGTAGACATGTATGTAATAACTAAATAATCAAATAAACAAATGATACAATGATAATGAAAGTTATAATAATGATAACAACGATGATCATAATAATAAAAACCCCTATCGAATGATGTTCAGTTTTGATGGAAAGCGTCACCAGTCATAAAACGTCATAATTGATATTTCTTTATTGGAATAACTTTAGTTTGAAATCAGATCATTTTACCCATGCTTGTCAAAAAGTATTTTTTTCAGTATAATAGCTGTTGGTCAAGTACTGGATCAGAAACTGCTTACTTGATTTAGTTGCGGTCAACAAAAGTATTTGAAAGTAATCAAAGTGACTATAAGAATACGTCGTCAACCAAACAGCTCCACAGTTGAACTGGTGGAAATGGTGCATAACATTAAACACATAGCAGATTGTCAGAACTTTGGTATATGTCTTGTCCATTAAAGTTAAAATGTCAACAGTGATACAGCAGAACGACGAAAGGGCAAATCGCAGATGTGGGACCTCTAGAACAACTCAACAATAAGGTACTTAGAAATTTTGGAATATTACTAAGCAATTCTTCGCTGTATGAAAGGAAAGATTGCTGATAATTGCATATTTTTCCACACCAACGTCTGAAACATTGAAAATGACTTGATGACTCGAATTATGAGGAAAATTCTCGTCAAAAGAGGACGCCATAGTAGAGTTTTCATCATGAAGGGCCCCAAATCCAGCATTAATCCCCCCAATGAATGAAATAACACCCCCTAAAGGGAACCCGTACCAGGAAGTTGGGCGTTCGTGCATCAGCCTTCACCAAGCAGCTCCCAGTTGGGTCTAAAGGCAAGCACCAAGCGGGAGGCCATCACATTCACACCCCCTCCTCTCGTTGTATTGCATAGCAAAAGGACAACCTTGAGAGGGGGGTTCTCACCACATTTTGCTCCAAATGAATGCCTACCTCCAGCCCCAAGCTACAGGCTTTGCCGCCCTTTACTGCCTGGCGAAAACCAGTCTTTTATGGTCGGTGACTGAGACAGTATTTCCCGCTAAACTGATGCACCTGTGCCACAGCTGAAAAGGAGGCTGTGGCAAAGCGGAGCCAAAGAAGAGGAAGAAGAAGTAGAAAGGAACCGGAAGGAACTGAAAGGATAAAGACCGACTTATGAGACAAGCCAGAGTGGAGCAGCTTAACTTAAGATGGATAATGATGTGAGGGAGGGGAGGGAGGGAACGAATCTCGATAAACTTGAGTGAAAACTAATTGATTGCAAACAACTTGCTGCATGCTTACATCCGGGACTTTCTCGCCCAACCGAGGCTATCCGAAAATGGGGGGAAAGCCCCTGCGCAGCAACAAAGCTCATTCTTTTGGGTGAATTAACTCCACTTAAACTGACATTTAATTGACATTTAATCCCCCCAATGAATGAAATAACACCCCCTAAAGGGAACCCGTACCAGGAAGTTGGGCGTTCGCGCATCAGCCTTCACCAAGCAGCTCCCCGTGGGGTCTAAAGGCAAGCACCAAGCGGGAGGCCATCACATTCACACCCCCTCCTCTCCTTGCATTGCATAGCAAAAGGACAACCTTCAGAGGGGGGTTCTCACCACATTTTGCTCCATATGAATGCCTACCTCCAGCCCCAAGCTACAGGCTTTGCCGCCCTTTACTGCCTGGCGAAAACCAGTCTTTTATGGTCGGTGACTGAGACAGGAAAATTATTTCCCGCCACAGAGCGCGCCAAAACGCGACCACCCACACCGTCCAGAAAAGACCAGCATAAAAACCCTTAGCTGCTACCCAAATGCCGCAAGAGATACGTACCCCTGAGAACCATGTAATCCAGACTTTAAATAAGCACAGATGAAGGCATAAAAGGCAGGATTTCAAAGTTGAGAGAAGATAGGTGGCACGGCGACCAGACATAAACTGATGTAATGGCGCCAACCCGGTGGCGCAGTACACACCATGGCCCCAGGGCCAAAACGAAATGGATTTAAAAGCACCAACCCAGTGGTGCAATACCAACCTTAGCCTAACAGCCAGAAATAAAAAGATACAACTGCACCAGCACAGTGGTGCGAAACTAAAGCTGGCGCGGTGGCCAGAAATGAAATGATAAAACGGCACCAGCCCAGTGGTGCAATACGAATGCTGACCCGGCAGCCAGAAACAACATAATATACCTGCACCAGCCCAGTGGTGCAATACGAATGCTGACCCGGCAGCCAGAAATAAATAATATAACTGCACCAACCCAGTGGTGTAATACAACTGCTGACCCAGCAGCCGAAAAATGAAATGATATAACTGCACCAACCCAGTGGTGAATGCTGACCCAGCAGCTGGAAATGAAATAATATAACTGCACCAACCCAGTGGTGCAATACGAATGCTGACCCCGCAGCCGGACATAAACTGATATAACTGCACCAACCCAGTGGTACAATAGAAAAGCTGACCTGGCAGCCAGAACTAAGCTGATATAACTGCACCCAACCCAGAGGTGGAATACAAACACTGACCCAGCAGCGGGAAATAAAATGATATAACTGCAGCAACCCAGTGGTGCAATATAATCGCTGGCTTGGCCAGAGAAGTAAAATGATCTAACTGGCAGCAACTCAGTGGTGACCAGAAAACGATGATTTGCAGGCACTAACCATGTAGTGCAGTAAAAAACAAAGGGGCAGGTGGCCCCGAATAAACTGGAAATCAGGCACCAAACTGGTAGTTACCAGATAATGAGGACAAAGGGGCTATCCTTGTGGTGCTGTAAATGCCATAATCACATGGCCCCGTCCAACAAATGATGTCGCCAACCCAGTGGTGACCACAATAAATGAAAAACACAAAAAGCCCCATGGCGCTACGGGCAATGCCAAATATACGCATTATGAATAGATAAAAGCCAAGATAAAACCACAATTGAGGTATTGAATGAAAAACTTGAAGCGATTAACAACATACAGCGTAAAATAATGAACAACATGTGAACAAACTCTTGAGGTCCTTTGGCTACTGTGTGCTGGCCCCTGAAAGACTGAAACCTTTGATAGTAAACTTTGTTCCGAAAAAGAAAAAGAAATAAACTATAACTTTTGTGTATGTCATAGCAAGAGGTCTCACAGTGCACCAACAGATGATTTACACTACAGACTGTCCCAAAGTAGCCGCCGTTGCTAAGCAGGTTGATGCCACCTGCAACTGCTGCTGTGGTAAACGAAGATATACCTCATAAGCGTCACTTGACCAGCGACCCAGAGCTTTAATCAAGTACTCAGGGAAGTTCAGAGTTGCTGCTGTAGTTGCTGCTCCCACACAAAAACTGTGCAAGGTGAAGTGACCTTGCCACCCCGCTGCAACTAAAATTTTTTGCCAACGACCATCCAGTTTGCCCCGTGTGAAGGGGGAAGCATCCTGTTGCATAAACAGAGGTCCAGGACTGGGTCCTCGTAACTGTAAGTATGACATCAGTGCTGCAACTGGACATAGCACATTATTAGAGCGAGCCAAGATTATTGAGCAGCCTTTCCCAAACTGGTCCGTCTTCGACCGGGCCAGCCGCAAATAAACCGTGTCTGGAACTGGTTGTTTGTCTACTGTAACACTCGTGACTGAAAGGTGGACATTGGCATCAAATCCTGATGGAGGTGCTGTAAATTCAGCTGCTCGCAGGAAGCCAAAGAAAGCCGTGCAACATGCTGCCCAAAGCGTAACGTCATCGAACAAGGCGAAATTAAGTTGTAACCGAATTGAATGGAGGCACAAGGCAGTTATTGGCTGTTTGAGAGGCCTGTTTGACATGCCTTTTGCCCGCTGCAGACCCTTTATGACCAATGGGATACGAGGTCTATCCTTAAATGGGTCAGGATACCCCAACTGGACATGTAGTGCCCTAACCGCTGACAGGTAAACTTTTAATGTTGAGGCTTGACGGCCTTCACTAACCTCTCCAATGAAGTGCAACGATGTGAGCTCTGAGGCAGGGCAAGGTGATTGGTTGCTGTGCAGAAATGAATGTTTTTCACAGAAGTTGATCAAGAGCTTTTGGCCAGAAGAGTAGGTTTTCTTTGTATTCTCAGACAGAGCCCCTCCTAACAGTGTTTGCCATTTGTTATCCAAGGTGGGAACAGGAGCTTGCGTAGTAGCACTTCTGGAATTGGCAAGGAATTCAAAGCCGCATCTCGGGCAGCACTGTGAAATGCCTGAAAGTTAAAACGGGACAGGGCATCAGCCTTGACATTACGATGACCTGGGACATGCACAGAGGTAAATGTAAATGACTTATGAAAGGCAATAATCGAAAGTTCTCTCAAAAGGAAAGCCAAATGTCGATCTCTGCAGCTGCCCTGCCTCAGCAATGCAACAACTGCTGCATTATCGCATCGAAAGAGTATGCGCTTACGCTCCCACTTGTGACCCCAAATCGAGGCTGCTATCACAATTGGAACCAACTCCTTTATTGCGATATTCAAGGAGCCAGTCCCAGTTGGCCATTTGCCTGCAAACCATTCTGACTTGTTAATGGCTGCAAAGCCAATGGACCCTGCTGCATCAGATGTAATGGAAAAGTCTGGTGCATTTTCCCACTTTGGAAGGTGGAACAGGCTCTTACCATTCCATGACTTTACAATAGCGTACCACCATTTGATGTCATCCCGTTCCCAAAGCGATAGCTTGACAAAATGGTGGAGTTCTGCTACTGTGTTAGCCCGATCAATCAATCTCCGTAAAAATGGACGCCCGAGGATGACCGCCTGACAGCAATGTTGCAGCAGCCCAATGAGGGATAAAAGATCCCTCTTGGTCCCCGTTTTACGATCTCTCCATGCATCTAACGCCGAATAAATCTTCGTGAGTTTTTCACCGGGTAGCCTAAGCTCTTGTTTCTCTGAGTCCAAAATAAAGCCCAAATACGTGATGGTAGTGGATGGACCCTCCGTTTTTTCTGGGGCAATAGGGACACCCAACTTTTCGGCTAATGATAGACAATTGCATAGATCTGCTTCACAAACTGCTGACTGTGGTGGGCCAGCGATAAGAAAATCATCCAAGTAATGCTGAATATTTTGGACCCCACCAATTTGTTTGAAAATTGACTGACGTACGTCTGCAAAACGTGTAAAAATTTGAGGCGCCGACCTCAATCCAAAAGGAATAGCAAGATCCAAGTAAAATTGTCCTTTCCAGCGCATCCCCAAAAGCCACCGATCCTCAAGTCGTACAGGCAAAAGGCGGTAAGCTCGTTTCAGGTCAAATTTTGCCAGCAGAGTACCTTTGCCTAATTTCATAACTAAATCAATTGCTTCTGTGATACCAGCATATGAAACTTCAGCCTCTGAATCTGGGATTAGGTCATTGACACTTGCGTCCCTAAGAAAGGACAGGTCTGTGATTAACCGAAATTTCCCAGGAGTGGATTTTGGGATTACTCCAAAACGATTTAATTGCAAAGGTGACAAAGGAGCTTCTTTAAAGGGACCTGCAATTGAGCCAAACTTAATCTCTTCCGCAAGATAATTGTCAATAATCATAGGTTGATCATAGGCTGTTACACAGTTCCGTTTAGCTGATACAGGTGTGCCTTGGTTAACACCCAGATTAAAGCCATACCGGATACCCATTAAAACCCATTCAGAGTCTGAAAGGTGAAGATTCTCCAGGTACATTTTCCACATGTAAAAATTTAAAGGTGAAATACAAGCTGGTAACGGTACATCAGGTAAAGCGTTAGTTGTAACGGATAGTCATTTATAGTTCTTTTTCTTGGGTAGCGGAGAAGGTGAGTGCTCCTTTGACTCTCGTTTCTTGCCGCTATCTTTGAAAATGCCCACCGAGGGTGCAGAGCAGTCTCCCTTTTTGTGGGCTCCATAGCATACAGAACAGACATGAGCATACCGACACCTGGGGAAACTACAACTGTTGCCGTTCCACTTGAAGTATGGCAATTGCTTGGCCTTGGAGGAATCCTTCTCTTTACCACCCTGAGCGCCTCTTGAGAGCACCGTTGTCATCCATAAGGTGGGAAGAACTTCCCCCCAGTTCATGGCTGTATTCTCCACAGCTTGTTTTCGGAAAGCTGTATCATACTCCAACCACCCCAGACCCTGCACATCTCGGTGTGCAGTGGCCAGGAGAAGAAAATATGCAATCAAATTCTGTAATTGCCCTGGCCTCTCTTTTGCAACTATGCCAGCATAGACTGCCCATGCCTTGGCCCAGTCAACGAAGCTACTGATTGATGCCAGATCAGACTTCATTAATTTCGACAGTTGGGCTTGTGATGGCTCCTCTGCTGGAAGCTTCTTTAAATTTTTTGGGCGCAACAGACCAAAGTCGACGAATTGGCCCTTCTGAATTTTTTCCACCAAATAGCCTGGGACGGGAGGCAGAGCCGACGACACCGACACAGCTGGCACTGCTTTTTGGGCTGGTAGTATATCTGCTGGGCTCTTACTATTTGCTGGGGTTGGCACATTGGAGGCCCCCCCAGGTGTCGACAAATTTTGGGCAGGCGCAGAAATCAAAGGTGGCTGCTGCACCACTTGCAAAAAGGTAGGGGCAGTTGCAGAATGTGAACTGCCTGCTTGAGTAGTAATGCTGGGCGAAGTAAATTGCAAAGGTTGCTCACCCATGCTCCCATATGAACCTGCACCACTGCCTGCAGCTGAAGATGAACTTTGGGACTTACTGGTCTGATTGGTTTGACCAGTTAGGCCGTTTAAGATGTCAAAAATACGGGCGAACTGTTCCATGGCTTCTGACCTGCTCATTGGACCCCCTCCGGTAGGCTGGGGGTCAACAGCTCGTTCCTGACCTTCTGGAGCAGACATCGGTAAACAAGTAAAAACAAGAATCCTGGAATAGAAATGTCCCAGTCTCACCACACCAAGAACTGCAATGACAAGGAGGCAGCAGAGTACTTCTCCCTTTCTGGCTTAGGCACTTCAGCACCGAGGGAAAAACAGTCAAGAGTCCAACTCGCAGCTCGATTCTTTCTGCTCTACAGCAATTCAGGTGATAGTACAGCAAACTGCCTCGACACTTCGACGAACCTTGAGTGATTGAGACTTGAAAAAAAAACAACTGAAAGCAGCCACAGCGAATCAACGAATCTCGATAAACTTGAGTGAAAACTAATTGATTGCAAACAACTTGCTGCATGCTTACATCCGGGACTTACTCGCCCAACCGAGGCTATCCGAAAATGGGGGGAAAGCCCCTGCGCAGCAACAAAGCTCATTCTTTTGGGTGAATTAACTCCACTTAAACTGACATTTAATTGACATTTAACAATACATTAAAAAAGAACTTAACGGAGTACAATGGTGTTCATATAAAATGTGCAATGATGTGATGTGCACTGCTCTGTACATATGCATGGATCATGATTAGCAAAGGATATGACTTATCTCGCTGTTCGAAACTTCCATGCTTCACTGTAGGATACCACTTTTCTGCAAAACTTCAAAATACTCATCTAAAATGTAATTGCCAATTTCTATCAATGAATTGTTGAAGCAAAATTTAGGTAATTTACTATAATTCCATGAGAGAATTTCTGATATCTTTGTTACTGTTAATTTTGGAGCTTTGTGTCGTAATCAAATCGATTGATAAAGTGAGGCTCTCTTGAAAATTCTACTGCTTTTCTTCCATCAATTTATAGTTTCCTTGCTTTCAACGTTAAAGCCTTGTTTTCACGTGATCGTTCCTGTCGCTTCCATCGATGGTAAATTTTCCAGCGACACAAGGGACACAATTGAGGGAAGCGATTGAGTGGTTTCCATGTAATCCCTGCTGTCTCGCAGTTTCCATCACAGATCCAAACAAGTCCCTTGCCTACTTCCTTTCACAAAACGTGAAAACGCAGTAATTTTCAAAATAACCATGAATCACGAAAGCTCTCTGTACGGTGGCCCACAAGTGCACACCAAATTCAAATTCACCACACCGAATTCAAATTGCTCACACCGAATTCAAATTCACCACACCAAATTCAAATTCCTCACACCAAATTCAAATTCCTCACACCGAATTCAAATTCACCACACCGAATTCAAATTCGCCACACCAAATTCAAATTCACCACACCAAATTCAAATTCCTCACACCGAATTCAAATTCCTCACAGCGAATTCAAATTCACCACACCAAATTCAAATTCGCCACACCAAATTCAAAAATCTTCCTCATTATTTCAAGGAATTTTATAGAACATTGATTCTTTGTGTCCAAAAGAGAATTTTCAATTGTGATAGGCTACACTGTTGTGCTTGCTTCGCCTCGTGGTTAAACGCAACATCATCGCACGATACACTCTTTGCTCTTTGCTCAGCTCAAGATGCTGTTTTGCTCACGTTGTGGGGCACAGCAAGGAAAAGGAGGTGCCAAATTTTGCTCTGTTTGTGGCAATGGTATGTATTGTGTCTATAGTTACATCTTTTTCAGTTTTTTTGTGCTTCAAAATGCATTTGTTGTTTAGGCCAAAAAGTGTCTCTTCCGGTTTCGGAAAATACATAAAAGACAGAAAGCTCACTTCGAATCTGAATCACTGGTCATTCGATTTCACGCATCCATTGCGTCGAAGACAGTAAACTATTTTTTTTTCATTTTTTACGGTGAAGCTGCAAAACTGTCCCCTCTGATTTGTTGTTATCCTCGTGTGATTTTGTGTGTCAGGGGCAAAGGTGTCGACTAACCAGGACCTCGCAATGTAGGGTAGCTACCTCGGCCACAGATTCAAGTTTTGCACTGGGGAGGAATTCTACATCTCCCGGAAAATGCGTTTTATTTGACGATGACACATACAATAAAACTTAAATTTTTTCGTTTTCGTTCTTTATGCAACAGTCGTCAATGGAACAGGTTGCGTGTTTTTGTGGACACAAATTTCTGATTTCAAAAATCGACGAAGTACAAGGGCATGTTCTATCTACCGGACCCTCTGGATCATTGGACCATTGGACAATTGGACCATGCCGCAGATCCCTGGCCACTGTTTTATATTGCGCTGCTACCTTGCTGTGACTCTTTCAACCAATTATTTTCCCTAGGATTCTTTTAAAGCTTCTTTTGTATGATCGATTGCATATTCCTGACAGAATGAACGTTCCGATTTTATGCCATCTGCTGGATTCAATATTTTCAGTCATGCATGATAAGCATAAAGAAACATGTATTGATGAACCTTGATAAACAGAAAAGAGATCAGGTGATGTGAGGAAAGAGTAATAACTATGGAGTAATATACAACAGCTTGAATAGTCACTCCATTCCCTGCCGTAGAGTAATGTCTTTTTGCTATACTGAGGTTAACTACAAACATCAGAAAGTGTTTGGAAATTGCAGTGACTGCTTTTATGTTTACAACACAATCCAAAACCTGTTTACAGCAACGGAGAATAACCCTTTGTGGCCTGGGGCCAAGCGTTAATATCAACACTTCTCAAATAGTTTTTATATCAGCTTTTTGAGGCATATAGGGTTGCACAGAAAGCACATTGAAAATGCGTTTGTCTGACTATGCAGCCAAAATTATGTGGTTGCAAACCTCAGTCCGTGGCAGCCCGTCCAAACACTATGCTAGTAATTGGAACTGTCTTTATGAAAATACAAATTACAGAGTCCCTGCAATTGTGACGAGGGAGCATTTCACTCTTTCAAAAAGCGTGCAAGATTTTTTCTGAGCCTTATATTTTGTACGAATCTTTGGTGGACTTTCTTCAAAACAAATGGATTTTGTTCAAGGTGTGTGAGATTTTTATGGGAGCAAAATGCCCCCTCGAATTGTGAGTTGTTTATTCTCGCCTTCAAATCATTTCTCCTTCAATCTGTCAAAGAAGAATTGATCCACTTTCTTTTCTGGATTACAAGTTCATGGTACATAAACGGGTGCTAAAAAGACTGTTGAATGCTATGCCGACAGTGTTCAAATTATCAGAGAAGAGCATTCCACCTTTTCAAAGACCTGTTCAAAGTAAGAGGTGCAAAAGCGGAAATGTTTTGTCGTTAGAGATATTGCATTTTTCATTCCAAAATCATGTTCTACGCACAAAGTTTAATGTAGAGGCAAAGTTTCACTTTCATATCTGTCTTCATTTCGAAGTTATGGCAATATGAATAATTTAAACTCAAGTTAAAAACAAAAATTTGTCAAAACATCTGATTTCACAGTCAGAGCTCTTATGAATTCAAATTCTCAAAAATGCAAAATCTCTAACAACAAAAGACTTCCGATTTCACGCCTCTTACCTTGAAAAGGTTGATTGATGATACAAGAGAACCGTTGAAAAGGATAGAGTTTCAAACAGTTGAGAGAGAGTCACGGCAAAGGAACAGCACGATGTGAACAAGCGGCAAGCGGTCAGGGGTCTGCGGCATGGTCCAATGGTCCAACGATCCAATGGTCCAAGGATCCAGAGGGCCCAGTAGATAGAACATGCCAAGTATAAGGAGGCTGTTCGTTTGGTGGCGCCAAAATTAGAAGTGATTTTGTGAAGGTTAAGGCCATACAAATAAATTTTTAATTCATTAGGGCTTTGTTTTGTCCAAGCTTTGATCTCACGGTAATTCAAATTTTCGTTTCCTTCACTGAACTGGTTATACGCACGTCTCAGGGGCACCTGCAGTGACCACGCCACGGGGGGGGGGGGGCTGTGGGGACTTGTCCACCCCCCCAAAGCCCAAAAGCTGGCAAAAGTTAGACTGCGCACAGACTTTACTTATGTTGCGGAGGAGTAAGGGAAATCCCTTCCTTTACTTTTCCCTTACTCCTCCTCCGCAACATAAGTAAAGTCTGTGCGCAGGCTAGGAAAAATTGACAAAGAAAAATAGCATATAACTAGCAATAACAAAAGTCAAGGAATGCTGCGACTGGGAGCACTCTCCTCTGCGATGATCTTTACTCCTTTTCTCGTTCCGCAGTTCCGTGGACCCTGATTTCATGGTCCGTAATTCACTCATAAAGACCAGCTCCTCCAGAAATAGTTGCTTTTCCACGAAACAACAGGCAGATTAAGAGGGTCTGTTTCCACTGTCATTAACAAAACAAAAGATTTTCCTATCATTTTTCAACGAATAACAAAGCTCATTCATTTGTTCAATTCTCATCACAAAGAAATAGGAGCTAAGTCTCTAAGACTACTATCCAATCAAATTGCCTCTTTTTATGATCATGACTTGAGCACATGACTGTAGGTCAGCATTGGCCTGACGCTTTTCATTTCATTGTTCAACCTACAGGGACACATCAGAAAACCTATTCTGCAGGCATGTGAAGGATATATGATTACATGAGCACATAATCTATGGTGCATGCAGCGCATCTGAAATGCGCATGATCACATCATGCAAAGTCACATGTTTGACGACAGACAGACAGACACAGCTCGATTTCACTATGAAAACCGTCTCTCCAAGATTAGTATCGCTGCGCAGCTCCGCTGCGCAGCAATTAGTTGGGTATACCTTCAGACTGAAAAATTACGTCAGAATCCCCCCATTTCTCTCGGATTTTTCAGATTTGGCGCCGCCACTAGACAACTGGCCCTGCTATTAGTGCTATTATTAGTCTACTAGCAATTTTTTCCAAAGATTGCACAATGTATTTGTCAATATTCACTTGGCTGTGCTGTAGGACATTTACAATCATCACAAATAGAATGATCTCAGTGCTTTCAATTGGTTACTTTTCCCAACTTTCACCAGAAAGCAGTTGAAACAATGTCAATGATGATGATGTTGCAATTTTTAACCCCTGCAAATGTTTCTAAAACTTTCAAATCAACGAAATTGGATTGAATTTGATTGAAAGTGCACTCAAATTGCACCCAAATAGTGTCTGTTTGCCTCTTATTTAGAATTGTATAAAGCAAATGATGTTGCAAGAGCTTCAAGCCACCAGACAAAGCTTGACGGTAAGGTTCACAGATCCACCTTTCCAGCAGCATTCCATTGTTCATCTTGCCTGTTAACAGTGAACAAAATACAAGCAAAGCATTGTTAATTTTGTCGTAGAGATTTTAGGTTTGGAAACCAGAGGAAGTCCTCTTGATAGACCCCAGAGCCACTCCCCCACACTAAAGCTCACTTAGCGTGCTATTTTGCCATGCAGCATTAATCAAGATTAAGCAACAATTGAACATAGTCACAATTTGAATCATTAACGACAGTAAATGAATATGATTAAACTACGGGAGAATAGCTTATAGGTGTACAAAATACGACGCTTTGAGTATATACTGAATTACTTAACATGGCATAGCTTATCGCTTAATCTCCCGACAATTCCTTGGAAGTACTTGCGATAACATGAATTGTATCTTTTCTTCTCGTAGAAAGCACAATAACCCCAGTACCAGGTCCTGTAAAGTCGTTCAAGTCGTTCAAGAAATCAAAAGGGAACGAATGGAAGTGTCTTGTGTCCAAGAAATCATCAAAGCCAGCAACAGAAGCTGAGAAGGAGGTGCATATCACCCTTGGTTTGATGGAATATAACGAAACACTTATGAAGCTTAAGGTGAGGAGAGGGAAAAGGCTAGCACTAGTTGTTTCCAACGTTGCACCGTATTTCATTATCAAAGAAAAAGCCATCGAGAAATAGCGTGCGTATCACAGCGATACTTTTGAGGACATGCAGGAGTACCTTCTGTTAATGGAAAATTTTCAAGAAGCACAGTTCCTTCCTGGTGGAAATGCAGAATTTTTTAGCTTGAAACGCTACAAAGAAGAATTGGGAAAGGATTACAATAAGATCACGTTGTACCTGTGCAAGAGATCGGACTTTAACGAGTCTATGGGTTGCGATGATAGTGATGGAAGCGGTGAACTTTGCGCTGCCCCCTTTTCAAAGAGGCAAAAGATAGATGATTACACACAAGAACGAATGCAACAGGACAATGACCTGCAGAGGGAACTGGAACTTCCTCTTACTTCTCCATTTGCTCCTACGATCTATGATACGACATGGATAGACTCCATCCCGACACAATTGGCTCCAAGTGTTTCCGCTACTTGCGACAGTGGACAATCTAACGAATCAGGTCCAAGCACCAGCGCCAAATCCAAAGAAGAATCCGTAGACTTGGAGTCTCTGGTTAAAAGTTTCGAAGCGAAAGTTACAAAAGGAACAGCCCAATTCTTCATTGTAGTGCGCAGAAATGCCACGTTATCCAGAGCAATATCTCTTTGGCAAAGAGAATCAGCCAAAGTTTCTCCAGAAAATATATTGCGCGTGAAATTTTTGAGGGAAAATGGTATCGATACTGGGGCTCTTGCAAAAGAGTTTTTAACTGCAATTATTTTCCAGATGGAGAAAACAGTTTTTCCTCTCGGAGTTCCAATAGACTCCATGCTGAATGTGGCGAACGGTTTCCTAAAAACATGTGGAGAAATTGCTGCTGTCTCAATTTCTCAGGGAGGCCCCCCCCCCCTTGCTTTCTTGCGGAAAGTTCCTTTGATTTAATGGTATCGGAAGGAAATGAGGTTGGCAGCATTGAAAAGTATATCTCCGATAGTGATTCAAATATGCTGGCAGCAATAAAAGGAAGCATAAAAGAAAATACCGACACCATCATCGACCACGGATACACGGGCGTAATCGATAACGACCACCAAGATGAAATCATAGCAACAATCAAAGTTAGCATGATGAGCCGAAGATCTGTTTATTTGAGGGAATTTTGCAATGGATTGCGTCTCCATGGCATAGCTGAGGCCTTGCAACAGCATCCTAACATTCTGAAACCATTGTTTGTTAAACAGGACAACGTTGAGAAGGTTGAGGCTAACTATCTAGTATCAGTCTTGGTTCCACTATATTCGGACAGTGAGCCAACAAAGTTAGTTGCAGAGGAGAGAGTGTTGGATAATTTGCAGGACTGCATCATGGGATTGGAAGATGGACAGGTGACGGGATATTCAGAAGCAATGACATATGAAGAAGAGATTGTGGATGCAGCTTCTGAGGTGGAAAATGAGATGCGGTCTATTGAGATGACGCCTGCAGGTGTTCTGGGTTGGCTGACAGGTCAGCAACACAAGCCACTCAATGGAGAGCAACTACAGATCACCGTGAGATTTGATCATGATTGTATGGAAAGAAATCCCAGTCACAAGATATGCTTTCCGATAGTGAGGGCATGCAGCAAGGACATTACACTACCTGTAATTCATATGCTGGAGAAGAATGCATTTGATGCTAACTTTATGCTTGCTTATTGCAAGGGAAATTCTTTTGGAAATGCATGAAGCTTATTGTTACAGATAACTGAATATATCTATCCATAGGCGGAAAACTATTTCATAACTTTTCAGCTGGGTGTTGTTGTTATGTTGTTTTGTTGTCATGTTATGTTACATTTTTTCATGGCTGGAATTTAATAACACAATTACACTGACACAGTTACAGCAGCTATGTCTAAGCCAAGCAAAATTTCAGTCAATCAAATTAATCTGATTAATTCTTAAGAAAACAAGCCTGTGATTCGTGCCAAAATTTTGGGAAAGTATACCTTTCAGACGGCACCATGAGAACTTGTGCCACGATTGCAAAAAGTACAATAATACTAAAGCTTTCCAAGGGTGCAGTCACAAGACTTTAAATTTGTAAAACAAACCGATTTTGTCTATCCGTAGAAAATTCTGCATAACACACATTTTGTAGCCTCCATACCTTCTTTGGTACATCAGGTAGTTTCTTTATCACCTTTGCTATGCACTCATTTTTATAAGAAATAAGCTGTAGGCTCAACTTTTTTGAAGTCGAAAGACTGTGCTTTCTAGACTGAGAAAGCTAAGAGACTCTTATAATTTGCAGCTATGATTTTCCCAGACGATCCAAAACGGTTGTGATACTGTACAGTAATAGCAAATGAGATTGCTTCATGTAAAAATTTATGACCCAAGATTCATATTCAACACCCAAATTTTAGAGTAACTGCAATCGTTCGTAATCTTAGTGTTAGCTACTTTAATTTCATAATGGAAACAAATTTGAAAATTAATAAGGGATTTCACTGAGAATAATGACTGAGGGTGTAAAGTTACACCCCGAACAACGTCCACGGTCAGATCCCATATAGATTCTCAAACTTATTTTTGTCATGAAATCTAGATCATAATCTTCAGGAATATTAAAATTGAAGTTACATTAAACTTTGGGTGCTGAATGCAAATCCGTAGCCAGAAGTTTCATATGCAGAAATTTTCAACAATTTTGAAAACGAGATCGTTAGTTGAAAAGGTGTATTAGTCTAAATGTACACTTTGGGACATTTAAAAAGGTATCATTAGAAACTGTAGGTAGCAAAGGTGTCTTAAAGTGAATAAACGGAGATCTAGCAGTCCAGTCTAAATATACTGGAGACTTACCATACACTTAACCTTTATGAGAGACTAAGAATTTGGACCAGTACTGAAAGTTTCTTAGAACTTTGAGATTTAGAGTACTTGGAGTTTCTTACGAGTTTCTTTAGAGTTCCATAAATATCCTCATGTTCACGACATTTACCTTCGTGAACATTTCATAACAAGGTCTTTTGGAGCCTTTCCAATGTTATACATTACTCGTGTACATTAAGGCCAATCTCCGTTAAAGCGAATTGTAGCGATTGGTTCGTGGAATTGCCGGTAAACCGAAGGAAAGTCAATCTCCATTTGTTCGCTCGATTGCTGGCGAGACAACAGAAATAGAAATTGGAATTAAAATTTTGAATCAAATTGCGTGACTTTCGCTGGCGATCGCTGAAAGCTTCAAGCAACTGTTGAGTTTTCAGAGGTATGGGATGAAATGAACCACCTTAATACAACCAAGAAAACTAGTGGAGATATTCCTACTCACATATTAAAAATGATGTCAGATCTTTCTTTAACGAGGTAACTAACATTGCCAACTCGATGGTCAAATCATGCACCTTTCCTGACCCCTTAAAACTGGCTGATGTCTCACCAGGATTCAAAAATGGAATTAGCACTACGAAAAAGAACTATAGACCTATCAGTGTATTATCTTCTTTCTCAAAAGTATTTGAACGACTCTTAAAAAAGCAAATGGTGCCGTTTATGGAATCAAAGCTCTCCAATGTCCTTTGTGGATTTAGAGAGGGACACAACACCCAACATGCTCTTTTTATGGTCGTTGAAACAATTCGTAGGTGTATTGATCAGTCTGGTGTATGTGGAATGGTGCTGATGGACCTCTCAAAAGCATATGACTGTCTGCCACATGACCTCCTTCTTGCTAAGATGGAGGCCTATGGATTCAGTACAGAGAGTCTAAAACTCATACACAGCTACCTTGTTGGGAGGAAACAACGAGTAAGAATAGGTTCTACTTTTAGCAGCTGGCAGGAAATCAAATCAGGTGTTCCACAGGGGTCTGTTTTTGGACCCTTCCCATTTAATCTATTTATGGATGATTTCTTCTACAACATACATCACTCTCAGGTATGCAATTTTGCGGACGACAATATGATCTATGCATGTGGGCAAAGCCTAGATTCCGTTGTTTCAAACATCGAGAAGGATATGAAAATTGCTATAGATTGGTACCAACACAACGAGATGGTTGCAAATCCTGAGAAATTTCAACTAATGTTCCTTGCCCTAAAAGACGATCTCAAACTGTGTATTGACATAGGTGGAAATGTCGTTCAGATGACTGACAGTGTAAAACTATTAGGTATTACAATTGACTCCAAACTAAACTTCAAGGAGCATGTAAAGTCAATATGCAAAAAGACGTCAAACAAAGTCAGAGCCTTTTCTAGGATTGCTCCAAATCTTGAATATGAGAAGAGCACAATATTATACAATTCTTTTATTCTGTCCAATTTCAATTACTGCCCATTGATCTGGATGTTCTGTAGGAAAACATCAAACAATGATATAAACAGACTTCATAAACGTGCCCTGAGAGTGCTGTTAGATGACTACGAGTCTATGTTTGAGGAACTCCTTCATAAGAGAGATGAAAGCACGATACATACAAGAAACTTGCAAAAGCTAATACTGGAGGTCTACAAGTCCTTAACCTCTAGCAATCCCACCTTCTTATGGGACTTCTTCAAACGTAAACCTGTAAAGTATAATCTCAGAGTAAAGGATCTCGTCCAACTTCCATATACGAGGACTTTGAGATACGGGAATGATTCATTGGCATTTAGAGGAAGCATACTTTGGAACACACTCCCTGACAAAATAAAATCTGCAAATAGCGTCAGTCAGTTTAAAAATAGTATTGAAGACTGGGCGGGATCCAAATGTAATTGCGTAATATGTAGATGAAAGAAAATGTAAATAGGTACGACCAGTTGGCCTTTATTAGTTTGTTTAACTATTCCTTTTTTAGCCAACTATAAATAAATGTATCATTATTATTATTATTATAACTTGAACTCCAGGGCGAACCAGAGTGACCGGCTTGAAGGTGTGAAAAAGTGAACTACGCATGCTCAAGATGCGGCAATCGCTGACGAACGCTGTGATTGGATTTAATGGAGATTGGCCTTGACGAGTAATATGATACAGGAAACAAATGAAATACAGTAAAAACATATCAAAGATTTCCTTTGTCAGAAGAAATAGTTTCTTAAGTTACATTTTCCCAGTATCGGAGTTTTTTTATTTTTGAGTGATCTGAGAGTTGAGTTTCTTGTGAGCATTTCTTATTAAAAAAAACTTGCATAACAGAAACATATAACATGCACGACTTAGGTTCCCATTGCTTTCATCCATCAAGAACATCAAATACAATAGGCTATATTTAGTTAGCCCCATTCCCCTTGCTTTGATATCTGTTGATTTACTTTGAAATTAAAGTACATCAAGGGGGTTAAAAGCAACTTGGGTAAATCTAAGTATAACCTATTGTATTTAATGTTATTGATCGATGAAAACAATGTGAAGACGAGTGCCGCCTGCTGTTCTTTTGTGTTATGTTTAGACTATGTCGCTATATCTCCGTTCATCTGCTTTAAAGAAACTGCTAGACTCGGACCAAAGGTTCTGCTGGGAAATGTGAGTATGGCTTACGTAGGCCTACTTCGGCAACGTTGATTGATGATTACCAAGAAGCAATTCAAATAGAAATAAAGAGCTGTTTTTATTCTGTAGGACTTTAGTTAGAAGGATTTTAATTCAAGGTTTGAGCATATTACTTATCTGCAAAGTTCCCCATTACTCGGCTCTTCTATTCTATTTGAGATGTGAAATTGCATCTTATTAAAGTACGCGCCTCTCGTTGTATAATTTGGATTCCAGGAGTCACAGAACAACCTTTCTTCTGATCTGGCTTATTGATAGACGATTGTGCTTGAGATAGGGTCAGGGAAATTTTTACCATGATCCTTTGCATTGTGTGGCAAACCAAGCAAATCAGTTGGAGTTCTTTCACTTCACGAACAAATGATGGTGGTAAAAAAAATTTCCTGACGCCGTCCTTAGCACAATCGTCAAATGACAACAGCAACATCGAAACATGATATGCTGTTACACCAAGATAGCATTGCACTATATAGCATTTTTACTCAAACTCTTCGAACCAAGTGTCTATACATGAATTGACAAAAAATGTAGAGCTTTGTACTTAGTCAATGATAACTGATAGACGATAGTTGCTGAAACACTATCGAAAGTGTTTATATTTCGTCATTTGCGAAGCACAAAAGTTGATGGTACAGCTCAAAGGCCTGATGCCAGTTATCAGGTAATGCCAGCAAAGATTTTCGTAGTACGTACTCAAAATACTCTTGATAATCATTTTCTACTTCCTGGAAATTCATGTTATCGATTGCTTGCTGAAAATCGTCCTTTGAAACATTGCTTAGCATGCTCATTCCGCCATGAAATTCTGGTAAAAAGTATAACTCATTTGGTCTACCTGCAATCGTTTCGTGTCGCGACTTGCGTATATAGTGGGTATTCCAGTGATCTTTTACTCTCTTTAGGTCCCTTTGAATCAGCTTCGAGAAACGAAACCATAAGCATTCCATTTCCAGGACGTTGCAAGTGCTGAAAACCCCCTGTTCGAGTGCGTCTTTGAAGAGGTTTATTCACCACGAAGATCGGTTGCGTCTTAGAAAAGACCACCAGCCCTCTATCCTCTGATTGTGTGGAGAGCTGCCATAAATGTGAGCACTTATATCGTTGCGGAAAAATCCCTGTGCCGCTGCTACCAAACCATTTTCAGTCCCTAGATCACTCCTTACTTTCAGGGGACACCCACCAAATTCTTTGACTGCGTCTAAATAGGCATTCCCAATAACAACAGGATCATTGTTTGATCGCGATACAAAAAGCCAAAGAATCTTACGGCTATAGCCATCGATACACCCATGAATTGGAAAGCCGTAAGGCTTGAGCTTATCGTAACCATCAATGTGCCACACTGCGTTTGGTCCTTGATTGATGTATCCTCTTCTTTTTAAACGACGCCTGCTCCGTTCAGCACAACCATCAGGATCTTCTTCCCTTAGAATGTTTGCGACAACATTCCTAAGAACGGAGAGGCCGTCCATTTGTAGCGAATGCCAGACGCTCCTATACCCTCTCAGACTCCCAGGTCCATCTAATTCCTGCTGCACTCGTAATCTGACATTGTTAGCATCGAAGCGTTGCAACCTTCTGCCTAGGCCTAATGACTTTAGCCTCTTCTTTAATGTGCGCATACTGATGTCGATTTTGTGATATTTGCCCAAAAACGCAAGAATAACATCATATGTATACCCTGCCTTGAAATAATACCTTATTGCGACAGATTCCTTATCGATGATTTCACCACAAGATGAGCAAAAGTTGTCTTGAAAAAGAATGCCTTGGGAACAAGTTTCACATAAAAGCTCGCCAGTGCCAAACAAACCGCCATTGTCCCCATCCATCGTCAAAGATGGCAGATAGCAAGTGGCCGTGCGATTGAATTTGCTATTTGCGACATGTAAGTAAGCACGTAAATTTGGTGTGAGCAATTTGAATTCGGTGTGGTGAATTTGAATTCGGTGTGGTGAATTTGAATTCAGTGTGGTGGATTCGAATTCGGTGTGAGCAATTTGAATTCGGTGTGAGCAACTTGAATTTGGTGTGGCGAATTTGAATTCGGTGTGAGCAATTTGAACTTGGTGTGGCGAATTTGAATTCGGTGTGGTGAATTTGAATTCGGTGTGAGCAATTTGACTTCGGTGTGAGCAATTTGAATTCAGTGTGAGCAATTTGAATTCAGTGTGAGCAACTTGAATTCAGTGTGAGCAATTTGAATTCAGTGTGAGCAATTTGAATTCAGTGTGAGCAATTTGAATTCGGTGTGAGCAATTTGAATTCAGTGTGAGGAACTAGAATTTGGTGTGCACTTGTGGGCCACCGTATCTCTGATCTCATGACAAAATGCTTGAAGTTCCCTACGAGCGATTCATCAGAAGGAATAACATCTTACGTGATTACTGTTGAAAGTTTTGACAAACACAAAATACTTTTCAAACATCAGTTTGGATTCCAAAAAAACAAATCAACAACACTGGCGATTCTAGATCTTTACACAAAGTTAGTTGAAAATATTGAAGGAAAACGTTTTTCATGTTGTATTTTCCTAGACTTCTCTAAAGCCTTTGATACAGTTAATCATAAAATTCTATTAGATAAGCTGGAACATTACGGAATAAGAGGTATCGCTCATTCTTGGTTCAAATCTTACCTTACAGATAGAAAGCAAACTGTTTCAGTTAATGGTGAAACGGCAAAAGATCTTTCTATTAACTGTGGAGTCCCACAAGGAAGCGTCTTAGGCCCACTACTCTTCTTGCTATATATCAATGATATCTACGTTTCCTCACAAAAACTGGATTTTCACCTCTTTGCTGATGACACTAGTCGTCTGTTTTCAAGCAAAAATTTACAAACCTTGGAGCAAACAGTAAACTTAGAATTGAAAAATATTTCTGATTGGCTATTGGCCAACAAACTTTCCTTAAATGTATCAAAACCTAATTTTCTGATTATAAATCCACATCAAAAAAAGATTGATAAACCAATTGTTCTTAAGATTGATAATGAAAAACTTGAACAAAAAGATTACACTAAATACCTTGGCGTAATCATAGATAAACAATTAAATTGGAAACAGCATATCAAGCAACTAAACATAAAGATCTCAAAAAGCATTGGCTAACTTTACAAGGCAAGACACTTAGTACCCCAAAACACCCTATGCACGCTCTATAATTCATTTATTCAGTCCCACGTACTTTATGGCATACTAAACTGGGGTAGTGCTTATAAAACTAATCTGGAACCATTGAAATGTAGTCTTCGTAAAGCAGTTAGGGTAATTGATTTTGCTAAATACCAAGCTCATAGTGAACCACTGTTCAAAAAATATAATCTGCTTAATTTTGACAATATGTATAAACTTGAAGTGGCTAAATGCATGTTTGATATTTGTCATGAAAACAGTAGTGACATTTTCAATGACTTGTTTATCAAAACAAATTTACGTCATCATCACATGACAAGGCAATCTTCAAATGACAACTTCTCTCTCCCCCTGGTATCCACAAATTACAAACAACGGTCAATTATTTATGAAGGAGTCAAAATTTGGAATTCTCTGCCATTGCGCATAAAAAAATTACAAAATAAACCATCCTTCAGAAAAAAGCTGAAAAACTACTTTTTAGAGTCGAATTGACTGATTTATTTTTCGAACTTTATTATAAACTTATATCATCATCATGCACCGCAATACCGTATTTTTCATGTTGAACACTACTAACAATACTAATCTACTAATATTTTCTTATTCTTATTCTTATTCGCATTGTTACAGTTTCTAAACCTTCTTTTCGTTTAAAAAAGAAAAAAAATGTACGCTCTCTGCACGCCAAATCGGGCATATGGCCTAGATAGCTCCTAGTGAGTTCTTTCCATATGTCCGGCAGCAAATTTTATTGAACTGTATATCCATTGTATGTAAATCTTTTTTTATATGTAGCTTAATTAGCGGTTCTTTTATCTAACACAATGTACTAAGTTTATTGCTGTGAATGAAAAGTTTGAGTTTGAGTTTTGAGTTTTGAGGTTTTGGCATCAATGCGTTTATGGATGGTCGACAAATTCTAGAAATGTGAGCACATCTCATCATTATTTTGAATGTTTTTGCAACCTACAAAAGTTTTACTCTAAACGAAGGAATTTTCTTGACGTAGACGGGTTCGAGTTCTTGTAGGCTCGATGTAATTTCGTAACCTTCTTCCTTACTGTGGTCGTTTACAACCATCAATCCAGGTGGTCATCTCTTCACTCTCGTCTTGCAATGCAACAGAAACAAGCTTGTTGCTAAATTTTGGTTGTGTTTTCTTTCTCAAGCTATCTCCCAATTTCCGTTTCCCAAATGATGCGTTCATGTCTGGTGGGCTATCGCGCTTACTACCTTCTCCATGGCATTATTTTGTTCATCTTCCAAGAGAATTTTGATCGGTATTCATTTAACTTGCGCTGTAGCTCTCCTCTTTTCCATGAGGCTGACATCAAACGTTGATGTCTACTCCTTGGAGTTAGTTTATTAATGCTGACATTTGATGTTGCCTGTAGTCTTTCATTCATTGCTACTTTCTTAGTTGTACTGTTTTTCTGATTCATCCTTGAAACATACCTGTAAAAGTACTTGCATTCACCACATGTCACTCCAGGCGCATTATCCTCCTTTCTTACATTCTTTCCTGCTTTAAACCACACTTGACAGTTTGCGCTGTTAATTCGATTAAATGGAAATTTATTTAGATTTTAATCTTCAAAATTATGTGGATATTGCTGGAGATTTTGTTGAATTCTTCAGTTGACATTCCACCACAAAGATATAAAATTCATTGCCAAAGGCATCAAGTAATGCATTCAGTGTGTTAGCATCAATAGTTGTGGACTCTGATCAGTTGAAAATTTCGCTGAGGCTCATTAAAGACTTGAAAACTTGCTTGTCCATCTTCCAGTATTAGAGCCCTTGCACAGTGGGCCACCATTTTCGAGTTCAATGATATCTGGGATCACCTTACTGAAAAACGATTCCTTTTCAGTCAACTGATATAGGAAATTTAACTAAGGAGGAAGGTAAAGGAAGGACTGTCCATCTTGATGATGGAGTTTTTATATTTTCTTGAGTACATAAACTTCACTCAGCTTATGGGGTTCTGGACTGAAGCACTTAAGAATTTTACAACAAAATAATCAACCTGCAAAGCACCCAGCATTAGATAGTCTTGCAGGTCAGCTCCATGCTCAATATACATGTTTTCATTGCTTGTCAGTGCAGTGCCAAGCATACAAAAAATAAATCTAGGTATGTAAAACCAAGATGGTAAAACCATCAAGCAGATACTGTATTATGCACAGATAACCTTTCTACACAGGCTGTGACAGGCTTAATACAAATAAAATAAAAAATTACCTGTTTAATTTCCAAGCAGGAACTGTTCTTGGTCAGGCTTCTTTTCGATGGATGGTAATGAATAGCCCTTCATATCTTTTATGGTAGCACCTGGAAAATCGTAAACATGGATATACTCATTCTTGTTGCACAGTGGTTTTAGTTTCCATCCCTTCACGTTCTTAACCATCGAATCTCCAATAACTATCGTTGTAAGTTTGTTGTTTTTCTTTCCTGTGCTAACTGATTCTTTGTTATCTTTCGCATCACTGACTTTTTCGGCCGCTTTCGAGGTTTTGTTGTTGTTGATGTCCTCTGTGATTTGATTTTCAATAGAAGATGATGAGCCATTGGCACTACCTTTTTGTCTGTCATTAGTTGATGTCCCTTGGGTCACTGCTTGCGCTGCTTGCGTCCTTTTCGAGATTCTGCTGTTGTTGTTGTCACTTGCGATTTTACTTTCAATGGAGGGTGATGATTTATTGGCATTACCATTTTGTCTGTCATTAGTTGTGTTCCCTTGGGTCACTGCTTGCGCTGTATCGTTATTTGTTTGACTTTCCTTTTGAACCATCGTCTCTGGTGTATTCTTAGCAGGTGCTTTTGCTTTGATTACTTCTTTTTCTTTTTCCTCAGATTTTTGATATCATAACTTGTTTTGGATTGTATATCTTCATAGACAATAGGCCGTATGCTTCCGATTGTGTTACTTTTCTTATTGTCTGGTTCTTTGTCATGCTTGCTTGATTTCTCCGCCAAAATTTTCCCGCCCTCATCGCTCGTTTCCCTTTGATGATTCCGCTCCAGTAAAATTCTATTAGCATCCCTCTCCTTGTCTATCACATTTTGTAATCGACCACAATTTTGCTAATAAAGCAAAACTGTGGTAAATATCCTTTCCAAGAGCTGCATATAGCCAAAAATGCTTCTCTTAAAGAGGAGCTAAACTTTGGAATGATCTTAATAGAGAACGTAAGATGGCAAATACTTTCACCCAATTTAAAACGCCACTGCAAAGTGACAAATCCTGAGCATTGTCTCACATCTTCTTTTACTTTCAATATTTTTGTATACATATTTTTATCTTGAAATTGTAATCTTGTAGCTTATTTTCTTTTGTAACAGGGCATTTTGTAAATCAACTTCACTTTTTGCATTGAGTACTTACCCTGTATAGATATTATGATATTATAAAATGATTGAAATGGAATGCCTCTCTTCACCTTTTTGCCGAGGATGGCTTTAAGCGTATGACCACAGCCTTTGTGACTTATTGAACAAATTTATTCAAGATGTGTTATTAACCCTAAATCTGAAATACGTTGATTAAATTTTGATATATTTTTCGGAATTTTTGGTGACTTGGTTGCAGAGTTAAAAATCAGCAAACTTCAAATTTGTTGTCAGAGCAAAACCAGAGCTGCCAGATGGTGCAAAGTGCACTGCAAATTACAAGCATGGCATTATCTGCAATTTCACAGGGTTACAGATAAGCACACGATTTCATCAAGAAACTGTGACAAAGGTCCTTACTGATTCACGAGTCATCAAGTTTCGAGGCAGCTTCCAGTGTTCATTTATAATTAAAAGTATAACTCTAATTATGGCCTAATCATTTCATGTAAAGCAACTTTGTCTTGACTAAAATCTTTATAAAAGTGGCTGTTCAATGTTGAATTAACTTGTGTATCTGCGTGCTTGTCAGCAATCTTTGGTCATTGCTGGGATTGTCATGTTTTATAATTTGACATTTTAATTCATTATTGCTAATGAGGCAACTCTGGTTTTGACTTAGGGGCAACTTTGAAGTTTGCGGATTTTAACTTTACAACGAAGGCACAAAAAATACTGGGAAACATATCAAAATTTATTCTGATTATTGCAGGTTTCAATAAAAATAATCGTTTGATAATGAGTATGAAACAGGTTCCATTACAATTTTTCAAATCTGTTGCGTTTTATCTGGGACACCCGGTATATCTTGAATTCTCTTCTTCTTTGTGTGGTTATTTTTGATAGCTTGAAGTCTGCTAAGATCTTATCTTAATTCACAAATTTTTGTGTCTATTCTCCTCTTCCACCGCGGTTCAGCCTTTTCCCTCCTCTCTCGCTTATTTAAACCGGCTAATCTTGCTACAACGGTTGCAGCCACTTTCATGATGTTGTTGCATTCTAAAAGGGTATTGGTCTCCAGGTATAGAATAACTTTGTCTACTTTGGAGGTGAGTGCTTTAAGCCTTTTTCTATCTAGGAACCTAAGGTTCATGGGCTCAACAAGTTTATCTTTATGGAGCTCTTCCCTCAACATATTCAGAATCTGAAGTTCGTCCTCATCTAAATCAATATTAGCCCTTGGGCCTTCATCATTGTCAGCTGATTGCATATCACTATGAATTGAGGAGGCATCACAGACTTCATTAGGTGATACCTTACTTTCAGTTACATTATGATCAGCAACACCCATTTCATCACTTTGGTCAGCAGGCATAGACGATACACTTTGTTCTCTTTCTACTTCAAGCCTAGTTCTCTCCAGTTCAAGGTCTGAGAGCCATTGATTGCCCTTAATAGCCCTCGCTTGTCCTGCCAGCTTCTGCTCATTCAACCCAAACAGACCTATTTCATTCCAAGCATCCAACATTCTTTTTTCTATAGTTCCGCTTAAGTAGGTGTGGTGCTGTACTTTTTCAGAAACATTTCATCACCAATTTGTTCATTTCTTTACTCCACTTGGTCCTAGTGGTCACTGGATGACGACCAGGTTCCTGCTGCTGGGCCGAGGAACACCTGCCGGGCGAGGCACCTTCACATGCAGTTCAAGTACCACTTACGCCGTTAATATCGTCAACTGAAGAATTCATTTCACTCATATTGAGGTTAGTGGTGATATGGTGACACAACCACCGCTGTTTTCATCGAGACACCATCTCTGGGAGGGTTGCCGACCATGGCTCAAGGCTGAAGGGATTGTTGTGTTCTTCCCTTTGCTCAGCTTGTTTCTTCTCCAGCTGGAGATGTAACATTGCGGTGTTAGCTGCTTACTGACAGTAAACTGAGGTAACATCTTTATTCTTCAAGCACCTTCCGAAGTATTCGAGCAGTTCCAAGAAGTGCTGTTTTCTGCAAATGTTCCAACCGTATTGTGATCCCTAGTTGTTCAATGTGGTTCTCAAGGTCTTTACTCACTGTTCTTAAAGTACCAACTATTATCGGTATGACAGTCACCTTTTTCATTGACCATAACTGCTTTATCTCAAATGATAACCTGTCATATCTATCCTTCTTCATTCCTTCTTTATCGCACTCCTTATTGTCAGCTGGACATGCAATGTCTATGATCCAACATTGTTTGCTTTCTTTCTCTATCAAGACGATGTCAGGTTTCCTATGCTCTATCTGATGGTCGCACTGAATCATAAAATCCCACAAAATTTTTGCACGTTGATTCTCTATGACACCTTCGGGTTTATGGTCATACCATTTGTCATCTCTTTGAATGTCATACTTTCCTTGCCACATTGTCATGACGCCTCTTATATTCTCTTTGGGCTAGAGGTGTGCATTGACTGGTAATACAGTCTCTCCCTTGTCGCTACAAACCCTACATCTATCACCTTCGGCGGTGTGATCAACTCTGTGCTTGATATAATTAGTTCTTAGTGCTTGCTCTTGAGCAGCACAGATCAAGGCTGAAAAGCCTACGATTTGCTAATAGTCGTTTGCTTCAGTTCTTGTAGCCACTTGGCATCTTTCTTGTGCTGTGTTCCGTTACTCCAAATGTCCAAATGTCCAAATGTTCATTTAACTTTCATCGCTATCTGGTATTATTGCTTCATTTGTACGCTCTCCATTAATTTCCTGGTAAAATCTCTTTTGATCTACTCTGTATGATCTATTTGCTCGTATTGCTTTATTCGTCGGTCATATCTCATTGGTTTTGCTTTCTTTGCTATGAGACGTTGCTTGAGCTCCTCAATTACCACCTTCAAACCTTTTCTTGCCATGTCATACTTTCTACTCAATGCTCCATACTTCTGCTGATTTCTGAGCTCTCCTTTATCTTTTCGATCAAGTACAGAAATGTCCTTCAAAAGTGTTTTTATACTCTCCGGTATTCTCCGTTTCCAGCAAGATTCTTTCCTACCACCTCTATTAGCTTTCTTTTTCCTGACATCCATACCCATATTTTCTGCAACAACCATACTTGCTGCTTCGATCAGATTATTTGTCTCTGTCATGATGTTTGTTCTAAGAGTTCAGAAGACAAACTATATCATCTTTCATTCTTCATCTGTCAATGTTCCTTCTGGTTCTGGTATCAAAATAGGGAAGAAACATATCAAAAGAGTAAAGTTTGTTAAGTTCTTAGGTCTCCTCCTGGATGAGCATCTAACCTGGAAATACCATCTCAGTGAACTCTCTAAAAAATTAGCCAGAACATGTGGAATGTTTTTCAAAATTAGGAATCTACTTCCATTAGATGTTTTAATTTGCTTGTACAATGCTTTGTTTCTGTCCTTCTTACGATATGGTCTTATTGTGTGGGGTCAAACATATGCATCACACATTGATCCAGTTTTCAAATTGCAAAAAAAGCAGTCAGAGCCATCTCATTCCAGCCTCGTATGTCTCCCTCTCTTCCAATCTTCAATGACTTTAAGCTCCTGAAACTCTCTGAGATCTTTGAACTGCAACTATTAACTTTTGTTTTTGATTCTGTTAATAAAACTTCACCTAGTTGTTTTCATGACTTTTTCCTATTCAGTTCATCTGTTCATCAGTATTCCACAAGACAGGCCAGTCAGGGTGATCTTTATACGCCTAAAAAGAACAGCCTTCAGTATGGTCTAAGGTCTATTCGATATCATGGTGCTAAACTTTGGAATACATTACCGTTGGAACTCCGAAATGCTCCATCGAAAATGTTGTTCAAAACGAAACTAAAAAGTTATTTTCTGAACAAGATTGACCGTTGAATTTAAGCTATTTTGGTACTGTAAATGCACAATCATTTAAACTATCATAAATTCATTTGATTATATCTTAGGATAGGCGGGGGGGGGGGCTCTCTCCTCGATTAGTTTACCTATTGAGAGAGCTCCTCCTTTAAGTAATTCCCTGCATACAATAATTTAGCCCTCCTTGTATTTGTATATCGTATTAATTCTTTGTATCATTGTATTCGGTAACATTATTTTTAATTTGTAGTCTAGTTATTTGTCTGTATTGTTAGGATCGTAATTGTATGTAGCGAATTTAAATAAAATCAAACTGAAACTGAACTGCAGTAAATGTTGCTGTTATGTAGTGCTACTTCTTAAGTAAGCCTGTTGACGAGAATGGAGTACCTGTCAGGGGATATCGACAACGGATGCATAGACAATGGCAAGAAAGAGGTATGTTTCCACTGACGGAGCAGAGGCTGTATGATCAAGCAAGGGCAATGAGAAAACATCACTGGTTGACAGAAGTTGAGCTTGAACTTATTAAAAGGCGAGTTCTAGAAGACAGCGACCAAGGAGATGGAGAAATCGCAGTTAGAGTGGAGGAAAGGGAAGAAGGAGATGATGAGATGATTGAAGAAGACACTGACAACCCACACGAGAGTAGTAACAATAATATACCAAGGGAGAGAGGGATAGATACTACGGAGGAAAGTGAAAGTATTAGAGACATGACAAGTCAGCAGAAACTGATATATGATAGAATTAAGGCAAGGTTACAGGAGGACAATAACAACATTATATGTAACCTGAAAAAAGCTGACCAATGAAAGCTCACCCAAGAGACACAAAAGGTGAATAAGGTGCTCAAGTACATTAGAACAAACATCATCACGGAGACAAATAATCTGATCGAAGCAGCAAGTATGGTTGTTGCAGAAAATATGGGTATGGATGTCAGGAAAAAGAAAGCTAATAGAGGTGGTAGGAAAGAATCTTGCTGGAAACGGAGAATACAGGAGAGTATGAAAACACCTTTGAAGGACATTTCTGTACTTGATCGAAAAGATAAAGGAGAGCTCAGAAATCAGCAGAAGTATGGAGCATTGAGTAGAAAGTATGACATCGCAAGAAAAGGCTTGAAGGTGGTAATTGAGGAGCTCAAGCAACGTCTCATAGCAAAGAAAGCAAAACCAATGAGATATGACCAAAGAATAAAGCAATACGAGCAAAATAGATTATACAGAGTAGATCAAAAGGGATTTTACCAGGAAATTAATGGAGAGCGTACAAATGAAGCAATAATACCAGATAGCGATGAAAGTTAAATGTTTTGGAGGGACATTTGGAGTAACGAAATACAGCACAAGAAAGATGCCGAGTGGCTACAAGAACTGAAGCAAACGACTATTAGCAAATCGTAGGCTTTTCAGCCTTGATCTGTGCTGCTCAAGAGCAAGCACTAAGAACTAATTATATCAAGCACAGAGTTGATCACACCGCCGAAGGTGATAGATGTAGGGTTTGTAGCGACAAGGGAGAGACTGTATTACCAGTCAATGCACACCTCTAGCCCAAAGAGAATATAAGAGGCGTCATGACAATGTGGCAAGGAAAGTATGACATTCAAAGAGATGACAAATGGTATGACCATAAACCCGAAGGTGTCATAGAGAATCAACGTGCAAAAATTTTGTGGGATTTTATGATTCAGTGCGACCATCAGACAGAGCATAGGAAACCTGACATCGTCTTGATAGAGAAAGAAAGCAAACAATGTTGGATCACAGACATTGCATGTCCAGCTGACAATGAGGAGTGCGATAAAGAAGGAATGAAGAAGGATAGATATGACAGGTTATCATTTGAGATAAAGCAGTTATGGTCAATGAAAAAGGTGACTGTCATACCGATAATAGTTGGTGCTTTAAGAACAGTGAGTAAAGACCTTGAGAACTATATTGAACAACCAGGGATCACAATACGGTTGGAACACTTGCAGAAAACAGCACTTCTTGGAACTGCTCGAATACTTCGGAAGGTGCTTGAAGAATAAAGATGTTACCTCAGTTTACTGTCAGTAAACAGCTAACACCGCAATGTTACATCTCCAGCTGAAGAAGAAACAAGCTGAGTAAAGGGAAGAACATAATAATCTCTTCAGCCTTGAGCCATGGTCGGCAACCCTCCTAGAGATGGTGTCTCGATGAAAACAACGGTGGTTGTGTCACCATATCACCACTAACCTCAATATGAGTGAAATGAATTCTTCAGTTGACGACATTAACGGCGTAAATGGTACTTGAACTGCATGTGAAGGTGCCTCGCCCGGCAGGTGTTCCTCGGCCCAGCAGCAGGAACCCGGTCGTCATCCAGTGACCACTAGGACCAAGTGGAGTAAAGAAATGAACAAATTGGTGATGAAATGTTTCTGAAAAAGTACAGCACCACACCTACTTAAGCGGAACTATAGAAAAAAGAATGTTGGATGCTTGGAATGAAATAGGTCTGTTTGGGTTGAATGAGCAGAAGCTGGCAGGACAAGCGAGGGCTATTAAGGCCAATCAATGGCTCTCATATCTTGAGCTGGAGAGAATTAGGCTTGAAGTAGAAAGAGAACAAAATGTATCGTCTATGCCTGCTGACCAAAGTGATGAAATGGGTGTTGCTGATCATAGTGTAACTGAAAGTAATGTATCACCTAATGAAGTCTGTGACGCCTCCTCAATTCATAGTGATATGCAATCAGCTGACAGTGATGAAGGCCCAAGGGCTAATATTGATTTAGATGAGGACGAACTTCAGATTCTGAATGTGTTGAGGGAAGAGCTCCATAAAGATAAACTTGTTGAGCCCATGAATCTTTCAAAAAAGGTTGTCCGCGATTAGCGTCCAATTATAGACCAATTTCTCTTCTTTCGGTCTTTAGGAAAATAACAGAAAAAGTCATGCATGAGCGTCTTTATAATTTTCTGGTAAAGTATGAAATCTTGCATGAATTGCAATTTGGATTTCTTGCTAGCCATTCCATTAACCATGCTCTGGTTGGTTTGACAGAGGCTGTCAAGAACTCACTAGATAACAGGAAATTTGGTTGTGGAATATTTATTGACTTGCAAAAGGCCTTTGACACAGAAAATCATAACATTCTTTTGATAAAGCTTGAACATTATGGAATTAGAGGATCTACTTTAGATTGGTTTAAGTCCTATCTATCAGATAGAAAGCAATATGTTTCAGTGAATGGATCAAACTCCAGTTGTCTCAGTGTTACTTGTGGGGTCCCACAGGGTTCTTTCTTTGGCCCACTCTTTTTCCTTATTTACATCAATGACTTGCCTCGCACATCCTCAAAACTAACCTTTTATCTATTTGCTGATGATACTAACATTTACCATGAATCTAACAATCTTGATCTGCTTCAAAGAACAGTTAACAAAGAATTGAAAAAGGTGAAAATGTGGCTAGATGTGAACAAACTGTCACTGAATATTGATAAGACAAATTTTATTATTTTTGAGTCTCCTCAGCATCTTCTCGCTGAAGCTGTCAGTATAAAAATTGGAAATCTTCCAATCAGGAAAACTTGTTGTGTCAAATTTCTTGGTGTCCTCTTGGATGAAAATCTTTCTTGGAAATATCATTTGACAGAACTTTCAAAAAAACTTGCTAGGACCTGTGGTATGTTCTTCAAAATAAGACATTTTTTACCTATTAATGTGTTAATTTGTCTTTACAATTCTCTATTCTCACCTTTTCTTCAATATGGTACTTTAGTTTGGGGACTAACCCACGATACTTATATTAATCCTGTATTTTTGTTACAAAAAAAGGGGCTGTAAGGGCAATCTCATTTGAAAATTTTACTTCTCATTCTACACCTATCTTCTTGAATTTAAAGATTTTAAAGCTGCATGACCTCTTTCCGATAAAATTACTTACTTTTGTTTATGATTGTATTAATAAGACTGCTCCTCCTTATTTTCATTCTTTCTTTGCATTAGTTGAAACCGTTCATCAATATGGTACGCGGCAAGCTAGCAAGAATGATATTTTTATTACAAAGAAAAATACTCTTCAATATGGTCTCAGGTCTGTGCGCTACTTTGGAGCTAAGTGGTGGAATAACCTTCCCATGGTTATAAAAAGTTCACAATCTGCTTGTAGCTTTCGTCAAAAACTCAGATCTTTCTTCTTTGAGAACAATTACCAATCCTAAATCATCATTCACCCTCAAGTCTTAAGTTACCTTGAAACTGCATAAACAGGTTGAATTAATTTGCCAAGTTCTTTAATCAATCTTGAGATAGGGGGTGCTCTCTCCTCGATTAGCTTAGCTACTGAAAGAGCTCCTCCTCAAGAAATTCCCCTACATACAATTCACAAAATCTGTCTTAATTCGTTATTATCATGATTGTATATTAGTTAATTATGTTAGTTTAATTTTCTGAAATATTTGTATCTGTCTTGTATTAAGTAGTTTTGATGTTGTATTTAATTGTATGTATTTTTTGTCATTTTGGATTGTATGTAGTGGAATTTTAAATTATATGAAACTGAAACTGAAACTGAAGGTTCCTAGATAGAAAAAGGCTTAAAGCACTCACCTCCAAAGTAGACAAAGTTATTCTATACCTGGAAACCAATACCCTTTTAGAATGTAACAACATCATTCAAAAATTCGTGAATTAAGATAAGATCTTAGCAGACTTCAAGCTATCAAAAATAACCACACAAAGAAGAAGAGAATTCAAGATATACCGGGTGTCACAGATAAAACGCAACAGATTTGAAAAGTTGTAATGGAACCTGTTTCCTACTCATTATCAAACGATTATTTTTATTGAAACCTGCAATAATCAGAATAAATTTTGATATGTTTCCCAGTATTTTTTGTGCCTTCGTTGTAAAGTTAAAATCCGCAAACTTCAAAGTTGCCCCTAAGTCAAAACCAGAGTTGCCTCATTAGCAATAATGAATTAAAATGTCAAATTATAAAACATGACAATCCCAGCAATGACCAAAGATTTCTGACAAGCACGCAGATACACAAGTTAATTCAACATTGAACAGCCACTTTTATAAAGATTTTAGTCAAGACAAAGTTGACGGTATCGTGTAAACGTAGACAAAAAGACACCTGGAATACTATCATAAATAGGCAATTAAAGGAAATTGGACTTAGCCTTGGGGATCCCAGAATAGAGGAAACTGCGCAGGACAGGAAGCAGTGGAGGTTTCTTATGAACGGAGGAGGTGCTGTGCCAACCAACGGCGGAAACGCATGACAGAAGAAGAAGAAGAGAAATACTTTGCACTAGTGACATGTTCTAGTTTGTATCGATGTAGAGTGTAGTCAAATTTAATGGGATTTTTACTGAGATTTTTACTTATTAAGAGTACTTTGCATTTATCTGAATGAAACTCCATACTCCACTTTTGCTCCCAACGTGCAAGTCCATGAAGGTCATCTTGTAACTGCCTGGCATCTGCATTGGATTTCACAGTGAGGTATGATATTGTATCATCTGCAAATAACTTACAGGTTGAGTTGAGTCCTTCTGGGATGTTATTCATATAAAATAAGAGCAGAGCCGGGGCAATGACCAAGCCTTGGGGGTACACCTGATACTACAGGAGCATAACTGGAGCTTTCTCCCTCAACCACTACACATTGTTTGCAATTGGAGAGAAAACCTCTGATCCATCCATTAATTTTCCCTCTGATGCCATACTTTTTAAGCTTATAGCATAGCAGACTGTGATCCACTTTGTCAAAGGCTTTTGAGAAATCCATTATTAGAATGTCGGTCTGGCTATTGTTGTTGAGATTCTTAGATACATCATCAGTGAAAGAAATAATAAGAGTGATAAAAATTAGATGATGTGGGACTTTGTTTGCTGCATAGTATCCCACAGTATCCCGCAGTAAGTTTCACATGTTTTGATGATGAGGATTTGATGCAGTTTCAAGGATGAACAACTGTCATTCACAGTCAATAAAAAGAACGTACTGGCACTCCCCAAATTCCCACATGGTTTTATATTTTAGAAGTCCAAAAATTCCCCTTCCAGTCAGTGGCAGAAGTGAAGAGACTGATAGGAAGCTTTTGTCATGTAAACAGCTAGACAATGCCTTGCCATTTGTTTTTTTATCAAATATGATGCATGAATATCATATTCCCATAATAGAATGTGGTTATTCTACCATTTTTTGCACAACAAAGAGGTGAAGCATCCATGAAAGCATCCACAGTGCCTGGATAAGGAAAACAAAGCGGCAACATTCCAGTTGATTCAGACAAAAGAGAAAACAAGAACCGTCTGAATGGCAGTAATATCAAACTTTGTGAAGGAAATGGGAGCTTTCTGTTGTTACAATTGTTACTAGCAAATTAAACCTCTTGTCAAGATCAAAGTCTTTGACTGATCTCAAGTATGGAAAGGCTCATAGCCTCTATCTGATCTCTAATCAATCTGAATTTCAAAAATTTTTGGTGATGTAATGTTACGTCATGTACGTTAGCGTGCTATGATCTAGTGCCGGCCGATTTGTCGTATCAAATAATTAATCAAATAATTGAACAAATTTGTTTTTTAACATGTTTGGCAATCATTCCACTAAAGAGGCTATCCATGTAGATAACCTCTTTGAAGAATTGATGCAATACTGTTGAAAAGTTAGAATTGCGATACAATAAAAACCCACGTATGAGAACCTACAATATTGCAAGTCAACCTGATTAGGTTCTTATGTATTGAGTATTTAGTAGGAAATAAGGCTGTTCAGGTTCTTAAATTGGTTCTTATTTCATTCATGGCTTCCAGTTATTTCTTTTGTTCAGATTGAAACTTCAAGCCCATTATTTACTGTCAGTTGAGAGACACCTGAGTTCACAAGGCCTTATTCAAAACATCAGTTCATGGAGGAATCAGAAATATTACAGAATACAATGAAAAGCTTTCACAGCATCTTTAGAGTTCTTTGCAACTTGCACATGTGGCAGAATCAGTACGTATAGGCTCAATGACAAAGCAACTAGAGTTTATTTTAGTTTGATGATCTCCACAAATAAGAACCTATTTCAAATTTCAGGCTGAATGGGTTCTTATACATTGGGGGTCTAATTTCAGAATTTTCAGCCTGTAGGTTCTTAATCACTAGGTTCTTATAGGCGGGTTTTTACTGTACAGTATAGTCTGAAAATAAAGTTTTTGCAGAAGAACACCTGCAAACGTTCCTCTTCTACAGTAGTCTTGTTCATTTTAATATACATTACTACAATACAGGCATATCTCTGAAAACATCTACCACTGCTTGCATGCAAATTATAACAAACAGCAAAATCTTTTATTGTCTCATACAGTAGATTAGTATTTCAATAAGAAAACAATTATTTCCTATTTTTCCAAGCATCCCCTCCCCGATTATTCCAACCTCCTGATTGTGATATCAAACCATTTCCAACCCACTTCCAACCCATTTCCAACCTAGAAAATTGGCCTAAGTTAGAAACTCGGGAAACTTCAAAAATGAAATGGCTCATTATTCTTCAAATTTCGGAAATAAGTTGCAAATTATGGTTGGAATAGGAAAGAATATGGTTTTAAGTTGAATTTAGCCATGTCAAGGTTGTTTACCCCCCCCCCCAAATCAGAGTTACAGCCCAAATTGCCAACAGCCAATCAGATTGCCGAACGGCCTCTTGTATCCCAGAGTAGAGGTAGAGCAAGGAACTCACTCTGGGGACGAAAGTGGTACTTGTTTACTTTTGAATAAATTAGAACTCCACTAATTCCTACACACACAAGGAGACAAACCCGGGCGAAAAATGTTCATGGTTCCTTGAATATCTTTTAATATGTTGGAACAAGCTTGGACAGTTCAAGGATATTCCCAAATGAAAAATTTGGTTTTTCTTCAACCTAGAACGATTGGAAAAGTAACGTTACAGGTTGACTGAATAACCTTGAACAACCAATCAAAATTAGCAGATTTGTGGCAGGTACCTATGATATCCTTGAACCATACCATGTAGCTGGAACAAGCTGGAACTCGGATCTATTGATACCTGGCACAACCTGGTACATCCTGTTATAGGACGCGTACCAGTAACCTGGGATAACCTTGCACGGCCTTACTTTTGTGTCACAAGCATGAGCAACCTGGAACCATGGTTGCACTTCATCGAAAAGCTGAGACAAGTTGGAACTGTTCTTTCACATTGTTACCTGGAATAACCTTGATCAAATCTAAAGCTGGTGCAACCTGGTACATCCTGCAACCTAAAACCAGGAATAACCATGCTCAGTTTTCTTCTGTCACAAGCGTGAACAACCTTGAACTGATATTGTCAAAGGTGCGAGTGACAACCTTGAACTTTACTGGAACTTACCCAGTAAAAATACTAGCTTGGCCATGGAAATATCACGTGACCTTTGCGCTCGAAAATCGACAGAATCACGTCAGCAAGGCGCTGCATTCAAAGTTTTTTATCAAAGCCAAAGATGGAGACTCGTGCCAAAGCCAAGTCGTATCAAGGCTGACTTTTGCGTTTGAAGGTAATGCATTCTACCGTACATATCTCATTTTTATTCATTCCATAACGAAGAAGTTGCGTCGTTGTTGTTGATTGTTGCAGCAGCTTTCATTGTCGTTTATGCATTGCAAGAGGTTTCCCTTTTAGGCCTCGACGACGCTTCATCGTAGACAAGAAAAGCGAACAAAAATACAGAAACTTTCAGTTACCACAAAGTCACTTTGATTTCAATTAAATCTTGGATATGAGATATGCAAATTAACAGTTTAGAAAGTTAAATCTTCTATGCCTATCTCTCTGTTTTTAGGACCTCCCCAAGATGAACTTCAACTCGAGTCCCAAGAAGTTATACAAAGATCGTTATGCAAAGATGAAGTAGAACCTGGTAAACTCGAACATTTTTAGATCTTATAGGACTTTTGCTTGCACATCAATTGCTACGGTGTACAGTCCAACGAGCTTTCAAAAGTTGTGCTTTGAATAAAATGGTAGACTCGGAATTTAGCTAGTTTGAACTTCGAAATTCTCAAAACTACAGGCTTGCTGGCCATGCTGCATATGCTAGGTTCAGAGGTCCGTTTTGCTCATTCTGTGCCAAAAGTAGTTTTCATGAGGAAATTTGATAGACTGTTAGCCCTAAACCCATCGCTTTCTACATTTTGTGTTTGATTGGAATATCTTTCTTTCTCTACAACAAAATATTTCCCATTTCTATGAGAAACAAAGAGTTTCAGCGAATAATGAAAGTTTCTAAAAGTTATCAGACTTAGAGTACCACTCAATGTTTCTTATGAGTTTCCCAAAGGTTCCACTCTTTACGTTTGCAACTTGTTCCTTAATTAATGTTCCAAAACAAAGTTGTTTGAAGCCTCCCATTGTTTTGACATCACTCAGCAGGATTTTCAGGCAATGGGGTATGCGGTGTTCAAAAGCCAGAAACACGACTTAAACATTTCAAAGTATCTCGGCGCAGTATCTCGGGGTTAGGCCAAAAACTTTGCGCGTCCTCTTTTCTACAGTTAGGCCTAGGCCGACCTTGGAACCTCTAAGAAGTGGCAAAAAATATCCTTGGAATCCACGACGTTGAAGCCAATTAAATAGCACTGTAGCTAGAGACATGGCACAGAAGGGATGTGAAGTTTTTTTAATTCTGGTGGAATTCATGTTTGAATATGTTTCTGCTATGTCTATTAGGTGAAAATGTTAGCTACCTGATAAAATCCGGACAGTGTACGAAATAACCTCCGAAAGTGTTCAAAATACCTTGCACTAAGCACTTCGGTTTGTGAAAAGATGAACAAACTAGCTACGTAGACTTTGTGAGAAATTGTTTAAGTATTTTTATGAAGTATCTTTGGTCACTGTGAATGAACCGGTTTTGACTGGTAAGTTTGCAAACCTTATGTGCCTGATAAATCTCAAAATGATAAATAGATTGTTTCTTATGTTGTACTCTTTCAAGTACTAGAGTTTGTTAGTTTCTTAATGATTCCTTCATGTACCTTATTAATTGTCAAGAAAAGACGTGGTAGAACAGAAATATTTCGCAATGAAATATGTATCGCAACAAAGATCTTCTGTATCCTGTATTACCTCTCCCTCTGCTGTAATCAGAAAAACTACGATCCCATTTCAGTTCACAGATATAGTAGATGGTTTCACTGCAAAATCATCTGTAACAATCGCAGGATATCCCAAGGATATCCTCTCATTTCAGCCCTTGGATATACCAGAATATTCCGCCGCAAAATCATCCATAACAAATCCTAGGATATCCTCGGATATCATTTCATTTTCGTTCATGGATATACCAGGTTATTCCAATGCAAAATCACGTATAAAGAATCCCAGGATATCCTAGAATATCCTTTCATTCCGGTTCATGGATATACCAGGTCATTCCACTGCAAAATCACCTGTAAAAATTCCCAGGATATCCTAGGATATCCTATCATTCCGGTTCATGGATATACCAGGTTATTCCACTGCAAAATCACGTATAAAGAATCCCAGGATATCCTAGAATATCCTTTCATTCCGGTTCATGGATATACCAGGTTATTCCACTGCAAAATCACATATAAAGAATCCCAGGATATCCTAGAATATCCTTTCATTCCGGTTCATGGATATACCAGGTCATTCCACTGCAAAATCACATGTAAAGAATCCCAGGATATCCTAGAATATCCTTTCATTCTGGTTCATGGATATACCAGGTTATTCCACTGCAAAATCACATATAAAGAATCCCAGGATATCCTAGAATATCCTTTCATTCCGGTTCATGGATATACCAGGTCATTCCACTGCAAAATCACATATAAAGAATCCCAGGATATCCTAGAATATCCTTTCATTCCGGTTCATGGATATACCAGGTTATTCAACTGCAAAGTCACGTATGAAGAATCCCAGGATATCCTAGAATATCCTTTCATTCCGGTTCATGGATATACCAGGTTATTCCAATGCAAAATCACGTATAAAGAATCCCAGGATATCCTAGAATATCCTCAGGTTATTCGACTGCAAAATCACCAATAAAAATTCCCAGGATATCCTAGGATATCCTATCATTCCAGTTCATGGATATGCCAGGTTGTTCCACTGCAAAATCATCCTTAAAAAATCCGAGGATATCCTATGATATCCTGGAATAAGAATCCTGAACCATCCTGGAACATCCTTGGACAAATAAAACGCCAAATAAGGCAACCAAGAACAGTTCTAGGATTTCCTGTTACTCCTATTCAGCTACATTGTCTCAATTTCAAACCTTGGATATCCTAGGATAATTCATGGTTTAGTTCAAGGATATCCTTGAAGAATCCTAGGATGTTCAACCAAAATTTTCTAGGATATCCTAGGATAATCCCAGGATGACGTGGAATTTTTTCGCCCGGGAATGAATGATAGCCAAAGGGACAATTCCTTTTTTAATTACAGTATTGTGCTCCAAAGAAACATTTTCCTAGAAGCCCTTTGTACTTGATCCCAACCACATCAGCGTGCATGACATGAATTATCACAATTTGTATAGTGATAATTCTTCAATAAATGCTTTATCCTAATTACACTTTAACTGCCAACAGATACTGTGCACATTATGTTTATTGTTGATGTTTGTGTCTATATGCCCTTCTCATGTTTCTTATTTTGTTTTCTAGATCGATCGAGATGAATCTTCACTTTTTGAGAATTTGCTAAAGCCTGGGATATTCTTTAAAATTTTGGCTGCCTTTACCCTACCCATGGACGTGCTACAAGTCTCGCCCGTGATTAAACCGCGGAACCGTGAATGAACCGAATGAACTGCGAAGGAACTTCAAGCGAAGCGAGAAGACCCCTCCGGAGGAGAAAGCCAGCGAAGCGAGTGAGACTTGTAAGAAACAAATCTTCAAAACGAGGCTTACTCGTTAATTGCGGACGGGGGTTGAGCAAGGAACAAAAATGACTGAAAAAGCTGTTGTTGTTGCAAAGAGGTTACGGTGATGACAGAGGAATTTGATCTGAACACGTCTGTGAAAATCATCACTATTTTCTCATCAGATTCAGGAGAAATATGCCTGGTTTGCTGCCTAAATGCCGAAGAAAAATACAAGAATCCAAGCGATTTCAAAGTGAGGTTATGGGACCAAACAGGAGCGAAAACCAAGGCCTCAAAAGTCGTTGAGAATGTTTTGCGAGAAGTGTTAGCAGACACTGACTTCAGAATCATATTTAGAACGTGTTATGGAAGTATTCAAAATCTTTCTAAAGAACTCGAAAAGAAACACAAACAATTTGGTCACGGGAGAACGTTTTCGAAAAATCATAACCTACAGCAAGTTAAAGGGTGTCGACGGGAAGATGATTATCTGACTGCAAACAGCCCTCATTGTCAAATTCCTGCCTCACCAAAGGCAAAGGCATCGGTCTCTTCAAGGCAAAAACGAGTACGGCTTCATTTCAACAGAGAGAATGTAATTAAGTTGAATCAAACTCAAAACAAACTGGCTTCTATTGACGATAGCAACAAAGAAAATGATGCACCACTGAGAGATTTCGCATCCCTTGACCTTGACATCGATCACACCAACATTCGTGAAACAATTAAGGTAAGGGAACAGTGAGTCGTCACGTTACACTTAACTACTGTACTATTTGCACATTTATTAATATCTACTTTTTACCTAGCAAAACATATACAGTAGCACTTTCATTTCAGTACTGGAAGTTTCTTGAAATCGCCAGATTTTAAATAGTATTTTTTCTTACAAGCTTCTTACCGGGTAATAACAATCTTCATGCTTACTGTGCCCTTGTGAACACTTTAAACAAAGTTTTTTTAAGCCATATGCTCAAGGATGTTGCTAAAAATGAAACAAGTGAAGGTAAATAAAAATGTGTTAAGGATTTCCGTTATCAAAATAGAAAGTTCCTAAGAAGGTTAATAAACGGTTACCGAATTTACCTCAGCAGACCCTATCCTATAGCTGTGTCATAATTTATTTGCATTTATTGCCATATGGATAATAACATTTTTTAAATTGTAGGTAACCTATACTTCTTATGGAGAATCCAGTACTTTTGCTGTACCAAAGCAGTTTCATCCACTTATTGGTCACATTGACTCAAGAAACATAACTGCAATTGCTAGATCCATTTGGTCAAGTAAAGAGTTAAGAGATCACATTTGAAAATATTGTTTCAAGAAATTAGCCATGAAGCTAGAGGCATTTGTTCAAATCAAGAAACAACTTTCAGAATTCAGAAAATGTCTGAGTTAAACCAAAGATGTAACTTTCATGTCTTAAAAGATGGATGAATGACATAATCAATGCACATGCCACAGGAAGCTTGCCAAAGACACAAGAAAACTCCAATGTTCATTCCCAGGATCTGGCTGCTCTTCACCTTGGTAGTAGTTTCCAAACTCCCAATGATGTGCCATCTTTCCGTCTTGTTGGTGAAAACTGTGATCTTCGCGTTAAAACAAGGAAATACCCAAGAACGCATGGGCATGAAGACATGCATCTCTTCCTGTTATTGGCAGTAAAAAACAGGGTCTTTGGAAGGACTGACTCTGAATTTGGATAGCATGAGGACAACAAAATTGGGCCTGCCATGTTGCTGCCCAGATTAGAAGACAACCACCCTCTCAGACAAGAATTCAAAGGCATAGTGGGGAATGTACTGATGAAATATGTCAAAGAGTTACCTTGGATGCGCAAATTCATACCAGAACACATAACCCATGAATATACAAGACTGACAAAGATGAACACACACACAGTCACACACAGTACAATTTTCTTTCTACGGGTCTTCCTTGCAACACCTACATCATTGACAAACCTTTTTTCACAGGTTCATACCATATTAGTCAGTGGCAGCGCCACGGCGGGGGACTGGGGTCCCCCCCCCAATTCCAAAAAGTCAGAAAAATTGTCAAAAGGAAATGGCATAAAATTAGTGATGGGTATGCCTTTAGATGGGAAAATTGTGTCAAAATCCCCCCTCCTCACTTCAATTGGATTTTTTAGAGCTGGTGCCGCCACTTATAGATGGATGGCTCTAAGATGGTCAGATTTTCCAAACATTCGAGTTCTTGATGCATGAACATTGCCAAATAGCTGCATGGTGCACATAAAGTTAGTATACATGTACTTATTTTAGATTTTGCAAATTTGTGCGAATCAAGAGTATCACAAAGAGGGTTTTGTAGTTATTAATGGGGATGGTATAACTTAAGCCAGTGTCTGGAAATGGAGCCTAAATTAGAGTTACATTTGCACTCAGATTTGGTCTTCTATCTTCAGGTATCACTTGGGGTTTTGGAGAATGAAAATGATTCAAAAGAGATAGAAGACATCCTTGAGTATGCTCATGGCTTTGTAGCAAATGGTGACACTGAAGATCCAACTTTGACTCTGTCAGGTGGTGACCTCTTAACATTGGAGAGGGAGCTGAATGGACTTGAGGACCGTTGTAATTCTGGAACTCCACAGTCACAACTCTTAGGCCTCATGCCATGCCTGGAAGATTTTCCCACCTTTGATAATTTCCTAGGAGCATGTATTTCACAGGATACAATATACACTTCATACAGTATTGATGAGAATACCAAATTCATGCAGTTTCAGACAATTTGGCAAGAAAATTTGCAAGAAAATAGTGCATTGAGTATTTTTCTGGATCATGCCAATCAACTTTTCATCAGTGTTTTCTTAAACAGACAACGGGTCCATACATCATCACAACAGAATGGATGCTTTATTTTCCTTTGCTATGTCAAAACATGTTGATTTGAAATTGATACTGTAGTTCTTATGGGTTGGTCATTGTTTTGGGTAATTTTCAGTAAACCTTAAAAGACTACCAGGGGTAAATGTTCTTTAAGATGCTTTACATTTGTAATTTTTGACCAGTGCTAAGATTGGCCCTTGTGGGACAAAAGCAAATCATGAACATACAAACAAACCAAAGAAAATTGATTCCTGGTATATTACAATCACACATTTTCAAGTAACTGCCAAAAAATCACTATTGCAAGAAATAGGGTTATGCAAACTTGCATGTAGACTATAATTTGAGTAATAAATCTGAATCTGCACTCTAACATTTCATATGAAGTGTAAAGCAAGTTTGACAATTTTCAACACTCAAAGAAATTTAACTGATTACTGTAACGTTTCTTATCTACAGGTTGTGTGGAGAATTTTGTTTGACAGGGGTAGCTCAAGTGAAACTGGGACTCTCTACCAAGCGAAAAACTTCCTCAATCCAGTGAATTGTCCTGCAGAGCCAATGGATAATCCAGATGCTGCATATGAGTTGTTGAGTGATTACACAGATGCTCTAATCATTGCCTGTTATGACATGGTCAAGCAAAATGTGGGAAGGTCATCTGCACTTGGGCCAGAACAAGAAGAACTTTGGAACAGGATTTTAGATGATATAGTTGACAATTTTGCAATTCCTGATTTGCCAGATATCCCAACTCAAAGCAATTACAAATGTATGCTTTGCAGCAAAACATACAAACATGTAAAATCATTCAGAAGGCATGTTAAAGAAAAGCACAACGAGGAAAATGATACAGCCAACAATGAAAAAACACAAATGGAAGATCGTTTGAAGAATTATTCATGTACCGCTTTGTCCCTAGGAATTCTTGCAAAAAATTTTACAGCGGCCAGGAAACTTGGGGATGGGAAAAGAATAATTCGTTTGTACAAGTTCCTACTGCTGTTTTTTAAGCTAGAGTCTCGGAATAAGTATGCATTCTACTCCTTGTATACATCGTCACAAGTTTATCACCTCTTGCCACCAAAAATTGCGCATGAACTTGTTTGGAACCGAACAACCAACTGTAGAGGGCAAATTGATACAAATGTTGAAAATGACAGAACTTGCGAGCACCATGTAAAGTCCTTCAAGATGGATTGTAAAGAATTCCATGGGAAGGTTACATCAAAGAGTATTCATCGAGCAAGCTGCTCATACACAGGAATCAACCAATTAATGGAAACATATAAAAAGGAGATTTGTTTGAAAATGCCATCAGGTAAACACATCAACAAAGACACGCAGAAAGATGTTGAAGCCTTTGCAAAACAGTTTATCAATCACAAGCTGTTTATGGACACTGATGGACGATACCACAACACATTCTCTGAAATGGGGAGGAATCTGTTGTCAAGGTTGGACATTTCAGAAATGTTCAGAAAGAAAAGAGACTTACTGCTACCTATTATGTACGAAAGACATTGAATTTGCACTTTTTATTGTGTTGTACTGTAAATCCATATTCATTTCCACTAGCTTAGTGTCTAAAATGTGATAAATCTTAAACTAATTTCTTGAGAAGTGGTGCTGCTATTTTTGAAGTGACCATCGCAAAAACTTATAAGTAAGCATGCCAACAAGGGCATTAGTAAAGAATTAACAGTATGCTGGTGATTTTGGTAAGATGGTTCATTCAATTTTCAAATGAATTAAAGTTAAGAACACCTAAGATTGTGCATTTATGAAGAAACTGCAGACCATATTACGGATATCTATCCCCTTACACAACAATTGTTTGAGCCTGAGGTTTTCCACTTGTAAAAATGTCAATTCAAGGGAATTTGTTTTAGGTTCTGTTAGTTTTGTACTCACTCTGGGCATACTACTCTATATTCACTGATATCTATATGTATTTTCTTTATAAGGAACTGCTTATAACAAACTAAAATCTCAGATCACAAAAAAATTAAGAAACTCCAGTACTGGGGGAATATGAATTTAGACGTACTTTGATAAAGGAAACCCTTGAAACATTTCTACTTTATTTTTGTACCTTGTTTCTTAAGTATAATATTACTGCAAGGTACATTTAGTGATATCTAAACACTGGAATGGCTTCAAAAAGCTTGCTTGGAAATGTTCATGGGTGCACATAGTTCATGTTGTGGACATTAAGCAAGGCTTATTCAAGCTATTTCCAGTGTTTAAAGTGGAAATGAATCGAAATTTTCACATATTTTCTCAAAGCTTTTTGATTTGATTTTGCTTGTTCAGCATTTGCAGCGGACGTTTTTTCTGTCAGGCCAGGCGGTGGTTCTCGGACAGTAATTTCACAATTTAGCATATGCAAAGAAATTGCATTTCTATGTATACTTGCAATGTGTGATGTTTTGCGTCTACAAACCCTTCTGCTTCATTTTGCTGGCTATTTTGCGCATCATAGCAGTTCTTGTTATGACGTTTTAGAGATTCCACTAAAATTTTTTGCCTTAAGCACAATCTTTTGTCACACATCAGATTTCTTTGGTTGACATTTTTGCCTCATTTGATCATAGATTTGGAGTTTTGAATGACGGCGTGATCTTCAGTACGAGTCCCCGCCAAGCGCAACGAAAGCAACCGGTTTTAGCATGTTTTTTCCTTTAAGAAGGCATTCTCTCATGATTTTTAGTATCTACAATGCTAGTGTTTCGTTGAAACAGATACAACCTTTTTTTGGATGACATTTATAACCGATTTTTCCTTTCCTTTTTGGGATTCATTCAGAAGTGTCCGATTTCTGATGCCATTCAATTACCACCACCGACACAAGGGTCGCCAAGAATAAGGCCCGGGGGGGGGGTACTCATATAATTCTCTATACGGGGATGTGCCGTAGAACAGGGTGTCATTTTCAGGATTCCAACTCCGTCGGCTCCATGACAGGATCCATATTTGTCATTTTTGACTCCGAAATGCCGTTTTAGGCCATTTGAACTCTGTGAATGTGATTCAAATCGCTTTGTTCCTGCGCAGGACCGCGAAAAAAGACCAATTGTTGTTTGTTGTTGTTTTTCTAGTTGAACGCCTTTATTATTCAATCAAAGGACGTATTGTTTATCAAGTACGAGACACAAAGGGCGCATTAGCACACCGAACCAAGACGATGGACGCTTGGATTTGTTTTTGGAACTTGTTTTTTTGGACAAAGGATTGTTTACGAAATACGAAATGGCGCTGTGCTTGCAGTAAGGGTTTACGAATATTGTAAGTATAAGTACTTTGAGTTTATCGTCTGTTTCTCGACTTATTCGTCGGTAGGCAATTATTGTTTATAATTTTTGTTTGTTTCCTTTTTTTGTAGCGAAAACCACATAAATTCCCGTTGTTAACATTCAAACATGGTATACGTTCCTAAAGTAGCAATGTAGCAGATGAATTTGTGCGTATTCGAAATGACCCAAATATCTAAGAGGCTTGGCGCCACCTCATCGTTTTCGAATATTCGGGCTGCGAGACTTACGACGAAAATATTGGCTTTATCTCAAATGGCTATCGTAGTTTGCATGAAAATAAACCTTATCACGGAGTTTATTCATACTTGCATGGCCAAGGAATGTCCTCAGGATTGAATCAGATGGATTCGCAGAGTGAAAAGGATAAATTTGAGGCCGTTACTTCCCAGGCCGCAGGTCGCAGAACTGAAAATGTACTCGAAAATGAGTTAAATGACGTCGCAGGTTTACTTGCAGATTCACGTCCAAAGAGAACTCGAGTGTTAACGGAAAAGGGCCTTTCATACTGGATGGAAACGAGGGATCTACGACGGAAAGGTCAAGATCGGTACAGGGAAATAATTGCAGGGCAAGTCGAAAGAATTTATGATTTTATCAAAACTGGAGAAGGCACAGACTCGATCGATGAATTGCTTGCAAAGATTACGCGATCTCATCAGGACTACTCACGCCAGTTTGATTCAGAAGAGGAACAAATGAGTGACCCCCTCTTTCTTCAGACATTTAATAAAGTGAAAGCCGTACAACAAGAAGTTCAGTCTTGGAAGATTAACCAGCAAGCTGTTTCATTCTCTAGAAGGAAGCCCAGCTCCTTAGTTTCAGAGGGCTCTAAATTTACAAGAAAATCTAAATCCTCAAAATCTTCTCATAGTTCAAGCAGAACAATGGATGACGTCATCAGAAATTGAACCAAATTGGTAGAGCTACGAGCAAGAGTGCAGTATTTTGAGAAGAAAAGGCAAGTAGAGTTAGAGCTAGACTGTACACGATTGGAAAAAGGAATTACAATTGCAAAGGCAACAGAAAAGATTCATCGGGAATATTTAAATGATGACTACGAGTTGAATTCTTTGAATGACAAGGATATTCATATTCCAAAAATTAGTCACGATGCTATGACATACAGCCACAAAAGAAAGCCGACTGTGTCTCATTTTCCTGATGCTCACGCAAACACGGAGAAACAAAGTTTCTTGGCTGTAAATGATCAACATTCTCACATGGCACCAATATCTAGCACCCAAGCACGCCATAACCCTGTGAAAATGAGCTTGCAGCCGCAAGCTACTCCTTTCTATCCTGCTGTTGTCTCTGGTGCTGCAACCACTTCTGTTCCTCACCCAATCCCCCCTCCTGGCCTTACAAGATTTTCACAACATTATTTGATATGGCTGTGGATTCGAGGATTTCAGACTCAAGAGAGAAACTCGCTTTATTAATAGAGTTCACTAATGGAGAGCCAAAGAATTTGATTGAAACTTGCTTGTATCAACCACCAGAATCTGGCTACCAAAGAGCAAGAGAATTGTTGGAAAAGCATTATGGAAATCCTATACAAGTTTCTAATGCACATATGGAAAAGTTGGTTTCATGGCCTAAAGTTTATGATAGCGATAGCAAGAGGATGTGAGAATTCTATGTCTATCTGATTAAATGTCAAGGCTGCTTAACTGATGAGGAATATGTTCACGAGTTAAACACAAGTTCATTGCTGCAAGTATTATGTTCAAAGTTACAAGAAAGACTACAACGATAGTGGGCCACACAGGTCTACACCATTAAGACAAGAGAATCAAGAAGAGCAAACTTTAGTGATTTTGTGGAATTTATTGGCAAAGAAAGTGAAGTTGCAAGTGATCCCACCTTCAGCAAAGAAGCTATGCCAAAGATTTTACCAAAGAAATCATCCAATAGTTTTAGACCACAACGAGATCCAGGAAAACCAAGAATTGCATCTTTTGTCACGAAATCAGATGCAACTGGCATGAAATTAGATGCAACTGGCCAGGCAACTGATTCAGTCTCGGATACCAAGAACACTGACCCTGGATGTCCTTTTTGTTCAGAGCAGCATTGTCCAGATAGCTGTCAGACTTTCAAGAATAAATCACCATTTGCAAGAAAGATGTTTGTAGTTTCACATAAATTGTGCTTTGGCTGTTATTCTCCTTTGCATAGTGTGACAAATTGTACACAGAAACTGGTATGCAGAGAGAAAGATTACGGATTGGCACACCCAACTGGAATGCATGGTACACACAAGTACAAAGGAAAGGCAAAGTCTAATACGAACGCTGCACCACACACAAGCAATGGCTGTACGAAATGTGATGAAGCCAGCGAAGGTTCCATTGAAGTTCTTTCCCTGAGCGTGCTGCCAATGTTGTTGTGGCACAAGTCTAATCCAAATCACGTGATCAAAGTTTATGGAATGCTGGATAACTGTAGCCAAGGAACATTTATTAAGAAAGATATCTTAACGAGCTTAGATGCACCAAAGGTTAAGACCAAGATCACAATCAAAACAATTACAGGAACGATCACAGACGACGCAGATATCGTTAATGATCTCATTGTATCAAGCATAGATGGGAGCAACCAAATTGATCTGCCGAAAGTTTTCAGTCGCCAGAATCTTCCAGTTGACCAAGATGAGATACCTACTCCAGAAAGAGTGAGGAAATGGTCGCATTTACAAGAAATATCAGATGATATTCCGGATCTTGACTGTGACGTCCCGATAGGTCTCTTAATTGGAGTTAATTGTCCAGCTGCTTTGCGACCTATAGAGGTCATAAAAGAAGAGAATGGTGGGCCGTTTGCACAAAGGACTGTGTTTGGATGGTGCATTGTTGGTCCCTTATCGAATGGAAAGTCTACTGTCAATAGTTTGAGGTGCAATCGAATTGCTGTTACTGATACAACTACAAATCAATATTCACAACATTATTTTGCTATTCAAGATGAAGTGAAAGACGTAAATGCAGCTACAGTTTTGATGGATATGTATAGAAAAGAGTTTAACGAGCCTACTCCTAAAGAAATGAAGAAGCAGCTACTCAAAGGCATAGAGTGTCCTCCACAATCTACAGCTGAAAAGGTGTTGACAAGAATATCCCAGCATCATGACGAACAGTCGACTTCTAGAGAAGATGAGAAATTCTTGGCAAAGATTGAAAAAGAAATTACCCTAGCTGATGGCCATTATCAGTTACCTTTACTTTTCCGTAACGACAATGTGAAAATGCCTAACAATCGCCAGCAAGCTGAGCAGAGAGCATTTTGGATAAAGAAGAAGTTTGCAGATGAACAATACGAGGAGGATTATGTGACGTTCATGAACGATATCATGAGCAAAGGATATGCTAGAAAGGTACCCGAGTCAAGTATGGAAGTCGAAGAGGGTAAAAGATGGTACCTACCACATCATGGCGTTTATCACCCTAAAAAGCCCGGCAAGATTCGCGTAGTGTTTGATTGCAGTTGCAGTTACAAAGGAACGTCATTAAACGAAGAACTGCTGCAAGGTCCAAACTTGACAAATTCTTTAGTTGGAGTTTTGACAAGATTTCGATTAGAACCAGTTGCTTTCATGGCGGACATCGAGGCTATGTTCTATCAGGTTCACGTTCCGGAAAGTCAATGAAGCTTTCTACGTTTCTTGTGGTGGCCAAATGGCAACACTGATGAACGTCTGGTTGAGTATGAGATGTGTGTTCACACATTTGGAGCAATTAGTTCTCCGGCTTGCGCTAATATTGCACTTCACAAGGCAGCTGAAGACAACAAGGAAAAATTTGGATTCGAGGCAGCGAAGAGTGTAAAAGAAGATTTCTACGTTGATGATTTTCTGAAGTCGGAATCAGCAATTGATCTTATTTCCAAAACTAAGAAGATGTGTGCTTCAGGAGGTTACAATCTGACCAAGTTTGTATCTAATGATAGAGCTGTAATCGAATCTGTTCCGGACAAAGTTCGTTCGAAGAATATCAAGAATCTTAACTTGGAACTAGATTCGCTGCCGGTTGAGAGAGCACTTGGAATGTCATGGAATATTGAGAATGACGCATTGAACTTTCGAATTACACTCAAAGATTCACCGCTTACTCAAAGAGGTATTTTGGCCACTGTCAGTTCAACATATGATCCACTTGGATTGGTAAGCCCACTCCTATTACATGGAAAGCGAATTCTGCAACACATAGTGGCTGACAACAAGAGCTGGGACGAAGGGGTCTCCCAGGAGCAACGATCTGCTTGGGAAAAATGGAGAAAGGACTTACAAGTCTTGGATGAAATCGAAATCAAAAGAAGTTTCAAACCATCCCACTTTGGCAAGATTGTGTCTGCCCAGATTCATCATTTTTTCGGATGCCAGTGAAATTGGATATGGTGAAGCAAGCTATTTACGATTACTTGATGATCAAGGCCAAATTTCAAACACTCTAGTCATGGCAAAATCGAGAGTTGCACCATTGAAAACATTCACGATACCACGGCTAGAATTGACAGCTGCAACGGTGGCAGTCAAAGTTGGTTACATGTTATTCAAAGAGCTTCAAATTGGCAATTTGCTAGAATATTATTGGACAGACTCACAGTTAGTTTTGCAGTATTTGAGCAACGAGAAGAGAAGATTCCATGTTTTTGTCGCCAATAGAGTCAAGTTAATACGTGATTACATTGACGTAGACCAGTGGAGGTACGTGGAATCAAAGAACAACCCTGCAGATCATGCGTCACGAGGGCTTACAGGAAAGAAATTTGCCGAATGCAGTGAATGGTTTAGTGGCCCAAGTTTTTTGAAGCAATCTAAAGATAAATGGCCAAGCAATTTAATTGAGAGAGAAGTAGATGACAGCGATCCTGAAGTAAAGGAAGATGTAAAGGTCAATGTTACTGATGTCGAAGGGAGAAATCATGTCTTATCGCAGCTAGAGAAAGGCTCATCTAGTTGGTATCGAATAAAAAGAGTATTAGCTATCATCTTGAAGGTTATCAAACAGAAGAGAATTAGTCGCGTCGATATAGCAGTTGAAGACTTACAAGAAGCTGAGAAATTACTTATCAAGTGGGTACAAGAAGAAGCCTTTGAAGAACAGCTCAAGGTTTTGAAAGATTCAAACGTTGATGAAGATACACGCGAGAGCGAGAAGGAAGAAAGAAATCCTTACGAAAGAACAATCTCCTAGTGCAATTAGATCCGTTCGTGGACCAATCTGGAATTTTGAGAGTTGGTGGTCGTTTGAAAAAGTCTGACTTAGAGGAAAACATCAAGCATCCCATTATTCTTCCCAAGAACGGAAAGATCTCGAGGCTTGTTGTAGAGAGCTGTCACAGAAGAGTACGTCATCAAGGTCGCGGGATAACAACGAACGAGATTAGAAACTCTGGATATTGGATACTACAATGTAACACACTGGTACGCAAAGCTATATCTGATTGTGTTCAATGCCGATTTCTCAGAGGTCGTCGAGGAGAACAAAAGATGGCAGATTTGCCAAGCGACCGAATGCAAGAAGTCCCGCCATTCACCTATTGTGCAGTTGATTACTTCGGTCCATTTTACATAAAGGAGAAACGGAAAGAACTGAAACGATATGGTTGTCTTTTCACTTGCTTGACAAGTCGTGCAGTTCATATTGAAGTATCAAACACTCTTGAAACAGATTCATTTATCATGGCCCTACGTCGATTCATCAACATCAGAGGCAACATTCGACAGCTGCGTTCGGACTGGGGAACCAATTTCGTTGGAGCAGAACGAGAACTCCGCGATGCTATCAAGGAAATGGATCACGAGAGGATAAAGCGAGCATTGCTGAGCGAAGGAGCAGATTATCTTCTTATCAAATGGAAAAGAAACCCACCGTCAGCTAGCCATGTGGGTGGTATCTGGGAGAGACAAATACGATCTGTACGGGCAATTTTGTCTGCTCTCTTTCGAGTTCACGGAACATCGCTAAACGATGAAGCTTTACGTACCTTCATGGCAGAAGCAACAGGAATCTTGAATTCAAGACCGCTGACAGTCGAAAACTTGAACAGTCCGGACTGCTTGCCTCTTTCTCCAAATAACCTACTAACGATGAAGACAAAGGTTATTCTGCCTCCACCCGGCAATTTCCCGCGGGCTGACATTTATTCCAGGAAGTATTGGCGCAGAGTTCAACATTTAGCTGACGAGTTTTGGAGAAGATGGCGTAAAGGATATTTACAGAATCAGCAGAAAAGAACCAAGTGGCACAATCGAAGAGATAATTTCAAAGTTGGAAACGACGTGCTTATTGTTCAAGAGAATGTCTCACGAAACGAATGGAACAGAGGAAAAATTGTTGATGTACGAGAAGACAGCGAGGGACAGATTCGTAGCGTCTATGTCAAAATTGGAAGCAAAAGTGGTAAATCTGAACAAGTTTTAGAGCGACCAATTAATAAGCTGGTATTTCTTTGTTCAACTGAAGACGATGAAGAAACAGTCTAGTTTATACTGGTTCAATTCCTGCCGAGGAGCCAACCATATTGAAGAAAATGCTCTATTGTCAAAGACATTTCACATTTTGGGGAGCCAGATGTTGCTGCGCAGGACCGCGAAAAAAGACCAATTGTTGTTCGTTGTTGTTTTTCTAGTTGAACGCCTTTATTATTCAATCAAAGGACGTATTGTTTATCAAGTACGAGACACAAAGGGCGCATTAACGCACCGAACCAAGACGATGGACGCTTGGATTTGTTTTTGGAACTTGTTTTTTTGGACAAAGGATTGTTTACGAAATACGAAATGGCGCTGTGCTTGCAGTAAGGGTTTACGAATATTGTAAGTATAAGTACTTTGAGTTTATCGTCTGTTTCTCGACTTATTCGTCGGTAGGCAATTATTGCTTATAATTTTTGTTCGTTTCCTTTTTTTGTAGCGAAAACCACATAAATTCCCGTTGTTAACATTCAAACATGGTATACGTTCCTAAAGTAGCAATGTAGCAGATGAATTTGTGCGTATTCGAAATGACCCAAATATCTAAGAGGCTTGGCGCCACCTCACGCTTGGAAGGCAATATTTCTACATTTTTCGATAGATTTCATACAAATTTCCTTGCAGAGCACAATTTTGCCTCAAGAAACTAAAGGACAGGGCATTGTTTAAGAAAATTTTACTCTGGGACAGGGTATCATTTTCAGGAATTTGACTCCGGCACAGGGTAGCTTTTTAGATTTTCCAGCGGCACCTCCCCATATGTTCGTAGGCCAAAACCACCCCGCCTTGGGGGAATGAGACCCTCCTGCCAGCAAAGCGAGCAGAAATTTTTTGCCATCACGCTATTTAGATTAGCTTAAAATGGCCTAAAATGCATTTTAGAACATTTCTTGCTGTCAAAATGATAACAAGTCTTCAAATACGAGGCCTCCTAGACCCGGCCCCGGGGGAAAATTGCACACTGCTCCCCTTTCAGCCATTACCGACACCCAAGTACCAGACTGGAAACTTTGAGCATTTGCGACGGCTTTCTACCTTTGGGTTATCTTTGGGGAAAAATACGTTTGCTTTGCCTTGGGACTCTCGCGATCCAATGATTGCTTGGCCTACTGGTAGATCGGGCACTTCTACGATAGTATTTCTGGGAAAATTTTTGAAATGCCGTCCTCCTCTTTGGCTTAGAACGACTCTCCCGATCTCTGTGTCAAGCATTCCTCGTAAAATTTCCAACCGTCGCCATGGACCGACCTTTGCCCAAAACCTTCAGAAGTCGGACCAACTTGGATTCAAACTATCCCAGCTTTATCGCGGACCGACTTTTCGTTTATAAAGGAAATTTTCGGACCGACTCTGAAGACATTGGGGGGGGTGTCTCACCCCCCACACCCCCCTAATGTGCGTCCCTGCTCACTTTAGCTATTTTCACTGCTTCCTTCAGCATAAATCTTTCCATCACTGTTTTGAATTCATACTCTTTGGACGACACTATCACTCCCCTTTCTTTTCTAACAATGTTAACATCTTGGAATAATTCTTTGAATGGATAATCTGCCACTGACCTTGAACAGATTTCAAAAAGATTTCCTTCTCTTGCTTTATATCCATCTTCCGTTGTTAAAGAATTTAGTCTTTAACTCTTGCTCTAGAATTTAGTCCTGTAAAGTACGTTGGTCCAAACAGCATACCAATCAAACTGCTCAAAATTCTTGGCCCCTCCTTATCTCCTTTTCTAGCTGATATCGTTAATCAGTAATTTCAGTCAGGAGTGTTTCCTGACAAGCTCAAGTCATAACTATATTCAAAAAAGGGTGATTAACAGCAGACTTCTAACTACCGCCCAATATCCTTACTTCCTATTTTTAGCAAGATTGTTGAATGAGTAATTGTATAAGTGTCTTTTTAAATTCCTAGAACTTCACAAGATTCTGTATAACCTTCAGTTTGGTTTCCAGGAAAATCATTCAATTGATCATGCTCTAGTCAGCTTGACTGAAACAATAAGATACAGCTTAGATAATAAAAGATTTGGTTGTGGTATATTTATTGACCTTCAGAAAGCCTTTGACACTGTCAATCATCAAATCCTACTGTCTAAGATGGAGCACTATTGTATTAGAGGTTGTGCTTTAGATTGGTTTAAATCATACCTTTCAGAGTGTGAACAGGATGTAACCATAAATGGTTCTAACTCTGGCCTACTCAAAATCTCTTGTGGGGTTCCACAGGGGTCGGTATTAGGTCCCCTTCTCTTCGTACTTTACATATATGACTTGCCTAATGTATCTGAAAGGCTTAATTTCTTCCTGTTTGCTGATGACACTAACACATATTCAGATCTGTCAAAAAGTGGCTTGATGCCAATAAATTGTCTCTTGGTGTAGAAAAAACAAACTCCATGATCTTCCATTTAATAAACAATAGAATAGATGAAAATCCAATTATTAAACTTGGAAAGAAGACCACTCAAAGAGCAAAGTTTTTTAAATTTTTAGGACTACTCTTAGTTGGAAGTTCCATCTGAAGGAGTTGTCTAAGAAACTTGCAAGAACTTGTGGTGTTATCTCAAAGGTTAAGGGCCTATTGTCTCCAGATGTGTTACTTTGCTTATATAATTCATTGTTCCTGTCTTTTGCCCAGTATGGTATCATTGTGTAGGGTAATACTTCTGCATCTTATACAGACCCAGTCTACAAAATTCAGAAGAAACTAGAGTAATATTTAAATTGCTTTCAAAAGTAATAAAGGGGAAACAAATTAAGACATGTCTTGACATTTCTTTGAAGTACATGAACAGTAACTTTCAAGTGAGGCAAAAAGGAGGAATTTCTGACTTTCCTAGATGAAAAATTATTTGTACAAGGATTCCAATCAAAAGCGGGTTCATGGCAATCCAGTGTCATGTAACTGCAATGGAATCAGTGCAATTTTTAAAAACAAGCTGGCACTGTGTAACCCAGGCTTTAAAGGTCTAATATGACCTTTTTTGATAAGTTGTAATATGGACGTCCTCTCACAGCTGAATGTGATAACATCACTCAAATGGCAATATTTTGCCTACGAGTGTCCTTAAAAGCCCCCAAAGTTGCGAATTTGTGGAGATTTTTCAAAATTACCATGCAGCGAAAAGGAGACTGGTAACGAGCGCTGCAACATCACGGCAGGAACACATGAGAGAATCACCGCACAGGCCTTCATTGAAAACGCTACAAGGTTGCATCTTGTTTCTTCCCGCAAATCTGTTGTTTCAGCCATGCCTGAGAGATGTATGGTTTATGGTTGCAGCAATTTCCTATGACAAAGAGTTGGGTATTTCAGTCCATAAACTGGCTTCTTTGGAGATGCCAAGCTTAAAGCGAAGGAACAAAGGAAGAAGTGGACGGAACTTACAAAGAAAGAGAAGGCAAAATAAACCGAATAGAAGCACTCCATCATTTGCGCGAAGCATTTCTTTTGCATACGAGAAGTCATCAATCAACAGTGTGCCTCTATTCTCGGTATGGAGCTTTCATACATAAGAAGTTTGATATCAGATGTTAAAAGCGAGTGTGCTAAATTGCGTGGGTTGTGTGGGTCGCGTGGGTTGGAAAAGCTGCGTGGGTCGTGGGTCGTGGGTCGTGGGACGTGGGTAACTTTGCGTGGGTCGTGGGTAAATTTACGTGGGTCGTGGGTCCTTTTTACCGATAATTTTGCGTGAGTAATCTTGCGTGGGTCAAATTCCTTGCATGGGTACGTGAGTGGCACATTTTGCGTGGGTTGCCCTTTTTGCGTCAGTCTCATAGCAGCATAACAGCTTTCATCATCCATTCAAAGCTCGCTACTTTGTGCATGGCTTCTAGTCGTTGATGCTTCTGCGCAGTGGCATAACGCACAGTGGTTGGGGTTAGAGCAACTCCTAAGGGCCCCCGAGCTTTAGGAGCCCCCAAGGGGCCCCTTACGATTTTCAGTAATGTACTGATGTAGCTTTGGCGAAACAACATGTCGTGTTGATTCGCACTGAGTTCTTTAGCGCCCCTCTAAAGAGACCCAAAGACTTCTGGTGAATTGAACACCGCAGTGAATTGAACTAAATGCAAGTTCAGTTTGGTGTAACTGGTGTAAATTGCAAATTTTTTTCAAAAATGCCTTGCTACCTTCTAGCGAATATGAACGTTTTAGAGGATGACTTTACCAAAATTCATTCCATACCTGAACTTAACTTTTAAATGTTCCATTGGGAAGCATGTCGTCGACCACTATCCTTTTTCTGCATTTGGTGATGAAAACTCAACGAAAGATGCTTTTCCTGATATTCTAAAGAGCATGGTTCAAAAAATTTTCCCGATGGGCTACCCCAAATGTAGCTCGCTTCGCAATCATTCAGTTTCAGCCACTGTCCCGAATATGTTTCTTGTGCAAACGTGCCATCATTAAAATACTTCCATAGAGGCCGGTTATGAAGGTTTTGATGTGCTGGGCTCAAGTTGATTTTGCCGATAAAAACACCGTTTTGATGTTGGAAATTTGGCGAACTTTGTTGATCTATCTGCCGCCTCAGGGGGCCCCCTGCGTAGCAAATTACTAAGGGCCCCTAGTTGCTCCGTTACGCCACTGCTTCTGCGCTTGTTTATGAATCTAAAAACCTTATACTAATTCTAATTACTTAGCTTGTGTTCATGAATGAGAAAGAGAGATGAAGGAACAAAAGCTATAAGCTATAAAGTAAGAAGACATTCATTTGAAGTCCACGAGTTCTTCTTTCTTGTGGAAAGAAAGTGTCCTCAAAGTTACATGAGCTGTGTAAAGCATTTAGGGTAAGGAGAGATAATTAGGGCCTATAGTGCAATTTGGGTCTATTTGCTTTTTGCTATTAAAATGATCGTAGGTTAAAAATTCGATTCATGGCTCAGTTGGTGATGAAATATATACGTTGAGGAGTTGTTCAAGTTGTTTCGAAGAATCATTTGGGCTGGGACTCACTCTCCGAACATGGTTTTGCGTAAAAGAGCCAATGATATACGAATTGTTGGTTCCAATCTCTCCTGAATGAGATTTTGTATTACTTATAGCTGTTATGATTGATTAATGTTTTATTGATAATCCTTCTGTGCAGTTCCACATCGTATTGATTCTTTGAGCTACAGTAGTTGTCATTATATTTTTAAAAGTAAAGTTTGGCCTTTTTACAGTTATAAAGTTTAGATTTTTTGTTATGTTGCTTGTTCGTTTGCTAGAAGAGATCAGAATAGGGTCTGAGTTGCATGATGTTTTCCACTAAAATGGTCTTGGCACTTGAAAAGCACTTGCATGGAAATGCATTGGGAGCGAATCACAACTGAGCAAATCACATTGTGCAAGAACTACTAGGCTTGTAAAGATCACAAATTGCGCACCATCAGTCTCATTTTGGCCTTCTTGATATCGTTCTCACTCTTTCTATGATAAGAAATCTAGAAACCATTTTATCTGAAGACCTAGAAGAGTCAGCCTAATCATTCGTCTCAAAAGCATAATGGTGAGCCTTTATGTTAAAAAATTGTGTCCTCAGATTAAAATATTTCATCATAAATCTCCTCAGTAGAAGAAGCAGTCAGTGGCATCTAATTGTCCTTAGGACAAGCCTTACCAAAAGTGGATTTTTGGTGGTTTGAGAATGCTTTGTCATGAAAAAGTAAGAACGTTCTTCTTGGAACATCGTCTCAATTTTGGATCACTTAAGAAAAAATTTCGAGCTTTTTAAATCTGTGCCATAAATTCAGCTTTATAATTATTTTACCTGCAAATATTGTGCAAATACTTAAGATCATAGTTTATGATATCGACTATATAGATTAATCAATGGTTGCCTTATCACCGTTTTATTCATGCTTTGTTCGATGAACTTTGCTTGAAGCGGACAGAAATTTGTTTTTGTTGTCGTTTAACCCTGCCATGTCATCGGAATGTCTCACTGCTTTAAATTCTGCACTGTTAAAGATTTCAGTGCCCCTCCATACCCATGATAACACTTTATTTTAAGAAACTGCTTGATGACATGGTGCTGCAATGAGTTCAGAAGCCTCAATATCTAGAAGTAATGCACAAAGTAGCGAGCTTTGAATGGATAATGAAAGCTGTTATGCTGCTATAAGACTCACGCAAAAAGGGCCACCCACGCAAAATGTGCCACTCACGTACCCACGCAAGAAATTTGACCCACGCAAGATTACTCACGCAAAATTATCGGTAAAAAGGACCCACGACCCACGTAAATTTACCCACGACCCACGCAAAGTTACCCACGTCCCACGACCCACGACCCACGACCCACGACCCACGCAGCTTTTCCAACCCACGCGACCCACGCAACCCACGCAATTTAGCACACTCGTTAAAAGCTAGCCTAAAAGTCGCGCTAAAGATACATGGTTTTCAGATAGGCCAGGTGAAAGCTTTCCCTTCAATACAAGAACCGTTTCCCTAAAGACTACATCTGGCGTTCAGCAGAGAAGAGGTAGTTTTCTGGGGTAACATTGACAACTGAAGGAGACAATAGTTATGTATGAACAGCTCAAAGAATTTTCTTTCAAATGGTGTCCAATGTTAATATATCTTACACTAAAATTTGCGGATATTATGGGTGTGCAGTCAGCAGGTCATGATTTTTTTGTGATCTGGCTTTCGATCATGAGAGTTGCAAAGGACAAGAGTGTTGACGATTTCGGACAATTTATCAATGAAATTTTTTACAGGAATTGCAACTCGTACATTGAGTTTAGTGATGTCTTATGATCAAGGTTATTCTGACGATATGCAAGTGGCCTAAGCACTTGATCATCCTAAATTTTGTTAATTCGGGTATCATAATAAACAAGGTGGCTAAAGTATTGAGTACCTTGATTAGTTGAGCAACTTGCTGGTGTTTTCTCTGCTTCTGCTTCGTGTTCTCCTCGATACAACTCAGTTTATAACTTGCTGTAAACCTTCCAACCGCCCGCCATTTTCAGTCTCACTTGAGCTCATCATGTGACAGCCTCCTCCTGTGCAGCGAAATAAATGTCTGCACGAAAAATAATGAAGAAAGGAAGAGTATGGGTGAGATGTAAACTTTTTGCTAATTATACAGCTTCGCACAAGGCGAGGAACAAATATTTGCCATATGAGGAAATCTGTCCGGACAACTTTTTAGGAAAGTTAGGGGACTGATGTAGCCAAGGAAGGATGCTCCTCCACGGAAGTCCCTCTGTCAAAATCATAACATGTTTGCTTATGCGGAGTTAAATGCTGCGCACAACGCAAGTTTTTTTGGTGCCAGCTTTAAAAAAGAAGTAACTTGTGCAGAAAAAAGCATGGAGTTGGTGGCTAATGGTGGCAATTCGTTTAACTTTGTTGCAAGTAGTCTGTTTGTGGAGAATGCCCATGGCCAAATCACAGTCTAAGATGCATATCAAAAGTACCGAGACTTTGTTGCCAATAAGAATTTACCTCATTGAAATTTAAACCATTTTGGAAGCATGATGCATTCAACTTTTCACTTGAAAGTTAGGAAAATCAGTGTGAATGACCCTTGTCACAAAAAAGTGCTTCAAGAAAGTGCTTCAAAAAAGTGAGTAGTGGTCCTTGATTTACAGAGATAAAGCCAAATATTTACAATTTAAGATGCATTACTTTCATCAAAAATAACATTATCTTGAGCAGAGCCAAGAGAAGAGACCAAAAGTACTTGAAGCATTTTCTCAAATGCAAAGTTTTCACCCTCAGCAACACACAAGTAACTAGAAACCTACTACTGAAGAGCATATGTTCGTACTCAGACAATAACAGTTAGCTTTTACTCAAAGTAAGATGAATGGCTAGCAACCAATGAAATAATTTCAATCCAATGCGTGAGAACAGAAAATATTCAACCATTGACTACACCCCATCATTAGATCAGACTTTTTCAAAGTTTCAAATCTATCATTCCTCCTCCTTTTGTAACAATCTGTTGATGCATACACTATTTTGATATGCATAAACTAGCTGCTTCTCTGTATGGTTCCTCCAAAAACGATTTACCCTAGACAAACATTTGTAATTTCATTCTTTCTTTCTTTATAAGGTGCATACTCAGGCATAAGCATTAGAAATCTCAGGAATACAACGATGCGATCCCCACTTGCACCAGTCAACCTTGATACCAGAACCCAAATGGCTAGCTTCACATCACTGGATGACATAGTTGTATCATGGTCCTCAATATTGACTAGGAATCCTGTGCTTAATTCATGGACGATGAAGTTTGTAACCTCTAGAGTTCTCTTCTACAGTGTAGCTGCTGAGATTGCATTTAGGCAATATGCAAACAAAAAACTGTCCAGGTTGAGCAAGATCTTTCATGGTGTGTGCATGTTGCAGCCTTTTTGGCACAACCAAATGATCTTTGTTTTTCAAATGTTCCACCAGTTTTGGAGAAATGAATGACATTGTGAATTTGTCATACAATATCCAGAATGGGGTTTTCTGTCATGGGTGTAGAAATCTAGAATATAAGCTGCTGAAACTAGTTGTCTATGACAAAACTGATACATTCATTGGGAAAGCTGACAATGGGTTATGCAAGGAAGATGTTGCTTTCAAATCCATTGACTGCACAGGAATTCTTTCCTTGCAGGGTGAGAAGCAAATGTGCAAGTCATGCCAATTAGTTGATCCTATCTTGCGTGTCCAGCTAACAAGATGCAAATCACTGCTGAGTAATGATCACGTTGGTCAGATAATGCAGAGAGATCAAAAAGTCAAAGCTCCACAAACTGGCGATACCTTGATTTGCAACAGGCTGTATCCGTGCATCTGATGAACAGCGCTGTAGAGTCAATTCTGAGAAGAGGGGAAAATATGCGAAGAGAAAGCTTTTGGAAGAAAAAAACACCAAAAGACCGTCGGGATGAAGACCTTACATCCATTTTTGAAAGTTTGACCAACGAAACAAGGCAAAGTTTTCCAAATAATCCAGAAATGGATTTCTTTTGGCAACTTAAAAAACAAGAAGGTGATTAAAAATAAAGAAGCATAAGGAAGGACAGGTCTAAAACGCGGACGGCGCGGACAACACGGACACGCGGACCAATCAAGAACAATAATTCGCGGTTTTCTTGTCCGCGTTTTAGATTTTCACATTGGGGAAAATCTAAAACGCGGACCACTTGAACATAAGGAATTTTAACGCTCGTTAGCTGATTTTCCGTGTTTCTCGTGTTTCTCCGAAGTAAACATTGTCTTTTCACACCACTTGACTTCTTTCGTATTGTGCTCCTGGACTCTCTTCCACTCTTGTAGATACTGCATGCATGTGGTGGTGGCCGTTATTGGAGCAACCGGGGAGAATCGAGAAATACACATCAGCGCTCAATGATTTTCCTTTGTGGATTTTTTACTAGCTGCATGTCCGCGGTTTTCTTGTCCGCGTTTTAGGTTTTCACATTGGGCAAAATCTAAAACGCGGACAAAAATCTTGCGGACCATGTATTTGTTATGTCGTTTTGCATTGATTTTCCTTCCTTCTTTGCGTTTTGCCTGATTTGCCCCGGTTTGGCTTATCTTTACTAAGCTAGGAGGAAAATTCTTGAACAACTCTTATTTTGAAAGGCACTAGATATCTGTGACTTCTATTACCCAAGAAGGCTCAAAGAAAACCATCAAGCACTTTTTCGCACTGATAAATGTTCATTTGAGTTTCCGATCTGGCCGGTTTCTACTTGTTTTTTTCATTTGTCTCAACTTCAAATGACTGTAAAGCTTTCAATTTCTCCATCCTCGTTTTCTCGTAAATGTAAGGGAAGCAAAGCAGAGAAGTTGAGTTTGTGGCAACATCAAAAGAGCCATGTATATTGAAATTTTTGATAGAGCAGAAGATAAAATGATACAAAAATGAAGAGTTAATAATGAGAAATATAAATGATGAAAATGATAGAAAAAACAAGAGAGGGTAATGCCAACACACCCCCCCCCCAAGAGCCCACAACGAATAGTTGCTGTGTTGTGAAACATTATTTTGCGGTTGGTGGCCAGGCCAGTGTCAGTGTGTTGTTGTTTATTAAGAAATTATAGCAAGTATAATAGTTATCTAGGTATCAGTAAAATTAAGATGCCAATCCTCAGCCGATGTCCTGTCACCACAGGGTCCTCTAGGTGCCCCCAGGAGTTCAAACCGAGCTTAGGCCTTCCATTCCGTCATTCCGTATTCCATGCTGCGCTTTCCCCTGATGTTAGCCTGTGTGCAGGCTATACACGTTTATTTGTAGTGACTTTTCATAACACAGGAAACAAGGGGATTTAGGGACCATTTCTCACGGGGCCAAAGGAAAAGTGAGACGCGGAACAATATAGTCGAAGATCTTGCATTAGAATTTTTGGGATACCGTTATCTTCTGGTAGTGAAAGCAGCGATGACTGCATAGCCAAGGTGAAAAAAGTTTTTGAGGAAATCGAAGTAGATGTACCAGAGGATGAAATTGATAGAGCGCACCGCATAGGCAAGAAGTATAGAGAAGACGGAAAGAATGAGCAGGCGATGATTGTAAAATTTACATCCTGGAAGTATCGTACAGCAGTATATCGAGCTAGGAAGAAAGCAAACAAGAAGTATATCCAGCTTGATTTGACTTCGAGAAGAGCTGGTCTCCTGAAAGATGCCAAGAAGAAAGCTGAAGGCCATGAGAATATTGACTTCATCTTTGTCGATGTTAATTGCAGATTAGGGCTAAAGAAATTGGATGGCACCTTCAAATATTTCAACAATGTTTCCGAGCTTGAATCAATCTTGAATGACGATGAGCTGCCAGCTGAGGAATCCGAATAACTGCTATTTTGTGCATCGTTGGTGCCGTATAACCTTACTTTTGGATATTGAGTTTTTCACCTTGATGTGTTACCCCCTTCCCCACTGCAAGTTTTCTCTTTACACAAGAATCTCGGTCTAGCCCAAGTTCCAAACATCTTTTTCTAAATTTGACACAATGATTTTCACTGTGCAACTTCAATCTTTGACAGACTTGTGCCCATAGTTTTCTGGAGCAAAATATCGTGAAATTCTTGCATCATTTTTGTTACCCATTACTGATGCATATCTTGTTAAAATCACTGGGATGGAAAAAACTGTCCAAGTCTCCCATTAGGCCGTCAATGAGTGTCTTAAAATCCAGCCAGTTTACTGTTAGTATAACTTGACCTGATTTTGTAAATAAAGAGCAAACGTGCAGTATTGCCCGACAACTTTTCGTTATTCTGCTAGACCCGTTGTTTTTTTCTCAACGTTCAGTGAAATGTTTTTTTTTTTTATTCGCTTATGAGTATCCTTTTATTTAACATGTAGTTTGCTAACGTATCTAGGACTTATTTTTTTTTTTTTTTGGTGATTACATCGAAACCTATTTTTGGGACACTCTTTCGGTACCCCCATTTTCCAATACTGCTGGTTTGTTTTTCCTCGCATCTGCTTTTGTTTTCAAACAATGTCTTTGCCAGCAAAAACAGACCCCTTCTTTTGTTTAAATTATTGTCCCTTTCAAAAGTTCATTTGTATTTGTTTGGAAGAAATGAATAGATTAATTTCTAAGAGTAATGTTTTAATTGTGCCTAAATTCGGGATTTTTGTCCATGCCAATTATTTTTGGGCCCTTATTTGCACGACGTCACACGGGAATTACTACAGATATGAAACCTAACCTGAGCCACACAAATTTGTCATCCAAATTGCATTTCCTGACCTTCGAGTTTACTGCAAAACAACTCCCTATTCAAAGTGCACCTTCAAGAATTATCCCTTAAGCCTGGTTCGCACCGGGTCGTTTGGGTCTTTTGGGTCGTGCATGGGGACCCAGGGGACAGGGGCTCAATCTCTGGGTCTTTGTCTCTTGGGTCTTTTTGCGTGGCCCTGGCGGCTCTGGCGGCATGGTGCGAATGAGGCTTTATGCATTTCCGGACACCTTTTATCAATTAGTAGTCCCTTTGCAATTGCAGGACCCGTGCTAATGACCCAGCTCACAGTGCTTGTTGTTTCCTTTATGTTGTTTTGTAACTTTGAGTTTGTATGTTTAGATCATTCGTTTTTCTATTCTTTATGTGTTTTCAATGGTGGTTGCATTATAACTGATTGCCCCTTAGGACCAGCGAGAAGATTTCTTCATGATGATGCCGGTTGAAGTCGATCAATGGCGAGCAGCAATAGGGTGCTTCCGTGTATCCATGCATTTTCTGTCCCCAGTGAGCAAAAATTTCAGGCCATTTTCAATTAGTTTTCAAATTTTTAAGTTATATTGGTTTTGTTGTTCTTTTATCGCAATCGCAGTTTTTGCTTTACCCTTGACATTGACTATACAGTTTCTCGCAGAACACTCTATGGTCTCAAAGTTACGTTTCTTGCCCCTGTTCGCCCGTGTGCATCACTTTGCGAAGACAGTAATTTATGCGACTGTAGAACTCCTCAAGCGACTCCCTCTCGGTGTCATTGGCCTTGTTAGGTATAAGCATTTCGCTGTAAAACAATTTCTTTTTGCTTACGCATATTTTTACATGGGATGCCTTCTGTGCAATACACTTCATTCACAATGGTTGGTTTTTAGGACAATTCTGCTCAGTGGTGACATAGAAATGAATCCTGGCCCTGAAACACTTGATTTTTGCACTTGGAATCTAAATAGTATTACTGCGCATGATTTCTTACGAGTGTCCTTGATCGAGGCGTTCAATTCGGTTTATAAACATGACCTAATCGGTATAGTTGAGACCCACCTTGATAGCACGTTTGATGATGGTAGACTGACATTAGACGGCTACGATTTTTTCAAAAGTAACCATCCACAAAATGTGAAAAGGGGTGGTGTTGGGCTTTATGTCAAAGAATCCCTTCCTTCACAAAATCGTTCTGATCTCGTGACTCTCCCTGAATGTGTTGTGTGTGAGATCCAACTAGATAGGAAAAAGTACTTTTTTGTCGTAATTTACAGAAGTCCAAGTCAGGACCAGAGTGTGTTTGATGATTTCACCATCAACTTTGAGCTGCTGCTTTCAAAGTTGCAGGCTGAAAATCCGTTTTGCGTTGTTATAACTGGTGATTTTAACTGCAGATCAACACAGTGGTGGGAACACGATACTGAAAATAATGAGGGAAGGTTATTCGAGCCATTTGTTTCAGAACTTGGCCTTCATCAATTAATTTCTGAACCGACTCATTTCATGGGTGATTCTAAATCTTGCATTGATTTAATTTTTACGGATCAGCCCAACCTCATTGTTGATTCTGGTGTTTATCCATCGCTACATGAGCAATGTCATCACCAAATTGTTTATGGAAAATTGTCTGTGTCAAATATAGCACTTCCTTCCCACACCCGTAGGGTTTGGTATTATGACAAGGCAGACATTATGGCAATAATGAAAAGCATTGAAATGTTTCATTGGCAACAGCATCTCGAAAAAATTACATGCCCTAATGAGCAAGTCAAGTTTTTCAATGAAGTTCTACTTAATATTTATTCAAATTTTATACCGAACAAGGTTAAAACGATTAGGCCACGCCAATCTCCTTGGGTAACTCAAACTGTTAAGAATTTTTTAAGGAAAAAGAATCATGCTTACAGAAGTTTCGTGAGGAGCGGTCAGCCAGACGACAAGCTTGAAGGTATACAAAAAATGATAACTGAAGGTTCGAGGCTGATGGAGGATGCTAAGAGAAATTATTTTCTGAAGGCAGGGAACACCTTAGCAAATCCTGGGACTTCCAACAGAACCTATTGGTCTCTAATCAACACCGTTCTAAACAAGGCTAAGATACCTATAATACCACCACTGTTGGAGAACGGGCTCTTTGTAACTGATTTCACAGAAAAGGCACAATTATTCAATGATTATTTCATACTCCAGTGTACGACGATTGACACCGGTAGTGAAATCCAGCAAAATGGTCCAGTTGCTGCTCCTTTGTTAAACGATTTTGTTATTTCTGATGAAAAGATACTTAAAATTATCAGATCACTTAATTCTAACAAAGCCCATGGCTGCGATGAAATATCTGTGAGAATGATAAAATTGAGTGATGCTGCACTAGTTGTTCCGCTAAAGATAATATTTACAAACTGTCTGAGGTGTGGTCTTTTTCCCCAAATTTGGAAATGTGCTAATGTTGTACCAGTGCATAAAAAGAATGAGAAAAATTTAAAAGAAAACTACCGTCCAATTTCTCTTCTTCCTATTTTTGGAAAAATTCTTGAAAAGTTGATATATGATTCTCTGTATTCACACCTTGTTTCGTGTGAGCTACTTAATCCAAATCAATCAGGTTTTCGTCCAGGCGACTCGACAATTAATCAACTAGTCTCGATAACGCACACTATCTTTAAGGCATTCGACTGTAATCCTCCGCTTGATGTTCGTTCTGTTTATCTTGACATTTCCAAAGCCTTTGACAGAGTATGGCATGATGGTCTTCTATATAAACTTGAACGATGTGGTGTTTCAGGTCAACTCCTTCATCTTATTCGAAGTTTTCTAAAGGATCGTAAACAACGAACTGTTCTGAACGGGAAATCTTCTATTTGGGGAGATATCGCAGCTGGAGTACCACAGGGTTCTATTTTAGGTCTGTTGTTTTTTCTTGTGTACATAAATGATCTAACTGAAAACTTGAAGTGTAATGTTAAACTCTTCGCCGATGATACCTCGTTATTTACGGTCGTCCAAAACCCCAATACAGCTGCCAATGATATGAACCATGACTTGGAGTTGATAAAGCAATGGGCTCATCAATGGCGAATGTCGTTTAATCCTGATCCACAGAAGCAAGCTGTTGAAATAATTTTTTCGAGGAAAAGAAATAAAATTGACCACCCAGTGATACTTTTTAACGATACACCTGTGAAGAAAGTAGATGAGCATAAACACTTGGGGCTTTTTCTTGATTCAAAATTATCCTTTTCTGCGCATATTAAAGCAGCTATCAGTAAATCACGCAAAAGTATTGGTCTGCTTAAATATCTCTCTAAATATCTCCCCAGACATACGCTGAATGAACTATATAAGCTTTATGTTCGGCCCCACCTGGACTATGGGGACGTTATTTACCATATCCCTGCTAAAGTGTGTGAATTTAGTGGAAACATAACCTTGCCAAATCTTATGGAGAAATTAGAGTCCGTTCAGTATTCTGCTGCTCGAGCTGTAACAGGAACATGGAAGGGTACGTCAAGAGAGAAGCTGTATGCAGAGCTTGGTTGGGAATCGCTAAGCTCCCGTAGGTGGAGCAGACGTCTTATTCTATTTTATAAGTTCATAAATAATCTGGCCCCTAAATATACTACGGATCCAATACCACCACAGCGGCAGTCGCGATACTCTCTTCGCAAGCAGGACGCCATCGGGCGAATAAGAACAAGGACAGAAAGATTTCAATCCACCTTTTATCCTCACTGCTTATCTGAATGGAATAAGCTTGATCAAGAAATTATACTTGCTCCTTCTATTGCTGCATTTAAGACTAAGCTGTTGTCCAAAATTCGCCCCCTGCCAAACTCTGTCTTTCGTATACATGATCCAACAGGACTATGGTATCTTACCCAACTTAGGGTGGGTCTCAGTAAACTGAATTTTCACAAATTCAAACACAACTTCAGAGATACTATAAACCCAATGTGTCCTACCAACGATGGCATTGAGGATACGGAGCACTTTTTGCTGCTCTGCCCTTCTTTTGACGTACCACGTAGAGATCTTCTCGCTGGTGTTTCCGTTTTATTACGACCACTTGGACATACCAATCCTTCAAACGAGTTTCTAATGCGGATTTTATTGTACGGTGATAAAGATTTTCCCGCTAGTCTCAATAAAGATATACTTCTTTTAACGCTCCGATTTATTCATGAAACTGGTCGTTTTGATTAGAAATATTTAGATCTCAGCTATAAGCCATAAAGCCACCAAGTTCTCTCTAAGTAAACGTTTCTCTTTTTTTTCCCCGTGCAGTTAGTAACGTGTAATTCCTGTGCTATCTTTGTCTTTTTAGTCGTAACGTGTAGTGCTATGTTCGTGTTTGCTGTTATTTGTAGCCATGAGGTAGACGTAGTTTTCGCTCCAAATGGTATTGTTGTAGTAGTAGGGTATAGTAGTTTGTAAGTAGTGTTATTAAGTAATATGTATTGTAAGTTTTTAGTTGAAATGTAAAAAAAAAAAAAAAGAAAAAAAAAAAAAAGGAAAAGTGATAAAGCCCCGCTGGGACATGTATTCATGATAAGATAAGAGCTTGCGTCAAGACATTTCTCCATAATGACAGAAAAGCTGCTAAAAGATTACTGCAACTATCAAGTACAAAAAAGAGCTGCATTTACCCCCAAAGAGTGATTACAAAGTTCAATTCGCAAATGTTTCTTCTGAGATCTGTAAATGTTTCTTCTGGGATATTGGGATCAATCGTCAGCCACAGACATGTGATTACAAGAACGTTAAATGGTACGCAAAATCATTGTCCGCGTTTCAGATTTTGCCCAATGTGGAAATCTAAAACGCGGACAAGTTCTTGACTGGTCCGAAAATCCCGATTTGTTGTAATGCAGCTATTAAAAAATCGACAAAGGAAAATGATTGAGAACTGATGTGTTCTTCTCGATTCTCCCCGGTTGCTCCAATAACGGCCACCGCCACATGCATGCATGCAGTATCTACAAAGAGTGGAAGAGATTCCGGGAGCACAATACGAAAGAAGTAAAGTGGTATAAAAAGACAATGTTTACTTCAGAGAAACACGGAAATCAGGTAACAAGCGTTCAAATTTCTTACATTCAAATGATGCGTGAAATAGTTGTCCGCACTTTAGAATTTGCCCAATGTGAAAATCTAAAACGCGGACAAGAAAACTGTGGATGAGTTCGGATGAGTTCTTGACTGGTCCGAAAATCCTGATTGGTTGTAATGCAGTTAGTAAAAAATCAACAAAGGAAAATGATTGAGAACTGATGTGTATTTCTCGATTCTCCCCTTCCTCCAAAAACGGCCACTGTCACATGCGTGCAGTATCTATGAAGAGTGGAAGGGATTCCAGGAACAGTATTTTTGTAATACGAAAGAAATACACATTTTTTTACAGAAGAAACTGGTTCATAAGAAACTAGTACTAAGATGGTCAAAATTTTAAGAAACTCTAGTACTATTTCTGAGAAGTACTAAGGAACTTTTCAAAGTTAAAAGCATGGATATTATAGCATAGGGCTCAAATCTTTCAAATCTTTAAAAAGGTGGGTGTAAAACGGTATCACATTTTTCTTTTAATTAAGGTGCTTGAAAGAAACTATGGGCAATTTGCTGTAAATCTGTCGTGGCAATTTTTTATATCTTGATTATTTTCAAAATGGCGGCATTTTGATTATTTTTGCAAAAATTCATCAACAATTTTGAAGAAACTAAAATCATCATTGATCTTAAATTATTCGAGGGAAACTGATGAAATCTTCGAGAAAACCATAGTTTATGAAGGTCTACAACATGGTTGCAAGCAGAAATCTGTAGCTCTTCTAGTTAAGGATTTAGAAATTTGATGACGTCACAGCCTCAAAATTAATAAATGCCGCCATTTTGAAAATAATCAAGATATCAAAAAATTGCCACGGCAAATCTACAGCAAATTATCCAAAGTTCCGTCCAAGCACTTTAATTCAAAGAAAAATGTGATGGACTTTTACACCCACCATTTTAAAGATTTGAGCTCTATGCTGGATATTATAGCAAACAGATCGTTGAACCTTTATTCTCGAGCAATATTATCGAACCATTTCTGTTTTCAACATAACAGAACACTGTTTATTCCTCTATGATGTTTTAAATGCCAGGAAACATATCTGCCACTGTGTTAGCGACCACATAGACAATACACCACTTCGATTAAGCAGCCTTGTTTTGGAACTTTGTCAAAATTCCTTCCTATTGTTCTTATGAAAATTTCGAGCCCAGATTCGGATTTAGCACCCAAACGTTAGTCTCGTTACATGTTTTTAACCTGCTGGCATTTGTGATGTTGATTTTATGACCATGTAAATATCAAAGATTTATAAGGGATTTGACCGTCAAAAATCGTTCGAGGTGAAACTTTACACCCCGAGGCATTTTCACGGTCAAATCCCTTACAGATTTCCAAACTTTACATCGCCATAACGTTAACACTGTGACTACTAGCAACATGAAAACTTGTGGTTAGACAAAAGTTTGGGTGCTAAATCTGAATTTGGCCTCCAAAATTATACTCATGACGTAAGTCTCAATAGTATCGCTATATTTTCTATTTTTTTTTTATTTTTTCGCTCACTTTGAGACTTATGACCAAACTCATCAGAAACAGGGACTAACCGCGGATTTTCTCGCAGAGCCAATCAGATTTAAGAAGGGAATCACGTGACAAAATTTCTCAGAATCCTCCATTCTTATTGGATGAAAATGCTCCTTCGTAGCATTTTTCCTGCCCGTGCGCATCTTCTCCCGTCCTGAACGGTAGTGCTTACTCAAATGGGTGCTGGGGGTTGCGTAGGTAATTTTGTTTTCCTTCGCTGATTGACAGAAACGGCCTGCCAACCAAGAGATGCTGGAAGCTGTGGAGTCAAAGTACAATGTTTATAAGCGCTCGAATCCTGTTGTGGAAACCATAGACCACTGTTTTGTGGTACTAAAATAAAGCATACGGGATGTTTGTTCATTTACAGTGGTAGACGTTGACACAAAGCATGGAAACTTGGAGTTTAGAAGCTCATGAATGACAACGTTTTCTGAGGTAGGTTTTGGTTAAGGCCTGTGCCAAGTAGGCCCACTTTTATGAAATTCTGCGTGCAAAATTATACCCTGTCTGTGGCTATACTAATCTTTACTAAAGCCTCTAAGGAGTGCTAGTTTTTGGGGATTTTAATTTGCATTCATAAATGTTGCCAAGATTCAAACTGTGAATGGGAATTTTAAATCTGTTTTTAATCAACTTGTAGGTAGGCCAGGCCAGGATTCCTGCACCAAACTCTGCAACTGAAAAGAGCACTGCTGGATGTTATTTGAGTTGGGCAGTCTGGGAAGCTCTCATTCTATGATAGCACCCAGAATTGTGGCAGCCCATTACCTGCATTGAGGATAAAGAAAGTCGAATAATGCACTAGTCATTTAATTCTATTTGGAAATCCAGATCTGACCCAAATTGCAAATAGGATGATTATGAAAGCAACGTTTAGCTACATCAAGGCAACAAAGAGATTCAAGGGAAGCTAGCCTAGGCGCAGACTCTGGAAGCACATTTCAAAAATAAACAAAGCAGCAACCCCCCCCCATATTATTTCTTTTTGTAGCAGTAGTTGGTTAATTCTGTCTCTCATTTGATGTTAGGTGATTAAAACTCATAAAAAATTTTATCATACGATGTGGGTGCGGGGTAACGGGTGGATCGGATTCCTGCTGTGTGGCTGGATGGCTGCTGCCTTTTGTTTTCTCGCTTGCTATCCCGGTTGGGGTGGTGTGGGTGGCAACGGGGAGTGGCTGTTTTGTCTGCGAATGGGGAGCCCCATTCTCATTGACTTGCACTCATTTACGCATTGAAACCTTGCAGGGGTCGTTGCCTGACTTCAAATGTGAGATAGACGTTAATATTGGTTTTTCTTAGAAAGTTGTAAATTTCGAATTGGTGGAAACTCCGATTAGTATCTATTACCACCATGACAGGCACAGTAGCTGTAAATGTTTGGGTTTATTCTAATGGATTTTAAAAAAACTAGTCAATTGAAACCCCAGCACCCCCAACCCCAGGATTGTTACTTCCCCACCCTTTCTCCGGCTATCAGAAGCACATGGCCTCTGAATTCCCCCTTCAGTTCCCGGGTACTTCAGAACTCTCATTTTATAAAAGGAGCCAGCAAAAAGTTTGATATTTTCATTCTATGAAAACCATTCACCCAGCAGCTGCAACGGAAGTCATCCCATTTGTGACAGCTATATTTGATGAATTAGAGGGTGACGAAAGTTTTTGGAAAGCATCCTTTACTTTAGATTAGAATGCATCTCCTGATTCAACATTCAGATCGCATGATTATTTACAAATTTTTGAATTGAAGTATGAAATGCCATCACTTAATTCAGTAGTATTACTTATCTCCTAGCACTTTCCAGAAAAATCCTCACCCAACAAATACCCCGCTGTTTTCGCATTGGTTTCAAGAGAGTCTTGAGGACCATCTTTGGGCAAAAAATGTAACTATATCCCATAAAATTTAACTATTGTTAACACCCCTGCACCTCTGAGACAATGCAGCATTAAAAATGCGTTATTCCACATATATTCACCATTAATTTCCCAGCATGTGCGAAGGGGTGGGGGCCAGGATTTCAATTATCTAGTGCACAAAAGATGTACTGTATCACTAGTTGCTGGCTGATGACTATTGAGTACCCTGGGTATCAGACCCTCAAAATTATGATGACGGGAGAACTGGAAAGAGGAAAAGCAAACTTTTTGGGGGGTTTTTCTATATTTTTGTTTCTGGTACCCAGGGTAGTTTATGAGTTGCACATGCCATGACCTGCAACTTCACTTACAAACTGTCATGCCAAAGAGGAAGCCAACCAATATTTGAACGCTTTGGATCAGTTTCACAGCTGTTCAGGACTTGATAATTATATTACTAGAAAATGTGTTTCCATGATTTTATCAGCAATTGAAACATTGTCTTATCTTTTTGACTTACAAGCTATCACATTTTATTAATATTTGGCTAAGTGCTGTGACTCAATTTTGCTTGCTGTTTCTGTGAATATCAATTTGTTAGTGTGCAATTCTAGTAACAATAAATGATTGTGCTAATGGTGACCTCAGAGAATTTTTTGCAATGACCCTCAGCACCTGAACATATGAAAAGATAGTGATTGATCTCTTTCAGTGGTGGCGCCAAAGGAGGGATTGGGGGGAATTGTCCAGATTAGATACTTTTCGATTGAAAAATTTCATCAAATCCCCCCCCCCCACACTTCTTTTGGATTTTTCAGAGCTGGCGCCACTACTGATCTCTTAGATGGATTTTTTTGGGTCTCAAATTGCAAAGGTTTATTGTAATGATTCCTTGATGCCATCTTTGATGCAGTTGTCAACAAATGCCTCCCTCACAAATGTTGGAAACAGAGCCTATGATACTGCATTTTATTTGAGCAAGATTTTATATCTTTACTTGATACATAGCTTGATAAACCATATCTTCATTGGGATGCCAGGCAGAAAATGTTTTCAGGATATACTCACGCTAGCGAACCTATACGCACTACTGTGGTGGATACTCCATACAGAGGCGGGGTATTATGCTTGATGTGGTGGATACGCCATACGGAGGCGGGGTATTATGCTAACGTGGTGGGGTATTATGCTTGATGTGGTGGATACGCCATACAGAGGTGGGGTATTATGCTAACATGGTGGGGTATTATGCTTGATGTGGTGGATACGCCATATGGAGGCGGGGTATTATGCTAACGTGGTGGGGTATTGTGCTTGATGTGGTGGATACGCCATACAGAGGCGGAGCATAATCCTCCACCAAGTAAGCATAATACCCCGCCTCTGTATGGCGTATCCACCACATCAAGCATAATACCCCACCACGTTAGCATAATACCCCACCTCCGTATGGCGTATCCACCACATCAAGCATAATACCCGCCTCTGTATGGCGTATCCACCACAGTAGTGCGTATAGGTTCGCTAGCGTGATACTCCTAGCAAAAGTTTTCCAATCTTAAATTTTGGGCAAGCACTGCAGATTTGATGTGCAAAGCTGTCACTTTCAGAAAGAATTAATATATGGGCAAAAGTTTTGATCATGACCTGTCTGAAAATGATTTTACATTTGGTTTTCTATTGATTTCACAGCAATTATCAAACCAAGGCAGGCATCCAAGACTATCTGTTTCCATCACTTGTATCTCGAGTCCTCCTGGGAAATTCCAAATGCCCCTTGGGCAAATTTCAATTATTTTCAAAAATGAATGATAATGTGCTACTGCAAACCTGAACTGAACATTATGAGAAATGGCTTGTAAGAAACTCAACTCTCAGATCACCAGAAACTAAGGAAATGCAGTGCTAGGAAAATATAGCTAGGAAACAGTGTATTGAATACTATAAATCCTTGGCATACTGTTGTTTTACTTGATTTTCATTTGTTGCCTGTGTCTAACTATTCGGAAGGTACTTCGTTAATGTCTAAACACTAGAATGCTGAAAAATTGTTTTGAAATGTTCATGAGAGGACAGGTACTGTAGTAGACATGAAAACTGTTATGTAACTTTAAGAAACTCATGAGAAATCCTTGCTAAAGTCTGATATTCACATGTTTTTTAAAAAGAAACAAAGAATTGGAGCCAGAGTACTGAAAGTTTTTGAAGTTATGAGATTTCTAGTACTCAGAGTTTACAAGTGTCTTAAAGGTTTCATAGCAGTCTTCATGTGCACTTCCCCCTCATGGACATTTCAAAACAATGTTTGTTGCTTCTGTAATGTTTAGATATTACTGAAGGACATTCCAAGTAACATCAGGCAAGGAATAAGCAAAATTATACTATGTTAAGGACTTTTTTGTATAAATTAATAGTTTCTAAAGTTACATTTTCCCAGCACTGGAGTTTCTTGCTTTTTGGTGATCCGACAAGTTGAGTTTCTTGTAAGCAGGTTTCTATTTAGAAAATACATGTAATTTTAAGAAACTTTCAGTAATTGCTTGAGTTGTTAGTTTCTTGTCAAAATACCACAGAGTACAAACAAACAAATACCCTGCATCTAAGTATAGTTATAGTGACATATTGGTTATCAAAAACAAATGCATTTACAAGCAAGTCAAAATCCAGTTACATCCAATCCTTAAAATTACATCCAATCCAATCCTTAAAGTTACATCCAATCCAAGGCACATCCAATAAAATACAATTGCTAAAGATGCTTGCACAGCCATCATTTTTGGCTAAAATTTCAAAGTTATCAATGGATATATGTTAACTTGGCCTTTGCCAGTCTTTGTCTGAGTTGTTCCTAGTAGTTTCAACCAAAAATCCTTGAAAAATGATTTGATCCATCTGTTGGAATGATTTATTTGGGAGAGTGTTCTAGTACTCATCAGGGGCTATCAGATATCTGCAGCCTAACCAACGATCATCACAACGACGACTTTGCCTTATGACAGCTAGTAATCAGTTACAACATTCTTGCAAAATACCGAAGGTGGTTCAAATCGAATCCTGCACCTAACTCTTCTTCGTCAGTTGCATTGCAGGGTTTGTTTCCAAAAAATATGGCAAGGAAGGTTCACCATCTTTCGTCCTGCAGAAAATGAAAATGTAAACAATGAAGTGAGAATATGTCAAATATCAAAGCACCAGTCTTGGGATCGTATCTTTCACTGGTTTGAAACCGTAGTGATATCTTTAAAATGGTTAAAGAACGATCAACTCAGTCAGAGCAGTAGATTGAAACATAAAATTGCAACAAATAATCGGCCTACCTCAGAAAATATATGGCCGTCGGCCGAGCAAATTTAACCAGTATCCACGCTGGATCAGCATTCAATGTCTGCCTTGTCAAATTTGTCTACCTGTGGCTCTAGAATGGTGTTTCTCAGTATGAATAGTTGCGTTGAAATTTTCTTCGAAGCTTCCATCCTGTGCAGCCACCATTTTGGTATGGACTTGACGGTTGCCACCCAGCCAAAATTGAATTGTATTTACCCCCGGTTTTCGATATGATTTTGATCTTGAGGCATTCGATTTGAAAGGAACTTGGAACGAGGCATTCGATCGAAAAATCAATTAGTCCCCGTTTAGAATATGTTTGGAAGTGAGTCCTTAGTATGAGTGAAAATAAAATATCAGATTGAAAATAATGAACGAATACAAGGAATCACGTTGTCAGTCTACTCCAAAATTTCATATGAACGAATTTTGAATAATTTTCAAAACGAGGCTGTTAATCGAAGTGGTGTATTCATGCATTCAAAGAATAAGAAACCAATTAAGAAACTTTAAGTACCAAAATGCACAAAATTTCACGTGAAATTAAGAAACTTTTAGTACTATGGCCTGATCCAAGTTCCTTATATAAAACAAACGTGTAAGTGGTGCAAAAAGACGATGTTTTCTTCGGAGAAACATGGAAAATTAGGTAACAAGCGTTCCAATTTCTTACATTCAAATGGTCCGCGGTTTTCTTGTCCGTGTTTTAGATTTTTCTCAATGTGAAAATCTAAAACATGGACAAGAAAACCGTTGGCTATTGTTCTCGATTAGTCCGCGTGTCCGTGTCGTCCGCGTTGTCCGCTTTTTAGACCTTGCCTCGCCCGATAAGGGGGTTGAATATGCTCTTGTGGATTTTCTCCTTGTTTCTGTTTCTTCATCTTGTGCTGGTTTAGGAGTGTACTTTTTGGGGATAATTGATGGCTCACTTGCGTGCCATTCTTCATATTTCTTTGATATATTTTCTGTTCTTAAAAATTACCAATAACCTTTCTTTTTTTCGTTTTGATTGATTCTCCATGCCTTTATTTGTGATTTTAAGTTTTCTTTACCTCTTTGTACTAAAACATTGTTGGCTGAAACTACATATGTCGTACTGGTTGAAAATCCTTGTTGTGTTGTTTCTCTAGTTTCTTTAAATTCCCCTTTCATGACTTCTTCACGGTCCTTGTCTTTGGGTGAAGATCGAACCAAGCCGGTACATAGAAGGGGGTGCACCCCACTCATTTACCTATGATCCATCTTTGGAGAAAAAGATGTCCAAGGCCGTGGCTGAGTTTGAGCGTACAATACAGACAACAACAGCTATTGATCAAGCTAGGCTTCACAAAAAGGAACGTTACTGGGCTATCCAAGAACAAAAATATTCTTTGTTTAAGATTTTCCAACCAAGTCATAAAGACTGCCTCTCTTTTAATCATGATTTAATGTCATCAGCTTTCTACATCATTTGAACGAAACCTACAAGGCTATGTTTGATGTAACAAGTGTTGAGAGGGACAGTAAGTTCTTGAATAACGAAGGATTTAGCAGAGCTAGGGCCACCATATCATCTAGAGCCTTCTAGAAACCTAGTCAGCTTTTTGATGAAATTGTCTGTCTTTTGGAGCTTTCAAAAGTGAATAGGCCACCTGGGTGTAGAGTGCTAGAGTCCCCAAATATATAACTTCATTTAACAAACAGTAAATCACCTTGCCAAGAAACCTATACAAACCTGTTTGCATATCAATTATTATTATAGAACCTACATTGAAAGGCCATAAAATTTTTTGGCATGAGAGGGTAAAAGATTCCAAACTTGAGGCAAGACACAAAATTGAAAACGATTGCACCCCTTTCTTCACCAATGGGGTTGCGGTATGTGATTGTCAGCATGGAGAAGAGAAGCATGCTTCATGGAAAAGGCTGAAGGAAGAACGTGAAAAACAGGTATGTTAAAAGCATGCACATTTCTCAATTTTGTGCCCAAGATTGAGTTATACATACTACAGTATCTGCACAAAATATACCGGGTGAGCCAGAAAAAAGTTCCCACTTTTGAAAATTCATAACACCAAGGCTACTACACGGATTTGAATCATTCAAATTCTAGTTAAAAGTCGAAAGATCAAAGTATTTTTGTGATTTTTCTTGCTGTCCTATCAACACTAGAAGTATTGGTAAATGCAACTTTATACAAATTTCATGGTTCATTGATTACTGAAAAATGGCCCAAAACATCGATCAATGCATAAATGACCTCGCGCACAGAATAATGAAGGAAATGCAACTTCTCATGGGTGAGAGATATCCTCAAGGCATTAATTTCCTTGGTACCGACAATTTTTCTTATGTGTTTGAAAATCGATGTCTCATAACGCTTAACGGAGGTGAAACGCTCATCCTATTGTTCGATTTGAATAGAATCCTTACGATTTGATCAATGTTTTAGGCCATTTTTCCGTGATTTTGCAACCATGAAATTTCTATAAAGCTTAATTTACCAATACTTCTAGTGCTTGTAGGACAGCGAGGAAAATCACAAAAATACTTTGATCTTTCGGCTGTTAACTAGAATTTGAATGATTCAAATCTGTGAATTAGTCTTGGTGTTATGAATTTTCAAAAGTGGGAACTTTTTTCTGGCTCACCCGGTATATGAAATGTGATTTTAAAACTATGTACAGATACCATGCACATGTTTTCTATCAATAATCTCTATCATCAATTCTTTATGCTAATATCTCCCTTATCCATCTTTTCAGCACAAGCTTTATCAATAACATATGATAATGCTCAAGCAAATGCATCCATTAACCTGTAATGGAGCCAAATACAATCATGATTTTGCTTGAAATTTTCATGCCAAAAAGCTTGCCTCTAATGTTGTATAGTCAGCTTAATGTTCTCTTTACCTTACTGTCAGACTTTTTTCCTAGTTAATCAATCAAGACCATGGTTCTTGCAAAAAGAAGCGATTTCATGTCCAAGATTCCAAGAAGCTTGGATGTCCAGCAAAGATCTATTTAAAGGATGTCATTCGTTTTCCAGATTTCAAGGTGAGGAGTTTGGGATAAGAGTAAATGTATTATTAAGCTTGAGATGTGTGAATAACCATTTGGTAAGTTGAAAGCTACAGTTTCATTTTCTGATTGAAAAATCTTAACTTTATTCAAAAAATTGATATCTGAACAGCTCAGAATTATTGAACTCATCAAATTATCAACCATCATATACTTATGTTTATGTACATTATGGTGAAAGAAAGTGCCAGATATCAAACAACAATTTTCCAAGAATCTTTTTAACTTTTTAACAGGTGAAATGCAACACAGAGCATTTTAGAAAAGCTGCCTCCAAAGAGCTGAGGCCTGCCTTGTTGGATGGAAACGCCATTAAACATGAACGGAGAATTTATATCTCATTTCCAGATCAAAATGATCATGACAACCATCCAGTTGGTGTAGTGAGTAATTTCATTTCATTCACATTTGAATATGGAATTTTGATGACATGTTGGTGAATAAACAACAAATAAACAAAATTTGTAATTAGAATTTTCCTCTTTCATACCAAATACAGAAACATATTTTTCATCTATTAAACCATGGATACCTTATGTTAATGAGAGGTTTCTATATGATTTCATGACATGATATCTGTTCATTGTTCTCAATGATCCCTGAAGAGTAGATAAACATGACGAGTGCTCAATTTAATAAAGACAACACAGTTGACAATGATTATTTCATATTTCAGTGAATATGAGAATTATTCTCACTGTGCCTTATTCTCACACATGTAGGGTACTATACAGGTCATGCATACATTAACACATGAAGAGTTGAAGAAAATTTTTAAGAAGAACTTTGAACAATTCTTTGTGCATTGATAAGAATGCTAGAATCATATGAAAGACTGTGTGTAAATACTTTCATGCTAGAATTCTTCATGAGCCAAAAGAATTCTTCATCAAGAGGAAAATCATGTTAATTTAGATCAGGCCTGTACTGTGTTTTGCTTTTTATGTTAAATCATGCTAACATTTTGGTTTGAGTTACTACAGAAATATTTTGTTTTCTTTTCTTCAGGAATCTGAAATGAACCAGCCAACTGATCCCAGGATCATTGACTTTATCCATCAGCAAGTTTCTGAAGGCGTTAGGAATGTAAAAGAAATGAAGAGGCACATCAAACCATATGTTAAGAACGAATTATTTAAAGATCGTCAAGGACCTGGAACAACAAACAAAAGGTTTTAGCCGCGAAATGTGTCCATTAGAAATCACATTTACCTTGCCACTGTTCGTTTAAGGTTCTCAAAAATTGACCAAGTTAATCTGGACAAGAAGATAAAAGAATGGAAAAGACTAAATCCATCTGATTTCTTCTTTTTCCGTAAGTACTCAGATGTAAAATCAAACGAACATTTAGAGAGTGAATTCGAAACTGCAGATGAAGACGTCATTGCAACAGATGAAGTAAATATTAGATCACCAACGTCCAGCAACCGACTGCTTCTTATTCATCAGACTGCTTGGCAAAGAAGGTTACTGAGTCGATATGGGAATGAGATGAGCATGCTTGATGCTACTTACAAAACTACTCGATATTCATTGCCACTCTTCTTTCTTGCCGTCAAAACAAATGTTGACTACCAGGTGGTTGGCTCATTTGTTATACAGGATGAAATTACAGCCTCGATTGCTGAGTCCTTGCAAATAATTAGGCAATGATGCCCAGAATCAGAGTTAATTGAAAGAGAGACTGGTTAAGAACGACCCAGTTATTGCGCAATATGTGATTGTTCGCCGATTTTTTCATCACGTGACCAAAGAAGGTACAAGCGCATTTTGAAAGCGGCCTAAACGTGGAGATGGAGATGGCCATTCCGGGTTAAAAAGATGGTGAATTGCGCGTTTGTCGGCTGTTGTACAAATCGAAACAACATTTCAGAAACCTACAAAGGCATATCGTTATTCAAAATAACTAACAGAGAGGGAGAATATTACGAAAATTGGAGGAAAGAAGTGTTGAATATTTTGACGAAATCTAGGGTCATTGATGCAAGTCTGAAGCACCAGATAGAGACCAATACTGTATACATCTGCGAGAGACATTACAAGCCTGAAGATATCGAGATTTCACGTAAGTTGAGCCTTGAATTTTCACCAATTAAGCATTTAATCTTTGGCTAAGCTTCACTTGTAGTTTATACAGTATCCCTACTACATTCTCGTTAGAAACCGACCTGTGATTTGACTGTGATTTGCCCAGGAGCTTTGCCCACTGAAAATCATCCGAATAAAAGCCACCAATCAGCTGTGAATGTGACAAGAAGACACATAGACATAGTTCAAGAACATCCAATACAGGAGAAAATAGCATACCAGACTATAAAACAGTTGAAACGGGGCATAGAGAAGAGTGCTCTCAAAGACTGGATCAAAAACCTCTCAGGGACATCAGTAGTTTTGAAGCTGCATGATTCTAATTTTGATTTGCCAAAATATGCTGTTGCTATTGAAGCAGACTTGACATATCATGTTGCTGTTTACAACTGGAAACTGCCTGCGGACCATGTTATTTACAAAGAAAATAAGAGGTCTATGAGATTCGTCAAGGTGACACATTTGTTGGGAACTATCTCAGATACACAGATATGCCAAGGCATTCCTAATCAGTTTGGAGCTTCAGAGTGTGTATGCCATGTCGTGCCAAAGACTTTGAATATAGAAGCCATTGAACCTTTCCAGTGTGAGAAGTTTTACAGATCAAAGTCTTGCCAGGTATGCATGGTACCATGTAAATGTAATGCACATAGTACACAACATAATCAGAACAATGAATGATGTTTCAAAATCGAGAACAGGCACAAAACAATAGTTCCAAATACGTTTTCTTATAAGCTGTAATAGTGAACTGAAAAGTTGAGGTATCTTTTTAAATTGCTAAAAATTAAAGGTGACTTTCTGAGATTGTTAAAGGTTAAATTTAAGGCTTTCCACTTTTCTATCAAATGCTTTTATCAAAAGATTTTTAACATTCTAAGATAATTGGAATAAAGCTGAAATTCAGTAAATTCAATGTTTTTCAATTTTTCATGTTTGCAAAATTTAAAGAGTCCCAAAAAGTTGCCCATACAGGTGACTGTTTACTAATTACAAGGGGCTGAGGTTGCATTCTGACACGGGGCCCACAAATTATCTCCGTTGCCCTATCAATGACTGTAAACTGTGGAACCAGGGAATAAAACCCGAACAACCAATACAATGCACAGCACTCATTGACATTGTTATTTCTGGTTTAAGTCAAAATCTTTGAAAAAAGTTAAATCTAAATTGTCCTTTTTTCTTTGTATCTATAATTAACTGTTTATCGATTAACTTTACATTCCTTTGTAGGTTCTGATTCCTTGTGCAGCAGAGCTTAAATGTAAACAATGTGAGGCACTTCAGTCAAAACTTCACAAAAAGCAGCAAGGTGAAAAAAACAAAAGTCAAAAATGTTTGAAGACCAAAGCTCCATTGTCACAAAGTAGTGCTTCAAGACTCCGAGCAACACTCATGCAAGAAAGGCTAAAGTGTAATCAGCTAGAAGGGAAGGTAAGAGAAATGAGCAAGGAGATTGCACATGGAAGTATTAAAATAGATAATCAGCTCAGTGCTGATCTGGACCAGCTGATGGAACAAAACATTGTCAATGCTTCCCCATTCATGAAGCTATTTTGGAAAGAACAGGTTAAAAATTTCAATCAGAGGTCCAAACGGTATCACCCAATGGTGATTAGATTTTGCCTGTCCATGGCATCAAAGTCAAGCTCCATGTATGATGAGTTAAGAAATTCTGGCATACTTTGCCTGCCTAGCAAGAGAACCCTAAGAGATTATAGAAATGTAATTCCACCAAAAACAGGATTTATACCAGAAGTTATAGACCAGTTAAAGAGATCGACAGAAAACTTGTCAGGTCATCAAAGATGTGTATGCATAGCATTTGATGAGATGAAGATATCTTCAGGGTTGGTTTTTGACAAACATACTGGTGAAATCATAGGATTTACCAGTCTAGAAGATGATGATATAACAGAGGCATTTATGGGCAAAGAGAATAATCTTGCAAGCCATGCACTCCTTTTTTCTGTAAGAGGAATATCTTCTCATCTTTGCTTTCCAGTGGCTTACTTTGCTACTGATGCTATCATCAGCACACAACTTATTGCGTTGTTCTGGAGATGTGTTGCTATGATGGAGCTGAACTGTAATCTTTGGGTTATAGCAACTGTGTGTGATGGTGCCACTGCCAACAGAAAGTTCTTCAGCTTGCATAAAAGCCTTGACAGACATCCTACAGGGTCAGATGTTGTCTACCGGACAACCAATATCTTTTGTCGCAACCGGTACATATTTTTCATCAGTGATGCACCCCATTTGATGAAAACTGCTAGAAACTGCTTGCTGAATTCAGGCTCTGGCAATAAAGCACTGTGCATGTGGTTTAAAGACCAATTCATTTTATGGAGACATATTGCTGACATTTACAATAAAGACTTAAAAAAGTGGCTTGAAGCTGTTGCCCAGATTTTCAAATGCACACATCCAACTTACCAGTTACTCAAAAATGAATGTCAGCTTGGCATGCCAGGTTCTAAGTACAAGTGTTGCAAGTGTTCTGAAGAACTTTTCCCCAAAAGAGTGTATGGCAACAGGAACCTTTTGTGAAGTTTTTGATAGGTTCTTTGATTGTTTAAATGTGCGAAGCTTGAAGGAATTCCAAACAAAAAGGAAGCCATATTTAGCACCCTATACATCCATTGATGATGAAAGGTTCCATTGGCTGAAGGAGGTATTCCTAAAATTTTTCAGTGATTGGAAAGCTGCCATTGAAAGTAGGCAAGGCAATTTCTCAAAATTGGAGAAAGAGAAAATGTTCATATCAAAGCAAACCCATGTTGGCATACAAACTACAGTGCCGTCACTTGTAGAATGTGTCAAATTTCTGTTAAGCAATGGGATGCCTTATGTTTTGACAGAACGCTTCAATCAAGACAACGTAGAAGAGTATTTTGGACAGCAAAGAAGCATAGGCAGAAGATGTGACAACCCAACAATGCAACAGTTTGGTTACAATGCCAACATCATACGGACCCAGAGATTTGTCTCTGCCAGAACAGGAAACACAAGTGGAAAATACAAAGGTCTAAAAAAGGGCTCTTCCTGGTGTCATGTCGATCATGAGCCACTAAACAAGCCACAAAAAAAAGAAAAAATAACTTCCTTTCAGATGAAGTGTTGTGATTGCCTAATACAGTAAACACTCACAGATATGAACCAACATAGAGTAAGGCCCCGCATTTAAGAAACCACTTTTTCACAGCTTAGCCTAAAATGTTTCTTCTAATTGTGATACTTGCCATGCTTTGAGGCTCAAGTTTCTTAAGTTTCTAATTTTACTTCTAACATCTATGAAAAATAAGTTACAACAGAATGAGGTTAGCTATAGGTAAATTGGCCATAGCTAGCCGTATGTGTATCCCATCAATGATTCTCAAGAACATAAATTAAAAACAAAGTAAAAATCAGTTAAATACAAGATATCTTGTTAGAAATTCCTTATGAACCCTGTGTGAGATGTAACGCTTCCAGAACATCAGACCAGTACTTGGTGTTACTCAAAATACAAGAAAATTTACTTCAAGGACGAGCCTCAAGAGTTTCTTGTAGGTAAGACGGCTAATAATCTTCCAGTAGGCTAAAAGTTTCTTGTAGGTGGTTTCTTAAATGCGGGGCCTTACTGTACTGTACAGTATAATTTACCAAATCAGCCTGTGCTGTCATGTAATAAATCACAAATTGGTCCTTTGCACTGGGGCTCTCTTTCACAATTTTGGCTGTAGGATCTAAAACTGTAGGTTCTTATTTACAGGTATTTACCTAAGATTATCGATAACTTTTTGAGAAGCCATAGTAAAGCCAGGGTTGGGCTGTGGTGGGCATTTGCACCAAATGCCTTTGTATGCAAAAATTTTGCAAAGATGATTGAAGACCATTTAGCTCTAACTGCCTCCCATATTCCATCTGATGTACCCTAAGTAATGTCATTAAGAAACTGAATTACCTGCTGAGGGAAATCAATACTCAATGATTCACTTGAAACTTGGAATTAATTAATGACAAAACAAATTCCACTCATATCTGCTAATTTTGCTAACAAAGAGTTTTGCAAATGGAATGTCATGTTTAGTCAAATCTGTTCATGATGTAAAAAATTCTCTCATAAAAGATTTCAGCTATTTTGAAATGAATGAATTACATTCAACGAAGCAGAATATCATGCATCAACATTTTTTGCCAAATTTTTGTGTGCACAGTTTTTACCTTGCATGCCCATCCATGGCCCAGCAACTGGTTTTCTATTCCTTTTCTATTGCATTGCCTCGTTTTAGCTCTTTGCGAAGGGCCTTCTTCTTCTCAAGGTCAGCCTTGTTTTTGTTTTTAAGTTTAACAACTAAGTCTTTGGTTAGAGAAAAGCAGCGAACTCTGAAGTACATTGAGAAGAGCTTCTCTAAAATATTGGCAACTTCTTCTGAATGTTCTGCTACATTATAAGCTGGGCAGTCATCAAGGATGTCATTCAAAAAGCTGCATGCATTCATGTCTTTTGTAAGAGCAGATGCCATGGGGTCAATGTATATCTTCTGCAGCCTTGTTTCATTCTTTGTTTCTGCTCTAAATTTCTTTTCAGCTAGGATGAACAGATTCTTTGCACTTTCATTTATGGTCCAAAGCCCACCACGATTCAATACGGACACAAGACTCTCTTTCTCAGATTCATCACTTTTGAAACAATTCAGTATGGAAAGCATTGTGTCACTTGCTGTTTGTTTCATTTTCAGGCTGCAGAAGACTTTCCTCAAAACATAACCCCCTATGTACTCGATGCAATTGATGTCTCTTTCTGTCAGAGAGACAGTTGACTGCTGTGTTACCATTTCAGGGGCAGTCAGAAACTGAACCTCATTTACAATTTTTTCACACAATTCGGTTGTTAATAGTGATCCATGGGTGGAATCTAGTGAAGGAAAGTATGATTGACAGTTGAAAATGATTTCACCATAATAATCATTGTAAAAAGCTTCTTTGTTACTGCTGTTGATCAGTTTGCTGGATAGTTTTTTAACATTAGCAAAAAAGGCATTGGTTACAAAACCATCACGTTTGAATACATCATCCATGTGGTAGCTTGCAAAAGCTGAGTTGATCTCCTTTCCGTAGCATTTATTTGTTGAAATGTCAGAGCAGGTTTTCAGGAGCAGTATTTCAATAATATTATTATTGATTATTTCTTTATCGTTAGAACCCGGAAGTACATCATCGTTTTGCTCCGTGTGTTTTGCTGTCGTGTGTCTTCTCAGCCCTGCAACTGTTTTAAATCGTTTTGCACAATAATCACATTCATGCTCCTTGTCATCGAGGAGTATCTGAAGCAGAAAGGAAACACAACTTCACTGACGGAAAGACATCAAATTTAGAAATTAAAACCATGACGTGTGTGAAATGCTGTCTGTGTCTTCAGTGAAACGTACACGCAAATTCGAAATATTGTAAAAGAGCTTGAAAAATACTTATGCTCTGCTATAAAAGCTTTTATGACTTGCAAATTATCAGAATCAAATGCTATCAGTTACTCCAATGATTTAATGGCAGGTCATCCGGCCATGATCGTGTTTTCGTTTATTAGGCCATCGGGGCTATCGGTCCTTACAGAGACTAAGAAGTGCACAAAAATACTTGTAATATTCATAATTCTTTGCAGATTACCTACCTCATTCAGATCATCATCAAAATAATCTTGGATATCTTCATTATCTTCAAGGATGTTGACAATTTCCTCAACATCAATGTCATCAACGAAGTGAATCAAGTCAGCCATCACTGCGGAAAATTTTGGCTTGTACCTTCTTTGATCATGTGACCAAAGAGCCTTGCAAAATCAACATAAAACAAAAGGGCTATTGTTTGGCATGAGACCACGGCAAGAAATACGTTAATTTCAATATGATTTCTAGGTTGTGACTTGTGGAAGTTTCCGTTAGTCTCCATAGTTGAAATTCTGCTTCCCTAATCTCACAATAGTTTCCTTGGCTGGAGATTTACACTGTAGATTTCCGAAAAGTCTCCGTAGCGTAAATCAACACGCAAAGTGTTCCTCTATAAAGATTTCTAGTTTCCTATTGATTTCCAGTATGTGAAATTGTTGTTCTTACCGCTTTTGTTTTTAACAGAAAATCTTATTCAAAATTTCATTTCATTGAGAGAGATGTTAGCTAATAATTAATCATTTTTATTTCGATCAAGTCTGCTACAACAGTGGCTGATGAAACAGTTTCATCAAATAACCATTTGAATATCCAATTTTCATCTGACATTGTTCAAAGAAAAATTTTTAACTACTGGAAGACGAAAAACAGTGATGACACATACAGGTTCATAAGGATAGTGGTTTAAAAGCTATTTTTGCTTGAATTCCTGACTTGACAAAGCAGATAACGGAAAGCGTGTTTCTTGAAGGCGAAATTAGATACCACATGTTGCATGCAAGACTCTGCGTGAATACTGTGCGATGGGCTTTTGTGGCGTTTGTATGTGGTTTTTACACAATGCATGATTGAAGGGTCGCTTAAAGATCAAAAACGCGATGACATGCCTGCCGAAAGCGTGTTTGCCTTTTCTCAAGTTGGAAAATTTGATATCACGAGTTTCAATTTGAGCTCCAAGAATCAGTCTTTTCACTCATATTTCAAAGCTGGAAGCATCGCAGATCCATTCGCTACAATTTTGAAGTTCTAAGTGGCTTTGAACACCTAGTCAAGTCTTTTTATGGAATCTGAATAGACACGTAAGTTAAACCTCTATCATAACTCTTCTAGCAGTCTAGGGAGTCTTTTCAAGGAAACCTGTTGTGTTAGAAAGATAAAGATCGGTGCGAAGCCTAATATCCAGAGACAGGCTCCAGTCCTGCATACCTCGGTATGTGATGTCGTTCTGCGTGAAAATGCAAGTAACCGCACAAGAGGACGGAGAAACTGTGTCTGATATATTGGGAACTGATATTTCTAAACCATGTTTATCGAATACTGCTACCTTTATCATATTACAAGAATCCTTACTGCATTTTTTCTCTTGTTGTCTTTTAAGATCTCACGAAGAAGCAAAGATCAGATAGGCCTACTCTACAGAGATGAGCAAAGGTAAGGACTTCTTTTCATTCCTTTCTGTTACAATGAGTTCTTTCCTTAACTTATATTCCTTTCAGTTACTGCTCAAAACTTGAATTAAGGATTTAAAGGTTTTATTTGATACAATCCAAGGTATATTCACCCTCACAGTTGAACAAGAAGAACGCATAACAGAGCACATTTATGAAGCATTTCTTATGATCACTGAAATTAGTCTTAATTCTTTTTGTTATTTTGATGAAACAGGAAAGCACTTTCATGCACAGATCTGTCTGCCAAATGTCAATTCCTACAAAAGGGTCTGGGTGCGACTGCGAAATCATATCTCAAGCATTCACGCTGTGTCACCAACTGAAGCTCCCCTCAGCAGCATTATTAACAGAGCAACAACAGCAGCAACATTATACATGGGCTTTGCTAGCGAGAGAGGTCTGCGCAACTGATTCACTCTTCTTGTTCCCAGAATCAATAGCCTGCGCGCAGACTTTGGTTACTGGGGAGGAGAGGCCTGTTCCTCACGTTCAATTTCATTATAAAAAGGACATATTCATCTTATTTCGACTCGTTTCTTGTAATTTAATTTGGCCATTTCGAAGATATTTGAGCAATAAACAATGATAATGCGAGGAAACTGCAGAAAATGGTTATTTCCTCAAAGAAGGATGCAATGATGCTTTCAGTACTGCGTCAACTTGTTAGTTTCCTATAAATTTTGAAAAAGTATGAAGGAATTTTTTTGCACAATTCTTGTAGAGTTTAATAATGGTCACAAAATTGACAACATTTTCATCAAATTTAGCAAGGAACACAAAAAATACATGCAGCTTTTTGAGCCAACAAGAGTATCAAACATAACCAAATCATACTTCTGCTTTGAGTTACTAATATCTTTTGATAACAACAAGGAATTTGAGTCGTTACCTCCAGAAAGTTTCTTAAATATCAGACTCTTAAGTGCTCAAATTAAATCGAAATCAACAAACTATACACCATATCAAATCTCTACCTAATGAGAGCAATTCAGTGCCACGGATTAAGACATAATCGACTACGAAGTGACTTGATAGAAGCAAAAAAATATTTTTTTCCTGACTCTCCATCCTACTTTACTGGTGCTCAAACATATGTAATTAAGAAGTTACAGAATTTTATCTCACTTTTTCAAGTAAATTCATTCAGAAATGGGATTTTAACTTCAATTGTTTAAATGGCATTGGTCAATATTGGTGCTTTACGCACATCTTTCACCCGTGATATTTGTGTTTTTGAATGTCTGATAGCCAGAAACTTAATGGTTGCTTTGCACGCAGTGGAAGGATGAAGTAATCCTCAGTATGTAATAAGAACGTTGATGAGTGGTAGAATCAAATGAGCAAATGGCCACGGTTACTGAACTGTTTATGAGGAGATCATAGTTGCCAATGTCATTGATTAGCTGGTAGTTTTCTTTTAGACGACAATTTCAACAGTTTCCCATTGTCAACAAGATGCTAAGTCCTGTTCGTCAGAATGCACTAGTAGGGACCTGAATCAAAAAATGTCATAACAGAAAACAGTGACCACATCAGGGCCACATTCAGTTTCAAACTAAGAATGTTTGTAGCACACAGTGTGCTCATAAGGGACAAGCCCTACCAGTTCCAGTCAAACATATAGATAGTAGTCCTGCAGTCTGAACCGCAAAGCATTGATGTGGGCAAAAATCCGATCTCTGAGGTCTGATGCTTCTTATGGCTTCTGAAAGAGTCTTTTCTATTTTTTGAAAGGAGGAAATAAAAGTTTGTTACCTTATGGTAATGTACCTTATGATCTAACAGTTTTACTCGCGTTTAGCATCAAACTAAGTACATTGGATTCGGCACTTAAACAGCACTAGCTTCTAACTGCTTTACTACAGCGATTTGAATTGCACAGGGTGTCTCAAAAACTTGTTCGACGTTTGATTCAATGTAGTCGTGGCCAAAAGTATAAGACCACAATTTTCTCAACAACGTTTCTTGGCATAACGAAATAGAACCCTAGCGCTCTGCATACTTACTCTCTTACGGTGTGTTTTGGTCAAACTTCCATGCAGATTCTGAAATTCAGTGTGGTTTTTAGAATTTCTGAGCAAATTTGCCATGACATCACAATGAAATCTTCAGAAATTGTCGAAAATTGTAGTAGCTGTGCCAACAAGGGGTGTGACCCAAAAGTTGTGTTGCTGGATTTTACATCTATCTATGCATAATTCACTTCTTTGATCTGTTTACAAAATATCGAAACTGCACAAAAATATTGCTTTACGGAACAAGGTACTGGAGGGCCTACTGTCCACAGCTCGGCTTTAAGTTTAAGATAAGCACTTTATTTTTGATGCGAAGCAACAAACTGCATAGTTATTCAAATTAATCTTCAATAATTTTATTATTCTAATTATCGAATATCAAAGGCTCTTACATCATAATCACATAACTTTTTTCATGCTTTTCCAAGGATGGTCTTAAACTTTTGGCCCAAGCTTTGGACAAAAGGCTCTCCACTACCATTTTCTCTGAAGCAATGTTTTTCGTAAGATTTCAATATTTTACAAACAAATCACATAAATGAACTGTGCATAATGTAAGGTCCAGCTGGGGAAAAATACTTTTGGCCACACCCTTTGCCTGCAAAACCACTACAATTTCCGAGAATTTCTGTAGATTTCATTGTGACGTTACAGCAGAATGGTGCAAAAATTGAAAAAAAAACAGCATCAAAGTTTGGAATCTACATGGAAAGTTGACCTCAACCAACTCTAGGCGAGTAAATCAGGTAAAGCGCCAGGGTTCCATTTTGTTACCCCCAAGAAAAGTTGTTGAACAAAATGTGGTCTTAAACTTTTTCCTCAATTGTATAAAAACAATTAAGAACAGTGTCATGCGACGACAACCCTGTCGCTAAGATTTTGAAATAGCTTTAGAGACCAGAATCTTACAAATCAGTTAAAAATTCACCGAGTTACGTGCTTTCAAATGTCAAAAATATGAGGCAGTTGAAACCAGAGGCCCTTAGTACTTTTAATGCAAAGAAGCTTCACAATCAAGGTAAGAGAAGGTCATCCAATGTCATACCTCTCGTTAATATCCGATGAAATCAAACAGGACTTCGAAAGTGACTTAATTCTCATATTCATGGTTAAGATTTGCGTAAGATAAACTGTGTCCAAAAACAGTAGTTTGAAGCAACCTCGACAAGATGCTGAATCTTTTCCCTCAGAGCATCCATACACTGGAAAGTTAGGTTATGGAAAATCTTTCAAATCCCAACTGTTTCCCTCCGAAACAAACGAGAAATAAAAGAAAGAATAGTACATGCTAACTTTAACGAAAATGCCATTTAGAGGCCTCTGGTTTCAGCATTCACATAAACTTTAACTTCAAAAACTCCCTGAACTCCCTGAATATTCGTCGGATTTACAAAATTCTGGTGTCTAAAATTGATTAAAGATCTCAGGAGCTCCGTTATTTCATCATGTAGCCCTTCATAAGATTTTAATTTTTTAACATATGATCAAACGTCAAACATTTTTGAGACACCCTGTACAGTATAACATATGCTAATTCCACTTGATTTCTTCTCCTTTAGCAAATGGAATCAAAAGCAAACTTGTTCCTTCTGAAGAAACAAATATATGGAGCAACGTGACAAAACAGCAAGTGTCAAACGTAGCAAACAAGGAGGATGTTTGCCAATTAGAACTCCTTACTGGCGCAGCAAAGAGCGTAACAAGCAGATTAAGAGAATCGAAAATACAATCTCTCTGAACAAGCATGTGCACCGTGTAACGTAGGATATTACTGAAAGTAGAAGGCAGTTATGAACCATTATTCTACCTTGAACACTTTTCCGTATAAGTCATATCACTGAAAGTTTAAAGTATGCATGAACTTGTCAAATGTTTTGTTAGAAAAACTACACAAAGGTCAGAAATCTTTCAGGGAGACCACAATCACAGTGTCAAAATACATAAAACATAGCTAAGAAAGATGGAAAAAGTTTTTGAGTCATATTATTGGCTACGTTTTAATGACATCGCTTTTAAGTTTTACAGGGTGGACCGAAAAGAACTTCAACTGTGTTTATTCAAAATGGGGGTGCAAATGAAGTATTGGACTGGATCAAAGCTTATTTGATAGCAGAAAGAATGAAATATTTTATTGATAGTTGTTCTACTTTCCGAGCCCTAAAAATGTAGATAATTCTAATCATTCAAACACTTGTTTCCTCTTAAGAGTGAAGACTGATATCTCCATAAAAGTAGCAGCGCATACCATCTGATACTTTTGCAAAGATCCGTTTTTAAATTTTGATTGAAGTGAAACGTATTTGCACCACGCTGTAAATAAAGAGATTACTTTTCCTTTTTCATACATTTTAGGTAAGGAATGACCAACATCAAATTTTACCTATGTTGCAAATGTCCAGAAAAAATAGAACAAAACTCGCAATAAATACTTCATGCTAGCATAGCAGCTATCAATCAAACGTCCATTCATTCCACTTTTCTTCCATTCCTCAGCATTCGATACACTACAAATTCTCGAATAGCCGAAGTTCTTTCCGTTACAGTAGTGTCCCGCATATAAGAAACATGAATTTAAGAGACACCAGACCTCAATTTTCAAACTAGTACCCCTTCTTATGAGAAACTGGTCCCGATCTGAAAATGCTTGTTTCTAATTCAAAAACAATGCATATATTAGAAATTCGAAGAACATGATAAATTCAGCTTTATAGTTGAATCAGACTGTACCTATTCAAATGAAAACAATAATGTTGCATGGTAATGAAGCAAAAAGCACCTTCCTTGAAGTAGCTTCTCTTGATAGTGAAAATTTACAAATGCAAATCAAAATAGTGTTTGATATGACAATCATATAGCTCGTGTCTGATTAGTTCATTGATGGTACATATTTTTTCTGATAAGAAACTTAAGAAACTTTACCCTGATTGGAAGTTTATATCTCATTTTATAAGAAACACATCAGACCTCAAATTGAAAATGTTGCTTCTTATATGCGGGACACTACTGTATGCTTTGTCTATCTCGATTAGCGTCTTACTTAATTCAGGGACCAAGTGTTGGTAGTAAGTCATTTAGTTGTCATAAATTTGATAGGGTTTTTAAAAAGTTGAGGGTTTGATTTTGTTACCCAGTGGCGTTAGGGATATGCTCTCCTTGCTTTTGATTCTGAATAAACTATATCGGTCTTAGCGGAGAAAGTGTTTGAAAGGAATTTGCCATACCCGAGCCTTCTTGGAAAGGAGCTTTATTGGACATTCGTGATTTATGCAGTAACCTAGAGGTAGAACTGTAAATTATGATTGTGAGAGCATTTCTGTAAACTTCGTAGTTCTTCACATGTTAGCTTCCAAATCTTTAAAATTCTTTAGATCTTTAGAGTGTTCGTTATTGAATGGCTCGATATACATTGTAAGCTTTACTACATTATTCGGTAATATCCAGTATGTTATGATATACTTCTAGCGTATGCAGACATGGTGTTTCATTGTTTCAGATTCCAATGCGTTAGCAGTTTTTTTATTCTGAATCCAGAAATGATCCATTCAAGACAAATTGTCTTCCATTTAATGTCCATTGGTCTTTATGATTTTATTGAAGTTTAATCCATTCATCTAAATAGCCATTCCAAGTCGTGAACCATCGTAGTTGAAATTAGCAAATCGAAATATTGCATTAAATTTGCATATCTATTAAGGGAGGATCTATCAACCAGGAAAAGGGCAAAAATTACCACGGAAACCACGAGGAAACTATTGTGAAATTGCGAGAAACATGACGAATCTCACTTTGTGAAATGTTAAACCTCCTGAAAAACATCTTTTACACGAGTCGTGTGCGCTAAAGAAACTTGAGATCTCACAATGGTTTAACTTGAAAACCCGTAATTTAACAAGCGTTTCCCTTGTTGGAAACGCAGAGTGTGCGCACTGAGAAAACATGGGAAATGGAAACGTTCCTTTAACAATAGTTTCTCGTGTTGGAAACTAATGAGTAAATCTCACGCTTCCTGTTCGTGTATTCAAGAGAAACCACAGGAAACTGGACCTTTAACAGTAGATTACGACTTAAAAAACATTGTGAAATTGATGTATTTCTTGCCGTGGACCTTCCTAACCAGTATCTCTTTCAATTAACTCTGCCAGAATGGAATGCGAAGTATTTCATGGTAGACAAATGTGATGAAGAGATCAATGCCATTGAATCAGTTTTTCCAGGTAATTCGCTTCTGGCAATTTTGTCTTGAGTGTCAAGCAACTTGAGAACTGGCCTTGATTGGGATACCTTTAAAATTTTCTCTGTCAATAGTTTGAAAAAGTTTACAAGATCTACAAAAAAATTCGCTCGATCCAGAATCTTTTGAGAATAGCCATAAGGTCTATTGAGAGTTTTGCAAAGAAACTTTAATTGCACCCGAACGAAGTATTTATGTCAAAGCAGAGCGTACTGAAAAATTAGTTTCAGTTTTTGTTTTAGACGGATGAAAACGAAGTTATGTGCATATCTCCGTCAACAGGAAATGTTGATATCTGATAGGTTAGAATTTGACCCGTAAGTGGCTTGATCCACTTTGATATGCTTCCATTTCCTTTAATTCAATCAAAATTACGCTTTTATTGGGGGTACTCAAACCAACCTGTTGTAACTCCACAGTAACATGACTGAATATGACCAAAAAGTATGTTTTCAAAATGAAATAAAATGAAAAGCACGTATATTTATAAAATTTAGCTGCAAAATTGTATATGTACCCACATATTTGGGCTTCTTTGGGCACATAGGTGTACAGCGTTTACTCTCATATCTTCTCAGATTGCCGAGTTTACTTGTGTGACTTTCACCGGGAACAGGCATGGGAAAGGTGGCTGTCACTAACGGAACATGGTGCACGAGGACATCGAGAAGAGATTTTGTGCCGTATTAGAAGAATTGCTACAGCTTCAACCAAAGAGCTCTTCTACCAGGCTGTAGATGATCTTAAAGACAGCGAAATATGGAAGAACAACCCAAAGTTGCAGAACTGGTTCGGAAGGACCTGGCTTCCGGAGCATGAGGTAAGCGTTGAAGGTTTCATTATTCGTAAGATTCACAAAGGTAAACTTGCTACGGTATATTGTTTTCTATCGTTGCTGGAAGCAGCTCGCTTTTGAGTTTCTTGTCATGGAAGGAAGGATGAAGGACTATTCTGAGTCTGGTATTTGTCAATCAATGGGATTCCTTTCTCCAAGGCATCTCAAGTGTCTCTAGCAAGGTATTATATGTTGCGCGATGAAAATTCAGTCAGAAGAGCTCAAGAAAAAGATAAAACTATCCTCGACAATCCGCTCCCCTACAAAATCTATCTCTGGAAGTCATCATCCAAAAGGATTATCTCATCTTACTCAACTCAGGGTTGGTCTCAGCACATCAAAGTTCCACACATTCAAGCATAATTTTAGGGATACCGGAAACCCAACGTGCCCAACAAACGATGGGATTGAGGATATGGTTGCTCTGCCCTTCATTTAATGTTCAACGGCAAGATCTTCTCATTGGAATTGCTGAATTAATACGGCCAGTCGTATAAATTGCCGATCTCTCTAATGATGCTTGGACCCAGCTTTTGTTAGATGGCGATCACCTTTCTAATGACTTGAATAGAAGTATACTTGAATTGACTTTACGTTTTATACACGAAACTGGTCGGTTTGACTGAGATCTTTGCAACCTTAGTACTATGCAACCACCAAGTCCTTTAAAGTAAATGTTCATTTTCCTTGTAAGTTCTTTTTCACATTACATGTCGGGCATTTTATATACGAACGAGTTGCGCTTGTGACATCATTCATGTCATCGCAACCCTGACCTGATATTTGATGTGGAACAGAATCTAGTACATTATCCATTAGTATATAATCGTTTGTAGTGTGGTGTAGTCGTAGTTAGCTGAACGTTGCTTGTCTCTTTGTATTGGCCATGGGGTAGTCATTGTCTTTCGCTTCCCATGGTATGGTAACTGTGGTGCGGTATAGTAATTAGAAAGGTATACTTAACCCTATAGTGGTTGGGCTATTTGATAGTACTATTTTGGTTGGGGGGGGGCAAAAAAGCCCTTCTGGGGCTATTTGATAGTACTATTTTGGAAAGGCATGTACTTTCTGTAAATATAAAAATTAACTTAAAAATAGCCACCATTTTTGCTTACATCAGCATTTTCCTTTGTGTGGTCAAGAAATGCGGCAAAATTGGCAAAAATCAGGAAAATCGAGATAAAATTAAATTTGGAGCATATTTTCCATCCAAACATGGTATTTATGATAGAATGCATCAAATAACACAACATTAAAAAAGAAATTTGCAAAATATTCCACTTCTGCTCCTTTTTTCGCGATAATAGAGATTTGAGAATTTGCGATTTTTCCTGGGTCAGTCCCAGAAAATTATCTCCCGCCCCCTCATTTTTCAAAATATTTCAATGAAACTTTTTGAGAAGTTGCACAATAAGTAGTTGCAAAAAGTCAAGAAGTTTCATGGCTATAAAATTCTTCCTCGCAGAGTTATTTAAAATAATCTACTAGGGGGGGGGCAAATTTGCCCCCCCAACCAAAATAGGGTTAAATGTCAATACATTGTAAATTTTTATATTTTGGTTTTAAAAAAGCAGAGATCATATGTGGTTGATAAAGGATGGTTTCGTTTTCAGTAATTTCAGCATTTTGAAATTCTGTAAATCTTTTTTCTCTCGTAGAAATGGGCAGCTGCATTTCATGAAGAAACTTTCAATGTGATCGTAAAGACTAACAACGGGGTAGAAAGGCAAAACAGAGAACTAAAACATGGATTCCTGAAAGATTACAATGACACATCACTAAGTGGTTTAATGACCGTCCTCGTAGAACAGTACTTGCCAGACAAGTATAATAAGTAAGTTATTTGCGCTATTATTATTTGTTATTCCTAATATTTTAGGTTTATGTTGGACTGAAAATTCCATGCATCTTTATTGAAATTGACAAAAACATTGAAGTTGGGAAGTATTGTGGTTGACGAAATCAGAAAATTGCACTTATTTGACAGGAACTGATGCTCAACAGACAATATTCTACAACTTGGCTGATGCAATTTTACTGCGGTATAAGACAGAAAACTGGTATGACTTGAAAAACATTGCTTGATGCATCATTATATAGCTAAGATAGTATAGAAGACATTTGCGTATAGGTTCCTGGCAGCTTAAGACCCCACAAACTGAAATTGCCAAATTATACCCCTAATCTCTTGAATTTTTTGTACAAGAACAAGGGCTGATTTGCAAGGCTGTCGAGGGTGTTTTACTGCACTCATCGCTCGGCAGTTGCAAAAAATTCAGCAGATCCATGATATTGATCTGCGGTTTCTGAATCCTGTTTCATTTCAGGTTTTCATTTCCTTACTTAGGTACATCGAAGCAAACAGCAAGTATTCTGGGCGATTTCGAAAGTATAATGCCTTAGTGCCTGAGTACCTGAAGAACAGACCCCGACCGTTTGTTGATCACTGCTTAAGACAACTGACCTCATCGGAAGACATCTCTGAGCACGACATAGTGTCCCTAGATCCAGCGACTGGATTGTTTAGAGTGAAAAGCAAGCATACATCAGAATGGTACAACCTTAGCTTTGGAGCAGGAGAGGAGATGCCAAGATGTTCTTGCAAGGACTGGTTTTCATCATTCATGCCATGCAAGCATTTCTTGGCAGTGATGCGTTTGCATTCTGAGTGGTCCTGGAAAAAATTGCCTGCGAAATACGTCAATTCTCCATATTTTGTGACAGACAGTGAAATTGAGTTTGGTAACACAGCTGATGTCGCAGTAACTGAGGGCGAAAACACGACTCCCGAAGAGAATGTTCTTGATGAGGAAGGAAGTAGTGCATGCTTTACCAAAATGTTCATACCCAAAGAGAAGCAAAGCATCAGCCTGTAGAGAAGTTCTTGGACAGTTGAAGTCCCTCTCCTATCTCGTTGATGATGATGAAGCAATTTCGGAACTCCTTGATGGGCTGATCGAGTTGAGAGAAGATTTTAAATGCCATGTGCAACAAGAGGATGGCATAGATTTGGAAAAACAGCCAAAAAGACCCATCTGCAAGGATTACACTTCAAAAAAGTCTGCCGAAATTCCATTGCGTCTGTCGAGAAAGCGACCCTTTTCAGGACGAGTTGGTGACGGTGCGGGGAATAAAAGAAAAGCACAAGAAATCAAGATTGGCACAGAATCTGATTCTTATGTTGAAAATGACATCGAGGAAACACAGAACCTCCTAAAAATGTACAAACTGCCCGGAGAATTTGCAGATTATTGTGTGTTTGATGAGAGGGAGTCAAAGGATGCTCATGATGAAAAAGCCAAAAGCAAAGTGATCAAACAAGACAAGCCGTATGCTAATCAAGCAAAAAATGCGTCTGAATCTCATTTCAAGCAAGCCTCTGAGAAAGGAAAAGATAATGATGATGATGAAATTGTCATTACAGGTTGCATGCCTCCAAAAAAAATACAAAGACCAAGGCAAAGAAATCTGAAGTTCACATATCGTGAAAAAGAAGAAATATTGGGGGATCACATGCTAACAGACATGACGATAAATCTCGCTCAAAATGCTTTGAAGAAGCAGTATCCCGAGAACTCTGGTTTCGAAGATACACTTTTGGGAATCATACCAGATTTTTCAAAGCATTCGGGGAACTCACGATGTATTCAAATTCTCCATACAGGAAGCTTGCACTGGATCTGCATTGCAAATGTCTTTAAGGAGGGCTGTCTTAGCCCTGAAAATGTCAATTTGTATGACAGCTTGAATTCAAATGGAAAGATCAATCCCCACACGCAAGACCAAATTGCCGACTACTTGTATTTGCCAAATGCCCCAGAAATACACGTTGATGTGCAGCCAGTTCAGCAACAAACGAATGGCACAAACTGCGGCCTTTTCGCCATTGCTTATGCCGTAGATCTGGCGCATAAAGAGGACCCAACAAAGATTCGCTACGATGAAAGAAGGATGCGATCACACTTGGTGGAATGCTTGACTGAAGGAAGCCTGACGCCTTTTCCAAGATGGGAGAGATATAGATTTTGTGGAAAGAGACTTACAAAACGGAAGAACATTGAAATATTTTGCCTTTGTCGCAAACCATATCGTAAGAATGAAAAAATGGCAAACTGTGACAAATGTGGAGAGTGGTTCCACCAAGACTGTGCAGACATTCCAGATGACGTCTTCAAGAGAGAATCTCACTGGGAATGCAATGAATGTAAGAGATAAGTAAAGAATAGTCAACAGACAATGGTTAACCTAAATGTTTGGTAATTCCTTGCCTGGTGTTGATGACTCAAGATTCCTACTTTGTCAATTAATAACGAGAATTTGAAAATGCAAGCGAGGTTGGTTTTCTGACAATTGTGGGATGCTATTTTTCGTGCCGGTTTTCCCATAAAAGTATTCCTGTCTGGACAAAATCACCAAAACTTTATCATTTCTGCCCAATCTTCCAATTCCTTTTGCTGGCAAGAAAGTCAAAGACCAAATTATTCTCCAAGGGCGGGATAGCTGCTATTGTGATATGTTTCAGAATTAGCAAATTTAGCTCTTTTAGGGCTGCCTGATTTTGAGCATGCTGCAAAAAGCACTCATGATTCCCAGATTAATTTCTCTTCGTATCTTAAGCTTCTAGTCTGGTCATAAATGTCAGAAAGAACACAAACTATTTTTGTTGACTTATCACAGGCAACATAAACGATGCTGCTTAAAGAGTATAGCTCATAATGAACATTTTAGCATCCTTAAATGATGTTGGATCGTTGGCAATAGAGATCAAACGAAAATTTTCTGATATTTTCGATAATCGCATTATCGTAGTTTTTCAAACGGGAATACTTTTTAGTGCGACACCAAGTAGAAGGCTGGAAAGTAGCTCTTCCATTACCTTTGTTTTATTTGCAACAGACGATGTATTTTACCAAAAGTTATTTAGGATGAACGCATTTTGGTACCCGCGTGTCTACGTTTACACAGATTGTGCAAGGGAATCTGCAGGCTATCAAGGAAAATCAAGACATCTACGTAAGCTAAATTACTTAAGAAAATCTTGCACTTTGCGGACATGCTTTTCTCCAATAGTTTGAATTGTTTTAACGTGTACATTGTCTTCTGTCCTACTGTTAAAACAGACTGATTTCTGACTTTGAATTCTGGTGATGAATTGCACGATAACTGGCCATTATTAAGGCCCCAGTTACACTATACCGGATCGCTATCGGAGCGGAGTGACTTTCGTATCGGATAGGGGTTTGAGTTACACTACGCCGCACCAATCCGATACACAACGCTCCGATTAGCGGAGTGAAAATCACTCCGCTCTGGAGGTGATATGAAAATCACTCCGGAGTCACTCCGTAGCGAAGCGTTGTAGTGTAATCACATGAATCCGATACACTCCGCTCCAAAACCTTGTTTTGAAGGTGAGCGCTCTGTTTTGGCGCCATAGTTCAATGTTTGGCGCTCGATTCAAAATGGATACCACCGATATGCAACTGTCCCTTATGTCACTCTTTGCTTCCATAACTTCCATACTGTACTTCCATAACGCGCTATTCGAATGGAATTTACTCGACGATGAGACAAGAAATTCAAAATCTTTGTTTCAGTTTAAGCATAAATTACTTGAAATTGTAAGACCACTAGGAAACTCAACATACAAAATCTGTGACATTTCTGGTGTCAAACTGTTGACAAAACTCCGCGTGCATTTTAGTGCCCTAAATGAACATCGCTTCAAACATGCTTTTGACTGCCTCAGCCCAGTTTGTTTCTGTGGTAAAGACAATGAAAATAACAAGCATTTTCTCCTGCATTGCCCCCTATACGATGTACTTCGTGGAGATCTCTTTGACCAGCTCTCTGATGTTCCAGGTCTAGATATCGCCAGTATCAGTAATATGGATGATGATACTCTTTGTCATCGACTCTTGTTTGGAGATCCATCTCTAGGTACTATTGAAAACAGAGTAATATTGGAAGCTACGATCTCTTTCATAAAAAATTCTGGCCGATTTGATTGATACAACAATATCAAGCCAGCAGCAGCAGTTCCCTATTCCTAGTTCCCTGTGTTTATGTTTGTGCTCTTTTTTGTTTTTCTTGTTTTTGTTCCGCATTGCTGAGGTGGATTACTGGGATAAACCATGCACTGCAATATTTTTCTCTCGTTTTTTACGGCTAAGAGTTGAATAACCTTAATTTCTTTTGACCAGTTATCTGCCTTGGCTCAGTTGCTTTGTTGTCGTTTGTGCGTATTGTATCTTGGTTTCGTAGTTTTGTTCCTTGTTTTTTGTATGTTTAAATTAATTGGATTTGTAAGTGCCATCCATAGTGAAGACCCGGTGACTTTATGTCTTTTTTCACTATGGATGGCACAGTGTAATATAACCCTATATATTGTAGTTTTTAATCTTGATAAAAAAAAAAAAAAAAAAAAAAAAAAACTCTTTGCTTCACTTGCAAGTACTTTGCAGTTATCATTTATCCTTTACAAACACACATCGCAGCTATGTTTGATGCAGAGACGAAGATATGCAGAGGAGATCATCTTTTCATCATCTAGAAAGGCCAATCGCAAAGCGAAGAAAGAAAAGGCTCGTCGAAGGTTTTGGTTTAGGCCTGGGAGATGCGACAGCTGGTGGCTGGCTTTTAAGAGAGGACTGCCTGTTCCTGCTGAATGGAAAGAGAACTTTCGTATGTCCAAAGAAAGCTTCGAAAAATTGTGTGATGATCTTCGTCCATTCATTGCAAGAAAGCTAACTCGAATGAGGATCCCAGTCTCTGTGGAAACGCAGGTTGCTGCCACGCTTTGCTATTTGTCAGATGGCGGGAGAATGAGGAAAACAGCTAATGCATTTGGGTTGGCGAGCTGCACCATTTCTCGGATTGTGAAGCGTGTCACAACTGCCATATCAACAGAGCTGGCTGGCATTTACATGCCTTTGCCCCAGACTGAGAATGAAGTAAGGGAATCAGCAGCCAACTTTTACAAGCAGCATGGTTTCCCACAGTGTATTGGTGCTGTTGATGGAACTCATATTCCAATAAGAAAACCAGAGGAAAATGCAAGTGACTATATCAACAGAAAAGGTTTCTTCAGTTTCAATGTGCAAGCATGTGTGGATTACAAATATTGTTTCTTTGATGTTGTGATAAAGTGGCCTGGAAGTGTTCACGATGCCTGGGTATTTGGTAACTCAAAAATTAAAGGGAGGGTGCAATGGTAAATAGGCTGCTCTATAAATAGAACAACGGAAATGCGCAAACACAGCACTGTTTCTTTAGCTATCAATTATTAACAACACGTGTGGACCATCAATTTCAATGGGCTTTATTTAGATTTTTCTGCTCTATGCAAATGCAGGCTTATATCCTTGCACAAACCCTTTAATGAGAAATTTAGAAATGGTACCATACCCAGATGTCCCAAGATCATAGTAGATGGAGAAAAGCCAGTACCAGTGTGTATACTTGGTGATCCTGCATACCCTTTATTGCCATACTTAATGAAGGAGTTTGCAAAAGGTGGAAATACACCAAAGGAACAGTTTTTTGGATATCGACTCTCTTCAGCAAGGATGGTTGTGGAGTGTGCCTTTGGTCGGTTGAAAGCACGTTTTGGCTTTTTAAGACGTCCTGTTGATCTGGAGTTGCAGAATGCTATCAAAGCTATCCATGCATGCTTCATTCTGCACAATTTTGGTGAAATGAATAATGATGTAATTGGTGATGAGCAAGCAAATGCTGTGCAGAGATATGATAGAGAATTTCAACCCCCAACACAACTGTTTTCACCCACAGTTCACAACAATGAAAGAGGTGGGAAAGAACACAGACAGGTTTTTATGAAGTTTTTTGAGTAGGTATGCATGTTCAGAACTTGAGTAAGAAACATTTCTGAGTTTTTGTTATGGATAATATACTAGCTGCTTACTGAAGGTGTGCAAAGCAGTTTACAAAAGCAGGACTCAGCCGTCATACAGTAAGTATACAGTTGGCTTTATATGATGACATTTGAGTACTATTTTCATACTGTTGAGTGAAGTTTCAGGGTCATCTTGAAGCAGTTACTTTTTTAACAAAATTTGCTCTAGGCTTGGTCGCCAGTTTCTTGACTTTTAGGCCATATTTTTTGCAACCAACTGTGTTTTGTGTTTTTAAGTCTCAGTATCAAAGGCATCCAAGAGCACATTGAAATTTCAAATCATATTTCAACAGAAAATGCACTTAAAGAATTCACAATTGTTGTCAATACTATGAAGTAACTCCAGTAGTATCAAAACATTTTTGGTGACCTGGGAAAATTAAAGCTTCAAATTACTGTCCAAAGTTCTCTAACTTTTTCGTCAAGGGTAGCCTGGTTATGGAATGCAGTCAAAGAAACCAAAATATCTTTTTGTGACTTCAATAATGCATGATTCCATGGTTAGTTGTGAATTATTTAATCCCACAAATATGAAACAACAAATATAGAACCTTCCAAGAAATCTTGAGAAAATTTTGGTGTTAAAATATTGGAACTCTTTAGGTAAATTCTTGCAATAAATATTTGTACATATCGATTCATGTCCCCAAGGGGCACTCATTAACTTTCCAAGTAAATTCATGTCCTAAGGGGGTCAGTATTTGGGGTCTGAAATTTTACAATTTTTGGGGTCTGCCAATAACAATATAGACACAAATTCAATATTTGGGGTCCACAAATCTGAAGAAAGAAAGAAACATGCAAATTGGTGTGACTCAATGAATATCATTCTTGGATATTCCATGAACATGGATTCTTGGCCAGAGTTAAATCGTGCCTAAATACGAATATTTGTCTTCTTCAGAACTTTAGATTCAACATTTGAAGGTCAGCAAAGATAGTGGAATGGACCCTAGTATTGAAAGTTAGGAGTACCCCCTTGGGTTTATGTCTTGTTAACCCATTGTTTACTGTGGAGAAAGACAACTTCTATGGCTCATTTAAGAAAACAGTTACTTTCAATACAACTTAACAGAAAATATTGGAGTTTTAAAACATAGTCCAATGGTTGAAATGTGCATTTGAACTGTTGCAAAATTACATAACATTTGGTAAACTACAACTTATTCTTATTGTGTTAGTGCTGTTTATTAGATTATTGTAGAAGTGTTTAAAGAAGTTCCAGAAAGGATTCTCCTTCTCTTGCTGTCTCACTGTCTGCACCTCTTGAATTGATTTGTCTGGGAGTCATCTGCCTTGGGAAGCAATGGTAGGGCTGTTGCTCATAACTACTGAAATGCATGGTAGATGAGGAAGATGGAGGATACTGATAGGGCTGTTGCTGCTTTTGAACCATTGTTTGCATGATCTGCATGCATCCTGTCATTGCTGTGGCGATGCCCTCCATTGTCTTTGCCATTTTATTAGATTGCTTAAGTAGCTCTTGGTCCATTGCATCCATTTTCTCAAACATCTTCCTTTTTAAAGTCACTTCTTCCTTCATGAAGCTAAGATGTTGTGCTTCAGCTGAAAGACGTGGGGTCATCTTCCTCTCTCTCTCATCTTTTAAAAAGCTAGCAATCTCTTCCCTTCTGTCACTTGGACCAGGAATGCTTGTATCTGATGAACTTTCACCAAGATCCTCTCCCTCAACTAGTACCATTCTTTCACGTTCAGTTTCAGTGACACTTTCTTCCTGTGATTCACTGTTGCCACTATCAGTCTCCTGTGAGCTGGAATCAATTCCACCTTGAAGTAAAATAAGCAATATTTGAATCATTTGACCACAAAAGAAAAATTTAATCAAGTTAAAGGCATTGAGTCCATATAAATACTGCTCTCATGAACAGTATTACTTCTTTTCAATCATAAATTCAAGACAGCCTTAACGCTAAGTATTCATATGGACTCAATTCCTTTAAATTGGTGTTTTAAGGCTCTAGGCCTTAGGCCTACCAGAAATTTCCTATCTAAGATTGCTTTTGGAATTTGCAAATGAACCTCAAATCTACAGGCTTTGTTGATGCTTTAAATTGGGTGGTCACCATATCAGCCATATAAAATAAAAGCAAGCTGGCTATAATTTTTCAGTGGGCAAGAACAACAGAAGCAAAATTATGGTTTTGTATATTTTATCTGATTTTTCAACCTTTTCTATGAAAGATGTATGTATGTATGTATGTATGTATAATTTTGCCATCAAAGTAAATATATAACTATTAATAAAAGAAAAGAAATCTAATTACAATGTCTACAATTTGAAATAATTACAGGCAAAAATTACATATCTTATTAATAACCTAATTTAAAAACACCCCATGGTAAAAGATGGCAGGGATAGCATTAAAAGGTCAATGCAACCTTGTTTCCATAATGGTCCCTCCAGGAGTGCTATTCAAAAGGAAAATGAAAGAAAAACATTTTTGTTATTGTTGAAGGATAATTTCTGTTACAGCTTTTAGGAATTCAATAATGTATATAAGGACTATTTTCTCGCTTCTGAAGATCATTAAAGAATTTGTCCTTGATCTTATGCTTGAAGCTGTTGACATTGTTTGAAGATTTGAGGTCCGACTGTAGGCTGTTCCAAATTTTGGGTCCTATGTGAGAGAGACCATTTTGCCCCATGTTAGTCTTTCGGAACGGTAGATTTAGTTTGTTTTTAGATCTGCGAGTGATCCTGCCCTGGCCAACTGGTGAGAACATCTCTGACATATAGGAAGGGGCTGAATTATTAAAAAACTTGAAAACATTTGTAGCAGTGCATTGCTGAAATCTCTCTTTTGTGGGGAGCCAATTTATATCTTTGAATTCTTCAATTCCTACGTGTGCTCTATTATTCAGATTCAAGCAGAACCTGATACATTTATTTTGCGCTGTTTGAATCTTTCTGGTTAATCTTTTAGTAAGCATGAGAAATCTTTTAGTAAGCATGAGAAATTCATAAATCACAATAAGGTTACATGATTTGGTTCCGAGGCAAAGAATGAAACGAAGGACATCAAAATCATAGATCAAATTCTGATTTTGCAAGTAAACTTACCCTCCACACTTTTGATCGATGGTGCTCCCTCCCAGACATCGTTGCACAAGTTATAAAAAGTCATCAGGACTCTGCCACCACCTCTTCGTCGACCAAAGTCGACAGCTTTCTTGTAAGATTTTCTTATTGTTTTCATCTTTGAAGCAATTCGATCTTTAGTGAATGCCAGCAAGTTCTGGGCTTTTGGAAAGTTTTCGTTAACTTCTTCTGTGCTTGCTTTTGGATATCGCCCAACGAAAATCGTCCTAATTTTTTCGTATTTGGATTTGACTCCTTCCCAATCGATTCCATCGAAGCGACACTTTGACGAATATTCGTTAACGCATTCCAACAGCAACTCAATCTCACTATCTGTCCAGCCAAAGCTACCGCCTTTCTCAAGACTTTCATTGTTTTTTGCAATTTTTGATTTTTCAGAGGCCTAACTTCGACCAGGTCAACAAACAAGGAAATTTGGCGCACTTTACGCTCCAGATTGCAAGACGCATTGCATTGTGGACCAGATCTGCGAAGGACTACGGCGTAGGAGCAAGCGGAGCATCGTAGTGTAACTGCTACCCCAAATGTCACTCCGGAGTGAAAGTCACTCCGCTCCGCTCTGCTCCGATAGCAATCCGGTATAGTGTAACTCTAGCCTAAGAGCACTAAAAGTTAGAAGAATTACCTGAAAAATGTAGCTAGGAATGATCCCTTGGATGTACAATACTTATTTGATGGGTACAAACTCCAAAAATAGTAACGGGCGAGTCAGAAAAAACGCGGGGCGTTTGGCGGACTGTGACATAGATTTAGCCATCCGATCACTACTTAGGAGATAGTATTTCCTCCCCTGGGTCTTATCATAACTTGTCCTGCGTGGCAAATATGTTTCGCTATGGGACTTCTTGCAGATAACACTTTTCCTAAGGCCTGGTTCACACTAGGTCTTTTGAGTCGTTAGGCATGGTTCACACTGGGTCGTTTCAGTCGTGTAGAAGAGCCAGATGACAAAGGAGTCAAACCCTGAATCTTTGTCTTTTGAGTCTTTTTTGCACGACCCTAACGGCCCAAACGACCTAGCGTGAATCAGGCTTTACAGTCGTGCAGAAGGACTAAAAAAACAAGGGATTCAAGCTCTGAGTCTTTGTCTTTTGGTTCTGTCTTTTGGTTCAAAACCACGTGTACCTTGAACTCTTGGAAGGCTAAAATGCTGAAGAGGATTGGTTAAGATTCCATCAGGTTGCAAGAATCCCATGCAATGTCTTACGAAGAAAATCTTTTTTAACAAATGCAGTTAGAGGCCGATTTCAAAGGGGAGAGGTTTATGCCCTTTCCCCTTTAACATAACATGTTGAGGGTACGGGTATGTGCCGCCCATATGGGTGGGTTTTTGGGCCCCAAATTCTCTAAACAAGGGTCCCTTTTTCGGCAGATTTTCCATAAACATTGGTGGGCTATCCAGAAATTAGGAAAAAATTGTCAAAAATGGGTTGTTTTCCGCCAAAATTCATCATAAAAGTGGGTGTGACGGCAACTATCTGTAATTAGGGGAGGGTAGCTTTCTGAAAACCGGGCGGCAGACCCCCGTCCATCCGCAAGTCATGTACCCCCTCCCGGAGGTTTATGACCTAAGGTAGACTGTAGGCTGCTTGGAAAAATTTAAGTTCACAATGATTGAGTGACTCCATGCAACCCCACTATCCGACAAACGTTTTTTTCTGATTCACCCGGTGGACTTGGGAGAGATTTGACTTTTGAAGCAATGGAGGTGGTTTTATGCCAAATTTCAGGAAGGGTTTGCCGCTAGAATCAAGGACCGAGATACAGGGGGGTCCAGGGGGACCATGGCCCCCTCAAAAATTCTCAGTAGTTGCTGCAGTAAATCTTTATTCTTTTACTATTTTAGTATTTCAGAATATGTTCTTGTGTTTTTCTCGTTCATTTTCTACCTTTCATTAATGTAGGAAGCCATTTGGAGGTAACTTGTCCCAAACCGACGTCAAACCACAAAAGCTTTTTCGTTTTTTGGGGGGTGTTCATCCCAATGTAGATTTACCTACAGAGTCTGTCTGTATTGAGGTACAAAAGATAGCGTTGTTTTAACCAAATTTGCAGAAGTTGGTCTGAAATTTTTCCAGGGGAGTAACCCAGACCCCCTTCAAGGTCTTGGCTCGCTTTGCTCGTCACCCGGTTTGCCCATGGCCCCCTCATGTGAAAAATTGTATCTCGGTCCTTGGCTAGAATTTTCAAAAACCTGCCATCGGCTTGACTAATTTTTGTGCAAATGAAACCCTTCACTACAGCAGGCCAGTTTCCTACAATCATCATGTAAAATCTACCGTTCTCTATGTAAAAATCACCGAAATTTGGCATTTTCTGCATCAAAACCGCCAAAATCTGGCCTTTGCGGACCACTCGCCTAAAATTGTGCCAAAGAATACCCGTGTCTGCTCCACCATTTTATAAGAAACTATTAGATGTAAGCCAGTACTGAAAAGTTCTTGAAGTTTTCATATTTCTCATACTCCGAAATCCTTAGGAGTTTTTTCAAAACTGTTTCTCGTAAACGATTAAATATCGGTTCGAACCTAGTCCGCATGACTGTCCAGGCTGCAAGGCCAGAGGACTGCACCACAGCGCCACCACACCTTTAACGCGGAGGAGTGAAACGAGCAGAGACTCGGGATTGTTCTCCGAAAAACGAGTATCTGATAAAATATGAATAATTAATGAGCACCTAATAGTGAATGACATTTAGTGCTTACCTACATAAACTGAACTGACGATGGACTCATTATCAGAGATGCTTTCAAGTAATCTTATGGTTTTAGAAACAGTGCTTCCACTTTTGGAACATAGGATTTCCTTCCAATTTCCTTTTTTTCAGCGAAATTTCCTTCCAGAAAGGTTTCTATTTCCTTCAAATTTCCTTCCATCCATAATGATGCAAATCCAGTTAAACTCTTCATTTGTGTATTCAACCTTTGGTGACATTTCTATTTCGCTACTTCTTTCGTGATATGTTTAACAGATTTTGAGCCATTTTGAGCCACCTGTGGCAGGATCCTCGACAGTGACAACCTTTTTGAAAGTTCATTCCTATCAAACGTTAGCCTGCGTGCAGTTGCCTGTGTCCCAGACCCCTGTGTGCAGACTCTTGATGGGAAATCGAAATGGGGGAGAAAAGCATTCTACTTCTCTCCCTCTCGTCACTAGTAGGTCCAAAGTAATGTTCTTATCAAATATCTTCTACTCTTCGCCCCTCTTGTTGACGTATTGAAAAATACACCATCAATGGACTTGCTCCAAATTAGGTGCTTATCTTAGAACAGAGTTGATATGTCTTTGGCCATAGAAGATAATCATTATTTTACGTGCAAGTAAATCAACTAAAATGAGCATGAGCTTTTTTTTGACAGGAGTCTTTGTAAATAAGATGGTGAATAACTCAATCACAGATCACACCTATCTCTTATTTACCTTTTTACCATTACCATTGAAATAGACTGCTGTCTGAATATTTTTTCAGTAAGATCCCAATGATTCTTTTGATGAAATGTATATTTTTCACATTTTCTTCAAATTTCTCATTTCACCATCAAATTTCCTTCCGATTTCCTTCAAATTTTCATTTCCTTCTTTTTTCCTTCCAATTGCCAAGATTTCCTTTTGGAAGGAAATTTCCTTCCAAGTGGAAGCCCTGTTTAGAAACTCATGTTTAGAAACTCAAGATTTTGATCTTGAGTCAGTTTTTGATCATACTGTGCAAAGTCTCTTTCTGATATGATATTTGTTCTTGGACAGTTATCAGTCTCTTTCCTCGCATCACTTGGGGGATTGTAGTACTTTCCCTGGAAGCTGATCTTTAAGCTGACTTTTAATCATCAGAAGGCATGTACAGCTCATCAATTCGAGGCATTCTTGTGTCAATGTGTCTAACAGTGGGCCAGTTGTTTCTTTAAATAGCTCAAAGTACACTTCATCTTTACTGAGAAATGCTGGAGCATAGAAAGTTTCACCTCTCATCATTTCACTTGCATTTGCTGAGTTTTGTTCCAGGTATTCCAGCAAATTTACCCACATATCATTCAAATCAAAAATGTGACCTGCTTCCACAACTTTGCGGTAAAGGGGACCTGTAACAAGCTTATTCACTATGCCTAATGCCCTAGCCCCAGCAATAAAAAGCCTTTCATCAACATCTTGTTTGATAGACTGGTGTAAGAAGCTCTCACCATCAATGCTCTTAACAAATTCAGACAGATGCAGCCTATGGTAGTACATGGCACCTCCAAGAACAAACAAAATGTTAAACCTGTGATGAAGGAATGACACCATTCTATCTTCAACCTCCCGTTGGTTGAGAAATGCTCTCCATTCATCTGCTTTTCCGCTTCTTTGATCCCCATGTTTATAACTACATAATTTTGACAATTCATAAAACAGAGAGTACGTTCTGGAATTCTTGGAACTCTTGAACCCTCCATTCCCAAGCTCCTCTGCTATTTTCTCCCATTCCAGTAAAGCCTGCTCGGCATAAATTCCCATGTTGTGAACTTCATGCAGCCCACAGAAGACATGGTGCATTCGGCTTATTTTCTCTTTTTCTTTGTCAGGTAAGGCATCATAATTTTCAACAACAAAAGGGAGAACTACTCTTCTCCAATGCTCAAACTGCCCAAAAAAGGTACTGTTCATTATTGTCCTGTCTGTCATTAATGTTTTGAAAGAAAACAGCAATTTCTGGACATCATTATTAATTTCATTCTCGGGCACTACAAGCATTGACATATCACGAAAAATATTTTCAAGTGTATTAAGGTAAGTCCTTGCTTCACCAGAATGCATCTTCTCTATCCCTATTGCATAGGACCCTTTTTCCGTTGTAACCTGAAAGCCCCCTATTTCTTCAAAGTTATACTTTGTCCCATCAACATGAAGAACATTGTTTTCACTTCCAACCTATGCTTCTCGAACTTGCAGTTTTGAAAGTGTCTCTAATTCTACAAGCATGGTAGAAACAAGACTTTTCTTTGGTAATTTATCAACATCTTCGTTGCCTAGTTTATCCAAAATAATTTTGATTATTTCACTGCATTTATCAACACTAACATTTCATCGCAGCATTTCATAATACACTGTCCTGATCTCCTCCGTACATTTGCCATCATGAAAAGTTTTAACAGAGGTTCTATCAAAATCGTCGACTTTGGCCTGATGCTCACAGGAAAGATTTCCATAGAATATGCAGTCTTCCTGCGATTTTACAAGCTTGCTAGTTACTATTTCCAACTTATTCTTGTAGTATGAAACCTTGCTTCTCAGAGCATTATCCTTTGTTTGCAATTTTATAACCTTAAAATCGAACCTTGTAACTTTATCTTGCAGTTGTTTAACTTCTTCCTGCAATTTTTTTATTTTTTCAATCTTTCGATCTTCTCTTTTGGTGACATTTCGTGCTCCAACATATGCCAACAAGGCTTCTTTTTCGCTCAATTTCTCTTTCATGTTTCCCTTTAATGTCAGTAACTTAGAGTTCGAATCTTCTAATTGTTTCATTAATTTCTCAATCTGTTTATCTTTCAGCTCATCTTCTAACTTTAAATCTTCTAATGAACTGTCTGTCATGACTTGATAGCTCTTGGCTATTGTTTTGAATGACTGCTCAATACTTGAAACAGTAAGCTCGTCATCAACCTCATTGTTTGACTGGTTCAAATTAGATTTGGCCTTTGATGGAGTAAAGACTTTCCTCAAAAGCTCATTTTTTCCACCAGTTTTGAATTTTTAGAAAGTTGTGAAACTTGTTTCTTCATTTCTAGAAACTTTGCGGATACCGTTTGGGGTAGTGGTGCATTGTCTAGATTGAATTTTTCCTTCAAGAAAGTGCAAATTTGAGGCCATATTATCTTATGTTTGTCTTTAAAAGTGCAAAGTTCAATGAAATGACCATTAGTAAATACCTGATCAGTGGATAAAATGCCATTTTCAAGACTTGACTTATCTAGTCACTGCAGGTTTGTCACATTAGAAATTATACTTTCCTTCATGGCTTCTTCCTTCTCTGCAGCTGAAAGTTTTTCAATATTTTTGCATTTAGAGTTGTATCTTTACCAATCCACTTATGTCTACACTAGCGTCAATGTCACTACTTAGTTGTGACAACATATTCTTGATAGCTTTATTGCGATTACTGGCAACCTCTGCTGCAATTTCAATTAAGAGGCCAAATAACTCAAATGAAATTTTAACATTACACTCTTGCTCAAACAGCTTGCCATTACAAAACTCAGCCCAATCTGATTTAAACAGTCTGATATATGCAATAGGATTTTCCATCAGGTCTGAAACTGACATAACTGAGCTAGCCATCACTACTGAGAGCAAACTGACTCTTCTTAGCCTGCACTCAACTGAAACAAAACAAAGGAACAAAAATAGCACTACATGCTAGTAAACGATGAGTACTGACTACTTAGATTTGAATAAATCATGTATGGAGCTGCCTAGCAAGCTACACTCTCCTTGTTTATTAACTGATTTAACATCAACAAAATTGCCTGAACCAACTTCACTGCCTATTCTACCAACTTTGCCTATTCTACCTCCCCCAAAAACTGGCCTCAGTACACAAAGTTTGGAAAGAGTTGAAGAAAACTTTCAAAGGATCAACATGATCTAAAATTTATTCTTTGTTTAGCTAAAGAAAGAATCATAGAAGCCCATGGAAGGCACAGAAGACGTGGTCGTGCATAACCGAGTCACGAACGCACGCAGTGGCCAAGATGGCGTTCTCTTGTCAAGCCGTCTCACGTCAAAGCTCTGAAATCAAACTTGAATTTGGCGATGGTCTCAATGCTCTAATTTCAAATAAATTGGTATGAAAAAACAGAGAAAAGCCTAGATTTTTAGGATATGAAGCCGCGTTTTGCAAAAGTAAAACTCCTTACCTGCACCAGAGCACTCAACTTTACAACTGCTTCGGATGGCCTGTGATCGTAGCTTTTTGAAAAACGCGGGAAACTCGTTGGACCAGGCAGTGATTGAACTTCATTTTGTCCAAATCTGGTCTCTTTTGGACGTCCGGGACCATTGCCAAAGTTTTGTTTTTTGCGAGTCACCTGACGTTTAAGTGACCGGGGACGAAATCGAACCGGAGATCCGCAATGTGTCGGTGCTTGTTTGAGATCGAGGCTCATGCAAAATGGTAAGTCAAATGACGCAGTTGGCAAGAAGAAAGAAAAATCTATTTAATGGTGAAAACTGGATCTCCATACCTCAAGGGAAAGCAAAGTTACGGTATTTCAAAAGTTTCGAAATTTTGGCAGTTGCGGCCATGTGTGAGAAAGTTTTCCAGTTGTTGTGGAATAGCTATCCTGGGGCTCAAAAAGTAAACAATTGTGCTTAATGCTCAGTCAGTAAGGTCTTTTTACTCCAGTTAAATCCAAAAATTAAAAAACTAACAACTTTCAAAATATCCGTTCCAAGATCAATGAATTTTTCCAAAAAAATTCAATGAAATTTGAAAATAATTTTTGCGTGAAGGATGGCCAATTATTTGATTGCTAAAAGCAATGCAGCAGACAAAGCACAATAAAACAGCAATTACTGAAATCTCACAGAAAACACAGGAACAAAATCTTTGAAAGTTAATAATAAAAGTGAAGGACAAATTCATGTTTATTTCCTTTCTAGTGTATTTTTCACAAACCCAAATAGAATTTGGTTTTGCTGTTGCATTTGCTGGAACATAGCTTGCTGCTGCTGTAACTGTTGTTGCAATATTGCAACCATATCTTTATCCTTCTTATCTCGTGCCTCTTGGTCTCTTATCCTCATATCTACCTCCTTTTCCCTAAGATCTTGGTCCTTTTTCCTCAGTTCCTACTCTCTCTCAGCCTCTTTCTCCTTCAGGGCCATCTCTCTCTTTTGTAGCTCTATCCCCTCCCTTTTTATCTCCAGCTCTCTTTCACTTTTCTCTTTTAGATATTCAACTGTGTCTCCAGGGTAACTTTTTTTTTCTTGGCACTCTCTGGGCTTTCTCTCTCCCTAGTTTGGGACAACCTCTCCATGGATCTTTTTCTCACATTCTCAGCTGTTTCCTTTTCTTTCTCTGCATTCTTTTCCTTCCTTTCCTCCCCTTTTGCCAGCTCATCCTGTGCCCCCTCACTCCTCTCCATTATACCTTGCAGAGCCTCATCCAGCTCTGTATGTTCAGGGCTGATGCCACTTGCCCTCTCCTCTGCTGCCATCTTACGCTTGCGGGATTTTTCCAGCTTCATAAAATGATCCCTTACAGACCTCTGGTAAACTATGAAACGGGGCTTCTCAACATGACTTAGGGAATTGGCAATCTTATCCCAACACTGACCACGTTCGCGAGAGCCATGCTTAAACTTATATGGTTCTTCCAGAAGTATTTCCTGGCACAAGAGTATGTCATGCTGATTTGTCCATATCATTTTTTGCCTAATTGAAAAAGGGTGAAAGGAATCCAACATGAGAGGTATGAAAACAGAAAAAAAGCAAGCGTAAGGAACACTGTTATCTACTTTGAATCAGACAGCAACTACAAGTTTAAAAATACCTACAAAAAAATTTCTTAAACAAGGATGCTTGTGTCTAAGAAATTCTTATGGGAGATTCCTACAAATGCAGGATCACTCCTTCCAGAAATTCCGTTCATAGCCATGTTTATTGGGAAACAACACCCTAAGAACATGAACATTTTCGCTATAATATTCGTCAATTTCTTCAACTTAATTACCTATTCTATTTCCTAACTATAGCGGATATCATAGGGTTGTTTTCTTTGCTTTAAAAACCCTGGTATAGCATCTATTTACGTGAGTCAAAATCAAGATGGATAGCAATGACTGACAAAGAATTGCCAACACAATTCAGGATGGCCTAGGCCTACGTGAAATGTCTGATAAAATTAAATTGAAGTTCATTAAACAGTTATGCAAACTTATAGTGCACAAAAAGCTAGCTAAGCACGAGTTTCAAATAAAATTGCGAACGTTTGTGTCTTTTTTCGCTGTTCTTGACCTTGTACTTCGGAGCCACCGGAGGCCATCTTGATTACCAACACCACTGGAATTCGAAAGTCTAGGAAATGATAAAAAAGGTGTTAAAATTACTTGGAAAACATACTTTAATAAGAAAAAATAGTTAATTTACTGAAAATCGACATTTTAAGAGATTTAATATCCATACTTACTGCGAAAACTGCTGTGTTGTCCTCATGATGTAGAAACTTGAAAATTGCATTGTGAACCAGACGAAGGCGCGTTGTGATGAAGCAAGACGCGTTGGCCGCGCTAGTTCCCAATCCTCCCTGGCACGTCATCTTGAGCTGCGTCGTGAATCGTAAACTCTCTAATAAATCAATTGGCACAAAAAACATCATAGGATTGGTTCTTGGGACCAGGCCTCTTGCATACTGCAGTGTAACAGCCTAATACGTGCATTTTCTCCAAATTTGGTTCACAGGCAAAACTCGTTGTAAGAGCTGTTGATTTTGAAACAGTTTCTTGAACGCTTATTTGTATCTTGTGAAAAAGGCCAATTCTTGTTATAAACCCCTCCCCAATCCAGTGTTGGGTGGTAGTGGTCACATTTTGTCTGATAAGTCCAAAACCACAAAAGTGCAAAGCAACATTGGTTAGGGGGCAGGGGAATGAAAACACATAGTACTAATTTTGCACAAGAAAATAGTACTGTATCAAGAGTTTTGTCTGTGATTGTAGTTTTCCTGTTAGCCCTATGTTAAAACTTGAGAACTTAGATTTCTTGGACAAAATTGTCTGAATTCTTCCTTGTACGAAATATTAGATTTCTCTTATGCTCTAGAAGGAAACTTGGACAAGTCGGAACTCAAAAACACGCACTTCTTTGACTACAGTAGAAACCCGCATAAAAGAACCTAGGTCTTTCTTTGGCAGCCTGAATAGGTTCTTAATTACTCTGGCAACTGTGGCTTTCCAATAATTTTTGACATAGATGTTGTATTTACAGTTATCACATTGTCTTCAGTTATTTCATTGAAAAAGAGATATCCCTGTGCCATGAAAATGTTATTGAGCTGAAGTTGCAGAAACTGTGTGGTCGATGTTGTCTATAGCGGCAGTGGTGAATATACCGTCCTTCAGTGATGTTGGACAAAACAAATTTTTCTCTTTGTGTTCTTTGCAGAGCTGATTAGTAACAGCTGCTTTGATGTCGCGTACCCTATCACCCTATCGTATGAAATGCTAACTCCTAATTTGGAGAATTTATCGACCAAGCTGGCCTTACGCATTTTTGTGTGAACCAGCAAACCAAGATAAACAGGCAACGCTGTTTCTCTTTCCAAGGGGCGCCGTCATTCTCCTATATCTCGCTTTCTCTTCGTTGAATTGAATATGATGAGCTGGGCTATGTTAATAGCTGTTTCATCGCCAAAATCAACACCTTCATTATTGGGATCACAATTTGGACCTTCCAGCAGCATTCTTATCAAACACAGTAGACTTTGGGGGACAGATGATCTGACGTACTCTGAGTTAAAGTGCCCTTCAACAGAGGGAATTCTGTAAGAAAATCGTTCCTGATGATTTCAGCAGCCCTTGCAAGGCACATACCATCATCCTGTGAGCTACGCAAACATGCACCGAATAAGGCTTCGCCAACTTATCCGTGGAAGCTAAGAAGGACACCTCTACCTTTCTTGCATGCCTGTAGGTCTGGAACGTGCTTTAAGAGTTGTTCCTTTAATCCAGTGCTGTGGATAGCATCAGGAGAGACCCCATAACGCTGAATGTTGCAAATCAGCAGCTTCTTCAAGTCATTAAGTTTGAAAACTAAGGAACTGTCTGAATTTCTTCTTGATTGTTGTATATAATTTATCACCTCGGACAAAGCTATTCCATGTACCAAAGAATTGTCCTTCTCTGTCATAGATTCTTTGCTTTTTGCATCTCTAAGGAGCTTGTACAGCTTCGTAAGACACCCTTTGTGATAATGTGCCTCAATCGCAACCATATCTCCCTGACTGAGTTTTGCCAATAATTTACCATCACGCAGCTCAGTAGCTGCAGCTCTGATACGACAATCAAATTCCATGGTACTTGCCATGTGTAGGTTTTGCTCATCGTCTTCTCCTTCACAAAAGAAATACGTTGCCTTAACAAAGTTGAGACTTTCGTAGCTAGAGTGAGTACCTTTCCGTAATGAAGAGTCTCCTGATGAACAAGAGTCCTTTGGTCTCTCTTGGCTTTTCTTAGCACATCTATCTTGTGCTCTTTCAAAATGGTATTTGTCACAGCTATTCCTGCATGACGTGTGGAACTTTGCACTATTTTCAATGAAAGATACCAGAAGTGGCTGACGCTCATTTCTTAAATTGCTTAGTTTAATTCCATATGGAAGCATACCAATGGAGTCGAAACTTAGCAGATCTTCAGCAAGGCTTTTGTAGCCGACATGCTTATCATGTTGTTTGCTATTATTTGGGCAAAGGAGCTTCTCTTTTTTTTCAGTTTGACAAATGACACAACGATTCCAGTCGATTTCGGGCAGTACATCAACATCGGCAGAACTTACCAACTCGAATTTACGTTTTGACATAATTGCTCATCCGTTCCTTTTGCCTACAAAATATGTGAACAGAAAGACTTTGCAGCCGAGGTTGCCGAAGCTTCTTCATAAACAAAACTCGCAAAAGGAAAGACGATAAATGAACATAGCTGTGACTGAACAAATGTCTGCAACGTACCTGTTTCTCAAACATCAAATTCCGAATTCGTCTTGATTACTACATACTTTTTGTGATCTTGGAAGCCATGTAAAAGAACTGTCATCCAACATCAAGCTTCATATTTCACAATTTCATTTGCTATGTGATACAAACACAGCATGATTTGCGTTCTTGATTTTGAGGACACTTCCCTTGTTTAAGTAACCTAATATTCTTTAAATAACTCAATAGTTTAAGAGCAATATTTTTTATTTTTCAAGCCATATCAAATTCCTGCCGTGATTTGCCAATATGAATTTCAATAAATTGGGCCCCATGTACACTAGCACTGTTCTTAAGTTTTTGTGGGCAATTAGAGCATTAACAGACTTCCGTTCAGTGTACATGGTATTTTTTGCCAAATTCTCTTGAGAAAAAATTAAGCAAAGATGAAAGAGACCGCTTAAGAAAGTTGAGCATCCTCTGGAGGTGCTCAAAGTTCTCAAAATGCCCATTAGTGGTCATCAAAGATTAACCTTTATTCCAGAGGTCAAACATAGCCTATCATAATCAAGGCGTTTTTGCTACATACAAAAGCACGATGAATGACGAAGAACTGCTCCTATTTTTCCTTTTGCTGTTGTTACAGCAAAATAGACAACTTAGATTTCAAAGGTTATTTGCTTTTACCTTCATGCTCCAATGGCAACGACTGCTGCATCTTCAAAAAACGGCAATTCAGCATTTCATCAGTTCGTATCGAAGCCGAAGAGCCTGGGTATATCACAGACGAAACAATGAATTTGACGAATATTACAATGCAGATGTTCATGGTCACCTCGAACTGGACCCTGATTACTGGCGCTCAAATTTTCGAATGAGTCGTTACACGTTCCAATTTTTGTGTAATTCAGTCCATGATTTCTTGGTGAAGGAGGAATCTCATTTACGTGAAACCATTCCTGTCCCAAGAAGAGTTGCAGTGGCTCTCTGGTGGCTGTCAAATAGTGGTCCTTATCGCACAGTCGGGCAAACTTTTGGCATCTCGTCGTCAATTGTTGGTCGCATAAGGAAGGATTTTGTTGGTGCCCTTGTTCATCTCCAAAACGAATTCATATATTGGCCCCAAACGCCTGAAGAGTGTTCAGCAGCCGTTGCTTCGTTCAAAGATCTGTCCCCCCTCCCAAATGTTTTCGCTGCCATTGATGGAACGCACATTCAGATTATTGCTCCTGAGGAGAGCACAGTTGACTTTTTTAATAGGAAGCAACGGTATAGCATTGGCTGCCAAGGAGTGTGTGATGGAAATATGAAGTTTTTCAGCATGTCTGCTGGATTTCCCGGCTCTCTTCACGACTCCCGTATTCTCCGCAACTCATGGGTATTCGCAAACGCCAACGGTGAACAAATTTTCAGGGCTCCATTGTGTCAGTTAGATGACAGAAACTCCATCGGGCCATATCTCGTAGGTGATGCTGCTTATCCTTTGTCCAGTTGGCTCATGAAGCCTTTTCCCTTTCCAATGAGATGGAGAATAATGTAAAGGCCTTCAATTTTGCTTTGTCCCAGGCAAGGGTATCTATCGAAAGGGCCTTTGGTGTTTTAAAGGGCAGATGGAGAATACTGTCTGGTAAGGTGTGCTTGGAGCCCTCTTACGCAGCTGACGTGGTCATTGCCTGCACCGTACTTCACAATATTTGCCAGGAAAGAAATGAACCAGAAGAGAGCATCCTGGACCCATATCTTGATGAATCCAGCATGGAAAATGCTATAGGGGGTAACGCTATGAATGAGACTGATGGAGAAAGGAAAAGAGGCTTGCTTCTAGCATTCATAGAAAATTCAAGGAACGAACTCTCCGACATTACAAACGATTGAACAAAAATATATATCTTTATTGTATGAACTATGTTAAAGGATACTAATCGTATGCTATAGCCACTGGATAACAATCAAGAAATTCCCATAGCTGCCAGAGAAATTGCTTATGCTTTTATTGGCCATAAAATATTTGTTATTCCCACTTGCAAATGTTTGTTTGCTTCAGTAAGGCCCATTAAAAGCACATGTATGAATTCTCATGAAATGGAAACTGCTATCAGCTTAGAAATCAAGATACAAATCCTACTCTTTTAATCCTATTAGTACTGGGCGATTTTCTACTCACTTTGTACTGGGGGGGGGGGGGCATTTTTCGCCTATAACAATGAGACTCCTATTGTTCTTTAGACAATTAGCTATTGAAATGTAACAATGACAATTGATTAGTCACGTGCTTCGTTGCTAGGCAACCAAAAAACAAAGGGAAATTGGCAATTTTTTACCTTTTTAACAAGAAAAATTCTATTTAATTTATCTGTAGTCCAATTTTCTCCAAATTTATCTCAAATTGTAGGAAACATGTTGCAGATTTAAAATACTTACTTTTTAGATATTTTCAGTTTCTATTTTTAGCACAATTAGCTTCTAATTGGCTTTTTGTTCCATGTACAAATTTTCTTTGCAGTTATTTCTAAGTCTTGTCCTTTTATTAACTAAATATGGACTCAGAAGTAATCAAATAAATAAGTTGAAGCAAAAAAGACAACAATTTTTCATGTCTTACATTTATTCATTAGAGCAATGACGTCATAAGTGTCAATGACGTCATAGATATTGAATTTTGCTGATGTCAGCAAATATGAAAAATATATTTACCTAATGAAACTACTGATCAAATGCAATCGAATGGTGCATGTTTGAGATCAATCGGACAAACGAGACAAAATCCATGGACGTATTAAGAATTTTTTTGTTGACCACTCTCCAAATATTGTATTGCTGTAGTCACGTGATCAGAGTTAGAACAATGAAACGTTAAAAATCTAATTGCCAATTAAATTTGACTAAAAGTCACAAAGTTTGGTGGTTGAATTATAGGCCGTTTTCGTGCAATGTAGAAAAGTGTGTTAGGGGGCGAAAAACGCCCCCCCCCCCAGTACTAATAGGGTTAAGAGTTTCGTCAGTGAGTAAGCATAGGCCCATTCTTTTCAACATAAATCAGTGTAACATAAGGTTATTATGTATAACATAACATCATATAATCTGATCCTGTAGTCAACATAATTCATCATATTGGTTACCATCGTTTGTTTTCTTCAGTTGTTTTGCAATATTTAGAGAAACATAAATCATAGTGTTTATAACCTGCAATCCGTTCGCTATCTTCAGAAGATTCTTCCAAATTCCCCCTACTCCTTTTCTTTCTCCTTTTCCCTTCTGCAAAAACCTGGGCAATTTTAACGAGTGTGTTTTCTGTATGCTTCCTGCTATTCTCTTCAATTTTTTGAATGCCCTCTATGAACAGCTTCATTGATTCTTGTTGTTGCCTCTGCGTCTCAGCCAAAAAATCTACAATTTGGTTGGTTGCAGCTGATTTAGTTGCCCGTTTCTTTTTCGTTCTCTTTGGCTGTGCCTTGTCCTTCTCGGGGACTGCTTCTCCCAGTTCATCTCTGCCAGCTTGACCTTCAAAACCATGTGGAGCTATTGGACCAACTGCTTCATCTAATTCAGGCTCCTCCTGATGAAATGGTTGGGTTTCCCGCACTTCGTCCAGTCGCACTAGGCTTCTTGTGCCAAGAACATCATCAAATATGTCGAAGTACTTTGGTAAATTTCTGGCTTCGCCACTTTTCTTGTTCTTTTCTTTGGCCTCTTCATAGCGATCTTTCAGATTTTGAAGCTTCTTTTTGGCTTGTTCCAACGTTTTGCTGCTTCCCTTTTTATTGTCGGCTGACAGAATCCTTCGCCAAGCTTCTGCATTTCTATGGCTTTCGAGTTCTACAAAGCATTCTCTCCAACAATTAACGAGGGTATCCGTTTGTACAGCGGACCATCTGCATGTCCCTTTTTCGGTAGGTTCTGTCGCTTCCATCGACTGTGGAATGTCATTGTTTCCTTCTGGGACCCTTTCACTTGCTAGCGACGGCGTATATTGACTCTCTCTTTCGCTTTGGCTGCGTTCTGGATATCGTTCAAAGAAGGAAGGCTGAAAAGTTTGCATTGGCAGGAAACTTTGCACTGGATGGAAATCATGCTGTACAGTTTGCTGGAAGGAGAACGGTGAACGGGGCTGTGAATTTGTATTACTCGGTTGAGTTGGTGTGCTTGATCGTAATGGCTGAAGGCAAGGCTCTGGATTCCTTGGTTGTGCATGAATAGTTTGAGCTATGATAGGTTGAAAAAGCCGCAGCGCGCGGATTCTTTGTTGGACTCAGTTGAATCAATGTCATTTGAATTTTCATAGGCCAGTTGATTTACAGATCCTTGAAAATTTGCCATCTTGTTGAAATGAATTAGAGAACTTCTATTTCGGTATTTGTTTAACAAATAGTGGTTAATACATGACCAAGCATCATTTAACGATGCTGTGAAATGAGCAGAAACCAAAGCATCTTGACCAGGAAACACGAAACTTGAGGTTTTCTTCGAATGCTAGTTGCACTTTTAAGCACCAGTGTACATGGGGCCTTAGCTCTCCCTGGGGCTTATAACATAATGTGCGATCATAATTTTGTCTGCTAAATCAGCGACCCAGCAATGCACAGTATTTGCATCTTTTGAAAAATATTACTTCGGCTTCATTGCAACCCAAAAATATCAGCTCATTTTATACCTAGAAAACATTACATGAACTTGAAATATCCCAAAACAATGCAAGAAGTCTGCCTTGCCTCCATCGAAGAAAGAAATATCAGTATAACGATTTTTGCCTTCAAAAATATCATGAACATGGTTTCAGTTTTATCTGCACTTAAAATAACACTTTTGGCAATGTTCTGGCCAAAAAATATCAGCTTAACTCCCAATACATGCTTGTGCGGAGTCCCCCCTCCCTGGGACGCCCTGGAACCTTGAGGTAGGTAGCTTGGGATAAAATAGCTAACCTTCATCACTTACCAAAAAAATGTTACTCATCACGAGAAATTTTCCAACAGCTGTATCATTTTGATGAGCGAAAGCTCGATAACTGAAGCTGGTTTTACAATATCAGGAGCAACTGTTTCTTCAAATATTTTGTGTGATATCCAGTTGAAATCAAGTGGCTCAACATTTATTTAAACAAAACTTGTAAAACTTTGGAAACTAATCAGAAATGATTAGTAAATAACTGTTCTCCTGAGCTTATTGAACAGTATATTAAACTGACGCTTTCACTATTAAACATTGCTTGGTTTTTGCATATTTCTTTCCATTGCTTGTTACTCATCTGCAAAGTCCTGATTTTCACGTTTCTGGCATGCTCTACCTGAAAGAATGGATATGAAGTACTAAATGAATTTGAAATCAATGAATCAGAATCATTGGCTAACTATTTCCACCATTGAACTTGTCACACGATATTAACCAAACGTGTTGCACAAACTCGGAGCTTTCAGTTTCATCTGACGATGTTTGCGGACAACAGACACACTAAGCTTTGACACTAAATTTTTAGATAGCTTATTCATGGTGATGGTTCATGGTGAAAATCACGTCGCTCTGCTCCACTCCCATAGCAATGCAAAATAGTGTAACTCTAGCCTCAGCTTGAAGCAACATCCCCAAATCCATATGTGGGTATGCAGGCAACAGATAAGGGATAGAGAATGGAAAATGGCCCACTTGTTGTTAGCTTTTAGTCCAACTGATTTTGCACAGTTTCCACAGGTGCTCTTTTCTCCTTCATTCTGTGTATCAGTTTCAGTCTCATTAGTAAGGGAAAATTGTTAAGAATCCGTGACCAAATTGGGGGGACTTTGGTTTGACACTTGTTTTGATATCAGAACACATATAAGATTGAAATAAAATTGGGGGTCCCTCTTGAAAATTCCAGGAACACCTTCACAGCGGCCCAAATAGCCAGGCTGCGGCTCTATTCAAGTTGCAAGCTCAATTTGACGCCATTATAACAAAAAGTTGAGTAAATTACGTTATCTAGTATGTAATAGATGCTAAGAAAACCATTTTGCACATCAGAGAAGGGATAAAGCCAGTCCTGGTGGCATTTAACAGAGGAAAAATGCATATGCTCCTCCGCAGAGGCGAAAAAATTAAATTTTCTACATTCTTGCAACAAGAATTTTCCAAATGCAGTCAAGGGGTCATCAGGGAGTCCCAGACAATAGACTTTCGTAGTATTAAGATTGTTTGATGAAAATTATTAACTTCTGGCATTGCATTATGGGATATTTGGAAGAAAATAACCGAAAATTGGCCTGCTTTTCCTTGCTTCTAGGTTTAATTGATCATTCAGTGATCCTCAACTTCCTCATCTTTTGCTTTTTCAATGTAGTGTCTTATTTGATATGCAAATTTGATATCTTATGCTTAGGACTCTTCTCGCTCGTCTCGTTCAAAGATAAAACGCACCTGGTCTCTTTCAACATTTGATGGTACACCCCATTAGCTGCAGTTTGTAGAGCAATTCTGATATTACCAGTGCTACTTGGCTGCTGAACTTAATAACTAATACAACTTAAAGCTCGTTTGCAGTTGCATTGTACTGTGTCATATCGTAACCACACTGACTGGAGCTTATTCATTGCAGCAGTTGCTAACTTTTACTTCGATTGCTGTCTTCTTCATGTTCTATCAACGATACTACTTTCTTGACGTTCTTCCAAACATCTACCTCCTTTCCTTCCTACCGATATTTGTGTGCTCAGCCTTATGATTGTTTAGTGGAAGGTGCAGTGACGGACTGGCCCATGGGGGACAACGGGAAATTTCCCAGTGGGCCCTGGTCAGGATAGATGCTTGCTGCTGGGTAGGTGTTCTGGAGATGTGCTGGTTTACGAACCATGCAGTTTCGTTTCGTTTGATTTTGTAGTTTTCTTACGTAGGCAGTTCAAGTTTGTAGTAATGTGTTCTAGAAGTTTTGTAGGTTTGATCATTTGATATAGAAAAATGCTTGCTTCCAGCCAATCACTAAAGAGTTCTGCAGTGGTAAATGGTACCTTAACACACATCAAGCCATTTAAGTTGCGTACGCCTTTTGCTTTCACATCGGGTTCGTTGGCACTTTTGTACATATGCGTTCATGGCAACTGTTCTTCTTTGAAGATGGGAAGTGTCTTTCATGGCGCTGTCTCTTTGCAAATTGCTGAAGCACCTTTATACTCATTGTAGAATGTTCTATTTTGGTCAGGTCATTGACCAAACAATTTTTAGATCTTTGTATATTTCCAACATGGGGTTGTTAGAGTAACACAGTGTCTGCAGCTTTTTGAGTTGCCAAGACGTGATGTTAATGCGATGCAAGGTCCCTGTCACAATTTGGTCTCCGAAGCTTTCATTGCCACTGCAAGATATCAGGATAGAAGGCTATCAAAGGTAATTTAAGAAGCTGAATTCCTCTATCGATATACATGCATGAGTATACCCAACCAGGAGGTTACGGGCATATCAGATGACTGCATAATTGTAGAAGACCAGCTATGCGTTTGATCTTCGACAGCGAGACGAGCCCTAACCATAAGATATCCAATTTGCATATCAAATGGGAAGCTATGTGAACAGCCAGATTGGATTTGTTTTTTGGTCATATCCTCAGAAGAAGCAGTACTACATCCTTGCATATAAGCCATGAAATTAAGCTCTACTTCAATAAAAGCCAGATGATGCAGAGGAAAACCATGAACAGCACTGCCCCAAGTACTAACAAATGTTTGATCTTGTATTATAAAGGGGATATGGCTACTGAGAACAAAGGTAGATCTAGAGGAGTTGAGGAGCATGACACAAGATCGAGATGACGGGTGACAACTATCGAGGAACACTATGAGAGATAGAGGAACAGCGACGTCCGTCAGTGAAGCAGTTGATCTCCCATCAGTCAAATAGGAATCTGCTTGTTGGAACGAATTTTTTATTGGGGAGGGGGCTGAAACAAAAATTGGGGTCCGAGGGCTTGCACCCCGCAATGTTTTTCAGAACCACGCCTTTCAGATCTTTTGAAAACGCTCTTCTCGAAAAATTGCCATAGAAAGAAGCCAAGGATCACTACCGACGGAAGCCCTTTCAGTAAAATTGTTTGATTTCTTTTAGTTGCATGACATCAAAAGTTATTGAATTCTAGATAGATTCCGGTAGCTTCTAGAATATACATGCTTTTGGATTTTTCATTTCCACAAACTTGGCTTTCAAAACCCTTTCAACTTACAAAACCAACAAACTTAGGCAAATTATAGAAGTGGCTGAAGCCCCCAAGCCCCCCGCTTCCGAAGGGCCTGAAGAATTCACCAACCAAAAGTTTATGACACATTAGCCAACTACAGTAGATGATCTAGAATCCTAGAAGTCCCAGATTATCTTTTCCTGTTAAAAATCTATGAAGTTTAGGTAAATTTTGCCTGACGTGGTAGGCTCTACCAACATCGCTAAGAATTGAAGCTCCGAGACAAAGTGAATTGGTTGTTGACGGCTGCATTAACGATGAATAAGAAACTATCATAATAAACTGAAACAAATCCACAGACACTGAGGAGAAAGCTAAGAAGACAAAGTGGAGGGTTATTGAAAGATCAGTCAAGTTTGGAGGCAAGGAAAAGCGGGCCAATTTTCTGCTATTTTGCTCCAAATATCCCATAATGCAATGCCAGTATTTAATAATTTTCATCAAACAATCTTAATACTCCGAAAGTCTATTGTCTGGGACTCCCTGACGACCCCTTGACTGCATTTGGAAAATTCTTGCTGCAAGAATGTAGAAAATTGAATTTTTTCGCCTCTGCGGAGGAGTATATGCATTTTTCCTCTGTTAAAGGCCTTATGCAGCCAAATTTTCGACTCTCATTTTTTAATGTTTTCTAAATATTCAAACTTTACTGATTTCATTGATACCAAATTTTTCTCAATATCATCACTGAAAGGGTGCGAAATTCCGTTTTGAAAATGGGTTCTCATCACGACATTAGGCCCTCGGGCGTGACGTCACAATTATGACCACAAAAACAACGCGCAGATCTTGCAAGTGAAAACCAGGGAGATTAAGTGGTGAAAACCGTAGCGCCAAGGCACGTGGAAAAGACGAAAGATCGCCGAAAAATCGCTTTTAAAATGTCGGATACTGATGTTTCAGAGCATCAGATCTCCTCAGATGGATGACAAGACTCTTCGGAAGACGATTCTAGCGACTATGGAATGGTTCAACTGGGGGGTATGGAGCCATACCAAGATGAACCGTTGGCAGCAAATCGGCGTAGGCCTAGAATGGCAGAAGATGGAGATGGCGACGTTGCAAGAGAAGAGGATGAAGATCCAGACGGCATACCCATCGCTACCCTGGAGTCCAGATATGAGAAAAGAAGTCCTGTTGGCCAATGGTAGGTAATAACTATTTAAAACTAGAAGCCATGTTTCTCTTGCAACGCTGAAAGCTGGTATACCCAGGCAGGTTGGATTTTGGGAAGATGGTCCTGATGATGCTTCCCACCTCTGATACTGCTGGCATGTTGTTTGACAGGCATATCATTTCACAAAGGTGACTTGGACTCAGATCCGCAGTGCAGTATCTTCCTCAGAAATCATTTTCAAGATTCATTGATGCTCTAAATTTTGTTGACTTTTTGAATATTTTAGGTATTCTAAACATAGACTTGCCCATCACCAAGGCACTGTATTGTATTACAAAAATAGTCTTAGCTGGCATAGATTGATTCGTTTGCAATAAATCATTTCAAAGTTAGTTAATTTTAAGAAGGTTTCTATCCTTTGAAGGTGTCAGTGTAACCACTGCAAAGATGATTTGCTCCAGGGTGCACGAGAGCATAGATGCTGCACAGAAGTCCATCCTGCATATGGAAAATTGGTTTTTGATGGCAGCACTGACCGAATTTCATGCATGACTCAGCATGAAGACTACTTGGCAGTGACAAACACAGCTGTTCTGACCCAAACTGGCCCACTTTTGAAAGGAAAGGATGGACGTGCATATAAGCGGAGGGCAGGACAATCAAAGAATGAGTGAGGAAATTTAACTTACCTTGTCACATTTCACGAAAAACACTCACCAGAGACTTTACCCCATGCAGTATCTCTGTCATCATCATGTCTGTCATCATGTCTGTCATCATGTCATCATCATGATATTTTTGTTTTAATGAAGATCCTGCCCATCATGGACAGAGCAGAAACTGCACCTGCAAGCCCAAAGTGTTGTAACTTTGACCCACCCCCCCCCCCCCACCAGCTCTCTGCAACGTGATGTCTTCTTCTCTAGGGCTCAAACTCCTGATTTATTATTTTTAAAAGTTTGCATGTAGCCATATATACTTCCTTACATCAGAATGCACAATCAGGACAACTTGATGCAGTTTCTGCTGTCAACATCAAAAACTGGAATTGTGTATTTCAATTCTAAGGTCAACATAGACATCTCCTTTCAGCTGCAAGTTCATACAGCTACATACAACATCAAAGCAATTTTTGATTTCCATGAAACTCCACATGCCCAGGGCATTTTGTCATTTTTGGGATGGAAACGTCTCTAAATCAGAATATGACAAAGGCCCTGGGATGAGGTTGAGTGTAATCTTTTTTGTTTTCAAAGTTAAGAAACTATCCTACCTGGAACAAAAACACCAGGAAACTCCTTTGTAGTTTGCAGCTTTTAATTTTCTCAGGTTACTCAAACATGTTTTGACACCGTGAAATCTAGCAACTGTTTTGACATCATTTTGAATATGTGAATTTTATATCTTGTTTTGTTTAATCTTACCAGAAATTATTTAGGCAGCCCTCCCAACAAAGATATACAGTATTACTCCTTCACTTTCTGCATTTAAAATTAAAGCATTAAGAAAGTCATTGGAAACATTAGGTTGCAAAAGTATCTTAAAATTCAAGGATTACCCAGTTGTGGATTGTGTGGTTTCGTATAAAGAACAAACAAAGTGTACACATCAAAACAAAGATATTAAAATGTTAGCGGTTATCTCAAAAGTCTCTTTTTTACATTCACAGGTACCTAAGAGCTGTAGCATACAGATGGGTGATAAGATATGTCTTTGGATACCTTGGATGGGACAATGCAAGACCGTTGCCAGCCTGTATGTACATGCACATACGAAGCAAGTTTCCTGATGCACAGTTTTCTGGATTTGCTGCATCTGCAGAACATGAATGACTCCTTGCAGGTTAATTTAAGTACACTTGCAGGACATAAAAGAGAACCACTTCTTCATCTAAAACCGACTGTGTCACATTTCGAAATCAGTTTGAAACAGACATTGATGAAAGTTATTATTAGAAAATGGGAGCTATCACCTGATAGCACTTTTTATTTCTACTCTGAACGGAAATGAACAGAAAGTGAATCAAAATGCCACTGAAATTATATCTTGCCACAAATAGTTTAGTAGAAAGCTGGTTCTTCACCTACATTGCAAATTTATTATATACTGGTTCTGCAGGGGTAAAGGGGTAGGGGATTGGTTCTGCTAGGGGCAAAGTGGGTTACACAAATTGCTGGAAAACAGTGCATCCTAAACTGATAAATCCAAATTTACTAAGTGACAGAGGGACGTTTGGGCCAGGTCGAAAACTCGGAGATCTCGGAGATGTCGGAGATCTCGGAGAATTATCTCCGAGTTATTCATCTCCGAGTTTTCGTGTTGGCCCTATATGCACAACTCGAAAACTCGGAGATGTTTGGAAATCTATTTGAAACTTTTCTAAATTGTCTCTTTCACACTGTTTAAGCCTTTACTCAATAACAGCATGTAAAAGGATTAGTTTCGTGGTGTAAAACCGGCATCTCCGAGTTTTTCATCTCCGAGTTTTCGTGTTGGCCCTATATGCATAACTCGAAAACTCGGAGATGTTTGGCACTCTTTTCGAAACTCCTCTAAATTGTCTGTTTCACACTGTTTAAGCCTTTATTCACGAACAACTTGGTGTGCAAATTCAGACAAAAACGTGGCCATTCCTTCAAGAAATTTTTTCAAATGCGTTACCGAAACTTTATATCGTTCTATAAAAAGAACCTGCCCGATGCTACACATTCCTTAACAAATGGCCCATCTCTTTGTTCTTTCCTAAAACCACGAAAGCTGATACTGTTCAAACCAAAATTGCGAAAAGGAATACCCATGCCAATAGCATGCCCCATACACGTCAAAACATACAGTAAACCCCTAGCCTATGACGCAGTATCCCAGAACCATTGAACATGATGAAAATGAAATATTTGCAGCAAAAAGTCCATCCCAGTCTTTGTTCGAATTATTCATTATCATTCAGTTAAAATTAGTGGTCAAAATTGCAACCTTCTGACATCAAACACGTCTATCAAGTGCGTTATTGGTGAAATTGAAACAAATAAGATACTTGCTCTCTTGTGCTCTTAAAATTAAACAGAAAAAACAAAGCCTCTTTCTGGCATCATTTTGCTTACCTGCTTGACAAATATGTCTTTTAATTATTGCTTTCTGCTGCCCTCATTACGGTATATGAAATTATAAACGCTGCAGTAGATATTGTTGTTACAATTCAATCTCGTAATGCTGCTTCTTTGTATATGTCATCCTATCTCCAATATCTGCATGTGCTCCATTTTACTCGAATCTCTGACTGTCAAACTTAGTGAAACAAATGCTTAAAAAGTGTGAAAGAGACAATTTAGAGAAGTTTCGAAAAGATTTCCAAACATCTCCGAGTTTTCGAGTTATGCATATTGGGCCAAAACGAAAACTCGGAGATGAAAAACTCGGAGATACCGGTTTTACACCACGAAACTAATCCTTTTACATGCTGTTATTGAGTAAAGGCTTAAACAGTGTGAAAGAGACAATTTAGAAAAGTTTCGAAAAGATTTCCAAACATCTCCGAGTTTTCGAGTTATGCATATAGGGCCAACACGAAAACTCGGAGATGAAAAACTCGGAGATGCCGGCTTTACACCATGAAACTAATCCTTTTACATGCTGTTAGTGAATAAAGGCTTAAACAGTGTGAAATAGACAATTTAGAGAAGTTTCGAAAAGATTTCCAAACATCTCCGAGTTTTCGAATTATGCATATAGGGCCAACACGAAAACTCGGAGATAAAAAACTCGGAGAAACCGGTTTTACACCACGAAACTAATCCTTTTACATGCTGTTATTGAGTAAAGGCTTAAACAGTGTGAAAGAGACAATTTAGAAAAGTTTCGAAAAGATTTCCAAACATCTCCGAGTTTTCGAGTTATGCATATAGGGCCAACACGAAAACTCGGAGATGAAAAACTCGGAGAAACCGGCTTTACACCATGAAACTAATCCTTTTACATGCTGTTAGTGAATAAAGGCTTAAAAAGTGTGAAATAGACAATTTAGAGAAGTTTCGAAAAGATTTCCAAACATCTCCGAGTTTTCGAGTTATGCATATAGGGCCAACACGAAAACTCGGAGATGAATAACTCGGAGATAATTCTCCGAGATCTCCGACATCTCCGAGATCTCCGAGTTTTCGACCTGGCCGGGACGTTTGGGTGGTAGTAGCTAGTGGCAAACATGAATCAAGATTTCAACAAAACTTATCAAACTTTTTTGCCCGACTCATTATCCCCAAACATACCCATTTTACCCCTTGTAGGCCCGTATTTAGATAAACATGCTAAACAGAACTGAGAACGTTACAAACAATATCATTAGTCTGTAGAATTTGCGCATTGCCCTAATTTGTGGCCTAACATCGGCTTCTTGCAAGCACGACAGGTACGTGGCCTTTTCACACTCCTGTTTCTCATCTCATCACTTCGCTGTTTTTCAACAGCAGCTTTTAATGCATCTTGTGCTGCCTCTGCAAAGGAAATTAGATGACTTTCAATGGCAAATTTTATGTACTGTCGATGGATGGTTTCAGGTGCAAAGAAAGAAACTGGGGGGCAAGTTTTTAAGGATTTATTGTCCTTGTATTGTAATCTACCTCGCAAAACAGAGATTTTACAAAAAAATATGTCTTTTCTCCGTTTTTCTCAAAACATCTTGGCCATATGAGCCATTCTATGTCATGAAAATTCATCAAGTTGCTTTGCTGCCTGGTCATGAGATGGATGATAATAACATCTCACAAAGAGACTTTCCATTTTGGAGGAATTTTAATTATATTTTTCTGTTCCAAAGGCTGTCTAGATTTGTGACCATTGGAAAATATTGCAGTGTATCCAATTAGGCTTGAACCTCAGATTATTTCACAGTGGAAGAAAACTGAACCTCACCTCCAGGAAAAAGTACAGTGACTTGCTTATGTCTTAGCAATTGTTTTTGCACTGCTTCTTCTTTGGAAAGGCGGTTTTCAAATTGTCTGTTGAGTGGTTCAGGCATATTTGCTGAAAACCTTGTCACCTTAGCTTGCATTACTTCCATTGAACAAGTAAAAAGCTCTTCCTTGACATCTGTCACATAATCTGAAGAAGAAGCATTAAAATATGATATTTTCATTTTATGTATAAATAAAGCACATGCAAAGAGGCAATAAGTTGCAATCAGGCATCATTTATGTCCAGCATCATCACACAATGGTAAGGAGGGTCCCTTACAAAACAGACTTTGCTGAAGGGCAAGCTTCCTGAAATGAACAACACAGAAATTAGTTACAGGAATCTTCCCTGTGATGGAATTGGTTGCAGGCAAATTTTTTCCACCCATTTGCTCACTGGCACAGAATATTTTTGATGAAGTGGATGCAATTAACTGTGCTTTGTAAAACTGCAATGTTCAATTTGAAGCAAGCTAATGAATATGGATGGTTTTTTTAAACTTTCGAACAAGGGGGAGAAGAATATTGCAAAGAGTTTCTTCAGAAAAAATGATTAACTTTTTAAAAGATTATTTGGCCTTGGATACCAAACAGTCTTAAGGTGTGATTGAATTCAACTGACGATTCATGGTCAATATGTTTCCTAGCCATTGGATCCCAATGGTGCCATAGGTCACTGCAAAAACCATGGAAATGATAAAATAAAATCTGGCAAGAAATTGATGACATACTGTATGTCGCTGGTACGGGAACTTCGCGTAAAACTTCTTCACCCATCTTGTACTTTGGCCAAATGACATTATAATAGGCTCTGCCGTCACGTGCTTTTTGTTTGGCTCTGTTCAGGTTTTCATTGAAGTGCAATATGGCAATAATGTGTCCGTGGATAAATGTTTTAAATCAATTAGATTGCACAAAATTGATTCACTGACATTTATTGACACAAACATATAGTAACTATGTGGTGTCTTTACATGGGTAATTGCAACACACCCACAGTCACCAGAAATACAAAAAGTGAGCTTTGAACATAACATAAATATCCAAAGCACACAAATCTTTATTCCCTCCTATTGTTTTACATTTGAGCTATCTGTATATTCTATAGAATAGAAATTCTTCAGACTGAGAATCCAAAGACACAGTGGCATGTGAAAAAACCTTTCTACGGATTCTGATATTTTTGCATTCTTCCCTATGATATGATTTATACTATTTTTGTACCGGCAATTTGTCCCAAGCCATGAGTAATGGGTCATTTTTGGGTGCCAATGGTTTAGGGTTGAATGAAAACCCTCCAGACAACTGGTTTGTGCATCAGAAGATAGCATTTCTATGTCTTTCAGTAGTTGCTTGTCCATCACAATTTTGTGCAGTCTGTCCCATTGAGCAGTTCCTAAAGGCGATGAAGATGACATTAGGTGGAGAAATAGCTACAACAATCCATCTGTGGTCTCTAATCCATGTGACTGATGCCATCATTATATCATGCTTTCAGAGACATACAGACAGGGGCACTGGAGGCACATACCCCCAAGATCTGCGATTATGTTGAAAGAGTGTGCCCCAAGATTTTCCAAAAAATCATCATTTCTGTAATGTCACCATTGACATTTTTTAGAACCAATGTATCATTTTAAAGTCAACCTAGCAAAATGTGGCAGATAATGAACCAACTTTAGTCTCAGCACCATACATGGATGGCATCAATTCACGGCAAAAAAAGTTGTTTTGATCTGCACATGGTTTGATTTTGTTGCAAGAATGCTGAAAGGAACTCCTGCTTTTCAAAATAGAATTTGAGCGAGGAGGAGAAACCCTATGATTTGATTGGCCAAAGAATCCAGGGAACAAAAGTTTTGTCCAGCGAAGTTTGTTGATGCAGAGATCAGAAATTTTCCACCGTGCATGTGTGGTCGCCAATTTTGATGACAATCTTCTAGAAAATTGTCTAGTGAAGATCGGCCTTGATACAATGACTTGCATTAGGTCTCCCGGAAGTACAACAATTTTGCTTCTTGTTTATGAGATGTTGCTTGGTACTGATGAGTCCATACTGTACAAGATTAAGAAGAAGGCTGGGCTGAGTTAAACCTTGGTTCAATTAGATTTTGGAAGAAGTGCAGAAAGGTGATTGAATGTAAAATGATTCATGACCAGTTCAAATTATTTAAAGAATATACTGCACCTGCATGAACAGTTACAGGGTAAGACATACGGTACCTATTTTTATCCAGTCGCGTTCCTCCAGTTCCCCATGTGCACATTCTCTATGAAGGGTGTCTGGGCGTTCAACATGCTTATTTGCGACGTGACGCATTATTGATTTCCATTTTGATACAATTAAATCTCCAAATCCTTGTTTGGTAGATATTGCACACCAAAAAAGGTGACGACAAATGCCTTTTATCCAATCACCTATTATGTCATTTGCAGTTTCTTTGCTTGCTTGGAGTAGTCTCTTTGTGAGGCCCTTGCATACATGGCAAAGGTCGTGGAAATGTGTTGCGACAGGCTGTGTCTCTCGAATCCACTTTGCAACACCTCTGTGGCGATCACTAATAAATGAAGTTATAGATAAGCCAGCCTTCTTTATGTTAGTGAAACATAATTTTGCACCCTCAAGCTCCATTGCGTATGTATGTATGTATGTAATATTATGCCATTAAAATTAAAAACTTAATTATAAAATTTACTGCAAAATAAACATAAAGCTAATTACATGCGTAGAAAAAACAATAATGATAAAAAGAAAAACAAAAAACTAAGATCTGATATAAAAACCTAAGTATAAAAACACCCCCAGTTTAAAATGGCAGGGATAGCATTAAAAGGTCAGTGTGACCTTGTTTCCATAATGGTCCCCCCAGAGGTGCCATTAAAAGAAAAGTTTTCTTGAAAGGAAAGTGTAAAAAAAAATGTATATTTTGTATCAAAGTAGAAAGTAATGGTGGAGTCTTGTTTTTTTTTGCAATTTTGGAAATTCAGTAATATTCATAAGGGTTGTCTTCTTGATTTTGGAGGTCCTTAAAGAATTTGTTCTTAATTTTATGTTTGAAACTGTTAACGCTCTCAGCTGACTTTAGGTCAGAGTGTAGATTGTTCCAAATTTTAGGTCCTAGGTAGGAGAGACCATTTTGCCCCTTGTTACTTTTTCTAAAAGGTTGGTTTAATTTGTTTTTTGATCTTCGAGTAACCCGGCATTGCTGCTTCCAGTTTCGTTTGCATAAAAAGAAGGATCTGGATGAGAAAGAGATTAATCATCTTATGATTTTAGGAAGAAAAAGGCACATAAACTTTACTACACAAGTGTAAAAGACATGGACTTATAATGTACAGTAACTCTCTTCTGTAATGTACAGTGATGACAAATGCTGGCCAAACTTGCAGTGGAAGCACCATTTGCAAGGGTTTGGGTAGGAAGAGGAGCAACCTGCAACAAAATTTTAACATTCATGGTTGTGAAAGATTGAGAACACAACTGCTCCTTGAGAACAACTTGTTCTATTGAGCTGTAAGAACTTCTTCAGTTGTACTTTCGAAATTAGCAAAATAGATTTATTTCTCAAGAACACAAGCAAAATATGTAAGGGTGTCAGGAGACAAAAACTTGAAACATGTTTGATTTCATGTACAGTAAATGTGTAGGGTCCACTGAGGTAAAAAGGGTGACGAAAAATAAATGTGGATAAATTTTTCAAAGATCTCCGTTCAGAGTTTTCCTTTAACAAGAACTGCTCAAACTGCTGTCAGTGACATAATGAATGTTAATTTATCAGTCAAGAGTTTTTGAAAAAAACTTTAAAAAAAAAGAGTTTTCCAGCAATCAGCATGGCATTAGCTATTTTACCCCAGTAGACCCTCCTTTGCTTTACCTTCCAGAAACGAGGAAATTAAATTTTGTGGATAAAATTCAACATACCTGCAATAACTCAAAATGAACAAGCTTTGAAATTGAATTGCAAAACATGGTGTATACTCCATATTTAGCATTATGGCCCATCGAATCAAAGCGTCCATCACCTGACCACTGCACATCTTTAATACTTTTGACTTTCTCATACAGTGCATTCTGGTATTTTTCCCAATGTACAAGCAATGAAGGGAACAGAAACTTCTTTTGATGGGCAAAATATGTCCGGGGTGATATGGCGCAAAGTCCCATGTGACGGAAGGCAAGAATGATTTGGCTGATACTGATTCCAGACATAAGAATTCCAAAGGACATCATCAGGTTTCCTGCTGGAAATTTTTCCAAATACAAATGGCTGGCTTCTCCATTTGAATTTTCTGTTTGAACCACAGTGTTTGCAGGTCTGTACGACTGTTGCCATGCTGCCATTACGAAGTACTTCAACTGTGGGTTTATCTTGTTTGCAGTTGAAACAAAACAGTGTGAAAATGCTCAACAAGGCAGAATAAAACACAATGAATTTTGGCTCATCAAATGGTCTTGTTCCGGGTTCAGTTCTACAAAGAGAAAAGTATTTGCAAAAATGTTTTCTGCCTTTGCATCGGCTACTCACAGACTACCATCTCGTTGCTGGTATCAGCCTGACAAATTTGCACCCTCAATTTTATCTGCCTGTTGCATAATCAATTAGGATTGTTTAAAGAGTATGTACACTGATAAAAAGGCTTGTCTCTACATAGTAGCAAAGAAAACACACAGACAAAGCATTGCATCTTCGGCTTTCCATTTTTCACTGCATGTGTGCAGTGTTTATTTGAACTGGAATTTTTTCAGATACTTAGCTCTTTGCAAATGCAAGCTTTTAACCTTTAAAAACCATACAAAATGACAGTATATGTATATAGCAATGAAATGACGAATTAATGCTGCGTAATGCCTTCCGATGCAGCAATGCTTGTTTCCTAACAATGACATAGTAATTGGCTTTGTTTCACAACAAAGGGATTGCAGCTTAGTTCATTTGGAAGCAAAACGTGGTAAGAAGTTGATTAATTGCATATTTTCCTGTAACAACTATTTGGTAGGAATGTAAAGTACTTTGCAACATCCCCCCATATTTTAACCTGTCTTTGATCATTGAGTTCAAAGTCACAATCAAAGAAGTTAGGTGGAGAAATGAAACATTGACCCTCAGGAGCCTTGTTTATTTTTCTAGCAACAGGCAGTATGGAATTGTAAATACCTAATTTCATTGCTGGATGTTGGAGCAGGACTTTCATCATCCGATGTGTCATCTTCATTTTCTTCCAGATAAGTCAAGTCTATTTCCTCATCTTCCTCCACCAAAACATCAAACTCCCCCTCTACTGTCACATCTTCAGGTAGCTTTTCTGCTTCCTCCTCATCATCTTCTCCATCGTGGCTTGCCTCATCTTCATTTTCCATCATTTGCTAAAGAAGTAAAGCTCTTCATTAACATCATGGAGCTATCATGTCCTTACCAGATATTCAGCCAGCTGATTTTGTTATTTATCATGTGCAAGATATCAATACAACGAGTTCTGTTCTAAATAATGTGGTGATTTATTCCTCACCATGTTCATCTGAGCCAGACAAAAAAGTGAGGGGGTAGAAGTCCAAAATTTTCAGACTGGGGTAATGAAGTACCCAACCATTACAATATTTTTGCATTACACAATCTTAGCTAAATTTTTTGGAAATGGGGTAATGCCCCTCGTACCTTCTCCTGGGTCCAAATTGTGCTTTGTTCATTTTTGTAATACAAATTGATTTATCATCCTTCAGCAGTGACAAAATAAATATGGTCTACCGTGGTAAAATGGGTAGACCAGGGTAAATTGGGCCATACTGGACAGTTTGTATCTTGCAAGTGCAAGTTGAGATGGCCTAGTAAGACTGCACAGAACATTATGGTTGAGAATAATGGATTAAAACAATAGATCCTTTGTTTATTGCCAACTGTGCGGCTCAGATTGAAAACCACATAATTATGATCTTGCACCTGCAGTACAAACTGTCCATCTGGAAATTGGGTATTGTTAATTGCTGGAAAATAATACACCCTGAACTGATAAATCATCATTCATTCATTACGTCCAGGGGGTCCTTTATGCAATTCCTGCAAAGATTTTGGCAAAGTCTATCCAGATTTTTCACCCTGAGGCACTTTACATCAAATACCCATTTTACTCTGGTAGATCCTGAAAAAGCTGGCATACTCACACATTTTCGCTTTGCAGACTTCCAAGATGAAATTTTCTTCTGTAAAGCATGGACTTTCCCCTTCAGATCAGCAATTTCAGCATGTCGTGGGTCATCTCCATCTGACCTTTCTTCCTCCTCATCTCCTTCCACATCATCTGCAGGGCAATCAGCTTCGTGTTGTGCTTTCCGCACCAACTAAGAGGGCAAATTTAAAATGTTTTATTATTCGCCCTAAACTTGCCCTTACTCTGTTGATCCTACTCAAACAAACCGCAGTGGCTGACTTTCTGAAGATTTACGCAAACCTTGCAATTAGTAGATGGGAATATATGTTTTTGCTTGTTTCCGGGGGCTGGCTGTGGGGTTGTGTGTGCCACCGCCTGTTGTATTTACTAGGCCTACACAGAGCAATTGCATTGATTTTCAAATCTGTCTATAGATACTTGAACTTCACCAAAGATTCACTCGAAACATATTTCATGAATGAATTAAATAACTGAGGCTCTGTGACCAGAGAATCAAAATATCAACAAGGTTGGAAAGGAAGGAAAGTATCTAGTCTTGGCCTAAGTATCTATTGATGGTAGGAAGGCCTAGAACGACTCTTACCTTCCTTTGTTCACGTTCCGTCATAATTACACTACCTTCCCTTGTGTTTGCAGCATCTATAGAAGGCACAGCATCGGCTTTGAGGATGCCTTTCATGCCAAGTTCTCGTGCAATTTCTCGTTTCATTGTGAAACACGATTCTTCGAAGTGTACCGAACAAAGGATCGACGATTTCGACGGTTTCCAGCCAGGCCTATGGCGACGCACAAATCTCACCCACTGCAAATGTCTTGTTGCTTGACTTTTCTCATTGGGAAACGTGTGGATTGATACATCCTTTGTGAACTGCGTGTTTTTGCAACTTTCTCCATTTGGAGCTCCAGCCACACATGATCTACCACGCGAAGGCCTTGCCTTCCTTGCTGCAGCAGTCGCCATGCTTGCACTGTGTCTCCAAGGCGCGCTGTTTGGTTGGTCATAATTGTGACGTCACATTTCGCAGTTCAATGTCGCGCTGAAATCGCGAAACTACTCAACTTTGATCCACAATTTTCTGTACTTACAGTCATGATATCCGTTTCAAACTTTCACAAAGTTCTTATGACACTTTAAGTTATTTGAAAACAGTAAAAAGTCGAGATCGAAAATTTGGCTGCATAAGGCCTTTAAATGCCGCCAGGACTGGTTTTATCCCTTCTCTGATGTGCAAAATGGTCTTCTTAGCATCTATTACATGCTAGGTGACATAATTTACTCAACTTTTTGTTATAATGGCGTCAAATTGAGCATGCGACTTGAATAGAGCCGCAGCCTGGCTATTTGGGCCGCTGTGGAGGTGTTCCTGGAATTTTCAAGAGGGACCCCCAATTTTATTTCAATCTTATATGTGTTCTGATGTCAAAACAAGTGTCAAACCAAAGTCCCCCCAATTTGGTCACGGATTCTTAACAATTTTCCCTTACTACATTAGCCTCTGCATCATGAAGCTTTTCAACAATTTCATTACCTTTGCTGTTTTAATTGTTAGTAAGGCCTTGAGCTTGGATGTCAATTTTACTTTAGGGCGACAGTGCTTCTGGACTTTCCTCCCTGTTTGTCTCGCAGCAGTTGCCTCCCTCTGACATATGTGTCTTGGCTTCAGGGCTAGAAAAAAGGTTTTTCTTCCTGGCAGCAAAAATTGAAAATTAAAATTTCCTGCGAACCTAGCCGGAATTTCCTACAAGTAGGAATAACAAGGTGTTTCACTGGTTCAAACGTTTCTTTTAAGCACCCCTATGTTCTGTCCTGAACTTGTTTGCTACTAATTAGTTCTTATTTTGCCATGCATCCTTAAACATTCTAAAGCAATGATAACATTCTTCCTAAAAAACAGTCAATTGAATCCAAAGAAAACATGGTTTACATTTACACTGTATTGGTGATCACACAGCGTTAACGTCTTAAGACCATGAATCTCACTTCCAAAGGGTAAACTTCATAAATCCTGAACAAATACTGTAGGTCAAACCTCTTCATCAAAGGTATTTAATCTTATTTTACATTATTCAAAATCCAACTGATGATTGAAGAAGCGTCGATTTACTTTGCGTTTTGATCGTTGCTGTTCCAATATTTGATCTTAAGAACAACGCCATAATTTCAAAAAGGCTTTAATTGGTGTTACCATTCTTGAAATAAAAACGTTTCTATTCAAGAAAAACATTCTTTGTAACTTCATTGGGATTTTAAAAACTTGAATTCACTTGATTTTTGAAATGCAAACGTCTCAGTTATTGCTAAAACCTTTGGGCTCACTCTCATAAAATAAAATCTAGCAGTGTAAACAGTTTCAATCTGTTCTTGATTACAGCATAAAAGGCAGCCTTGAGTGCTATCGCATTATCCTATTACTTTTACTTTGGAAATACCTGGTGCATCAAACAGCCGTATGGCATGCTTTTTCTTAATTCTGTCTCAATCAATGTATTGTGACACCACAAACAAGTTTATAGCAACTCTTTGAAGCAATGGAAGTATGGTCAAAGAGCAAATTATACCACAAAAATTAGAATTTCTTCTTTAAAAACTTTCTTGCAGAATTTCAAAAACAATGCGTTGAAATTCAGAATCTAAATAAAAGGTGGACCCAAGACAATCACAAATGACAAAATAGGTACAGTGGTTGTAAATGGCATTGTCCTGCCAAAAGGATTACAAGGTTACCTGTGATTGAACTAATATGAACAAGGGTGTTCATTCTATGCTCCAATACTTATAGTGTTTCTTTCTTTAAACTTGTGATTTAGACACATTGTTGCCCTTATCATTGTCATCATCGTCATCAGTAATGAAAAAACTGCCTTCCAAAATCTTGTTACAAATCCACAATTTGACTTGCATGATGTCTACCTAAAGGGTTAATAAAAAGAAAACATTGATATCAGCAGGTTTAAAATTCAGTGGTATGAAGATGATTTGGAATATGTCTTGAAAAACCAACATGAAAAATTAAATGTTATCTGTATAATCTATTAAAAAATAAGGGTCTTTCAGAATCTATCTCAACCATAAATGGACAACAATTTACCTTTTCATGCAAAGCCTCTGTTGACAAGAGCTGCAGTACATGCTAAAATATAGAGAAGATTTTGGTTACAAGATTTCCTATCAAACCCTGTTTATATGAACAATGGATGGCCAAAAATCTAAGGAACTCTTATACTATGATGAGAAATGCAGTACCAAGGAATTCTTTAAGAATATATCTAATGATATAATGGCAACAATCTCATTGAGAGTTTAAAGGGGCAGGGTTATGTAATGTAATCAACACAACTTTTTGACATTTTTAGCAGTGACATAGTTTAAACTACTTGGTAATCCATCAACCAAAAAAGAAAGAAATTGAGAAACTGTTAATGCTACAGTATAAGAGGGATTAAGAAATTTGCAGTACTGCTATTGTAGGTTGATTCATTTCATGCAACCAATTTGTATATACTGTATTTACATTTTAAAGTTCATACCAGAAAAACACAAATTCCAGAATTGTGATGGTCTTTTGTGGTGACAACAGTAATCTGGAGGGAAAATATTTATCAGTTTGAAAATATGGAAAATTGCAATTGCAATGCATGACGCGTTTTTTTTCTTATTGTAAAGTCCAGTATCACATTGACCTTCTGAATGATTCAAGACAACTCACACAAAAGTTTTCATCAAAAGATTTGGCTGAAAGATTTAGTAGATGCATTGTATACTTCTAAATTTGTTTCATCATCTTTTGTATGCAAAGGAAACTGCCTAATGATAATGATATTCAAAACAAGCTCAGGATAGTCACCTCTGAACTGTCAGCAAGACTTGAATTTGTTAGGATTTCCCACTTTCTTGGAAGCAATTCATTGAGAATTCTATCAAAAACATACCTATGAAAAGAAACCTTTACTTTCATTAGTTTACATGAGTCTGAATGAAACTGTCCAAGTCGCAGAACATCATTTGAAAAACTTTAAAAACACTTCATATAAATGCTAAACAATATCTTTAGGCATATAGACCTATTTTTGAGTAAAGATTTTTCAGACCAGAGTCATCAAGAATTTGAAGAACAATATATTGAATGAAGATTGAGAAACAATTAACAGCAAAATGAAATAATTATGTCAAAGAAATAAATCATTTTGCATAGAATGGTTCCTTATTTTAATCACAAGACTCAAATCATTTGCCAAGTCAGACGGAAGCCTTTCTGCATAATTCTGAAAAAAACCAAAATAGAAGCTCTCCTGAACAAAGGAAGATAGAAATATATCCCTAAATAGACAAAATCAAGTACCGCGCTTTTGATGCATCTGTTGCTCTTTCCATCCCAAAGGTATCAATGTACAGAATTGATTTCTTGTAACCATCAATCAATGCTACCTGCAAATCAGTTGTTGCCTTCATTATAACATAAACACATATAAATTATACATTATAATGGTTGAAGAAAGAGCAACAACAATCCCCATAGTAACCAAAAGTATTTAGCCAATCTCAGAAACTGTTGTAGTGGGAGGCTAGGCTTCCATCAAATAGGAGATGAAAACGCATCTGTTGAAGCAAAAGAAATAATAAAAAGCTTTGATTAAGGTTTGAACAGAAATTACTGGAGTGTTAAAGGGTCTGTTCCATCCAGTATTCCTTGCACGTGTCGTCGCTTGGTTTGCCTTTGTTGTTGCCATTTTCATGGGCCATGAATGAAAATGGCGACAAACAAAGGCCAGACAAGAGAGGACACATGCAAGGAATGCTGGATGAAACAGACCCTTTAAAGAGTGACTCTACAAAACAAGCTTCCATCTGCACATTATAGAATTAAGGAACTGCAAATTTCATAGGATTACTATGAAACATGAAAACTCACAGCAAGAGACCAATAAGTTTTTGTCAAGATGCTTCCAGGAATTGTTCTCAGAACTGGCATCACCAAGTATTGTGATTCAAAAGTTTCCTATGAAAGTACGATAGAACAAATTAGGGTAGCTACATAACATTTTCAAACCAATGAATGCATTATCAAATAAATGTCAATGAATTTTAGAGAAATAATCCAATAAAGGATCCTACATGTAATACAAGAAAGTCTGCATGTGATTTCTAATACGTTTGTGCATTCACTGGAATAAAGAATTTGAGTAACAATTTGTATTTCAGCTTCATCTATCAGTATGGCCCCATATGAATCCTACACCTCTTCTTTACATTCCATTTTTGTGAATTTACTCTGGAAATTTTAAGTATATACAAAACAAACATTTTTAGAGTATTGTAAATGTAAACAACAAAACAAAAGACCCAACTGCAATATCTTGATTGAATAAAGAAATAATTTTTTTGCCAAAAAGACAAAATGATTTACTTGTGTTTCTCTTTGAAGTTTTCTGAGGTATGTTGACAAATCCATATCCCAGATTTCATTTTCATCACCAACATTCTTTATCTTGTCTAAATGCAAAGGGTGCAATTTCGTGCATCTCGTGTTCCCTGGCAGATATCGAAAGAGAAAAGTTAGCAAAGGTACCAGTAGCATTTGCGGAATTAATGAATGGTACAAAAGACCTCTTGATCTATGTTTACACAAAGCGTAGAAACTGGCTTCCTTAATTTGTTGGTATTCATTGAGGCCACCAACTGATTGATCAACAGTTTTCGACTTTAATGTATTCTCTTACCATTATCAGTCATTTAGTCCCTGAACAACAAAGCTGTCAACAGATAAAAAATTGTTAGTGTATTATGGAACTGCCAAAAAATTATTGCATACCTCAAATGCTTTCATGTACATTTGTGCACTCAATAGTAACTGATTCATAACCTGAAAAGGAAAAGCTTTTATTCAGTGACGAAAATACACACCATTGGCAAAGCCACAATATCATGTTAAATAGGACAATATTAATTTTTCTTTTCCCAACAACAAAGAGATGGCATATATAAGCTAAATACATGCTAAACCCACTGCAATGGTCCCACAAAGATTAGAGTGCAACATCACGTTTAAAGGCTCACGTGCACCTAATGAAAAGCAAGGCAAATAAAAAGTAGATCAGAAACGACTTTCAGATAACACAAAAGATAACTTTGGTACCCATGAAGGTTTATGGTAAGCAAATAGGGTCTTTAAATAATCAATCATCAAAATAAGTCTGAACTGTCTTAAGCACACATCAAAGGAGCATACTTCAGTGTTTATGATTTTGGCTTGAAGGAGCTTGAAATGAGTATGTTGACACAGTTTTGGCCAGTTTACACATTAGATCAGAGCTTGATCAAGCTTGGCATTAACCATATGCTAAAGTCATTCTCAAACATACTGCAATCAAGCTTGATTTGGTTTGCCTTCCAGTTCAAAAGATACATGCTGCAAGCTATCGCAAGCAGTGCAAACTTCTTACTCAGATCAAGCTCTCAAATGTACCCAAATCATACTCAAAACAAGTTAGTATGCTCCAAACATATTCAATATTTTGCTAAGGGGTGTTGTATAAACTTGTTGAACAAAGCAAATTTCTTGCAAATGGTATTATCAGGTAATCAAAGTACCTTAAAATCAAACAGCTTTCCTTAAAATCAAACAGCTTTTTTTTCGAAATGGCAGCCTGGTGCTCGGACGTGTAAGAAACGTGCTCCAGCCTTGTTTGCTAGTTTTTCCTCTTGGAAGTGATGTGAACATGATGTGAGAGTATACATTGTTCTTGTTATTGGCTACTTAAGAGACTTTCACAAATGTGCTGCTAACTGGTTTCTCTCAAGCAAAGTTATGAATCGTTTTTCTTGACTCGCGGAATCGCAGACTTGACACGCCTCTCAAGATTAGTCCCACCGCCTGACGAACAATGACCGGGCCGAAGTATCAAGAGTACTTCGACAAAAGATTCGATGAAATCCAGGCCAAAATGGCAACGAAGGATTGTATTAAGGATCTCCATGATACTATTGTACAGCAAAATGCCAAGATCGATGCACTAGAAGCAAAAGTTGCAATTTTGGAGAGTTATATTGCGCACATGCAAAATGGAATTGATGAACAAGAACAATATAACCGCCGTCTCTGCCTTAGGATTGACGGTATCACTCCTCCAAAGCAAGGTCAAAGTGAGACCGGTGACCAATGTTTGAAGAAAGTTAAATCTGTGTTTAAAGAGTTGAAAGTGACCATCCCTGATGCAGCAATAGATCGAGCCCATCGGATAGGAAAACCCAAGGTCAAGAACGGAATCAACATCCACACCATGATCATTAGATTTACAACATGGCGTCATCGTACGGAGGTGTACAGAGCAAGGAAAGCCAGCTCAAGGTATAAAATAAGATTAGATCTAACCAAGAAAAGATTGAATGCGATGGTGAAGGTGTCAAACGACTTGGACACGAAGAAATTAGGCTTTGCTTTTGCTGATGTGAACTGTCGGTTGTGTGCGAAAGTTGGAGATAAGTTCGTTTATTTCAATGCAAATGACGATTTAGATGCTTTTGTTGCTAGATTTGAGTCTGAGGATGACGGAGATGACGAAAATGAAGAGACAAATGAAGAGCAAATTGAAAAGGAAAGTTCTGATTCTGAAAATGAAGGAGAAGCAGAGTAAACTTTAAGAACTGAGGCTTGTTCTTGACGGTTTTTTTACATTTGTTGTTTGTTAATCTTTTTAACAATGTTGTCGCAGTTTGATAGGACGTAGGGGCAAATCACTTCCTAGAAATCTCGCGCATTTCCTCATAACTTCGTATTCTTCAAGAAAACCTTCATACATCATTTCAATTGTCCTCGAAATGTCGTACGCTTTTGGGGAAATCTAATATGAGGATTGAATGCGATTTTTAGGGAGTGATAAGCTCTTAGGACAGGGTTTACGGAAAGGGGTTTCTATTCAAGCTTTTTCGCGCGGTAGAGGTGATTTCGCACGGTAAATTTGCGATGTTTACACAGATACACGAAGTGTATCACGTGATTATGAACCTCAGTTTCTTTGTTGGTTTACCATGCGGGATCGCCACAATTTGATGCCAATGACAATTGGAAAAGTTTTCATTTTGTTCTGGTACAATAAAAGACGTTTTATATTTGAATCCCCTCAAACCCACTTCTATTGATAGCAAGAGGTAAGATGATGACAAATTTAAAAAAATGCTCATTTTTAAGGCACATTTGGGCCAATTTTTGAATGGTCAAAACCAATGATTATTGTCCTTCGGGAATTCTACTAGTAAAACTGTTTGCAGGTAAGAAAAACAATATTGAATAGTTGCTCTCCCTTATGAGAATATGTGAACAATGAAAAACTCAGAACCAACAAGGCCTATGCATTCGACGCAAGAATGCCTTTATATTTAGCGTTGGAATTAACTTGTGTTTATCTTAATATTTGTCGTGTCTGTAAATCGTTTTTCTTAACGTATGTATTTTTGTTGAGGCTTGCGAAAGGTGGTGGAGGCTTTATTGAATTGTCAATGGCAGGTATCTTTTCTCATGGATTGGAGGCTACTTTCCCATAGGACTAGCGAGAGGGTTTCCTTGTGATGATGCCGGTTGAGATGAAGCAATGGCGGGTAACAATAGAGAGTTTCCATGTATCCATCAACAGTTTATGTTCCCCATGCAAAACCTTTAGGCCCTTTTCATTCATCTCGCGTGTCTTGTGCCCTATAGGTTTTGTTGTTGTTTTATCGCAATTTCAATTGTTGTGCTGCCATTCGTACTAATACTGCAGTTTTTTGCAATGCACTTTGCTGCAACACAGATGGGTTTTTTGCCTTTGTTCGCCCATGCGCATCAGTGTGTAAAGACAGTGCTGTACATTTTCGTGGAACTCGTCAAGCGAATTCTGCTAGCTAGTCTTGTTGCTGTTCGGAAGAGGTCCTTTCACTCCCATTATGCTTACTTTCACATAGCGTGCGTAGCTTGTTACGCACTACACATTGGATGGTTGATTCTCAGAATCATTTTGTTGAGTGGTGATGTAGAAACTAATCCTGGTCCAGAATCACTTGATTTTTGCTGTTGGAATTTGAATAGCATCATTGCATATGATTTTCTAAGAGTTTCTCTTATTGAGGCATACAACTCGGTGTACGACTATGACTTAATCGGCATTGTTGAAACTCACATTGACAGCACCGTTGACGAAGATAGGCTTTCACTAGATGGCTATACATTTATCAAAGAAAACCATCCACAAAATGTGAAAAGAGGTGGCGTTGGGTTATATGTTAGGGATTCACTTCCTTCCAAAAATCGTTCGGACCTTGTGACTCTTCCAGAGTGCGTTGTGTGTGAGATCCAATAAAACAGGAAAAAGTACTTTTTCGTAGTTGTTTACAGAAGTCCAAGTCAAGATCAGAGTGAATTTGATAACTTCACGGTGAATTTTGAGTTGTTGCTTTCAAAATTGCATGCTGAAAATCCATTCTCTGTTATCGTTACCGGTGACTTCAATTGCCGCTCGTCTCAGTGGTGGGAAAATGACTTTGAAAATAATGAAGGAAAGCTATTTGAGCAAACAACATCTGATCTTGGTCTTCATCAGCTGATCTCGGAACCAACTCATTTAATGGGTGATTCAAAGTCATGTATTGATTTGATTTTTAGTGATCAACCAAACCTCGTTATTGAGTCTGGAGTTCATCAATCGCTACATGAGCAATGTCATCATCAAATCGTCTTTGGGAAATTATCTGTTTCGAATGTTTCACCACCCCCTCATACCCGCAGAATCTGGTATTATGATAAGGCAGATTTTGTCGCCATTATGAAAAGTATTGGAATGTTTCGTTGGCAGGAACATCTTGAAAAAATCACATGCCCTAACGAGCAAGTAAAGTTACTCAACGAAGTCCTTTTGAACATTTACTCTAATTATATTCCAAACCAAGTTAAAACTATCAGGCCTCGTGAAGCTCCCTGGATAACACGCAATATTAAAAAATTCCTCAGGAAAAAGAATCATGCTTATAAAACTTTTGTTAGGAATGGTCAGCCAGGGGACAAGCTTGAAGGAATACAAAAGATGACATCTGACGGTGCAAAAATGATTGAGAATGCTAAACAAAATTACCTCCGTAAGACAGGGCAAACTTTAGCTAACCCAGGGACATCTCGCAAAACATATTGGTCTTTATTCAATACCCTTCTGAATAAAGCAAAGATTCCTATAATACCACCCCTTTTAGAGAACGGGTTATTTATAACTGATTTTACAGAAAAGGCTCAGTTATTTAATGATTATTTCATTCTCCAGTGTACAACAATTGACACAGGTAGTGATCTCCCTCAAAATATTCCGGTACCTACTTCTTTGATAAGTGACTTAAACATCTCTGAGGAAAAAATTCTAAATATAATAAGATCTCTTAATCCTAACAAGGCACATGGCTGGGATGAAATTTCTATAAGAATGATCAAAATAAGTGATGCTTCATTACTTACCCCTCTTAGAATAATATTCACGAACTGTTTGAGACAGGGTGTATTTCCCGAAATATGGAAGTGTGCAAATGTAGTCCCGGTTCACAAGAAAAACGAAAAGAATGTAAAGAGTAACTACCGTCCTATTTCTCTTCTACCAATTTTCGGGAAGATGTTTGAAAAACTCGTTTACGACTCCTTATACTCGCATCTTGTTTTTTGTAGTTTGCTCAATCCCAATCAATCAGGTTTTCGTCCTGGCGACTCAACAGTAAACCAACTAATTTCCATAACGCATACAATATTCAAGGCATTTGACTGTAATCCTTCTCTTGATGTTCGCTCTGTGTATCTTGATATTTCTAAAGCCTTTGACAGGGTGTGGCATGATGGTCTCATTTATAAATTAAAACGATGTGGTGTCTCAGGGAAACTTCTTTCTCTCATCCAAAGTTTTCTTAAGGATCGGAAACAGCGAACTGTTCTGAATGGAAAGTGTTTTAATTGGGGAGATATTTCGGCGGGAGTGCCCCAGGGTTCTATTCTAGGGCCTTTATTTTTTCTCGTATACATAAATGATCTGACTGCTGATTTGAAATGTAATGTCAAACTTTTCGCCGACGACACGTCTTTGTTTACGGATGTTCGAGAAGCTAACGAAGCAGCAAGTGATATGAACCATGACCTTCAATTGATAAGTCAGTGGGCCCATGATTGGAGAATGTCATTTAATCCTGATCCGCAAAAACAGGCTGTTGAATTATTATTTTCAAGGAAAAGAAATGAAATAGATCATCCAGTGATTCTCTTTAACAACATACCCGTAAAAAAAGTAAATGAACATAAACATTTAGGTATTATCTTAGATTCAAAGCTTTCCTTCTCAGCTCATATAAAATGTGCTATCTCTAAAACGAGAAAGGGCATTGGCTTGCTGAAATATCTCTCCAAATATCTACCCAGACATACCCTAAGCGAACTATATAAGCTTTACGTGCGACCACATCTGGACTATGGGGATGTTATCTATCACACACCAGATAAAGTATGTGAATTCAGTCAAACCATCAGTTTATCAAATTTAATGGAAAAATTAGAATCTGTTCAGTATTCTGCTGCCCGTGCCGTAACAGGAACTTGGAAGGGAACATCACGCGAAAAGCTGTACATTGAGCTTGGCTGGGAGTCGCTGAGCTCCCGAAGATGGAGTAGATGCCTTACTTTGTTCTACAAGATTATGAATAATCTCACACCCCTGTACACAAAGGAGCCAATCCCACAACCTCATCAGTCAAATTACTGTCTTCGCAACCAGGGTGTCGTTGGGCGGATGAGGGCAAGAACCGAACAATTTCAATCTGGCTTTTATCCTAACTGCATATCTGAATGGAACAAGCTCGATCCAGAAATCAGGCTTGCACCGTCTGTTGCTGTTTTTAAGAAAAAGCTTTTGTCAATAATTCGCCCCCCTGCAAAATCTGTATTTGGTATTCATGACCCGATAGGCTTATCGTATCTTACCCAAATAAGGGTCGGTCTCAGTAAATTAAAATTTCACAAATTCAGGCATAATTTCCGAGATACCATTGACCCAATGTGCCCAACGAACGATGGCATTGAGGATACGGAGCACTTCTTGTTGCTCTGCCCTTCATTTGACATTGAACGACGAGATCTTCTCGCTGGAGTTTCGGAATTATTGCAACCATATGTTCGAATAAACAGCCTTCCAAATAACGCGCTGATCCAAATTTTATTGTATGGTGATAAAGACTTTTCTATTGATGTTAATAAAAACGCACCCAAACCAACCCCAAATTTCATTCATAAAACAGGCCAGTCCAATCGAAGCGGCTCGAAGCAGCTGCTATACCCCCCCCCCCCCGATCGCAAAGTATCTTTTCCTCCTTTTATTTGTTTCTTTCCCGTTGTTTAAGTCTGTTTCGCATTGGATTTAAGGTTTGAAATTCATCTACACATAAGTTCAAACCTTTTTATTAACATCTACGATATTGTGCTCCATAAACCCCGACAACTTAAAGGTGCAATGTCTTGATTGTTCGGCATCTGGCGCCTCCGTCGATGACCTTGCATGCCAATGTGAAACAGATTCCAGTATCCATCAGTATCGTATCGTATGTGTACCATTTTCTAGGTGTTTATTTAGTTGTTGATTTAGTTGTGTATTTTCATGTGTTGGCCATGGGGTAGACATAGTCTTTTGCTCCTCTTGGCATCGTCCTTGTAGTGTTGCATAGTAGTTAAAGTACAGTAGAAGGTAGCATATATTGTAATATTTTATATTGATGTAAAAAAAAAAAAAAACTGCTTTCCTTCCACTAGTCGAATCATATTTTGACGATCACATGTGCCAAAATTTGTCTGGAAATCATTCTGCTGAAGAATAGCCCGAACCTGAAATATAATAGATAATTCCATATGATCAGTATGTAAATGTAATACCATTTCTACCACTGTTCTTCTTGCCACCAACTTTTTCACATGCCTCGCCTCAGTGTGGGTACTCCCTAAATTTCAACATGGGTACTATGCCAATATGCAGGGTTTGTGAATAGCAAACTTATTTTAGGTCCATGCATCTGAAATAGAGAGAGCCATGCAGTTTGGCACGATTCACCACAGTGACCCATTAAATCTTTCATATGCTCAATACATTTGCGCTCATCTTTTAGTTCATACTGCAATGAATAAAATATCTGGGGCCTCCAGGACCCAGACGCAAAATAAATAGCAATATGTTGGGCCTCCAAAATATTAGACTCAAAGATTAGGGTTCAACAATGCAATAATGGCTTGGACAGTTAGAAGAAATTGAAAGAAGCATGCCATGCACATGTTATCTCTTGGTTTGCCTTTTTGTTGCTACTATCATGGGCCATAAGGTTGGGGACAACAAAGGCCAACCTCAATCAAGAAATGGTACAAGCATGCTGATTGAAACAGACCGTTGTAATTTTAAATTAGTAACATACAGATTTTCATCCTCTAGATTCAAGAAAGCAGGCTTCCTAATAGCTACTTGACCCTAAACCTCTTTCCCGCCCAACGAATGATAAACCAACACGTGAAAGATTGCATCGACGGTAGAATAGCAACGAAGTTGGCGGTACCTTCTTTGATATACCTACTACTGCCTATTACTACTGCGAGTTTACCAACTGCTAAATGTTCTTCAGTACTTGCAAATAGTATATTTCATAAGATGATTCAACAAAATGCAATAAATATAACTGTCTTTCAGTTGCTTTATAGAAAGAATGTAAAGTTGATATATCTTGGCATCGTCTTTCATGCACTCTTGTTGCATTGCATCAATACCGAAACAAACTAAGATGAACTGTAACGTTGTATGATTAATAATCGCTTTACTACAAATTGATAGCGAAGGGTAAAAACTTTAATGTACTATCCAAAAATAGATATGATGAGCTTCATTTTTATAAAAAAATAAGGTGCCGCTTGTTTTGGAAGAGGCCACTTTAAAATAGAATTATCCATAATTATCACATTGTGGCGAATTTTCCTGCCCATATGTTGCCACTGCATGTTCCTTAAATAAAATCGTCAAAACTATGCTATTTCTATGTATTTTTTCCTTTTTCTAGATGGCGCCTGGTTATCCATGGAGGTATCGATGGATACTCAAGAAGAATTATGTTTTTGAAGTGCAGTAATAACAACAGAGCAGAAACGGCTCTTGATGCATTCCTGAAGGGCGTTTCTGAATATGGTTTGCCAAGTAGAGTGCGGACAGACAAGGGCGGAGAGAATGTGGACATAGCATCGTTTATGCTTGCTCATCCTCTCCGTGGTGCAAACAGAAGAAGCATCATCACAGGCAAGAGTGTGCACAATCAGAGGATCGAGCGTCTCTGGAGAGATCTCTTCACTGGCTGCATTTACATCTTCTACGAGCTGTTCAATCGGCTTGAGTTCGGTGGCTTATTAGACTCCTCAAATGAGATACACATGTTTTGTTTGCATTACGTTTACATTCCAAGGATAAACAGGCACCTGCGAGCTTGGGCCGATGGATGGGACAGACATCCTCTATCATCGGAAGCAAACAGGACACCCGTACAATTGTGGATTGCAGGTTCCGTTCTTAGTGGACAAACAGAGGCACTGGACAGGGAAGGAGAAGTAAGAATTGCATTTCACAGTCTTTGACCCATTAGCTTGTAGAATCCCTAACCTCACATAAAATCTTGTTCAAAATTGATCAAGGATATGTCTTTTCCTTCTACTTCCATTGGAGACTCTCGAACAGCAAAATTCAACTCCATTAGCCTATCTACCGGGTCAGTCAGAAAAGAAGCTTTTCATTCGAAAGGCAACTGTTTCCTGAATAAAGACTTAATAACAATTTTTAACTCATATGTAAGAGGTCGCAGATGGAACTAATTCTAGACTCTCTGGCTAAAATCGGTCATTCCGTTTCGGATTTGAAAGGGACTTTCTACAAAAGTCCTTTCAGCAAAAGTCCTTTCAACAAATCCCGATATAGCAAACTATGATTATGTCAACTTCCCCAAATATTTCAGCTACGAATTTAGTACATTTTGGCTAATGATGTTCCTTTGGTACCAAAACCAAATTCATTGAATGTTGCTGTGAGGCAGGAAAACATGCGAAAATTCAAATATGATCATAAGTTATTGGCCATTTTGTCATACACAATTTCAAAACAGAATGGTTGACTTCAGTCAGGTAAATTTTTGGTTATGCAAGTAAATGTATCAACCACTAAACAAGACACTGGTGTATTGTTGCTTTGATATTCTGGAAACCAGTTTCTTTCAAACGTCGTATGTTTCTTGCTGACTCACCAAGTTGTTTGGTTGGCAGTAATATATCATTCTTAATGGAGACAGTTTATTGCCTTGCAGATCGTATACGATGAGTATGGAATTGACTGGTCAAGTCCATTGCCACAAGAAGTAGACGATACCGTCACTGAGGTAGAAGTTCCTGCTATGGCGTACAGCATTCAGCCGATAGAATTAATGCAGCTGGAAACGACTATAGATCCGCTTAGGCAAAGCGACAGTCAGGGCGTTGATGTGTACGTTGAAGCATTGCATTATATCCAAGACATGATTAATAGAACTGAATTGTAAGTCATTAGGAACCTACCTAATTTTGATTTTATTCGTGGGGAGAGGGTACTTGACCTAAATTTTATACGGGGTGTGCCCTCGAAAAAAATTGTTGACCGGCTTCAGAATCTTTGCCTTCAAACGATACCCGATTCCAGAAAAAAAGTGGTTACAAGTATACTCCAGAACACAAAAGTTGGACTACCTAACAACCCGATTTAAAAAAGTTTCCCTTTTGACATGTTTTGACAACCGGCTCCAGAAAAATTGCCCTTTTCATACCCTGTTCTAGAAAAAATAGGTTAAAACGATACCCTGAAATACAGCACATACCTGATGGGCAAATATGCAAAGTACCCCACCCCCTCTCCTGGGGATTTATGCTCGATTTGTACTAAATGGACCATTGGGATTAGAACTAGACTTGAATACATTTTAAATTTGAACTAGAAATGCCATTTTTGATGGCGTCAATAATTGCCATTTTGGGAACTGAAGTCGCTATAAATCTTTGAGAGTAAATCCAGCCTGATTTACATATCGTATTTAGACAACGATTGACTGGCCTTTTTGTTTGATACATGCGATTCTTTGATGTTGAATAAATTTTGAAAATTTTTCATGATTTTCATGATTTTCGAACATGGTAGACTTAAACACATCAAAGATGGTACTTCCTGTCAAAATTCAAAATGTGATCAGGTCTAGTCTTAACCCTAATAGTCGATTTGGTACATATCGGGCATAAAATAAAGAATTAGGCAGGTTTGATAAATAGTTACGGGAAATTCCCTGTCTACTATGCTGAATAGAATTTAATATTCTCCAAAACCTGCCATTCCAAGCTCAAAGGCCTTGTCCATCTTCTCGCAAAACGTTTCCAGAGTTGAATGCTTTATTGGAATAACCAACGTGTTACTGCATGTGCTTGCAGATGGAAAGTCGTCGCTTTCAAATGGATTATACTCCACCAAAATTTTATCTTTAAGACCAGCTGGACCTACAACTTGTTGGCCAGTTGTAAATATCAACGTTGCTGTTACCCTTGAATAACTTTTACCTGTAAAGAAGTTGGTCATCTTTGAAAAAGGCAAATTATGAAGAGAAAGTAAACATACTACCTTGTTAGCAAACCAAGGTGGACTATGAAAAGAAAAAAAAACAGATATCTTGTACAAAGAAGCATGGGTGATGAGATCGGAGAATATGCTTAACAATAACCAAACCACTCTATGGTGATGGTTGGCTGCAATGATGGCGCTGTGCTTCTAGAAGATTGTTAGCTGTGCGAACAAATAATACTTAAAGATCGAAAAACTGTAGATACAAGTAACATACAATAGAATTTTGTTATGTTTCAAGTATGCGTAATTTATTGGGACATGTAAGGTTGCAGAATTGAAGTCTCGACCTCGTTTCATATTAATGTTAATGAAGCCTCCATGTCGTTCAGTTTTTGGCGGGAAAGATCCACGTGGGTTGGGTGGAAGTATCAGTTGCGATTTTTACAACATGGCCGATAGACAAGCTCGTGAGTTGGCTGAAATTTTGCAGCGTGCTCAGTCTCTTGCGCAAAGAATAGGTTCTGCAGGTGTACCAGTAGCAAGATATTCAACCACCTCGGCTGCAGCAAGTGCTTCAACGACACTTTTTGCCTCCAGCTTGCGACAATCGTCAACGTCTTCACCTGCTGAACCAAACAGCAGCAATCCCGTAAGGCCTGCATCAGCCACTGCATCCAGAGCCACAGAAGACCAGAACAGCAGCATTCTTGGAAATTACCGGAGGCTTTTTGCACCGTATCAGAGAAACAGCTACCCCCAACACACAAGAAATACAAATGCCAGGGGCAATGCCAAAAGAAAGAACGAAACATGGACCCACGATTTTTTCTGCCTTTCCAGTGTGGATCAAGCTTTTGCCCCAAATCAAAGGCTGAGGCTGGAACTGCACGAGGCAGGCCTTGGAAGGAAAAAGGTCGTGTTCAACAGCAGTGGCGACGCCAAACATATGAAAGACCGGTTGGAGGAATCTTTCCCGAAGCTAAAGGAATGTGGCGGCTTCGAAATACTAAGGCCTCAAGGCCGCATTGACCCTCTAAAAACGATTGCGCCCCCTCGTAGTGGCTATTCTGTGCCATTCTTGCGAGATCAATCTTCACTGGGGACGGCAATAGCCTATATACGGCCCATTCAAAAAGATCTAGACCTTTCGTTAATCACTCCAGTGGATACACAGGTAAGCGTCATTCTCTGTTTAGTGAAAATTTTTGATCGGAATATTAAGGTCGGGAATACTCTTATGGAATAATTGTTGTGACAGAAACTTTGCAGCATTTTCTTTATTGTTGATCCCTGCCGCCAAATTCCTCCGTGTTTTACTCTAGTGTATGAAAGGGCAGCACCTCCGAAAGTTGGAAAGTTTCGAAGATCGGCGCCAGTCAGGGAAATTTCTGCTTTTTTCGGGCAAAAATTTTGTAAAGCAATGGAAGCTGTTGCTGTTCCGAGTGCTCAGTTGGCCTTGGCCAACTCTCCCCGCTGAGATTCGTAGCATAACAACAAATGGATCAAATTTATTCTTGTGCAATGCCAATTTATCGAATACCTTGCATTGATTTCGCTTCATAGAAACCTAATTACCGTATCTGAGTATTATGCAACGAAGGGAATTCCTTGTGTGAAGATTGCTTTCATTCAATCCCTTCTCCCTTACAAAACACACGATTCCTTAGTAAATGCGAGTCATTCTTGTAATTCTATGAGCTAAAATGTCTGCTAAAATGTTTGCAGGTAAAATGTTTCTCCATTTTTCGTAATGTAGTTGAATAGGTGAAAGAGAGGCTCGAGTCACTTGCCGTCAAATTCTAGCCTATCATGTATTAGAATTTCGGGTCGACGAAGATTAGTTACTCAAATATTGGCTTCCGCTAAACCGTGGGACGACCTACGACTGATAACGATTGATCAGATAACGGTAACGAGTTATCTGTCCCAATAGGTGTATCAACCGGACCACTTACAGAATGGACTGATCCCTGGATCGGATCTAAATGATAATGGATGATAATGGACCATTGGGAGATACACATAAGTAAATAACAAAGAAGTAAATCACATAACTTGTACTCAAAATGATTTCCAAACAGTTAAATTATTGTACAGAGTCGAAACATTTTTGAGCGACCTGTAGAACTTAAAACTGAATTGCAAGAACATTCTATTTCATTGTCTTTCTTTGTAACAGGCAGGTGAATTATCAGGCACTGCTGTGACTGTACCGTATACGGTACGATGTTTCGTATGTGGCAACTCATACCCCCTATATGAAATCCATGCCCACAGGGAAGTCTGTTTCAAAGCTGAGGAGATACCTGAAACCCCTGAAACTATCACCATTCAAGATTCTGAAGAGGAGGTCAGTATGCTTTTGGCTCCATCATGACTGCCACCTGATGATAACACTTGTTTTTCACGGCTTAAATGGAAGGAACATAATGTACTAATTTGTCTGCATATTTATTGCATATGTATACCATGATATGCCATACTGTGCGAAATTATGTTGACCTGTGAATAATTACTAGGCCCTTACGCTTAGCAAGCCTTTACTCTTAGCCTTTACTTACCACTCTTTTATTCTCTTATTTTACATGGTATTTTTTTTAGTTAGTAGCCGTATAGTGTAGCAGCTATCATAATCAAGATGAAAAACAGCTTTTGGATGTCTGTTTATTTTGAGAACAAAGGGAGTCAGATCGTTATCACCTTCGTGAAAGAGACCCATTTTTGCCTATTTGTCGCCAATTTCTGGGTAACCCACCCATGTTTATGGAAGATCTGCCGAAAGAGGGACCCTTTTTTAGAAATTTTGGCCCAAAAACCCACCCATCTGGGGGGCACATACCTGTACCAATATGTATTGTTTATACAGGCGGGAGAGGAAGGGAGGCAGCTACAAAGGTAAATAGTCACCAGCTTCAATAATATTGTATATTGAAAGCTGCCTAAGTTTCCAATGGTACGTGTTTTCTTCCTAGGACCCACTGGTCACATGTGAAATCTGCTGTGAACAGATACAGTTTTCAAAATACACTGAACATGTGGAGAAGTGTACAGAAGATGCCGATTCTATCATGTCAGTGTCAACTGTTGTAAATACTTCCGTGGGTAGTGAAACAGATGGTGTAGCTGCTGCTGGTACATCTACAATAACTGTAGCACCTTCTACTTCTTCTCCGCGAGATCGGCGAGATGCCGAATTAACTGATCTCGAGCAGTTCATGAATTTGACGAAAATATCAAGAGAATACTGCGACCAATTCTTAAACACAATACACGAGGGAGATTTGGCCTCTGCAACGGATGATTTTATAGACAGAGGATGGCTTGGTCTACTTTTGTCCGCTTTGTCAACCAAGCTGGAAGGACCCAACAAATGCTTGAAGGTTAGCTCAAGTGAAGATGCTTTCCCCGTCGCTTTCAGTTATTTCAAAGGTCCTGAATATAACGCGACGAGTGCCATCACCATTCAGAGTGGGATGGCCATTGACGTTGGAGGCCCAATGAGACAATTTTTTCAAGACGTGTTTCACGTGATCATTGAGGGAAAGTGTTTGAAACTGTTCGAAGGTTCCGAAGGAAGAATGGCTCCTGTAAATTTGTCTGCTACCGTTATGTCTGGAGTACTAGAAACAGTTGGTCGAATTTGTGCACACTCGATGGTTCAGGGTGGACCAACTTTCGCTCATCTTTCCCCAACCATTTATTGGTTCCTCGCTACTGGTTCTACAGATATGGCAATGCAGCACAGCTCGTATTTAGACGTAGTATCGCCAGGAGTGAAATATGTCATAAACAAGGTAAGGACTATTCATTCAAGTAACACTCTTTTGGCACAAGGGCGGAATGGTAGCCTGTTCATCTCCATCAAGCCGAAATTGTTCGAACGTGTCAGTTAGATTCATTACATTTGTCTCAGTTTTCCGCAGCGAATTGAATGATGGTTAAGACATTCTTTCAAGTAACACTGAATGGCTGAGATAGATGACATTACAGCGCCCCATCTTGGAAGGCAATTTTTGCTATAATGGCAAGAATGAACCTTTACCGAAGTACTGGTACCTATTTAGATCACCGATTTTTATGGCATTTTAGACGAAGTGGTTGTGAGAAGAAAGTAGAAGATAGCAGATGACTTAGGCTCGAGTAGATTGTTCAGCTACATTCTAAAAAAGAACCCGAATCGAACGACAGATTTGATACACTTTGTAAAATGTTCCTATGCACACAATAGTCATACTTGATAGAAGCTCCAACATCACTCATATAGAACATTCAACATCACTCATATAGAATTAGTACGGAGGTTTACCATTTCTGCAAGTAGACGGGGGGGGGGGGGGAGGGGATAGGCTAACCATCTAACCATAGTCACAGGAGAGAACCAGATCCATCCAAGTGCCTAACTTCAGTTTCCAAGGTGTGTGTATGCCGATTTTATAAATCGGATGAATAATAAATGTATGAAAAATGTAAAACCAATGTGATATCCCATTTTCTGTGAATAAAACTAAACTCTATTTACTATTTTTAATCTAAATTTACCATTCTATGCAACATTTAGATTTTCTCATACTCTAGTTGCTTGCTGCGAACAGAAATGATGAACTGATAGATATCATGAAGGACACCGAGGTACAAATAGTTCTTGAGGAGAGTAATTGGGACAAGCATGAGAAAGTTGAGGTTTGTTGTTTGAATTTGTAGTAGAGTCTTTTAGGGAGATGTCATAAAGTATGGAACAGATGGGGGCGGAAGGGATTTGACAGGGTCACCAAAACTATTGGATGGAAAGCATTGGGATAACAAACTACTTAAAGGGATAAACATGGGCCACGAAACTATTTCCTTTAGGACTAGTTACAATATTCTTGAAATATTTCAAACACCGTCAGCATCACTTTTGCTGTTCTCCTGATCATTGATATTGTTCTCCATCTCAGTGTCTAATACAATACAATCATTGTGGTATCTGCAGATCCTCCTTGCCGTTTTAAACGTAAACATTAAACGGTAAAAGGTAAACGTTATACCGGATCCCACAAATACGGTATTGACAGCATGATGCATGGTTTTAGGACAAGAATTCCAAGGTTAAATTTTCCGCAGATTCTCCTTAAGAATGTGTCGTTTTGGCAAAGAATAGTTAATGCCACTCAACCAAGCCTCTCTTATTGGCTGGACAGGATTTACTACCTATGCCATTGACTCCGTGATACAAAAGTATGGTTAGCACATACCCGTGGGGCAAGGAATATGTAAGCTGATGTTTTTTCATTCAATCTTACTAAATCGATCATATTGATTCCTAATCTGCAGTTGCCACACTGTTATTTCATAAGGAAATGCCTTTTTGACACATGTCATTTTCCAACTGTCCAAAAAATGTGGAGGAAATGCCCATGTGTAAAAAGGTACTTCCTTGTGAAATAGCAGTTCGGTAACTGCAGATTCGGAATCAGCATGATCGATTTAGTAATATTCAATAATATTCGATTTTAGTTTACATAATTGTTGGAAAATGTCAATTATGGCGTCATAGGACGTCATGGGACTGATGACGTCATGGGACTGATGACGTCATAAATAATTTTCAATTTTCATCAAAACATAAAGATTTATATATCAATCGAAAGCTCTAATCAAGCTGAATTCAAATGTGTCATGTATAAATTGATTAAAGATACCTGTGAAAAGCTATAGTCATTTTTGTTCTAAAAATTTCAGCAACTGACGTCACCAAAAATGACACTTCCGGTCAAGAATAAAAAAGGTACCGGATGAATTCTTGATCTCCATGGTCAATTTGGTAGGAAACGAGCACAAATCAAAGGTTAGCATGATTGTTAGGTTGTTAGACAATATTCCCTGTCCATTGGAAAGAAATGTTATTACTTCATAGGCACAAGATTGGACGATAAGAATTCTAATATATAAGTGAAACTTTCTTTCCGCCATCTTTTATCTACCTAACTCAAATACCTTTTTTCGAAGCTTCAGTCAAAGCAATTACTCATTCAGTGGCTAATGCAGAACGATATCTTGTTCAAAAGAATGCTTGCAATCGAGAAGTTCTCCAAGGGGCTAGAAGCATTGGGAGTGTTAGAATGTATAAAGAGACACCCAGAAGTTTTCGAATGCTGTTTCTTATGGAACAAAGAGGCGGTTACCAGTAGAGCTATCTTAGAAATGTTAGAAGTCAATGAGAATCTTGATGAAACATGTTCCCAGATTTTTGATTGGTTCCAAGAGTTCATCTATGACCTTGGTACAGAAGGTAAACATATTTCTTCCTTTTTTTCTCAATCACTGATCAATTATCAGTTTTCAGTTGAGATCACACAAATTCCAATTCAATTTTGCACACCAATTCAAATACAAAATGCGTAACATTTCACGATGCTGTCGACACGGGAGGGGGTTCTCGGCTAATTTCGGTTAGGGGTAGGTCGCCCACAGTTTCAAAATGGCACCGTCGGCTAGACCAATTTTTGTGAAAAGGATACCCTTGCGGACGGCACATCCCCAGGTACCTTTACCATGGAAAATACCCCCCCCCCTCGTGGCTGTGGAAGGTAACAAGGACAGACGTTACAATAGGATCCACTCCTCTTGATTGACACCTAAGTATTAAGCGATGAGCGATTTCTTCGATTAGCGATTAGCGGTCAAATCATAAACAAAAACAAGGTGAGCCGCAAAAGTTGCTCTGCGATCCAGGTAGCTAGCTCGCTGGTTGTGCAATCGAGAAATGGTTCTTAAGAGCAAGCATGAGAATAAAACAATAAAGGAAGGAACTATCTAAACTTGCCTCGGGCATTTTCTTGGTTCTAAAGCTGAGCAGTAAGTTTTTATTACATCTACAAAATACGAGGATTGAATTGCTTCCCAATGGGATCCTATAACAATCAAATAAGATGTCTGAGTTTAGATATATCCTATTCCTTGGGATCAATGCTCATGTCTTAAAAACCATTTGTCAAATGCAGAACGAAGGAGCTAGCTACAATGCCTGCCAAAAGTCATTGGAACACTTAGGCCATTTCTTCATAATCCACATTTCTAACCATAGCGATTGGGTTTAAATACCCCATCACCCCCGAAATAATGTTGATTTGAAAGGTGATTGTCCCAGCATTCTCGCCGATCATCCTGTCATCCTTATTTTATTACCACACAACAACATTGTTCAGAGGGGGAGAGGGAGAAATCGCAAAACAAGGCAAAATTTGCAGAGGTGTTCCAAGACTTTTGGCAGGCATTGTACTTGCGGCATGCCTTGTTTTTTGTTATAAATTTACATACCAGGCTAATCGGCTAATCACTTTGTACTTAGTTGTCAACAGAAAGCAGCGGATCCTATTGCAACATTATCTGTCCTTGTTGTCAAAAGTTCTTCGAAAAATATTGCAAGTTCTGACAATAAGTGCATTTTTCTTTACCATTCTATGTAGAATGATTCGAATCATTGTATAACTTATTCTGTTGTTTAGAATTGCGAACGTTGCTTCGGTTTATGACTGGCTGCTCAGTTGTGCCCCACAGTGGACAACGTCAGCGAAGTATACAAGTGGTATTCTGTGAAGGGGAAGCCATTTATGTGTCGACTTGCATCCTGCAGATTACATTACCAAAAGGTATAAGCAGTAAAGAGGAGCTGATAATGTCAATACGAGCAACGATGACCAGCAATGGAAACGACTACAACACTTGGTAAAAGGTCACAAAATAAACAAGGAAGGTACCAAGGGTGTCTATCTTAAAGGAATTGGATCATTTTCCCACTTCTTTTTCAAAGTGGCATAGTACAGATAGCACTTGCTGTCAGAGTAATTCAGCTATGATAATAGGAGTAATTCTGATTATTTCAAATTCCCAGCTCTCAGCTTACGACGGTATTGACCAATAAATTTTGATTCGTCGTGATCATCGCTAGAAATCAACAGATGTGGAATAAAACCAATTCATGGAAGACAGACACTTTTGGATGTAAAGAAGATGATGCCAGTTAGAACTGATTATGATTTTAGTCATCAAACAGTTTTGTGCCCTCCTTATCACCCTGAATCTACATAAACATTCTATACAAGGTTATAGCTATCAAAATTTATTCTAAAGAGGAGGCCGTAAAAAACACTTGTGTGCTAAGGGCAAAGTTTAGACGCAATTGTCTTTGCTCATGGCAGTTGAATATACCCCTAAGCAAGGCTTAAAGGTGATCTGAAGCGAAAATTTTTATTGATGCAGATAAATAGCACTGTTGAACGATGAAGAATGTCATTAGAATTTTTTTGATAGCTTGTTCCATCTTCGAGTTATCCACTAATTTGTACGATTGGCTGATGACGTCATTTTGTTTGCAAAAAGTACGAGAAAGTATACAAGGTTGACCACGTTTCCAAATGGAAATAAAGTGAACGACCTTTCCTTCAAATGAAACGCATTTCAAAAGGTCACATCAGTTGATGAAACAATGTTTATTGCATCTATTCTGCTCAGCTGAAATGTCTCCTAAAACTGTAACCTTCCAAAGATCAGATACAGCTTTCTTCCATATAATATAGAATCCTAATAATTTGCAAACAAAATGACGTCATCAACTGACACTTAAAATCATTGGATAGCTTAAAAACGAAATGAGATATCAAAAAGATTTCAACAGGATTTCTTATCAATCGACAGGGCCCTTCATTTGCATCAATAAAAGTTTTCGCTTCAGATCACCTTTAATACAATAGGAACAATTTTATTAGATGATCCAAAAGAGTTGTATGAATCTGAAATTTCTGTAATCCTATTGCATTGATTCAGCTTCTTTGGGAGCTGAAAGCATACTTGTCTACCAATTTTGAGATTTGTTCTGTCATACAAGAAAAATGACACAAGAAAGCCTTCGTTCTTACAACAATAAAGGAACAAACTGTTTTGGATTGACATTCTGGAACTTGTTTACTCGAACATTCTATCCTACAATCAGTTGCAAACTTGTTGAGCCATTGACAAAAATCAGGTCTTTTGCCCGCGTTGCAATGTTGATTGGAAACAAACGTGACTTCTCTGTTGGCAATTTTTTATATTTGCAACCCTTTAGATCTGATTTCAACATTGAAAGGGACGCGGATGGGGCACAGTGCTAAAACACCTTATTTTTTGCATTGGCTCAACAATTTTCCAACTGATGGTACAACTGCAGTCTACGATTTCTATGATTATTGAAAGTACATATGTTTACTGTAGAAGCCTCAACACTTCAAGGCAAATATCGACGCCACCAAATTCACTTTCCCGAAGTGGATCGATTTCCAGTGCAACATGTGCTCTTTCGTGAGGAATGATGTCAGGAACTTCCAAAAGTTCTTCTGAGCAATGCCATTCTTCGTTTGGTAGTGGTCCCTCCCAGTCAATGCCAAATGACCCCATATCATCAATCTACGATTTATAGATACATCGATATAGCTGCATCGATATTCCAAACAGGACGAAAGAACATTTAAGAGCTTTGCAATAATCGTATTCAGAGCACTGAGAATGTCTAGTGGTGGTTTGCGTAGACGAATTTTACAAGTGACAGGCGGGCCTGCTAAGAACTTCGGTAGACATCCTTTATACGAATATAAAATTTCACTTATGTAAAAGTCAATGAGAAAAAGATCCTCGAGACCAGCCAGCTCTGTTGGGCAAGTCAAATGTATTGCATCAGTCAAGGAAACATGAACTGCTCCAAGTTTTCTGCATGCAAAAGGAATTGAAAATCTGCAGCTCCTTACCATGTCAGGAAAAGTTCTAACCTACAAATATTTGTCCGTGACAGAATGGAATGAAGACCGAATTTTAAGACCATTTGCGTTCCCGTGTCAACAGGCCTTAGGTTCCCAAGCTGCTATCTTATTTTAAGCTTCACAGTGCTTATTGTTCTGTTATTAGACTGCGTTCACGCTATGCCGGCACAATTTGATAGGCCTCCTGTTCGCGCGAAAACAGGCATTTTTATCCGGGAAAGATTTAGAAAACGGTAGATCTTGAAATCAGAACTCTAACCGGTGCATTTTGGAAACGCCATCTTACGAACTTCAAAGATGGTGAAAACATAGCCTGCGTGCAGACTTTACTTGCCATTGTGAATGAGAGCCAAGGCGGAACTTATAAAGTCTGCGAATTAGCGTCCATAATTGAGTTCTGAACGACAGGTCCCTCCTGCGAAGAGGAGCTCAATCTTGCGCAATAAATTGACTCCGCAAACGGAAGAAATAATCCCATCATGTGAAGAGATTTCCACCAACACAACTTCAGTGCGTACAATTTACAAACTGCAGAGGCAATAAGGATATAAAAGTCACCAGTAATTCAAAAACCCCACTTGCTAAGGGTACTAGCGACACATCATTGCACATCTGACGCTGAGACGCTGACGAACACAGGCCTAAGCCTGAAGTAAACGCGTCGAGTATACTTTCTATCCCCGGAGAAACTTTCGAAGAATTGCCTCTCGATCGTTGTAGACTTCCGTAACCGTGAGAACATGCTTATCTGTTTATAATTCCTTTCAAAACATAGTTTCATTCCAAGTTATCAAGTCCCGAAGACAGACAAACTGGGCAAACTTTGTCAGCGAACTTGTTTACCGCGGCACGTTCCTCAATCTTCACGTCACGATAAGGGTTTGTTGTTTTTGTCTCTCAAACAATGAGCACAAAGGGTCGCGAAACCTTAGACGATTCTGTCAACTTTTGATTGGGTCCTTAGAATCTCAAACCAGATGCTGATTGGCTGAAAGACAATACCTGGACAAAAGGCGAGAATTATTACGCAAGGTGTCAGAACTCAATTATGGACGCTAATTCGCAGACTTTACAAGTTCCGCCTTGGCTCTCATTCACAATGGCAAGTAAAGTCTGCACGCAGGCTAGTGAAAACAGAGCATTCTTCGACGCTTTGAGATGAGACTAATCGATTCTCAGGTTGTATGTACATTTCTTTGGCATCAAAGACTTGCACGGGGTTTTTTACCGTCAAATTTCCTACCGTTTTCAATTTGTTCGACATAAAGACATGAAGACATAAATTCATTTATTCGACATAAAGACACTTTGAGCTCAAAGTTTGCTACCGTCACATTTTGCATCGCTTTCAAAATGTGTCAGGATCGTGTGAACGTAGTCTCAGTTATGGACATTTATTGTGTTTAGTTATGTTAAAAGGCCCCGGTGGTTGCTGAGAAGCTATGTTTGAATTTCTATGCATTTGTTTACGTCGCTGTTTTAGATTATATTCGTAGATTGAAATAACATACTCGAACGAAACTGCATGATATGATACCTGAGCAGGATCGTCCGTTGGTCCTCTTCCTTCCAGCATTCCTCGCGTCCACAGTTGTACTGGACTTAAAAAACGCTCGGTTGAAAGAGGCGTGTTGTTAAAACCATTTGTGAACAAATCAAGAGATCCATTAACTCTAGGACCATAGACATGGTGAAGTGCAAAGAGGTGGGTCTCATTGTCAGGATCTAGCAGACCAGAAGCTTCCATATCATTGAATAATTGATAATACACATGAGTACAACCAGAGAAAACATCACGCCACAGTCGTTCAATCCGTTGGTTATGCACACTGCGACCGGTGATGTGGCTACCACGGTTCGGTCCTCTTTCTGGGTGATTCAGCATATACCACGCAATGTCGACGTTTTCTAATCCTTTGTCTGTGCGGACTCTTGATGGCAAGCCATGCACCTAAACATGGAAAGAAGGGTTGGGTATAGAGGGTCTTCCTTTTTGATAACACTTTCTCCAGGATGTATCAGAAAAATGGGCCACTTGTATTGTGCCACTGCATTGGCATTTTTACAAATTAATCATTTGAATTTATATTTAAGTATCATTAACCTTTGAGCCCAGATCAACCGTACCTTTTTAGTAGTAGTAGTATCTCCAGTAGTATTTTTCTTGATGTTGCACAAAAGTATTTTGTGCGTCGATGCGAAACTAATACGATATTTGCTTCAAACGAAATCGCAGTTCAAGGTATGTACAAAATAGATATGATAGATTTGAGCATGCTCAAGCAAGGATTTGTCCAGGCACATGCTCTCTTTGCCAAATCATCACCTCACTTTTGGCTGACCAATGCAGTTAATGAACCAACTGTGCATTAACCAGGTTAGATTTTCGCAATTTAAGGCCATTCGGATACCATCACGCCAACCAATTAGGACGCAACATTCGATGGCCTTTACTTATAGTTTTTGATGGTTTAGCTTAAAAATTTGAGTGGGGTTAGAACAAATGCCCTGCATAAGCGTACAAAAGAAAAAAATTAGGGAGACTGCCCAACAAAAAGTCCCTTGTCTGCCAGCATCTTTGCCCTACCAAGGACATATCCGATGGGAGTTGATTTTCAAAAATTTCCAACGTTGGGGAAGTACGGAAGTACGCCCCCGGCCCCCCGCTAGTACGCTTGTGAAACGAGGAACGATGTGTAGATAAAGAACCTACTTGCACACTTCTAAGAAATGATTCAAAAACTGTTGCAGCTTTATTGTTGTTGCTGCACTTTAAGAAGACCACCATTCTGCTGTACCCGTCTATTCCACCATGAATAACAAACCTCCACCTGTTGGGAAAGAGCAGCGAAGCATTCATTCTATGGCTATGATGTATTGAATGGATCATGGTCTTGTGAATAGAAGTTACTAATTATCATACAATTCATAATCAAACGCAAAACCCTAAGTTATAAAGACATGATTATGACATTCTAGTCTAAGATAAACCGCATTTTTGTAACAGAATCTCATGGCATATGGTAAAATCTCAAACAGGGCCCTGGGACCCTTTAATCGCATCATAGAAACCTTTAGTTTGTCTCAGTGCATCCTCCAAGCTAAAGTAAAATAGCTTTGAATTTTTGAGTGGAATTTTGGCTTGAAATAGATTTTTTTATTGACAAGGCCAGCCATCAGAAACAGATGGTAATAATAGCATCATTCTTTTTGAGGATGATGACCCTCCGGTGTTAAGGGTCCTACCTCAGATTACATATAAGGGTCCCAGGGTCCGGTTTTTAATGTTTATGTCTGTGCATTGATGATTGTTTTCCGAACAAATTTTACTCATAACTTTCCACTTGATCTCACCTGATAAGCTTGTGATTGCCATCAATGTGCCATAGTGACTGCGGCCCTCCGACGTTGTACCTTCTTCTGTTTATTGTAAACAATTCTAATGATCTCAGGAGAACTCCTTCTGGGTTTACTCTTCTCATTGAACTTTGAATTCTTCCTCGCTGAACTCGAACTCCCCTGGCTCTTAAATGACCCGTCATCCTGTTATAGCCAGCTGTCGGAAACTGTTGTAAAATCCCCCCTACAATCGAGTCCAGATCTGTGTCTGAAATTCCTGAATATCTATCCCGAACTCGTAAACCAAATTGTGCCATGCGCCTTTCGACAGTTCTTTGGCTCACACCCAGCAAGATGCTAATCAACGGGACCGTGAATCCAATATCCAATAGTGATTCCAAATGGTTGACTTCTATTTGATATTTTGGACGACCTCTAGCTCCAACAATAACAGGTACCTCTATTGGTGAAGTAGGATTACAACTATTAGCAGGGACTACTGCAGCCTGAGCAAGAAGTTCCAATAACTGGTCAAGCTCGTTATTCATCGATCCATTTTGATGCTGAAACCGTACAAGTGAATTACGGAGAAAATCAATGCGAAATTGGATGGAGTCAAGAAGGTTCTCATCAAACGTTCCATGTTGGCAGTCATGAATAAGTCGTCCTATTATTTGGGTAACTTCCTCTCGCAAACGCTCCTCAAACGAATCGCACATTTTCTTTGGTTGGCCTAACTTTTGAAGATCAGTTTATGCAGTAAACACGTGTTTCAGACAAAGGAGGTCGAGACTTCAATTCTGCAACCTTACATGAAAACGAGGTCGAGAATTCAATTCTGTAACCTTACATGAAAACGAGGTCGAGACTTCAATTCTGCAACCTTACATGAAAACGAGGCTGAGACTTCAATTCTGGTTAAGAGACTTCAATTTTGGTAAGCAACATAGAAAAGAGTTGTACGTTTGATCTACAGGTAACGAAAAATTCGTGCGTTTGACTTGAATTATACGTTGTGCAATTTTGGCGGTAATGGCTCGCCATACACCAGTGTCTTTTCTCCCATTCCAGCACGTCGCCAAGATTCCTTCTCCGACAATGTTGGGACATAGACCTGATCTTTGAATGGGATCAGGCAAAATCTGTGTGTCCAGTTATTGGACACAGAGGAGTAGGGAGATCGACCACGCCTTGAGGTACCATGGCCACGAGAGCCTGTCGCAGACCCCACTCTACCAAACCTGGTAAACTGATATGCATGACGGCTGTAGGGAGCAAATGCATCCCTCAATTCTTGCGAAGCACTTCTCTGTCCACTCTCTGGTGGCCCAGAATTGCTGCCGACTTGAAAGGGCCTATTATCGCCATTTGAAGTGGATCTTTGCACTGCAGATTGGACAGGCTGGACAGGTGTGGCAGGTGGTGGCATTCTTGCAGATAATGCCATCGAGGTGGTTGATGGAGGCACACCAGACTGTTGCAGAATTTCTTCAACAGCTTGGCGTATGTACCGCAAAGCTTGAGCCAAGCGCTCGCGATCAGGATCGTTATTGTCAGCCATTTCAGTTTGCAAAGAAACATTCAGCAGTAGCTATTCTGCTACACGTGCAAATTTCCTTAGTCTCAGACAACAGGGGGTGGGGTTGAAAATTTTTAACATATCTATGTCATTTTCATAAAGGAACGCGTCATTCTCCATTGGACCGTTTTGTTCTTAGAGTCCCCCGGTCCACCCCTGGCTGTTTGCAGAATAGACCTCTAATTTGTTCTATCTCCTCCTCCTTCAAGTGCTTATCGGTTCGCAGGTTTCCGATTTCTAAGTGGAAATTCCAATTTCATTTTGGCGATTCACCTAGCGGTTCATTGACCATCTTGTCATTTTGATTTCAGAATGAAGTTTTGACTTTGAAAAGCAATTTTGGCGAATCGCTTAGCGGTTCATTGACTTCAGGAAATTCGTGATGTCGATTAGAGTCTCGTTTTGCTTTTCGGTTTGCGATTTCAAAATAAGTACAGGGTGTCCCAAAAAACATGTGCGTCGTTTGAACGGCTACTGCGAAGGAGCCATAAATCAAATTTTCCTGTTTTACCAATTTATGAATAGAAGAGACTTCCACTTAAAGTTTGGCACCGAGTTTGACTAAATCTGACAAGTAGTTGCTGATTTATGGTGCAAGAAAGTCAAATTTACTGGTTACCTCAAAACCAGAGGATTTGGTGTTCTCCATTAATGTTAAAAACAAAGAAATTAAGCGAAAAAATGAGCCTAGCCTATTTTTCTAACTTTTTATAAGTGAATCAGGTCGTCATAGATTAGATTTTGTGAAAACTAATTACAAAATCATATCTAGGGCTGCTAAAAATGGTTATTTGCAGGAACAGTGCTGCAGGCCATGGAACGCGTCCATCAGTAACTTTTGCTTCTCCAAAGTCACAAAATCGATTTAAACCAACAATATTGCTTTCCAATGACGTCCTTGCAAATATTCTTGAGCCTTTTGGTCATTTATTACTCTCAAGAGTGTTTCCTGGTAAAAAAGCAAAGATGAGGTCCATTTATTGCTAAAATTCAAGTTATAAGGTTCAGTACTGAGCCAAAATCCTCTGGTTTTGAGGCAACCATTAATTTTGATGTTTTTATTCCATAAATCAGCAACTACTTGTCAGATTTACTCAAACTCGGTGCCAAACTCTAAGTTTAAGTCTCTTCCGTTCAAATATCTGGAAGACAGGAAAATTGCATTAATGGCTCCTTCACAGTAGCCACTCAAACAGCGCACATGTTTTTTGGGACACCCTGTATTCGGTTTAGGATTACGCGATGTACCTTCGGTTTTGGATTTCGTAATACAACTTAGGTTTTGGGTTTCGTAACACGACTTCGATTTGGGGTTTCACTTAGCTTTTACAATGTGGTTTAGCATTCACAATTACGATTTGCTTTTTCAATTGGAAACATTTTTAATGAATGGATTTTAGAATGTACAAACACATTTTAGTTTATCGATTCAGGTTCTAGATTTGTATCTAAATTGCATAAATACATTTTCATGTAAACAATTTGATTTCAGATTTAACTTCTCAATATCACATTGCAGTTTTGGCGGTGATGACACTTCATACCCCCTCCCTCAGAAACAGCACTTTGAATTGATGATCCCCATGGAAATGATGAACATCATGCGTACAAAAAGGGGATAGTTTCAACAGCCTCAAGAAACTGGAAGTTTGCTTCCAAACCCCTGCACTGAGTAAAACAGAGAATAATCCTTAATGGGAATTTTTAGTCTTGCTTTATTTGCCAGTTTGACCTTTTCCCAGGCAGGATCTTCAATTTGACGGAATTTGCTAGACCTCCGACGCCCCAGAAAATGCCTTCTGCACATATTGTAACATTTGGGCTTATTTATTTGTTACACACTTCTAGCGAAGGCTGCATATTTGTTATTGGTTTTATTCTATGTTATCTGTAACATAAATTTAGAACATGAAGACTATTTCTTGATAAAAAAGTATGAGATCCTTTGCTCCTGCCTTCAAAAATTAGATAGCTGTAGTGATGGCTGAGATACAAGCTGATTTGGCGAGTATGGTTAATCATGTTGCTTGGCCTAAGAACCAAAACTGCATAGGAAATCTCAGCTTCCTTTGTTTTCGAAAACCAAACAAAGTTTTCAGCCAAATTGAAATCAAGGAATTTCTTATGTTTGTCTTTACTCTTTCGTGCAACCTTCCAAGGAAATTTACCTAAGTGTTAAGGGTTTTTTAAAGCTAATTTTCTTTTAATATGCTACTAGGGAAATCTTTTTTCCTCTGGCAAGTTGCATTTTCCTCAGGCAACCTCTGTCACGGGTCAGGCCTCAGACCGGAAGAGATAAATTCCATTTTTTTCAGTCGGTACTCCTTTCTTCCTCTGGTTTCCTGCAGATTGTTCTTTAACTTCTCGTTTCTTCTCTTTGAGGATGTTGATTTCGGCTTGCAGCGCTTTATTCTTTAAAATAAGGTCGTGGACTTCTTTCTCAGTGAGACCCGCCATCCTGAACTGCCCAACGTGTGTGAAGGTGTGAACTGTGAACCAACGCCACGCGCTGCGACTCTCGGCTTTGCTTTTCGCGCTCTTTGAACAACCATGCACTTGATTGGCTATTTTTGAAATTACTGGCCTGTGATTGGTCAAATCGAAGGATGTTTCCTAGCAACGCAGAACAAAACAGTCAGCAAAGGAACACTCACTGCATTGCACATCATATCGAATATCGAAGATGAACAAAGTACGAGTATGCGACTGTAAATTCTGCTTTGGAAATGAAGTCCTTTTAACAGAAAGAGGTGTTTTCCGCCATTACGACACATATGGAATGCACAGTAATGGTCAACCAAATGTGGACATGATCGAAGATTGTGAAGCTGACTGTCAATTATTTTCGGAAAATTTTCATGGTGGTGAGGGGAAATTAATAGAACCTTCTCAATCAAGTGATGATAATCATTGTCTTTGGTTTTTTGTTATTTCTGGTATTTGCACGAGAGCCAAAAATAGTTGATCAATAATTGACGTTTTCTGACTGTGTGTGTGATCACACTGTGATCACAAAAGTTGATAAGGACATACAGGGAGGCTATCCATACTAAATTCTACAGTTTCTAAGAATTATCAGATCTGTGCACCCCCTGAGGATAAGATAAAACAAAGTTTCTAAAGCCTTTCCAACGTATAGACATTGCTGAAGTGAGCTACTTAACTAACACAGGAAATTAGAATTTTTGTACATTGACCAAATTTTCTTAGAATCAGCTATCATTTGAAACAAAGGGGGAGTCCTTGAGCCAGGTAGGGTAGGTAAAATAGATGCTTTGTGGGCACATCCCCATTCAAATTTAGGTCAAGTACCCCCTTTCCCAGGGTTCGAGTTTTTAAATGTTGGCAACATCTGAGAGTTTGGGTTTCTTTAAGCAATTACTCATAAAAATATGTTTGTATGTAAATACAATTGATTTATCGTTATTGAAAATCATTGTTAAAATGCATTACATTGTTTTCGATGACCTTGATAGTCCCCTTGATGATGAAATGAATGTGCATGATAACGAGAGATCATGGCAAGATGTACAACAGGAAGACAATAGTAGAAACATTGAAGGTAGAAATTTAATATCTATGATGTATACATTTATGGTGTGATTTTGAAAATATATAAGAGCTACTTTTCTGGGTCCACAATTTGTACAAGGGTTACTATTTTGGGTGTCAGATATGGGGAAAAATAAAAGCATCAAGAGAAAACAGAACCTAGTAAAATCAAAGTCAGCACCTTTACTGAAATGAAATCAAATGTCCAGATACTGTACATTGAGCTATCAGCCTATTAGTATTGTCAATAAAATGATCAATTCAAGAAACTCCTAATATACAGCATTTATTTATTGATTTTTCAGATTTTTATGAAAGAGAATGTGGAATGCTGCATGGTGAAACAAGAGAACCTGGTAATGTTTTACTTTGTGAAATACTAATTTTTGAACTTTGATAAATTCTTGCTTAGGTTGTGACTGAAAATCCAATCTTCCCTTGGCCTTTTGCAAAATAATCAAGTTCAAAATTAAAACTTTCAGTTAAGGGGGGCAATGAGAATGTGACTGACTAACAGATTAAATAAGGTTGAAAGGTAAATCTAACATTCTTCTAAACAACTGCAAGCTTTAATTTTGGTTTTCAATGTGCTTTTTCACAGAACAACATGGCAACTAAAGCAAATCATTGGTAGGCTGAATACATCCCAGCCCCCACCCCTTAGGGATCTTCTCTGAGGTAAAACAGCAATGATCTCCAAAAGTATATACTTTATGAGCAATATTTTGTATACTTTTTTATAAAAGGAAATTATTTGCTTTAGAGCTCACAAGACAAGAAGTGACATTTGAAAATCAAGATATTAAAGACAACAACAGCTCACAGATATTGAGAAACAATGATCCTGTCGATGTTGGTCTGATGAAATGGTTTTCTGTAAAGTTCTTATGGTTTATAAGCAAGTTCAACATTACCTTTGCTGCTGCTCAGTTCATTCTGGCATTAACTTACAGTCTTTTAGTTCTATTGTCACACCCTGTTCAAGACATTTTTGCAGCCACTTTATTTCGAGTTCGAAAACTTGCGCGAGTTGATGAGTACAAGCACACCTATCATAGATTCATTGTCTGTCCTAATAATTCATGCAACACCCTCTACACACAAGGTAGCTCATTACAAAAACGTTCTGCAAGACAATTTAATAAACAATGTGGTGAAGAGCTACTCTATCAAGTACAAATTGGCAATAAGGTGAAACTCTGCCCTTATAAAGTATACCACTACCAGTCACCTATTGCCTGGGTTAAGAACTTAATGGATAACAGTGATTTCATAAAACTCATTTCAGCAAGATTTGAAAGACATCAAAATGATGATTTCCTCGAAGATGTATGGGATGGTAAGCTTTGCAGCGACTGGTCAAGAGACTCCTTCACTGGCCATGAGCTCCTTTCAGAGGTGCAGAATTTAGCATTTATGCTCAATGTTGACTGGGTGAAACCATGCAAGAGAGGTCAATGTAAAATTGGTGCAATCTCCCTGACAATTTTGAATCTGCCTAGAGCAGCACAGCTGTTACGGTACTGCAACTTTGGAATTTGGATCGTCCGCTCTATTGTGGATTAACACGGCCTTCCGCAAAAATTTGAGAAAATAAGGAAATTTCGAAAAATTATAAAAAAACATTCATACGTTCGATTTTTAAGCTGTAAACTGAAAATTGGTCCTTAATAAATGTACTGTTATCCAAATAGGTTTACTACAAATATTTAAATAAGCATAATTTAGGAAATTCACTAGAAATTGTACCTCTTTCTTCGATTCCCAAGATATCCGAAAAAGTCATGTTCACCAAAATTCGCATCGGCAAGCTCAGACTGCTCCAAAATTGATGATTGTTGTTGCAAACGACTCTAGACATATGACACCGAAGATCAGTGGCGTCTGATCGGCAGAAAAAGGCTTTGAACATCCCTAAAAGTTGATTTCAAATGTTTGGAGCAGTATTAACATCACTTTTTGCTTTTTGATTTTCAAACAGACTTGTATATACCTTCTTTGATGAATTAATTGCGAGAATCAAGCAAGATCCTTTTCTGTTAGGCCACACACGCCATGCGAACGCGATTTTTCGTTACCCAGGTCTACGATCAAGTTGAATTGCTCCTCCGCAGCAGCAGTTTCTGGGTCTTTCGTCGCAGCGGCATTGCGTGTATAAATGCGTCATCAACAAACTTTGTCATTTTAACGACATTTTTTACCTTCCTTTTCACTGTTTTTCAATGCTTTTCTAATTTTATTGCATCCATGACTAAATCCTCTCACGTAATCACACCTCAAACCTCTTTTGAGGATGTTCAGAAAGTAAATAATTTAAAGAAAATTTTCAGTCAGCACAATTATCTTCACATCGATCTTATTACGTGGAGGAAAATATTCTGGGTGATTTTGGGCTCAATGAGACGATATGGGAACAGACATTTCAAGTCAGTCGATTGGAGAATGGTATGACTATCACAAACGAGTTTATGTACGAGTTGCATAAATCTTTCAAGTCAAGTGGTAAGACGTTTTTAGTTTTTCACGAAGTTTTACGAAATCTTGTCCCTCACGATATATATGAAGATTTTTCGCGAATGGGCATGGAAACCCTTCGTAGCAGAGTTGAAAAATTTGTTAAACGAGCTCGTAATGTGAAGAAAACCAAATCTGTCTTTCAAAAACTAATGCTTGAAGACTTTGACCTTACTGTGAATAAGGCAACTCCCGACACTCCAAGAAAGAGAAAACTGAAACAAGATATTTTGGAACATAAGAGGGTTATCAAGAAATTGAAGGTCGATTCAGACCACTTTGAGTCAGAAGTTTCACGACTGAAAGACGATGTTAACCAAACGGAAAAGGAAAAAGAAAGTTTAGAAACTGAAAGGAATAAGTTTAAAATGAAAGCTGCCGGTCTGAAAAGTGGCCAGGTTCGTCATAAATGTATTTCTCCGTCCACCAGTGCAAAAAGCGCTCCTTTGAAAGGCAAAACTGCTTCAACAGGTACAGAAATTGAAGGACTTCTGGGAGACTTAGTTCTTTTGAGTTTGGAGGAGAAGCCAGGATTATACGAAGGGAGGCGTTATTTCAAATGTGACGTAGCAGATGGCAGAAGTAAACTATCAACGGGATCGAATGCGTATTATGCAGAGATACCAAAGTGCAAAGAGCCAGCTTCAAAAATAAATAAAAAGGAAGTTCAAAAGAGGGGTAGGTTTGCCATGGATGTACTGGGAAAAATATCTTCGCCGCACAATGATGAAAGTGAAAAGGAGCTAGTTCTCACAGAGATGATAAAATCCAACAAAGAACTTTTTATCAGAGCAGCTGAAAATGCTGGAGTATCGACACTAAGAATGCTGACTCCAGAACAGGCCGTCAACATAAGATCTTTGATGCGCCTGCCAATGAATAAGGTTAGGAATTTGAGGAGCTGCCTTTCTAACTTGAAAGTGAACATTTTCCCATCTGAAAGAAAAATGAGAAATTTTCAACGGCCATTGACATCGCACGTCAATGCAATGTCAGTAGAAACAGGTTTCATGGGCCTTCATAAGACAGCAGCAGATGAAATGGTCACATCGCGGCCTTACGTGCGAGTTAAGGATTTGGAGTCGTATATAAGCGAGTTCCTGCAATCGGAAACATTAATTGAAAACGACCAGTTCAATGGGAGGCTTTGGCTACTGTTTGGGGGCGATAAAGGAGGGCAACACATGAAATTTCACGTTGAGTGTCTCAACACGTCGAAAGCTGGTTCAGTTGATAATGTGCATATATTTTGCATGTTTGAGGCAGCAGACACACTTGACAATATGTGGAAAGTGTTTTATCCATTTAGGCAACAAATCAATGATCTCCAGCAACCAGGCAAAACTATTTTAGGAAAGAAGCTAGAAATCTTCCTTGGTGGGGACTACCATTTCTTGGACGATTGTCTAGGACACCAAGGCTCTTCAGCTTCGTTCCCTAGTTCATCAGATCTCGTGCAACTTCAGCACTTGCAAACACACGGAGGCATGCCGCATACGCCTGAAAGCTGCCCAACTTCCATTCGCAGTGTTAAGCACTATGCGGAATCATACAATGAAAATCTATCTGATTCAAGAAATGGATATAATCGACGAGAGAATGGAAAATATCATTACTCAGTCATAGAACAAATGCTTTTTCCAATAAAATCTTTGGATAGAGTTGTGCCTCCAGGATTACACATAATGTTAGGAATAATGTTAAATATATACAACTTGATTCTGGATGAATGCAGGCGGATTGATGAAAAGGAAAAAGAATCGAAAAACGAAGAACATCAGCAAGAAATTTCATATGAATGGGAACTAAAACCAATCGAACTAGAGGACAAAACAAGAAAACTTCGTGAAATTGGGGAGGAAGTTGTCGAGATAGAAAATAGATGTGCGAGAATCGAGTCAGTTGTAGCAGGTGATCCAAAAAAGAATCTTGAGCTATCAAAAGTAAGTGATACCGGGAGAAAATCTAAGAAAAGAGCTGCCATTGAAAAGTGTTCGTCTGCATATTGCTGCATCACACATCATGACGCAAATGTCCAATGGGTACAATGTGATAAATGTGAAATGTGGTTTCATACCTTCTGTGAATGTATGAGTGCACAAGAAGAACTTACGATATCAGACACAGAAGTATACGAATGCCTGAGTTGCTCGAAGGTTGACGTTACTGAAGACTTTGATAAGATATTAAACGAAAAGGTAGCAAAACTAATTGAGGAAGAAGATCAGGTAAAAACGGACACTGTGAAGCTACAAGCAGAGTGTGACAGTTTCAGATCAAAGTTTGATTCGGTTGTTGGGGAAAGGGAGAAAAGGCTATCTGATTCATTAGATCAAATGGGGGTTATTCGACAATCATACCATGGGAACGTTTTTGTGGGAAACCATTGTAAGAAGATTCTGCAAAACTTTCATTTGCTAACAGAAGTCGTACGTGATCAGGAGGAAATGTTCAACAATTTCAATGAAATATTCACAATTTTTAGAGACATCCAGAGACTAATGTCAGCAAATCGCTTTCTGACATTTGATGAGATTGAAAAACTGAACGATCTTTGCATTAACTTTGGGAACAGATTTCCAGTTCTATTTCCAAATAGAAACTTGACCCGTAAAATGCACGAATTAATATTTACTGTGCCAAGATTCGTGAGAAAATTTAAGACCCTAGGAAAGTTGAGCGAAGAAGAGGGAGAAAGCCTCCATGCTGCAGTCAACCAAGAACTAAGGCAATTAGCCTGTGTAAGAGATCAGTCGGAAAAGATTAGACTCGTCTTAGAACGTCAGGAACTTCGGTCGTCGGTATCAAAATTGCTTTTGAAAGTAGACATTAGAATTTGTCAAATGTGCAAGTTAAATGGAAATCGACGCTTTTTGAGGAAAGGAAGAGATAATGAGAAACATTGCCCAGCTTGCAGCAGAGACAAATTTTGAATCCAAATTTTTTGGTATGTCACATTTATGTATATATTTATATATGAATTTGGTCTTTCCAAGCCTATCATGATAAAGATGCTCCCTATAAGTAACCCTCAAGAGAAACGATCACCATCCCTTGAATTTAGGCTAGGAAAAGGAAAAACACGTATTTGGAAAACATTTTGTCGAATACCTTTATAGAAAGCTTTGCAAGAGTACGACTTCCTTTGAGCAGGAAATTAGCAATCATCTGTGCCCAACGACATCATAGGGGCATCTGCAGGGGGCAATTAATTACATTCTAATTGCTTCACAATTTTGCACTTCCTCTCGCTTGGCAACAAAATAAGAACAATACATATTCTGTTGCGTCCCTTTTTAAGCCGGTAATGCATAATGAAGCCGGTAATTATCGGGCAACATTACCCCCTGGATTGTCACCCCATTGATGTTAAAAGGCACTTTTTGGTAAACAATTCAAGAGAATATCCTGATCCAAGTATCATTTGATAATTTCAAAGTTCCTTATAATGCCAAGAAAAGACATCCCATACAATGATCTATGTATGAATACTATTCACCCATTATGAAATCATAAAAGGGGGTAAATTTACCTCCGATGTACTAAAAGTTTCTTATACCTTTTCTCATCAAAAATCATATAACTTAAGCATTTGCTAGTGTTTTCTTATATGTTTACCCAATTAATTCCAGTTAATTGAGTAGAACAAATTATCAGTTTACCCACAACGTCATATTGGGGGCACAGTTACCCTCCCCCTGGATTCTCACCCCATTTATGTTAAAAGGCTCTTTTTGATAAACAATTCAAGAGAATATCCTGATCCAAGTACCATTCAATGATTTCAAAGTTCCTTATATTGCCAAGAAAATACACCCCATACAATGATCTAAGTATGAAAACTTTTCACCCATTATGACGTCATAAAAGGGGGTAAATTTACCTCCGATGTACTAAAAGTTTCTTATACCTTTTCTCATCAAAAATCATATAACTTAAGCATTTGCTAGTGTTTTCTTATATGTTTACCCAATTAATTCCAGTTAATTGAGTAGAACAAATTATCAGTTTACCCCCATCAACGTCACATTGGGGGCACAGTTACCCTTTCAGACAAAAGGTAATACATTGTTTTGATTGCTTATTCAATGAGATATGTCACGTTTTTTTCAGATTCAAAAAATAATGTAAGCTTTTCAAGATATTGACATTTTTGTAACAACAGATCTCAATTTTGACTCAAACGATCCAAATTCCACCGTAACAGCTGTGGCAGAACCTTTGCTTAAAAAGTGGACATTGCTGGTAGGCCTTATACCAGGCCCTTCTGAGCCTGAAACACACATGAACACCTTTCTGAAACCATTAGTTGATGATTTACTAACATTATGGCATGGTATAAGTATTGAAGGTGAGGGCAGTAGAAAGTTAAATGTTAGAGGGATTTTACTATGTGTGTCCTGTGACCTCCCAGCTCTGAGGAAGGTAACACAGTTTTTGGGCCACAAAGCAAACTTAGGGTGCAACATTTGTGAATTTTCAGCAGAAAGAGAAGGTGGACGAGGTTTTGGAAGAATGCCTTACCATACCAAGGATTTCAATTTTAATTACAGGAACAGAGAAACTGTATGTGAGCAAGGAGAAGAATACAAGAGTGCACACACTATAACCGAATCAAAACAAATTGCCAAAAAGAATGGTGTATGGTTTAGTGAATTGCATAGACTTCCTTATTTTGATCCCTCACGCATGTGTGCAGTTGATCCAATGCATGCACTGATGCTAGGATTAATAAAAAAGGAAGCTGGTATTCATTTCAGTGAAGACCAAAACAATGAAAATTCAAATTTTGCAATACAAGGAGAGCAACGCAAGACCCTAAAGAGACGATTAAAATCAATTCAAATGCCCTCAGATTGTGGCAGACTACCAATGTCAATCTTAGACAAAGCTAGTGTTGATGGAATAACTGCCCAGCAATGGCTTCTCTATGCAACAGTATTTGCCAGACCATGTCTCTTAGGACTCTTGCCACCTGCTACATATAACTGCATGAAATTGCTGTATGAAGTTACAGACATTTTAACAAAGCACATATTGTCTGATGATGACATGGTGAATCTTGAATGCAAAATTCAAGACCATCACAAACTCTTCTGCAAAGTTTATGGTAAATGGAATGTGTCGATCAATAATCACATGATGCTTCATATAGTGAGAACCATCACCGACTTTGGACCAGCTCATGTATTCTGGTGTTTTGGATTTGAACGGTTGAATGGCATCTTAGTAGATGTTCCATCCAGTGGCAGAAATATTGAGAAAGAGCTCATTGAGAGATTTGAATCATGTCAAGTGTTGGCTCTGCTAAAGCAAAACAGTCTCCTCCCTGTGAGCTTAAGGCTCAAATTTCATGAAGAATGCCCACAGCTGATTCAAGAGGGATCCTCCTCATTAACAGGGGATGAAATTGCAAAAATTATGCACAATAATGAAATTCATAGGGCAAAGGTGGAGAATTATATCAAAACTGGAGCTGCCGTTGGAGACTACTTTGAATTTCAATGTAGCATTGAAATGCTTGAATCAGAGATGGCTCCCTATTCTTGGACAATGCTTGGTCCAAAACGTCTGGGCAAATGCATGAACACTACCATTTATGACCTTATTTCAAGTCACTTGCAAATGTTGTTTGAAGAAAGATTTATTGCTGTGTCAAGGCAGTTCGATATACATGCAAGGTGTGAAGTGAACGGATTGACATTAAATTCTTGCATGAATAGGACTGACAGATCCAGCAAAGCTGTTGCATATTTCCCTTTCAGTGATGAAAGTGGAATTGGCAGATATGTTTGCAAGATCCAGTTCTTCTTTTGTGTCAGTGCTATTGTGGTGAGCAGACGTTGAGATAGGGAATCAAGAATAATACCGTTTGCTTTTGTAGATTGGTACAGACCTGCATCTAACAGTGCAGTTGCTGGACTGAAGAAAACAAAGAAAACATTTTACAAAAATAATAACATTGTAGGAGTGCAAAGACTCTGCCAAAGAGTTGTGACTCTCGAAATGGAAAATAACCAGTTAGTTATGCCCTTGCCAAATTAATTAACATGACAACTTAAGGAAATGAACATACAGGGTGTCCCAAAAAACATATTGTGCAAAGCTTGAATGGCTGCTGCAGCAGTAGTGCTGAAATTCCTTAACTTTATTTACCTGAAAGTTTTGTTCCTTAAAGACAAATGACGGAGATATAAGGCGACTTAAATCAGGGGCCTGGGCAATCTGAAAATATCCTATTGTATTCCTATATATTTTTTGATCTCAAAACGTTGTCAAAGCGATTGGACAAATGATGGCAGACAGCCATCTTTTGCTCTGTTTGTAAGCTAAGCGTTAAAAGGCATAATCTAAGACAACTGAAATCAGGGCACTGGGAAATCTAGATATAGTCTATTGTATTCTATAATTGTATTTGATGATCTCCAGAGATTATATCAAAAAAATTGGACAAATGATGGGCGCCCTTGTTCTATTTTTAAACTTGCCGCTATAATCCGTCATTTGCCTTTAAACAGTTTTTTGCAAACAGTTCATTGGAAGCACCCTTCTAATTTGGTTCACTGTTAGCTTTTACAATTGTTAATTCAGTCAACCACTTTATGGTCGTTAGGCAAAATTTTTTGTGTATATGTGATGATGATTATGCACGTTTAGCTGATTTTTCAGGCAGAATCAAAATTATTTACATATATCTTGGTATCATGCTTGCATTTTAGTATTGTATGCACCCCATTCATTATATTATGTGCAATATTCAGGTGTCGAGACTCATTGTGTAACAGGCTTAATTTAGTGCTGCAAAGACTACCCCATTTGTTATATTCTGTGCAATATTCAGGTGTTGAGACTCATTGTGTAATAGGACAGGCTTAATTTAGTGCTGTAAAAACTGTGAAATAAGTCCCATTTGTTATATTCTGTGCAATATTCAGTTGTTGAGACTCATTGTGTAATAGGACAGGCTTAATTTAGTGCTGCCAAGATTGTGAAATATGCCCCATTTGTTATATTCTGTGCAATATTCAGTTGTTGAGACTGATTGTGTAATAGGATAGGCTTAATTTAGTGCTGCAAAGACTGTGAAATATGCCCCATTTGTTATATTCTGTGCAATATTCAGTTGTTGAGACTCGTTGTGTAATAGGACAGGCCTAATTTAGTGCTACAAAGACTGTGAAATATACCCCATTTGTTATATTCCATGAATATGTGTATGGAATATTTCATAGGCAATAACACTGACAGTGTAATAGAACAGGCATATTTGATAGTTTATCTGTTGTATAGGACAGGCTCTACTTCAACTCCTTTGAAATACGACGGTAATATACCCCTCCTATCCTATTTCAAGGCATATTTCACCACCTGTTGTGGAGGAATATTTCACCATACTTTCACCTGTGCTCATTAGAGAGGGGGGCTTATTCACAAAACCAAATGACAAGGATGTACATATAAGATAGGTTTGCAGTTCTTTTACTCCCTATTGTGTGGACTCAGCATTCAATTTTGCAAGTCAAATACAATGATTCAGCACAGTTTTTATCCCAAAAACCATATCAAAATTAACTTGCAAGCTTTTTAGCTAAATAAATGGAAATTGTAAGGTAATTTTTTTAATTTTGATATGTGTTGGGGGCTTCATAGAGAGGGGGCTTATTCAAAAATTTGGCTCAGAGAGGAGGGGCATATTAGATAGAGGGGCTAAATAGGGCTTTTACGGTAGATGAAGTTGGTGGAAATTTCCTAAAGGACTACTTCACTTCAGTTGTATATCAAGAGAAGGGAAGCACAGCTTTTCTTCCACTGCTGATGTAGGATAGATTGATAGCCTTGAGCTTGCAAGATGACATGAATTTTTCTTGAATTATTCTGAAATTTCATTTGCATGTTTTTAAACTTGATTTGTTGAAGAGTGTCTTTGAATTTATATTGAGAGCTTTTCCTTTTTCCTCGAGGGTGTTATGGGAGAAAAACTGGACCGAATGGTCAATGAACTTGACAACACAAGCAGAAGGATAAAATCGAAGAAGAAAGAGGGAAATGTATGTTATGTATGGATTCATTCGTTTGTTCTTGCATGGTTTGTAGCAATAGAAAGGATGCATTACAGTAAAAACCCGCGTATAAGAACCTACAAGTTTGCAAGTCAGCCTGATTAGGTTCTTGTGTATTGAGTATTTTGTAGGAAATAAGGCTGTTCAGGTTCTTAAATTGGTTCTTATTTCATTCATGGCTTCCAGGTATTTCTTTTGTTCATATTGAAACTTCAAGCCCATTACTGTCAGTTGAGAGACACCTGAGTTCACGAGGCCTTATTCAAAACATCAGTTAATGGAAGAATCAGAAATATTACAGAATACAATGAAAAGCTTTCAAAGCATCTTTAGAGCTCTTTGTAACTTGCACATGTGGCAGAATCAGTACGTATAGGCTCAATGACAAAGCAACTAGAGTTTGATTTAGTTTGATGATCTCCACAAATAAGAACTTATTTCAAATTTCAGGCTGAATGGGTTCTTATACATTGGGGGTCTAATTTCAGAATTTTCAGCCTGTAGGTTCTTAATCACTAGGTCCTATACGCGGGTTTTTACTGTATTGTGGTTGATTTTATATTGACAAAAGCATTAAATTGAGTGTTTCAAAAAAGTGACACCCAAAAAGACAAAGATATCCAATTTTGAGGCAGTTCCTAAGCTTTGTGACTTATGCAGGCCTTTACAACAACAATGAGAAATTATCTGTGTTGTTTTGGTGAATTTCATTGCATGAAAATCATTTATGCTATTTGCAGACGATTGTATTGTTTATCGGAGTATAAAGAACCAGGAAGATGCAAGTATTCTCCAAGAAGACATCAATAGTTTGCAAAAATGGGCAGATGAGTGGCTCATGTCCTTCCACCCGGAAAAATGCGAACTATTAAGAGTAACTAGTAAAAGAAATCCACTAGATGTTTCATACATGATGCAAGATCATAACCTTAAACAAGTAGATACCAAAAATACCTTGGTGTCACCCTGCAAAAGAAACTGTCATGGAATAATCATGTGCAAAACATATACACAAAGGCAAACAACACACTTAGCCTACTAAGACGAAACATGGGAAGTTGTCCTCAAAAAACAAAAGAGAGATGTTATACAACACTTGTCCGGCCTACAATCGAATATTCAAGCACTGTTTGGGACCCTTACACATCTAAGAACATTGATAAATTAGAAACGATTCAGAGACGTGCGGCCAGATTTGTCAATGGCAACTATGGTTGGTTTGCAAGCCCAAGTAATATGATAGCAGACCTCGGATGGGAGTCTTTAGCTGAACGAAGAGCGAAAGCAAGAGTGGCAATGACATATAAAATTATGAATGGTTTAGTGGACATTCCCAAGACAAAGTTTACTGAGTCAACCTGTACCAACACTAGAAGCCAAGCACAATTTCTAATACCATACTGTAGAATTAATGGGTATAAATATTTGTTCTTTCCGAGCGCAGCGAGACTGTGGACTCATGTGCCTGTAGAAATTAGGTTGCAACAAACAATAACAAGCTTCAGAAGCTCACTTGAAGCAATTAACCCTATTTTAGTTGGGGGGGGGGCAAATTTGCCCCCCCCCCTAGTAGAGTTTTTTGAATAACTCTGTGAGGAAGAATTTTATAGGCATGAAGCTTCTTGACTTTTGCAACTACTCATTGTGCAACTTCTCAAAAAGTTTCATTGAAATACTTTGAAAAATGAGGGGGCGGGAGACAATTTTCTGGGACTGACCCAGGAAAAATCGCTAATTTCCAAATCTCAATTATCGCGAAAAAAGGAGCAGAAGTGGAATATTTTACAAATTTCTTTTGTAATGTTGTGTTATTTGATGCATTCTATCATAAATATCATGTTTGGATGGAACATGTGCTCCAAATTTGATTTTATCTCAATTTTCCTGATTTTGGCCAATTTTGCCGCTTTTCTTGACCACACAAAGGAAAATGCTGATGTAAGCAAAAATGGTGGCTATTTTTAGGTTAATTTTTATCTTTGCAGAAAGTACATGCCTGAGGCTTTCAGCACACCAAATTTGGTCGCTCTACCTATTACCAGTCAAGAGTTAGGTAGGGGGGCTTTTTTGCCCCCCCAACCAAAATAGTACTATCAAATAGCCCAACCACTATAGGGTTAAGTTAGTGTAAAGATATTAATGAGGATATTAAAAAAAGAAGACTTCAGTTTAAAACAACATTTTAAATGCAATATATTTAAAAAATAATTTTCTTTCTCTTTTTGTAAATGTACCGGGTGAGCCAGAAAAAAGTTCCCACTTTTGAAAATTCATAACACCAAGACCACTTCACGGATTTGAATCATTCAAATTCTAGTTAAAAGCCGAAAGATCAAAGTATTTTTGTGATTTTTCTTGCTGTCCTTCCAGCACTAGAAACATTGGCAAATTCAACTTTATGGAAATTTCATGGTTGCAAAATCACAGAAAAAGGGCCTAAAACATTGATCAACTCGTAAGGATTCTATTCAAATCGAACAATAGGCCATGAGCGTTTCACCTCCCTCAAGAGTTATAACACATCGATTTTCAAACACATACGAAGGATGTTCAATGCCAAGGAAATCAATGCCTAGAGGATACCTCTCACCCATGAGAAGTTGCATTTCCTTCATTATTCTGTGCGAGAGGTCATTTATGCATTGATCGATGTTTTGGGCCATTTTTCAGTAATCAATGAACCATGAAATTTTTGTAAAGTTGAATTTACCTATATTTGTAGTGCTGGCAGGATAGCAAGAAAAATAACAAAAATACTTTGATCTTTCGGCTTTTAACTAGATTTTGAATGACTCAAATCCGTGAAGTAGCCTTGGTGTTATGAATTTTCAAAAGTGGGAACTTTTTTCTGGCTCACCCGGTAGTTATTGATTTTTATTGACAATTAGACACACTAATATACTAACCTGGACTTGTGCGTAATAACCTAATTGTAGGTTGATGTGCAGTAAATTTATAGATAGATAGATAGATATGCTCAATGCCAAAAAGCTTAGATCAGAAGCACAGATATTAATATGACATATAAATATTAGCTTGGTTGCCACAAATGTCACAATGTCAGCTTCATTACTGTATTTAGGCAACAAAAGGCTCACCGAATTTTTGCATCTTTCAGCACAAGCAATTTCACAGTGAGATGATTGTTGATAGCCCACACAGCAGCCTATCAAGTGCAGATAACGAAATGTCTGAAATTGCGACACCACCACCCAAACCTGCAACTCCACCAGAAGAAGCTTGTAATGGTAAGCTTACCGGATCAATAGACAATTGCGCAAAAAGATCACAGTGAGGAACTTTTTACCAAAATGCATTGCGCTCTTTCATTGAATTCTTACAGAATCGTAAAAGATCGGTAATTTGAGTGCATTGCATCTTGGTAAATGGTTCCTCACTGTCATCCTTATAATTATCCTTCATTGAATTTGCTTGAACTGACTGTAACTAAAGGAAATGCCAAAGTGTGGATAACCAAACACTCTTTATAATATACCTAGTTTATGGCAAAATGAATTATTAAAGGTTATGTGTCCATGTAAGTACAGCCAGTCAGGACGATATCAAAAAACCAAGACCAAAAAGGTATCGGCTTTCCGATATCAAATGTATCATGAAATCGATATCCTTAATGTAGCACATTTTCAATATCTAAGGTATCGAGGAATCGATACCGTGAGTATTGGATCTCCAATATCAAGGTATCGAAAAATTTGATATCTAATATACTGCATTTCCGATACCCTGATATCGGAAAAACGATACCGATATTATTGTGTAGAATTTCTCCACTTTGCAGAATACCATAAAAATTAACTGCTTTGTGCGTATCGCAGTTCATTAAATTCTACCTCTGTGTTCAAAAAGTTGTTCGTAAAACGGTGTGGATTTCTCATCACTATCTTTGAAACAAGTATGGCTCATGCAGTTGAAAATAATAACGATTTGTTCTATTGGAAAGAAATAGCGGTGCTCTGGTCCATCAAGGGTTATCATTCGTTTAGAATTCGCCCATGTGAAGATATACCAATGCTGGTTCTTCCTGAAGATGGGAATGCTTATGATGAAAACGCGATGATGGTGAAGATGCCAGACATTATTCCTGAGGAATATCACGATAGAACAACAAGGGAGGGAGATGCCCGGCAAAGGACCCAAAAAGTAGCTGATATCGTTGGAAAGCAAGTTGGCAGGGCTCCAGCTAATCTTTGCAGAGCGTTTAGAGATTTGTTGACGAACGACATGTTGGTTGGTGAAATTACATGTCATTATGGAGGTACAGCGAGGCGTTCTATTGATGTACCGACGCATCAGTCATTCAAGCGATCACGGACACGACAGGGAAGAGACAGACAAGGTGGCGGTGCGGAGTTGAATTGCAGCTACCACGTAAGAGTCAAAGGCAGTAGATATGAAGACGCAGTCAGAACATTTAGACAAAGACTGTCAAGGGAAGAAATGGCAAAAGTTCTGTTGTAAACTTTAATGATGAGATGATCAATTGGTAATAGCAGTTCATCTTTGTTTAAAGTCTAATTTGCCACAACTTGGTTGAGATACCGAGGGGTTTATCGCTCTTTCGAAAAGGGGTATAAGAGACCTCTTAAAAGCAATTGGATTTTTAGGGATTTTTTACAGAATTTTCTTAAAAGTGACAGGATTTTTGCCAAAGGTGTAAGAGAATTTTGTCGAGTGATGCACCACTCGATCCAATAGGCGATTGCGCTAAGGATGGCGGGGAGATTTTTTACCAAGATGCATTGCGTTCGAATCGCGAGACTTTAACGATTTTATAGGAATTCGGTTAAAAAAACGCAATGTGTTTAGACAAAAATTCCTCGCCGCCATCTCTAGCGCAATCGTCTATTGCGCGACTTCAAGAACCATGACAGCGAGGAAGACAATAGTGGCCGCCTTTCTAATTCAAACCATGCTATTCATTTATTTCTTTTGCCATATTTTTGAAGGCGTGATCACGCGATCTCAAAAAATTGAAATCAAGCCTGGAGAGTGTAGCATGGGCTGTTGTACAAACGACAGTACGCTTTGTGAAGATTAAGAACAAAGTCCCCAAGCGAAACCAACAACGCAATTAATTCAGTTTTTCATTCATTGAGTGCTTGAAAAAACTAAAGAGACAGTACAGGCAGTGCAGTTTTGCCTGCACCAAAATAAAGGGATTAAGTAAACGATGGAGCGTTACGTGACGTAATAACTTGTTAATTGCAAAACTGTTTTGTTGCTACATCATTAGAATTGTTAGAGGAAAAAGAGCAAACTCGTTAGAGGCGAAAAAATTGGTGTGAATCTTTTGGAACGAAAATGTTTCGCTATCAAGGCTTTCAATGAATAATATTGATTGCATACACAAATTAGCGGATTAACTTAACGACCAGTTTGATGTGAAATTTTTGACGTGTCTTTCTAAGTATTGCAACTCAGGAACAAAAGAGGTGTGATGACCGATGTGACGTTTTCCCAGCATGCAATGAATCTTGAAATGAATGCATTTCATTACCAAACCCCTTTCTTGAAACGGGGACTCAACGTCGTAAAAAACTGTTAAGTCATATATCCTATCAAGATGATTATTATATCAGGCATGCACCCCTGTAAATATTTCAGTTGTTTTCTCGAAACATAAATGCTATATAAAAGGCATCTTTGGGATTTCTCCTTGGGAATAGTCACATCTGACCAAAATCTTGTCACAACAGTTTTTTGATGATATCCTTGAAATGGCGGATCAAATAGATCAAATCACATCTAAACAAATTCCAGAAAGTGCTAGTGGTTTAATCGACATTGACTGTAGTCAGTTACTGGCAGACCTTGCAGAACACAGTACTGCAGCCGATGTCTTCCTCGAAAATGTTTTCACCGCGACAGAGGCACAAAATGCCGCCTCTTCCACACTTTCAACCATTGCAACGGACTCGATCGTCTTTGGAACGGATTCTGGTTTCTCTGTTATGCAACAAGAGTCATCTATGATAACAAAGGCAACGACATCTCAAGAAACGGTAAGCTTATCAAATATACACATTTGACACTTAAAGTTTTTCACTGCTTACAATTTCTCTTGTTTTAGAAAAAAACATAATTTTCCATCAACTACAATCTACGAATGCAAAACCATGGCAAATTTAAATTTCTTCGTATGTAACCTATATATAACTAATGCTAATAAAATGCGTTTGTATTTGTAAAAATTGTGAGTTTACAGTGAATATTACTAAGGGGTGAAATCCCCATGCTATTATATCTTCGTCATAACCAGCGTTGAAATTAGCAGGCCAGTCGTTCTACCAAAGTTTCTAGATGTTGCATGTCGGTTCTTGAAATCATGCTTTCTGTTTAACAATGTCAAATTCTTTACCGACAAGGAAACGGTACACGTATTCTATTTGTAAGACACTTGGGTCCTGGATTGGAGGCCTATTGAACTTTAGGCCATCTTTGGCACCAGACATTTCTTTGACTTTTTTCCTAATTACAATGGATTACACCTATCGAAGTTTCAAAACAAGCATTGGCAAATGTCGTACTCAAGACAGTTTCAAAACATTCTTCAATAGTTTGCAGTTCAGCTTTTCGCGTGATATAAGAAAATTAAGCAAATCAAATATAAAATTGAAGCTGTATCAATCCAGGTAGCCTAATTCCTTATTCCTTAAGAAACTAGGCCTGTTATGAGCGCTTTCTTCTGAAGAAATAGCTACGTGTGTTTCATTTTAGATAGTATCAAAATGTCGATCTACAATGGAATCTCAACTGTGGCAAGCTCCTATCATTGATTCTTTAATTTGAAACGTCGATAATAGTATATGGTATGCTTCATTGGAGAGACATTGCCAGGTCTCCATTTTCTGCTGTGTGACGCTTGAGTTCATGACTTTGATAAATTAAAACCAATGCAAATGCCCCTTTCTTAGGTCACAAGGTCTACGTCTTTGTTCTTGTTAATCTTTACAAATTGCTCACAAGTATAACCTAAAGGTTGTTATATATCCGATGCATATTGATATAAGGTTATTTCGCAAGCTAATCATTTTTCCCTCAATTAAATGAAGGAAAGCTGCAGCTCCGAATCCAGACAGCCAAATGTAAAAGCACACAGGAAGACACGAAGGAGCGTTGTGGATAAAACGGCGAAACAAACTCCGAAAAGTGCATCTGAGGTAAAACTCGCTAGGAAAGCTATGGCGAACAGAAGGAGCAGGAGATCATACAGCTTCCTCAAACGAGCGTACGAGCTCCATCGTGAGACAGGCTTAAGTTGCATGGCCGTCCTGAAAACGCATAAAGGCCAAATTTCCTACTGGGCAAGCGATGACTTTGACTATAAATTAAGGAATAACTTGCCAGTGTTTGATGCAAATGCAGCGGTTTTCAATAAATCTTTAGAAGAAGAGAAAGATGGACAGTCGTTAGGAGTTCGGGACAGTGATGGCAGCCTACCAGCTGTTGTCGAGCCAAGTCCAGAAAAGTTGCCATCCACGGTTGCATTCATAACACCGGGGAAAGGGCCCAGCCAATCTGCTTTGTTGAAAAAAGCAGCTTTGTTTAAATCAATTTCACCCGAGGAAGCTGCTCCATCCAGCACAGGGAGCAAACAAGGAAAAGCAACTGCTGGCAAAGCTAAGTCCTCTTCAAGCAAGGGAAAAGCGCCAGTCAAAGGTAAAGGAACGAAATTTGAAAAAATTGACAAAAATGCATGTGCCAATTGCAATAAACGCTGGGACAAAGAGGCAGAAGAAACGTGGATTTATTGCGATAAATGCGTTCGCTCTACTTGTCAAGTGTGCTCCGGAGTGGGCAAGCTCACATCAACTGAGTTAAAGAGAATAAAATTCTCATGTGCTGTTTGTCTAAAAAAACAGCAATAATAACATAACGAACACGGTTTTTCGTGCCAGAATGCAATAATAACAATGCTAATATGCATATTTTTATCAATTAAATTAAAGTTAATAAACAACTCTCCACGTTCCTACATTTTTGTATTTACAATTTTTTATCAACGATGCAAATATCTATGTCTCTATTTCGTGATTAAAGCCTCTTCATCATTTAAAGTCTTGTCTTACACAGGATGCCAAGCGAAAAAATGTTGATTAAAAACAGTGTAAAGGATTCCTGGATATTTTCATGTTTAATTTTTATCCCAGCAATAATTTTGTCAGATGTGAACTGATGGGACAGGTTATTCGATGAACGTATGAAAAGGTTCTTTCGAGGGTTACGTCACTCTTCCGAAAAAGGCGCATGAAATTTTAAAAACAATGAGGTTTTTTAATGTTTTTTTATGTATTCTTTTTGAGAACACAAGATGTTTTGGCCAAAGGTGTACTAGATTTTTACAGAGTGATATGGCCCTCGGGTTTAGCCGAACATGGACGATTGTGCATCGCTATTGGATATCCTTGTAGGACTTGACAACGCTTTTTTGATCGGCATATCTATATGCTTACCATATTGTTATGTTCATGATCAGTTAGGCATGAATGCTTTGCTAGGTTCAATGTTCTATTTACACTATTTGCACGGAAAAATCTATTTACATTGGTTTTGAATAGTTCATTGTAAAAACGATGATTGTTTAGGTCTCTTCAACGTAGTCATTTTGATCAAGATCGTGAGTATAGCTTGATACTTCCTGATAAAAATTTATCAAACTGCTTGACGTATCGGGAATGTCGTTTTCTAATCGTGATTGGAAATAACGCTTTATGTTGCTATTGTCGATTTTTTCTATGCAGGCATGGATTGAATCTTTGATAGATTGTTTCGTTTGGTTTGAAATCTTGTTAAGACTTTGCCTCTCAAAAGGCGTGACATAAACTGGGTGGACGTACCAAATTTCTGTTGGCACTTTCTCGTCAAGATACAATTCTCCGAGCCGATGAAAGCGCTTACAGCGAGATAATTCCGTGAACTTGAGCAAGTCAGAATCCAAATCATTCCCACCAACACCCTTGAAGGCAGTGCCCTGCTCCAAATACTTTCCTTGTCGGAGGGTTGCTCTCCATGTCTTTATTGCGTCGTCAATCTGCAGTTGCCGGTAACCTTTCTCTACCCTTTGTTTGATACCTATGGTCTCAAAAATTTTGGATTTCAGGACCTTCAATTTATCAAGATTTCTGCATGTGGAAAGCCACATCTTTTCAGATGGAATCCCTCTCGGCATCCAAGACTTCACCGCTTTACTTACGTTTTTTGAGCACAAAGTCCCAATCTTCACCTTTTGATGGGTCGTTACTGGTACTGATTGAGCAATGGCGATTTAAGAGGGACCTCAACTTGGGGGGGGCAGCTGACTTGGACAAGCATTTGGTATGATTCAATCAGTTGATACGTTGGATGGTTTCGACCATGAAACAGATCCATGAATTGATAAAGTGAACTATTCACAAGACTTGCATTATTCCTGCGTATAGCCATTCGGTAATTGATGATGGCTTGTGCATACTGTATAGTCTGCGATAACAGATACACGAAATTCAGATCACCGTCTCTCGCTTTGCAATACGAAAAAACCCCTCAGCGGATGGATGCTCTGTTAATGATGGGTTGCCTTTACTTGGAAATTTTTCCTCATTCAAAGCCTTTAGGTAGCAATGAACGAGCTCTCTTAGAGAACCAATGTAGAAAACTACCAGTAGCGACCAAGATTTATGGTGATCTGTGCATCTCTTGGCACAATTTTGGGCTAGTTCGGATTTGAAGCCCATTTTTTCGCACAATTTTTGCATGAAAGGAGTCCAATTGAGTTCAAAGAAAGATTTAATAGCATTCATCTCAATGTGTCCACCCCCAGGCCGCAGGAACACCCAGTCAAATTCGTAGTAGAATTTCTGCATTGTGTCATCATGTTGCAATTTGCAATGAGCAGAGAATTTTTCCATGCCAAAAAACGACTTTTCACAATCCAAGCAAACTCTTGTTTCATTTAAGAGATTGAGACAGAGCTTGAAAGGAAGTCCATCGCAGCATACAATCAACCAATGCCGCAATTTACCGCCATACCTGTGTATGCCAGCATTTATGCCGGTATTACGAAGGACAAGAGCTAAATTAGCATGAGAATCTGGATTCAAAAACACTGGATCGCACATAGAGATATTTGGATGCTTGCTTTCATGACCAGAAGGGATGTGGTCATAGCGCTCATAATTCTCATCAACGTTTTCAGATTGAAATTTCTTTGCAGTTTGGCGTGATGGGACCTCTTTATTCGATCTAATGTCGGATTCAATCGTTTCCATGTATTCCTTGAGCGATGCTCTTAAATTGTTTTGACAGATGTCACAAATTAGCTTGGACCTGTTGTAGAAAACACCATTTCCTTTTTTGGCACAATGCATACATTGTATGCAGTTATCCTTTTCGTCAATTTGTTTGATTAGTGAATCAATGTCGTCGCTAAAATTTTCATCAACATTTTCCTTCACAACGTTGATCGTTTTATTAATGAAGTAATATAATTGTTCATAATGAAGCTTGTCGAGGTCGGCAAAGAATGGCTTATTAGGCTCGATATTTCGTATTTCTTCAATTTTTTCCTTCAGCCCATCACAAAACAACCAATTACGGGGCATCAAGCCTGGATCCGACTGGAGAGTTCCCATTTCATCAAGCTGTATCGCTATGACATTCGTAATGACGGACATATCTATTTTACTGTTTGGCTTTAACGTGTAGCATTTCCCGATAACTTGGGTATTATCGAAAGTTATTGCAATATCTCCAGAGGGGCAGTTTAATGGTGTATCTGCATTGCTGTGAAGCCAATCTTTAACGGTATCATAAGATCCCCCTCCTATGCCAGCCCCATTTAACTCTGTGGCAACTTTGCTGCCAGTTTCTGCATAGACGCCTAAGTTTTGAATAAATGCAAGTGGGAGTACGTGATTCTTTTTTGAACTGATATTGTATGTTAGCTCGCATATTCGCCCCAACTGATATAGCTCTCTCGCAGATGATTCAGAGAGAGACAAGTTGCAAAATCCGGTCAAAAATTTCTTCAAGACTGGATTGTATCTGCTTAGGTATTCCTTCGCATCAATGTCGCTTAGAAATTCTATGTCTCGGTACAACTGCCCCAAAGAATTGAGACTCGATTCGAAGTCACCGTGTTGGCTAGAACCTACAAGTTCAGCAGCAACCTCTAGTTCTTCATTTCTCAGTTTTTTTGTCGACAACAAACCTTGGAGAAGCAAGATCCGCTCGTCTGCAGTCAGTTTGTCAAAAATTAGCAAACAAGAGCTAACATTTACAGGAAGCTGTTCAACAGTTACCTTATCTTCGTTACTGTTACCCCGACCTGGACCAGGCAGATTTTCCCGCTTTCTTTTCCTTCCTGCCGAGACTGAATCGTGGCTAATGCAAACTGGACAGTCTTTTTCAACGTGATGGTGAAATGAGAAACAGGTCTGTTGTGAAGCGAAAGATGAGTTGTTTTTTTTAGTGCCTTTAATCCCCTTTCCAGAAGAGCTCGGTGTTTATCACAAACTATTTCAGGATGAATGTTCGGTTTGTCATCGTCTAAGTCTACATGGAAGAACTCTTTGAAAGGAAGCTTGTATTTACATTTATCAAACGATTTTTGACCAGCTCGTATAGAACAATTTCCAAAACGACAACGCCTACCCAGAGCAGCTTGATGTTGATTACCATCCATGGTGCTTAAATAGATGCAAGAAAACAGGTTGATATGTGCATGAAACTAAATGTTATACACATATTTTTTACAAGAAATTAAGAATTTGGGCCAGTACTAAAAGTTTCTTCAAATAATCGGATCTTCAGAACTGAGACTTCAGGAAATAAGTGAAGACTAAATAAAAGTATACTTAGGATTTCCTTTGTCAAAATGAATAGTTTTTAAAGTTATGCTTTCCCAGTACGAGGGTTTCTTATATTTGGCGACTTCAGTTTCTTATATTTGTATTTCTTATAAAAAATTAGGTGAACCTGCGACAACTTTATACCTTAACAGAATATTGTGTCACATCCAACATTAAATGTCTCCAGTAAATGTTATAATTTTTCAACAGAATCTTATCAATTCCTGAATTATTTCAACCACAACAAAGAATCAGTCTGTAAAAGCATTGTAACGTGAATCTATACACGATATAAAAGGTATCGGTTTTTGAAACCGACCGAGGAAGACTTCTCCTCGATTCTGGAAACATCGCAAATATCATCAAAATGCCCTGTTTCCTAAAACGTGTCACTCAAGAAAAAAACGCAACACCAAAACGAAAATAATATCATTCGAAAGAATATTTCCTTGCCAACACCAGAAAATTAATCATTTACCTCAAAAAATTCTGTATCAACGAGAGCGATCGACTTTACTTCAACATCCATAACGCGGCCTACCTCCTCGTCATTCCAAGTCAAAACTGCAGCGCCACGCGAAAAGTAAAGTTATCAGTAAGAAAAAAGTACCAGTGAGTAGAAGAAACTCCACAGAACTCAAATATCAAGTCATATTGGTTATTCGAGGTTTTTTTCATGCCTTTAAAGACATTTGAAGTGATTTTTGTTGAAAAACGCGAAAATTTCCTCAGGAGCGAAAGGTATCGGAAAGCCGATACCTTTTTGGTCTTGGTATTTCGATATCATCCTGACTGACAGCTGTGTATACACATTGTCAAAATATGCTGACAAGATGCTGATGAAGATCCTCAAGCAGCTGCACTGTGATTGGTAGAATTTAACTTATCACATGCAAACCAAGGGTGAAACTTCATAGCGAGGCTGCTTGCTGTTTTTCAGCCCTAAAAATGCAACCGCAAGTAAGTCATCGGTTTGCTTGTATTAGAACTGGCGATCACAAAATTGTACATGCTTCAGTGATCACATGAAATTTCACGTGAAATTGGCATGCCCCAGCGAAGCTGCTGTACTTACATGGACACATTACCTTTAATGAAAATCTACTGAAAATCATCAAAAATGTTCAAAATTATGCATCTTAAAGGAAACCTTGCGTTGAATGCTTTTGCCTGGCACTATTTGGAACAAAGAACCTGAATACTTGAAAATGTGTCCATGAGACCCCAGAAAATGATTTCTGTTGAAGCAAGTGGTAGCCTGCTTTCCTTTCTTAGAAAATCGATGTCATATACCCTTTTTCTGCATATTCATTTAAGCTTAAAAGAAACAGAGCAGCTTCCATCTCACCAGAACAGGTGCTGTTAAGTGAAGCTATTTAATTCCCTTTTTCCATGCAGTTTATGTTGGAGAAACTCACTTCAGTGTCAAAACTCATCCGCTGAAGATGAGCCTAGCAGAGACCAAGGGCAAGACAAGATCGAAGCTTGCCCTTGCCCTCCTGGACGTTCTTGTTAGCAAAGATTTGCAACGGAAATCAACCGTCTACGGTTCGGATAAGCAGGCTGCAATAGGCCCAAATATCATTGCTGCCATTAAATGTAAGTTGGTAAGTTGGTTAGCAGAACTGTACACAGTAGAGTCTGATCTTTGGGAGAACTATTTTATAAAGACTTAGATCGTGAATTTTAATAATGGGGAAACAGATAATTGAGGTCTGCAGTTCATTGAAAGGCTTTCAAAAGTAGATGATTCGAGATTCATGACTGATTGTAATAAACTAAAGGTTGTAACTAAAGATTTTTTGAACTTCCAATCGGTAACTTGATTGAAGAATATAGTTTACTACTACACTTCATGGACTTTCAAAGTTGTGCACTCCCTCTGTATCTTGGAATACGAAATGCAATGTAACACTTCAAACTATGTTGTTGAAATAATTCGTTATCAAATTATGTTTTAAGTGATGGTTTTCTTTTTAGCACACTGCTTCAATGAGTTGCCGACGTCCACAGACCCAAAAGATGAGTGGAAAAGAGTGTGTGAGGCGATGACAGACAAGTGCAGGAAAGTTAAGCAATAGACAGGAACGTAAATATGCCTTCATTTAGTTTTGTTGATCCTCTTTGTTTTATGAAATTCTAATATAATTCCTGCAACACCAGAATAGAAGTGCTTTCTTTTCATGTCTTGGCTTTGTATGGAACAGTTGCAACCAGTGGCGGAAATAATGCTGCGTTTGACGTAATTTAAGCAGTCCCAGCGGCAAGAATTAATTGCCTGTGCATACATGTTCCACATAGCTTTCTAGCGGGATTCTGATAGAAACCCAGAGAGCGTCGAGCTACTGGTATGTTGCGTGCAGGAAATCCAAATATAGAATTTATAAGGACCCAAACAGTTTTTAGTCGGAAATGTTCTGACAGTTGTGTACGGAGGTATTCCACCAGAAACCCGCTGATAAAACAGGATTTCTGGCAAGACCCGTATTTTGGCGGAGTTCCTCCGGGATTTAGCCAGGAACTCGGTGGAATACAGCTGGAATGCTGCCGGAGTTTGAACGGTGTACAGACGGAAATATGGAGGGTTTCTGGTGGAATTCCGCTGGAATTCTTTTAAGATTCTCAGGAAAATCCCAGATGTATTCCAATGTTTTTCCGTGAAATTTCCGAATGGATACCACTAAGGTACCGCTGGAATTCCGTTGAAATCATGCCAGACTACGCCGGATTCTGACCGGTACTTTGGTGGAAAATTTTGGCTAATTTTGACAAATTTACCGGAGGAAGTCTGCCGGGATTCCGCCAGGAAGCTGGTGGACTTCCGCCAGGGTTCCGGCGGAATTTCAAGATTTTCCCGGCGGAATTCAGTGGAACTCCGGTGGAAAACCGGGCGGAAATTCCGATGTTTTTTCTCCTGGGTGAGTGCATGGACAGGAAGGAAGACATAATCTGAGATCGGACTGCAATCTGCCAGTCAGCAAAGACGTTGAACACACTGCCAGCAGTTGTAGGAATTCTCCATGCACATATGCAGAGCGAGGAATGAACAGCGGCTTGTTCCCGGCAAATGTCCAGCCAGAATGGTGTTCGAACAGAGAAACCCAAGAATGAAATTTCAGAATGAAACCAACATGGTGAATGAAATCCTTCGATTAGGCCAAGATGATGTGGCACGTGAAAAGACAATAGATGCCAGCCATTTCGGTTGTTGTTGTTCTAGACGTTGTTCAGGCGCTTATGCAGATGTAAATCAGCATAATTTTGCGTAGATCAGCGGTGATGAAACATTGAAAAGCTTGTAAATGGGACCCCCAAACGGCCCGAAGGCCTTTTGGGGGCCGCCAAAGATATACTGCTCTTAAATTTGGTAATTAGGCTGATCTTCTGCAAAATTTTTGAACTGATCGGAAAACCTGAGCGCAGACTTTAGGAAGCTTGAAGCTTGCTTACTTGTTTCTTGTCGCGTGATTGGACATTTATAGGCACAGGGTGAGTAAACAATAAACAAAGCAAACAGCATGCTGATAGCCAATAACAGCTACCAAATACCTGGCAGAAAGTTGCCAGATGGATTTTATTGGGTGATACACAATAGGTAGACAATATAAATTAATTGCCACGCTGCTCTTAAAGCGAGGTCGTATGAGCTTTGTTTCTTTGTTGCACAGACTGGGATATCAGTTAGACTTCAGACGAGTAACCCAATCGTATAAACTTTAGAGTAGTTTCTATCATGGTTTTATTCGATCTAAAACGAAAAGATAAACAAGTAGGTAATAAGGTAAATCAATAAAAGTTACAATCAGGGCTTTACAACAGTTTAATGGTGTATCTGCATTGCTGTGAAGCCAATCTTTAACGGTATCATAAGATCCCCCTCCTATGCCAGCCCCATATAACTCTGTGGCAACTTTGCTGCCAGTTTCTGCATAGACGCCTAAGTTTTGAATAAATGCAAGTGGGAGTACGTGATTCTTTTTTGAACTGATATTGTACGTTAGCTCGCATATTCGCCCCAACTGATATAGCTCTCTCGCAGATGATTCAGAGAGAGACAAGTTGCAAAATCCGGTCAAAAATTTCTTCAAGACTGGATTGTATCTGCTTAGGTATTCCTTCGCATCAATGTCGCTTAGAAATTCTATGTCTCGGTACAACTGCCCCAAAGAATTGAGACTCGATTCGAAGTCACCGTGTTGGCTAGAACCTACAAGTTCAGCAGCAACCTCTAGTTCTTCATTTCTCAGTTTTTTTGTCGACAACAAACCTTGGAGAAGCAAGATCCGCTCGTCTGCAGTCAGTTTGTCAAAAATTAGCAAACAAGAGCTAACATTTACAGGAAGCTGTTCAACAGTTACCTTATCTTCGTTACTGTTACCCCGACCTGGACCAGGCAGATTTTCCCGCTTTCTTTTCCTTCCTGCCGAGACTGAATCGTGGCTAATGCAAACTGGACAGTCTTTTTCAACGTGATGGTGAAATGAGAAACAGGTCTGTTGTGAAGCGAAAGATGAGTTGTTTTTTTTAGTGCCTTTAATCCCCTTTCCAGAAGAGCTCGGTGTTTATCACAAACTATTTCAGGATGAATGTTCGGTTTGTCATCGTCTAAGTCTACATGGAAGAACTCTTTGAAAGGAAGCTTGTATTTACATTTATCAAACGATTTTTGACCAGCTCGTATAGAACAATTTCCAAAACGACAACGCCTACCCAGAGCAGCTTGATGTTGATTACCATCCATAGTGCTTAAATAGATGCAAGAAAACAGGTTGATATGTGCATGAAACTAAATGTTATACACATATTTTTTACAAGAAATTAAGAATTTGGGCCAGTACTAAAAGTTTCTTCAAATAATCGGATCTTCAGAACTGAGACTTCAGGAAATAAGTGAAGACTAAATAAAAGTATACTTAGGATTTCCTTTGTCAAAATGAATAGTTTTTAAAGTTATGCTTTCCCAGTACGAGGGTTTCTTATATTTGGCGACTTGAGTTTCTTATATTTGTATTTCTTATAAAAAATTAGGTGAACCTGCGACAACTTTATACCTTAACAGAATATTGTGTCACATCCAACATTAAATGTCTCCAGTAAATGTTATAATTTTTCAACAGAATCTTATCAATTCCTGAATTATTTCAACCACAACAAAGAATCAGTCTGTAAAAGCATTGTAACGTGAATCTATACACGATATAAAAGGTATCGGTTTTTGAAACCGACCGAGGAAGACTTCTCCTCGATTCTGGAAACATCGCAAATATCATCAAAATGCCCTGTTTCCTAAAACGTGTCACTCAAGAAAAAAACGCAACACCAAAACGAAAATAATATCATTCGAAAGAATATTTCCTTGCCAACACCAGAAAATTAATCATTTACCTCAAAAAATTCTGTATCAACGAGAGCGATCGACTTTACTTCAACATCCATAACGCGGCCTACCTCCTCGTCATTCCAAGTCAAAACTGCAGCGCCACGCGAAAAGTAAAGTTATCAGTAAGAAAAAAGTACCAGTGAGTAGAAGAAACTCCACAGAACTCAAATATCAAGTCATATTGGTTATTCGAGGTTTTTTTCATGCCTTTAAAGACATTTGAAGTGATTTTTGTTGAAAAACGCGAAAATTTCCTCAGGAGCGAAAGGTATCGGAAAGCCGATACCTTTTTGGTCTCGGTATTTCGATATCATCCTGACTGACAGCTGTGTATACACATTGTCAAAATATGCTGACAAGATGCTGATGAAGATCCTCAAGCAGCTGCACTGTGATTGGTAGAATTTAACTTATCACATGCAAACCAAGGGTGAAACTTCATAGCGAGGCTGCTTGCTGTTTTTCAGCCCTAAAAATGCAACCGCAAGTAAGTCATCGGTTTGCTTGTATTAGAACTGGCGATCACAAAATTGTACATGCTTCAGTGATCACATGAAATTTCACGTGAAATTGGCATGCCCCAGCGAAGCTGCTGTACTTACATGGACACATTACCTTTAATGAAAATCTACTGAAAATCATCAAAAATGTTCAAAATTATGCATCTTAAAGGAAACCTTGCGTTGAATGCTTTTGCCTGGCACTATTTGGAACAAAGAACCTGAATACTTGAAAATGTGTCCATGAGACCCCAGAAAATGATTTCTGTTGAAGCAAGTGGTAGCCTGCTTTCCTTTCTTAGAAAATCGATGTCATATACCCTTTTTCTGCATATTCATTTAAGCTTAAAAGAAACAGAGCAGCTTCCATCTCACCAGAACAGGTGCTGTTAAGTGAAGCTATTTAATTCCCTTTTTCCATGCAGTTTATGTTGGAGAAACTCACTTCAGTGTCAAAACTCATCCGCTGAAGATGAGCCTAGCAGAGACCAAGGGCAAGACAAGATCGAAGCTTGCCCTTGCCCTCCTGGACGTTCTTGTTAGCAAAGATTTGCAACGGAAATCAACCGTCTACGGTTCGGATAAGCAGGCTGCAATAGGCCCAAATATCATTGCTGCCATTAAATGTAAGTTGGTAAGTTGGTTAGCAGAACTGTACACAGTAGAGTCTGATCTTTGGGAGAACTATTTTATAAAGACTTAGATCGTGAATTTTAATAATGGGGAAACAGATAATTGAGGTCTGCAGTTCATTGAAAGGCTTTCAAAAGTAGATGATTCGAGATTCATGACTGATTGTAATAAACTAAAGGTTGTAACTAAAGATTTTTTGAACTTCCAATCGGTAACTTGATTGAAGAATATAGTTTACTACTACACTTCATGGACTTTCAAAGTTGTGCACTCCCTCTGTATCATGGAATACGAAATGCAATGTAACACTTCAAACTATGTTGTTAAAATAATTCGTTATCAAATTATGTTTTAAGTGATGGTTTTCTTTTTAGCACACTGCTTCAATGAGTTGCCGACGTCCACAGACCCAAAAGATGAGTGGAAAAGAGTGTGTGAGGCGATGACAGACAAGTGCAGGAAAGTTAAGCAATAGACAGGAACGTAAATATGCCTTCATTTAGTTTTGTTGATCCTCTTTGTTTTATGAAATTCTAATATAATTCCTGCAACACCAGAATAGAAGTGCTTTCTTTTCATGTCTTGGCTTTGTATGGAACAGTTGCAACCAGTGGCGGAAATAATGCTGCGTTTGACGTAATTTAAGCAGTCCCAGCGGCAAGAATTAATTGCCTGTGCATACATGTTCCACATAGCTTTCTAGCGGGATTCTGATAGAAACCCAGAGAGCGTCGAGCTACTGGTATGTTGCGTGCAGGAAATCCAAATATAGAATTTATAAGGACCCAAACAGTTTTTAGTCGGAAATGTTCTGACAGTTGTGTACGGAGGTATTCCACCAGAAACCCGCTGATAAAACAGGATTTCTGGCAAGACCCGTATTTTGGCGGAGTTCCTCCGGGATTTAGCCAGGAACTCGGTGGAATACAGCTGGAATGCTGCCGGAGTTTGAACGGTGTACAGACGGAAATATGGAGGGTTTCTGGTGGAATTCCGCTGGAATTCTTTTAAGATTCTCAGGAAAATCCCAGATGTATTCCAATGTTTTTCCGTGAAATTTCCGAATGGATACCACTAAGGTACCGCTGGAATTCCGTTGAAATCATGCCAGACTACGCCGGATTCTGACCGGTACTTTGGTGGAAAATTTTGGCTAATTTTGACAAATTTACCGGAGGAAGTCTGCCGGGATTCCGCCAGGAAGCTGGTGGACTTCCGCCAGGGTTCCGGCGGAATTTCAAGATTTTCCCGGCGGAATTCAGTGGAACTCCGGTGGAAAACCGGGCGGAAATTCCGATGTTTTTTCTCCTGGGTGAGTGCATGGACAGGAAGGAAGACATAATCTGAGATCGGACTGCAATCTGCCAGTCAGCAAAGACGTTGAACACACTGCCAGCAGTTGTAGGAATTCTCCATGCACATATGCAGAGCGAGGAATGAACAGCGGCTTGTTCCCGGCAAATGTCCAGCCAGAATGATGTTCGAACAGAGAAACCCAAGAATGAAATTTCAGAATGAAACCAACATGGTGAATGAAATCCTTCGATTAGGCCAAGGTGATGTGGCACGTGAAAAGACAATAGATGCCAGCCATTTCGGTTGTTGTTGTTCTAGACGTTGTTCAGGCGCTTATGCAGATGTAAATCAGCATAATTTTGCGTAGATCAGCGGTGATGAAACATTGAAAAGCTTGTAAATGGGACCCCCAAACGGCCCGAAGGCCTTTTGGGGGCCGCCAAAGATATACTGCTCTTAAATTTGGTAATTAGGCTGATCTTCTGCAAAATTTTTGAACTGATCGGAAAACCTGAGCGCAGACTTTAGGAAGCTTGAAGCTTGCTTACTTGTTTCTTGTCGCGTGATTGGACATTTATAGGCACAGGGTGAGTAAACAATAAACAAAGCAAACAGCATGCTGATAGCCAATAACAGCTACCAAATACCTGGCAGAAAGTTGCCAGATGGATTTTATTGGGTGATACACAATAGGTAGACAATATAAATTAATTGCCACGCTGCTCTTAAAGCGAGGTCGTATGAGCTTTGTTTCTTTGTTGCACAGACTGGGATATCAGTTAGACTTCAGACGAGTAACCCAATCGTATAAACTTTAGAGTAGTTTCTATCATGGTTTTATTCGATCTAAAACGAAAAGATAAACAAGTAGGTAATAAGGTAAATCAATAAAAGTTACAATCAGGGCTTTACAACAGTTTAATGGTGTATCTGCATTGCTGTGAAGGCAATCTTTAACGGTATCATAAGATCCCCCTCCTATGCCAGCCCCATATAACTCTGTGGCAACTTTGCTGCCAGTTTCTGCATAGACGCCTAAGTTTTGAATAAATGCAAGTGGGAGTACGTGATTCTTTTTTGAACTGATATTGTACGTTAGCTCGCATATTCGCCCCAACTGATATAGCTCTCTCGCAGATGATTCAGAGAGAGACAAGTTGCAAAATCCGGTCAAAAATTTCTTCAAGACTGGATTGTATCTGCTTAGGTATTCCTTCGCATCAATGTCGCTTAGAAATTCTATGTCTCGGTACAACTGCCCCAAAGAATTGAGACTCGATTCGAAGTCACCGTGTTGGCTAGAACCTACAAGTTCAGCAGCAACCTCTAGTTCTTCATTTCTCAGTTTTTTTGTCGACAACAAACCTTGGAGAAGCAAGATCCGCTCGTCTGCAGTCAGTTTGTCAAAAATTAGCAAACAAGAGCTAACATTTACAGGAAGCTGTTCAACAGTTACCTTATCTTCGTTACTGTTACCCCGACCTGGACCAGGCAGATTTTCCCGCTTTCTTTTCCTTCCTGCCGAGACTGAATCGTGGCTAATGCAAACTGGACAGTCTTTTTCAACGTGATGGTGAAATGAGAAACAGGTCTGTTGTGAAGCGAAAGATGAGTTGTTTTTTTTAGTGCCTTTAATCCCCTTTCCAGAAGAGCTCGGTGTTTATCACAAACTATTTCAGGATGAATGTTCGGTTTGTCATCGTCTAAGTCTACATGGAAGAACTCTTTGAAAGGAAGCTTGTATTTACATTTATCAAACGATTTTTGACCAGCTCGTATAGAACAATTTCCAAAACGACAACGCCTACCCAGAGCAGCTTGATGTTGATTACCATCCATAGTGCTTAAATAGATGCAAGAAAACAGGTTGATATGTGCATGAAACTAAATGTTATACACATATTTTTTACAAGAAATTAAGAATTTGGGCCAGTACTAAAAGTTTCTTCAAATAATCGGATCTTCAGAACTGAGACTTCAGGAAATAAGTGAAGACTAAATAAAAGTATACTTAGGATTTCCTTTGTCAAAATGAATAGTTTTTAAAGTTATGCTTTCCCAGTACGAGGGTTTCTTATATTTGGCGACTTGAGTTTCTTATATTTGTATTTCTTATAAAAAATTAGGTGAACCTGCGACAACTTTATACCTTAACAGAATATTGTGTCACATCCAACATTAAATGTCTCCAGTAAATGTTATAATTTTTCAACAGAATCTTATCAATTCCTGAATTATTTCAACCACAACAAAGAATCAGTCTGTAAAAGCATTGTAACGTGAATCTATACACGATATAAAAGGTATCGGTTTTTGAAACCGACCGAGGAAGACTTCTCCTCGATTCTGGAAACATCGCAAATATCATCAAAATGCCCTGTTTCCTAAAACGTGTCACTCAAGAAAAAAACGCAACACCAAAACGAAAATAATATCATTCGAAAGAATATTTCCTTGCCAACACCAGAAAATTAATCATTTACCTCAAAAAATTCTGTATCAACGAGAGCGATCGACTTTACTTCAACATCCATAACGCGGCCTACCTCCTCGTCATTCCAAGTCAAAACTGCAGCGCCACGCGAAAAGTAAAGTTATCAGTAAGAAAAAAGTACCAGTGAGTAGAAGAAACTCCACAGAACTCAAATATCAAGTCATATTGGTTATTCGAGGTTTTTTTCATGCCTTTAAAGACATTTGAAGTGATTTTTGTTGAAAAACGCGAAAATTTCCTCAGGAGCGAAAGGTATCGGAAAGCCGATACCTTTTTGGTCTCGGTATTTCGATATCATCCTGACTGACAGCTGTGTATACACATTGTCAAAATATGCTGACAAGATGCTGATGAAGATCCTCAAGCAGCTGCACTGTGATTGGTAGAATTTAACTTATCACATGCAAACCAAGGGTGAAACTTCATAGCGAGGCTGCTTGCTGTTTTTCAGCCCTAAAAATGCAACCGCAAGTAAGTCATCGGTTTGCTTGTATTAGAACTGGCGATCACAAAATTGTACATGCTTCAGTGATCACATGAAATTTCACGTGAAATTGGCATGCCCCAGCGAAGCTGCTGTACTTACATGGACACATTACCTTTAATGAAAATCTACTGAAAATCATCAAAAATGTTCAAAATTATGCATCTTAAAGGAAACCTTGCGTTGAATGCTTTTGCCTGGCACTATTTGGAACAAAGAACCTGAATACTTGAAAATGTGTCCATGAGACCCCAGAAAATGATTTCTGTTGAAGCAAGTGGTAGCCTGCTTTCCTTTCTTAGAAAATCGATGTCATATACCCTTTTTCTGCATATTCATTTAAGCTTAAAAGAAACAGAGCAGCTTCCATCTCACCAGAACAGGTGCTGTTAAGTGAAGCTATTTAATTCCCTTTTTCCATGCAGTTTATGTTGGAGAAACTCACTTCAGTGTCAAAACTCATCCGCTGAAGATGAGCCTAGCAGAGACCAAGGGCAAGACAAGATCGAAGCTTGCCCTTGCCCTCCTGGACGTTCTTGTTAGCAAAGATTTGCAACGGAAATCGACCGTCTACGGTTCGGATAAGCAGGCTGCAATAGGCCCAAATATCATTGCTGCCATTGAGTGTAAGTTGGTAAGTTGGTTAGCAGAACTGTACACAGTAGAGTCTGATCTTTGGGAGAACTATTTTATAAAGACTTAGATCGTGAATTTTAATAATGGGGAAACAGATAATTGAGGTCTGCAGTTCATTGAAAGGCTTTCAAAAGTAGATGATTCGAGATTCATGACTGATTGTAATAAACTAAAGGTTGTAACTAAAGATTTTTTGAACTTCCAATCGGTAACTTGATTGAAGAATATAGTTTACTACTACACTTCATGGACTTTCAAAGTTGTGCACTCCCTCTGTATCTTGGAATACGAAATGCAATGTAACACTTCAAACTATGTTGTTAAAATAATTCGTTATCAAATTATGTTTTAAGTGATGGTTTTCTTTTTAGCACACTGCTTCAATAAGTTGCCGACGTCCACAGACCCAAAAGATGAGTGGAAAAGAGTGTGTGAGGCGATGACAGACAAGTGCAGGAAAGTTAAGCAATAGACAGGAACGTAAATATGCCTTCATTTAGTTTTGTTGATCCTCTTTGTTTTATGAAATTCTAATATAATTCCTGCAACACCAGAATAGAAGTGCTTTCTTTTCATGTCTTGGCTTTGTATGGAACAGTTGCAACCAGTGGCGGAAATAATGCTGCGTTTGACGTAACTTAAGCAGTTCCAGCGGCAAGAATTAATTGCCTGTGCATACATGTTCCACATAGCTTTCTAGCGGGATTCTGATAGAAACCCAGAGAGCGTCAAGCTACTGGTATGTTGCGTGCAGGAAATCCAAATATAGAATTTATAAGGACCCAAACAGTTTTTAGTCGGAAATGTTCTGACAGTTGTGTACGGAGGTATTCCACCAGAAACCCGCTGATAAAACAGGATTTCTGGCAAGACCCGTATTTTGGCGGAATTCCTCCGGGATTTAGCCAGGAACTCGGTGGAATACAGCTGGAATGCTGCCGGAGTTTGAACGGTGTACAGACGGAAATATGGAGGGTTTCTGGTGGAATTCCGCCGGAATTCTTTAAGATTCTCAGGAAAATCCCAGATGTATTCCAATGTTTTTCCGTTAAATTTCCGAATGGATACCACTAAAATACCGCTGGAATTCCGTTGAAATCATGCCAGACTACGCCGGATTCTGACCGGTACTTTGGTGGAAAATTTTGGCTAATTTTGACAAATTTACCGGAGGAAGTCTGCCGGGATTCCGCCAGGAAGCTGGTGGACTTCCGCCGGGATTCCGGCGGAATTTCAAGATTTTCCCGGCGGAATTCAGTGGAACTCCGGTGGAAAACCGGGCGGAAATTCCGATGTTTTTTCTCCTGGGTGAGTGCATGGACAGGAAGGAAGACATAATCTGAGATCGGACTGCAATCTGCCAGTCAGCAAAGACGTTGAACACACTGCCAGCAGTTGTAGGAATTCTCCATGCACATATGCAGAGCGAGGAATGAACAGCGGCTTGTTCCCGGCAAATGTCCAGCCAGAATGATGTTCAAACAGAGAAACCCAAGAATGAAATTTCAGAATGAAACCAACATGGTGAATGAAATCCTTCGATTAGGCCAAGATGATGTGGCACGTGAAAAGACAATAGATGCCAGCCATTTCGGTTGTTGTTGTTCTAGACGTTGTTCAGGCGCTTATGCAGATGTAAATCAGCATAATTTTGCGTAGATCAGCGGTGATGAAACATTGAAAAGCTTGTAAATGGGACCCCCAAACAGCCCGAAGGCCTTTTGGGGGCCGCCAAAGATATACTGCTCTTAAATTTGGTAATTAGGCTGATCTTCTGCAAAATTTTTGAACTGATCGGAAAACCTGAGCGCAGACTTTAGGAAGCTTGAAGCTTGCCTACTTGTTTCTTGTCGCGTGATTGGACATTTATAGGCACAGGGTGAGTAAACAATAAACAAAGCAAACAGCATGCTGATAGCCAATAACAGCTACCAAATATCTGGCAGAAAGTTGCCAGATGGATTTTATTGGGTGATACACAATAGGTAGACAATATAAATTAATTGCCACGCTGCTCTTAAAGCGAGGTCGTATGAGCTTTGTTTCTTTGTTGCACAGACTGGGATATCAGTTAGACTTCAGACGAGTAACCCAATCGTATAAACTTTAGAGTAGTTTCTATCATGGTTTTATTCGATCTAAAACGAAAAGATAAACAAATAGATAATAAGGTAAATCAATAAAAGTTACAATCATGGCTTTACAACGGAATAGCAAACTGAAATCGATACGAAACGGAAAATAACATCAAAATAAACTCACTTTGTGGTCTGTCCAAAGTCTCTCAGTTCCTGTTTTCTAGTCTCTGGTTAGCAAAGTTACATTTGACTTATCCTGGTTAGCATATAAAACAAAATCAGTAAAACAGCAAAGTTACGGCACAAGGTCATGTCCTGGTTCTCAAATTTCTCAACAGCACAAAATCGTGATGATTTGCATAATAATAATAATAAACGCAGCAGGAAAATAAAAAATCATTGTCTTTCAGCAAAATAATAGAAAAGGTGTGTATTCAAAGTTAATCAGCGAAACACAGACTCTACTTTTCCTGTAAGGAGGACCTGAGGCTGCGTGCAGGCTACTAACCTGTTTGCTCCCATTGTAACCTGCCAGAAAACTTCAAGAAACAACATTTGCTTTGCTGTCTTCCTCAGGAAAACCAAAGAAAGACTGTTTAAAAAGTTCTTGGGTACAAAAATGATGTGAGAAATTCTAGTTGACAACTGAAAAGTTGAATGTCCCAGGTATCCCACCTTTCCCACCGTTTGGAAACCATAAATCAAAATCATTCCCGGCTTTTCCAGCTTTCTGGGTTTTCAATTCCCAGTTTTCCCAGCTTTTCCCTTTCTTGTCAAACCACGATTTCATTTCAGTCCCAGCGTTCCCATTTTTCCCACCTTTCAGAATTTTTACAATTTGAAGATTTTAAGCCTGTTCCGGGTTTCCAAGCGTTCAGGGTACTCTATTGCCAGCTTTCTTGGTTTTCAATTCCCAGTTACCTGAACTTTGAAATCCCATTTTTCTGGGAAACCTGGGAGAATCCCTGCTATTCCCAGTTTTCCCAGCTTCATTCCCGGCTTTTTTCGTACGCAATTTACTCATAGTAATAGGGGTGTCTACAAAACGTGGCCTACACCGGGGGCCTATTATAGGTTTGCGGCTTCACGGCTACGACCCCATTTTTACGTGCGGCCTACGGATTTGGCAATGGTTTTTCTACGGATTGCGGCTTCAGCATAAGATGCGTCTTGCGTCTTTAGCTGTGAATTCGCAACGGTTTACGGCGCTTGGGATGCGGATGCGGCTTCTAGTCGCAGTAACGGTGTGCGGTCAGGTTATTGACTTCATCCGAAATGGGGTTTAAAAGATGTCTAGGTTGCGCAGAAATATGATAGGAATAAGTTAACAAAGGGATCAGTGTTGATTGACAGTTTGCAAGCAATAGACGATAGTGCTAAAAATGGCGTTGAGGAATTTTTATCCAAGATCCTTTGCTGTATTGAAGAAATCGCCTGTCAAACATTGAACTATAGTTCAATGCAGTCAAATGAACCGAAGCTCAGTTTGATGCAAAGCATCATAGTAAAAAATTCATGTCCACCACCTTTAGCACAATCTTCTAGTGCACAGTGATTGCATGACAAAGGACAGAAGGAAATTTTAAACAATAGCTGTAGTTATTTGATTGAAAGATGCGTTCCCAGCAGAAGTTAAGAGTGCACCCTAAAAGTTTCCTGAGGTGCTCATTCATAAAGATATAACTACAAAGTTTGGCTAAATTCCCATGTTAGCAGAGGGAAACAAAAGGTCAAGAGAAGAGTTTTAGGCCAAGTAAAGGGCGTGGCCTTATGAAATTTTCTGGAGCTTCGCCCCTAGAACCCCATGTTCCAAGGATAGTGCTGCCATTATCAATGAATTAGCAAAATTCCTTCTTGGTTCAAAGTCGAGATTTGGTCGTACAGAAGGTTTAATCAGACCAGTCGGAAGCGAGGAGAGGCCAGAGGGCTTCAGCTTCTCCCACAATTCGCTAAAATTTTTCCCCCCTTTACTGAAAAAAGCTGTAGAAGTCAGGTTAATGGAAAGAAGGTTTAAAGAAGTGAAGATACTAGGAAGTTATTAGAATTGTCAAGCTATCATGCCTATATACATGGAAATACAGTGAAAACCAACCTATTTCTAAGTGATTTTCAGTTCTATTTAAAAGTTGGACACGAAAGCCTTCCGTTGGTCAAGTTCCGCTGCTCCTTGAAATGGTGAATTCATCTCAAAAAGGGATATTTTCAAACGAAATAAAGGGTATGTTCACAAAATGTCCCCCCCCCCCCCCCGGGGCAAGCCCTCGGATTCCCGTTTTTTGCTTACTTCTCTCGCACTTGGTCTCTGCCGCCCTTCTTTCCGACGGGCCTATCTCTGACAGACTTGTTCAATGGAGCTAAAGTTTTAGGCCCCGTCCACACGTATCCGGATATTTTTGAAAACGCATCTTTTTTTATCCGTTTTGGGTTAGCGTCCACACGGAGACGGCATTTTCAGTCACCAAAAACGAATCTTTTCGAAAACGCTCTCCAGAGTGGATCTTTTTGAAAACGCCGTTTTCATGTTCTCATGTGGACGGATGAAAACGGAGCTTTTCGAAAACGCTGACGTCACAGCATCGATTTACAACGTATCAGAGCTTGCGCACGGATCTTTGGGACAACAAAAGGGCATTTTGATTGTCTGTTTTCTTTTGTCGAAGTTCGAACAGCGAAGTTTGAATGTAGCAGCGTCTTCGTGTGGACGGGGATATTTTCGAAAACGCTCCTCGTGTGGACGCGAATCCATAAAAGATCATAAAAGCAGGATTGGATGTTACAGCTAATGCAACAAAAGATGTGTCTTGTGGCTACGTATCACCCCTAATAAGGACTGGTAACAAAGGCAGACCATCATTCAACATCACAAAGATGCAACTAGAATTCTACCTAAGTTACAACTTTAGTATTCCCAAGATATCAAAGATGATTTGCGTAAGTGTGAGTACAATAAAACGCAGAATGCATGAATTTGGTTTGTCTTTGCAATACTCATACACTGAAATAGAAGACAAAGCACTTGACATGGCAGTTCATGAGAATATGGAGAAATTCCCCAACTGTGGTTATCGCAGAATGGATGGGCTTCTTGTATCACAGGGTATTAAAGTTACAGAAAAGCGTGTGAGAGAAGCAATGCACAGAGTTGATCCAGGAGGTGTTCTGCTGAGAGCAATGCAGTTAACATTTGTCAACAGAAGGCAATATAAAGTACCTGGAGTGCTTTCCCTTTGGCACATTGATGGCGATCATAAATTGATAAGGTAATTTGAAATTCCTTATCATTTGGTCTATTATCAAGCAAAATATATGATATAGATCATACAGCCATAAGTTTCAATTTTGGAGAATTTCAAGTTTCAACTATGAAAAACATACCGTATAAAAACATGTATTTCTAGTCTAATTGCACATGTTATACAGTATAATAGTACAAATGAGGGACCATTAAGGAAAAAAAAGTAGCACTGTCCTTTTCATGCTATCCCTGCCATTTTGAACTGGATGTTTTAGATAAATTGTGAACTTTTTGCCTATGAATTGTTTTATACTTCTAAATATTGTGATAGACCTTTTTTCTTGTTTTAGATTAGTTCAAACTTTAATTTAATGGCAAACATGTACATACAGTTTTGGCACATAGCTTCCTGAAGTCCTAAAGAATTCTTTACAACATATTTCAGTTTCTAGTGGCAGTGGCCTTCTAAAGAATTCATGTTTAAAAAGTGTAGTCTTTCATACTCAAGTCTTCTTGATTAACCATCCAAAATTCATAAGGATTGTTTGTCATTGTGCAGATAGGTCTATGCTGCATTTTGATATTGATTTCATTATTTCTATAATTGTGAATAATTCTTCAAATGTGACTGAATAATGCACTAAAGAACTACAATGTTGTGCCTGCACCTGATGCTGGTGTCTTTTGGTATCACTTGTGTCTCTTGCTGGATCTTTAAAAATTACAGTTGACTGTGCAGCCTTTTTTTGTAAAATTTGAGATGGAAAATGGACATCTGTTGTTGTTGTTTTTTTATTGATACATTACAATGGATGTATTTCCATCAGTGCACTTCTAGGAACATTATTTGTGAAATTTATTAGCACCTTTAAATTCTCCATGTTTTACAGATGGCGATTTGTTATCCATGGTGGAATTGATGGATGGTCTCGAAAAATAGTGTTTTTGCAATGCAACACAGACAACAAAGCTGATACTGTGTTAAAGGCATTCATTAAGGCTGTTGAAGAGAATGGCCTCCCTTCCAGAGTATGGGGTGACATGGGCACAGAAAAGGTTGAGGTGGCAAAATTCATGTTTTCTCACCCAGATAGGGGTCCAGACAGAGCAAGTTTTATAGCTGGAAAATCATGTCATAACCAGCGAATTGAGCGGCTTTGGGTTGATGTCTATCTTGCTGTCTGCTATCTTATATTACTGTGCATTCCCCTACCTTGAAGACAGTGGCCTCCTACAGATTGAAGATGAGGTTGACATGTTTTGTTTGCTATGTGTGTACAAGCCAAGAATCAACAAGCATTTGGATGAATTCAAGGATGGATGGAATTGCCACAAGCTTAGCTCAGAGCACAACTGCACTCCAAACCAGCTATGGATAATGGGTATCCATGAACTTGCAGAAAAAAATTCCCGTTTATCAAAAGAGATCTGGGAGCAAGATTCAGATGTGAGTAATTGTTAAGCTTTCAAGGTTAATAGCCTGCAAACGGACATTTCAAATTTTAAATACAGGTGTGTGTTGATTTGGCAAATTCATTATGACCAATAAACTCAGACTATTTCTCCTAAGCACAGCATAGAGATAGTGGTGTAACATTAGATGAATTGCAGATTAAGCATTGTTGTGGATTTTGAAAAGTTGGAAATGTGAATTCATTTGAAGCCTGTACATCCATTCCCACAAACTTTGCAAGGGGTCTGAGCTACTCACAACTGCATGGGGAAATTCCTTTTGTAATTTACATTTCCACAGCAGGATATCCTAATCAGGAACATGTCTTTGGAGTATAATCCTGGAATCATTAGACCAGTGGATGTAAAACTCCAATCCAGTCCTCTTGTGACTACTTGTTTCTGTTTCTTGTTACTACGTACTTTATGCTATTTGTTTCTTACTATTACATGTAAGAAACAAATAGTATAATACATATACATGTACTATATACATGTACTATTTTGTTTCTAAAGTTTTAAAGCCTTGAAGAATCCATTCAAACTTATTACAGAGTAATCATTTTTTCAAAATTCCTGTGTGATCATAATGCATTTTTAATGGATATCCCTGAAGAATTTAACAAATCTTAGAAGAGTTATTCTTTAAACTTGCAACAAACCATACAGATTCATCCAATGCAATACAAAATGCAATACAAAAAGCATTGGTCAGAGCCTGTTCACTGAAATTATTGCACTTCTCTCTTCAGTTGGATGCTGAGCAGTTTGGAGTAGATTCAGAGGGTCCAGTATGTCAAAACGAGGAAGAAAGTGTTGTTGTTCCTGCAACAAATTGCCCTTTGAGCCAGGAGGATTTACAGGACCTATTAAGAACTATTGATCCCAACAGGCAAAGCATGTCATTTGGCATAGACATTTATATTGAAGTTGTACATAAAGTCAGGGAAATGCTGCAAGCTCTCTGATGATTAACAGTAACTAGGTACAGCAGTTGATTAAAAGCAACGTAAAACTTACAGCAGTTGATTACAACAGTTGGTTAAAAATACTAAACTGTAGAATCCTGATTGTAAGCCCTCCTTTACCGAGTCTGCTAAATTACGTGCCAAGCGTGCCAAACGTGCCAACGTGCCTGCGTGCCAAATTTCATTACGTGCCAACGTGCCATGACATGTTACGTGCCTACGTGCCAAATGTTCTTACGTGCAAACGTGCCATTACATGTTACGTGCCAACGTGCCAACGTGCCTGCGTGCCAAATTTCCTTACGTGCCAACGTGCCATGACATGTTACGTGCCAACGTGCCAACGTGCCTGCGTGCCAAATTTCCTTACGTGCCAACGTGCCATGACATGTTACGTGCCAACGTGCCAACGTGCCTACGTGCCAAATTTTCTTACCTGCCAACGTGCCACGACATGTTACGTGCCAACGTGCCTACGTGCCTACGTGCCAAATTTCCTTACGTGCCAACGTGCCATCGCATGTTACGTGCCTACATGCCTACGTGCCAAATTCTTTTTCGTGCATTATTGCTGTCACATGTTACGTGCCAAAATTTCTTACAAGTTTGCACTCCAATGTACCGATGTGCCAGCATGTCACTCTAAGATACGAGTCTGAGAACAACTTTTGGTTAAGGCAGAGCAATTTCAATGTGGGCCCCATAACTGAAGATGATTTAGGCATCTTGTGTCTAAAAATTTCCTTTTCTTTGTAAACCGACATTCAACGTTTGCTACGCTGTCAGGTTAATCAAACTTTAAACAAACGGGGAAAATCTGCTAGAAATTATCCAAAATTTCTTCGATACCACTTAAAAATCACCTACTGCCCCACTTAGCTCTTAGCTCTAATCACCCACTGAGTCATTAATTGAATTTTCAACTTACGATCGTTTCAACAGCGAAAAAGAAAATAGACTAAAATCACCCTGTAGGCCCAAATTACAATCTCCCACTTTATCCTACAACAAGAATCATCTTTTCGGCAACTAAAACAGGTCCACATTTCCTGACAGCCGCCTGACGGGCAGGAAAAGTGGGGCAGGAAAAGTGGGTAATTTTTGACACTCGTATCGCAAGGAATATGAGCTAATATATTCTGTTCATTTTGTAAAGCAGTTTACTTTGTCGTCGATTTGGGGTAAAATGACGAAGATTGTTAGCCACAGAAAGCTCCTTTGTTAACTCGAAAGGAAGCTCGAATATGTTTTATTCAAACTAAGAAGTTCTGAAGCTTCTTTACTTGTATACTCTCCGAGTACTTTCATTTCATTTTAAAAGAAACAGCTTATAAGAAATTTTGCCCTCCCTTTAATGAAAAGGTAAGAAACTTTTGTATTTGGGAACTCTTTCCTTGGTCAATTGAAAATGTTTTGACACTGTACAGTAATAGTAAATGTTTCGACAGTGTTTTCAATGTGAATTATGTCATTATCGTGCTTTATGATCTTACCAAGTAATTTGGAACCCCTTCTAGCAACAAATTTAACAGTTGTACTCTTGGCAAATGAAGAAAAATAAGCCTCAAATGAAACTGTTTGTAGCTGGATGGCCCAAAAATTTAAGAAACTGCCTACGAATGGACCGCACATGACAATTTGGTACGCAGGTAAATTGGCACATGACGGGCAGGAACGTATGCATGTTTGCACGTAACATGCAATAGCACATTGACACGTAAGGAAATTTGGCCACAAGCATGTTGGCACGTAACATGCAATGGCACGTTGGCACGCAAAGAAATTTGGCACGTAGGCACGTTGGCACGTTGGCACGTAGCATGTCATGGCACGTTGGCACGTAAGGAAATTTGGCACGCAGGCACGTTGGCACGTTGGCACGTAACATGTCGTGGCACGTTGGCACGTAAGAAAATTTGGCACGTAGGCACGTTGGCACGTTGGCACGTAACATCTCATGGCACGTTGGCACGTAAGAAAATTTAGCACGTAGGCACGTAGGCACGTTGGCACGTAACATGTCGTGGCACGTTGGCACGTAAGAAAATTTGGCACGTAGGCACGTTGGCACGTAACATGTCATGGCACGTCTGGCACGTTTGGCACGTAATTTAGCAGACTCTCCTTTACCAAAATAGATTCCCATATAAAGCACTTATTTGCAAATATTCAAAGCATCTTGATGTATCCCAAAAATGAAAAAGATTTTGTTTGCGATAACCCCATGGAAATTTCATAGATCTGGAAGTTTGACGAACACATGTGAAGCCACTAGCCATGTAGAGCTTTGACTAACTGCCCCTTGAGGGTTTGGACAAATGTTTGAATCTTGTTCTTTGTGAAAGATGTGCCTTGTCATACAGTAAAAACCCGCGTATAAGAACCTAGTGATTAAGAACCTACAGGCTGAAAATTCTGAAATTAAACCTCCAATATATAAGAACCCATTCAGCCTGCAGTTTAAAATAGGTTCTTATTCGTGGAGATCAACAAACTAAATCAAGTTCTAGTTGCTTTGTCATTGAGCCTATACGTACTGATTCTGCCATATGTGCAAATTGCAAAGAGCTCTAAAGATGCTTTGAAAGCTTTTCATTGTATTCTGTAAAATTTCTTATTCTTCCACAAACTGATGTTTTGAATAAGACCTTATGAACTTAGGTGTCTCTCAACTGACAGCGAATAATGGGCTTGAAGTTTCAATCTGAACAAAAGAAATACCTGGAAGCCCTGAATGAAATAAGAACCGATTTAAGAACCTGAACAGCCTTATTTACTACTAAATACTCAATACATAAGAACCTAATCAGGCTGACTTGCAAAATTGCAGGTTCTTATACGCGGGTTTTTACTGTATTTCAACTTGTAAAAAGTAGATTTACCTTCAGATTAGGTCCCCTGATACATGTAGATTATGCAGTAATCTCCCACAGGTAATCCTTTCAAAATAGTTTCGAAACCATTGATTGAATTGGGCATATGGAGGATTCTACTATGTGGTATGATGTAACAATACAGGCCTGGACATATTAGCATGTGGTTTTCCGGCCTCAGAATTCTTGAGAATGCTTAATAGAGATTTCTTGAAAGTAGTTTTTAGTTTATTAACAAATTGCTGTTTTTAAAATTACATAGTCTTTCATAGGCTTAACAATTCTTGTCATAACTTGAAGAATTCTTGAAAGTTCTCAAGAACCCTTGTCATGCTATTGTGCCCGGCCTGACTGTGCATAGGACACAACATTGCTACAAAACTTCATGACATATCAAAATAACATAAGCTTAATGCAGGGTGTACAGTAAACTCCGCATACAGTATAAGAACCTCCTTTTTGAGAGAGAGGCTGAAATAGGTTCTTATTATAAAGGCACTAAAGACTAAGTTGAAAGTATAGAGGTTCTTATTTGAAGGTTACCTTTTGTGGGCCTTTTCAGAATCTTACTAAAGATATTGACCCTCATTAATGGTTCTGGAAGGGATTTTTATGGACCTAATAACTTGGGGGAGGAGAATCACACTTTAACAACCAATTGGCACCAAAATGAACTTCATAGCAACAATCATACTGAAACAGGTTCTTAATTTCAAGGAGCATGATTTAGGATAACAGCCTCTATGTGTTTATTTTGGTAGGTTCATGTGGGGATTTACTGTATTGAACATACCAAGAGAACAATGCAACAGATGAAGTAATTTATTTGGCTTCAGGAACAGAGAGTATGCACTAGCATGAGAACTTTATATGGTACTTTACACTTCTTCATAGCATTGAAAGGTGACTTGTAGATAACAAGAGTGCTTCTACTGTAAATAGTTTTTTTCAACTTCATTTGAACTTTGAACAATAGTATGTCATCTAAATGCCATATTTTGCTACTCATACTGCTCTTAGAAAGTCATTTGCACAAATGCCACCATTGCAAAGTCCCTTGAGAAACCAGATTTTTTGTATGCTGAACTGTAATGTTCAACCCTTGTCCAAAGTTCAGATGCATCACCTTGAATCAGTTCACTGGAAAGAATCTATTCAGCCTACAGTTCCTTATTTTATCTTGAAGATTCTAGAGGAGGAGGGGGGGGGGCTATTGCAAATGTGGACAAATTCGTAAACCACAGTTAGGAGGCTACAAGAGTGATAGCTTCTAGGTCCTTCTCCTTAATTTGTGTAGAATTCATCACACAATTTTGCGACTCAAATACACAAATTCTAGACAGCTTTAATCTAGTAAAACCAATACTGTTTCAGCTAAAGAACTGGATAACCTTTTGAAAAACCTGCACTAAGGGGACTTGATAGAGAGGGGGCTTATTAAAAATATTGGCTCAAAAGGGAGGGAAGTTAGAAATGGAGCTTTATACAAAGGGCTACAGTAGATGAATAGCTTTGGGTTTGGAGGAATGAGTGAGCTGAAAGCTTTGATGAAATACCCTCTCCTGGGCAAGGAATGTTGAAGTACATGTAAAGTGTTAGCGTGACACCTAGTGGCTACCCCTAATGAACAAAACAAAACTGTTTCTATGCTGCAACATAATTACTCAACATGCCTAGATCATATCTGTCCAAAATCTGGTCTCTCCAAAATGTCTTCTATAAAATGCTCAATAAATTTTTCACGGGATTCTGTATATCTGGGGATTACAGGAATTGTTAGTTCCAGTTCACATGTTCTGCTAACTACTCTCTCAACACTCTCGTGGTTGAACACAATCTTTCCCTTTAGTGCTACCAATGGCTTTCTCTGAGCTCCAGTCAGAAATTGCAATACATCTTGTAGGGACAGTCTCTTCTCAATTTCTGTTTCTATCCCCTCTTCAAAATCCTTTAGGTTGAAAAACTTCCTCACCAACTTCCCTCTCTGGCATTCCTTGAGGAAATTCAGCCAAAAGAAGTATACTTGCTCTTCTCTAACCCGACGGTTGGACCCTTCCTCTGAAAATGTTGGTTTGAACATTTCTTCAAAGTCCTTGACGGCTAGCTTTTGTTTAACAAATACATTCACAGCTTCATCAGGAAACATCTGTAGTTTTGAAAGAACATTACAATGTGCAAGCCCATCCTTGAAGCTCATGATTTCTTCCATGCAGCAACTTACAAGGAAGTGCCTAGAGGCAGCCTGTAGCAATGGCAGCTTGTCTTCAATGAAAACTCTGTTCTTGGAAAAACCAAATTCAAAGCGCTCAGGCAGATCATCAACCAACTGAGCAAACACTTCTTCATCAGTGCAGTCAGCTATCCTTGCCAGTTTCTCGCGAAGAGGGCCACATTTCCTGGGAAGCTCCATCAACAGTTCCTTTTGGTTTGTTATTGGGCCAGAATCAACGATGTACTTTGCAACTGATGGGCAAAAGTAATGGGGACCGGGATGACTATTCAGCAGTGATAATGCAACTACTTTTCCGAAGAGTTTGTATTTATCTGCTTGAAGGGCATGTATATCATGACTAAAAGTATAATATGGATACTCCCCTGACAGTAAGCTTGATGTTGCTGCATTTGTGTAGAATAAGGAGAAGAATTCTCTTGCCAATCCACCCGTATCCGCTCCTGCTTCACCCACAAATGTTATCCGCACCTTTGGCCTCCACTCATCTGGATTCATTGATTCAATCTCTTTGCAAGCATCTTCCCAAAATTGTGACCTGCGTACATGCAGCCTCATTAGTCCCATATCATCATCATCATCATCATCATCATCAGTTTCATGGAAAGATTCAACTTGTTTTGTAAGTTCCTCGTTCATCGCATCTGTAAGTGTTGTTGGTGTTGATGCTTGAAGGCTTGAAACAATGGTGCATTCTTGAGTGTCAGTTGTTGGTGTTGATGCTTCAAGGCTTGAAACAATGGTGCATTCTTGGATGTCAGTTTGCTGATCATGAATCGCAGTGGATGATGGTGTGGTATTGCTGATTGTGTTTGTGCTTGAGGACATACCAACATGACCCTTTTCTGCAAATGAAGGTATCACATCAGATGAAGTGTAACTTTTCACCTCAGCCAAGAGTGCAAATTTATTTTTGCAGACAGGGCAGGAACTGATGTCGCTTTCTGATGTAGTTTTCCTCCACTCACTGAGACAATATTTGTGGGAAACGCAGTCCACTGTGGTGCATCCTTGGGGAGTTGAAAGTTCATCGCCATCCAGGAGTAATGTCTGACAGATCCCACAATTTTTGTCAGTCAAGCTGGTGATGTTGAATTAAACTGTAGAAAAAAATTCACGAATTTCAATTTTAAGAACCAATTCCTGAGTTTATGGCCAATAGAAAAGTGCCTTAAAATCTATGTGTTTGCAATCGCAGGCAATTACTTATATATACACACCCTATATAAATTAGGCTCATTGCAACCTATATAAATTAGGTACTGTATGTTTCCATGATTGAAATCGATAAATTTTCACAGCTAGGTTCTTTTATTGGTCCTTTCATCCAAAAGGATGCAAATTTATTGAGGCTTCTGCGTGAATGAGTGTGTTTCCTAAATTCATCAAATTGATTGAATGCATTTAGAACTATTTTCTTATGAATGCAAGGCAGTTTTGTTCCCAGCTTTGGTGCCATGCCCTCACATCACTGCACTATGAAAATGGAGCATTTTGGATAATTGTTTCAAAACTGAGGTGCATTTGGTAAGAAAGAACGAACATACATGTGGCAGGCTGATTAGAATGTTTGGAGGAAGTCCTTTCTCTTTTGTATGGTGGCTAGAATTGGAGGAGATGATTGGTATAAGACAAAAAAGGCTACCAACAGAGTATCAAGAAAATCCCTGGCAAGTCAAGAGAGTTAAACATTTCTGGATGTAAATTTGTTAACAATGTATGCAAACAGGATCATAAAATACAGATAAATGCTGTTAAGAAATTTACATTTTGACCCCAGCAACCTATTGCCCTTCTTTTAATATAAGTTTATCAGTTTTATTCTAGCACAACTTCAATGCAACATTCAACACTTACAGCAGCTTGTCCATACATCAAAACAAATAAATTTAAAGTATATCAAAACAGGGTTGCCTCTTTGTAAGGACTGTAGTGTTACATTGTGTTTGCAAAGGGTTAATTGTATCCTTACATGTTGTGTTTCTGTGAACGATCTCTTTTCATTCATTATGGCAAATATAACAATGCTAGCAGACAACAAACTTACCTCATCAATAATCAATTCTGCTTTGCAATCATAAGCCTTGAATTGATGCACTGTAACATCCATGTTGCAGTTCATACACTGCACTGTAGGTCCCCTGTCTTCTCCTCCATGACTCTATTAAAAGCAAGGACAAAAACTTAGCATTGCCTGCAAGTCTTCAAACATACAACACACCAAAACTCTCAGTAATGATGAAATCTTTGATTTTAAAATTACTCCAAGCACTATACTGTAATTGATAGTCAGCAAATGAGCTCATATAAACATTGAGATGTCATCGTACATTTATAAACAGCCTCTTGAATTTATAATCTTGGTGTGTGCACTTACAAACAAAGACATTCGTCCTGTATGTTTTAGAAGGATTGATCCCAACTGTAAATATCTTCTGACACAATTTTATTTTTTGAATTCAGACACTGAGTATCAAAGCTGGTACTTGCACTAAAATAGGTTTTGACAAATGGCGTTGATTTTCAACTCTAGAACAACTACCCCTTCTAAATTTCTGCAAGTTTATTAGCACCAGTAACAAGTAATATGATAAAATATTGAACATAAAAACACCACTTAAAAAGTACCGCTAAATTAAGGCCAAGTTCATGTAATGTTAATTGTAACTGCAATTAAAGCTAAAAAATTACTGTGGAAGAGGGCGGTGTTCATTTGGGGTCAATAGACATTACAACTGAAGTGTTTATTGGAAATTAACCCTTAGCAAAAAAATTATGACCTTGCATTTTTTTGCAAGGCACCATATTGACTCTGTTGCTTCCTTTTTCAACCATCAAGCTGTGACAAACTTTGCAATGAACACAGGAAATTTGCCTATCAATCAATAGATTTCAGTTTGGACTTAACACACTCAGAGTGAAAATAAAGCATTTTGAATGGTTAATTCTGGAACTACGCAAAAAAGCTTAACGGGTATGTGCTATGTTAGCAGTTGGTTAATACAACAAAAAAGTTTGGAGTGGATCTGATTGTTTCATTACTTTTTAGTTCGGCTCCATGACTTTGCTGCCATAGAAATTCAGCCTTGATCCAGTGCTTTGTACTACACAAGGGATACAGTAATTGCAAAGCATTGAGCAATCAGGCTCATGACATGAGCTCTTTAACATAGTAAAACATCAAATCTTGTGTTATCATGTACATGTTGTAAATGTGTAACAACATTCTTATGTAGTACAGTACAGTACATACCTTGGAAACTGTGGTTAAATCAAAGCTCTTCTGCAAAGGTTTGATGTAGATGCATGCAGATCCCACCCCACTGTTCTTTAAGTCATTTACACCATACCAGGCTGTCTGAAGTTTCACAAGTAGTCTTCCTTGTCCACCAGAACGTGCTCTATGTAGAGTGAAACCACCGCAAGATTCAAGTTGTGGGAAACACTTCATTAGTTCTCTACACACATCTGAGTGGTTTGCTTTGTTTTTAACAGTAATCTTCCTTTTCCCCAGGCCTGCTGCCCTTAAAAGTTCCATTTCTTCAATGGTTGGTGTAGTTGTTTGATATGTAAAGGGGATACAGCAGAATTCATGGGTCCATGTCTCTTTTACTTGGTAAGGAACCACTTGCCTTGCTTTACTGGCAAGGTCCTTTGGAAACATTGTTCTCAAGTCTCTGTGTCTAATGTTTCTTGCTGACAGGGCTGGGAAAGCTCGTCTGAAATGGAATTTCATAGTGAAAGGAAAGCTTCGGTTCAGTTTCAGTTTATATCTTTAAATTCCACTGCATACAATTTCATAAAACTACTAAACGAATGACTAACTAAGTTACAAGGATAGAAGGTGATTACAAAGAGTTAACACGATAATGGCAAAACTAATACAAAACATAATAAAAACAAGCAAGATATAAATTTTCATGATTGAAATTCCAACATGGAAATGGTGACCACTTAGTGTCTACTTTTTATAATTGGCTTTGATAATTACTTTCAAGGAGGAAAGCTTTGAGTTTGCAACAAAAACTGATTTTTATACCAAGAGGAATTTCATTCCAGCACTTAGCACCATAGTAACATACCAATCTAAGACCACATTGCAGAGTATTTTTTGAGCTAGAAAAATATAATTTTTTGCAACTTGCCGTGTACTATGTTGATGAACAGATTCCACCAAGTCAAAGAAGAAATGAAAGCAAAGGAGATCTCATTAACACAATCATATACCAAAGTAAGGAGTTTGAGTTTAAATAAGTCATGCAGCTTTAATATCTTTAAGGAGCATTAACATGGCAGTGTCTTACTGTGAAATATATTGATGTAGGCAGCTTGACAACATTTCTACTGTACATGCCAAAGCCAAAATGGGGTCTATTATAGGGTGCCTCAATACTGCATAACGGCCAAAATTTGCACTCTTACTGTGAAACCCATCAACCATGTGCTATTTTCTCTCAAAAACTGGAACTGTCTTATTTAGTGCGATAAATATTCTTTTTAAGAGAGGCATATCATGTAGATGAAGCAGGAATCCCAAGGAATCCACCCAAAATGATATGCGATGCATGCACACATTTTTATATTGACATTGAAAGTAGTAATTATAATCAAAATAAAGGGGGGGGGCTTGAACAGTTGTGGGAATTAAGGTAAGGGGGGTTGGGAAAAATGTTTCCAGTATTAACAAGTGGGGTGATGATGATTTGGTACTCAAGAGTAGGCTCAATTTCTTGAAAGTTATGAAAAAACCCTGTGTCGTTACTTGAATTTGCAGTTTTCATTTTTCCAGGCCCAGTGACTCAGTAATATGTTTCAACACAATGTATACAGTAGCAACAGTTTAGACATTATTTTGAGTTTGGATCATACCATTTATTTGCTTACTCATTGTAGATCATACTAAAGTAATTTGGGGGCCTTTTAGGATCATGCACATGTGTGGAATTCTGGTATAGCGTCAGGAAACGGCCCAAAGCTTAAAAAGATGCCAACCAGGCCCACTGTGGGCTTACCAGATTGGAAAGTTTGAAAACTGCGTGGGGGATTTTAAAGCAGGGATAAAAATGGCGCAGATAGTATTCCAATTTGAATTTAAAATGAGCATATCAGCATAGCACAACTTACGAACAGTACAAGTAAATAGGCAGCACCGTTAGTACAAAAATTTTGAAAGTGCGCGGATGGCTGCGCGGATAACATAAAAGTGCACGGGGGATTATGTCAAACTTTCCAATCTGGGGCCCACATAGTCCACCATAGTAAAAATATGAGTATGTGACTAAATATGATTCGTTGAAATGTACAGTGAGGTTGAGATACAATGTATTTGACTCTTGGATGTTGGCAAAAATATCCATAAGAACATTTGTTTGTTGGGCCTAAGGTCTATAGGCATCATATTAATATCTGCACTGCACGCTAAGGCAACTTCTGCAAGAAGAAGAGGTTGACTTTTGAATTCAAATAATCTAAGAGCTATATAACGAACTGAAATGCTATACATACCGGAAATTTTGATTTATTCTCTCTTGGCCATTCAATAGACTCACAGAAGGTCCAGCTGGTCGTGGCGGCCTAGCATGTGCCACTTGGCTGATTTCTCTATTTGATGAGGGTTGGTTACTACTTTGCGGACGGTTTTCACTCCTGCTTTCACTTCGAGACAGACTCTGGACCACTTTGTCCACAAAGTTCTGTGCCAGATCCAATAGCTCTCTCGTTTTTTCGTCAACGCCAGCGTTTTCATTCATCATCTTGCTTTGCCATCACCAACCATGAGGTAGAGGAAGAGTTTTTGGCTGGGCTTTTGGTGCTTTTGGCGGCAAAATTATGGAAAGGAGGCAGAGAGTGTTGCGCCGTTACGAGCGACGGCTTATCAAGTTACGCTTGACGGCTTACCGAGTTATGCTCGATGACGACGGCCTATCAACTCATGATGGATTGATGCACGACGGCTTATCGTACACCCACGGCTTATCATCCCCCGATGCCTTGGGTTACTGGCGTCGGCTTAACACGCGACGATGGCTGCAGGGTCAATGACGAGCCTCAGTTATAATGGCCAATGTACGTACAACGATGGCATGCTGTGCTTTGACGACAAAAAACTACATCACAACTGATGAACACTTCACGACGAAGCAGGGTTTCGACGACCAAACATTTTTGACCCTATCACCGCTTCACATGCAACCCGCACAATGCAACCTGCGTTATGCAGATTACACCAGCCGCTGCAAGGAAACTGTTGGAAACAACAGAAAACGTGCTTACAACAGAATATAGATATATGGTAAGCAAACAAAACCAATAATAGGTATGATAGGCCACAGATACACCATATGTAAGCTTGGTAGGCCAGCAATGGGCCACAAGAGGCCAGTGATGAGCCAAAGGTAAGCCAAGAGTGAGCCAAAGGTAAGCCCAGAGTAAGCCAAAAGTAAGCCAACAGTGAGCCAAAGGTAAGCCAACAGTGGGCCAAAGGTAAGCCACATGGTAGGCCAAATGGTGTAGGCCACGTTTTGTAGACACCCTAATAATAGCTATGGCAAATTTCCCTAAAGCAGATGGGCAAGTGATGGCTATGCCCCCTCTGGTATGGCATGTCTAAATATTAAGTGTTATCAAGCTGTAAAAGATCAAGTGTAATGGAGATCACTCATCAAATGATAATGCTTCTTCCTGAAATGTGATTGAAATAAAATGTCAAAAGAATAGGCTGTGCAGGCTGAAGGCCTGAGCAGCAAGCAGCCTGCATGGCCAAATGAAAAGAACGACCTCAAAAATGCATTTGAAAATCTGACAGAAAATACATTAACCGTACATCAGATATACCGTTGAAATGTTCAAAAACAAAAAAGTTGCGGACTTACGGCCATGAACACGCCCGACAACCCCTACTGACGTGTGACGTCACATTGCATCCTCGAAGCTGTGGAGGCAGGTGGAGGTCATGTGATTTTTGCGCGCCCTTTTCCTGATTTCATCACGCGTACACACCAAAATCATTTCATTTTTGTAAGATCTGATATTGAGCGTGATTAGTAATAAAAACTGTGCATAAATTGAAGATTTTGATGATTTGGAAGCAGAGAAACAAACACTATGGATGCTAGCAGGTAAGCAGATCCTCTTCGATTTCACGAAAATCGCGTAGGCCCGGAATTGCAACTCAACGTTAATCTTTGAATTTCTTATCCATCTGCTGTGATATTCTAAAGATGTTTGATTTTGTTTGGAAGAACAGGCTTCACGAACTTAGTTTTCTTTTTTTTGGGATATTTTGAAATGAAATTACCCATTTTCAAGAGGTTTTAGTCTTAAGACTCCCGTTAGATGTTTCTTTAGTTTGGTAAGACGAAAATTCATGATTTTAATTCAGGGTTGTTTTCTCGAGAAGTGACGAGTTTATTTGAAAAGCGAACTATCCTATTCCATGCAAAATTTATTTTTCTCTTATTTGATATGGCACTTTGCATCTTTTTGGCTTCCGTTTCAGATCCTTTGAATTAGGCGCGGATCAACTTCGCTTTGCAACTCCACTATTTTTGCTAGGCCAACGAGTCTCCACCTAGACTTTTTGTCTCTTTCTCAGTCATAAGTTCTCTATTTGATTGATAAGTTGGCATTTTCAGGGAACGAAATTCATGCTTTCTTCCAAAAACCAATTAAATCATGATTCTGTAGCTTTTTCTGAACTTAGAGTTGCATTCCACCTGCATGTTGAATTGCTGCGATTCCGTTCGTCGAATTTTACCAAAATTTCACTTTTTCATTCAAGGCCAATTTTCTTCCAAATGCTACGTCCTATGAGAGAGAAACCCTTCCTATACCATGCAAAATTCATTTCTCTTTCTTTTGAACTGAAGTTTGGTATATTTTTTGTTGTTGTTATGAAGCCTATAAAAAAGGCGTGGACTAACTATGAATTTTTTACCCATTACTTTTTAGGCCAGTCTGTCGCTATCTCCATTTTTCAACGTTTTTGCGGCTTTCTGCCGCCTTGGTATCCAACTTTTTTCGATTTTATCTCACTATATCTATATTTCCATGCAAAAATCACTACTCCCATGAAATTTTGGCTTTATCTTGTTTCTAGGGTTTCCTTCAGCTTGCTCGCCATTCATTTACTTATCGCTTCGTCAAATTTTACGGAAATTTATCTGATTCATTAGGAGTGTATTTTCTTGCAGAAATGACAAGTTATAGAATCAAGAAACGTCCTAAGCCACGATAAAATTATCTGCCTTTCTCGTGATGTAAAATATGACTTGCTTATTATTGGAGTTTGTGAGCCTATCAACTAGGCGCTGGCCAGGTTCATCTCTTGTTCCCTTCACCTTGGTTAGGCCAGTCAGTCTCCGCTCCAACATTTTATGCTCTCTCACGGCTCAGAAGTGTTCTCTTAGTCTACCATTCATGTATATATCATCCATCATCTTACAGCTGAATATACAATATCAAACTACTCGATTGTGTAAGTAGTAGTGTCATATTTTGTAAAATTCAGTCCCGGGACAAGAAATTTTTCTTCCCAAAGCGGCTCGTCGACCTGTTTGATGTTGGAAAGGTTGTGCCAAATAAGGGTGAACCAATACCATATATGGGGTCTACCAGAAGAATTTATGATTGGTCTTCAAAAACAATTGATACCCGACCATTTAAACTTTTGGAATGAAAACAAATTTCCGGTGAACAAAATCTCTGATAAATTTGCCACAAGTTTTGCTCAGGTTGGTTGACACAGGTCATATTTTCCTTTCGCAAAAATCAGGCCAAAGTTCGAGAAAAATTATGCTCCTATAGAAACACTATTACCATCAGAACGAGGCTACGGAAGTCGAACGATGGGTTGTCGGCCGTGATGAAGAGCCTGCGAAGTCCGCGAGGTCTGCGGTTTTCACCCGGCTGCCTGCATGGTGCAAGTTCAACAAATAATATCTTAAGAAGCGTCATAATCTAACAAGAAAGGAGTACATTAATTAGTGCCTCATCGTTGTCTAATAAGGAAAATAGTGTGATGTTTCGATATAGGGGCTGTGCCACTCCTTCAATCTCGATAGCTTTAACAGTTTGCCATGTTGTGCCGTGCTTGTTAAAAATGATGCGCAAAGTACCTTATAGCTGGCTCTGGATTGCTCTGGGTGATTCTGCCGTTTAGTAATACTGTTTATCAATGTGCCAGGCATTGCAAGCAACTTGATTTGGGCAAAAAAACATGTAGACTTTGAACATATTTTATTCACAGTTGGAGCCTTCAAACAAGCAGTAGACATGTAGACAGTCCATAATCTGGCCTCTCACTTCTTCAGGACGTAAAATTTTGTTGTACTGCTTCCCCTATCAGATCGAAATAGGAAGGAGTACTTCCAATGAAACTCTGAATCATGGGACAACTTCTCTTCTCGTTCTGCTTTGGTAACGATTTCCTCTAAGAGGGCTTTCAGGGATCAGACTTCTGCACAGGGATGTTTTTGCATTTCTTCACCACTCAAAGGCTGCTTCAACATGAGAAATCCTCTCTCAATTTTGTCGCATCTGAGCGGTGCAAGTCTTTCTTCTTCCACCCTCCTTACCTGCATTTGTGATGTGAAGACATTGCAACCCTTCTTATTTAAAAAAAGGCACAGCTCAGGATTGGAAGTCCTTCCAGAAGCTCTTATGTCTGCCGTCTCTTCAGGTAGCTTTTTAAACATTTGAATTCCTAACCCTAACCCAAGGTTAGGGTTAGGGTTAGCTAGGGTTAGGGTTATAGGTCTACCCTATTAATCTAATATTTTTGATCATGCGTAAGAATACTTACCCACTGTTGGTGACATCAGCATGTACTGCCATACCCAGTCGCAAAATTTGTTCTGATGGAAGCACTGGTTTATCTGAAGCATGAATAAGAATGAATGTCAACACTTCCTCTCAAAACCAAAGACTTTAGATTTAGAAACACCATAAATCAAAGAATCCATTGTACATCGAAGCTAGCCATAATGAGGTTTTCTTCTCTTTGAAAAGATGTTATTTTGGAGACAAATGAAAATGTGTCTCTTACATCCCTTTCCCTTACATTTTGTGAAGATGCATCCCTTTCTCTTATATTTGGTGAAGAATGAGGAATATCCTCAGGCCACCATTCAAGTCTATGCGCATCAGTGTTTGAGATTCCTCAAAGGTTGTGCACCTATCTCCCACCAGTCACATATTCAGTTACTAAAGAAATCAGTTCATCTTTCAGCACTACATCTGCTCCTCTGTCTAAAATAGGACACAACATGCTGGAGATGATAGGTATCAATGTAGGATCATAGGATCACCAGATTTCTTTAAACTCACCAGTTCTTTGTAAAATAAACTGCACACTCTTTATGGCCAAATTATTTGTTTGGAGGTCCCTGAAATTACGTGTAGTGAAGCTAGTAAAAAGTTCTTTATACTTAATGAAGATACAACAACCACTCCAATAAACTCAGAAACTAAAACGATAAGGTCTGTTGTAATTGCTACAACCCACAACTGTGCAATCTTAAAACGGAGACTTTTGTTTCAATACTGCAACCACTTGGCCTCTTTAAGACATTCACCCTTGTTTAAATTAGTGAGTGCTAATTAGTTCTAATTAGTGATATTGCTCAATTCCCACCTTAATAAAGTCACTAATGAGCTAAGAAAAGTGCCAATTTGGGTTCAGTCATCATTGTATCAGGGTAAACATCTTGGTGATTTGTCCGTCTTATGTATCATAAGGTGTCACACTGTCTAATACAAAATAAGCCAACCTCAAATTTTTCTAAGGGATCATAGGAAATGTCTCTGTCAGATGCGCATTCTGTGTGCCTTCATTATTTAAGTGGTCATTAGCAGAGATAACATGCTACTGACATTGGGGCCCCTTCTTATTGTGGCATTTTCCCATGGGTCTATTTGGGTCTATTGATGTCCTTTGCAGACTTATATTTTACACGTAACACTGCCCCAATAGGAATATATTGTGTTTGACGAGCATTTACTTTACAACTGTTTTGCATCACTGTTATTTCAAGACTAGCCTATTTATTTCCAACTGCTCCTGAGCGAAATGAAGGTTACACTAGTTACTCATTATAAGCTAAGCTGATTTAGTCTGAATGTCAGTCAAAATACTCACTTTGTAACAGATACTTTGGCGATCATATACCGCTTTTTAAGTAGACCCTTGTTTTCCCATTTGTTTACTTAAGTTGATTTGTTGTGTTACATGTGTTGATCCCTTGTATAACTCACAACAAATAGAGTAATCATCATTCAGTTTCATGGGGAGAAAAAATAGAACAGTCATCATGCATGATCCACATAAAAGTTGAGAAGGGAGGGACAAGTTGCTTGCAAAAGATCTTGCTGCCTGTTTTAAGTTCTCCCCAACAAAACTGTAGCACAGCAACAATCGACTTTACAGCAACCACAGGCAGTTGAGTGATAACGATCATCATGGAAAGCAGATATTCACGTTCACCCTAGGCGAGCATCAAGGTGTTCAAGGTGGTTTTTGGCATTCGGAATGTAATCATGGCTACAGAGGCAAAAGAAGTCATGTATACAAGTTTCTTTACACCTCCTTTTGCCTTTGCCCCACCACTTTTTCCTCTTCCCTGTGGTTGTGCATGTGGAATTTAGTCGAGAATGCGAAGGGAAATCATCTGAAGGCGTGTCACTGACAATATTGCTTACGGCTGATGGCGGTCTGACCACTGTGGAACTTTTTGAACTGCCAGTCACAGTATCTTGTTGCAGGAGCGTTTCCATTATTCTCATTATCCGCAGCAACTCACTGCACCATTGCTTGTTGCTTGTCCCTATTTCTAAATTATGAAAAGGTCTATTGGGTAGCAAAAGAGTTAACAGCCATTCCGTCATTGCACATTCCGTGTTTTAAAGATAACCACTTAGAGTCAGATTTGCTGGTGAGGATGGGATTGATGCTGGAGGACCCACAAGATAATTTTTTTCAAATCAATGCAAACCACATATCAACAGTGGCGAAGCTAGCGGTCATGCTGGTCATGCTCAGCATGACTAAAAATTTTCAGGGATTGGGTTTTTTTTAGACCAAAATTATTTTTTTGCCACAAAAATTTTTGCAAAGAGTGTCTTAAAAATCGTGACATTGATATCACTGCACTGTACACCAAACCTTTGCTGTCCTACTGTTTGATACAATGGTCCCCTGTGCTAATTCCTGCTCGGTTTGGAAAGGTAGACCTATCATAGGGTTTCTATACTAACTCTATAGCCTCCACTTTGCAGTTATGGTCAAACTTCACTGTTTCTCGTACTGGTTCCCTATGTTATGTCTGGCGGATCTGAGAAAGCAGGAGTAACGCCATCAAAATATAAACTGAGCCACGATTTGATTGGCTGGGGCTGATCTTACGCACGCTCATTGCGCCAATTTTCAAACCTTTGTCCTGCTGCATGTTAAACGCACGCCTTCCCTTAAAACAATGAAACAATAGAAATGATGATGAAACAACCTTTGTCCTGTGGTTTCACCATGGTTTCACTCAGTCAGTCGAACTGACGGGCCTAGGCACAGTTCAAGCAAAGCCTTTCAGTTCGGACAATTATTATTGGACGTTTGATTACCATGGAGGACGAGGAATCACTTGCAACCCTTCCTGGAGGAGACATAGTCTTCCAGGTGTTGAAGAAGTCTTTTGCAGCAAGAAATGTCAGTGAGCAGAAGGTGATTGTCAAACACCCAACTCCGAAGCTTGTGCTGAAGACGAAGGACAGATCATTCCAGGAAGTCTGGTATACCAAGAAAGATTGATTGTGTGGGAGCAAAGGAATGAAATGCCTCTTCTGTTGATCATGCCTGCTATTTCGACCCCTATTTACAATCTGACATGCCCTTTAAAGAGAATTGTCCTGCTTGCGCAGTATTATCATAATTTATTGCTGATTAAAGAAACTTTAACTTTCCAAGAGAATCGTCCTGCTTGTGCAGTAGTATCATAATTTGTTGCTGCTCGCTTCTGTCGGTATTTGCTTTAAAGGCATTGAGTCACGGTAAAAGCAAACCTCTACATAGTTTCCGCCTGGAGTTAGCTTATCAAATTCAACATTGCTTTGAGCCTTAAGATAGCAGATCTCAAAACTTTAGATATAACATGGGCCTAACGTTTGCCAGAATGGGGGAAGGCCTTAATTGTCGTTCAATGTGCTTGACTGGCAATCAGGATTGCATCATGAAGAGTTCTCAGAATAACAGAGCACTGAAGTTAACATACTGACCATATGGCTTGTCTGTAGAAACTGGCAACGGGCCTAAATTAGCATTTGGCGTGGTTTCTCCTAAACCTGATAGGCCCTATTCTGAAAAGAAGTGTTTTGATTCTTCAACAGGCAATAAACATTTTGTGCCAGTAGATGACATTTGAATGTCTTGTGCTGTTCCGATCTGCTATGTTCTCCTTTGAGTGACGATATTTTCATCTTACGCATCATCTTACACATGAAAGATAACATACGCATCGTCTTACGCATAATCTTACGCATAACAGCTGTCTTACGCATCATCTTAAGCAAAGAAGCTACCTTACACATCATCTTACACATCTTCTTACGCATTTTGTTGTAAAATGCGAAACTTACGCATGCTTACGCAAATTACAACAAGCCCTGCTTTTTGCCTGGATACCGAACTCGATGACATCTCTCTATTTCAAAACTCTTACTTGACCCCAGCTTATCCTTAATCAGACTTTGTACAAGCTCTTCAGTGTCATCCGTTGACTTTTTCTTTGTCTGGGTCTTCTTCCATTCCAAGGATTTTTACATTATTACGCCTATTTTGGTTCTCCACATACTCCACATTATCTTCCATCGCTTCAATATAATCAAATGACTGGTTAACAGACTGTTCATTGGTACTGAATTAAACCTTTTTCGCCATTTCGTCATGTTTGGCTTGAGTGAATTGCAAGCTAATTGAGACTTGAGACAAAACTTGAGACTTGGTCAATTCCGTTCCCATCTATTTTGATTTCAAATTTTGTTGGGTTGTTTCTCGTTATGTTCACAATCTTCATTTTCTTAGAATCCATTCTCATTCCATATTTTTTGCAAGGCGTATTAACCCTATCTGACCCCTTCGTACATTTTCATTCATACGTTTTTCCGTGTTTGCTGAATGCCTCTGAGATTTAGCAAGTTTAACGTTCTATCATGTAGCAATCAAATTGTAACAATTCTGGTGTTCTATTTTTAGCCTTGTCTCCATGGTAACCAAGTTTTCATGCCGCACCCTGTGCAAAATATACATTGTATCTCTCTTAATCACCTAATTTTAACACCTTTTTCCTATAATTATGCATTAAATGATCCTGCTGAATATGTCACGCCTTCTGTCCTCTTTTTCTTATCATCTTTAAGTACTTTTTTAAATTTTAGTTCTTTTCTTTTTCTTTTTGCCTTTTCGGTGCCTGCCTTCTGTGCTTTTCTTATCCTTATCATATCTTTCTCATTGGAAAATTGTTCCAGGTAAGTACCTCCAACTATACCCAATGCCTGGCATAAAATATTCTTTGAAGTTGCCCCCATTGAAAACTGGCTGAAAGCCAGAGCAACACCCGTCTCCATGGTTTTTCTACCAACAAAGGTAGATTTGGGGCAATATCTCCAAATGACATTATGAATTGATTCATTTGGATTTTGTGCTTTGTTACGCGAGCATCTGCTCAGAAGATTTTCATCTGTCAACCTCTTAAAAATTGGAACAAGTTTCTTCCCTACATCCGCAGGTATAATATCGTGGTCCTTGTGTGGTCCTGGAGCTTTCTCTTGTGCAATTGCCCTTTGCCAAAAACACCAAGACTTCTCACCTGGTGGACAATGCATGTGTTTTGGAGTTTCATCTGTGGAAGAAAGATGGAAAAGAATGGCAAAAATACGCTTCTTCATCATCTCAATGTTGCCAGCATTATCTTTAATGGCACGACCATAATAGTTCTGTATTTTTGTGATTTTTTCTTGGGTCAGCTTCCCTTTACCTGATATTGATTGTTTTTGTGCCTTTAATGTTGAACTCAAGTTTCTAAGTGCAGCACCCATCCTCTTAGAAACGTGATTTACACAGTCTTCTTTACTAAGTTTGGCATCTTCACCATAAGGACAGTCAGCCACAACTGCGTCAAATGCCTTACTATCGCCATCACTAAGCATGACAGTGTAGCGAAGATGATGATGCTCCTCTGACCTTCTCCACGACCTAAGAGCACATTCAACTTCCATTGAGTTTGCGGACCCATCATAATTTTTTTGGCAATTTGTGGCATGTTTCTCGCTCAATTCAACTTTGTCATCAGTAGAATCCTTGCATTTTACACAAAAATTACATAAAACTTCATAATCGATGGGGAGACCTGTGAGCACATCAATTATTACAGCAAGCCCAACATGCGATGAATGCCCACGTCTGTGCCATGCACCATCAAAGGATACTGCTATTTCCAGTACCCCGTTATCATCAGGGGTTATGCCAACATCTTTGTGGGCAGTAATTATACTTTCCAAAGACTTATTCCTGACTTTCTGCACTGTCTCAATGCTTCCTTTGTGCAGTTTGCTATTGTGTGTTGCATATGCATTTTGACTCAGTGAAAAGTGTAAGTTCATTATGCCACACCATTCTTTCATGGATGAAAACCCACAACCAATGCCTCTAAATGCCAAAGTTGCTCTCGTGTTGATTTCAAAAGCAACATTTGTTGCATGTGATTTGCCCACTCTGTGACAGAGATAATCCTCACAGATTGCCTCTGCACACATTTCACAGTACATTGCCATCTTGGCTGAGAATCCACATGTCTTTTCATCACGAAGTAGCATTTTGATACCATGCGTCTTGCACTTCGGACACAACAGTCAGTGCTTCCACTTGGAAGGAAATTTCCTTCCAAAAGGAAATCTGGGCAATTGGAAGGAAAAAAGAAGGAAATGAAAATTTGAAGGAAATCGGAAGGAAATTTGATGATGAAGTGAGGAATTTGATGGAAATGTGAAATTTATACATTTTATCAAAAGAATCATTGGTTTTTTATTCAAAAAATATTCAGACAGCAGTCTAATTCAATGGAAATGGTGAAAGGGTAAATAAAAGATAGGTGCGATTGAATTATTCACCATCAATTTATATAGACTAGAGCCCAATCTCCTGTCAAAGAAAGCTCAGGCTCATTTCAGTTTATTCACTTGCACCTAAAATAATGATGATATTGTATGGCCAAAAAAATTTCAACTGTCCTCTAAGATTATCAACTAATTTGGAGCAAGTCTATTGATTATGTTTTTAGATTATGCTCCAGATTGGTCATAAAACCTTCAGGAGTAAGCCATTGGATTGTAATGCGTCAACAAGAGTAGTGAAAAGTAGAACATATTTGAAAGAAGAATATTACTTCGGACCTTCAATAGCCTGCCTACAGACTCTTCCTGCAAAAGTGAAGAGAGGGAGGAAAGTAGACTACTTTTTCCCCCATCTCGATTTCTTATCATGAGTCTGCACACTGGGTTATGGCACACAGGCAACCACATGCAGGCTAACTTTTGGTGGGAATAGATTTTCCAGAAGGTTGTCGCTGTGGAGGATTCTGCCACAGGTTGCTCAAAATGGCTCAAAATCTGTTAAATACATCACAGAAAAGTAGGGAAATCGAAATAACAGCAAAGGTTGAATAAACAAATGAAGATTTTAACCGGATTTGCACCATCATAGATGGAAGGAAATTTGAAGGAAATAGGAATCTCTCTGGAAGGAAATTTTCCCGAAAAAAAGGAAATTGGAAGGAAACCCTATGTTCCAAAAGTGGAAGCACTGACAACAGTTTCCCAATCAACCGATCCAAGCATGATTTCTGAGCAATGAAGTAGTAGTCATCAGCATCTTTTGCCATACCAGTTGCCGCATTGGAAGTTTCTTCAATACTATCCAATGTTATTCCAAAGAAATTCAACTTCTTTTCTGTCGCTGATAGGCCACTTGACGAGCAAGCAGCAACAGGATCTGGCTGTTTTGCAGCTGCAGCTTCTGCAATCACATTCACCTCTCTCACGGTACGAGCAATCTTCTTGCGGCCCAAGAACGGTTTTCGGGATCTCTGTTTAGTTCGTGCCATTATTAATATGTTTATAAACGATTATAACGAACAAAATTGAAGATAATATTTGAAACGTGTTGAACAGATGACTAAGAACAGTAAAATATGAACGAAGCAGAACGGCGAGGAGGCCATTATGGCTTGCACGTGACATGGGTAAGCCAATCAGACTGCTTCTTTTTCACAGATCAACCAATGAAGTGAAAGCATTATTGAAGTTTCTTGGCAACGGACTTCTTTTGTCTAAGGGGCCAGGGAAAACGCGTGGAAAACGCAGATTCAGATAGGTACAGGGTGCTCATATACAAAAAAGAGCCTCAAAATCGCAAAGAGCGAACACAGGGCTTTCGAATGATGTAAAGGGCCTAGGCATAATGCTTTGAATGATGTCAGGAAGGAATGGGAAAGTTCGCATGGTTTTCTCAAATTTTACGGAAATTTTTTGTGAGTTTATGACTACCATGCTTCCTAAAAATGCAAATATCATCGGTTTCTTATTTCCAGAGTGTCGATATAGTGTCAAAATACGATTCTACGATAATTAATGTGCGTTTTAGTGAAGAAACCCCATTTTCAAAATTTTGGTGGAAAAGTCACAATTTTCGACTGGTGACCTACCTTAACAAAGACAATTTTCAAAATTCAAATAATCAATAAAAGTATCTTTGGAGACTCCTAACCATCACTTTTGCAGCATAGTTAGCTACTCATCTTAAACAAATCAGTAAATATCTGGCATTTAAGAATAGTCACTACTTTTTGCTTGATTTTACTGTTGTTTTTGGTTGCCTAGCAACGAATCACGTGACAAATTACTAATTACTGCTAGTTTTGGATTCTTTCCAGGCCCCTAATTGAATGTGCGAAGTTTCACCTACGAACAGTTCCTTGTTTCTGAAATAAAGAGGGGGGCCAAAATAGCCCCCCGCCGGACCAAAATACAAAAAATTTTACCCGGGCTGAATAGGGTTAAATTATTCATAATATGTCCTCCAACATTTACACCTTCTAATTCATCTATGTTTCTGAATGTTAATTCCATAAAGCTGATTATGCCAGTAGTGGAGTTTCTAACTTTTTTTAGCGATCTGGGGAGAATGAAGTTTCTTGTAAGACTTTTCTCATGGAGACCTTAGCTTAAAAGCACAAAATCAAGGACAATTTTTTCCAAAATATACAGAGACAGAAAGGGGACATATATGTGTTCTACTGAAACCGCGCACCATCTCTTACATTCATGTCTCGGCCTTACCCTAAATAGGGAGATCAAGCTGATTTTTTATAGTCTCAATATGAGGCTGAAAGTTAGCTCATCTGAAAGAGCTCAATTTTAGCATAATTATGCAATTTTTTCCAATTTTTTCTAGAAAGAAAGTTATTAAATTTTGAAGAATTTTTATTTGCGGTTCTGATTGGAATAACTTGCAGCAAAATATCCATAAGGAGTAGTGGGATGAGTGGCACCTTCTGCTTATTTGATGAAAACAACTATCAATAGTAAATGTCTAATAATTCTGAAATGGCTCAAGGTATAAACACCAAAATTCATATCCAAGTAAAACAAAGGTTGAAATTTCCAAAAATGGTTCTAAAAATAGAATTTGTTCCCATGGTGACCGACTTTCCCATAGCAATCATCACTTTTTTAAGCAAAACTTGCACTGAACACTAATGCCAAGTCAAAAATAGAATTCAAAACAGAATTTTCAAATTCATGCTAAAATTAGCCCATTGTCATGGTAATAAATGTTGCCATAGCAACAAGCAATGACATGAAATTATATGTTTTGACAGGAAAAGGCATCTTGTGAAACTATTTGTGAGTCATTTCATGACAGGGAACAGGATCTACAATCAGGTTCTGTTAATTGACACTGTTGCCATGGAGATGTGTGTAGCCATAGCAACAGTAAAAATGAGATCCCATATACACCGTGCTAGTACAACTTTGGATTTGTAACAAAAGCGTGGTGGATCAGCCTCCCATTTACGTTATTCCTTGTTAATTTGTAACACTTGTTTCTGCTGTCTACAGAATAATTCTTTCCTAGAGCAGTGTAAACATAACTTAGTAGCGGGTCAAAATTGTACTAGTACAGCATAAACAAAGTTAAAAAGGATTAACATTCCTTTAGTAAGAATGGGCTGAATATGCATACATTTTATGACTCTGACCAGTTCACAACTAGAGACTGTTATTCAATTCTCCAGCTCTGTATTCAACTGTGCTTTGTCAGTAAAGCAAAAGAAAAACACACTGTCAAGATGACAACTTTATCATGAAATAAAAATATTTGACATTTCCGGTTTCGCCCAATATCAGGGCTCATCAGTACAGCTAGACTTGATAGACAATGATGTCAGCTGCAGACCGGGTTTGTATTTGCTTTCATTAAATCTTGAGATAAGTTGTGAATGCTTTAACATCGGCCAAGGAGACACAAGTCTGAAATCATTTGAAGAAATGGTTTTTGACAGAGTAGCCTTCTCTGGCTCTAGACAGGTGCTACCATTCCGGAGTAAGAATGGACCTGGAGCTGTGGAGGCAGGACTGCTCAATGTCCTGTATAGTCCTAAAAGAACTACCCACTACCTTGGTTTTAAACAGAGTTTCCCTCTCTGGCCCTAGACAGGTGCTACCACTCCGGAGCCAGAGCGGACCTGGAGCTGTGGAGGCAGGGATGCTCACTACCCTGTATAGCCCATTATGGGTCTACCCACTACCTTCCGAACCACTCCTAGCCTACATTGCCAAAACACCCCTCCTAATCCCAATAAACAAAATTACCAACAAATCTACCTATGGCTAAGGTTTTACTTCATGATTCTTGATATAATTTAGTATATGAATAGCACTACTTGACTTCACATATTTGGCTTGTATGAATGTAAATGTTAATGTTCCATAAAAATTTGAAAAGCACCAACCAGAAATCCTTATGTACATCAGTAAATATCTGTCTAATTTTGTTAAAATTATGAGACAATCCGAACCCATCCATTTTGATAATCTTCTAACAACTGACACAAATGATATTCATCCTCATCACTATAATCCCCATCCACTTCATATTTTACAAAAAAATCTGGATTTGCACTGTCTTCACTCTCTTCATCAACATCATCAACAGCAGCTTTATACCAGCACTCATCATTGTCACCATATCAGTATACAACTGTAAAATTTCCTTTCCTACCAGATCTTTCTGACTTAAGGTCAGCAATTCCAGATCTCGAATTTCAAAATCCTCCATTAATTTATACTTATATAGATTAGGATCATCATCATATAGAATTGTAAACATAGGATTTCTTCCAATACCACCATTAATAACTGTACCTTTGTACCATCTTTCACCATCTTCATCTACGAATCTCTGACAAACTCTCTTTCCAATCAGATCCTCAGCACATGATATCACTGGTGACCTTAAAGGTATTTCTGATATCTCTTTCCTCAATGATATTCTCTTTTTTGATTGTTTCTTTTTTCCTTTTGTAGTTTCCCATGGATCCTCAGATGCTTTCTTCAACAACCTATCCTTCTCAACCAAGAACTTGCTCTTCTCTAAAATAAAAACTTTTGATGTATCTGTTTCAGAAATTTGATCTCTTTCTGTCAGCAATTCCTTATCCCTTTCAGTTTCTTTGATAATTCTTAAAAGATCCTTAATTAAGATTTCTGGGCTATTGGAAACCCCCTTAGTAGTTAATTGGAAAACACTCTTGTCACTATGCTTATTTCCAAGGACTTTGTTTCTGAAGCATATTTGCAACCAGAGTGCATCCCGTTTCTTCCCAGTTCCTACAATCTTACCCACTCCTGAAATCACTTCTTCTTCAGTTTTCCACAAACCAAATTTTTCAATTTTAGAATGAAGACTTTCCTTTAACCCTATTTTGGTTGGGGGGGCACATTTGCCCCCCCTAGTAGATTTTTTTAAATAACTCTGCGAGGAAGAATTTTATAGCCATGAAACTTCTTGACTTTTTGCAATTACTTATTGTGCAACTTCTGAAAAAGTTTCATTGAAATATTTTGAAAAATGAGGGGGCGGGAGACAATTTTCTGGGACTGACCCAGGAAAAATCGCAAATTCTCAAATCTCAATTATCGCGAAAAAAGGAGCAGAAGTGGAATATTTTGCAAATTTCTTTTTTAATGTTGTGTTATTTGATGCATTCTATCATAAATACCATGTTTGGATGGAAAATATGCTCCAAATTTAATTTTATCTCGATTTTCCTGATTTTTGGCCAATTCTGCCACTTTTCTTGACCACACAAAGGAAAATGCTGACGTAAGCAAAAATGGTGGCTATTTTTAAGTTAATTTTTATATTTTCATAAAGTACATGCCTGAGGCTTTTAGCACACCAAATTTGGTCGCTCTATCTATTACCAGTAAAGAGTTAGGTAGGGGGGGGGGGCTTTTTTGCCCCCCCAACCAAAATAGTACTATCAAATAGCCCAACCACTATAGGGTTAAGATACGTTGTTCTCTTTCTTTATGTTCCTTCATCTCAAGCTTTTCTGACATTTTTTGTGCTCTTTGAGTAGCAATTTGTTGCTTTGTCGACAAGTATTTTTCTCTTTGCATATTTTTTGATTTCCTTGCAATTTCTAGGAATTTCATCCTTTTTTCATCAGTAAGTTTTCCCCTCCAATCACCTGTCTTGTTGGCTTTGAACATAATTATGCCTTTAATTGCAAAATCGGTTGCTTTTGGTTTCAATTTCATTTGGTAATCAAGCATTCCAAAATCTCTTTCTGCCTTAACATTACTTTTCTCAACATTCTTTGTTTCATTTCTAAAATCTTCATCTTGTTCTTTATTCCAAAATCTCCCCCCTTCCATATGATCCTCAAGCAACCTCTTTGTAACAACTGCAAAGCCACCAAAAATTATCTCCAAGCATTGCTTTGTCATCTGCTCATGTTTCTCTCCTCTGGACAAATAAAGATATCAAATAAACAATCTTTGCTGATCAAAATGTCATCTCCAAATAACTTCACATCACCTGTCATGAATTCTGATGCATCTGACCCCCACAACATAAATTTGTCATACAATCGTTGGTAAAAACATTCATATCTAAAATATGCCCATCCTTTGAAATTGCCCTCCAGAGAGGACCAGTAATCAATGTGTCGATCATACCTAAAGCCCTGCAAGCTGTTAAGAAAGATGTAACTTCTACAATCAGTTACAAAATTGTTGAGCCACCCCCAGATTTTCAGTTTATTTGCCCCTGTTTTCCCCCCTCCCCCCTAGTCAATGTTGCAGTACCACAAAAAGTTGCTGAATCACGCGTGTCATCTCGATCAGGTACTTTTTTCAAAACAACATTGACATGGGGGAAGGGGGGACGAAAATTTCATTTTTTTCTAGGGTGGCTCAACAATTTTGTAACTGATTGTCTGAAAATGTAGCACCTTTTAATGGATGTAAATCAAAAACATTTCCTTCTAACAATGTGAAATTAATAGTATTTGCAATACATTGGTAGGCAAATGTCTCAGATTTTTTCGGGAATTTTAGAAGCTTATGCGGCCTCGCAGCGTCCCTTTGAAAATATGCCTATTTTCGACATTTTTTAGTTTTGTGCCTACTTGTTTAGGCCTCGCAATAATCAGGTTCGACGAAAAGGTATACCACAATAATTATTTTTGTTAGCACGGGAGAGCTTAAATCAACTTTTTGAATTGCTAACATTGCCGTGTTTAATGACAGTGGTGGAGCTACATAGGTTTACATTTTCTGCGTGATTTCTGTTGATTTAGGGTAATTCTCTGGAATCTGCCTGTTTTTGTCACGGTGACTTGGTCATAGGGAAATGATGATTATCTGCTAGGAAAGCTGGTTTCGTGAAGCTTTAATGATGTATGTTCATATGCAACAGCTATCAAATAGATACCACGTCTGCGATAGCCTCTGTCTGCCTGTAAACTTACAGGAGTTCCGTTGTGCAGAATTAACCATTTTCAAGCCCTACACAAAACGAAAAATGTGATTCTCGAACGAAATTACAAATTCTTTAGTGGAAATTCATGATACATTCAGAATCGAACGTCTTTTCACGCACTAATTCCCATAAACTAAACAATGTTGTGCCGTATTTGTGTCTTAAAAAGGAATCATTTCACTTGATCAGGCGCGGGAAATTTGAAAAATCGACATTTGAATTTCAAAGGGCATACGTTGCCCCTTTGAAATCAGTCATGATTCTTTTGGGAACGGACAAAGCCCTATAACAAATCATTTCTTATCGGTCCACTGAGCCCACAGTGATTTGGAAGCCCAAATAACCAAATAAAGATATTGACGTCACCGAGTGAGGGGTTGAGATTGAGAACAATTCTCACCAACAATTCCCACTTTTTAAAGTTCCTTAAAAACGCCCAAAGACCTCGATAAAAAGTCAATGAAGTCAACCAAAATGTAGCAAAGGCCTTTGAGTAGACATGTGCGAAGTTTTCAGCAAAAATCTGGCACTCATTTAATGTAAAATGGCAAATAGGTCAACAATTCCCACTTTGGACACTACTAAAATGACTTCTATTCGTTTTTTAAAGCACCAAAAGTGAGCAATGTCGGTATGATTCCTAAAAGTTTAGCTTTGTTGTGCAAGGTATTGTTCGTTTTTGGTCATAAATAGGAGTCTCCACTCCCACTGACATCAAAGCCTGTGTCCTTTTGATAAATAAGGTATGTTTACCCTTGCAAAGAAGCACAAAATGGAATGAGCAATGTTAGTGAGAAATGTACTGAGCACTGAGCATTGTGGCGAGCGACGATGACGTAATTCGCCTTGCAGACGAACTGGCATCATGCACACAAACTGCTCGCATCCTGGCCATCGTTGGTGTGTTCGAGTTGCCAGAGTTTGATCAAGGTTTGATGATATCAAAAAGCGTTATGATTACTTTCTATCATGATTTGAACGAAAGGAAAACGAACCTTGAATATTCACTATTTCAGACAATTACACCATTTTTTTGCAAAATCGCGGAAAAACGCGAATTTCAAAAATCACGTAAAAAATGTCCAGTTGATGAAACTCCTTAAGCCCAATGCTTATATCAACTTTGTATCAATAACATTCTGTAAGCAAAATTGTGCATCATTGCCTTCATCACTTTTCTTGAAAACTGGAGTTAAAGTTGCGCGCTTTTCAGACAATCAGTTACAAAATTGTTGAGCCACCCCCAGATTTTCAGTTTATTTGCCCCTGTTTTCCCCCCTCCCCCCTAGTCAATGTTGCAGTACCACAAAAAGTTGCTGAATCACGCGTGTCATCTCGATCAGGTACTTTTTTCAAAACAACATTGACATGGGGGAAGGGGGGACGAAAATTTCATTTTTTTCTAGGGTGGCTCAACAATTTTGTAACTGATTGTAGATCATGTTGTACTGCTGAGAGGAGCTTGTTGTCTTTCCCATAACGCTCAAAAAATATCTTTAAATGTTCTTCCAAATAATACGTTCCAGCAGCATTGTGAAATAAAATATTGAAGCGATTTCCAAAAAAGGGAGCTAAAGGAATTTCATGAATATTTCTTTCTTGTTCTAAAAAGGTTTTGAAATGTATCATTCGTCCAGACTTCTCACATCCTCTTTTTTGCACTGATTTACAAACTGTCTGGATCAGCCTGTATGCTCCAGATTCACCCTTGCTGTACCCCCCATGTGCCAAAGAACCAACTTTCTTATCCTCCCAGCACAAAGTATCCCAGATTTTGCAACAAGCCTCTGCTTGATCTGCCAATGCTACAATATAATGCAACCCACAAAAAAACTCATTGACTCCACTTAACTTTTCTTTTTCCACTTGAGTCAAAGACTCCCAACCCTCAACAACGCTTGGCAAAACATCTTTCCTGAAGCAAGTAAACAACTCATTAAACTTTTTTGACCTGCACAGCGATCTGACATCACATTCTTTATGCTTTTAATTACTTTGTTGACCCAATCATTCACTCCACCCTTGCCAACAAGACCAGAATTCTCAAACATTAAACAAACATCACCAAGAACATCCTGCAAAACTTTCAACTGTGTAGCAGAATCTCCGCTCGCAATCTCCCTCAGGCCAGTTATCAAACATTCTCCATCATCTTTGACAATATCATATGTTATAAGTGATCTCCCTTTCTTTGAAGTACCATCAGAATGCAAAGTCCTGTTCTCTGTGTTCCAGTTTTCTGTCAGTTCATCAAAAACTTGAAGTTGTGCCAGTGACCTTGCCTCATAAAGCATGTACTTTGCAAATGTGGCCTTTGGGAGATTGTGAACATTGACCCCAACTACTTTCAAACATTTTCTAACAACATTTTCAACATTATTTGTGCTAACTCCTAAACAAAGCAAATCTTCATACAACATTCGAATCTCATCAACATATTTTCCATTTTCAAAAAAACAAATATCTTCTCCCTTCGAAAAAACATTTAATCTTTCCTCAATTTCTAGCTTCTCATTCTCCAATTCAGCAATTCTTTCCTTTAAATCATCAATCTTTGAATTAAATATCTTTCTGCTATCATCAATAGATTTCTTTTTTAGTTCAGTTTTATAATGAGATTTCATTTTTTTGTGCACATAATTTTTCATGGATGGCTTTATCTAAATTAGTTATCAATTCTTCTATTTGCTGGTTTTTCTCAGCTAGCTGTTCACCTCTTTCAAGTAATTCAGTTGATAAATCAACAAGCATCTCTTTATTCTCCTCTTCAATTTCATCATACTTTGTGCGCAATCTTTTAATTTTTCTGTTGACATTTTTAGAATTCAAGACACCAATTTTCTCTACAAGGCCTTTCAACTCATCCTCCCTGGCTTTCAAATCAATGGTTGCATTATTCAACTCTTTTTAAAGATTTTCAGCATCACCTTCAGCAAGTCTCCTTCCTTCTTTCTCCTCATTCAATTTATTTATCAACCAACTTATTCTCCCTTCGCTTACATCCACTTTGTTTAATAATATTTCAATCATCTTAGTTTCTCTTTCACATCAATGTGCTGAGGATCTGATACACCTGACACTAACGCATGCTTTCTTTTCTCATACATATTTGTTGGTGTAACAAAATAATGAGTGTTTCTAATCTCCGAGCCCTCGAGCCTCGAGCCTTCGAGCCTCGAGCCTTCGAGCCTTGTACTTCGAGCCTCGAGCCCTCGAGCCTCGAGCCTTAGGTTCATACTTTGAGCCTCGAACCCTTGAGCCTTCGAGTTATATTTTTAGCTGCAGGCTTTCATCTTTGAGGTTCATCTTTTTGCAAACATCAAGGATTCAAGTTTCAAGGATTCTTTTTGCAAAGATCAATTAGTACTCAAGCTCAAGGCACTAGCTAAGATCCATGTGAATTTGTAAAATTGCCACATCACATATTTTTCTCAAGGACCGAACAGGCCCGATTTCAAAGAATGTGCTACACAGAAAATACTTCAGGAAAGTGCTTCATGTGTATGTGAGAGATCTATCACTACTAGCCAATTACTCGCAAATAACTTGGCAATCTGGCTTTTGTAACTGAAGTTACAGTTCATTGTACCTCTATCATTTGCTTGTAATGATTCTGTTGCATGTAGTGGAAAAGTTGCATGTAAGAGTTTCAATGGGAGACAAATTGAGATCTAAATTTTCCAATTAATTGGCATGCATTCCTCCATGCCAATGAAATTCTCATGCCATTCACCATTAGTCTCAACTTAAACGTTACTGTTAAAATTTTTGAAATTCATGTGCACCGTTTGTTTAATAATGCTGCCTCGATTTTTATTTCATTCTGAAACGTTAAGGCTTCAAGGCTTGAAATGCAAGGCTCGAGACTCGAAATACAAGGCTCGAAGGCTCAAGGCTCGAAACACAAGGCTCGAAGGCTCGAGGGCTCGAGGCTCAAAATACAAGGCTCGAAGGCTCGAGGCTCGAGGGCTTGAGGCTCGAAGGCTCGACATATAGAATACTCCAAAATAATCATTTAGAAAAAATTCAACATCTGGCAATTTTTGGTGCTTTCTAAGGTCATTAACCCTTTCCTTCACTTTTAAAACTGCTGTTCGAAGACTCTCCTCAAAAATGACTTAATTGTCATCACAACATAAAAAAAAAACCCAGTCTTTAAAATCAATCCAAGATGCATTTAGTTTTGTCTTGGCATCAAGTAAGATTAAAATTTCCTGGTTAGTTAGTGGGGACTTTTGAAAACCATCAGGCAAAACAACATTTCCTTTGCAAATTGAGTCTAAAAATTTCAAATCTAAACCCCTGCTTTTCAAAACAATGCAATCAGAACTTTTGCCCATCTCAGTTTTATAAAGTGGCTCATAGATTTTTGAAAAATTACTCTTGTCTTTTGCAAGAGAATTAAAAATAGATCTTTTGAGATTGCTTGGCTTTTTTTATTATCTTTGCAACCTTATCAACATCAACATCCAAAAGGGTTGAACAAATTTCAACAATATCAGACTGAGGTCTACCAAAGGACTCCAATGATGAGAAAATTTGACTCAATAAGCCATGGGTTATTCTAAAGTCCACTGGATTCCATCCAGAGGGAACTTTTCCTCCACCAAGAAATAAATTGAGCTCATCATCGGTCATACAAATCAGCTGGCAGTCAGCCATCTTGCTGTCCACCATTATGAATTTCTTTGATCCTGCCGAAAGAGAAAGAGGCACGAGTCAGGATTGTGAGGCGTGACTTGAGCGTTAAAAGCTCCGGAGAAAAATTGAAATTTGGCAAATGAGCACGGGATCAAAACGAGATAAAAAGTCGATAAATTAACAGAAAATAGAATAAAGTTTAACTGGGTACCTACTTTTTCCGTGAAACTTTATTCCTTCCACAAAAAATTCGTCACTGAAATCTTTGAGTCGCACTGTCGCACACTTCTCCTTGGCCGATCGCCGAAAAGGACCCATCAGCATGGAGCCCAAAGCCTCTTCTTCAAGAATATGCTAAAAATACCCCTATTCGAAGTGAGGCTCATAGGCCGAAAGCGTCACAAAGTGGCCTAGGTACGCGAGCAACCGGGTGCTGCGAGAGCTGAAACCGGAGAAAAATCGCGCAAAGCAAAATGCCTCAAAATCGTCTAAAAGAAGGTAAAATTGCCATTATTAACTTTGAATACAATCATTCGACCCTTTTTCAACATTTTAATATATTTTGCATCCATTTTAGCATTATTTTTGCCCTTCAAATGAGTTAATGTTTCGAGCTACTTTTCTCCCATTGTGTGGAATTTTTCCAATGTAAAAAGGCGGACGTTCGACCTCCCTACCATAAATGTGCTGTATCCAAAAGTGCATTCCAATAAATGTTTATATTAGCATATGTATTTTATTTCTTTTTTTCCTTTGCAATCACCTCTAAGGGGACCATTATGGACACAAGGTCAACTCGACCTTTTAATGCTATCCCTGCCACTTTGATTTGGGGTGTTTTTAACTTGTATTTAAACTTGCTATATGAAATATATTTTATTGTAAATAGTTTATTTATTTACTTTATTTATTCATTTACTTGCTCTTTCCTTTTCTTTTAACCATTGTAATTCTCTTTTATTTTGTGGCGAATTTAACATACATACATACATGTGTATAAATTGAAAAAAAATGGGCTCAAGACGCAACCTCATGGCACACTCATGTTGTAGTTCTTGTTGTATTACTGATATTCTTTCCCTGACCATGCTTGCGAACATGTTTTGAAAGAATAGCCCATTGGTCCCAGTCCCCAAAAAGAGAATATGGGGAAAGAGGAGAAAGATGGTCAAGGTTGGAGGGTTCAACCAGGCCGCCTGGCCTAACCCAAATTTCAGCGGCTCATTTGGCAGCTCATGGATTTGCACCACGCAAAAAACTTGCCCCAGATTCAGTCTTGAAATGGCCATCCTTGAAGCTGGAACAAAGAATTTTTTCAATTTTTGATGGTAAGTGCACATCCTTTATTATTCTAAGTGTTAGTAGTAATTTTCATATGTTTTCATCAATTTCTTATTAACGAGAGTGCACACATATTGCAGTATTGCAAAAAGCTGGAAGCATGTTGGCAGAAAAAGCTGATGAAGAGTTGGCACTTGAAAAAAGAGAAATAGGGAAACAGCCTCACATACCTAAATGGTGCAAATCTAAAACATGGCGCTAAGCATGGAGCACAGACCGAAGCCCAAGTTAAACGTCACTCATGCACCAAACCTAATAACTGAGTTAGGTGGATGAGATGAGCAACATTCAACTTGACTAAGCTTGGCAGATTGAATTAGGTGCAACAGAATGTACTTGGAAAGACAGATCCTGTTGCATTATGTGATGCTGGAGTGACATTAAGTTAAACATGGGTCTTCTTGTGCCCTAAATTCAATACATAATTTACATTTTCAAGACGAAATTTCATCAACTTTGCATTCGATGCCAGCGCAGTTATGGGTTTGGTCGACTGGGAATCTACTCCAAGTAGATTCTACTCCAGGTAGATAGGCGATCGGTTGGTCAATGCCAAACCTCGCCTTGCTTGTGAATTTCATCTGAGTTCTCTTCCATGCTTATCTCCTAGACTCAAGGTTTTATCTCTGCAGTTCTTTTCTTCAGCATGGGTTCAGCATATAAAACAGAGCGTATATCTACGCCTGTATTTTACACAAACTCACAACGAGCAAATCGAAAAAACGAAGAGCTCGAGGTGGGTCGACTGACTTCCAAGATGCACGTTCTGCAACTGACCTTGACGCGCATGCACCGCACATCTCATGTAATTACTGGTGACGTAATTGGAGATGTCGTAGAATTAAAATATTTTTGCTGCAGCAATGAAACCTTGACCAAAAACAAACACAAATTACACCATTGGTAGATAAAGGTAGTACTAGCTATCACTCAAATGGTTGTAAACATATTGTTTTCTAAAATCATTCCATACCATATCAAGTTAGTTCCAGCACTTGTTTGTTTACACTTGTTTGTTGATTTTAAAGACGTTGTTGCTGTTTATCTTTTGCACTGCTATCACAGAATGCCGGAAATAGGAAATTATGCCAAAGAAAAGAAAATGTACGATGCCCTTTTGTCCAACTGGTTCAAGGGAAGAAAAAAGGAAGAATATTTTGTATTCATTTCCAACAGGAGAAATATTGTGACTTAAGTGGGAGGAGAAAGCGGGACAATTTATTGCGAATGAGGCAGACTGGGAAATTGAAAAGACTGACTATTGTTGCGGGCTGCACTTTGTAGGTGGTAAGATCATTGGAAATAACAATGTCCCCACTATGTTTGCACCAAATGAAGCATATGCTAGCGATGATGTACATCCTTTGACAAACAAAGATCATGATTATCGTAGAGACACAAAATGTGAAGGAGAAAAGAATATCAATGGCAATGAAAAGGAACCCTTAAAGACCCATTGCTAGCCATGACCCTTTGTGCTCCGAATGAAAAGCAAGAAAAAGGGAATCTGGGCCCAAAAGGACTTTGAGATTATATGAAAGTTGACTATGGCGCCACAAAGAATCATGATTAGCAATGAGTCTTTAATCAAAGTAACAGAAAATGAAGAACTGACACCAAGTGGATCCCCAAAGAGTTTTAGATAAACAAAAAGATTTAACAATACAATTTATCAATACCGGAAAAAACAGGACGATGTGAATTTGAATAGACACATGTTTTCCAAATATTTATGCTTGTAAGGCACATGACCAAGGTCGCTTTAAATCAATGAACACTTGGAGAAGGAAGTTAGTTGAAATGGTTGAATACTGAAATGTTGAATTATAGTTGAGTTGCACCATAGTCACCATGACGATGGTTGAGTTGGAGTTGGCTCTTGCGTTGTTTTACCGAAAATGTGCACTGAAACTGGAAAAAAGTTGTTTGCTTAAAAAGAGAAACTAAAACTATCAAAGTCTCCGTAGAAGTCCAAGAAAACTGTTTTTGATGCTTATAAATTCTGATCCTTAAATGTAAATTAAGCTATCTTCATTTAATTGTACTTTTATCTTGATTTTAACCACAACGATTGTCAATAGGTAGGATTACAGGTCCTTGAATGATAACAGATAGTTTTACGTCTGAACAAGTCAACCTGTCAAAATAATAGTTATTATTATTACTGAATCACTGAGAGTTGAATACTGAATCTGTTGCTTGCATCAGGACAGATGCGAGAGGAATTGGACTTGCATACCTATTTCATGCACACATTGATTTGTAATGGATTGGGATGAGACTTACGTTATTTTCTGGGTTTAATTCATTCAGGGAAGCTTTGGGTGGGAAGCCCTCACGCGTTCGTACTGCAACTGTAGAATTATCCTGACAAGATTTACTCACAGTGTGGTTTGCTCAAAGCTTTCCTAAATCTATACAACATGGTGCCTTTACCTGGGAACGTTGCTGACTTTGTATTTTACAGGGACATGGATAGTTTGAAGAATGGCTGAATTGAAGGAGGTGCAGAGTCGCAATGGCTATATGGCGCACCGTTACGGCAAAAGACATTGAAACTTATGTGCATATCAAAATTATTTTTTTGTGTATGCTATTTGATATTTTTGTGCTTGTTAAAATATAAAATTGTGCATGTGACAACAAGTTTTTGTGTAGGTCTCTTTTGAATTTGGTTTTGGGTATGTCAAAACTGAAACTGTTGTGTATGTCAAAATCAAAACTTTTGTGTATGTCAAGACTAAAAGTTTTGTGTATGTCAGAACTAAAACTTTTGTGTATGTCAAAACTGAAAATTTTCGTGTATGTCAAATCAAAACTTATACAGGGGTAAATGTCACATTGTTTTGTCGCTGGCTGTTCTAATTACCAATCCTGACAAGGGGATGAAATTCATTTGCTGTGGCTTTGATCTGCTAAGTTTTTTTCGGAGCTCAGATCTTAGAGCACTACCCCCGCAAGGAGAGATGAGGGCTTGCAAAAATGCGGCTCCCTGCTAGCTGCCAGCCTGCATCCTTACTTTGATTTAATAATGGACAAGAAAGGAAACCACAGTGAAGACCAGCAAATCGTCAGCGACCTTTTGGAGGCAGCAGTCAGATTGAGCTCATTAAACAGAAGAGTGGTCATTGAAGAGTGTTAATGGCTATTTGGCAAATGCGTTCCTAACAATTCACTCATTTGAGCTAGCAAGGATGTCAGGTATGCAGTACCGTAAAGTCAAATCTGCAGTGTGAAGGTCCTCTTATTAGGGAATAGTCTAGAATCGCATACCTCGTAAGGTTCCGGTCGCCTTGGTAGGGTTTTGTTTTGGTAGGATTCAGTTAAGACCAGCATAGGCACATGTATACAATTCTAATCCTTTCTGTATTTTCTGTATGATTAACCTCCCATTTGGGGCCGCAAACCAGAGTACCCCCTACCCCCTGCATAAGGAACATACTCGTAGTCCTGTTACACCTGGAGGAAATCGCTGGCCTTGTTTTACTTCATGGACACTTGTTTCCCAGTATCATTACTGCAAAGGTACTTCAGTTATGTCCCAAGGGGCACTCAGCAGTGCCAGATAGAGCCCTTTACGTAATTGTAGGAAGCAGGGGGCTGGGGAGCTACAGCCCCATTTTTTGGAAAAACGTACCAATTGGCCACAATGAATAATTGGGTAAGGTTTTACTTCAAATGAGAAACTTTCCAAGACAATGGAATTTGATGGGGCAGCCCCCTACCCCTCCAAATTTTATCTTTTTTTGTGCTTCTGCTCAGCATATGCCCCAGGGGGGAGGGGGAGTCGGTCCAATGTTTCTGAATACAAAGTGACTACGCTGTTGGTGACTGCCCATTATCTAGCCAGGGGCTGGGACTAAAACGCCCATAGCCTGTGTGCAGACTAGATTGGTTTCTTCTCAGAGTGATCTCCTCCATAATCCAGCATCCCTGAGGTATAATTTTTATAAGAAACTGCTCATACAAAACTCAAATCACCAAAACTTAAGAATCTCCAGTACTGGGAAAACTTTAACTTAAGAAACTCTTTGTTTCGATACAGGAAATCCTTGACATTTTTCTATTCTATTTTCACTTGTTTCCTGTCTATCTATCTATCTATCTATCGCATTATCGCAATATCGTATTATCGCAATATCATAAACACCATATATGGAGTTTTTTAACGGTCGTACAGTTGAAATTAACTTCCTTTTGAATGCCGCAAGAGATTCTGAATTTCTCACGTCACTATTACGGAGGTTCCATTCCGTTATTACATTTTGGAAATATGTATTTGAAAAACGAGCAGTCCTGGAACCTTTTTCCGGAAAAGCGCCTGGATTTCGCAAATTGTAGGTAATTTTACGCTCCGGTGGGATGTGAGAAAAAAGGTATTCAGGATGTTGAGTAGTTTTTAAGGTGAAGAAATGACAAAGTCGTCTGTACCATCTTCTGTCATAGAGATTTTCCCAGCCTAGTTCATTGAACAGCCTCTGCCTACTTGTACCTCTCCATGCTCCAGTCACAGCAAGCGCTGCAGAATATTGAGTTTGTTCTAGTCTCTTTGTGAGATCTAACCTCAAGTCTGGATCATACTTATGATAGATTGTGTCTCCATAATCAAGATGGGGCCGCACGTAAAGTTTATACAGTTGATCGAGTATGTCTCTGGATAAGTACTTAGACAGATATCTAATTACACCGATACCCCTCCTCACTTTGCAAATTGCCTCTTTGACATGACTCTGAAAATTAAGCTTTGTATCAAGGATCATACCAAGGTGCTTGTGCTCTGCTTTCCTCATTACTGCATCATTTCCTAAAGTTAAGGGAGGATGCCAAGGTTTTACTCTCTTGGTTGAGAAGATTACTTCCTCAGTTTTGTCAGAATTAAAATGCATTTTCCATTGCCACGCCCATAACCGTACGGACTCTAGATCTCTATTTAGATCTTCAGCAGTTTTATTTTCATCGGTAACGGCAGAATACAGAGACGTATCATCAGCAAACATTTTGGCATCGCACGTAACATTTTCAACAAGATCACTTATATAGATAAGAAAGAATAAGGGACCCAGGACAGAGCCCTGCGGTACCCCGGTAGATATCGCTGCCCATTCCGAACTTCGGCCATTCAGTACAACACGCTGTTTTCTGTTTGTTAAAAAATTTTGGATTAGATTGAGAAGGTCGCCAGATATGCCATTACATTCAAGCTTATATAATAAGCCCTCGTGCCACACCCTGTCAAAAGCCTTGGACAAATCAAGGAAGACAGCACGCGTTTCCTTGCCTGGAGTATCCTCGAAAGCGCTATATATCTTATGTGTTATGCACAATAACTGATTGATAGTTGAGTCACCAGGGCGAAAGCCAGACTGATCTGGAGTAAGCAGACCATTTTCACACAGGTGACAGTAAATAGCGTCAAATATGATTTTCTCAAATAGTTTACCAAACATCGGCAAAAGTGAGATTGGTCTGTAGTTCTTTTTGCTTTGTCTGCTTTCCTTTTTATGTACTGGTATTATGTTTGCTTTTTTCCACGCAGATGGATAGATTCCAGTTTCAAGGCATCTTTCAAAAATCAGACACAAGGGATCTACAATTGAATCGTCACATATCTTTATCATTGCGATGGAAATATCGTCACATCCATGAGCTTTCCCTGTATCCAATGATCGTATGAGTCTAAGCACCTTTTCTCTGTCAACAGGCACACCTTGCAGCGTAGGGTTACACCTTGGTATGAAGGGAGAGTACTCTGAGTTGGGATCGCACAACGTTGCTCCACAAAGTAGTTGTTTAACAAATTTGCTTTAGTTTGTACATTCGTAATGAATAGTCCACTTTCAAGCAGCGGAGGAATACTAAGTGTCTTTTTCTTATTTATCAGTCTATTCAGTACAGTCCAATATGCCTTTATACCTAACTTGGGGTCAACTAGCTTATGACCTAATTTGAGATAATATGTTTCTTTAGCAAGATGTATCATTTTCGATGTTTCATTGCGTACCTCTTTAACATGCTTCCAGTCCTCTTCTTTCCTTTCACCATCGACAAACTTTTTAAAGACTCTATGTTTGCGCTTGGTTGCTGTTTTGACATCTGGAGTAATCCATGGGGCATCTTTGTCATTGAATTTCAAAGTCTTATTAGGGATATTCGTGGAAAGAATAGAGTATAAGTTGCTTGTAAAAAGATCCGTCATTTCATTTGGTCCAAGTCCAGCAAACCGAGCCCGCCAGTCTGTACTATTTACTTCACTTTTAATTTTTTCAGTATCACTTTTTGCATAATCCCAAACGGTACGCTTGTATGGGGGAGGAGGGGGTATAGGAACCCCCAGCTTGCCACAAATTATTTGGTGTTGACAATGTTCATCTAAAGAAGGATTTACTCCTGATTCTACGAATAAATTGGGTTGGTCAGTTATAATAAGATCTATGCAGGACATGCCTTCATTTCTTATGTTCGTCGGCGCATCTATTAGCTGATGCAAACTGTTGGTTTCAATCAATTCATCAAGGGCTGTCCCCTCCGGATTTTCAACATCCTGTGCCCACCACTGGGTCGATCTGCAGTTAAAGTCTCCAGTCAATATCAGTGTATGGGGTCGTTCGCTTTGCATCCGGTTCAGAGCTATCTGTAGTTTATTTATAAAGTTTTCGAAGGTAGTGCATGGTGGAATAGATGGCTTTTCACACATGGTGGTTTATCTTCGATGTTCAAATAATAATAGAGCCACCACTGTCTTACACGTGTTCAAGGAAGCTGTGTCCGAGTATTCACTACCCTCCAGGGTCCGTGCTGACCATGGTGTTGAGAACGTCGATGTCGCGCGTTATATGCTTCTTCATCCAAACAGAGGAGTAGGACGGGGCAGTTTCATCACCGGTAGATCAACTCATAACCAACGGATCGAGAGACTGTGGAGAGATGTATACCAAGGGGTTTTGTTGACGTATTATTCAATTTTTGTGCAACTTTAGGAAGACAATCTCCTTGATATAGATAGTGAATTAGATATGTGGGCTCTGCAATATATCTTTATCCCACGATTGAACACAATTCTAGATCCTTGGAGGGTAGGTTGGAATTCGCATGGCCTATCAACAGAGCATGGCTACAGCCCGACTCAGCTTTATACGACAGGCCTTCTCGGTCGCCGAGGATCAGTTAATGTAGAAACACACGAAGTCTTTGAGCCCACAAGCCAGGTATGTTGGAAGTTTATCTAAATTAAGGACGGGTCATTATTACTTGTTAGAGAGGGGGTAGAAGCCATCTGGGAGGCGACACCATAATTTTGGCAACTGAAAGAGAGGGGGACGAAAAATAATGCACATTTCAGGGAGGTTATGAAAATAGTTTGCGATAAATCCCCTACTTTTTCCAAAAGAAAGTAGTCCATCAGTAAGTCTTCACACTTTGAAAGTATTTCTTCATAAATGCAGCTGTTTACATTTTCTCGTCACACCTGAAATGGTATTTTTCATTCATGTGCGAAGATGTAAATCTAAATGCACTGGAACTTATGAGAGTATAGTGATATTGTTACCATATATAAACTTCAATTGTCTGAAAATGTTTTCTGCCATGTCGGAGGGGGCACCAAAATTTTCAAGAAAATTAGGCAGGGGCTACGAAAATCCTTTCAAATACTTTTAAATGTCTTCCACCTTCTCCCCAGCAAGAATGAATGACTCGTCCCTTGAACAACGAAAAATACGGTACGAAGACTTTGGAGCACTAATTCTTGGGACAGAAAAGTTTCGGGCTAAATTCACAGAACTTTCTTTCTACTTTACTCGCAAACAGAGACAGATTTTGACCAGATACAAAGCTACTTTTGACAGACAGCATAGGTTTCAAACATTCAAAAAAGTGTGTGTAAAATTAAAAAACCTATTTCCTTGAACTGAACGGCTTCAAAGAAACTTAAGCTGTTTCGCCATTAGTCTCCTGACGGACTTTTCTGAAATCTTCAGTATTTTCAGGGCTTTTCTTCTTTTACGAGAATTCACGAATGATCTTTTAAAAAACTTAAAACCATCGTAGTTCTAAACTGTCTGACGCAACACGAAATGATTTCCAAGAAAACCATAGTTTGGGGATGTCTACAACATCGTATCAAGATTAAGTCTGTCAATGTTGCTGTTTACAATTTGGAAACTTGATGACGTCACATCCTCAAGTGAGCTCTAAAAGTCCAACGATAGAATTATGGATATGCAGATAAAGTTTCTTTACGTCATCGTTGGTAATTCCATTGCTGGGAAGCTGACTGACAGGCCGCTTTTACAGAATCATCATTTCAGTGACTCGAAGAGAATGTAATTCAATAAAAAAATGACGAGATTCTTTTACAAGATTTATTTTTTTGAACGAAACAAAACTGTGAACTATGAATGTGCATCAACCTAACCAAAGCATCTCAGGGATTGTTGCTATGGAGAGCTATACATAGACTGGACAAGATCACTTTTTCTTGGGTTGACAATAACGCAAGTGACGATCATACAATCTAGCACTTTTAAGGCAACTCAGTATTCTCGTGGGTATATCAGTAGCTGGAAAAATAGGCCAGTTTGGCATGTCAATTATATTCATTTTGTTATTTCAGCAGTTAGCTATAGCATAAAAATAAATTTAAAAAGCAGGAGATCTATCAGGTAGCCGAATTAGGTGGTCCCCCAGCTTCTGTACCGCTCTCGCATTTACTTTTCCCGAACAAAACATAACACATAACATAATGATATAGTGAATTAAATGACTATTGAAGACCCATTCAAATTTTGATTTCAGGAGGAGTTTGAGACATATGGTGTCGACTGGGAGGGGCCAATTCCATGTGAAGAAGAGGAAGCAGTCGGAGTAAGTGTACCACAAACAGAGCTTCCCGATCATGTTGAAACGACGCAGGCAATTGATGAGGTTTGTCCGAATGCTGCAAGTGAATGCTTTGGCGTTGATCTGTATCTTCAAGTAAGGAACCTCCTTCGTTTGTCTGCAAATCAGACTGATGGACCTGAGTGAAAGAATGCTGTTTTGGTGTTTATTTGTATTTTAAGTAACAAGATATCGTCGTTTACCGTTCACAGTAAAAGCTCTATTTAGCCCCCCCCCCTTCTCCGGGGCTCATTTAACGTTGGAGACTCCAGAGGGGTCTTATTCACAACGTCAAATGCTAAGGAGATAAATCACAGCTTTCATTCTTTTACCCCATATTTTGCGGAATCAACAGACAGTTTTACAAGTCGAATACACAAATCTCCAGATTTTAAATCCCAAATCATATCAAAATTAACATACAAACTTGTTTAGGTAAATAAATGGATTAATCGTAAATTCTGGTATTTGATATCAGTTGGGGGTGAGGATTCAATAGAGAGGAGGTTATTTAAAGTTCTGGCTCAGAAAGGAAGGGCTTTAAAGAGGGGGCTTAATAGATAGGGGAGCTAAGCAGAGCTTTTAGGATAAATTTCAGATTGATTTTGATGAAGGACACATCTTTTTATCTTAGCAAAAACGATTTGGTTTTGTTTTCCATAGCTTAACCTGCTTTTCTTAGCGGGAAATGGTCCATTTCATTTCGTTTTATTACCATTTTGAAATAGCTTTTAGATTTTTAGAAGGTTAAAATTCAATATCAAGCACTAACTTACAATTGCCATTGTCGAAAGAAGATTATGAAACGTAAAACTACTTACAATAGATGTGTACCGTTTTCCCAAAAAGTTTCCCAATTGTCGCTGTTATTTTAGTAAAAGTAGGCGTGATGTCATAAAAATTCAAACATGAAACTGGCATATGTTACCTAACTTAGATCAGAATACTTCTTTCAGTTTTGTGCAGCATTGTTTGTATTAATGGAATAAATCGTGAAATGATGACCGTTTTAGGCATGACAACATTAAGTACAACTACTCTGCCTTCTGGTCATTTGTAGTTACTCTGGGTCCATTTCTTCATGTAGATTCCGAATGATATGTTATTTTGTAAATTCTGCGTCATTATATTGTGACGTCACACAGAATGATAGTGGTCTCTTCCAGAAGTGACTTATGCCAGAAAAAATAATACGAAGCTGCAAGTTACATCAATCGATGCATAATTTCTTTATCGGTAACGTAATCGAAACCTGCTGGAATTTGCCAAAACAAAAAGTTTTAAGGGAGCATTAAAAAAGCGCACTGTTTAAGTTCTACTTGAGTTCTAAAAAGTGCAATTCATAGTCCCTAAAGGTACCTAAAATGTTTCTAGGTTGCAATGACAAACGCTCCTTGTTGTTTTGTAGATCTGAAATGGTTGTAAATCGATCCCCTACTTGATGAACTTTAGAGGATTTTAGGCATGTCCCTTTCCTCGAAATTCAGTAAATTACTGCACGGAAAACATGTCAAAAATACTCAAAACGCAGATTAGTCTTTTAGCGACAGAAAGATATTTAAAGCAGTTCAATTGGCAACTTAATTTTTTCTCTACCGCGGTGCGCCAAAATGAACTCTGCAGTTTTGACAGGCCACGATAAATCTTATACTAGGCCGACTTTGTAGATTTATGAGTTAATCTTTGGCTAAGATCCTCGATTAGATGCTAGTATTTTGTATGTTCTTTAGCCTTTCATTTACGGAGCTATAAGCCAGTTTCTTAAAATTCTCGATTTCGAGAACACTGAAAATAACCCAAGAACTGTTGTTAAATTTAACTGCATAAAAGTATGACTTCAATGAAATTTGAGAAGGAAACATATTTTTTACATTCTTTCCAACAGAGGACTAATGTACGTGCATTGGATAATAACTGAGCAACTTTTTCTAAGAATAAAGGGGTAATACCAACCTCGTGTCTACGTATGCTTATGGATGTTGGCGTTGACCTTGATTTTATTGAGTTGTTTGGTTTACTATTGAAATTAAGTTATGTAACTTTCGCAATAGCCTTTTTGATGTCTCTTTTGGTTGTTTTGTTTTGTTGGCAACTTTGTCAACTGTTGATCATCAGTCTTAATCCCACTTAACGTTTCTGGGCTTTAATTAAGATACGTTAATTGATAGTGTGGGTGCCCCCAGTGCTTTCCGTCGAAGAGCACTGTCAACAGTTGCTTTCTGTTCAAGTTGTACATTGTATGCTTTTTTGAGAGGTAGGGGTGGTTCACTGTTTTGTTTTTGGCAAGTCAGCACGTACTAAGATGTCCCCTAAGCTTGGATGCTTTTTTAGGGGACAGGATGGGTGTGGCTGGCCATGGTTCCTTCAAGCGGGGTTCATTATTAATGAAGTGCCAATGCCTTTTCAGAATGCTACTGATTGATTGTGTAATTTTGTCAAATGGAACAACAAAGGGAAGAATGTTGGAATGTTGTTGTTGCTGTTTTTTATTGATTAAGAGTTGTTTTTGAGAATAATGTAGAACTTTGTTGAATTGTGAATTGATTTCAGAGAATTTGTAGCCTCTTTGCAGGAGTTGATCTCTGAGTTTTTGTAAGTTTTGTATGAGATTGTCATCTTTTGTAATGACTCGACGATACCGTAAGGCTTGTGAAAAGATTACGCTTGTTTTTGTATGTTCAGGGTGGAAAGATTGGCGGTGGAGTAGTGCACATGTGTCAGTTGGCTTTTTGTATATTGTACTTTCTAATTGGCCTATTTCGTTGATGTATATGTTAGTGTCCAGGAAGTTTATGTTGTTTTTTGAAGGTGTGATTTCAAACAGGAAGGACTCAATGTTGAGTGCCAGTTCTCCCGTTTGGTCTTTGTCTAGTTTGTGATAATATTTTGTGTCACTGAGTTGTTTTGATGCCTCTGACACGTACATTTCACGCGGCCATATGACGATTTTGCCTCCCTTATCTGCTCTTTTTATAACGATGTTCTGGTTGTTTTTGAGTTCGTTTAGAGCCTCAAGTTCGTTTTTTGTGAGGTTCTGTGGGTTTTGTTTTGGGTGTGTGTAAAGGTTGCGTATATCGTTTTGAACACAAGATAGATAATCATGTATCGGAGTGCATTCTGGGACGGGTGGATCCCAGTTTGACTTTTTGTAAAACGTTGGTTTTTCACTGTTATGATCTCTGAAATGGTATTGTATGTGCATTCTTCTTTCGAAGGCAGAAAAGGCTGTTAGGACTTCGTTCAATGGAACCCTTCTAGGAGTTTTTACGAATGTTAACCCTCTACCGAGTAGGCTAATTTGCGACTGAGATAATTTTATTTGGCTTAGGTTTAGAATGTTGTTATTGACATTAGCATTATCATATGTGCTACGTAATGCTCGAGTAAGGCTTTTGCGGGTTTTGTGTTTTGTGCTTTTCGTTTTGGATTTGTGTCTTCGTTTCCTGCCTAGCAATCTGCGAATAAGCGTGACGCCATTTTGGTTTTGGGATTCTTTCAATTTTCTTTGACGTACTGAAGGTGTAGCATGATCTGAAATAGTTATGATCAAAGTAGTATCCGGCATGGTTTAAACTAACGGGCAAGTGTCGGAAAGAATTTGATTCTTCAATTGCACGACATGTTGGCGATTTGCGTTTGGTGTCTGAGTAGCTGTAGGTTATGCTGTGCTTTGCTATTTAAGTATACCTGGTTCAGCATTGTATGCTATGACTAAGAGACGGGTGAGGGAAACAATAAAGAAAATGAAGGGTTTCGAGTAACGTATATGAGCTAAGTATAGAAAAGCTAAGTTGGGAAAAATCGAAATTGACAATGTAGTGATAAGTTTAAAATGTAAAACGTTAGATTTCATCCATGCTAGGCGTGTTCTGTATGTTTTCTAAGAATAAAGGGGTAATACCAACCTCGTGTCTACGTATGCTTATGGATGTTGGCGTTGACCTTGATTTTATTGAGTTGTTTGGTTTACTATTGAAATTAAGTTATGTAACTTTCGCAATAGCCTTTTTGATGTCTCTTTTGGTTGTTTTGTTTTGTTGGCAACTTTGTCAACTGTTGATCATCAGTCTGAATCCCACTTAACGTTTCTGGGCTTTAATTAAGATACGTTAATTGATAGTGTGGGTGCCCCCAGTGCTTTCCGTCGAAGAGCACTGTCAACAGTTGCTTTCTGTTCAAGTTGTACATTGTATGCTTTTTTGAGAGGTAGGGGTGGTTCACTGTTTTGTTTTTGGCAAGTCAGCACGTACTAAGATGTCCCCTAAGCTTGGATGCTTTTTTAGGGGACAGGATGGGTGTGGCTGGCCATAGTTCCTTCAAGCGGGGTTCATTATTAATGAAGTGCCAATGCCTTTTCAGAATGCTACTGATTGATTGTGTAATTTTGTCAAATGGAACAACAAAGGGAAGAATGTTGGAATGTTGTTGTTGCTGTTTTTTATTGATTAAGAGTTGTTTTTGAGAATAATGTAGAACTTTGTTGAATTGTGAATTGATTTCAGAGAATTTGTAGCCTCTTTGCAGGAGTTGATCTCTGAGTTTTTGTAAGTTTTGTATGAGATTGTCATCTTTTGTAATGACTCGACGATACCGTAAGGCTTGTGAAAAGATTACGCTTGTTTTTGTATGTTCAGGGTGGAAAGATTGGCGGTGGAGTAGTGCACATGTGTCAGTTGGCTTTTTGTATATTGTACTTTCTAATTGGCCTATTTCGTTGATGTATATGTTAGTGTCCAGGAAGTTTATGTTGTTTTTTGAAGGTGTGATTTCAAACAGGAAGGACTCAATGTTGAGTGCCAGTTCTCCCGTTTGGTCTTTGTCTAGTTTGTGATAATATTTTGTGTCACTGAGTTGTTTTGATGCCTCTGACACGTACATTTCACGCGGCCATATGACGATTTTGCCTCCCTTATCTGCTCTTTTTATAACGATGTTCTGGTTGTTTTTGAGTTCGTTTAGAGCCTCAAGTTCGTTTTTTGTGAGGTTCTGTGGGTTTTGTTTTGGGTGTGTGTAAAGGTTGCGTATATCGTTTTGAACACAAGATAGATAATCATGTATCGGAGTGCATTCTGGGACGGGTGGATCCCAGTTTGACTTTTTGTAAAACGTTGGTTTTTCACTGTTATGATCTCTGAAATGGTATTGTATGTGCATTCTTCTTTCGAAGGCAGAAAAGGCTGTTAGGACTTCGTTCAATGGAACCCTTCTAGGAGTTTTTACGAATGTTAACCCTCTACCGAGTAGGCTAATTTGCGACTGAGATAATTTTATTTGGCTTAGGTTTAGAATGTTGTTATTGACATTAGCATTATCATATGTGCTACGTAATGCTCGAGTAAGGCTTTTGCGGGTTTTGTGTTTTGTGCTTTTCGTTTTGGATTTGTGTCTTCGTTTCCTGCCTAGCAATCTGCGAATAAGCGTGACGCCATTTTGGTTTTGGGATTCTTTCAATTTTCTTTGACGTACTGAAGGTGTAGCATGATCTGAAATAGTTATGATCAAAGTAGTATCCGGCATGGTTTAAACTAACGGGCAAGTGTCGGAAAGAATTTGATTCTTCAATTGCACGACATGTTGGCGATTTGCGTTTGGTGTCTGAGTAGCTGTAGGTTATGCTGTGCTTTGCTATTTAAGTATACCTGGTTCAGCATTGTATGCTATGACTAAGAGACGGGTGAGGGAAACAATAAAGAAAATGAAGGGTTTCGAGTAACGTATATGAGCTAAGTATAGAAAAGCTAAGTTGGGAAAAATCGAAATTGACAATGTAGTGATAAGTTTAAAATGTAAAACGTTAGATTTCATCCATGCTAGGCGTGTTCTGTATGTTTTCTAAGAATAAAGGGGTAATACCAACCTCGTGTCTACGTATGCTTATGGATGTTGGCGTTGACCTTGATTTTATTGAGTTGTTTGGTTTACTATTGAAATTAAGTTATGTAACTTTCGCAATAGCCTTTTTGATGTCTCTTTTGGTTGTTTTGTTTTGTTGGCAACTTTGTCAACTGTTGATCATCAGTCTGAATCCCACTTAACGTTTCTGGGCTTTAATTAAGATACGTTAATTGATAGTGTGGGTGCCCCCAGTGCTTTCCGTCGAAGAGCACTGTCAACAGTTGCTTTCTGTTCAAGTTGTACATTGTATGCTTTTTTGAGAGGTAGGGGTGGTTCACTGTTTTGTTTTTGGCAAGTCAGCACGTACTAAGATGTCCCCTAAGCTTGGATGCTTTTTTAGGGGACAGGATGGGTGTGGCTGGCCATAGTTCCTTCAAGCGGGGTTCATTATTAATGAAGTGCCAATGCCTTTTCAGAATGCTACTGATTGATTGTGTAATTTTGTCAAATGGAACAACAAAGGGAAGAATGTTGGAATGTTGTTGTTGCTGTTTTTTATTGATTAAGAGTTGTTTTTGAGAATAATGTAGAACTTTGTTGAATTGTGAATTGATTTCAGAGAATTTGTAGCCTCTTTGCAGGAGTTGATCTCTGAGTTTTTATAAGTTTTGTATGAGATTGTCATCTTTTGTAATGACTCGACGATACCGTAAGGCTTGTGAAAAGATTACGCTTGTTTTTGTATGTTCAGGGTGGAAAGATTGGCGGTGGAGTAGTGCACATGTGTCAGTTGGCTTTTTGTATATTGTACTTTCTAATTGGCCTATTTCGTTGATGTTTTCTAAGGATAAAGGGGTAATACCAACCTCGTGTCTATGTATGCTTATGGATGTTGGCGTTGACCTTGATTTTATTGAGTTGTTTGGTTTACTATTGAAATTAAGTTATGTAACTTTCATAATAGCCTTTTTGATGTCTCTTTTGGTTGTTTTGTTTTGTTGGCAACTTTGTCAACTGTTGATCATCAGTCTTAATCCCACTTAACGTTTCTGGGCTTTAATTAAGATACGTTAATTGATAGTGTGGGTGCCCCCAGTGCTTTCCGTCGAAGAGCACTGTCAACAGTTGCTTTCTGTTCAAGTTGTACATTGTATGCTTTTTGAGAGGTAGGGGTGGTTCACTGTTTTGTTTTTGGCAAGTCAGCACGTACTAAGATGTCCCCTAAGCTTGGATGCTTTTTTAGGGGACAGGATGGGTGTGGCTGGCCATAGTTCCTTCAAGCGGGGTTCATTATTAATGAAGTGCCAATGCCTTTTCAGAATGCTACTGATTGATTGTGTAATTTTGTCAAATGGAACAACAAAGGGAAGAATGTTGGAATGTTGTTGTTGCTGTTTTTTATTGATTAAGAGTTGTTTTTGAGAATAATGTAGAACTTTGTTGAATTGTGAATTGATTTCAGAGAATTTGTAGCCTCTTTGCAGGAGTTGATCTCTGAGTTTTTGTAAGTTTTGTATGAGATTGTCATCTTTTGTAATGACTCGACGATACCGTAAGGCTTGTGAAAAGATTACGCTTGTTTTTGTATGTTCAGGGTGGAAAGATTGGCGGTGGAGTAGTGCACATGTGTCAGTTGGCTTTTTGTATATTGTACTTTCTAATTGGCCTATTTCGTTGATGTTTTCTAAGAATAAAGGGGTAATACCAACCTCGTGTCTACGTATGCTTATGGATGTTGGCGTTGACCTTGATTTTATTGAGTTGTTTGGTTTACTATTGAAATTAAGTTATGTAACTTTCGCAATAGCCTTTTTGATGTCTCTTTTGGTTGTTTTGTTTTGTTGGCAACTTTGTCAACTGTTGATCATCAGTCTTAATCCCACTTAACGTTTCTGGGCTTTAATTAAGATACGTTAATTGATAGTGTGGGTGCCCCCAGTGCTTTCCGTCGAAGAGCACTGTCAACAGTTGCTTTCTGTTCAAGTTGTACATTGTATGCTTTTTTGAGAGGTAGGGGTGGTTCACTGTTTTGTTTTTGGCAAGTCAGCACGTACTAAGATGTCCCCTAAGCTTGGATGCTTTTTTAGGGGACAGGATGGGTGTGGCTGGCCATAGTTCCTTCAAGCGGGGTTCATTATTAATGAAGTGCCAATGCCTTTTCAGAATGCTACTGATTGATTGTGTAATTTTGTCAAATGGAACAACAAAGGGAAGAATGTTGGAATGTTGTTGTTGCTGTTTTTTATTGATTAAGAGTTGTTTTTGAGAATAATGTAGAACTTTGTTGAATTGTGAATTGATTTCAGAGAATTTGTAGCCTCTTTGCAGGAGTTGATCTCTGAGTTTTTGTAAGTTTTGTATGAGATTGTCATCTTTTGTAATGACTCGACGATACCGTAAGGCTTGTGAAAAGATTACGCTTGTTTTTGTATGTTCAGGGTGGAAAGATTGGCGGTGGAGTAGTGCACATGTGTCAGTTGGCTTTTTGTATATTGTACTTTCTAATTGGCCTATTTCGTTGATGTATATGTTAGTGTCCAGGAAGTTTATGTTGTTTTTTGAAGGTGTGATTTCAAACAGGAAGGACTCAATGTTGAGTGCCAGTTCTCCCGTTTGGTCTTTGTCTAGTTTGTGATAATATTTTGTGTCACTGAGTTGTTTGGATGCCTCTGACATGTACATTTCACGCGGCCATATGACGATTTTGCCTCCCTTATCTGCTCTTTTTATAACGATGTTCTGGTTGTTTTTGAGTTCGTTTAGAGCCTCAAGTTCGTTTTTTGTGAGGTTCTGTGGGTTTTGTTTTGGGTGTGTGTAAAGATTGCGTATATCGTTTTGAACACAAGATAGATAATCATGTGTCGGAGTGCATTCTGGGACGGGTGGATCCCAGTTTGACTTTTTGTAAAACGTTGGTTTTTCACTGTTATGATCTCTGAAATGGTATTGTATGTGCATTCTTCTTTCAAAGGCAGAAAAGGCTGTTAGGACTTCGTTCAATGGAACCCTTCTAGGAGTTTTTACGAATGTTAACCCTCTACCGAGTAGGCTAATTTGCGACTGAGATAATTTTATTTGGCTTAGGTTTAGAATGTTGTTATTGACATTAGCATTATCATATGTGCTACGTAATGCTCAAGTAAGGCTTTTGCGGGTTTTGTGTTTTGTGCTTTTCGTTTTGGATTTGTGTCTTCGTTTCCTGCCTAGCAATCTGCGAATAAGCGTGACGCCATTTTGGTTTTGGGATTCTTTCAATTTTCTTTGACGTACTGAAGGTGTAGCATGATCTGAAATAGTTATGATCAAAGTAGTATCCGGCATGGTTTAAACTAACGGGCAAGTGTCGGAAAGAATTTGATTCTTCAATTGCACGACATGTTGGCGATTTGCGTTTGGTGTCTGAGTAGCTGTAGGTTATGCTGTGCTTTGCTATGTAAGTATACCTGGTTCAGCATTGTATGCTATGACTAAGAGACGGGTGAGGGAAACAATAAAGAAAACGAAGGGTTTCGAGTAACGTATATGAGCTAAGCATAGAAAAGCTAAGTTGGGAAAAATCGAAATTGACAATGTAGTGATAAGTTTAAAATGTAAAACGTTAGATTTCATCCATGCTAGGCCTGTTCTGTATGTTTTTCATGTTAGGTGTGTTCTGTATGTGTACTTCCGCTCCTTAACGTCCAAATTCGTGGGTGAGGGAGCGTAGCTAAGCCTTAGAAATAATTTCTTCTGTAATTGTTTTGTTGTTGTAACCTTTTTCGAAGGTGTTTGTTAAGATTTTTATTGCTTTTTCCTCTTCGGTTAAGGTTTGTTTGTGATGTTCAAGGAGGGCCGTGCTTATAGCTTTTTGAAAGTTGTTGATTGCTGTATGTATGTTATCAACGAGCGGCTTTGACATTTTTGTAATCATTTTGATGTCTGTTCGTGGGTGGGTAAAATCAGGGTATTTCTAAAGGTGAATCCCTTCTCGTAGTTTTTCCACCCATCCTTTATGGTATCTCATAGAAACTTTATGAGCTGCCAGTTTGTTGATAATATGTTCTTTCATTTTCATTTTCATTTTCATTTCATTCATTTAGGGAGGGTTGCCCTTCAACAAAGTTGTTTTTCAAGGGGCCCTCCATTAAAAACATCTACAATATAATCTAAAAATAAAAGTATTTCAAACCTAATTACAAGAAAAAAACCATAATGTTAAAACCTATTTACAATAATTGATAATTTACACTAAAAGAAAATATTTACAAAGAGAAAACAAATTACAATTTCAGGGCAAGGGTAGACCATGCAACGCCGGCAGCAGCCACCCCCGATCGACAGGCCAGCCCAGAGCAACCGACGACAATAGATCCAGTCACCAGTCGCTCTGACCCGGCCGGCCAACCAAGAGCACCCGCCGCCCCCGCCACAAAGTCCACCCCTGCCCTCATCTCTAAATAGACTTTTTAAAGCTATTCAGAGAGGATGCCTGTTTTGACTCAGCTGATAGGCTATTCCATAATTTTGCTCCACGAAACGAAAAACATTTTTGCCCATTCGCAGAATTTTTCTTTGGTAACCTCACATCAGTGCCGGTATTACGGAGGGTACGGGTGAAGCATTGTGAGTTTTTTGTAAATAGGCCACACAGGTATTGCGGAGCAAGCTCATTGAGTGATTTGAAGACCATTGTTTCAGATTCAATACTAATAAGTTGTTCAATGGTCTTCCAACCCAGTACTTCGATAAGTGGTCTGCTTGGGGTATCAAAGCTGCTATTTGTTACGATCCTGGCTGCCCGGTTCTGAAGCTTTTGCAACTGGTTTATTTCAGTAGAACCACAGCAACCCCAAACAGAACAACAATATCGAAAGTGAGGCTCAACAATACCTGTGTAGAGAGTTTTCAGAGTTTCCCTTGGTAGGAAATTCTTGGCATGTTTTAAAAAGCCAACAGCCCTTGAGACCTTGGCAGAAACAGCCTTAATTTGTTCTTTCCAATCCAAAGAACAGTCAATTTGTACTCCAAGGTATTTCGTTTTTTGGACTACTTCCAGCTCACTTTCACGAAGATTTAGATCCAAATCCAGATTTGTATCTTTGAGAATGTTACGTTTCTGCTTGGTGGTAATAAGCATAGAGTTTGTTTTTGCAACATTCAAGGAAAGCTTATTGCCTTGTAGCCAGGTGTCTAGATGCCTTAGATCATTGTTAATAGCCTTATTCAGCTGAGTTATATCATTGGACTGGTGGCACAGACTGGTGTCATCAGCATACATGGACACAGTAGAACCTTGGACAGCTTGTGGGAGATCATTGATGTAAATGAGGAATAGAAGAGGGCCAAGACATGAGCCTTGCGGCACACCGACTTCAATGTCCTCTATGTCTGAAGCAACACCATTGACCCTGCAAAACTGTTTCCGGCACGTTAGGTAAGACCTAAACCATGATAGCTCCCGATGCTGAACACCATAAACTTGGAGCTTTTTGCAGAGAATTTCATGGTCAACAGTATCAAACGCCTTTTTCAAATCAATGAATACTAGTCCCACAAGCTGACCAAGGTCCAGCCCATTGTACCAGTCCTCAGTATTTTTAAGTAAACAAGTAAGTGTAGAATGAAGGCGTAAGAAGCCAGACTGGTCAGGAGAAAAGAGATGGTTTTCTTCCATGTGCTGATACAGTTGGTCAAAAACAAGTTTTTCAAAGAGCCTTGAGATGACAGGTAAGACTGAAATTGGGCGATAATTGGACTTTTCTGTCTTATCCCCTTCTTTAAAAATTGGGGTGACTCTAGCAACCTTCCATGAGTCAGGAAACTGGCTTGTTTCAATTGAAGTATTAAACAAGGCAGCCAGAGAGTTTCCAATGAAAGGGAGAGCAAGTTTCAAAAAATAGCTAGAGATATTGTCAATCCCAAAGCTCTTTGCAGTCTTAACCTTGGCAAATGCAGCCCTGATATCTTTAACCTCAATTGTCTTGAAGTTAAACTCAGCCCTATCTTTGTTAACTTCATAGTCACCTGACAGAAGGGGATTAGGAACAGGGGCAATTTTGTTTGCAAGATCCTTACCTACAGAGCAAAAGAAGTTGTTCATTACATTAGAAATTTCTTTTTTGTGAACAGTTTCAGTACCCAAGTCTTTGAGACATTCAATGTTACTAGACTTTGATCTCTTATTAAGCAGCTCATTAATTGTCTTCCAAGATTCCTTCATGTTGCCTTGACAGGACGAAATCTTGTCAGTATAATATTGCTTCTTAAGATGACTATTCATAGTATTGACCTTATTACGGACCTGCCTATATGAGTCCATTAGAAATTGGGACTTTCTTTTGGATGCAGCCTTTTTTAGCTTATCCCTAGTCTGCATTAGGGCCTTAAGGTCTTTATCAATCCAGGGGCAATATTTCTCTGAGACACGCATTTCAGTTATTGGGGCATGTTTGTCTATTATCAGAGAAAACAAGCTGGACCAATAGTTAACAAGAGCATTGATATCATCAGTTTCACTGAACATCTGCTCCCAGCATATGCCAGAAACATCAGCCAAGAATGCTTCCTTGTCAAAATTTTTCATTTTACGAGTTTTAATCATTTTATGGCCCTTTTCAACTGCACCATTAAATTTACGAATGCAGTACACCATATAATGATCACTCAAAGTAACTTTATGCACTCCAGCTTCAACAATGTTCCTGGCACATGTTGTAGCTACATGATCAATGATAGAAGAGGTAGTTAAAGTGACCCTAGTTGGTTCCTCAACAAGCTGTTTGAAGCTGAATAGCTCATACAGACCAGTCATGTGTTTGGTGTCATTATCAATGGGCTGTTCAGCTTGTTTTGTAGGTAGATCACAATTTGTGTCTCCTAAAAGGATAATTTCTTTCCCCTCCTTGTCCAAATAGGAAAGGACCTTTTCTAGCTTATCAAAAGAAGCAACAGGGTCACTAGGTGGCCTATACCAAGCAAGAACAAGAAAGGATTTGCTTTTGGGAGGTTCAACCTCTATACAGATGATTTCTAAATCATCAGCTGGGACATCAGGCCGAGGTTTGTATTTGATGGAGTCCCTAATGTAGATTGAAACTCCACCACCATTGCAAGTCCTGTCCAAGCGTTCCTGCTGGTAGCCAGCAACATTAGTCAACTCTTTTGGGTAGTCTGGGGCAAGTTTGGTCTCATTTAGAGCAAGGATATGAATACCTAGGTCTGTCATCAGTATTTTAACCTCATCAAGGTGACTACGAAGACCATTGACATTCAGGGATGCAATTGCCATGCCCTTCCTGTAGCCCATATGCTGATGACACCCTGTCTTTGAGACGTTGTCTTGACCAGCATTTTTAAAAGTTTCAGGTTTACCTGGTGCCATAGTTTTGTTGGCATCCTCTCCTACTATGGAGCTACCTAGACTTACAAGTATTTCACCCTAAGTTCACATGATTAACTATGTTCTGTGTAAAAAGTTTGATTCCCTGGTCATTCAGATGTAAACCGTCATGACAGAGATGACGAAAGGTGATATTTGTGTGTTCTAAAAAGTCATACCCATGAGATGAACAGAACTTCTTCAGCAGCATATTTGTTTCCAATATTGTAATGTTCAGGGATGTCTTGTCTTTCCTGAGCATAATTGATGAAATAGTTATTCTAACATCTGGGTTCTTTTCTTTGATCCTCTCTGTAATATCATCAAAATTGTCTACGATTTGTTTTGGAGTGCTAGTTGCTACATCATTAACTCCAACATGCAAGATAACTTCTTTAGCCTTTGGCACATCCAAGGATAATTGCTGACCTTGGCGTTTTACCACTTGGTTTGATCTCAGACCACCAATTCCATGTGATTTCACATTGGGCATCTTTGAATCATCTAATCTTTTGACATGAGAATCCCCCAGGACTAAAGTGACGTTGTTACTGTTTGCAGATGGCTCCTTTTGAATGGTGTTCCTCTCATTTATCCCTTTTCTCTTTCCTTGAACATTGTTATTTCGCATATTATTTGATCTTGCTGGGTTTTGGTACTGCCCTTTTGAAGAACCTTTGTTTGGCCTATTCTGATGACTTGCTGGTAGCCAGGGTTCAGCTGCATGCTCTTTTTCATCAAGAAGTTGATTAATGAAGGTTTGCATTGTGGTGAGACGTTCTTTGAGGCTGGAGTTTTCTGATTTTAGCTTAGAAATTGAGTCCGCCATATCTGAGACCTGTGGATTGCACTTTTTCGCCTTGATTGATTCATTGTTGGTTTGACTTTGGTTAAAGCCTGTTTCTTGTGACTCATTATCCTCATCAATAACCAGGCAATTAATGCTGACATCTTGGACCGACTTCTTTTCGTTCACTTTAGGTACTGGCCCTCTATTTTCAGCTAAAAGCTTTGTCAAGTTTGCCACTTGATGTTTCAAATCGTTTATTTCAGTCTTAACAGCATTCATATTCTTTACACTCATTTTGCATCCTTCACAGAACCATGGAAAGATACTTTCAATGGCAGTTTCATCAAGTCCATCTAATCCAACACACGAAAGATGCTGCCAAACATCACACATGTCACATCTTATCATCTGTTCAGCAGACTCGCCTCTCTGGTCAAATTTGCAGGTCACAATGCAGTGCTTTTCAAGAGCTTGTAGTGATTGAGCCCTTGATGACAGCGCAAAATAATGTGTTATCTTCCTCATCCCATCCACAATGTCCGAATCGGTAGGAATGGGAGGTGCACTGTTCTCCTGTGGAGGCTCCTGCGACTGTGTTTGTACGATTGTTGTTGTGCTTTTTGCAGTACGACTTCTGGTAGATTTTGGAGATACTTGACTTGAGCTGCCATGGCTGACTTTCGTTTGGGGCTGTTTTGACTTTGCTGTTTCTGATGTATCAGTCTTCTTTGTCGTTTTCTTGGTATTCTTCGCAGCTGGGGCCTTGTCTGTAGCTTTGCTTTTCTTTTGATTTTGTTTAGCTTTTGCTTTTCTTTGCCCCTTCTGTTGTTTTCCACCTTCAGCTTCGTTCGATTCATTGCTGCAGGTGTCCTGCACGCCTTCGCCTAGGCCCATTATTAGGCCATCACTGGCCTGGCGGCAAGGAGAATCAGGAATACCTTCATTTGGGGCAGCGTCCTCTTCAGCAGTCGAGGGAATGCTATCTGTTGTATCATCCAGTTTGATTGAACTCTCCATGAGTGAAACATACAATGTAGGCTTTGTTTAGCAGTTATTTATTCATTTACTCAAATGCAAATTTCGAACTCGTGTATATAGGACCGTCCGCCACTCATCCACTCTGTTCTTTTGTGTTTTGTTGTTGTTGTTGTTGTTTTTGTGTAGTTGCTAAGTTTAAATTTTGTTTTTGCTTTGTTGAATGTGAAGTTGGGGTACTATAAGCATAAGCTTCTCTCCTGTTTTTGTTTTTTCTAAGGCGAGACTTGCCCCCTCTTGATCCCATTCTGACTACTGCTGGTGAATATGGCGTATCACTTGTATTTTTGACAGCAGAATCAATTATGAAGTCTAAGCTTGGACCCTCAAGGCTGTCGTCTAGCTTGTTTGGATTTTGTAGCGTTTTTGGATAGGCCGATATGTCTAGAAAGAGCAATGGAGGCATGAGGTAGACCAGGGTCGTAAAGAATCATATCTAGAGAAGCGATATATGTTGTCATAAGCTGATAAAAGCAAGGTAAGATATAAAGGAAGGCATACCTGAATCAGAATTATTTTGTGCGTTGAATGGTAGCTTTTGTTCTGCCATGTTAGAGATAACCGTTACTTGCTTGGATACTGAAATAGTTTGCTGTACGTTGTCTTTTGTTTGTAGCGTATGTGTTGCAGAAAGTAGCGTAACAGTGGGCGCGCCACTTTTGAATATGAAAATGTGTCACGCTGTGCTTGCCTACGGCAGGGGAGCACTAATGCTGGGAGGTCTGTTATTGCCGACGATTTGGGATAAACATAGGAAAACATTAGGCGATCCCTGAGGCAGGATTCTCGGGTTTCCCCTGGGCAAAGACACGCCTAGCATGGATGAAATCTAACGTTTTACATTTTAAACTTATCACTACATTGTCAATTTCGATTTTTCCCAACTTAGCTTTTCTATACTTAGATCATATACGTTACTCGAAACCCTTCGTTTTCTTTATTGTTTCCCTCACCCGTCTCTTAGTCATAGCATACAATGCTGAACCAGGTATGCTTAAATAGCAAAGCACAGCATAACCTACAGCTACTCAGACACCAAACGCAAATCGCCAACATGTCGTGCAATTGAAGAATCAAATTCTTTCCGACACTTGCCCGTTAGTTTAAACCATGCCGGATACTACTTTGATCATAACTATTTCAGATCATGCTACACCTTCAGTACGTCAAAGAAAATTGAAAGAATCCCAAAACCAAAATGGCGTCACGCTTATTCGCAGATTGCTAGGCAGGAAACGAAGACACAAATCCAAAACGAAAAGCACAAAACACAAAACCCGCAAAAGCCTTACTCGAGCATTACGTAGCACATATGATAATGCTAATGTCAATAACAACATTCTAAACCTAAGCCAAATAAAATTATCTCAGTCGCAAATTAGCCTACTCGGTAGAGGGTTAACATTCGTAAAAACTCCTAGAAGGGTTCCATTGAACGAAGTCCTAACAGCCTTTTCTGCCTTCGAAAGAAGAATGCACATACAATACCATTTCAGAGATCATAACAGTGAAAAACCAACGTTTTACAAAAAGTCAAACTGGGATCCACCCGTCCCAGAATGCACTCCGATACATGATTATCTATCTTGTGTTCAAAACGATATACGCAACCTTTACACACACCCAAAACAAAACCCACAGAACCTCACAAAAAACGAACTTGAGGCTCTAAACGAACTCAAAAACAACCAGAACATCGTTATAAAAAGAGCAGATAAGGGAGGCAAAATCGTCATATGGCCGCGTGAAATGTACATGTCAGAGGCATCAAAACAACTCAGTGACACAAAATATTATCACAAACTAGACAAAGACCAAACGGGAGAACTGGCACTCAACATTGAGTCCTTCCTGACAACTATCGAGTCTAAAAGACTCCTAAGCGAATCAACAATAGAATATCTTAGGCCAGAGTCACCCACTCGTACTCCAGTATTCTACCTCCTCCCAAAAATTCACAAAGAGGGCATACCAGGACGCCCAATCATTTCAGGTTGTGGTTCTCCGAATGAAAAAATTTCCCGATTCTTAGACCATTACCTACAACCAATCGTGCAAACATTGCCATCCTACATCAAAGACACAAATGTTTTCCTATGTTTATCCCAAATGGTCGGCAATAACATACCTCCCAGCATTAGTGCTCTCCTGCCGTAGGCAAGCACAGCGTGACACATTTTCATATTCAATAATGGCGCGCCCACTGTTACGCTACTTTCTGCAACACATACGCTACAAACAAAAGACAATGTACAGCAAACTATTTCAGTATCCAAGCAAGTAACGGTTATCTCTAACATGGCAGAACAAAAGCTACCATTCAACATACAAAATAATTCTGATTCAGGTATGCCTTCCTTTATATCTTACCTTGCTTTTATCAGCTTATGACGACATATATCGCTTCTCTAGATATGATTCTTTACGACCCTGGTCTACCTCATGCCTCCATTGCTCTTTCTAGACATATCGGCCTATCCAAAAACGCTACAAAATCCAAACAAGCTAGACGACAGCCTTGAGGGTCCAAGCTTAGACTTCATAATGGATTCTGCTGTCAAAAATACAAGTGATACGCCATATTCACCAGCAGTAGTCAGAATGGGATCAAGAGGGGGCAAGTCTCGCCTTAGAAAAAACAAAAACAGGAGAGAAGCCTATGCTTATAGTACCCCAACTTCACATTCAACAAAGCAAAAACAAAATATGGCCGCGTGAAATGTACATGTCAGAGGCATCAAAACAACTCAGTGACACAAAATATTATCACAAACTAGACAAAGACCAAACGGGAGAACTGGCACTCAACATTGAGTCCTTCCTGACAACTATCGAGTCTAAAAGACTCCTAAGCGAATCAACAATAGAATATCTTAGGCCAGAGTCACCCACTCGTACTCCAGTATTCTACCTCCTCCCAAAAATTCACAAAGAGGGCATACCAGGACGCCCAATCATTTCAGGTTGTGGTTCTCCGAATGAAAAAATTTCCCGATTCTTAGACCATTACCTACAACCAATCGTGCAAACATTGCCATCCTACATCAAAGACACAAATGATTTCCTAACGAAAATTCTCTACAGTAACTTAATAGTACCAAGAAACTCAACCTTAGTTTCTTTCGATGTCAAATCTCTATATACCAACATACCACAAGAAGAAGGCATACAATCAAACATTGAGCAAATGCATCAATATTACGGTGAAAACCTACCATTACCAATATCAATCATAACACAAATGTTCAATTTCGTCTTAAAAAATAACTACTTCACTTTCAACAATGAATTCTACCTACAAATCCATGGAACTGCAATGGGAACACCTTGCTCCCCAAATTATGCAAATCTGTTCATGGCCAAACTCGAAAAGACAATACTCAACAACAACAACTTCACAAAGCAGCCTCTTCTGTGGTTAAGGTTTATAGATGACATTTTCATGATTTGGCAACACAATGAAAGAGAACTCGAAGAGTTTTACAAATATATCAACAATATACACCCAACAATCAAGTTTGAAATCACATCTTCAAAAAACAACATAAACTTCCTGGACACTAACATATACATCAACGAAATAGGCCAATTAGAAAGTACAATATACAAAAAGCCAACTGACACATGTGCACTACTCCACCGCCAATCTTTCCACCCTGAACATACAAAAACAAGCGTAATCTTTTCACAAGCCTTACGGTATCGTCAAGTCATTACAAAAGATGACAATCTCATACAAAACTTACAAAAACTCAGAGATCAACTCCTGCAAAGAGGCTACAAATTCTCTGAAATCAATTCACAATTCAACAAAGTTCTACATTATTCTCAAAAACAACTCTTAATCAATAAAAAACAGCAACAACAACATTCCAACATTCTTCCCTTTGTTGTTCCATTTGACAAAACTACACAATCAATCAGTAGCATTCTGAAAAGGCATTGGCACTTCATTAATAATGAACCCCGCTTGAAGGAACTATGGCCAGCCACACCCATCCTGTCCCCTAAAAAAGCATCCAAGCTTAGGGGACATCTTAGTACGTGCTGACTTGCCAAAAACAAAACAGTGAACCACCCCTACCTCTCAAAAAAGCATACAATGTACAACTTGAACAGAAAGCAACTGTTGACAGTGCTCTTCGACGGAAAGCACTGGGGGCACCCACACTATCAATTAACGTATCTTAATTAAAGCCCAGAAACGTTAAGTGGGATTAAGACTGATGATCAACAGTTGACAAAGTTGCCAACAAAACAAAACAACCAAAAGAGACATCAAAAAGGCTATTGCGAAAGTTACATAACTTAATTTCAATAGTAAACCAAACAACTCAATAAAATCAAGGTCAACGCCAACATCCATAAGCATACGTAGACACGAGGTTGGTATTACCCCTTTATTCTTAGAGAAAATCCCCAAATCACTACGAAAATGTTCTCTCTTTGTATTTCATGTTGAGCCTCTAGAAATTTGATCATCGTTTCTTGGGTCATTTCCAAATTGAAAATTTTAAGAAACTCGCCTATTGCTCCAAAAATAGAGGACTAAAAATATACAAAAGATACTAGCATCTAACTAAGGATCTTATGTAAAGATTACTTCATGAATCTTCAAAATCGGCCCAGTATACGATTTGTCGTGGCCTGTCAAAACTGCAGAGTTTATTTTGGCGCACCCGGTATAACAGAGTGTGTTGGGTTACTTTTTGGGTCAACTGGCAAATGGCTGTGAAAGTAGCTACAACTTTTGTCTTTCTACGTTAATTTACTCCATTAAACTTGACCAAATCCTGGGGAATTCAGGATATCCTCTGTCAAATTCATTATGAATTGGCTGCATGAAGTTGAATATCGTGCATTTACTGGAATTTTAAGCTCGTAGGCACATGTGTTGACGGATACTCTGTGTTGTTTGGGGCCTACTGGAGCCAAATCACTGTGCTCAAACAGGATAGTACCAAGAATGGCACTTAGAGGCTTGGTGTTGCAGCCAGTTGCAAACTGGAGGACATCACTTAATGACAACTGTACAGATGACTCATCCAAACTAACCTCATTCACATCGCTTAGCATATTGCATCTGTGCACAACTTTTCCCCTGCTAACATCTTTAAGAAACTGTAGCCAATTGAAGAAAATGTCATTTTCCACTTGCCTCTTTGATGATCCTTTGACTGAGAACTGTGGCACAAAGAACCACTCAATATCTTTGACTGTGATTTTTTGAGCAATAAAGAGCTTCTTACTATCACTGGCAAAACGTGCAAGGATATTCAACACACCATACATTTGTAAACCATCTTTAAAGCTCATGATTTCTTCTAGGCAAGTATTCACCATCACATGCTTCACGGCAGCGGCAATCATAGCATCCTTGTCAGCCAGTGTTGGCTTCGCTTTGGCATACCCAAAATCAAATCTTTCTGGCAGATCAGTCAGGGTGTCTTTTAGGCTTTCTTCATCATTGCATTTGTGAAGCTTCTCCAGCTTTCCTTTCAGAGCAGAGGTTGGCAATTCAGATATCATCTTGTCTGAAGACAATGGCGTTGTTAAATTCAGGATTTAATTAGTAACGGTTTCTGAAAAATAGTTTGGTCCTGAAAGACCATTGAGCAAAGAAATTGCAATTAATGCACCAAAGTACCTGTAGTGTCCCTTGTTTAGTGCTGTCTGGTTGTGGCTAAACGTCATATGTGGTATTTGTCCTTCAAGTAGGCCAGATATAGCAGCATTTGTATACAAGAGGGATATAAACTCCCTACTTGGGCCACCTGTATCCGCTGCACTTTCGCCAAGAAAGGTGACTTTAAGTCTTGACTGCCACTCTTCATCTGTCTGTCTTGACAGCGTTTCCATGACATTCAACCAGAAATTATGCCTTGTAACATCAAGGTACAAGTATGTTCCTTCTTCTAATTCATCACCAGCTTCAATCCAAGGTGACTTTGCTTCAAGTAACCCTTGTGCCAAAGCCTCTTCGAGACTTGACTGGTGTAAACCTGATGGGCCTGGCAACTGATTGGATGACACACCATTTGTTGATGAAGGCTCTGATGAAAGCTGTGAAGGGCCTGGGCTTGATGATAATATTGACTCTGCCAATGTAGAGCTACTTTCTGCTGAGTCTGAAAGAAACACAACACATTTAGCAATCAGCTTTCTGGTAGACGCAGCATCAAAAAGAAGGAAGGACCCAGGATCAGGGCGCAAAAGCTTGTTACTGCGGTTTTCAGATTTTTGAACATTCAATTTCAGCTGTTGCCTTTACTGAGACATGTCTCACATTATTGCAGCAGAGAGTTGGTTCTGCTTAATTGTCATTCTATGGTCACTAGCTAATCAACTTGACATGAGTAGCATGCAAGATATTTTCTTGCTTTGGATAATCAGGCTACTAATAAAAAGGTAAGCAATGATCCATCTGTGACAAACAATATCTATATAAAGACAAGTTTCACAAGTTTTGATAATGCTTGCTAGGAGTTTTTGTTTGTGGCCACTATGTCACCTTGGACCAAACACTGTGCCTTTCATTAAATCACAAACATTTTGAACAATAAAAATTTTCCAACAGATACTTATCCTCTGTTGACTATGTGTTTGAAGTTGTAGACATGCTGCAAGAGGTAGAAACTGACAAATCCAATGAATAATTTTAAGGCCTTCATGAAAAAAACTATCATCTACTTCATACTAAGCACTTAGATCAAAGAAATGAAAACAAGTCTGGACGAGGTTTGTGCTCGTTTTCTTTCAGCCAACACCAACAAGTTTCGTCGAAAGCAAATAGTTGATCCAACACAAGCAAAAGTAAACGTAACACCGATTGTTATTGATGTAAGTTGACAGGATTCTTTATCCAAATGCAATTGTTTCTCGTGGCAACACCTAGGTAAAATTCAAGTCAGTTAATTGTCATTGTTCATACAAAATCTTAGAGGTTGGAAAACAAAAAACCTGAAAAAATATAACAATTGCCAGTCATCTGAAGGTACCAGAGTCGAGATCAACGTCTAATCTCAATTCATTTTGGCATCCTTTCCACTTGGAACTGGTTCATAGAGGTTTTGCACTGCTTGTAAGTACCAGGCCTGTATACGCGATCATATTCACGTAATAAAATTTGCTTCACATTTTTTTCAGGTGATCATACAATGCGATCGTGTAAAAGGGATTTACAAGTTGTTGGAAGTTATGAGAAGCGATTAATATCAATCCCCTTTAATTTGCCACCACGGATTTTTCATTTGAAGGCTGGTCAAATGAAAAATCTGTGATGGCAAATTAGAGCAACAAACAACTTGTGACGCCCGTTTAAACAATCACATTCTGTTATCTCCTAAAAAATGAAAAGCAAACCTTACATGAATATGATCTTGTAAACCGGCCTTTATGCAAGACTATCTTATTGTTTGGTTCGCTACTAAAAGTTGCGGCACCACCTACAATCAATTTTTTTTTTCTCTCTTTTCAATTCAATTTCAATTTCATGAATTTTCTCAGCTAAAGCTACGTGAATAGACAACATACAGGATGCTAAAATATTACGGACACGAGGCATGTGAAACCTATTTTATATAATGCATCTAAATTAATATAATGCTGAAGTTCTGATATTCTACAAAAACTTCTCAAATAGCATTGTTACATTTGTGCAAATCTACAGCGGAATGCTTGCTGTGGCTTCTGATGAATCAAGTCTGACACAAGAAGCTTAAGTAAAATATAGTTTATTGGTGTACTTTACATGCAGAGACTTTCGCGGGCAGAAAGTTTCGCGAGAAAAAAAACTCGCGAAATGGAGGGCATAAACTTTCGCGAATGACGTTTGTTTCCGCAAACTTCGAAACTAAAACTTCGAAAAATTTGAGAAAAAAGTGCATTTTCGCGTGAAAAAATTTCGCCACTGAAGAAAAGTGATGGGGAAACTTTTTGCAACGACTGTTTCATCCCATTATTGACAATACCCTCTTTTTGCGTTAACAGTCACCTTGAAAATTAACAAGGTTTTATGGTCCCAAGAGACTAAAGATCGGGGTGAATAAGGAACAGCAACGCAAAGAATCAAAGAAACGAAAAATACTGATGGAAAAAACTTTCGCGAGTCGAGAATTTTCTGTAATTTCACAAACCAAAACTTTCGCGAATTTTGAATTTAGATTGTGCCTTGGCAGAAACTTTCGCGAAAAATTCCGAAAAACGCGAAAGTTTCTGCCCGCGAAAGTTTCTGGCCCTAAAGTAGTATTTCTTATTCCAGTACGATATGCATACCGATGACTGTCAACTTATCGTTGCCATTACAAACAAAGTTTCAATGTCACCGCCTATAAATTGAAGACCTTACTTTGGTTTACAGGAATCTGATGTTTCAATTAGTGACGGTGAAGTTGTTCCAAGAAAAAGAAAGCAAAGTACGAAGAAAAGTGAAGAAGACGGATATGTAAGCCCTGACGAAACTGTATCCTATCTAAATGGTAACCCCCAAGTGCCAATTCTTAGGGAAGGGAAAACGAACTGGACAAATCAAGAACTGGTAGACCTTTTGTTAAATGGTAAATCAAAACGCATTTGTCAGCAGCGCCCACTTGTTCCCCAAAAAAGTTGCTCTTTCTTGATAGATTCTGGGAAGTTAAGTGACAAAGGTGACTGGGAGAGCGATGATCTCGGTAGCTGGAGAAATTGTGGCAGTTCAGGTAGGGTAGTCACGGTTACGGGAGGAAAAGTGGTCCGAAACTTCAAGTTACCTCGATCAGTTGCCAATCGTCCAAAGTTGAGGAGTGACCAGTACGTTTTCAGAACTACCTACTACCGACATAAGAAATACGCTGACTTTAAAAGGAATTCAGTTGTTACGTATGACAGTACTGAACAGCAACGGAACTTGACGATCACCAAGTATTTTTTCACTGGTCAGGAGCACCCAGTAAGTCCTGACAAGCATGGGAACGCAAAAAATGACAGGAAGTTTATTCCAACTGCTGCTAGCACAAAAAAGCGTATTGTTTCTGCCTTGTCAAGCACTGTAAGAGGGCCACATAGCGTTTTTGATAAAGTTACAGAAGAGGTAGGTGGCTCAGGCAGTTCTTATGCAGCTTCTGATATGCCTCGAGGTATTGATCAAATCTCGTACGCGCGAAAAAACATGCGGCAGAAAGGAGCTAAAGACCAGATTTCGGAACTTCTTGACAACGTGCAAAATTCGCCAGAGCATGTCCACGGCTTGCAGTTGAGTCCATCGATAAGATTTGTTGTTTCTACTCGGCAAACATTGGCAAATTTGGTCACATTTTCCACAAGTTATGCGAAGTGTACACCTCTTTGCATAGACACAACATATGGCATCGGGGAATTTTTTGTTACAACATCTTATAAAAACCTGAAGGTTCTTAACAAAGGTAACCATGAACATCCTTCCTTTCCGGGGCCTGCACTGTTCCATGTAGATGAAGATGAGTCTGTTTTCAGTTACTTTAGCCAAACACTTGTATCGATGGAAAATTCTTTGAGGTCCATTCTATTTATAGGAAGCGACCGTGATCGTGCATTGATTAACGGAACTAGAAAGCATTTTCTCATTGCAAAAAATTTGTTTTGCAAAAAGCACGTGGAAGATCACATCAAACGTAAATTCACGACCATTCGCCATTTGACTGGACAGGCAAAGAAAACTATAATGCAAGATATTTTTGGGTCAGAAACACGGCAAATAAAGGGCTTAATCGATTGTGAAGATGAAAGGTCCTATGATGAGCTCTGTTACACACTTTACCAAAAGTGGGAATGGCTTGAACGTTCTTGTGGAGAGTCGATAACGCCACAATTTGCTAACTATTTCAAAAAATATATTGAGAAAGATATGCGTGATGGTATGATTTTGTGCAAGAGGAGGTCTGCAGGAATGGGCGACAATTTCTTTTATAACAACCAGACTGAATCAATGAATTTTCGTTTCAAAAACAAGATACGTGAGCACAAAGCTACCAGTGAGACTTCAGGCAAGCCTGTAAAAAAATGTACTTTCTCTGAAGCCATCAAAATTTATAAGGATATGTTGGAAAGTTATCAGAGAAATGCAGAGAGAGCCCTTATTGGAGTAGGACCATATATCTTAGCTCCCAACTTCGCACATTTTAGCGTTCAAAGCAATCAATGGACGCTGATGTCTGCAAATACTAAAAATCATCAAATAAACCTTCTCAACAAGGCCTCACTGGACAACATTCATGAGCAGCAATGTAACAGCACTGCTGCAGAAGCAAGTGTTTCAGATGCAAATATCTCATCGTTTCAAGCACAACCTAACATTTCAAATCTTCCATGTACTGCCAACCCAACAGAAAATAATGAATTATTTGAATTTTCTAGGAGTGGTCTCAGTGAAAACTATAGGGTGGACTGGGATGGAGCAAGAGCCTTAATTGCTCATAAAGATCTGATTAAATCCCCATGGGCAGATGATAGTTACCTTGTCAAGTCAGCAACTAACCCGCACATTCCAAATTCTGTTTCTTTTTGCAAGTCTAGGCATTCTGTCAAGTGTAGTTGTCCACGTTTCCAGTTCCACTCTATCTGCAAGCATGCTATATCGGTCGCATTTACAGAGGGATTTGTGGTAAATTTTGTCAAAAAATGGGCCCCAAATCTATCTAAACAGATGCAACCAACTGTCCCTCCTAGAACTGGGCTAAAAAAGAATGAACGGGGACAAAGAAAGCGAAACCCTGTTCAACATCGCAATATTCAAGGCTACAGGGACAACTTGAGTGCAGACAATCCTGGTCCTGCTGATGAGCAACTGAATGTTGTCTTTCTGAACACAACCAGGGCCACTACTTGTTATGGATGCGAAGGCAAGTTCAGGAGTTCCAGTGATGTTGGTCTCGGCATAGTACCCCCGGTGCCATATGACATTGTCTTAACACGCAGGGAGCGTCGCGTTTTTACTCAGCCTGGGACAAACACCATACGGATAGCTAAGACACCCGAAAATGTGTACTACCATACGCAAAAGCGCTGTCTGATGGAAAAGATATCTGTCATTTCTCCACAGATGTTTTGCGTCAATGAGTCAGTAAGAGCAAAGCTGAACAACGCACACAAAAATCTGCTGCGCACTGAATTTAGGTTTGATCTCCACTGACAAAACGAATGCTCCTCATCAAAAGCCAAGAATTCCCGACAAATTAATTATGAACAAAATGTTGCCAATCATTTGCAGATCATGATTCATTTTGGAAGTTCTCAGTAAGCTGCACAAATGACCGTTATTGCAGATGATGAGAATAACTGCTAAAGATGATTTTGGTTCGGCAAGACAAAAAAGCGATAACTAGAGCTCTGCATTTAACTTTTTTTTGAAGAAACTAAATACTTGCACCACTTTCCATTTCAATGTCAAACGATGTGCTAGTCAGTTAATATGTTTTCAGGTGTGAATCTTTTGCTGTGATTTTCTATGTAATGCTGCAAATTACTAGGGAGGGGGCTTTGGGTGGCTACTAGAACCCCTTCTTTGAAAATTGTTGCAGACTTTTGGGATATGAGGGGGATAAGTCCTTTCTAGCTCCCCCTGTGCTGCCACCACTGTAAACAAGTTTAGATATGGTACAAACTATCTGGTAATAGGAAGGCAAATTTTTGAGGTGCAAATTTTAGTTTCTATCCATGAAAACTGAGCCCAGACTCCATTCCCCACAAGATGTAAGAGGGGGGTGCCACTGGCATTGCAGTGCTTGACAACAATCTGGGTGAAAACAAGTCATTTTTGCATCACTTGATACTGTAAATGTTTCAAATATTTGTCAAATTTTAGTGATAGTTGTTGCTAGTAATAGCATTCATTCAAAATTGGAAGAAATTCATAAGACAATCACTTGGTGATCATTCAAGTTTTCATGCCCCGATGTGCCCTGCATGGGGCATTAGTGACCCCTTAACTCTTAAAAGCATGCCACATCACCCATGAAACAATGATCATGAGAAAGATCATTAAAATTCTTTAAAATCATCAGCCTGTTGGTCGTTTGGAAGTAAGTTGCTGAAATATTTTAAATAAATTTCACATGGCTTTCTCTTTTTCCAATTACAGTCAATTGACAGGGTTAGTAACAACTGTAGCCCCATAACTACAACACATCGCAATAGTTTGATGGTCGAGGGCAACGCAGATTTTCCAGCTATCGTGACATGACAACAATTGATTAGGGGGGGGGGGGTTAAGGAGTTTTGCACTGAAACTTTCCAAGATCAATAACTTCTTTCTAAAATTTGTAGACTTGATGATGATGCCCTGATAAGAACGAACACTACTACAAGCTTGACTATCTAGGCACTAAAATTTCGCATGTGGCTGTTTGATAACCATGGGACGGGAGTTTCGACAGGATGTACTAATCCACGCTGGAAAACATGAATGTTACGCCAAATATCTTTAGCAGGGAGAAACATCAAGAACGATGGGGGAACAATAGGTCCATGTTTTTGGACAGTTGGCAAAGCGTAACCTTTAGCGCAACAAAAACAAACTTCTCACACGAAATTATAGATATTCATACTGTTTTCTAGGCCTACCAAGCCTAACAAACAACATTTGTAGGCCAAATTGGTCCAAAAACCCACAACTTTAGCTACCTCGCTAACGTTCAAGCAACACAAACATACATTCACAGATAAGTGAAGTTTAAAACTGTGATAATCATATACAATGGTAGTTTGTACTTTTAGTACCAAGAATGTTAGTTTTAATTGTCGGCCGGTCCGTGAATATAAGTCCGCTAACTAGCATGGAAATATCTGGAAATGTATACGATACAAGAGATATTTTTGAATGGATATTTCAAAGTTTACCTGTTGTCTTCTCTTGTCTTTTCTCCACAACTTGAGGATGCCAGGTATGGCGTTGGTCACTGTTGACTGATATTGAATGAGTTCCTTGATGTACCGCAAACAAACGATCTCCGCGCAATGGTTGTATGATGAAAACAGGAAGTGGGCATGAGCCTCGCCAGGCCCATCGACCGCTGGAGCATGCCTTGAGAAAAGAGATCTGCCACTGATTTTACAGTGGGACCCGCATTTTACCGGACCTGCAGACCCGCATTTTACAGAAGTCGGGTGATCTATGCCTTCTGCGCAAACAACAATCGTGCAGAGACAGTTCTAGAACTATTTGAGGATGGTGTCAAGAAATATGGTCTGCCTTCTAGGGTACGATCAGACCACGGCCTTGAAAATGTTGCTGTGGCACGTTACATGTTGGAGCAAAGAGGTGAAGGACGAGGAAGCATTCTCACCGGAAAATCAGTGCATAATGTAAGAGTAGAAAGGTTACATGGTGATGTTTACAAAGGAGTTCTCTCACATTACATAGATGTCTTCACAGAGATGGAAAAAATTGGTATTTTGAATTGTGACAATGAATGTCACCTGTTTGCACTGCATTATGTGTTTATCCCTCGCATAAATCGATCGTTGGAAGAGTTCTGTAATCAATGGAATAGTCACCCTCTAAGCACAGAGAAAAATAAGAGCCCTGAACAGTTATTCATTTCTGGCACACTAGCCAATGCACATACATCACTGGAAGAAGTTGAAGGTATCCTAGCTGAGGATTTGCCACATTTTGGAACAGGAAATGATGAGGATGAAAGGGATGAACCAGTAGAAGATGAAAATTATCAAGTTTTTGTTCCTGACATTCAAGTAGACGTTACAGATGTACAAAGAGAAGTGCTTGAAAGAATTGATCCACTGGAAGATGACAACTGGTTTGGTCTAAACATTTTTAATACAGTTCTGACAGTTCTTGGAGCATAAATGGTAATACTAATGGTCACAAATCCGGCTTAGCATGAATGGAAACAACATATTCTTAAGGTCAGAGGCTGTGGCCATGTGGAAAACTGAAAAGTTCTCTGGTGTTACCTACCACCTGGAAAAGTTGGACCCAAAAGCCACTGCTGGTTTTTTTTTTGGTTACCACAAGATAAATTGCATTGAAGTATCTTACAACACAACCCACTTTGAAGTCAACAAGCAAAGAAATAAAGGAAGATATAAAGGGATATCAAAGATGTGAACATAACTGCCAAACATAACAAAACAAAACTTTAATTTGCAATATTGCAAGTGCCCTTGGTTACAACATGTTTTCATATACCACTTGATGACCAAACAATAATGTTTGGTGGTTGCTGTTGTGGAGCTGTAGTTTTTACATTGTTACAATGGAACAGGCATTTAAAGGTTGAGAACTTGAGTCAATCTGCCAAGAGGTTGCTGATTCATGGCAAAGGAGTTTGGGGAAAATAACTGGTTGCTTTAAGAACAGCACTTCTGTTTGCTCTCCACCAATGTCATCCACCAATGTCATAATTAAATGATTTTCAAAAGAAAGGGTTCTAAGTATTGTGTTTACATTTTTCTACATTATTGAAAGGGCTTAACCTAGCAAAATTCATTTGTCTATTCATAGGACAACACTGTCAACCCTTTTACAAGCAGCAAAATCTGAATGCAATTCTTAAATTTGTTCATTCAAACATTACTTGACTTTGACATTGTTGGGGGACAATATAAGCGTTGTTTTTGCAGCATCTACTTACTTTGCCTTTTTAATCCCATAAATCAGTAGCCACTTGTCAAGTTCAAACAAGGTCTCAAACTCTACATTAACGCCTATAATATGCAACAGTAATAAATGTGACAATCAAGTTACCGCTCCTCCACAGCAGCCACACAAATAAGGACATTCTTGGACACCCTGTAGATCATAGCAAATATGAAACACAGTTGTGGCCTAGTCTTGAAAGCAACGATCATATTTAGGTATTGTCTCTTCAAAATGAATAGTAACATGTAACTTCTGATATGCGTATGCATTTTTAATTATTCATAATTAAAGAAATAAATTTGCCTACCCTCTGGGGGGGGGGGGATATTTCATCTTCAAGGAACAATGAAAAAGAAATTATATTATCATATGGTTTTCCAAATCTGTTAGTACTCAAACTTGCCAAGTCAATGTGCTCTTCCTAAAATTGGTATCCTACTTGAATTAAAGTTTTTGTATAATGAGTCCCCATGCTTACTACTGCACTTTAATTATTTTTGGTAAGTCCTGTGATGTAAGGCTGAACCCCGGGGGGTACTTGGGTTACGAACATACGGGGAGGTGCCGCTGGAAAATCTAAAAAGCTACCCTGTCCCGGAGTCAAATTCCTGAAAATGATACCCTGTCCCGGAGTCAAATTTACTTAAACAGTACCCTATCCTTTAGTTTCTTCGAACAAAATTGTATTCTGCAAGGAAATTTGTACGAAATCTATCGAAAATGTAAAAATATTGCCATCCAAGCGATTTGAATCACATTCGCAGAGTGCAAATGGCCTAAAATGACCTTTCAGAGTCAAAAATGACAAATGTGGACCCTGTCATGGAGCCGATTTTTACAAAAATAATACCCTGTCCCGGAGTCGGAATCCTGAAAATGATACCCTGTTCAGTGGCACGTCCCCGTACAGAAAAATATATGAGTACCCCCCCGGGGGCTGAACAAACCTTCATACCTATTGTTGTGAATTATTAGCTTGATGAACTGTGAAAGCACAACTTTTAACAAATGTGGTATCTACAAATTCTTCAAAGCCAACTCTAAACTGTGCAAAATACAATTTGCCGGGTGTATTTGGCAACTCAGCTGGAGTCCTTAACAGGTACAGGTTCTATCCTGACAAACCTATCAACTTCTATTCATCCTATCACTTTCAATTAGAGGCAAATGCATTCCTTTGAATTGCAGCTATCAGCAACTTCTTGATAACTACGGTACATTTTGAAAAGAACCTTCAGCTAACAAACCATCTACAGACAAAGATGTTCCCAGTACCTATTCAAATAACAGAGCACCTTCAGCTAACAAACCATCTAAAAAGTAAACTTCTCCTGCTATAAAACTCAAATAATGTCAAAGAATCCACCTTTTGCATTACTGATTATGGAAGAGAATTCTTCGGATAGTTCACTGTAGCTGTCATATGTGCTGGGCAATTCCAAGAGTGGTCCACAAGTACGGAAAGTTGGTCTTCTTGATAATCCAGCCAATGATACATATGAGACTTCTATGGAATTCACACAGATGACATCACTACCTGTCATTAACTTCAGCAAAATACCCAAATCCTTACCCTCCAATGATTTGACAAACCTTTTCAAGTGCTGGAAGCTGGCCCTTTCTGCATCAGTTGCAGGGTTTGTCTGCAAAAGGCTAACAACTTTCTTGGCGGAGACTGCAGATTTTGCAGATAGCTGCTGTAAGTCAGCTTGAGATTTGATCGTATGATAACTGATGTTGTCTTTGAACACCTGACTCCAACAATCAGCCACATAACGTGGTTTTTGAATGATTTCTTGATGGGCCAGTTCAACGATAATTTGCTTTATGTTGTCCTTTGCTGGAAGTTTATAACACTTGTATGAGGACAAGAATTCAAGGATATCCTCATCATCTGATGGGTCAACATCAGAATCTGAAATACATCTTGCTAATACCTCTGCCTCATCTTTGGCAACATAGCTTTGAAATGAGCTCAGCAGCATATTATCGGTGACTACCTCTTCTCCAAAAAGGCAACTTGACAGGAATGCAATGCATAGTCTGTCAGGAAAATAATCAAAGCTAAGGCCATAGATTAAAACCCTGGCCATTGCTTGCCACTCTGCCTGTTGCAGGTCATGTCTTATCACAGGTACCATTTGCTGCACCCCAACAGAGAAGGCTGTGTAAAATTCCATCCAGAATGACGAAAGCATTTCTCGACTCAATCCAATACCCTGACCTTCTTCAGCTTCTCCATGAACATTGATAAATGTTATTTGCAAATCATATTTCAATATTTCAGGATCTGAAAATATCTTCAGAATGTCCCATTTCATTGTTGTTCTGTGCAAAGAAACAAATTTTAATTCCTTCACATCCCCTGTGATAGTTGCATTTTCCTGATCTTCAACAACAAAGTTTATGATAGGTTCTTGAATGGATGACTGACCATGATTTTCAGGATAAAGTATCTGCTCTACGATATCTGCCTGATAATCAGCTGTTGATGTAGCAGAGTCAGGCACTTGTGTATCATTTGGTGGTGCTGATGTGTCATGCTCAAGGACATCTGATGGAGGTGATGTTCGTTGTTGGCTGGTGCTGTTGTTGCCCAAGAATGACGTCAATGGCTCTTCATCGGATTCGCTTGCCTCTTCATCAAGATTGATTAATGACCTTATATATACTGATCCTTGTCCACACATCTTGAGCAACAACTTTCCATTGAGCTTAACTCCTGAAGCAAGGTTTGGTGTCACCAAGTCACCAAGTCACCATAGCATGCCTATAACAATGAATAAATTTGCATGTAAAGATGAGTAGCCTAGATTATTGTTGGTTTTGATCAGAGTGGCCTAGATCTTTTATATGTGACATCACTGCCAAGTCTTGCAACTACAGAAAGCATGTACATAAAATCTGAAAAATTAGCAAAGAAAATAAGTGTGATATGATGCAAGGGACAATACTTCTCCCTCAAATACTTTCCCTTAAAAAAAATTGATTAGGTCTTTTGGAAACTGGTTGGAAACTGGACTGCTTTATCATTCTCAAATCCTTGCCAGTTCAGATCTAAATTTCAGTTGCAGGAAGAGTAAAAGCATTGCATATGCTGACCAGGCCAGAGTATTTGTTGTGTCTGGAAGCTCCCGAAATGTCTGGAAGCTCCCGTTGTGTTGTGTCTGGAAGCTCCCGTTGTGTCGTGTTGTGTCTGGAAGCTCCCGTTGTGTCTGGAAGCCTCCGGAAGCTCCCAAAATACCTACAATCACGGACAAAACTCGTTGGGACAGATGTTTTTTGCCTTAAAAGAGGCCTTTCCTGTATGTAAACTGCTACCTTTCACTGCTAATGCCCCCCTCCCCCCATTGCAATGTTGGTTGCTGAAAGAAGACATGCTTGTCAACTCGTCCATGAAATTTTCATCAGCTTTCAACATTGCAATGGGGGGTGGGGGGGATCTCAACTCGAAATTTCCTCCAAAGTACAAAATGTATCATGAGTTTTGTCCGCGATTGTAGTCTGCAAATGTGCTGTATGAACTCTTAGAATTTACCTTAACATACTCAAAGGCCATCAAATCTTTGTCTTTGAATGCATGAAGTATCTTTTCTTCAAGGTAACTCTCATTCCAATGTTTCTCGAAGGGGAACTCATGCACAACGAAGCCACGTTTCTCCAACTTAACACGATTGTTGTGCATGGGAACCTTGTCCGTGTTTGGGTTTGGTATCAAAATCAAATCTTTGTAGACAGGCTTTGTGGTCGTGTAAGATCTTGACGAAGTTGCTTGGCGTCTCATACTTGACGAAGTAGACGATGTCCTAGGCCTTGGCCTTGGCCGCCAACTGCTTGAAGAACTTTGGCCACCCTCTCTTCGTAGAGTTGGAAAGGCTCTACGAAGCTCCGAAGCAACACCTTCTCTTGGATTGGTCACACTTGTTACCGACGATGCCCCTACATGTTCCCTTCGCAAGTTTTGAAGGGCATTCAAAGCTGTTTCAATGTTGACGTTTGAGGCCCCGTCCATCTTGAAAATGACGAACAAGATTTGGCGCGAAAAAGTTTCTTGTGGTACTTCATGTTAAAATAACTACATAAATTATGTACATAAATCTACATTTTAATTAGCATATAAAAATTTTGAACAGCATATAAAAAATTTCATCAGCATTTAAAAATTTGAATATCAGCATATAAAAATTATGAACAGCACATAAAATATTTGAACAGCATATAAAATTTAGAATAGCATGTGAAAAGATTCGAACAGCAAATAAAAAATTTGAACAGCATACAAGAAACTTTTAACAGCATGTAGAAATTTGAACAGCACATAAAACGAAACCAGCGGTCAGCATAAGAATATTTTCAGCAGAAAATACCAAGGAATGAACTAAAAGCTGCAGATAAATTTGAAAAACGGGACATATAAATGAAAACAGGAACAAATATCTAAAGTCCGAATATTGTCTGCATTGGCGCCCCATATAATCATGGCATAATCTAATTTCTAGGAAAGAAAATGTGATAATTCCTGCCTATATGCATAAATTCAATGCCAGACAACTGAAATTAAATAAAACAATGAATGTGGTTTCCTGTCATATTATTCAATTTCATTAATTGTTGTGAAATATCCACAGTTTTGTGATTGCTTTCAAACCAGTTTTGGTTTGTGCTGGATTCAAGCATTTTGTGTTATTGGAATCTTGGGCCCCGTTTACACGAGTACGGTTCCACAAAAGTTCGGTTCCAAAAAGATTCACTTTGGCCTTCCGTTTACACGGGACCTGCCTAACCGTACTCAAAAAGTTCACCTAGCCGTACTTTTTTGAGTTCACCTGGGAAAGCGTACTTTCTTGGAACCGTACTCATTTGGCCCCGTGGAAACACTCGAAAGTGAATTTTTCTGAGTACGGTACCAAAACGAGGCTACTTTTCACGAGAAGAGGCAGAAAGGAAATTGAAACTTCACATAATTTTGCTTATGTTGTGAAGCTGTGGTGGTCTTTGAAAATGGAGAACTCATTCGCTATTACACTGATCTCAATACTGAGCTCGCTGGTCGCAACGGTGAACTTTGGTTATCTTCTTGCAACGTATCTAACGAACGTTCATCGAGCAAGACGAAACAGGTTGGTAGCCTTGGCTGAACAAAGTTCAAGGAGACTGATTGCGTTGAAATCAAGAAGTGCAAGTGCAAGGAAGCGAAAGGACAGACGATTTTGGCAAAGGCCTGGTCGAACCAGTGTTTGGTGGTTAAACTTTGTTCAACAAGTAGTCATTCCAGAGGAATGGAGGGAAAATTTTAGGATGTCTAGGGAAAACTTCTTGAATCTGTGTAACCAACTGAGACCTTTTCTGCTGCGACAACGGACAAATATGCGCATTCCAATATCTGTCGAGAAGCAAGTGGCTGTTTTTTTGTATTACGTGTCAGATGAGGGGAGGTATAGGAAAGTTGCAAACTCGTTTGGCATCTCAAGAGCTGCTGTTTCAAATATCGTCAAAAGAGTTTCAATGGTCATAACTATTCACCTTGGTCCAATCTATATCAAATTCCCAAAGACAAAAGAAGAGATAGAAACTGCAGCTTCAAAGTTTTACGAGAGACATGGATTTCCTCAATGCATAGGTGCAATAGATGGCACCCATGTATTTATTAGAAGACCTAGTGAAAACCCTACTGACTTTCTTAATCGAAAGAACCGTTACTCATTCAATGTGCAGGCAGTGTGTGATTACAGGTATTGCTTCACTGATGTTGTAGTAAAATGACCTGGCAGTGTACATGATGCTAGAATTTTTGCTAATTCTACCATTAACAAATGCCTAAGACAAGAAGAAATACCAAGGTGCATGAAAGTTATTGTTGAAGATGAGGATCCAGTTCCTATTTGTATACTTGGGGACCCAGCTTATCCCCTATTACCATTCCTCATGAAAGAATTTCCAGGTGGTGGTAACACTGCAGCAGAGCAGTTGTTTGGTTATCGATTATCATCTGCTAGGATGGTAATTGAATGTTCCTTTGGAAGGCTTAAAGCAAGGTTTGGATGTCTCAAACGTGAAATGGATGTTGCACAAGGAGTACTGCCATATCTTATTTATTCTTGCTTTGTTTTGCACAACTACTGTGAAATTCACAACGAGAGGGTTGGAAATGATGAAATGCAGAGTGCAATGAAGTATGATGAAGAGTTTCAACCTCCCACTTTAGGGAACAGATATTCACTTGGTAATGGCGATGAAGCCAGTGGAAAGAGAGTTAGAAGTATATTCCTGAAGTACTTTGACTGACATCAAAAATAATTTCCCACATAAACAATTTTAAACTTGTTTCGTTATTGGTTTTGTTATTGGTTTTGTTATAGACATGGAAAACAATGAACATGGGATGTTTGATTTTAATGGTTAAACTAACAATAATACCAGGTGTTCGTAGCATGCCCCTCAGTTTATCAATTTAATGGAAAAGAAAGGCATTTGAGCCTTCCTGATTTTGAAGGGCTTATGCCCATCTGCAAGAAGAACTTTTTCCAAAGTGCTACTTTGTTTCTCCCTGCAGAAACAATATGGGAAAGATTGGCAATTCATTTGGCTTTTCACCATAAACTAGTGTAGCAATGCAAACCAAAACAGGTTTCAATCTCAAACAAAAAGAAACAAGGTTTCAAGTTAAAAATTACTTTTGAAATACACCATTCATTATTTCACATGGATGTATTAGAGCTAGGGACATTTTAGACACCTATGTAGCTTGTTTAATGATTGTATCTGTTAAAAGTTATCATCATCTAGGTATGATTTGTAAAAATTTTGCTGGCTGTTGTTGCAATTTACTTGTTGGTTTTCTCCATTGCCTGGTTGACTGTTGACATTAAATTGCTGACCACTGAAAGACTGCTGGCCCATGAATCTTGTAGGACTTTGAAAGTATGGTTGGGGTTGGTGCATTTGCTGCTGCATCAATCCTTGTAGCATGGCAAAGCCATTCCCAATTGCAGATGTGAGGGCACCCATTGTCTCATTGAATGTTTTCATTTGCTGTTCATGCCTTTTCTCTGAGTCTTCAATGCTTTCAACAATTCTTTTCTTGATTGCAATCTCTTGCTTTGCAGCATCTAACAGCTGAGCTTCTGTTGAGATTCTCTTTGTTAGTTTTGCATCTTTCTTTTCTTTCAGATGATTCAGAAGGTTTCTTCTGCAAGCTCCCATATCCTTTATCTTTGGTACCCCACCAACACTTTCCTCGTCTTCTTCCTTCTCTTTTTCCGAATCACTGTTCACCATTGAGTTAGAGTCAGGAGGCAGTGATGATCCATCTCCCCAATTGCTTTGCGACTCTGAAGAAACATCAGTGTTTTCCAGTGAGTTGGTTTCGATGCCAGTTTTGATGCTGTCAACTGCTGGAGAACCAGCCCAAATCTCATAGCATTCATCGTACAGATGAAGGACAACACGGCCTCCACCACTTCGACGACCGCTGTCAACAGCTTTCCAAAAGCTTGTTTTTATTCTCTTAATTTTAGTACAGACCCTTTCCTTTGTTATTATTGAAGTATCGTCGCTTTTTGGGAACTCCTCAATACTGGCTCCACTTTCTTTTGTTGGGTAACTAGAACGAAATCTGGTCGTTATTTCTTCGTACCTGTTTTTAATGGTCTCCCAGTCAAGGCCTAAATTTGCCTTCAAAGCCTTGTAATCAATCACTATTTTGACCAGCAATGCTGTCTCCTCATCAGTCCAAACATATGACTTCTCTTTCTCTGTTTTTTCTTTTCTTTGGGCTGTTGAAGTCGACATGTTCGAGACGTTAGCCGTTAGTTGATTTGCACTCCAAAATGGCGGTAAAGAACTGAAAACACATGAAATAATTTTGGCGCGCTATCCTTTGTCTTCGCTGGCTAGCGCCTACGCATTACATCGCAGCTACGGGTGAACCTCAACATTCTCCATCAAACTGGGCCTCGTGTAAACGGAACACCAAAGTGAACTAATTTGGAACCGGTCTCGTGTGAACGCGAAAGGTGTACTGAAACTGAGCTTTTGTGGAACCGTACTTTTGTGGAACCGTACTCGTGTAAACGGGGCCTTGTTCTAGAGGAAAATAAGTAACTAGGTTAGGCCATGCTTGAGTCTTAATTATATCTTATCAGTAATGATTGAATTGGTCTTGTATTCTTTGGAGTAAACTTCTGCACTGTTATTACAAACTTCACAAAGAAAAAGGAATGGGTGGCTGCATCTTTGAACCTACCATGTATGCAATTACCTTAATTTTGTTTATAGTATTGCTGTGGTATTCTGGTTAAGGGATTTAATATTTGATTTTCTTTCTATTGTGCCAATCCATTTTCAATATATCATGATTTATTTGTACATTGCATACTACAAGTACATTGAAATCCAAGAACAATCAGTTTTAGACAAAAACAACTTTGAACAAAAAATTTTGGAAGCTTTTTTCGAGAAATGCAGACAAAAGAACTTTCAGAAAAAAAAAATTTTGGAATAATACCTTATTTAAAGTTAAAACTTGCTGTATTTTTTATGTTAATCCATCAATCACCTGCAACTTTAAATACCTACACAGATTATGCATTAAGTATTCAAAAAAACTATATAGTTTTCAAGATTGCAGATGAAAGAAAAGGTACCTTAATTGACTCAAGAACATTTTTCAGGAACCAGGGGGCACTGGAGGTACATTTGTGCCCCCAAGATTTTGGAATGAACAAAGAAAAGCCCTTTCAGAAAAAGCCTCTTTAGGTTAAGGCAAAAGGTGCCCTTGAAGAGTTGTGCCCATTGAGGTCATTCCTACAGCCCTGGCATTGTTAGTGAAAACAATGATATGTGAAAACTCACTGTGATAGTGATTGCAGTAATATCACTTTTTAACACTTGTTTGAGAGAAATTAGTGTTTTCTTCTATTTATTCTGAAAGAATTCAAAACTTTCAGGGAATTACCTTATCGGCCCTTTTTACGCCGGCCCTAAATGGCGTTAATTTTCGTTACGCGGCGTTATAAGGGCCAGCGTAAAAACGGCCGGCGTTAAAAGGGCCAAAAAGTTGGAACTTTTTTCTGAAAGCGGCTTTAATTTTCTAACACTTATTTTTGCAAGAGCACGCCATGTTTTTGATATTTTGCATAAAGGATGGGTAATTTTAGGTCTCAGAGCTTGAATTACCTGTCCTTTATGAAAAACAGGACATTAATACGGCAAACAAACATGAACTGATTGCAGACGTAGCAGATAGTAATTGCTCATTAGTTTTCTTTTTATATCTTTGGCAAAAATTTCTTCAAAATAACAATAAAACAAGGCATAACTAGTAAAGTGAAAGATCTTTGAGACGTTGTATCAAGCACGTTTATGTTCAACTAACAAAGCCATAGTGGCAAAAAATTCTTATTTTTTGAATCAAGAATTATCAATGTGGTCACTAACACTGCTGCAGATACATTTCTTGACATTTAAAACATCATATAGGAATAAACAGTGTTCTGTCATGTTGAAACACAAATTGTTAGTTAATATTGCTCAAGAATAAAGGTTCAACAATATATTTGCAATAATATCCATGCTTTTTTTAACCTTTAAAAGTTTCTTAATACCTCTCAGACATAGTACTAGAGTTTCTCAAAATTTTGGCCATCCTAGTACTACACGTTTTTTTCTTTATAAGAACAACCTTTATAAGAAACACCAGGCTGAGATTAGGCCAAAAAATAAGAACAACTTAAGAAACAAGGCAGGCTGAGATTCAAAAAACTCAAGAAATAAAATATCATTAACAAGCAAAAATAACAATCTACTACAGAACAGAACAGTATAAAGTCCGATATTAAACGTGAACAGGGGCTTAATTACTTTATCAAGTAGGTGTTATGTCTTGACACTACTATGCTCAGGAATTTGAAACCGAAAATAGGAAACAGAATAAGAAAAACCTTAGGCTGAAAATATACAGAAAAATAAGAAACAGCAGGCTGAAACTGGAGCCAAGTGTTCTTATAAAAAAAACGTGTAGTTTCTTATAAACTTGTTTCTGATGAAAAAAACGTGTAGACAATTCATAGACATGGGTACAAAACTGCATGAAATTCATGTCCAAGGGTTTGGAATCCTTGAAAAATTCAGTCATACAAATGAGTCCAGATTCACGTTGAGTCATGGTCACAGTCAAGTACCCCCCCCCCCCCCCAGGAATCTGTTTAAGAGGCAAGGCCATAAGTTTGAAGGTAATAATAAAACTTAAGGCTCCTGGTTGGTCTTTCATTCATCATATTGGAAGCGAATAGAGAAGGGGCCAGTCTGCCAGAGTGTGGTGCCACTTCTTGACGAGATCTCCGGTGTAAGCATAAGTTTCCTTTGTTCTCTACTGTCTTTTTTGAATACCTTATTGAAATCTCCAGTGTGTGCAATTGCCATTCTCTGCACACCTGAGAAGGGGGCCCAGCCTAGGGAAGAGGCTTTTCCATCATTAGTCCATGTGACAGGGGTGTGGAAGGCGTATTCCTGAGGGGCTTAAATGAAAACTGTTGGTTCTTTCCAGGAGGGCATGGATGCAATGATTTCAGATTTCCAAGGGGTAAAAGAGGTTTGTATCTCCTCAGTATTCCAGGATTTTCCAGAGGGGTGGAAGCACCTCTTGTTCCCAAGTGATTCCAGGGGGGGGGGGTAAGAGCTACATTTTTAAGTTTCCAGAAGGTTGATTGATTGATTGATTTTGATTTGATTTTGATTTGTTTATCTAACGGGGAGGGTAGCCCTTCAGCAGAAGTGCTGATTTTCAAGGGGCCCTCCCATAAATTAAAACTAAACTAAATTACAAAAATGACTAATATAAAAACTTCGGAATCTAAAAACCTAAGCCTATTTAACAATCTAAAAATCTATTTACAATATCTAATGTCCATTTAAAAAAAAAAATAAGTAAAAAAGAAGAAACCCTATATCGTCTGCTTAAATAAGCTAACGGTGGGTGCTTGCTTTGACTCAGCTGAGAGGCTATTCCATAACTGCGCTCCTCTGAAAGAAAAACATTTTTGACCGTTTGCTGTTTTTTTCAAAGGTAACCTCAGGTCCGTGTTTGTATTGCGGAGAATACGGGAGGAGCATGCCGAGTTTCTTGTGAAGAGACTACTCAAGTACTGCGGAGCCAACCCATTGAGGGATTTGAAGACCATTGTTCCAGAATCAATTTTAATGAGTTCCTGAATGGTCTTCCAACCAAGCCTTTCGATAAGTGGTCTGCCTGGGGTGTCGTAGCTGCTGTTTGTTATAATTCTTGCAGCGCGATTCTGAAGTTTTTGCAACTGATTAATTTCAGTTGGACCTGCGCATCCCCAAACAGAGCAACAGTATCGAAAGTGGGGCTCCACAATACCCGTGTAGAGAGTTTTCAGCGATTCTCTTGGTAGGAATGATTTGGCATGCTTCAAAAAGCCTACTGCCCTAGAAACCTTGGCAGAGACCGCCTTGATTTGTTCTTTCCAGTCCAAAGAGCAGTCAATTTGTACACCAAGGTATTTCGTTTTTTCAACAACTGGAAGCTCATTTTCACGAATTTTCAATTTCAAGCACGGGTTTTAGGAGAAATTTGGAGGTAAATAAAATTATTATGACATGAAGAATATACATTACCTTGCCTCCTTCTTGTGTTTGTCTTTCTCTTTACCTTCTGGGGCAGCAAATAAGCTTCTTTCAGGTCCAAAATAACAGTGAGAGAGTGCAATTAGGCCCTCGGTCATGTCAACCGCCACTGCACTCAAAAGGGTCAAATTACAAATCGTCACAATCGATTTTTGCTCCTTCGTAGCTTACGAAATTTTAAAGCCCAAAGGAAACTTATGGGAAAGCAATGAGTTCAGCCTCCGTTACGAGATTTTCTCCAGAGGCTAGTCCCACGGTCTTGCCCATATATGGAAATTAGCCATGGCGGTGACGTAATGCTTAAAATAGAAGTGATTTGATTTCAGGGGGTGTGCAGCAACGACAACAACAAACGGTATCTCGTATTGGTTTAACAAAACGAGGTGATACAGGGATCTAGGGAGATTCAAGCAACGGCGCGTGAAAAAAGATTCACGCCATCGATTGCAAAATCAACCAAAAGTTCTTGCTCAACACTTCAGACATTACCAAGTGGCGTGTAGGATGTCGTGGCTCTTCAGAGACTTGCACAAATATAACATCAGTTGTAACATCAGATTTTTTAGTTGACGACACAGTTGGAAGTCAATTGACCTTGCGACAAATTATCATTGTTTTCAGAGAATATTTTGGCTATCTTATCGGCCTTCGAATGCTCCAAAATCAACAATCAAATCATAGCTCAGAAAGATTTGCAGTCATTCAAGGTTGATACATCCCATTCAGCTGTGACACAAATTAGAGGATATAGACAATTGTAATATGACTTCCTGTAGGTAACAAAGTTAGAAAATATTTCATAAAGCTTTTGCTTTTCGTCACCAGCCTCTTCCAGAAAGTCAAGAAAGAAACTCTTCTAGGAGCGACCTGACGGCAATTCGAAGTTAGAAACTTGTTCAGTTTTCGTTATGACTTGCAGGGTTTTACACAAAAAGTGCATTACCACCCAATATACCACTGAAATGTATAATTCTGATGATTTGGTTCTTCCCTGTAGTTCCCGGAGATCAACAGCTGGATTTGCTCTTGATGAAATGTGATGAACTGGTGAAACTCATCTTTGTGAAAATCAAGAAACTCAACAACAAACTTTTGCCCTAAGCCAAGTTGCTAAAAAAGAACATAGATGCTTTTCAAGCATCATCATCACATATTGATGTTGGGAACCCTCTATTCCTGTCTGCTTCTAATTTTACCCAATCCATGCATGACAATATGATCTCTGTTCAGGCAAAATAGATAAAAGACATGGAAAAAACTTCAGGTAGATTGTGCTAAACAACTCTCAAGAAAATATACTTCAAGAACAAAGACAATAAACAGACTACTTCTGCTAAAACTTCACAACAAAATTTAAAGTTAGTAGACGGAGATAAATAGCCACCCAAGCTTGCCCAGTCCCTTTACACATGTAGAAGTTAAAAATAGATCTGGTGTCTTAGCCAATGAAAATCAGGAACTCTTGCGGTGTATGGGGTGATCTCCATGAACAGTTTTTGTTTGTTCGTCTTTCAGGGATTTCCCCTTTTCGTAAATTCAGTGGCGTGATTGGAAGGGATGCGGTGATTGATCAATTCAATTTGGTCAATTCAATTCACTAAGTTTTCAACCTCGTTCCCAGGGTGTTCTGAGTTTCAATTGAGTTGAATTGAATCTATTTTTAAAAAACCGTTGCCTTTATCTCCGTCTGCTAACTTTAAGATTTCAGAATTCTTGATCTTCACTTGCAAGCAACCACTATTATATAAGGTACTTCTTGTACAGTATATCCCATCGCATAGTATGGCACAGCATATCCCATTCAATCTCACACATTGAAAAAGGATGGAAAAGTGTTAAGGATGTGGTGTAATGAATAAAGGGAATTATAACAAAACATATTCAAAGGATTTTGAAAAATTGTATGCCAATGGTAAGAAAGCAAACACAAAACACAGGTTTTGTGTACATTAGGAAGTCTAAGAACAGGCAACTAACCTCTTGCATGCTACATGGTTGTAGCATTTAGACAAAATGCTTATCGGGTTTTACCATTAATGGGTTTTACCACTGATTTTTGTAAATTTGTAAAAAATTTTTCTTTAACAGACAACGAAAGACCATGTAAATGGAATTGTGTTTAATATCATATGTCGTATCATTGCTAGAAAGTTGCTCAAATGGCTGTTGTTTTCATTAGTGAGGGCTTTCCTGTGTATTTGTAAACCATGGTGTCATAAAATTATTGGAATTTCTTGTGTTCACTTCACTTGATTACAGTAAGGCCCTGCAATTAAGAAACCACTTTAACACACCTTAGCCTAAGATTTTTTCTTATATCTATGATGCTTGTTACTTTTTGGCTCAAGTTTCTTAAGTTTCTAATTTCTTTTCTGGAAAGTCCTAGAAACACATGTTACAATAGAATAGGGTTTTATAGATACATTAGCCATATTTGTATGCTATCAGTGATTGTCATGAATCAGTCAATATTTAAGTAAAAAATTGTTAAATGTAAGATAAGTTGGAAGCAATTTCTTCTGAACCCGGCAGGAATTGGATTATTTCCAGACCATTAGATCAGACTTAGTTTCAAGCAAAGTACAAGAAACTTAATTTGGGTGTCAGACTCAAGAGTTTCTTATGAGTAAAGGTGCTAATTATTTTTCAATAGCCTAAGAGTTTCTTTTTGATGGTTTCTTAAATGTAGGGCGTTACTGTATCAAAATTGCATATAACAGATCAACTGAAAGTTTCAGCTTTAATACCCACATCTTCTTTTCCAACAGTTGGATTTTTATCATACATTCATAGCTAAATCATGAGCAACATCCTCATTCTATTTGAAATTTAATGTCCTGTTTTTCCTTATTTTTTAATAACATGCTGACAAAAGATTGTCTTTATTCAGTATTCATCTACACCTATCATATCAATCAGTGATGCCCATTATGGGCTTTTCTGACTATGTGACAAAAAGTACTGTGATTGATGTTGATGAATACTGAAGAACAAAGACACCACAATTTTAAGCTATTGAGCAGCTTTGTTCTTGACTTATGACAACCTTACAAAATATAAACAACTGTCATTTTCAAAGTTTTGAACCATCTTGAGGCTTGACAGCAAAGTTAATTTATTGCACTTGAAATGTCTTCCATTAAGCCATGACAATGGACACTATGAGATTTAAACAATAACCATACATGAGGCCTGTCGTAAGGAGAAATATTTTGCGTTCATGAAGTATCAGTCTTGTCGAGATGAGTGTGTACTGCATTGTTACAAAACAAGAAAATGCTGGAGGTTCCTGTGGCTGCAACTGGTTGCTTTCCCTCTTTGCCTTCACCTTGTGTGCTTGTGCTCTCTTCGCACCTATCCACTGTACAAATAAAATAAGAACCAGACGAACCGAATGGCGTAGGTTCAACTTGCATCATGTTCCTCGCTTCCTTGCAAAACATCTTGGGCTATTTTCGTGGAAAATCGTTCTCAGGCATGTTTTCCTTGAGCTCATCGGGCCACAACTTTGTTTAGGCTCTGCCTTGACTTTCGAGGGTCTTCAAAACCTCAGTTGAAACCAGCCTCTGCCTGTCTGCCGTCCGTCGTAACTTACGACTCGCAAGGCCTTTTCGCTTGTTGCGCTTCGGCTTTCGTGGTCTCCTTCTCTCCAAAATTGCTATCGAGCAACCAAATGTTGTATGTTGTCACGGGGGACTCCTTTTTCAATATATCCATGTTGTCTCACCGTTGTTCCTCCATTGTACGATGCTGAGCAAAAAGGGAGTCAAAAGTTCCGCCATCTTGATTTGGTGATTTGATGATAATAAGCTAAATATATGCTACCCCCGGGATTACGAGGCCTTATCCCTCAATTCCCTGTGTCTACAGGCGAAACAGCGATGACATCATGGGACGAGCCTATGGAGAAAGTCAGAACAATAAACCTATTGTCTCCAGTCCCCTACCTTCTCTCCCATATCTTTCCTCTCCTCTCTCTCTCCCTTTTCCCTTCTTTTCCCTGCGTGGCATTGTAGTTACGAAGGAGCAAAAATCGATTGTGACGATTTGTAATTTGACCCTTTTGAGTGCAGTGGCGGTTGACATGACCGAGGGCCTAACTGCACTCTCTCACTGTTATTTTGGACCTGAAAGAAGCTTATTTGCTGCCCCAGAAGGTAAAGAGAAAGACAAACACAAGAAGGAGGCAAGGTAATGTATATTCTTCATGTCATAATAATTTTATTTACCTCCAAATTTCTCCTAAAACCCGTGTTTCAAGTCTTCATTCCGACTTTTGAGAGTGGCATGTTTCTGTTTGGTGCAAACAAGCATGGCATGAGTTTTTGCAACATTCAAAGAAAGTTTGTTGCCTTGGAGCCAAGTGTCTAGTTGTCTAAGATCGTTGTTAATAGCCTCAGTCAGCTGAGTCAAATCATTGGACTGGTGGCATAAACTGGTATCATCAGCAAACATGGACACTGTGGAATCTCGGACAGCTTGTGGGAGATCATTGATATAGATCAGGAAAAGTAAGGGACCAAGACATGAGCCTTGTGGCACACCAACTTCTATATCCCCAAAGTCTGAGTCAACACCGTTAACCCTACAGAACTGTTTACGGTTGGTAAGGTAAGATTTAAACCAAGAAAGTTCTCGGTGTTGGACACCATAGTGGGCAAGCTTTTTGCAGAGAATATCATGATCAACGGTATCGAATGCCTTTTTAAGGTCAATGAATACTAGCCCCACAAGCTTACCGAGATCTAACCCATTGTACCAATCATCAGTATTTTTAAGTAAACAAGTTACAGTGGACCGAAGGCGCAAAAAACCTGATTGGTCATTGGAAAATTGATCGTTTTTGTCCATATGTTGGTACAACTGGTTGGTCACAAGTTTTTCAAAGAGCCTTGAGATGACTGGTAAGACTGATATTGGTCGATAGTTAGACTGATCAGTCTTTGCTCCATTTTTAAAAATTGGAGTGACTCTAGCTACCTTCCATGAGTCAGGAAACTGACTTGTTTCAATGGATGTGTTAAACAAGAAAGCAAGCGAGTTTTCAATGAAAGGCAGTGCAAGTTTCAAAAAGTAGCTAGAGATGTTGTCAGTCCCAAAACTCTTTGCTGTTTTGACCTTGGCAAATGCATCCCTGATTTCCTGAACCTCAATAGTCCTGAAGTGAAATTCAGCCTTTTCTGGGTTGACTTCGTAGTCACCTGAAAGGAGGGGATTTGAAACCGGGTCAATTTTGTCAGCAAGATCCTTGCCTACCGAGCAAAAAAAGGAGTTCATTTTATTAGAAATTTCTTTTTTGCAAACAGTCTCTGAATCAGACTCTTTAAGGCAGTCAATGTTACTTGACTTAGACCTCTTGTTGAGAAGCTCATTTATTGTCTTCCATGATTCTTTCATGTTTCCTTCACAAGCAGATATCTTATTAGTGTAGTATTCCTTCTTAAGCTGAACATTCAGGGTATTAACCCTATTGCGTACCTGCCTGTATGAGTCCATAAGGACTGGGGATTTTCTCTTGGTTGCAGCCTTTTTAAGCCTGTCTCTAGTCACCATAAGGTTTCTAAGGTCCTTATCAATCCAAGGACAAAATTTTTCAGAGACACGCATTTCAGCTATTGGGGCATGTTTGTCTATAATCAGAGAGAGCAAATTGGACCAATTGTTGACAAGAACATTTATATCATCTGTTTCATTGAGCATTTGCTCCCAACATATGCCAGAAACATCAGCCAGGAATGCTTCTTCATCGAAATTGTTCATATTGCGAGTTTTTATCACTTTGTGGCCTTTTTCTACTGCGCCATTAAATCTTCTAACACAGTAAACCATAAAGTGATCACTCAAAGAAACTTCATGCACGCCTGATTTTGTAATGTTTCTGGCACATGTTGTAGCAATATGGTCAATGATGGTGGAAGTGTTCAAAGTAACCCTTGTTGGCTCCTCAATGAGCTGTTTGAGGCTGAACAGCTCATAGAGATTACACATATGCCTGGAATCATTGTCTATGGGCTGGTCAGCTATCTTCTCTGTGAGATCACAATTTGTGTCCCCAAGGAAGATCATTTCTTTGCCCTCTTTATCCAGAAAAGATAGAACCTTTTCCAGCTTCTCAAAGGTGCCAACAGGACTACTTGGAGGTCTATACCAAGCAACAACAAGAAATGGCTTACATTTTGGCGGTTCTATCTCAATGCAAATAAGCTCAAGATCATCTCAAGGGATTATGATAGTAAAATAAAACTTTTTCCAGGGAACTTCGGAAGTTCACCCCCGGAATTTCAAACCCAGCGAAAAATTCCTGAAAATGCTTTCCACGCCAATGTATGGAGAAAAAATTGAATAGCCCTCACCCTTTGGCTGGTGGCCTAAAGTTAATCAAATCCTAACGTAGGTCAAAACTAACAGCTGTGCCGAGCTAAATCAAAGGACTTTCACATCCGTTCAAGTACAAAAAGAGTAAAAAGATTTGATATTTACCATTCTCACCAAGATCGTCAATCGCTTTTATCAGCGTTTCCGCGCACTCCTTAAGTTTCTCAATTTTATCTTCTTCTGCCATCTTACATTCTTACATTTCTTCGCGCCATGCGAGCATGAAGACATCACGCAAAGGATCTTGGGCGTACCATCAGCAGAAAACCTTCCCAGTCGAATTGACCTCCAGTCGATGAAACCTCCGTTAGACGTGAGTAGCTCATCCAGTCGATAAAACCTCCGTTAGTCGTGCGTAGCTCCTCCAGTCGATAAAACCTCCGTTAGCCGATGATAGGTCCTCCACCAGTTGAGTGGCATGTTATTATTAGTGCAATCACTTGCCGAAAGAGCATCAAAAATGATCGTGTCACCATGACCGTCAGGAAACATTTGGATTGGACTTTTGAAAATTGTGCGGTCGAAGGCTGCGGTTTTAAGACTACAAGCAGCCGCGCTATATTCTATGCGGCTTCCTTTCATTTGTTAGCCACTGGACCGCTGACCCGACAGACGCTCATTTGCCAATCGACTTCAATACTAAAATTTAGATGGGTACGAAATCAACTAAAATCCTTAAAGAACTTTTCTCCCACGGCTTGTAACATTCCAGAGCTCCTAGAACAATGGCTGCGTCCAAACGGTGACATCACCGTTTGGACGTCTTAATTTCCTTCGCTTGTGGGTTTAGGGGGAGCCCGAGAGCAGTATTTGAATATTAGTCTCACTTGAGCAAGGGCTGCAAGACAAAGGATACAGATTTGAATGACACAAAGCGAGTTGGCAACCCCAAGGATAGATTTCACACTTTCAACAAAGCGGACCATAATGGTTTGCTTCCTCTGTTTTGTTTGATTTGATTGAGTGCGATCAGAGGTGTGAAATCTGTTCTTCTCAAAGGCAAATCGCATTGTCCACTCGCAACCGTGAATCTTTTGTTTCACAAAATTCGCGATTGCTCCTCGCTAGTGTGCGGTAGAAGGGCGCGCTTTTCAAACGGCAAGAGCATCACCAGGAAATGTACCTACACAATAAACAACAATGAGGATACTGCAATGAGGGATATCAGCAATCAAAAGAAGGATGCAATGAAGGATATGTGTTTACAGCCTGTGCCCCAGTGAACATTTAAAAATATGATTTTTCAAGCTTTTCTGATGTTTTGACATTATGGTAAGAACCTTTAAAATGAAAACAACCTTTGAAGAAACCCAGGCGGATTTTGTGAGGAATGGACCCTCATATAAGAAACTTCTATGAGTTTTGATGGAAAACTGAACAGGCTGTCTTGAAAGAAAATGATGTATATTTTGTGGTTTCCTACTGAGGGGCATTTCGTTCTTTCAAAAAAAGCAATGAATTTTTCAAATCAACACGGCCTTTTGGTGGATTTCTCTGAAATAAAATAAAGGTGTACGAGATATTTTTGCGATTTTTGTGATTGAATTGCCCCCCCCCCCATCTCTCGTGGCATAAGTTCTTACTGAAATCTCCACTTTCTTTCAAGAAATATGATACACACTAAATAATGTTTTCGCAGCCTGTAAAACGTGACAAAATTTCACCAAGTTTTTTAGTTGCGGAAACTCTGCGGAAAACGGACACTGCCCCCATAACTTTCCAAGCGGGAAATGGAAATTTTCGTTTGCCTTCAATTGCCTTGATGTCTGTTTCTCCTAAGTTTCCATTCAGGAGCTATATGGAGAAATTTTGGAATATTTTGCTTTGCGAAACCGAAGTTTCTTATTTTTTTGGCAACCTGAAAATTGAGTTTCTTATGAGCAGTTTCTTTGGAAGAATAATAGCGAGTTTACGATTCATGACGCGCCACTGGAAGACGCGCCTGGGAGGACTAGGAACTAGCGCGGCCCACGCGTCCGGCTTCATCACAACGCGTCTTCGTCTGTTTCACAACGCAATTTCGAAGTTTCTACGTCGTGAAGACAACGCAGCAGTTTCTTAAGTAAGTATGGCTTTTACGGTCCTCAGGATGTCGAATTTCAACAAATCAACAATTGCTCGTTACAGCTGTAGCTTCTAAAAGTAATTTTCTTGCAATTTTTGCCACTTTCTAGGCTATCCAATTCGAGTGAGTTTGCTGGTGAAAATGGCGTCCCAAGGATCTGAAGTACAAGTCCAAGAACAGCGAAAAAAGGCACAAACGTTCGTAATTTTAACTGAAACTCACGTATTGCTTGCATTTGATGTTGTTTTAGTGCATAGCCACTAGGGTCTCTAGGCTACTTGATAAATTTACAAGTTTATTTTACCTGGTTTATTAGTTTGCTTTTACGTGGGCCTACTTTTCAACCTCGAAGGCAATTTCCTTGCAGTCAATGCTTCCTGTATTGCTCTCACCCATGTAAATAGATGCAGGCAGGGCTTTTAAATCAAGGAAAACAACCCAACAATATCTGCCTTAGCTGTGAAACAAATTTGATAACTAAGTCGAGGGACTGATTGGCATTTAGCAAAAAAAATGTTAGTATATAGGACTTTTGACTATTTCCTGTGGAAGTTTTTGAGTTGCTTTCTTATAACCATGGATGAAATGGAATTTATGAGAAGGGAAATTATGCATATTGGACAAGCAATTTTATACAAAGCAAAACATCAGCTTTAGTATTGAAATCTTGATTTTTCCATGAGATTAATACATGGCAAAATCTTGGAAAAGGTTCTTTGAGAAGCCCACAAATAATGTTTAAACTTCTAGAATGCCCATTTAGAGACTTTATAACAGATGAGAATTTTGTAAAAGAAGGTTGTTGTATGTTGGTTATCAACCTTTTAGTAACAATTTTCAAACTGTAGTTGTTATATGGTTCTTAACAGAATGCCATTGATCACAGATGTGTCCCTTCTTTGTTTTTTTCTTGCCATATCCATTAGATTGCTTTCACCCTTTTCAATTAGGCAAAAAATGATCTGGACAAATCAGCATGACATCCTCTTATGCCGAGAAATTCTTGTTGAAGAACCTTATAAATTTAAACATGGCTCTCGTGAACGTGGTCAGTGCTGGGATAGAATTGCAAATGCATTGAGTCGAATTGAGAAACCCCGTTTTATGGTTGATCAGAGGTCAGTAAGAGATCATTTTATGAAGCTTGAGAAAAATCACAAGCGCAAGATGGCTGCAGAAGAAAGGGCAAGTGGAATAGACCCAGAACATACAGAACTGGACGAGGCTCTCCAGGATATAGTTGAAAGGACTGAGGGTGCACAGGATGAGCTTGCAAAAGGGGAGGAAAGGAGGGAGAGGAATGCAGAGAAAGAAAAAGAGACAGCAGAGGATGTGAGAAAGAGATCAATGGAGAGACTGTCCCAAACTAGAGAAAGAGAAAGCCCCGAGAGTGCAAAGAAAAAGAGAAAATGTAGCAGCCCAGGGGACACAGTGGAATATTTGAAAGAAAAGAGTGAACGAGAATTGGAGATCAGAAGGGAAGAAATAGAATTAAGAAAGAGAGAGATGGCCTTGAAGGAGAGAGAGGCTGAGAGAGAATGGGAGCTAAAGAGAAAGGAGCAAGATCTGAGGGAAAGGGAAGTGGAACAGAGGATGAGAGACCAAGAAGCAAGGAATGAGAAGGATCAAGACATGGTTGCCATATTACAACAACAACTGCAGCAGCAGCAGGCCATGTTCCAACAAATGCAGCAGCAAAATCAAATTTTATTTGAGTTAATGAAAAATACTTTAGAAAAGAAATGAGACATTAATTATTCCTTCTTTTGTTTGATTTCAACAATTTTGTTTCTGTATTTCAGTCAAGTGCCAATTTTATTTTCATTGTTGTTTTTTACAAGATAAATCAAAGATTTCAGCATTCTTTGGTACCAAAGTTGTTTGCACTTCATTTTCTAATCTTGCAAAAAAGTCAAACAAGGAAAATTTTGCATCCAAGGTTAAAGATTGGAACTTTTGTTTTGGTCAAAGAACATTTTTGGACCTCTCCCTCATAAGTAAACAGAACACTTTAATTGCATGCACAGGGTACTTTCTGTTTGGACAGTAAGAAAGAAACAACTCAGAAAATGCTGTGTGAGAAACTATCGGTCTACGCTCAATGGCAATGGTGGTAGCTTTTAAAAAAGCTGTTTTATCTGTGTTCTTCTTTGAGGACATATTGTCTTCTTCTTCAAGTCATCAGGTCTTCATTGGGAACCTACAGGAAATACTCGTTAAGTGCTGGTGGCTGCAAATCAAAGAATGCTGATGTTGCATTGCCATAAAGGCAAGTAAGTGCATTTCTCATCAGGGCACTGACAACATAGAATTTGCCAACAGAACTTAGGCCAATCTTGAGGTTCTTCTTGAAGTCCACAAACTTGAAGTAGGTGACTATGTCCCCAAATACCCATTCCACTGACACTCGAACCTGGCTCATCGATTGATTGAAGGCTTGCTCCTCAGGGGTTAGGACTGCTCTCCTTGCAAAAGGGCACTGCAGATGTAGGCGATGAGGATAGGCAGGGTCTCCATAGATGCACAAAGCCTGACCAGTTGGCGAGAATGAAGTCTGTTCCAGTTGCTCCAATAGGCCTGACATTGCCAACATTCTGCTATCATGTCGTCTACCCTCAACAGGACCATACAAGTTGGCAATCATTCCATTGGGGGTCACAACAGACTGGAACTTGATGGCATGCACCCTTTTATGGCCATTGTAAACTGCTCTCTGGTCACGCTGTGGTCTGCAAATTGGCCTAACTGTCCCATCAACAAAGCCCCAACAGTTATCAAGGGCAGCACCTTTATTGTGAACGGCTAGTGCATATAGCTGGAGGTTTTCAGGAGAAAGCCAGGGCTGGTCAAGTTCTTGAAGGAGGTGGGAGTACCTGTCAAATAGATCATCAACCATCATGTTAGTGATCATGCAAAGTTGAGGTACAGGCCTACCAAATCTTGGAACCAGGTCAGCACATCTGCAGGGATATGTGAATCGTTTCAGGCACACACATAGAGCTTCAACAGAGTCTACAACCAGCCCATTGTAGCATCGGTAAACTTCAGGAAGGCCAAAAGTATGGACAAGGTTGTAGATGTTGCTTTCTTGAACCGAAATTCAACTTCACACTCATCGTCTCTCATGTCTTCCAAACTGAATCGTTCGTATTTCCAGTAGGGAAGCCCAGTGTGCAAATTACGAGGTCTATTTGCCTCGTGCAACAGGAAAAGATCTTCGTCGTTGATAACATTGGCATCATTCATAAGCAGAAGTGCTTCCTCCATTTTCGAAGTATGTCTGAACAAATTTCTATTTTGGCGCCAAAGTCAGCGCCTCGTCGCAGTTCGTAACTTCTTGCGCAGCATTGGGGGACGACGCGCTGACCGCGCTCGTTTCAGGCCCCTGCGCTGCGTCCTCTTGAGCTGCGTCGTGAATCGTAAACTCGCTAATGAGCTGCTACTACGCCTTGCTAAAGAGGCTTGGCAAATATGAGACCAAGCAATAACAAAGTTGACATGGAAGAATTAGTTTTTCTTTCCTCTACTCACAGAGGACATGCAATGTCATCAAACCCAAACTCAAACAGAGAATGCTTTCCTGTGAGGAAAACACAATTCAGCAGTACGTTGGATTTTGGTGAATTCTTCTTTTCTCTGAGCCCGATTGACGTTCAAACATTCAAATGAAAGAAATATCGTAGGACTGCAAAAGAAAGGTGAATTCGTCAGGGGAACCTTTCTTCTTGAAGGGAACTCGCTTCTCTCGTCAGGGGAATAAAAATCCACGCTTCAACCAGCACCGCGCAGGTCTTCCTTTTGTCTGCAACAGTTGTTTACCTTTGCTCGTTATTGAAACCCCCGTTTTTTGGCTAGAATTTTTGATTTTGAATCCCTGTGAATTTGCAATGGAACGTTACGAGCCGTGGGAGAAAAGTCGCGTTTCAGAAAACAATAGTTTTCATTGTCCCCAGTCCCTTGTTTTCCTACCCATCTATATATTCAGATAAGTCAATAAGCAGATTAACGTCTGCCGGGTCAGCGGTCAAGTGGCTAGTAGAATGCAAAGCCGCCACAAAGGCATCGCGGCTATTTTCAACCTGAAACCGCAACCTCCAACCGAAAAAATTTAAAGTCAATGCAAACCTTTCCTAACGCCCATGCTCCCACATTGTGCACATACACATGAAGCACTTTCCTGAAGTATTTTCTGTTCTTCGTAGCACATTCTTTGAAATCGGGCCTGTTCGGTCCTTGAGAAAAAAAATGTTCTGGCAATTTTACAAATTCATATGGATTCTAGCCAGTGCCTTGAACTTGAATCCTTGATCTCTGCAAAAAGAATCCTTGAAAATTGTACCCTTGATGTTTCCAAAAAGATAAACTTAAAAGATGAAAGCCTGTAGCTAAAAATACAACTCGAGGGCTGGAGGCTCGAAGTATAAACCTTGAAGGCTCCAGGCCCGAGAGCTCTAGGCTCAAAGTACAAGGCTCGAAGGCTCGAGGGCTCGGAGTTTAGAAACACTCACAAATATATGGCGACAGATGTTTGAAGAGTTGCAGCATGTGCGATTGGTGAGCTTTACTCGCCATTACCCGCAGCACACCTCCCAAGCAAAAATATTTAGAAAGAGGCCAGGTTGAACTTCATAGCGAGGCTTGCTGCCACCGCAGTGAACTTGATTGCAACTCATGATTCGTAGAATGATTCGTTGATTATTGCGTCAACACCAGTGCTGACACCTAGGAGCGAGCGGCCTAAACCACATTGCAAGACTTCACAAACTATTTCTTTTAACAATCAAAAACGGCATTGTTTCTCCGTAAATCATCATTCCTGGGCAATTCCGTGCGTAGATCCTACCTTCAGGGTGATCTTACTCTTATTATGCCCCGTTGGTCAATCTTCACTTGATACTTTTTAATGGCAACCCCAAGAACTGTCTTTAACATTGGCCAGTGTCATTCTCATAACGGGAATTCCAATCCATTCAAATTTTAGAGTCTCCTTCGTCAAACCAAAGAAAGATTATTTGTCTCCTCCTCCACCTCCAAGCTGCAGAACAGACTTTTATTGTTGTGCAAATCATTTGTTATGCAAATCATGTTTGTTTGCTTTCATCACGCATTGCACTTAGTGCTTTGACAACAGACCTTATGCTTTCGTCCATTATGTCCATTATAAAAGTCTTTCTTTTCTAAACAAAGGCTACCTCAGTTGAATTGAATTCCAATTGTCTGAGCCAAACCTGCCTCCTCCGAGGAAACCCCACAAGGGCTCAATGATGCTTCGCGAACCCCCCTATAACATTGAGAGGATTGAATTCACCTCTTGTTCATGGAATTTTAGCATTACAGTAGAAGAACAAAGGCTTCATAAAACTGAAGATACATAGATATCACATGGAGAGTGGGTGCGGAGTGCCACAGCGTACGATAAATCGAGGGGCATTTCACTTCCAAAAAATCTCGTACACCTTTGGCAGAAATCCTTTTGTTTTAAACGAAAATCTATGAAAAATCCGTACAAATCCTTTGTTATGAACAAATCTCATACGCTATTTCCAATGAGTGCAGTGCCCCTCGCAATAAATATCAAAGGAATGGCCTAAGTAAAGTGAATCTTTATTTTTTACCCACTAAAACGATTTGGGAATAAATGAGTTGCCTCGATGTACGGACTATGCCCAGAAATAAACTAAGAAAGTGTCAGTTCCCATCGTCAATTGAAATAGTTGAATGATTATCTGGCCCGTGGCTCAATTCTCCAAGTGTTGGCCATTGCATCTCACGCAGCAAGCAATGCAATCATTTTTTTAATCATGAGTTGGAATCAAGATCTGAATAACTAGTGTGATTGCCTTAAGCCTCGTGATGACGTTCATTCTGGCCTCTTTCTAATATTTTTTGCTTGGGAGGTGTGCTGCGGCTAATGGCGTGTGTGAGCTTTTATCTCACTTCCAGGCCGCTAGGCTTCATTTTCTGAAACATGTTCCACGACTCCCAATGTCCCATAATAGTTCAGTTCAGTTTATATATTTTAAATTCCACTACATACAATTCAAAAATATTAACGATACATACAAAAAGAACTAGACTACAAAGATATAAAACATGTTACAGAAAAATCAATACATTGGATAGAAAATTAATACAATATACAAATACTAACTGAGAAAAAAAAAATGAATTACATGCAGGGAATTACTTAAGGAGGAGCCCCCTCAATAGGTAAACTAATCGAGGAGGGAGCCCCCCCTAACTAATCGAGGAGGGAGCCCCGAAACCACTCTAAGCTTGTCTTCTTAAGTGAAAGATGGGGCTAATTCAATAACAGTTTGTGTTTGTTTTATGAAACTTAACATGGAGTGACTTATTCTTTCACTTCGAAAGGGCTATGGTACACAACATGCACTTCTACATTTTGTGGAAACCTGCAAGAAGTCGATAGACAATGGAGGCGTTGCCGGGGCCATCCTGACGGACCTATCGAAAGCCTTTGATTGTCTAAATCACGAATTATTGATTGCAAAATTGAATGCATATGGTTTTAGTAGATCTGCCTTGCTGTTCATCCATAGCTGTCTCACCAACAGGAAGCAGAGGGTAAAGGTCAATGGTTCATTCAGCACATGGACAGAAACACGGCAAGAAAAGTTCGAATTTTGTTTTTTCGTTGTATATTAGAGGTAAACGGACCATTTCCCTTCCATTTCCGACACAAAATTTACCCACAGTTTCCTGAGTGAGATTCAACGTCTCCAAAAGTTGGAAACTTAGTCTACACTAGGCATGTTTATGGGAGAATTTGGGGAAATTCCATACGTGTTCAACCTCCTATGGGTAGATTTCGGTGAAACGCCAAATCTTCCCCAGGTGAAATTCTTAATGTAAGTAGGAAATTCAGTCGAAATTTTGGATTTTTCGGTCGGAAACTACGGGGACACCAAAATCTTCCCCAAGTGAAATTCTTGATTTTAAACTTGATTTTAGTAGGAAATTCAGTCAAAATTATGAATTTTTCGGTAGGAAACATACCTGATAGTTTCCTTGTTCATCATGTTTGAAGGGGACGTTTGGCTAATTCAGTAGTGGCTATTTCGTGCAACAGTAAATGTAACACTACGCTTCCTGGTTTGATTTTATTGGAATGCTCCTGGGCAAAACTTTTCCAAAGTGTTCCTCTTCCATCTTAACGTCTTCTAACTCTTTATATGATTTGCCATCGTGTCTTCGTAGCACTCTGATTCTGATGTAGACATGAGATGTGTCCTCTTAGAGAGTACGAATTAAAATCATATTTGTTCAATCTACTTTGATCAAACTTAGCTCGCATTTTAAACATCTTCCTTTTCCATTATTTATACACAACACAAAGTATGAGTTCAGAAACAGAACATATCTGATGACTAATACTGAAAGTAAATGTAACTTCTAAAAAGTAATGAATGCACTGTCAGATCCTCTCGATTTATTAAGAATGTAGACAAATATGTATATAGATATATATAAACTCATAAAAAACACATTCTTTAAACGTTTCGGCGAAAGCCTTCATCAGTAATAACTGTTCTTTTAATCAGACAGAGCATACATATCAATCTCAATATGTATGCTCTGTCTGATTAAAAGAACAGTTATTACTGATGAAGGCTTTCACCGAAACGTTTAAAGAATGTGTTTTTTATGAGTTTCCATATCTACTTTAATTCGCATTGTGAAGGAGCTTATGAGAATATATATATATATATATATATGTATTACATCAACTAAACATAAACGTGGAGATCCTTTTCCAGTGGTCTTTTTAGCACGTGATATGACACACGTTTTTTATAAGAAACTGGTTTATAAGAAACTAGTACTAAAGATGGACGAAATGTTAAGAAACTGTAGTGGTGTGTCTGAGAAGTATTAAGAAAATTCTTAAAGCATGGATTTCATGGCAAATAGATCGTTGAACCCTTATTCTTTTGTAATATCAAATAATCATTTGTGCATTCATCATGACAGAAGACTGTTTATTCCTATATGATGTTTTGAATGTCAAGGAACATTTCTGCACCAGTATCAGCGACCACATTCACAATTCATGCATTCAAAAATAATTAATTAATTAAATGAATTAAGAAACCTTTGTAAACTTAACCCTATTAGTACTGGGGGGCGTTTTTACCCCCCCCCCCTAACACACTTTTCTACATTGCACGAAAACGGCCTATACTTCAACCACCAAGCTTGGTGACTTTCAGTCAAATTTAATTGGCAATTAAATTTTTAACATTTCATTGTTCTAACTATGATCACGTGACCACAGCGATACCATATTTGGAGATTAGTCAACAAAAAAATTCTTAAAACCTCAATAGATTTTGTCTCGTTTGTCCGATTGATCTCAAACATACACCATTCGATTGCATTTAATGAGTAGTTTCATTTGATATATGTATATTTCATATTTACTGACATCAGCAAAATTTAATATCTATGACGTCATTGACATTTATGACGTCATTTCTCTAATGAATAAGTGTAGGATATGAAAAATTGTTGTCTTTTTTGCTTTAACTTATTTATTGGATTACTTCTGAGTCCATATTTAGTAGATAAAAGGACAAGACTTAGAAATAACTGCAAAGAAAATCTGTACATGGAAGAAAAAGCCAATTAGAAGCTAATTGTGCTAAAAATAGAAACTGAAAATATTTAAAAAGTATGTATTTTAAATCTGCAACATTTTTCCTACAATTTGAGACAAATTTGGAGAAAATTGGATTACAAATAAATTAAATAGAATTTTTCTTTTCAAAAAGGTAAAATTGGTCAATTTTCGTTTGTTTTTTGGTTGCCTAGCAACGAAACACGTGACTAATTAATTGTCATTGTTACATTTCAATAGATAATTGTCTAAAGAACAATAGTAGTAAGTCTTATTGTTATATCTCTAGTGGTTTCAGAGAAAAAGAGGGGGGCGAAAAACGCCCCCCCTCCAGTACAAAGTGAGTAAAAGATCGCCCAGTACTAATAGGGTTAAGTAGTAAAATGGACAAAATTTCATGTTAAATTAAGAAACTTTTGATACTATGGCCTGATCCAAGTTTCTTATAAAAAGCGTGTAATTACAGACATATGCTGTTCAAAAGCAAGTTTAATGGAACCAACAAAGGGTCAAAAAACAAAAAGCCATGTCAAACTTTCTCCTTTTTTCCCTGTTTTCTTTTTTCTCATTATGTTTGAATGATATCTCGATTTATTTCCTCTCAACTCTCATCTTCCTTCATGTGCTGCAGCTGTGAAGATGTTAATTTCACAGATGTACTTGAATGGGTGCTTAGACTATTTTCTGCAATGTTGGAGGGAGTCAGGAAACTTTTCAGCAAAAATCACATAGATGGTTACAAAAATTCCACCAAAAAATTGTAAATGTCTGCCACCCTCTCCCTAGCAAGGATCAATGACAGCCCAAAGAATTAAGTAATTCAACACCCAGTGGGTACTCCCTAACTTTGAATGAGGGGGTCCATGCCACCATTTCTTTGCTGACCCCTACATATCAATCCTAAAGTTTTGGGGACCCCAATAGTGAGTCTAATGTTTTGGAGAGCGACACCAAATTCCCTTCCTTTTTTAGATTTGTGGACCCAAAATATAGATAGAATTTTCGTCTATGTTGTAATTCACAGGCCCCAAATGTTGATTTAAGGTAAAATTTCGAGCCCCTAAATGTTAGCATGGCCCATGTTGAACATGGGCCATGCTAACATTTAGGGCGCATGTTGAAAGTTAAGAAGTCCCACTTCAAAGCTGAGAGCCACATTTGATATACATATAATTATTTATGAGGCTCTCTGAGTCATGAATGGTTGACAGCAAAATGAAATGAATGTTTACTCGTCAGAATCACTCGTGTCATGAATGACTGTTTCTTTCAGCTTCTTGAATGGCATACAATTATACTCAAAGATCAAATTAATTTATATGGGTTTAGATAGTTGTACATTTACAGTACCAAAATAGCTTGGATTCAACGGTCAAGCTTGTTCAATAAATGAATTGTTAGTTTTGTTTTGAACGTTATTTTTGTTGGTTCAGTTTCAATTTGTAAAGTTTCACAGTTTTAAAGGGTGTTCTTCCTATGCAAGTTCTTACAATACAAATAGAACACTGAACACTGAAGCACACAACAGTGGGGTATTTGTTCCCTTGATTGCCAGTATCAGTTCTAAGAAACCAGAAGCTGTTAGAGGCTTGTAGAGAACTCCAACCCACGGGGGGTGGGGGGGGGTTCTTCCATAGTAGATGTACCTGGGGATGTGCCGCCCGCAAGGGTATACCGGGTGTCCCAAAAAAAAGTATCCAGATTTGGTCTACCCTAGCGATAAGAATATAGCGTGAATCAAACTGAAATGATTTTCAAAACACACCTCGATAGCCAACTTGAACATAGATACCTCGTTTGTTGAATTCGGTGCACTGAGAGTGAAGATATCAATCTTCAAAGGACAAATTTGCCTCCACCTCCAAACCAGAGCTTTGGCGCTTTGGCCAAAGCGAATTCTTGAAGCTCTGTAAATAAAATCAACGAAATCTGAGGACGGCACAACAGATGTGTTTTACAAAATACAGTTTATGTGAGACCTATTGTCAAGGGAGCTCCGAAATCAGCTTCATTCATCTCAATATCGACGATTTATTTTACAAATACTATTCACCGATGATTGAGGATCAAAACACTTTTGAAATCGTCGAATCATTCCTTGAAAAGAATTGCTTATTAGATCTCTCGGGGGCCACGACAGGAAGGTCTGGAGATCTTTTGGGGGCCAAAAGATATCTCCTCTCTTGATGATGACCCACCCGGGAAATCAGCTTCGAAGATACGCGATGATCAACCTGATCTCGAGAGGTCTGATAACAAATTCTTTTCAAGGAATGATTCAACGATGTCAAAAGTGTGTTGATGCTCAAGGGAGTACTTCACCGGTAAATAGTAAGTGTTAAATAAATTGTCGATATTGAGATGAATGAAGCTGATTTCGGGGCTCCCTTGACGATAGGTCTCACATGAACTGTATTATGGAAAACACATCTGTTGTGCCGTCTTCAAATTTTGTTGATTTCATTCACAGAGCTTCAAGAATTTGCTTAGGCCAAAGCGCCAAAGCTCTGGTTTGGAGGTGGAGGCAAATTTGTCCTTTGAAGATTGATATCTTCACTCTCAGTGCACCGAACTCAACAAACGAGGTATCTATGTTCAAGTTGGCTATCAAGGTATGTTTTGAAAATCATTTCGGATTGATTCACGCTATGTTCTTATCACTAGGGTCGACCAAATCCGGATAACTTTTCATTTGTAACAAGAAATGGTACAGTCAAGCCCGAAAAGGTTGTTCCACTTGGGAGTTCAAATTTCAGTTCAACATAACCAAGGTAGGGAACGGGTGAGTTATTGGCTGTTCGTATATCTAGGTCTGTCTCTACTCCTAGAAGTTCTTTCAAGTCCTTCACTTCAATGGCTGGAAACTGTTCAAGCAGAAATTCTTGCGAAAGAATGGAAATTTGAGAGCAAGTGTCCCATAAAACCTGAGTTTTCTTTCCATTTAAAACACAGCCAATCAAACATTTTTCACCAACCAATTGTGTAATTTTTACGTACTTTTTTGGGTTGACATGACTAACAAAGTTAGTTTTCAATTCATTTGACACACTGTTTACATTTTCGTAAGTGTTGATAGAATGACAGATAAGCTTGTGACTTGACCAATGTTTCTTTTGACAAGTTTTATCACAGTAAAGCACCAATTCACAGTCGCCACATTTGAACCGTTGATCATTTGTCAATCTTTAAAACAGTAATTGCATGAATTTGGGGATGAAAACCCAGCTACACGTCTTCCCCCTGGTGCAGCTGGTGGCGGTTTCCCTGCTTGTTTCTTTTTCAGCAACCCCTCGCAAAATGTTCCGAGGAGCCACAGAAAAAGCAATGATCACATTCTTTTTCTGTCCTTTTTGACACACAGTCTTTGCAAGCAGACTTCCTTATAAATTTGCTTCTTTGGTTGGGTGGCTGATCTTTTTGACTGACCTTTTCCTTCAAACTTTCCAAATCAGCCTTTAAAGCATCTAAATTTGCTAAAATTTTTTCTTGACCTTCAGATGCCTTTTCTTTTGGTGCAGATTTTGCTGAACTTATGCAATTTGTGTTGACTTGAACAGGCTTTTGGGTGGCTTTTTTCCTTGTGCTCAATTTATTAGCCCTTTCATTTTCTGCGGCAACAGCCAAATTCAACTCTTTAATCAAATTATCATCAGACAGATTTTGATCTTGTAGAAATGGGTGAAGCCTTAACCTTATTGTATCATCGATTAGGCCTGTTTCAACTGTGTGAAGAAACACATTTTGAACCAACTGCTCATCATACTGCATTTTAGACCCAGGTTCCTGGCTTGACATAAGAACCTGCTGCCTTAACTTAAGTGCACGCATAAGAAAATTTAGCGGGCCCTCAGAATTTTCTTGCACAGCACAAGCAAGTTCTTGGTAGGACTCGCTTGATGATTTTTCCCCATAATGACTTCTCAAAATCTTCCTAAGCTCTTTCAGTGTTAGTGATTTTATACTCTCCAAATAAGTCCTTAGGTGCAAACTGGGGGATACTGCATTTATTACCCCATCAATTATGTCAGCCTCTGAATAACCTTTCTGCAAAGCACTCTCTATTTGTTTACTTAGGCTAGGGAAGGGTAGGCGATTCTTTTCACTTGATATAGAGCCAGAAATTTTGAAATCTTTTATTCTGATAATATTCTTCCCATCTACATTCATTCCATCTGATGCAGATACTCTCTTACCTTTCAAGGTTTCATTATACCTCTCCTCGGCTTCTTGCAACTTCTTTTGCTGCAGTTCCATTAATTCTGCAAATTTTGTGGTCATTTCTTCAACCTCCTTTCTGGCTTGGATCATCTCTCCATAATAATCAGGACCACTTTCTACTTCCTCATGAAACTGCTGCTGACTTTCTTCACAAAAGTTTCCCAGCTCCTGTAAAAACTGCTCCAAATCATCTCCATTCTCATCAACTTTCTTCTCGATTTCCATGCGAATCTTTTGAAGCAAACGACTTTTGGAAAGACCAGTTTCAGCCGTGATTTTAAAATATTGGCAAACTTCCCTCAACTTTTCCACTGGTTGATCATACAGCTTTGCCTAGACTAGTAACTGTAGCTCCTCCATTCTTGCTCACAAAACCAATCAGGCAAATCGCAAAACAACTCCTAAAAAGCTGTCAGGAACGCTCCAACAACGTAAAATCCACTCAAAACTGTTTTCCAAGTTGTTTCTTACGCCATATTACTCCGCACATCCTTGTCAAAACAAAAACCGTTAGGCGAGGGGAAATCCCCTTCGACCAGCGAAAGAGAAGAGGAACTACCCTCTGCTACCAAATTGTTGGCTTTGCTAGCCGAGTAGATTGAGTATGAAATAACGACTCTTCTTTCTCTACAAAATATCCTTGATGATAACAGCAACACGCAGTGGAAGGTTTACATCAGGTTTCTATAAAATCGGCTACCTGAAAGTTGGCTTAATACAACAAGACTCACGAAGGCTCACGACAACAAGAACGCGGCCTCGTGGACAACTTAATGGTCTGGGAACCAGTTCCTTCGCAGCGTCTAGGGTCAACGAACCGCAACCTATTTGGGTTATCGTTTAAAATGATAATTAAAAAAATAGATTTAAATAGTGTCCAGTCTCTGCACTCCACATTAGATGATAGCACATTTGATGATACATTTTGATATATTTAGTTGCTTTGTTTGGTGTACATTTTGTTTGTTTTTTTCTACCATACGTAAATGTTTTACATAGAGCATGATGATGACAATTATGGTGAGGATGGTGATGATGATGATGATGATGATGATGATGATGATGATGTTGATGAAGATGCTGATGATGATTATGATGATGATGATGATGAAAACATTTGATGACAGTTGCAGTTCATATGCATTTGTGTTTATGCCTATGTCACGACTGTTTCATTTCACACTGCCCTTTACAATCTAATGACCACGAAACCTATGGTCAGCGGATGCACAAAGCCTTTGTTGGTGGTTCAAAAGTCAGCTGATTTATGAAGCTACGGTATAGCTCATCGTTGTAAAACTTAGCCAGTAAACATGCAGTATGAGGCTTATTCTGCTACCTTGAGACGTTCATAATATCTGAGCACCTCAGGACGGCAAAGGAAGGCCTAAACTCGAAGCTCCGAGGACGAATAACTGCGAAAACACGAACTGAAAATGCCCTTCTTTCCTGCGGATAAAATGAGTTTTCACAGCCCTAGTCAACTAGCCATCTTGCAAAATCCAAAAGGTGCCCAAAGAAGAAACTTATATCTATGGGAAGCTTATCTCAGTAGAGTTTGAAAGCAACTATTGCTTGGGATGCAGCAAGTGTGCAAGACAACATTTGAGGCGATTTTCACTGAAAGCTCAAATATGGACGTGTTTGTGCTTGCTCAAAATGATGCCTGTCGGAAGCCATTTAGGAGGAATGCAACCTTGGTTTTTTTGATAACTCGTAAGTTGCGAGCCTATTTTTCCTCATGATGTTAGTTTTTCCTTTATTTTGATGATTTTGTTGCCAGTATTTTGAACTAAACTTCGTTAAGTTAACAGACAATGTCGGCCATAACACCCCTTTGCTGGGGCTTCAGATATATCAAAATTCAATTGGTGCCCAAAGTTCTAACTTTCTTGATTGAAAAGTACACTTTCTAAGCTCCAAATCACCGCTGATAGTCCGTTATTAGGAAGTTTGCAAGACAATAAATCTGCTGCTTCTTTCCCGAAGAGAACCACTTAGGCCATCGATAAAGCCCTTCTTGCTGTGAATCAAAATGGCCGACCAAAGCCCTGTTTGCATGGTATGGATTGTGCGCTTGCGATACATTCTCACCTGCTAATTTAGTTTGAGATAAATTACGAGGAAGGAGAAACAGAATTTGTACCTCTCTGTAGATTTGATAGATTTTTTGAAAATCAACAATAATCAACCCATTTGCTCCCATTTCAATATGGTCTAGACTTTCATTAATTTTTTAACCATGCGAAACCAAGTGAATCATAATTTACTGCATTTGATAAAATTGTATGTAATATCCAGTGTATACCTCATATTCTAATCTAAGGCTAATAAAAAATTGGCATTGTGGAATGTATGGCTTGATACTTCAGTGGCTAAAATGCCAAATTGCTACACTGCTCTTATGTCTTGTTAGTGCATTCTGGCTTCTTTCAAACAAGCAATGCGGCTGAAGGCTACTGTATGAGAATACCTTGCATGAATATTGCAGATAGTGCTGAAAATATAGCCGTATTTCCATTTTAAAAAATGACTTGAACCTTTCCCATACAAATAGAAAAGGCAGTAGCCCTCACTTTTCCCTCTGTCACATGAAAATTGATTTTGCAAACTTTTAATTATATACAAAGTGAAATGTTTCTATGCAAATATGTTCAAAGGTACTCAGCTTCATTTTTGATGTATTTCCAAAAACTGACTGCAGTTCAAGGCTGAACTCTATTTTGTGAATCTTTGTATTTCTAAGAGAACTGGGTACCATTGTGAGGATTTTATTTGAAGCTTAAATTGATAGTTTTTATATGTATATATATATATATATGTATCAAGCTAAAAACTTACAATACATATTACCTAATAACACTACCTACAAAATACTATACCCTACTACTAAAACAATACCATTTGGAGCGAAAAATAACGTCTACCAAATGGCAACATAAAACTAAAAACACGAACATAGCACTACACGTGACGGCATTGAAAGACAAAGATAGCACATAAACTACACGTAACCACTACAAAAAAAGAAAGAACGTCTAACTAAGAGGGGAATTAATTGACCTAATCGGCCAAGGTTTGCTTTACCCATCCCGAGTCATGTGACCAAACTCTTGGAAAATTTTAAGTAATTGATAGTTAATTCAATTTTTCCTTGCATTGACATTTTACTTTATACTTAATTGGCAGTCCACAATGTCTACATAGTCTATGCCTTGTCTTTCGCAGATCTGGAACATCATTATTGCTATGCAGCCATTGTGCCTTTGCAACCAGTGCCAACTGCAGTTCTTTTACTTGAATGGTGGCATATGTCCTTGTCCATTTGTTCCAGAAAGGATGAATACTCTCAGAGCAGTGTTCAGCTTCCATTCCCACAATGCCAGACCTTATAGCTTTTAGTGGAAGATCATAGCAAAGGAGGTGAAATTTTCTGCCAAGAGAGTCTTCAGGAAAATGTACAGGTAGCCAGTTGCCAAAGCTAAAACACCTGACAGCCAGGACAGCCACTTCATGTCTACAAAGAACCCTGTCAGCCATAAACAATTTGTAGCATGCTGCAAATTTTGCCAAGCGCACATAGATCTTTTGTCCCAGGTTGTAGTCACCAAAGAGGGCAGTTTTCCCATCCAGAAGATTGATGGATTTTGGCTTAAAAACTGACATCAGTTAGTTTATTTGTTCTGCAGCTGTCAGCTTGTGTACATCATTTCCAATCAATGCTCCTGAATGGTAGACAGCCCTCTTTAATTTCATAGAATCAAGAACTAAGTCCAAATGGGTCTTGAATGGTCCTTTCATTGATTGAATATTTTGATCAGTTATTGTCAGAAAAGTAGTTATGTCATTGATAGATTTCTGGATTGTTTTGATTGAGTTGCTGATTTCCTTGATTATTTTTTCTTGATTTGATATATGTTTTCTAAAATTTATTGCCTCTTTGGAATTATTTGCTAACTTGCCATTTGTTCTTTGCATGTAATCACCATTTTGTTCCTTTGCTTGATTGAGTTGATCCGTCACATTGCCCTTTTCATTTCGTTTCTCCTGTATTTCTTTTTCAAGCTCTTGTAACTCCAAAGTCTTCTCCTCGACTGACTGTAGCAATGAAACCATAAGGTCACTTGTGGCACCTTTTGCTTTCAATATCTGCAGGTCAAGGCTAAGGGCAATGGCTTCCAAAGAGTTGAGATTTCTCAACCGTATGCCCAGTGCTATGTGTAGTGGTAGCACAGAAACATTATCAATGACCCAGCCTTTGGTGCCAACTAGGAGAAGGGACTCACAGTTTTCAAAATTGCTAGGATGTTTGGAACCATTAGTCTGAAATTCATTGACATTTTCAATCATGTTTTCTAGATGCCTACGGTCAAAAATCTTTTTTTCCCGATGGTCCTTTTCCTTATACCTTTGCAATGTAACAGGTGCATGTGGTACCCCCTTGTGAATGTCTGACAAGGTTACTAAGCAGTGCATAGAAAAATATTTGCCGTTTGGACCTGTCAGTCCTAGTGACTTTGCCAGCCAGTCCCAGTCACCACCATAGCATATTTTTACTGACTTGAAATGATGGCCATGCCCACTACTACTTCTAGGTTTCTAGGTACATATAGAATTATTAGTGGATGCTGATATGGTTCAGCTTGGTTCACACTAGGTCATTTATATAGGTCATTCAGGTCATGCAGAAAAACCTAAAGACAAAGAATCTGAATTGGCTTCCTTTGTCTTTTGGGCCTTTTTGCTTGACTCTAATGACTCAAAAGACCTTGTGTGAACCAGGCTTTAAGAAAAAGTGTTGTCTGCAACAAGTCCCATTGAAATTTACAGTGTGTTGATCTTCATGAAAGAAACCTCTTTGCAATGACAAAAGAAGCACACATCATTAATGTCTTTCAAACGTATTCTCCACGCAGGGCAATTATGATAAGACATCCCAGGGGAGAAAATACTAAAATCTAATAACTATTTCATTCTCCCTTGATAATACCACACATGCCTGTTACAGAGCATTGATATTCTTGAAAGAAACCTCTTTGCAATGACAAAAGAAGCACACATCATTAATGTCTTTCAAACGTATTCTCCACGCAGGGCAAGTTATGATAAGACATCCCAGGGGAGAAAATACTAAAGTCTAATAACTATTTCATTCTCCCTTGATAATACCACACATGCCTGTTACAGAGCATTGATATTCTTGAAAGAAACCTGTTTGCAAGACAAAGAAGCACACATCATCAATGTCTTTCAAACATATTCTCCATGCAGGGCAAGTTATAATAAGACATCCAAGGGGAGAAAATACTATAGTCTACTAACTATTTCATTCTCCCTTGATAATACCACACGTGCATGTAACCTTTGCGAAGACAAATGTGAAAGGGGCCTGACAAAAGATTTCACCAGCTTCCAAGACTCCCATGCGAGGTGTTACGCAGAAATAATTTTTTAAAAAATGCATCAAATGACCAGTTTTGGTGGGAAAGGTTTATGATATAAGTTGGACTCTTGATTGCAAGGAAAAATTTAGTTCACAACAATTGGGTGGCCAAATGTGACATCACAATCTGACAAACGCCCCATATTTCTTCTGAATTAACTGGTATTTGACAGGCTAAGCCTTAAACTGAGAAGTTAAACTGTCAGGTAGCAATACTCGGATCCTCCAGCATACATGTAAGGTTACATTTGAGAGAAAATGTCTTACCAGTTCATCAATCTTCTTTCTCAAAGACCTTGCAACAGCATCTTTGCCCTCTTCGTCAAGATCCTCAATGTCAATCTTCTTTTCTGCAGCAGCCCGATGTTTATATGCTGTTTTTTGTTCTTCGGTCATGTCATTCCAAAGAGCTGCTGCAGATGCCATTTTATCTGACATTTTGCCATCTTCATCTACAAAATTGAGCAACAGGGAACATGAATTTGTATTACTAAAAGGATTAGATCAAATCTTCCTTAACTCTTACTAACTTCTGATAAGCACTCTTGAGGGGCATGAAATGATGGAAATAACTGTAAACAAAAGGTTTCTAAGGAAGTAAATATAATTGTTTCCTACCAATGAACAGCAATTCTTAAGTTAGAAATCAGTAATAATGTAAGCAAAGCATATAACATGCCTAAAAAGTGGAAAAGGCCAGTGATGTGATATAGAGAATGCAGCAGGCAATCTTGACAGCCTACAGAGAGACAATGAGACCGCATACTGTGTAATAAACCAAGGGGGAGTGTACTTCATACAAAACATGACTTTTCAAAGATGGTAGGCCAGGCTCTCAATGGTCAAGGCAATTAAAAAGATTTTAAACCTACCACAGACAACACCAAATTGGGGGCTGTTGAAAGTTTCAGTTTCATTTATCATCAATCAATCCTAAATAAAATTTCAATGCATGCACTCTGCAACTAAATACATCACAACAATAGAAATTTAAAAAAAATACTTACCAAAAATAAAAGAGATATTACTTTACATACTTGTATTTAAGATTGACTGATTAAGGTGGAGCTCTCTAAGTAGGTTAACTAATCAAGAGAGAGCCCCCCCGCCATTAAAACGAAAAGAAAGAAACAAACACTAAAAATAAAAAAGCTTTACATAAAAAAATAATATGATAATATGAACGAAAGAATTGAAAAAATGTGGTTTATGGCCCATGTAGGAAAGAGTAGTATACAAAAAGATCATGAAGTTACAGCAAGTAACAAACACAAAAACTGAGAGACTATGCAAGAAAGCTGTAGAGGTTCAAAAGAAAATGAGATATAAATATTGTTGGTACAAAGAAATCAAGGTAGTTCGCTGATAGTTGAATGGCAATCAAAGTTTACTAAGCACTAAGTATCAGCCAAACAAACAAATGTTATTTGCAAAATATGCCAGGTTTACTTTCAAACTGGTTAAAGTAAGTAACAAGCAAACAACTTCTAGTGTGACTCAGTGTATGTTATGTAGTGCGGTTCAATGCATATACTTTCTGTTTGACTTACAAAAATGCAGCTGGTGCGAGTTTGACTGCATAAACTATCAATCTACTGCTCAATCAAAAAACTAAAAACGTCAACACAAATTAATCAGTTTAGTGTGTAAACAAACATAGAAATCAACGTTCTTTCTACAAGATTTATACCATGTCTAATTTCGTGTATGATGTCTAAGCAGAATGAGTTATGCTGTTAGATATGTCAGAAATATCCTTGGGCGTTAGTCATTTTACAAAGCTGCAAATAATCTCACAGCTACATTTCCTTAAAGGATACAGCAAGGCCCTCCATTTAAGAAACCACCTAAAAGAAACTTTTAGACTACTGAAAAATGAGCAGCCTTGTTACTTATAAGAAACTCTTGAGGCTCACACCTGAAATAAAGTTTCTTGTATTCTTGATTGATACTTAGTCCTGATCTGATGGCCTGGAAACATTCCAGTTCATATAGGGTTCATGAGAAATTGCTACCAAGACATTCTAAAATTGAAACGACTTTTACCTAACTTTTGACTGATGATCTTCACAATCATTGATAGCATACACATATGGACGATAAATCTATAAAAAATCCCATTTTGCAACTTATTTTTCCAGGACTTTCCAGCAGAGAAATAGGAAAGAAAATTGAGCCTAGAATATGACAAGTATCGTAAATATAAGAAATATTTTAATCCAAGTTGTAAAAAATGGTTTCTTTATCACGTTAGTAATTGATTAAAGGCAGTCTGTCCCCTATTGTTCTGACCTTAGCAACGGCTTTATTTACCTTATTTACGCTGGAGCTAAATTCATGCATCACTGAGACTCTACGACCTTTATTTCTTTGGATAAAGCAAATTAGCACAAACTTGTAGAGTTTACAATAGAGATCCTTATCGAGTTCATTTTCATTCTTCGAAGGGGACAGACTGCCTTTAATACAACAAGTTTGGAGAGGAATTCCACTGTTTCGCAACTGTTTGTTTCTACTTCAAAAAACCTTCATTGTAAAGAAAACTAAGGCTGGATCTTATGTGTTTTAATAAACGAAAGGAAGAATCGCAGTGCATGAACCAATTAGGTTCGTGGCAAATTCATATTGTGAAAATCTAGAGTTTAAAGGGTACAAATATGGGCAAATTCAAAGGGGAAATTCTTATTAGGATGGAATTAGCTTTAGAGTCTCACTATGTCTCGAGGAGTAGATTTCTACTTGAAAATTTTCATGAAACAGTGTAGGGTAACATGACAGCAAAAATAACTGTACGACAAAGTCAATGATGACAATGTGAAGAAAAGCCCATCTTTGGTGACATCGTTGTCAATGACGGATCATCACTAGGATATGATCTGGCAAATAACCCACATGTTACTCAACCAGTACGATTTAAAATCGAAAATGTATCGTTACCTTTCCTTACATGGTGTCACTATCACTGTCCGTTACAAGATCGCTTTCTTCGCACAGTTCTGAATCCGAATCTGTGTCGGATTCCTCGGATTGAAGATCGGACTCTGTTTGTGTATCATGAAGTGCAGCTATGGGTCCAGGTGTAAAAGGAGGAAGTCCATCGACATGCTGTTCAAAACAATTATGAAGTTGCACTATCATGGTGCGAAGGAAACAAATGCGTGAAAGTAGAATACTTCTTACACTATCAGAAAGACCTTCACTTTTCAACTTGCTTTCGAGAACATCATACTGTTCATGCCAATAACAAACGGTATTGACCATTTCACCCTTGACAGTGGCTTCTTCTTCGATAGCTCGTAATTCCCGATTCTTTAAGTCTACTAGCTTCCCCTTAATGGACGAAGGCACAACAGAAGATTGATCAGTGACCTGGCATTGAATAGAAGACAGTATTATAGGAGGTGGGAAAAGTAAATTTAGATCACGTGCGATATGACAGGATGACATATACGCATATTTAGCAATGGATAGTAGATTATTATTAGAAAGAGATGTTAAATTTCACACAGCACAACAACAAAGACGGAGTTTGTAGTAGATAAATTTGTATGTGAAATCGTAGCAGTTTAAATGTTTAAATACTAAGGTGGCTGACTGACTGCTCATAAAAAGTGATAGTTAACGAAACGAACGAAACGCATTCAATGAAAAATGGATAATTTGCCAAATCATAAACAGGAAGATATTGCGCAAGATATGAAAAAGGAAATGCATTACTTCGGTTGAACAACTTGCATACAGAAAGAGTATGTTCGGGTAAAACATTTGAAAGGCCCATGGAAAGCAGGCTGGGACGTAGGATGCATGTCAAACTTGGGAGGGGCACAACGCCTCGAGGGCATTTTTTCCTTAAAAAGGGGGCATTTTCTAAGAATGAAGGGGGCACTTTTCTATTTATTGCAAAATCTTGGGGGCGCATGCCCCCAGTGCCCCCGGTTCTAACGTCTATGAAAGCAGGAGGTCTATTGGCAGTCCTTTTTGACATGTTCTATGAAAACATCTTATCTAGTTTTCGTCGTAATAAAATGCAACGAGGTACAATCATATACAGTAGTGTACACATGACAAGGAAGAAGTCCCATGCAATGATCAGGAGGAAAGCAGCACACTTACCAGCGAATTCCCTTCGACGTGAGCATAGAGACCAGAGTCTGGATTTCCAGCATCTACAAATGCAACTCGTCCTGAACTTTCCGACGTACATTCATTGTAGGACGCTAACATGTTCTTAAGGGCAGCATTCACTCTGATAATAGTTTTCTGCAATCTAGCAGCAATGGACTGTCCATCTGAGAGGGATTAAGGATAATCAATGTACAAACAGCGAAGCACAATCAAAAATAGTCATATGCAAGGCAACAAAAGAACAGATACTTGTTGTTATAATTCTCCATAATGCATTAACAGGGTATCTTCCTTACTTTCAAAGAACATATGGTATTGGGCTAAATGATGACTACATAAAACCTTGCAACTGGCATTTTACAAGGAACTCGTACACATACAAAATAAACACTGCTGAGATTACAAATTTTGTATTCTGCGTATGCTTTTAAATTTGAGTCTGTAGAAAATAGCTAGAGCGATGGAGTACTCAGCTCTGTTCTCACTGGACCCTTCATTACAAGGTTCATAACCCTTGCAATAAAGGACATAATCTGACCCACGAACAAGCTAGGTGAAATTTGACTCAAGCGAGGGACGTAAATCAAATCATTTCTGTCGGCCAGAAGACATTAAATCCATGCACGCGTTACTGGATATTCAAATATCAACTAACCTGAATATCGTTTGATAAGACCAAGCAAGAAGTGCCTTTCACATGCTGACTTGAACATTTTTTGTAAAATGATTTCCATTTGGCCTTTGCGATACAATTCCAGTTCATGTTTATATTGGTCATCATGTAAGCTCCACCTTTGCCTGATTGAGTTAGTCTTCTCGATCTTATCTAGCTTTCTTTCACATCTATAAACCAATTTTGAATCATGAATGCATGGTATTGTAAAAAAAAACCTGTAGTACATCTTTGTTTGTACTGTTTGCAATCAACTAAAAGAAGCCAGTGGTGCCTAAATGCTAGTCTATTTGCGGTCTAACTGTTCTATGTGGTGGCCAGCCGAGACATTGGCATGCTACTGAGACGAGAACAGAATCTACAAGAGACAAATATGGCTGAAGAGACAAATATGGCTGAATTGCATTTCTGTTTCAAATTTTGCTTCACTTTCGTCGCTAACCTATGCCTCTGAACGGGTAGAAAATTGCATATAAGTTGTTTATGTGCTCAAGTGTTGAAGTGTTACTATAATTGAGCATATCTGCAACGGAATAAGATATCATTAAATGTTGCTGTTTGGATACTCAGGAAGCAGTAGTTTTTTAAACATGGTGTTATTCTTTACCCAACCAGCGTTAGCTTATCATGTAAAAGTCTTATCCCATGATTTTGAAGCGTCCCAAGATCTGTCCTTTCAACCAGAGAGCCATATATAAGATAGGATAGGGCAGGTCACCTATGCCGCACCAATCAATAAAAGAACATAGAACAACATAGACACACCATCGTTTTACTTGGCTCTTCCTTTCTCTAGGCACAAGCTGAATTATTACATGCAACTGGATATTCATAAACCTATGAGATCTCATCTAAAACTAGCAAATAGTTCCTTACCTGAATTGCAAAAGTATACTAATTTGAATGTAAATACTTTCTGCCTCCTGAATGAAATGGAATGGTATGCGATTTAAATAAAATATGTTTTCTTACCTTCTTTTCCTCTTCACAGTTTGCAATATTTCCTTTCTTTCAACACTAAGCTCCAGCTGATTCCTATCAAACAATAGCGTTGTTGTGAATAACATGAAAATCTATTTGGTTGCTCGTCCCCCTTTTGACCGCTAAAGCTTCCAAAGTTTATATTTACAACGACTTAAGTCATGCCTGTATGTTCAATGATTTTAACAGTATGCTTTCAACAGATTTAATAAAAGAAGTTTGCATGCATATTTCCTCAAAGGTTTGACACTGCACTGAAAATGTCTACTTGACTCCAACAGTTCACGTTCAAACGCAAAGGACAAGAAGCAATTCGTTCATGTTGGTATTGGAACCTAAAAGCAAATTTTAAATGAACAAATTTCAAATGACAAAGCCAACCTTGTTGAGAACTCATTAAAATGTTGCTCTACTACGCAGCTAGAAAATGTTTCGTCACATTTGGGTGAAAAGCCAAGGATCCTTCCACTGAATTGGAAGGTTGTAATGGCACACAATTCTTTCATTTTCTTCGGGAAGTCTCACCTCTTTCTCGTCATTCGGCATAACGATTTGCAAACGTAATAATTCAGCACCATACCTTAACACGAAATATTCCTTCAATGTTGAGAAGTAATCCTGTTTCCACTGATTCTGTCCTAAAAGGAATAACCAGCGAAGTAATGCTAAGAAGTGGCCACAACGCTTCCAAGAAGATATCTATTCCTAATTGACAAGTCTAATTGAGGGATTATATTCTGCGAGTTGCGAGTTGTCAGTTGCGAGTTGTCAGTTGCGAGGTGGTTTTCACTCATATTTTGCGAGTTGCGAGTTGCGAGTGGCAAGTTGGTTTTCCACCATATCAATTCATTCTATTCTTTTGTCCTAATTCTAGATTCTAGCCAAAGTTTCTTATGAGCTTCTTAAATGAATTTCTACTTCTCTAAATGAAGAAATGTCCATAATGCTTTTGTCTGTTCAAGGGACCTTCAAGGTACTCAAGAAGATTTCTCTAAAACAGTGTCAAAGCATTTGTCAACAATAGACAAAATCTTAGGCATTGGAGGGCTGCATCATACATAGATTATTACTAGATTACTAGATTAGCAAGCTTTATCGCATTTCAGGCTCACTTTGGGCAGTTCCTGTTCGGGCAGGATCTATACTAAGCCCCCCAAGTACTTATCATACTCCCACACAAGTGGTGAAAACCCCGATTCTGATCTGAGATCTAAAACTTCTCTCCAAAATAAATATTAGTACAAAGAAGACATACGTATCAAAGTAAAAGGTTCCCGAAGGGTGCTCCTCAGTCCCGTTCTGCTCCCAGTCATATTTTGCATGAAATCTTATTCATAGTCGGTGATCAAATCATAGCACCAACACCAAAACCTCATTCCTTGAGTGTGTCTTACGCAAATCTACATCTCACTTTCCCCTTGCAGTGCCCTTGAAAGGGAAATTGGACGACGGAAACTTTGAAATTACTGTAGTAGCCGTAGCCGGGCAGTACCGTAGAAGAAACATTCAACTAAATTCTTAGTCCCAAAATACAACCCTTTTTCCTTCGAGAGAAGCAGAAATTCATCGAAGAAACTCATAAGAAACTTTGGCTAGAATCTAAAATTGGGACAAAAGAATAGACTGAAATATGATGGAAAACCAACTCGCAACTCGTAACTCGCAACCCTCAAAATAAAAGTAAAAACAAACTCGCAACTGACAACTCGCAACTGACAACTCGCAACTCGCGAATTATCATATCTCAGTCTAATTGAACCGCATGTGATATGAAATACGCTATCTTATTCTGACGAAAAGTTAAGAGGAGAAAAGGGATGCTTCTGTCGATGATGAACTTTTATACAGTCAGGCCCTGCATTTAAGAAACCACCACTAAGGAACTTTAACACTATGGAAAAATGATTAACCCTGTTACTTATAAGAAACTCTTGAGGCTCACACGTGAAATAAAGTTTCTTGTATTCTTGATCGACACTAAGTCCTGATTTGATGGCCTGGAAACATTCCAATTCATACAGGGCTCATAAGAAATCGCTACCAAGACATCTAAGATAGACAGATTTAAGTAATAAATATTTTGTCAAAGACAAGACCATTATAATTCTATCCATCAAATACTCCAAGCCCCCCCCCATCTTAGACTAGTTTCCAGTTTCCTCCGCAACTGAGCCTCCTGCTAGTAACCAATTCCCTGGAAGTTGTCTTCACCTTGCTGCTCTCAAATATTTACGCTGTGGTTCATAAAGTTAACATGAATTTCAAATCACTCCCCCCCCCCCACCCTCCCAATAATAACGGTTTAAAAGCACATTGAACACCCTCAGCTTTTTACTTCTCTTTCAGATCGAATGGTCATATCTTCCATTAAAGGGCAGTTTTGGCCACTTTAGGTGGCCCTTGTCGAAAGTTTCTTAATCATGGACTAATCAATGAGGTCACACGTTGCTTACATGCTCAGGGCAGCCCCCCCCTGATCCACTGGGGCTGTCCCAACTGTGCAAATTTAGCTTAGGTTTTTCCGGGACTCTCCAGAAGAGACAAAAGAAACTTTAGAAAATTGAGCCCAAATATGACAAGTATCATAGATGTAAGAAACATTTTAGGCCAAGGTGTGAAAAAGTGGTTTCTTAAATGCGGAGCCTTACTGTATTGCAAAATGGGATTGTGGTATGCTTTTCTGAATGGATTTCTACACTGCATCTTAGCATTGGTGATGCAGAATCTTTGATCCCGTTCCATTGAATGAAGAATACACTTTTCTCATGCGGCAATGGCCTTAATATTCTTCTTGTGTTACAACCACTTCAAGCCTGCAATGTCCACTGCATCATGTTGGTTGCTCCATTGATAATCTGTTTGTGCTTTTGGGGGGATCTTTCTGAGTGGATGCATGATAGAAAGATCTGGAAGTTTGCCCAAAGCTCAAGTTACTTTGAAACAACAAACATTGACAGTGACGTATGCAACCCTGAAACGGTCGTAACATGCGAATGAGTACCTTGAACGGAGGAAGGCTTTCTGGTGGCAGATTTCTGCAGAATTACACGGTCTTCTTCTGATTTCCATTCTTCGATGACAGTGTCATTGATTGCAACTAGAGAAATAATGATGGCCAAAAAAATTAACAGTTAAACGGCCCAGCTTTGGTGACGGCAGAAAGCAATCAAACAATTCAAAGCAAAGGGGGTCACTGAATCGTAGCAGAGATCGCCTGCGACAAATTTTGCAAAAACAACTTTACATAACATAAAAACGGAGACATTTTTCTACAATAACAAACGTTTGAGTATCATCGTGAAGACTTGGCCTACATACCTTCGAGTTTACTGCGGATAGCATCAAGCTCTGTTCGGCAGTTTTCTTTCACAGCATTTGCCTTTTGCAGCCAGCTTTCGAGTCTTTTAGCTGCAAATTAGTTGGAGGTAATGTTCAAAATATGATCATCCTATTGCTCTCACAAGGATTTCTTTCATTTTATGTGGGATTATCTTTGCCTGTCCGATCTGAACATACTTTCTGCAGAGTAGACTCTACCATTTATTGTTACTTCCAAAGCATTATTGTTATTACCTATATTTGTAACTTGTAGCTCCCATTATATACGAAAAGCCAGTAAGAGAAACTCTGATACCTGATCCATGACATGAGCAAAATAATGGCATCTTCTATTATGCTAATATTCAAAACCTTGTCTGCTATTTTCAGGAGACGAAGACATTATCTCAGTTAACATATAGCACTGCCTGGCAATCATGTTGCCTGAGTACAGCTGCATTACAGCGGTACCATTGGCTGTTACTGATATTACGTCCTAGAACAACACTGAACAAAGTGGCGGTGTATTCTATAGCAAATATAGCATGAAATAGACTGTAAAGACCTTATGCTTACTGGTTTCGCATTTAAACTCGCAAATATAACAGGTCAGTCAATTTGCATAGACAACACAAACTTGGTCTGAAGTATCAAAAGTCTCATGAAAATTCAGAAAAATGTTAGCACTCATGAAGCGAAATATAATGATATGATATGCTGTCAAATCAGACTCAGAAATAGAGCTTTTAGCTGTTCTACATAAGGGCCTGGATCGAGCGATATTTTAATACAATTTCATACTCGATGTTAGATCTAGTGGCGTTAGAGCTTTTATCACCATTGTGCACATTCGAAAATTCTAGGAAATGAAGCAAAACATCGCTCGATTCTGATTCTTTTCAGAATAGCTGAATGGTCTATTAAGCTACAGAGATGCGTAAGACTACTACAGCACATAAAAAGGGTGAACCAGACGATGATTTGTTTTTTATCAATGCAAATGTACTTACCAATGTTGTGAGACTTTCCTCTGCTGAAATGTGCAAATGCATCGGCTAGCAGATCCTGACGGTGTGAGAGCGTCATTTCTTTGGTGATCTTTGCAAATGGTCGCATATAAGACCAGAGACGCTCAACCAATTCTCCATCCAGCAAACCATATCCATTAAGCCTCCGAGGATTATAAAGAACCTGCAAGGAATTCTTGGTAAGAGTAAAGCTCGACGAAAGTAAAATGATAGAGGATACAAAACAAAAAAAACATGTTATTTGCATATCCAAAGTTGTAAGAAAGGCAAAAATTCGGGCAGTATCAATAGCTTGCCAATTTCTGGAAGCGCTGCAGATTCTCTAAGACCATATGAGATACTCCTGAGCTTGAAAAACAGGGCTGAAAGGAGATAAGCACTTCCTGTCTTTGTCGCTCTCAATTTCTGACGCTGTTTGGGATAAATCCTTCTGTTTTGTAGCACAGTGTAAAATTAAGGTTTCCACATGTCTCTCTAACCTAAGCTTAAGAAGTGGTGAGCAAAGCCGTGATTGAATAAGTATGCGGAGTACAATGATCTGTAGGGACTAACTTATAGTCAGCTTTGTCTGAAAGAATCACTACAAAGTTGAATGTGTGCAAGAGCATGTCTCAAATTGCTAGAATTATTGCAAGGTTGTTGATCTTACTTGGCAGGCAGCTTTATGTCCATAGCAGTGGAAAACTGGTATGCCGAAACTAACATTTGCATATTTCTCTTCATCACCAATTTTCTGTGAAAACATAAAAATTGTTCTTTTACTCAACGAAAAGGCCACTCCTAAGACTATCTTTTTGGGAAAAGGATGCATATTTTAGAAAATATCACCATGAATAAGATGCTTAAACTGGTGGCTTAAATTATATCACGTCCCTGCATATAAGAAACGAATCTATAAACTACAACAGCTTCCAGTCATATGGAATATTTCATCATTCACATGAAACCAGAAAGCCTGAAGTTCTCATTTTATGTGCAATATCTTACTGCAATGTTGAAATTGTTTCCCTGACATGAAATTGCACATAAACCACCGAGATCGCTGGACATTTCATTCACAAGAACTTCTTAAGGCTAAAACATTATCAGCAATACTAGAATCTGCTAGAGTCTGCTAAATGTAACCATCTTATTACAGCCCTGAAGAAGTCCTGCATCGCAGGACGAACTATTGGCAAAATATATATGCTTAAACCGACTCATTCGCTGTTGTTCTTCGTCGTTTTGCGGTGTTTCTACCTACAAATTCATTCGTTATCCGTAATTGCAAGTATCTACGGATCCGACGAGCGATGTTCATATCGTGGCCTTTTCTTTTCTGATTTATCTGCTAGAATGCTAGATGTTGAAAAATACTATTTGACAGGGGAAAGGCTCAAGTGCGATGTGAAAGGATAGTTTTCCAATTGGGCACGTAAGAAATCGGCAAGTACTTGTCAAAGATACCTTTTTGCATCACTTAACTTCATATCAGAAACCAAGCGCCCTGATTTACAATGTGAAGCTTCTTGTATGAAGAAACTTACAAAAACAGCCAAGAAGATGGATTAGAAGATGGAGGTTGAGTCCCTATATTTCTATAAAAATTACATTAATCTATGTACCAGCTTACAATGTAGCAGTTGCTTGCTTCGTCCATGATCATGTTAGAAAAATCACTGTTACTATATTTAATATTGTGCCATACAAAGGTATCCAGACTATGAATTACCAGAGTGCATAAGCATATTCAAATAAAAAGACCAACCTTAATGTGGGACTTGAGTGTACATGCGATGTCGTACAGGAAATGCAGCTTGTTGTTCTTTGTCATCGACTCGGAATGCAACTTCTCTAAACATAGTAGTGAATAACCAATCCTACAAGGTACATAACTTCATAGAGAAGCAAACAAGGATACGCCTGCCAAAAAGTCAATTATAGGTAATGCCCTATCATAGAGAGTTTAAAAGAATAAATCTGGAATCCTAAAGCGGAAGGATTATCACAAACAATGATGGAGGCCAAAAAATCCATCAAATGTTTCTTCAGTCTCTTTGTGATAACTGCAGAAAGTTATCTAGTGAAGGCAGAAGAGCTTTTGTTTAGATGGTGGTTAACTGCTGATAAACTGCGCATTTCAAAGACAACCATGAAGGTTGGAACACGAGAGTTAAGGGACATATATACATGGCTTTAGTTTTATTGAATTGATTTCAGAACTCCAGATAGGTAAAGGGTTGAACACTGGCGGCCAGCTCCTCCAATTCTCGATACAGTAAAGTCCCGCCTTTAAGAAACTCGTTTCACAAAAACAGCCTGACTGGTTTCTTATGTTAAGATGTACTTCCTCTAAACAGAGCGTGTATACCATGGTATCAGAAACACTTTTAAAATTCCAAACAGCTATCAAAATTGTTGAGAAAGCGTTTTTAAAATATGGGCTGTTGTACAAGGATCTAATAGATTGAGACAGTACAGAAAGTTTCTTTAAATCGTAACAATCTGGGCTTGAAACTTCCATGCTTGATTTTAGAGAACAGAGACCTACTGGAGACATATTCATATATATGCTATAAAGTATTACTATGTACCATCTTGAAAGAAACGGAGCATTAATGAGCCTGGATAGTTTCTTGTATAGAGGTATTTTATTCAGCGAAATCAGGCCTGAGTTCCTCATAACGTAGTTTCTTAACTGTATTTGACTTTTACTGTATTTGGCACCGTTTGACTAAAAGAAGACGTCGCACCTGTTAACGAATCGCAGATATAAAATTTTGGTGAGGACAACCGCAGTGCAACTATTTGTAAAGAAAACAAAAGCGATTCATGCTCGTTTCTCCTAAATCATGAAGAAATAAGGTTAAAAGAACACATTTGACTCTTCAATCGACTCAAACTGGATGACCTGTTAAAAGTCATATTTCACACCTGACAATGGTTTCAAACATTACCTTTCTCCGTGTTTCATATTTAGAAACAACTTTGGAAACTCATGACGACATGACACACCGAAAATCCCTGTCAGTGATAAAGCTGATGTTCTTGACGCTTTCCGAAGCTTGTCACCGGCTTGAAAATTGTTGCAATCCTACAAATGAAGCAAATAGTTCTTGGCTGTGGTATATGAGTGTAGATGAACTATAGGAATGTAACAACATAACAGCACTATTTGAAAAACTAAAACTATTATTTTTGTGTGATGACAGAGATGAGACTGGCAGTAGCCGATTGTTGGAAAAGGGTCAAAAATTGACGTTAACTATAGTCTACAGCATCGAGGGATTATATTCTGTGAGTTGCGAGTTGCCAGTTGCCAGTTGCCAGTTGGATTTTACCAATATTTTGCGAGTTGCGAGTTGCAAGTTGCGAGTTGCAAGTTGGTTTTCCATCATATCAATTCATTCTATACTTTTGTTCTAATTTTAGATTCTAGCCAAAGTTTCTTTTGATTTTCTTAAATGAATTTCTACTTCCCTAAATGAAGAAATGTCCAAAATACTTCTGTGTGCTCCAGGAGGGATTATATTCTGCGAGTTGCGAGTTGTCAGTTGTGAGTTGGTTTTTACTCATATTTTGCGAGTTGCGAGTTGCAAGTTGGTTTTCCATCATATCAATTAATTCTATGCTTTTCTTCTAATTTTAGATTCTAGCCAAAGTTTCTTATGACTTTCTTAAATGAACTTGTCAACATCAGGCAAAAAAAAGGCATTGGAGACATAGGCTCTTGGAGGGCTGCATCATACCTAATCTAGCAAACTTTATCGGATTTCAAGCTCACTTTGGGCAAGATCCATTCTAAGTCCTTTCCCCCCCCCCCCCAAGCACTGAGCATACCCAACATAAGTGGAGGAACCCCTTTTCTGATCTGAGATCTCAAAATTCTCTCTAAATAAATATTAGTACCTACGAAGGAGAAATACGTATCAAGGTAAAAGGTTCCTGAAGGGTATACTTCAGTCCCGTTCGGCTCCCAGTCGAATTTACATGAAATCTTATTCATAGTCGGTGATCAAATCATAGCACCAACACCAAAACCTCATTCCTTGAGATTGACTTTAGCAAATCCAGATCTCACTTTCCCCTTGCAGTGCCCTTGAAAGGAAAGACGGTCGACGCAAACTTTGACATTACTTTAGTAACGGGCAGTACCGAAGAAGAAACTTTCAACTAACATCTTAGTCCCAAAATATAACCCTTTTCCCTCAAGAGAAGTAGAAATTCATCGAAGAAACTCATAAGAAGCTTTGGCTAGAATCTAAAATTAGAACAACAGAATAGACTGAATTGATGATGGAAAACCAACTCGCAACTCGCAACTCGCAACTCGCAAAATAAAAGTAAAACCAACTCGCAACTGACAACTCGCAACTCGCGAATTATCATATCTCTACAGCATCTATCCAACTCTCATGATTATTCTTCCCTCATTACTATGCTGCTCGTGTGCTCAACTATAATATCTCATGGAAGCTTCCTTTCTCTACCAGACGAACCAATCAAGTAAATATAGAATCTTTTTGATGATGCACCTACCAATTCATCCTTCTGAACATTATCATTGCAATTACCAATGTACGCATCAACTTCAGAATCGGAGATGAAAATTTCAGTTGACCGTTTTGGTGGCTCCCTGCTTTTACCAGAACTCTTCTTGCAAACGAGCCAAAATTGGCATGTACGGAGTAGAACACGTTCCCATTTTGCTGCAAATGGAGAAAAGTATTATGGCAAAGAATAAATGATCGAAATAGGAATTGAAGAGCCACTGAAAAAACTGATTAGTAACAACATGCTATTTCAATAGCAGCATTTGCTTTGAAAATAAATGACCCACTAGCATTTGATATCTCCAAAACGATCTGATGAATCAATGCGAGGCTCAATGGAAGCTTCATAGATTCCGCAACTAAATGTGACCACTGTAGGTGGTTTAAGAAACCACCTACAGTTTCCTTAGAAGGTGGTTTCTTAAATGCAGGTACTCACTATATCATTGTTAATCTCATAATTGGAGGATAATCCATATTCGATTTTCATTTCTACAAAGTATTTGAACTTAGGGTGGAGGGGGCAAGGCACTAAATCGCTAAATAGAAATACATTCGTACGACAACATTTACTCTGTAAGTTGTAGCAATTTTTGTCCTAATACTAAAGTAAGTAAAGATCATACTTTTTTCATTTATGAAGCATCATCCTCACTTCCACTTTATACTAAGGCAACCTAGCAAAACCTAGTGGTCCAGTAACGGAGGCATATATGTTCTTAGATTTTGATTTTACTGAAATTTATGACCTGGCTGCTAAGGAATTGGTCTCAAGTCAAGACAGAATGCCGCTATAATATGAAAATCGAATATGGACTGCCCCTCAAGGTAAATCACCGAAATTAAAAGTAGATTAGCTTGGGGGGGCAGTGTGACTCAAAATCATGTACGAAGCCTTAAGCAAAAAATCGCTAACAATCTTAAAAGGGAAGAGCTGATTTAAAACAGACGCGTCTTCAATGAGATTAAACACATCCACCGTAGTAGAAGGTGTTTACCAAAGCCATTACTGTGAAATCCAGGTAATGGTCATTCAACCTGGGATTCATTTTACTGACCCTGTGAAACGCAAAACTTTACATAAATTTTACACAAATAACGGAAAGATGAGACATGATAAGAAACTGCAAAGATTGTTCGTTTGGAACCATGATATTTGGCAAATATCAAGCTTGTAAGAACAAAGAAAAAGGAAATCAAGTTATAAACCTTAGGGCAAGCTGGGCAATTTTCGAAACCTTCATAATCTGGACAAATGTACTTGATTGTAGACAATTTTCTTTTCAGGTGCTTATACTCTTCAACGGATTCACTACTGAGTAAAGTCTTTATAATGCATTTCTAAAACAAAAAGTGATCAATGCAGATAATAGAGGAAGGTTACAAAGAAAAAAGTCAAAAAGAGCCATGAAATGTCTTCAGCTACTGAACGCCGAATAACGTACCTCTAGACATACCCACACGCAACAGCATAGACAGCACATGATAAATAAGAGGCTTTGGGGCGTACCTTTGTAAATTTTACATAAGACTATCCTACAACCTTTCGGGAAGCGCAGGCAAGGCCTTTTAGATGGCAAGAAGTTTACTAGGTCGTTTGATTACGTGATAAGATGCTCGGTCTGGTTTTCCCACTCTTTGGGACCAATTTCATTGAAATTTTGTGAGAATCCAAGGAACAACTTTGGAAAAGTGAGTGTTTAGAACCCAATCTCCCTTTCCACCGATACTCTGACACTGTGCACATGTAAATCTTCACTCAGTTAATCCACATTTGTACAGGACTCCTTGGCCGATATGAACACCTAACATGTACATTCTTGCTGAGCGTTGAGGGAGTTTTCATCATACTGTAAAAGTCTTTCTATCTATTAAACGTTTCTTGGTAGTTTTCAGAACGAAATACTTCCTTTATCATGTGATTGAGTTATTTGGCTAAAGAAGCGTAACATTGTTCTTACAATAAGCTAGGAAACGGTTTCATGAAAAAACTTCGGCAGTTTAGTGCCTCTTTGTGAAAAAAACTGGAGAAACAAAATAACAAGGTGATCAAGGAAGATATGTATACCTGATCCCGTTCTCATTAAACAATGGTAATTTAAATGGCAAATACAGCTGATGGGATTGGAAATAAACACAAATGAGTTACGGTTCGAGAAACATAAACTTTGACAGCATCGGGCTGTATCCCATAAAAAGTCACAGTAAAGAACTTTAACTTTAAAGAGCTCATCCAGGATCATCTTATTTCCCAGAACTATTAAATCCTGTAAAAATACACCACCGGTGACAATCAGGGACCATTGCAGAACAAAACAGAATCTTATGCAAGAGGTTGTTCATACTTTATGAACTCATTGACACAGAAAGATTTATCGCAGTAATAATAGTTTTTGAGTTGTTTGAAAGACGTTCGTGGAGTATACAGGCATATCATAGAAAAGGAACAAGGTCAAAATACTTGGTCTGGAATGATAGTAAAACAACTTTGGCCCCTTTTACAATCTCGCTTGCTAGAATTAGAAAACATTACATCATATGCCTTTTTGCTGAAAGCCAACGCAATCGAGGAGAGGACAGTCTATAATCCATTGACGACCTATGTTATATGTCCTGCCGATTGAAATCAGCAGACTACTGCCTTTTCAATTTGTTGTTTTCCTGTCGCTTTGCAAAATTTACAAAAATTAGGCTTCTTAAGGTAGCATAGTTTTACTCAATGGTTTTCCTGCTTCTGTGAAAATGATTGTGCCTGAGTCCTTTGTGTATTTGTCTCTTAAGAATGGGATCAAAAACAGACTGAATTATTTTGCAGTCATTCATTATCGTAACAAATAACCAAAGGGGCAGGAGGAAAGGAGCGAGCCAATTCAATTTTGCTCAAATAAACAATTTTCTTTGCCCGTATCCAAGCATTTCACCTACAGTAGGTTGCATCAATATCAATAAAAGTTGCAGCCATAGTTGGGAAATTCATACAATAAATTATAGCTTTAATGCCCTTTATCAAATCATTTTGCAGACTTTTAATAATCTGAGTAATCTATCTTTGGGTACACACATATGCTTTATTACAACATCCTTGAATATTCAACAGTTGGTACTCTTGTACTTTGAATGCTATGTATAATTAACTTAGATACATTATGCAAACAAAACAGAGGTATGGAGAAGTACACAATATACATTTAGGTATAGAAAAGGCCTTCCAATCATGAAAACCACAGAGCCAATGATCTATGGAAGATAACAATCAACTAACATGGCCAACTATTTCCCTTTTAAATAATCAAACACAACAACCGAAGCAATGATCGTACCTTTTTGTGAGATGGATGATCATCTAACCAGACTAAGCTGTTAAGGAAACCATTCAAGGAAACATGGGCTTCACATTGCAGTGCGATAAAAAAGTCAAGCAGCTCCGTAGAAATTGCACAGTTTGACCTCAGCGGGCTCGAGGGCCACAATTTATATCGTAACAGAGTGACTGCCTCCGTCTCACATGTGCAAAATCGAATAGTTCTTGCAACGTAACGACCTGAAAAGATGGAATAAGGTAATATGAATATAATTATTCTCCCTACATCTTTAAGAGCTTTCTGACAGCAAATAATACGACAACTTTCTGTAGAAGAACCCTTTCGAATTTTCTAAGCATTGAGACGTTTGGAAAACAGTGATAATGTACCCTGAAGGTAACAGTGGTGTTTAACCTTTACCCGCAGTTATAAGCCAATTTCATAACCTAGTCCTAAGGCCTAATACATTTGTTAACCAATTTCATCAACCATACATGATTTTATATAGTTTTGTGCCATCAGTCGCATCCATCCATGCAAGTTATTCAAAACCTCAAAAATTTATGAGTTATCCTTATTTAAAATTATATTATATATATGCTATAAGGATCAAAGGTCATCTTTCCCATTAGATTCACATTTAAGTTTAGCTGAGAGCATACATGAAATAGAAGTAAAGAATGAAAAATCAGATCAGAGAACCTTATCACACCATGGAGGTCATCAAGTTTTCCTTTCCTAATGTTCACTTATGTTAGAAGCATCCCAAGATTGCACAAGCTGAACTTTATTACAACATTTTATCAAAAGGTGTACATTTCAAAACTCAAGCAATAACATTTTAACTATGGCAAGCGATTTTTTATTGTATAAAATCATATCCAAATCAATTTCACACAAAAAACTGAATTTATTGAGAACAAATAACGAAACATGTAATCATGATAATCATGATTTCATATATTCACACTGTAATAGCTTCACAGAGCAACTAAGTGACCATGTGATTTTGATTGCATCTAAGACCATTTTAATTAACAAATTAAAAGACCACAGCAGACTTTACATTGAGAAAAAAAGGAAGTTGGATCACCTCTCCCCTCTCAAGGTATTGACCACATAAAAGAACTTCAAGGCGAAAAAGTGCTATCATGCCACTAAAAAGGGATAAACATGTTTGAAACAAATCCAGATATAACAAATGCATACCTGTGCATCTGTTGCAATCCGTTGACACTGTTAGACCGTGGCACAATGCTGGAGAAAGAACAAAATCTTATGCATACATACCAAAATTAAACTTACCCTTGTTATCTATAATATCAAGACGTCGGGAATATTTATTACCACAGTTACACCCAGTTTCTGTGTCCAAAGTTGTTTCAATAGTTGCATCAGCGAGTAAACCACCCTAAGATGTGAGGAAAAACATGGCACAATTGATTATAAGGCAATCATAAAATATAGTAGTTGGGATGGAGACAGTGCAAATATGATAGCCCAACAATTTGCCCTGTTTTAACCGGGTGGAAAAAAGTGATTTTCTACTTGGGGGGCTTTTTCACCCCCTAATTATATTAGAAACTATGATAGCTATAACAATGAAACTTGCACTGTATCATTATTGAACAAAGGAAATTCCAAAAATAGCATCAATTAATTTCTAGTTACGTGGTTGGTTGCTAGGCAACAAAGAACAGTGTGAATTTTGACGAAATTGAGCTATTAGCAAAAAGAGGTAGATTTTTATTAGCTAAAAAACTATCCAGATACTTATGTGACGGCCTTAGATTGAGATTTCATATACATAATTTCATACTGATGTTTGTGGTTTATAGTTAATTAGCTAATGAAATACAGACAATTTAATTAAATGGAAAGTTGTTTTGCGACACTAATAATGACTAAACATCATCAATTTTGCTTGCATTGAGTAAAATCATGTACTTTCATCAATATTCAAATCGTTACATGATTTTCTATACAAAAATGGTGCAAAAATGCTGAGAGCAGAATGGAAAAATGACATGGGAAAATTGTCACTGATCCTTCATTCCTCTGTAGCATTCGCAGTAATTTCATGTTTCAGACAAATGAACTCTTCTGTTGCAGAAGATTGCCAAAAACATTGGCAGCAGTTCAAGAACATACTATGATTCATTCATTTATTCAAGAAGTAAGAAACAAGTCAAGAGATTCTTAGCACTAATGTGGAAATAATCATGTTCATGTGTGAAACTCTTAGTACTATGGCCTAATCCAAGAAAGACATCCAAGTTAGAACAAAACATGTCAGCTAATATGCAAATAGCAAATGCAATTTCTTCTTATCATTGCAAATATAATTTCTTCCAATAAATACCATAAGATACTACTTTCTTCTAAAATAGACACAATTTCAATAAAAAATCTGGTGATGAGAAGAGTGACCCTTAAACCAGTGCAAATTAACACTTTATGGTATGAAAATGACATTTTCTGCATGGATAGCATAAAAATGATATTATTACATACCTGCAGATGTTTTGGTAGATGCAGCGAGCAAGTGCTGTGTTTGATACTCAAACAGTCTTTGCACAATGGATTGTTGTTTGTCGGATCACAATCTGGACAAAGAAAGATATCCCCAACTTCTGAAAAACAAGCAGAGCAACTCCTTTTATCTGGAAGTAAATTTTTTGTCCAACTATTCAAGAGTTGAGTTCGAAGGTTAACCCATTTTTGAATCTCTGCTGCCTTTATTTCATCGTATGATTTAGTTTTCCGCTTTCTACTACAACTCTCTTGCTCAACTGAAAAGTCCTCTGTATCATCTAAAGCATCATCCTCCGTAAATCGAAAGGTATGTTCGGGTTCTTGATCTTCTTGTTCGTCTCTTGATTCTAAAAATGGTTGGCTTATCTTCTGACGTTTAACGATCCTTCCCTGTTGGAATCTTCGGCTTGTAAGAAATGCTTTTCCCCGTCTTATAGGCATCAGAAGAAACCTGCATGAAGAAAGTATGACATAATGCAACTAAACATGGATGAATTATGTGTTCCCTTCAGAAGAACATTTTACCAAATTTCAATTTGGCCAGTTTCTGTCTTGCTCCCTTATCTTTACCAACAGCAGACAAGAGAACAAATTCGTCCAACTTCAAAACCTAAATCTCCTAATACGACAGTCATCAGACCCTTACCAATTGATAGATTTTTTGTACAAAATTTACATAAGGCCATAGTAGTAAGGAAAGTTTCTCAATTCAACAAGAACAATTTTGCCTCTTGGTACTAAGAGTTGCTTGACTTCTTTCATAGCTTTTAAATACATGTTTCTGAAATATTCTCTAGCACTGTGCAAGTAGTATGTGTATGAACTTTTACGCATCAAATAAGCAGGTAATGAAGAATAAATGTTCAATAGCAAATTTGGCATAATATTCTTGCATTTAACCTTTAAAAACTAGGCTTGTTGGGTTTCTTAAATTTGTTGCAATGTTAGCATTAATTTAGGCCTATCAAAAATTGATTTCTCATAAAACCTGTAATTCAACTGAAGTTGCTGACATGAGTTATAGAAAAACCATGAAATACGACAAAAGGGCAAATCAGTCAATGGGCGTCAAGTTAAAAAGACTTGCATGCAAAATTTTAATATTCTGAAACAGCAAATACTCCAAAAATAGGGGTAGGAGTAGCGGTAGTTAGAGGGCCTAAATAGCAAAGAAACTCCAGAAAGGATCAATGTGAGATCACCTCTTCCATACACAGAGGTCTTACCGAGCTGAAAAATGCACTTTGCATACAAAACGTGCAGTAAAAGTGCATACAAATCGTCATAGAAATGAACGCCAAAATGGGCCTAAATCTCTCAAACCAAGATGCATACATAAAAGGCTTCCCACGATGTAGATGGCTTTTGATAATAAGGTCTGAACTAATCAATGTGATTCATCAGTTACTTACCTCTGATCGTCAATGTAATCACTCTAATAACTAAGACTTCATAAAATTATTTCTTGCAGAACGTGAAAGAACCGCCAAATTTGTTCATCCATTGCATAAACCTGAAACAATTACTTCATGTACAAGACACCATCATCACTGAAAGTCTCATGGTGATGGTATCACTGGAGCAAATGATCAGACCATCACATGAATCATATCACATGATGGTGCACACCATCATATGAATATTCTCATGTGAGGGTACTAGGAACGGGTGCACCAAAGCCATAACTTATTTCTGCAGATAAAATCCTCCCCATTTTGTTGTAGCTTATTTAGCATTGCCATGCAATGATAGTTATTCTGTATTTCTAACCTATATCAAGGAAATGCTCAAGAAGAGATCCAACACCAACATCGGACAAATGGAAGCATGTACCGGGTGTCTCAAAACAAAGTACCCCCTTTTGACTGGAAATAGGAACGAAACGATAAGATATCAGTACTCTCCGAGTGGACAGCTAAATTTATCAATCTTCAACTTAGATCCACATACCTTGCATTTAAAAATTGGCCACCAAACACTGGAGATACAAGCTTGCAAAGTCAAAATTTACAATGCACCCGAAACCAGAGGTTTTGTAAAAGGGCCTAGCCATGATTTGGCAGCTGTCTCGCGGATTTGTTTTATTTGATTTAGGAGCTGAGGAGTGACTGCGTACATCTGAGCAATAAATATGCAAAGGTTGTAATGCCCTCTGCTCGGTTTCTGAATCAAACAAACAAAATCTGTGAGACAGAACTTTAGATTTACTCTTCTTCTTTTGTTAAAAGCACATACCTTCTCTTAAAAACGTCCCATCGCCCGCACCAAACGAGAGTTCGCCGTACTGGTTTCAGGGCAACTATGCTTTGTTTGTTTTCAATTTCTGCTTGAGGGAAATTTCAAGTCTATCTCATAGCGCCAAGGGCTGGGTTGCGGTGGGCATGTGAACCCCAGTCAGGGGGGAACGAGTGTGGAAATAATTCCAATCAAACAGCAGTACCTTTGTTTAATTTTTTAATTATTTCCCACTCGTTCCCAGACCCTGACTACGGATCTCTATGAGATTTCAAAGCCGGCTATGAGATAGGCAATATAGTAATACGAGAAAGAAACTCAAAAGATTCCAAATGAGTTGTGAACAAACCTCAGCACACTATCTCTACAAAGAATTTTCTTGTAAACACTGTCCCAAATTATTAGGCGAATAAATTTCTTTATTATAATGTTTTGCAAATGTTTTGGAGTTGCTCCATCCTGCAGCTTTAGCTATTTCCGAAACAGTTAATCCTTTTGACTTTGCAAATGAAGATGACGAGGATCTTGTTGAATGTGCAGTGAATACTGTTATATCAATTCCAAGCTTGCTTTGATCCATCTGGATACTGTACATGTTTGAACTGGTTTGTGAGGAGTTTTCACTGAAATGGATAACTTAGTGCAGTCCCCGCGAGCTGACCTTGCCTCGTCTATGTAAGTATTCAAAGCTAGGAGAACACAAATGTTTTGGTCTTCTGGGAAAGACAAAAATTGGAGAGGCTCTGGATCAAATGAAGGGCGAGAGGTCTTTGTGAGCTCTTTAACATAAAATATGACCTTGTCTTCATCCTTATACATGTGATTAATATGAAGCATGTGTAATGTCTCCACTTGCTGTGCACTTAAGAGAGCCATTAATGTAGCTAGTTTCCATGTAAGCTGCTGAATGCTCAAAGACTGATTTGGCGGCCTGGAAGAAAAATACTTTAAAACTTTTGATGCATCATATGTGACTGTGTATTTAGGCAGCGATGGTTTGGTTTTAAAAATTCCTTTCATAATTCTTTTAATAAGTGGATGACTCGGCTTGATTCTAGAATACCCCAACCTTTTTTAGTAAAACGATTTTCCGTTGATACGTTGATACGCGGTGGATCAAAACTGATACGTTGCTACGTTGATACGCTGTAGATAGGAGAGAGAAGGTCTTATATTTTGTTGATACACTGCTACGTTGATACGCTGTCGAAGGGAAAGTGGAGGTCTTATATTTTGTTGATACGCTGCTACGTTGATACGCTGTCGTAGGGAAAATGAAAGTCTTATAGTTTGTTGATACGCTGTCAATTCGAATTTCCCTTTCCTGAGTTTTCTGAGCTTTTGCATTTCCTCAGTCTCGGATTTGCTACCATGGCCTCCCAGCTGCAGACGTCCAAGAATTCCAAGAAAGGTAGGAGCCCTGTTGATGCCAGTCTTGGTTTTCTGAGTTTCCGCATTTTCTTGGATGGGCTACATAGCTCATATTTGTTAAACTACATTACATAAGTCCCTCTAACTTACGCTTGTTGTTGTTGTTGTCATCGCTTCAGTTGAGTGTCTTATGTCCTTACGCTTCAATACAGGGATTAAGGTTACGGTAAACGTTTGTGACACAAAATTTGGTTTTTGCTCCCTAAAAGCCGAACTATTGATGGAATGTAGGTTAACTATACATCATTTGATGCACAAGAACTTGGGGATTCTAACCATACCAAAATTATTGGCAAATATTGTAAAATGATACTTTCCAGGAAAATTTATTGCTTTAAAAAGTGCACCACCTTCAAAAGCTATTTTGTACCCTTGCGCATGAGGTAACAGAATCTGACTGACATCAGCAGGAAGTGCAGGTCATAAGCTTTCAAAGTGTGTCTGGAATTGTTCAAATTCCTTCTCTCTTTGAAACTACAGGCTGTCAAAAATTAGATATTGATTTTTCTGCCCTCCCACCATTGTATTTGGCTGTAAAAGACGGACCAGGACACACTCAAAGAATTTGAGACACAGTTTTGAAGCTCCAAGTCTGTCCCGGCCATGTGCAAATTTTCGAGCGATTCAATTGGCTCAAAGTGTACAAAATAGCTTTTTCATACCTGTACCTCGTGGATTTGTGAGTCCTGAGAAAAATGGATTTTACTGTTCTGCAGTCGTAAAGGAACACATCGGGACCACATAAACCACACTAATCCGGATCAAGCTATTTAGGCTTAAAAATCAATTAGAGTTTTCAAATAATTACCCTATAAACACAATGATACAAGAACGCGCAATGGTATTATACACAAACCACAAGGACTTTGGGATTATCGGCTTAACAGGTCAAGCGTCTAGGTATGGATTATGAAGACCGCAAACTAAAAAATTTGATCAAAATATTATGGAAGCCTTCTTTTACACGAAATTTCTTCCATTTTCAAAACTTCTGTTAGCTTCATACCATGTATCATTGTGTGCCTTGAAAGTTCGGCTAACAGAATATGAAGAAATCGAAAAATGGATAATTTCGCCCAGAAAACGTTTACCGTAGCCTTAATTAGGCCAAGTCCACGGCGCGACCAATGAGATCGCTACTTTCTTAATTTGGTCAAACCACGTGCCTATTTGTCGCGTTTGATTGGTTGTTAGTTCGAAGTTTGACTTCTGGAAGTGAAGCGACGCTCGAAGTGACCTTCGAAGGGACGTTTGGATTTCCTTTTGACGTTTGAGGATGGAAGATGTTCTAAGTTTCCTCTGATTTTTCGTAAGATTTTAGTCCCTGTTCAGAATCCGTTTGGTTGTGAGTCCTTTGCATAAGTGAAATGAAAACATCAGATTATAAATGTTGAGCGAATACAAGGAATCACATCGTCAGTCTACATATTCGTAGGAAATTTCTTGGAAATCTGAGTTTTCTACTGAGCTTTTAAAGTGCGGGGTAGAGGTGTTTATCTTCATTGCACAACATCACATGTTGAAAAACCTGTCATTGCACAACATCACATGTTGAAAACCTGTATATGTATTTATCTTTCATAAGAAATAGAGAATTTTTATAGATAAAAACGTGAAACTTGGGCAAAATTTGTAGGAACGAAATTAATGAACATGATTGTTGCCATGGAAACCATGTAACTGTGAGCCAATTCCCATTTTGCAGAACTTTTTTCTTTGTTTTTGCACTCTTCCATCCCTTTTCGTAAGGTGACGCTTTGAAAAAGATCAGGAAGATAGACTAATGAAGCATTGTTATCAAATGCATTAGTTGTATTCATGATATGTAAACAAAGTTAATCTAAGACTTATATATCATTATTTATAAAATGGAAATGCAAACCAATCCAAACAAAATGTTTTATCAAATTCAACCATAAATGAAACAGGTTACATGACAAACCTAGCTCTGTGGCTTGTAGACAGTTTCTTAAATTGTTGGATATTTTCTCCACAAAAATTGATTTTCAGTACCTACAGCAAAATCTCAAAGCGACTATTACCAGAAGTCACACTCAAAACAACCTAAAAACAATAAAGACCGGAAATGGTAAAAATTTTTTAGTTTTGTGCGATCTGACATGCTGCGTTTCTTCTATTTCAAGATGAATTTCATCGTACTTTTTAGGCCATTTTCTGGAACCTATGCAAGATTAATTCTTTTAATAGGAATTCACCACAGCACAACTATCTTTAAGGCTGGCAAAAAACCAAACAGTTACTTCGGAGCAGCCATTACTTCAATATGTTAGCTACAAAATTAACCTGGATGATTAAAGCTTGAGCACTTTTCCTGCATTGAGTTTTAGAACAGGGAGCAATTTTGGACTCACCCAGCATATTTTGAAAATTGAACCTACAATTTCTTTTAAATGAATGTAATATTCCATCAAACTTTTGTTGCTACCAATGACCCATTGTTTAACAATCAACAAGTAAATAAACTAGAATATATATGCACTCTGAGGCGAATTGAAACAGCACGGCATTTCAAGCATAGCTCTTTACTTCTTTGTCCCACCCAATAGTTGACTAGGTAACTCCGCGGATAACGCCAACGCGCTATGCTTGCAACGTTGTGCTTTACTCACTTCACATCAAAGAGCTTATACCTTTATACAACAGAACTTTTAGCCATTCTGAAAAGAATCAGGATCGAACGATATTTTGCTGCATTCTGTAGAATGTTTGAAGTGCACAATAGCGATATGCCACTTGATCGGATCTCGTGGAAAAATGTATAAAAAAGTAACGCTTGATCCAAGCTCTTTTTTAGGATAGCTAAAAGGTCTATTGCACTACACTCTGTTACTTTGACCTAAAATTTACTTGGATCATACTCTGTTTTGATATCGGTTAGGGAGCGGTCAGAAAGTATCTGCTATATGGGGGTTGATGATATTCCAAAAATCTAGCAAAAAAAGTAATTGCCCATCCTAGATTCATGTTCACATATTTCTGGCCCCAGAGGAAGAACTAAGATATTTTTCATAACCCCATAAAATAATTTCGTTTTCAGAATGTTGGCTCGATGATTTTACCAGGTAGTTTAATTTCAGAAATATAACTTAATCATGAAGCACTGGCTAGCCACTGAACTAAACAAGAGAAGGACAAGAAGAGAAATGAAGAGAAAAGCAAGTGTCAAGTGGGAGCTGGTCTGGAGCACAGGCTAGTGGGAACCAGTAACAGAAAACACTGTTTGTAGTATTTGCTGCTGTTGCCAAACTTTAGAAATAAAACTTAAAAATAAAAATAAAACTTTTATGATAAAACTTTTATAGCCCCATGAAATACATCTGGTTATTTTTCATAGCCCCAAAAATTTGTGGCAGAATTTTTCATGGCCCCTCCAAATATCATCCACCCCCACATAGCAGATACTTTTTGACCGCTCTCTTAGAAACTTTTGAAACAAGTCTTCTCCCTTGTTCCGATAACGCGATGTAAACTCTGCCAAGTATGACCTGCAATATTTTTGCGGATGCCAAATTTTGCAAAAGTCGCCTTGGCTTGTCTCCAGTGTCCTTCCATTTTATTAGTATGCTCTCCGTTGTCATTAACAAATTCCTTTGAGTCATTCACCTTCAAATGTTGCAAAATCTAATTCGTTCAGAATGTCGTCAGGCTTCCAGTAGTCACTGATGATCGACAGCGTATCAACGTAGCAGCGTATCAACAAAATATAAGATGTTCACTTTCCCTTTGACAGGGTATCAACGTAGCAGCGTAGCAACAAAATATAAGACCTTCACTTTCCCTATGACAGCGTATCAACGTAGCAGCGTATCAACAAAATATAAGACCTTCACTTTCCCTATGACAGCGTATCAACGTAGCAGCGTAGCAACAAAATATAAGACCTTCACTTTCCCTATGACAGCGTATCAACGTAGCAGCGTATCAACAAAATATAAGACCTTCACTTTCCCTTTGACAACATATCAACGTAGCAGCGTAGCAACAAAATATAAGACATTCACTTTCCCTTCGACAGCGTATCAACGTAGCAGCGTATCAACAAAATATAAGACCTTCACTTTCCCTTCGACAGCGTATCAACGTAGCAGCGTATCAACAAAATATAAGACCTTCACTTTCCCTTCAACAGCGTATCAATGTAGCAGCGTATCAACAAAACATAAGACCTACACTTTCCCTTTGACAGTGTATCAACGTAGCAGCGTATCAACAAAATATAAGACCTTCACTTTCCCTTCAACAGCGTATCAATGTAGCAGCGTATCAACAAAATATAGGATCTGCAAACTTAACGTAGGAGCCCTGCCTTAGGATTTTTTGTACTTAAATATCCTTCCTCAAATAACTTTTTCATTCTTTAAATGATTCCTAGTACTTATCTCTTAGCCTAATCATGACATGAAAACTTAAGGCCAATGCACGAAATCTGCAATCAGAGATAGTCCCCAGTCAGTGGGGTATTCTGATTTACTCGCAGCGTATCAACGAGTTGGAAAGAGACGGCTTCCAAAATAGGATGGGGTATTCTAGAATTGCTCCGATGACTCCCAACTGTTAGTCCATCAATTGGCTCAATTACTGCAGACAAAGCTGACCTTGCAGTGTTCATGGCCGAATATTCAACATCTGAAGTCTTAAATAATTCAGAAAGGAAATCAGCAACTTCAGTGATTCCTGGATTGGTTGGGTTTATGTGTCTTTCCTTGCAATGGCTTTGCCATTTGTTAACATATGTTGTATACTGTTTCCTTGTACCTGTACTCCATGATGACATTAATAAATCAATAGAATTTTTTGAAAGTGTTCCCTTGTTTACCCATGAACAAGACAAGCCAGCAATTCCAGACTTCTGTATAATGGGTGTTGTACTGCTGGTTGGTTTGGTAGTAGGTTTGTTTTTTTGCTAGGAGGACTGATAAATGGTTCACAAACATATAAATCATAAAGCCTTGAGAACCATCCTTGGCTTGCCCAGTTTGGCGCAATTATAATCCCGTATGCTTGTCAGCATATATTTTCCTCAGCATTTTTCCCACACATGAAAATGGTGGGAAAGCATAAAATTTTAATCCATTCCAGTCAATGGAAAATGCATCCACAGCAAAAGCATCTGGATCTGGGTGATAAGAGACAAATTTAGTTATTTGCTTGTTTATTCTTGAAGCAAATAAATCAATGTCAGGCTTGAATTGAAAATGAGTGGTGATCTGGCTATATATTTCCTCAGAAAGTTTCCATTCAGTATGTGAGTCATTTCTGCGGGACTCATGATCTGCCTCTGTGTTTAAGATACCCGGAATATGGCTGGCTGTAAGCCAAATATTGCGGTCAATGGCCCAGTTCCAAATGCTTTTGGTGAATTCATTGCACCTTGACGAGTTTAATGTGCCCATATTGTTGATACAATAGACAGTTGTTGTGTTGTCAGATAGTATTTGGATGTGACAGTCTTTTGATTGGGAAAGAAGAGAGATAATTCCAAACAAGACTGCTTTGAGTTCAAGTACATTGATATGCTCAGTGGCTTCTGTGGAACTCCACAAGCCTGAGGTTGCATTATGGCCTACAGTGGCACCCCAAACTAGTTTAGATACGGTGGCCCACAAGTGCAAAACACATAAGTCAGATCACAAAACTTGAATCGCATCAAGAAAATATATTTTACATCACAAAAGTTGGAATATGCATAGAAAAGTTAAATACTAAACGGATAAAAGTTGTTTAGTACATCAAATTGGTTATTGAAAAAGAAAACTTTGTGTTGATACACAAAATTCAATCCCGATACACAAAACTTGATCTCAATACACAAAACTTTTCCAATACACAAAACTCAATCTCAGAACACAAGAATCAATCTCAGTACACAAAACTTGATCTCAATACGCAAAACTTTTCCAATACACAAAACTCATTCTCAATACACAAAACTCATTCCCGATACACAAAACTCCTTTTCAATACACAAAACTCTTTCCCGATACACAAAACTCATTCCCGATACACAAAACTCATTTTCAATACACAAAACTCTTTCCCGAACAAAACTCATTCCCGATACGCAAAACTCATTCCCGATACACAAAACAAAAGTCAGTGCACGATTATTTCAAACAAATCTTTATCCGGAATCTTCTTCTCGACCCCAGGCAGCGACCTCCTTCCCATGGACCGCGTGGTTTCTTTGGTTGGCCTAAGCTAGAGAGAGTTCTTGCAATGTTCTGTTCAGAATGTGGATTTTGGGTGCGACAGAGTTATGCATATTGTCCAGGCTGTGGGAAGCAACTTGGTAACTTGGAAAACAGTCCCGTTAGCAATATAACTACAACAGCACCACAATCTTTGCCCTCTGCTGCCAACCGGAGCCACTCATTTTTGGGCCGTCCAGAGCAAGACCTTGGCAGCAGCACTACCCCAACGGTTGCTGCTCCAAGTAGTAATCCATTAAAAAGGCCATTGACTTTCGAACAGTTCAACGTAAAGAAGTCAGAGGAAAGGCAAGGTTTATCATTCAGAGCTGGCAAGAGTAAAAGCAAGTTGAAGGCGAATAAACACAGCCACCCTTCTGGTGGAATTGATGATGTCACAATCAACATTGGCATAATGGTTGCAAAGCCTGATGGAAAGGTTGATCCTGTCAGAGGAAAGGGGCTGCCATTGAAGATTAAGAAGACTGCAAAATCTGATGAAGTTCTTCAGGCAGCAATAAAGAAGAGAGTTGATTTTGACCGTTCTTTTCATAGTGACTATCTCTACCGATTACTATATCCAGTTGGGCAAGAAGTGGTTAATTTGCCAGGCTCAAATGAACCATTCTCATTGCTGAAGTACAAAGAAGCACTTGGCAAAACTTTTGCAAGATTAACATTCTATTTAGGTTATAATGAAGCTAATGCGACATGCAACTCTGATGATGATGATGCCACTTCATCACCCTTTGATTTTGATGATGACATAAATGATTTTCTGGCCACAACTGACTCTACTAATCCTGCTTTGAACAACATTCTTACCACCAATGCCAATGCAGCGAACAGTGGTGTAAATGGTTTGCTTGCAACCAGTACCACAACTGGAATTAGTACAAGTCAAGGAACTGAAATCAGGGATGAATTGATTTTACCAGCATCTAGTTCACATGATAGGTGAGTACTGTAAATGTGCCTGTACATCAGAACTGTATTCATTTTCTTAGTAGCACTATCTTGCAGGCTTTAAAATATCAATTTTAGATGCACCAAGTTGAGTTTTTAAGTGGTTTTATGAAGATCAAACAAACAGCTTTCAAATATTGTCAGCCCAATATTATTTTATTATTTTGATCAGTAATGCAGAGGATCTGCAAGTTCAAGGGCAACTAAATTGCTAAATAGATATGTACATCTGGTTAGGCATCTTTCTGCTAGTCAGACAACCTAAACTAAATGTATTTGTGCATAAGAAATTCAGCAAATCTTTCCTCTTGCAAAGTGCTATGATCCTTGAAATGTCATTTCATACTTTCATTGCCATAAACTATTGTCTTATCAGTGTCCATTGTCTTTCAGTGTAAAGGGAAACCTCATGTCATTTGTCATACTCCCAAAGAACCTGCAAACTTGTTGTTTGTCTCATGTCAAGTTTAACAGTACATTTGAGAAAAAAGTTGGGCTGCATGACCTTTTCTGGTATTTTTGTGCATTTCATGATTCCTGCATGATTTCGAATGTGACGAAGATGGCCGATGAACGACTTCTGCACGTGGTGATTACCAGCATCATAAATAAGTGTGTCAAATAGCTGTTTATCGGTTAAATTCAGTTCAAGTGGTGTTTTGTGTTCAATTTGATTTTAAAAAATGCATTTCAGTTTCATTTCACACGTTTAATCTCAAGCACTTCATTGTTTATGGTTGGGAGGCCTTTGAGTTAGGCCACATACATACATATCATATCATCATCGCATAACTGCCAGGATCAAAATGGACGAGAAGTACGTAACAATTGATGTTGTGAAAACATTGCTGCAAAGTCAAGCAGATGCGTATAGATCAAGTCTGTTGCTTCTAATACAAGACGTGAAAGAGGAGATGAAATCAATACGCCAAGATGTAGATGACTTGAAAGTAAGTCTGCAATTCTCCCAGGGAAAACTTGACGAGGCAGAAAAGAAGCTGGACAGCATTGATCTTACCGTCTCTACTCATAAAGATAACCTTAATCTTAACCTTAATGAATGAGTTTGCAGACTTCACGGAGAACCAGCTAGAATACCTCGAGAATCAAAATAGACGCTGCAATATACGAATCATTGGCCTGTCAGAAAACCAGCAAGTTGAGAAGACATGGGATGACACTGAGCAGTTTGTTAAAAAAGCAATTAAAGAGAAACTCAACCTTGCCGACGACTTTGAGATTGAAAGGTGTCATAGAGTAAAGCACAAAAGTGAGAATAATGCCCGCTATGGTCAGCCAATTGGCCCACGCCCAGTTGTGGCAAAAATGGCCAGGTGGAAAGATAAAGAGAAGATCATCAAAAAAGCAAGGGAGGTTAAACCTCAAGGAATCAGATTTGTGCCTGACTTATAAAACCGAACACTGCAGAAAAGAAAAGAACAAGTTCCTGAGTTGCTGGCAGCCAGAGAAGCAGGGAAAATTGCATACTTCATTCTTGACAAATTGGTGATCAAGGAAAAGCCTCCACCTGAAAGATTCAAACCAGCAGATAATGGTAATGACAAAGACATTGACCAAGAAGTCTCATTCAAATCATGAACAAGTGATATACGTATGTCTCACTTGGTCTCCTTTGTGTTATAACTTTGTTGATATTATTCTTTTTTTCCTTGTGGTTAGATTAAAGTTTCTGTTTAAAACTTTTCCTTTAAGTATGTTGAGTTCATAATAAGAAATGAATCCCCCAAAATATCCATGTGGTATTTGCCACAAAAATATACTTGCCAACCAAAAGGCAATCTTTTGTGATAACTGCAATTTCTATGTACATATGAAATGCAATGATATCTCTGCTTCAGAATACAAAGAACTTGAAAATGAACATGATGATGTCTCTTGGTTTTGTAAAAAATGCACCATTGAAATGTTTCCATTTGGCTCTTTAGCAAATGATGAATTCTTAGGGCTTCGTGATTTTGACCTCCCTTCATTCATTGATTCTGCACCCTCGTTTGAAATTACTTCTAACCTTATGGACTTGCCCAATCTTAGTGATTATGATATTGATGAACATATGCCTCAAAATATTGATTCTCGCTACTTCAACTTACCTGAACTCTCTTCTTTACAGTTATCCAGTACTGACTTCTATTCTTCACACTAATAGTAGAAGCCTTTCCCTTCATCATGATGAATTAGTTTCTTTATCTGCTCACACTAATTTGAATCCCAAGGTGATTGGAGTGTCTGAAATATGGCGCTCTATGGACAACCCCTTATTGTCAAATGTTGAAATCCCTGACCATACCTTTTTTAAGACTCAGTCACTCACTCAGAATGGTGGTGTTGGTTTGTACATTAAAGATTCTCTTACTTCTAACCCAAGAACTGATTTGGACTCTTGCACAAATGATTTTGAAACCATATGGGTTGAAATTGAAAACAGAAATGACAAAAATTTCCTAATTTGTTGTGTTTACAGACATCCTAGTTCAGCTATTGATAACCTTACATCTCATTTTCAGAATGTTCTCTCCAAAATATCTTCAAACAAGCTAGTATTTATCATGGGTGATTTCGATGTCAACCTTCTGGATTATGCTTCCCATACACCAACAAGTGACTTTGTCAACAACTTTTTCTCCCATAGCCTTCTTCCTTGCATTCATCATCCAACTAGAGTCTCGGAACAAAGAGCATCAGTTATTGATAACATATACACTAACGCTACTAATGCTAATATAACAAGTGGCAATATTGTGATGCAAATTAGTGATCATTTTCCCCAGTTTTTGATTTTGAAAAATACTCAGGTTAGTCATAACAAATCTGAATCATTCAAATATGACTACTCCAAACTTAAAGAAGATAAATTTCTTGATGACTTCCATCAGATTGATTTTACTTATGTAGAAAACAGTGACTTGGATGTGAATGAAAAATTTGATAGATTTTTGAAAGATCTTAATACTTTAACAAATCAACATGCTCCAATCAAAAGGCGGAGTAGAAAGGAAATGAAACTCAAAGATAAACCGTGGATAAATGACAGGATCCTAAAGATGATGAGAATCCGTGACAAAATTTTACAGAAAATGAAAAAGCAGCAGACTCCTGATAACCTTAATTTGTATAAGAACTTTAGAAACCGTGTGTCCAATGAATTAAAGGAAAGCAAAGAAAGGTACTTTCATAATTATTTTGCCACCAATAGTCAAAATATGAAAAAACTGTGGTCAGGTATCAAGACAATAATCTCTCATAAGTCTTCCACTTCTTCTTCAATCAACAAAATCAAAGGCAAAGATGGTAATGTAACATCAGACTCATCTAAAATGTCAAACATTTTTAATGATTTTTATGTTAATGTTGCTGATGGTATAACAAAGACAATCCCATTAACACCAAAATCTCCTCTTGATTATTTATCTGACAGAATTTGTAGTTCACTTTTCCTCACTCCAGTTACTTCAATAGAAGTTAATGATCTAATCAATATTTTAAATCCTTCCAAATCTGTAGGCCCTAATAGTATTCCAATAAGTTACTTAAGATTATTGGATGTTCTGTTTCACCACTTCTGGCTCTCCTTGTGAATCAGTCTTTCCAGTCTGGAATTTTCCCTGATAAACTTAAAATTGCCAAGGTTATTTCTATTTTCAAAAAAGGAAATCCTGAGCTTCCATCAAAGTATAGGCCAATTTCCCTTTTACCCATATTCAGCAAGTTATTTGAGAAAGTAATGTACAAAGACTGCATAGATTCCTCGAAATACATAAAGTTCTTTATTCATTACAATTTGGATTTCAAGAAAACCACTCAATTGATCATGCTCTTGTGAGTTTAACAGAAGCTGTAAGAAGTACACTGGACAACAAAAGACTTGGTTGTGGTATTTTCATTGATTTACAAAAGGCTTTTGATACAGTTAATCGTAGAATTTTGCTTTCAAAATTGGAACATTATGGTATTCGTGGTTGTGCCCTTGAGTGGTTCAGATCATATCTGTCTGATAGAAAGCAATATGTTTCTGTCAATGGAAGTAACTCTAACTTACTTTCAATTACTTGTGGTGTACCACGAGGTTCTGTGCTGGGTCCATTACTTTTCCTGATCTATATCAATGATCTACCAAATGCTTCTAAGAAACTCACTTTCTACCTTTTTGCTGATGATACAAACATCTACTATGAATCCAAAGATTTATTTAATTTGATCAAAATTGTCAACAAAGAGCTGAGATTAGTAAAGAAATGGCTTGATGCTAATAAACTATCGTTAAACATTGATAAGACAAACTATATTATCTTTCATTCTTCATCTGTCAATGTACCTTCTGGATCTGATATCAAAATAGGGGAGAAACATATCAAAAGGGTAAAGTTTGTTAAGTTCTTAGGTCTACTCCTGGATGAGCATTTATCCTGGAAATACCATCTCAGTGAACTCTCTAAAAAATTAGCCAGAACATGTGGAATGTTTTTCAAAATTAGGAACTTACTTCCATTAGATGTTTTATTCTGCTTGTACAATGCTTTGTTTCTGCCTTTTTTACAATACGGTCTTATTGTTTGGGGTCAAACATATGCATCATACATTGATCCAATTTTCAAACTACGAAAAAGAGCAGTCAGAGCTATCTCATTTCAGCCTTGTATGTCTCCTTCTCTTCCAATCTTCAATGATTTTAAGCTTCTTAAACTCTCTCAGATCTTTGAACTGCGACTCTTAACTTTTGTTTTTGATTCTATTAATAAAACTTCACCTAGCTGCTTTCATGACTTTTTCCTACTCAGTTCATCTGTTCATCAGTATTCCACAAGACAGGCCAGTCAAGGTGATTTATATGTGTTCAAAAAAAACAGCCTTCAGTATGGTCTAAAGTCCATTCGATATCATGGTGCCAAACTTTGGAATACATTACTTTTGGAACTCAGAAATGCTCCAACGAAAATAATGTTCAAGACAAAACTAAAAATTTACTTATTGAACAAGGTCGACCGTTGAATCCAAGCTATTTTGGTACTGTGAATACACAATATTATTCTAAACTCACATGAATTCATTTGGTTATATCTCAGGATAGGGGGGGCTCTCTCCTCGATTAGTTTACCTACTGAGAGAGCTCCTCCTTTAAGTAATTCCCTGCATACAATTTATTTAGACCTCCTAGTATTTGTATGCAGAGACGCAAAAACACTGCAAACCTACAAACCTGGTTTGGAGGAAGGTTTTGGCCAAAAATTGAGGAAGGTTTAGTGGTCAAAAATAAAATTTTATATTGTTGGCATTGTTCTTATACGTGTGGAAAGTAAATCATCAATAAATGCATAGAACCATTAAAAACATGTCAACTTTATGCAGAGAAGAAGAATCAGGTTTGATCAGACAATGTGATGATAGAGAGAAATTCTATGAGGAAATATGCATATGTGTCTGGAAAAATGATTTTGGAAAAGCTTTCATTTGAAGTGCAGCAAAAATTTCACAGGAAATTCTTTGCACATTGGTCTTTAGAAGATAGTAAGATTTTAGCAATGACTGAGGACTGAAGAAAGGCAACTGACATATCACTGCATGGGAAGCTGAGGATAGAAATCATACAAGTGAAAATAATGATCGGTTATTATGTGCAATAACCTTCTAATTGTTTTTTTTTATAAACATAGAGTGATTTACTGTAAAACGGATGAGCATTCCCAAAGGAGAATCAAAACATAAAATGATGGTTTTACTGGCACAACACATCAAATTCAAAACAAAATAGCTCTTAAAATATGGCTCTTTATATTTGAAGTGAAATAGCATGGTCGAAGTTACTGAATGAAAGTGAGGAAAAAATTTGAGAAATGTACCGCAGCTCTTTTGTATCAGAGTCAACAGGCAGGATTTAGGAATCTCTCAAATTAAATCATTGTGAAAATTCATTCTGAAAAGTAAGCCAAACATGAAATTCATTGAACGCGTGGATTTGGTATCTGTAGCTTTTTAAGTTGACAAATTTGTTGCAAAAATGTAGCATTACATACTGCCTTCTGTCAAAAGTTTAGCTCATAAAAGTATTTTCTTAGCTCTCAGAAGATTAGTTAAAAATATATTTGCAACGATAACGATTATGTTAGATAAAAAGCCAAATAATGTTTGGTAAACTAACAACTAATAACCTGTTTAACTCAACTGTCATGGAATGATCAGTCCTTGTCATTTCTTCTCTTAGTGATTGACTGCCTAGAAATTTTTCATCATTTTATGTAGATAGATAATGCAATCTTTTAGCTTCAAGCTGGTCCTCCTTGCCTATCATCATGGCTATCTTGCCTCAACACCTTCTACCAGCATGAAATAGAAGCAATTCACTTGCAATGATATGAAAATAGATTGATTGAGAAACAAACAGGCCTAAATTCTATAAAAAATCCCCCTCTCCTCTCCTGCTAGCTTACCTACTTCTCTCCTTGGACTTCCATTTCTTAATTCAAGATAGTCCTTCTAAAATGCACATGAAGATTTCTTCTCTGTTTCTCCCTGCATGCAACTTTACTTCAGCTATCCAATCGTTGTTCTTGGATAAAGCCATGATCCACTGTTACCTTAGGCCAAATCAGGAAGGCACAATAATTAGGTAGCCTCGATTCAATATTCCCTCCCTCGAAGAGAGACGTCATACTGCACAACTCCACATTGAAGCAAGTGACGGGACTATTGTATTAAACAATAGATGTAATTGGAAACCTTTAATTGCGAAATTGACATGTGCGTGCTTCCATTTTGAGAAAAAATTCTGCAAGAATATTTCTTGTCGTTCAAGATGAAAGAGAATTGGGGGAAAGGGGGAAGCAAGGAAGATGTTGAGTGTAGTTACTGTGGAGAGGTTGTTAGGAAAGATAACTTAGAGAGACACACAAGAAACAAACACCAAGGCAAAAAGTCTAGTTGGAGACCACGCCTGATTTCAGGCCAACAAAGCATATTCGCTTTTGCACAGTCTCGTGTAATTCCAGGTACCAGCTTTCGAATTGCAACGGAAACACCTCTTGGAGTTCAGGAACCTGATTGTCGCAATAAGGAGCGGGCCGATGAACAGAGCCAGTCAGAGAAAGATACAGACCAGGACCATCTTCTGGAAGCGGATACGATTTTTCAAAACGATAATTTGCAGAGCATTGATTTAGTTGATCACAGTAACCAAGAAGAATCGCCAATTGAACGTACACAAGATGCCGACAAGTCTAATACAAGAGAGCGAGCAACAGCAACATGCACATCAACGAGAAAAAGAAGCCGTTTGCAGGAAGAAATTGGTAAACAAAGCGCAAATGAAGACTATGTAGCATTATTGAAAGAAACGAAAGATGAAATTACAAAGACACTAACAGGGTTTTTAGCAAACATTTCTCTGTCAACTACCAACAGTGAAGCTTCTGGAAGCAAGGAAACTATCGTTGATTTACAACTTCAACAGTTAAAGGAAGAGATAGTAAAATGCAGAGATCCAGACAGCCTCAAAGATTTGCTTGTTGAAAATGGTTTTGATGTCAATGCAGAAAACAATCAACTGACATGTCAAGTATGTACAATGGGAGTGCCAAGATTGAATTTTGCTGATAATAATGCTGGTATATTTAATTTTAACTTGTTGGACTTTCACGTTCAGGCAGCAATGTCGTTTCCAAAACAGTCCCGATCACACATCAATCTCAAGCACAACATCATTGCACATATCGAAAAAAGTGCAACACATAAAAGATTAAAAGAAAAAAGTCTTGCAGATAGGGAAGTTGCAGCACAGAGAGAAGCAAGAAACTACGCGATAGGCATGAATGTCTTCCGTATTAGATACAATGCTATTAAACAGGGCAAGGGATATCTGGAATTTGAAGATGATTTGTTAACTGCACATTTGAATCATGTTGATGTAGGTGATATTAATCACTCAAGAATGTTTGCCGCTGAACTGACTGAGCAAATTGGAAAAGTAGTAGAGGAAGTCTTGAAGGAGAACATTTCTTCAATTTTGCCAAATACAGAGAAGGCACGACCAGTAGGCATCGTTGCAGACAAAATCACCCCTAACAAAAGGACTGGACACATCCTTGGCTTGATCCTCCCTGTTCCTGAGAATCCCATTAGCGAACCTTTCCTCGTGCCAATCATGCTCAATTTGCCACCTGTAAAAGAGCATAATGCAATTGCCTTAGCTGACCAAATTCTCCAGGGAGTTCGTGCAATGGGAGTTAGTGATGACCAGATAGAGGGTTTAGGGGTAGATGGTCAGTACGTAAAGTTAGGAGTTAAGAAACAACTCGTTCAAAAACTAGAGGTGCCAGGACTAAGTAGTGCCCAATTGCAAGATTGGATTACAGAGATATGGGAGCCTGCTCACAATATCAACCTTGCAGATCATGATGTTCGTGACATGGCGATGTTTGATTGGCTGGTTCGTGCTACTAATCAGGTTGGTGATATAACCGAGATCCTTGGAATTGGAAAAGGTCTTGAGCAATGTTTAGATGCTGCATCTGAACTTGACGAACGTCTCTACCGATTAAAATCGTATAGCAAAACAAGGTTTGCCGCTCATGCCGAAAAAAGCTTTTCGAACTTTGAGAAAAGCTTCTTAATAATTGTTCATGCCTTAGAAGAGCGGTCAGAAAGCAACACAAAGAAAGTTCGTGAAACAGCACAAAGTCACCTCAAAGCAATTCTAAGTGCAGAATTCATAGCAACACATCTTGGTTTGATAGATGTATATCGGGAATTGGCACTAGCTTCGTGTGATATCCAAACAGTGGAACAGTTTCCATGGCAAGTAGTAAACCGGTTGAAGCAGCTTATTGCAAAACTCCGCGATATGGCTTCATGCTCAATAAGTGGAAATGATGACGATGATTTTGATGACGATGACGTGATAGATGGTGACACAACTTCTCTTCATTTCCGATCTCATTGGCCAACTTTGTCCAGTCATATTCAAGAAATCAGAAACGGCTCATTTCGTGGGCTAGCAATTAGCTCAGCTCCAGGCATGAGAAGAAGGAGGTCAATGGACGATGAGGGGCAAAGGACGATCCTTATGACTGTTCAGAACCGAATAACGAGTCTTTGCCGATATCAAGCTTCTAGAATAGAGGATCGTACCGTAAACAACCAAGAGCATCCATATCCCTCATTAATTGAAATTCTACCCAAATGCTTCGACCTACAACTTCTTCACAATGCAAGTATGGAAGGAGGATTTAATGAGTGTACATATGGCGTCGAACCTCTGCAGCAAGTAACAGAAATGGCAGGATATTCCGAAAGTGACCAGGATATAATCATGGCGCAATACAATGTTTTCAAAGCAAGGTTTTTGAGGATTCTATCCGAACGCTCGAGATCAGTTACTGATTATGAGCATTTGCTTTTCGAGACGCACAGGTGTACAAAAGTATGTAACGTCACCGTTCCAAGAAAGTGCCCAAACTACCAAAAGCTATTGTTGCCTAAGAAAGTTGTCACAATGAAGTTCCTTCATTGGTTCATTAAAGACGAAGAGTCTAGTGAAGGCATCAAACAATTCTTGCATTTGTTTCTGCGCTGCTCAGTTAAGACACATGCGGAAGGTATTGCTGAGTCAATGGGAAGTTACGTCGACTACCATTCTGATAAGCGCCGCGGATTAGACATTGCAGACGTTGGGAGAGAGGCCCTTATACACTGGAATGGTCCACCTGTTGATAAAGCTTGTCGTATAGGAGAGGCAGCACTTGATGGCAGGTTTGGGGGTCGTACCAACTGGAGGTTTGTCACACATGCAAATAAGACGGAGTCGGTAGTCATTTCAAGATTAAAGAGAGCAAAGCCCCGGCTGCCTTTTTTCTGACCATTTAGCAATCCGGACATTCGATAACATTATTAGTTGAACGCATATGGATATATTTTGTTAGCTACGCACTGTGGCTTTTTAGCCTGTACATTACCGTAAAATCAAAAAATTGATATCTTTGGGGTGTCCTAGAACAGTACTTTTGTTTGTGAAATCACAAAATTCTATTGTAAGGCAGATCTTCAAATTTTTTTCTTGCCAGTAGATCTTTCCTGGGTACCAGACTCTCCCAAGAAAGACAATTTTCTTTCTTGGGAGAGTCTGGTACTCAGGGTACAGTAGATCAAACAAATTATTTTTGCAGGCAAAGCTGTCTTTTGATTTATTTTTCGATTAAGTGAATCAAGCTCTTTTTAGTGCTGCCTGGTTTTAAAGCCTTCTGCAAGAAAGCACTTATGTTTATTTGAGTAATTTCTTTTGTTCTGTTGAGTTCCTTGTTTGGTCATGAATATCGGAATGAAACGTAAAATTTTATTACATAAAGTCTATTGTAGACTTGAAGAATACTGAAAATTTTCAATGTATCGGTTATTAGAGGCAGGATTAGCGAGTGTTGCTTAGACCGAGGTTTTCGATGCATTATTTCATACCCGTTGAGTAAAGAGAACAAATAGTTCACCACCATTAAATATATTTGAATTGTTGACGGAAGGGCTGAAAAAATTTTATGATAACTTTCGTAATCAAATTTTGGCGATTTTGCAAACAGGAGTACATTTTTGGACACCCAGTAGCTTTTAGATGTTCTCACCTTGCACTCTTTGTTCCCCCTTCATTGCCCCAATACCTTTCAATTAATGAATCGCTTCCTTAAGACTGCGGCTTCCCTTGTATTTAAATCCTGGTTAGAGCCCTGATACTTGCACTCAAACAGACATATAATATAGGAAGATCCCTAATTACATGCTTTTGTATGGTTTACAGAACACCGCCGGGCTGTTTTTCAGTAATTATATATTGTGTTAAAATGAGGAAGGTTGAGAGCATAAATTTCAGGTTTGGAGGAAGGTCAACAACTTTTTGCAGCTCTGTTTGTATGTTGTATTAATTTTCTGTACCACTGTATTAATTTTTTTGTGGCATCATTTTTTAATCTTCGTAGCTTAGTTATTTGTTTGCATTGTTAGGATAAATTGTATGTAGAGAATTTAAATAAAATGAAAACTGAAACTGAAACTGCATATTGCCAAAAGATTAGAATGTGGTGTATTTATGATTTAGCAAGGACTTATTTACGTTCATTTCAGGACAAAGAACCAGGGCTCTTCTCACTACAAAGAAAGTATTGATGAGATGCATGCAGCTCTTTTGTTCAATGAAGTGAATGCAGACTGCATTGACTTGCCTGTTGGTGATGGGTCTTTCATCACAGAGGAAGCTCCCTCTACTCCACAGCATGATTGCGAAGATACAGCAGAATCAACGCATTCCATAGCAGAAATCGTTAGTGAGCTGTCAAATCGGATTGACAGTGACAAAATTTCAAAGTTCAACATAAGTCGCAACCATATCTGGGAAGGTGCAAAAAGAACCATGTCAAGAAAGTCATTCACCCCATCTCACAAGGTGTCAGTGAAATTCACTGATGACATTGGAAATGCCGAAGGGGCAGTGGACCAAGGTGGTCCAACAAGAGAGTTTTTCACAATGGCTATCGAATGGCTGGTAAATTGCCAAATGTTTGTGGGTGACCCCATGTCCAAATTCATTTCACTGAATGCTTTGTCTCTAGAAGAAGGTGACTATTTCATGGCTGGCCAGATTTTTTCTATGTCCTTAGTGCATGGTGGCCCTAGCATTTCATGTCTTGCTCCAGAATGCTACAAGGCCCTGCTTCAGGGTGTTGAAAAGGCAGAAGCTACCACCAAGGATGTCTTTGATTACAGTTTACAAGTGCCTCTTGAGCAACTTCTGGCAGCATTTCATGTCTTGCTCCAGAATGCTACAAGGCCCTGCTTCAGGGTGTTGAAAAGGCAGAAGCTACCACCAAGGATGTCTTTGATTACAGTTTACAAGTGCCTCTTGAGCAACTTCTGGCAGCATCAATCCTGCCTGAAGCAAATGACATAATAAGTACTGCTGGACTGGATACTGTTTTTGACATGGCTGGCACACTGGAAATACTCACTTCCTTAACCCAAGTGAAAGCTTTGGTTAAAAAAACACTTAACTGGCATGTTTTTGGCCGAGCATATCCTTCATATGAAAGTTTCAAGAAGGGGCTCAGTGCACTGGATGTTTTGCCATCCATGCTTAAATTTCCCAACCAGTTTAAAGTATTGTTTTGTTATAATGAAGACAAAATCACTGCCAGCAAGTTGAATTCCCTCTTCAATGTCCATAGAGAGTGTGATGGTTCTAGTAAGAAGCAAACTGAAAGTCTTGTTCTATCACATTGGGAGGATTTTTTGCAAGATGCAGAAGAGGAAGGGAGTGATATCCAGCTGTCAGAAGTCCTGTTCTTTTTGCAGTGGTTGCAAAGCTATGCCTCCACATGGTTTGTCATTGTCTCTGGAGTTCCTTCATGAGCCAGAGGAAAATGGATCATTGTCATTGTACCCAAAAGCAAATACCTGTGGCTGTATCCTCTATTTACCCGTTGTGCACAAAGTTTAGGAAAATTTCAAAGAACATTTAGTCTTCGCATTTCAAAATGCAAGAGGATTTGGTATGAAATGAAATGAACACATTATCGAACACGTTGACAGTTTGGTTTGATCAAAAACCTTCTGGGCTGGATTAACTGTTATGTTGCTTTTGGCTGTTTGGTTTTGTTTGCCAAAGTCTCTTTAAAGTATCTTTAGCAGCATAGGTTTCAAATCTTCAAAAAGCTGGGTGTAAAATTCTATGACCTATTTCTTTGAACTGAACGGCTTCAAAGAAACTTGAACTACTTTACAGCAAATCTGCTGTTGGACTTTTCTGAAATCTTCAATATTTTCAGAATTACGATGTTTTTCTTCCATTTTAATAATTCAAGAAAATTTTTGAAGAAAACTTAAAACGATCGTAATTTCTAAACCTGTTGACGAAAGGTCAAATAATTTTCAAGGAAACCATAATTTATGGATGCCTACAAGAAATTTGATGACGTCACATCATAAAACGAACTGAAATATTAAATAGGCTGTAATTTCGACAAATATTCAAGTGGCTAAAGTTTCTTTCAAGTCTTTCAGCTTAAAGAAATGGGTCATTGAATTTTCCACCGGCTTTTTTTCATAGATTTGAAGATTTGGAACCTTTGCACTTTTTAACATTCCAATGACATTTTCTGTTACGTATGTACGGCTGGTGTAATCTGCATAACGCAGGTTGCATAATGCAGGTTGCAGGTTGCATAATACAGGTTGCAGGTTGTCATTTATGGCCATGGGCTGTATGGCCGCAACAACGGGCCGCGTCCTCCATGACGCTAAAATCTTGGTCTCACCAGAGGTGGTTATCTGAGAAGTCTTTAGAAATTGTTTGTGCTACGAACAATGAGAGGGAGCTTAATCACCTACTTGCTGATAATAAGATAAGCAGATCTATTCGACAGGAAGACTTGCGCACGCGAAGTTTTTGCTTGTAAACACAAACAACGAAGCAAGTTCAGTTGCAGGCCGAGTGGCCCATTGGTGGTTATGATCATGTTTTACGACACTATAGTAAGTATTCTTTTTTCCTATCATTGCATTCAATTGATACTTTATCATTCATTCTTTTTGTGGTCACCGCCCCTCATAAACTTATGAATTCAGTCAAAGGGCAGGGGCCTATCATTCTTGCTGCATAGCTGTCAAAAAAAATTCAAACTCCCACAGTGTTCAATTGTTTCTAATGAGACCTTTCATTTAGTACTAATTTTGCAGACATCATTAAACTTTGTAGCTATGTGATCGAGGGGAAAATCAAAGATTTTGTCGTCGTGCACGTACACCTTGCTTGAAATCACAAACAAGTCACCGCCAAAAAATCACAGGCAAGAATCACAAGCAAAAGCACAAAATCATATTAAATCTCTGAAAGTTACTGCAGAATCATACAAAATAGGTACTAAAAATCACTGAAGTAAGAAGAATAAGGACAGAATATCATGTGACCTCCAAATCACCAAACTTACGACTTGCACTAATTATGAGAAGTGAGTTGCCCCTCGGTCATAATCGAGGGGCATTTCTGTCCCAAAAAATCTTGTACACCTGACAAAAATTCTCTTGTTTTCAAGAAAAATCCATCATAAATCCGCATAAATCCTTTCTTCTGAGCAAATCTCGTACGCTTTTTCCAACGAGTGAAGTGCCCCTGCCTCCGTCATAATGGTGATGTCATTACATTTCTGACGTTTTTTTCTGGAAAGTGTTAAAATGTCTGCAACTAATTAATGTCAGCTTTTTTCTGCTCATTCAAAAATGAGAGTACTGTTACTTGTAGTAATGAAATATATTTTTGAAAAAAAAGCCCTGGGGGGGCGTACTTAGTATATTTGTCCCACAGGGATGTCCTGGTTTTCTTCCAGCAGGGTATCGTTTTCGCCTACTTTTAGGAGGGTGCCCGCGCCCCGGCCAGTGGCCGGGGCATGGCCGGGGCAGGCCGGGGCTACTGGCCGGGGCATTTCCAGAACTTTTCCATTTATTTTGCCAACCCCGGCCAACCCCGGCCAGCCCCGGCCATCTTCAAGTGTATTTATGATCTAATTTGCCACAGTTGCTTAATTCAGCATATCTCTGAGAGGTAAACAGCTTACGTATTCTGTAAGGCAGAAAGAATAAGGGATTTGGATCAACTGCTCCCTCCCAGTGTGATCAAAGTTGGAAAATCTACCAAACAAGAAAAAGGAGGTGCCCGCACCCCGGCCAGTGGCCGGGGCTACTGGCCGGGGCATTTCCAGAACTTTTCCGCTTATTTTGCCAGCCTCGGCCATCTACAATTGGGCCCCAGCCATCAGAACTTTTCCATTTATTTTGACAGTCCCGGCCGGCCCTGGCCAGTGGCCGGGGCGCGGGCACCCTCCTCTACTTTTTCTAGAACGGGGTATCAAAAGAAGGCGATTTTTTTGGAGCCGCTTGTCAAATCATGTCAAAGGGGAAATTTTGTTTGTTTGGGTTATTTGTTGGTCCAATTTTTGCGTTTTTGAGTAAAGGTTTCACCAATTTCGTCTAGAATTGGGTATCAGTTGAAGACAAAAATTCTAGAGCCAGGTTAAAACAAAAATTTTTAGCATGGGCACACCCCGTACAAATGCAGGCCAAGTGTCACCCAGGGGGGGGTGGCGGTGGCAGTGCTTCGTTCCTTGCACACATTTCCCTTGAACATGACTACTACTGCTCCATATGGTTCTAACTGTATTCTGAAGGTAGGCAATAAATTTGTTTTGATAGTCTGCTTTGGTGCTGCACTCAAGTAAGAGAGCCTATACAAAGATAACCAAAATGCATGTGTGAATTATCTTTCATTTATTACAATTTCTCTTCTACAATGATATACAATGTATGCAATGTTCACATACAGAGTTATTGAATCTCATTCTACTGAGTACAGAATAGTTCATTTAATATCATTTATGAACCATACTTTTCACTAACAGATGCAGCCACAAATAGTTTTAGCAGAACACTTCAACAAACACTTTGTGGCTTTAATTTCCATTTACCCAAGTTACATGGAAGCACCCAGGATTTCTAATGGTTTGCAATGTCCTTCTTCACTTTTTAGATCAACTGATTGCTTTCCCTTTATTTTTCTTTCTATTGTTATATTTTCAAATTTTATCAATGGGATCTATAGTTTATGATAACAAATTTTGCCATGTTGTCGGAGGCTGTGCAAAAGTTTTTCATTTTATGACAAAATTTACACTGTTGTTTGCGCCATGAGTGAAATTTTGCTAAATCATCGTAAACTTCTCGTTTGGGGCAGGTAACAAGCCCTTTCTGATAGATACCTTGACGTAACAGACTCACAAAACCTGATGGCACGAACCATGTAGATGATGGTAAAGATGGCGCATGCGCATTGCCTTTAGAATAATTGCTGCATGCCATTATAGAGCACAATGCACCGTGGTCAAATTTCCCTCGAGTCCCGCGACGCCAACTTTTCCATAATTATCTATGGCCAATAATTTGTGTGATATGTGGTGCCATGTATAAATGCATAATTTGTGACTGACGCGATCAGGGTAGTAGATACTCAACTGATAAGCATGGAGAGAGTAATTCTTGAAAACGCCAATTGACAAGTTAGAATGGTCTGAGGCATCATGTGTACGAGTCAAATACATTGAAACAATTTCCTTGAGCTGTGCAAACACTCGGAAACTCAGATTTTTGCTATTTTAGAATGTGGTAACGGTAAATTCCCGCCGTTGAGAAACCCATCATTTGAAGTGAGCTTATTGTTCATCCTAAATCACGTTATTACTTTGCTATTGTTTTTTTTTTTGAAAAATTCACGGTCTGATATCCGAGGGGCAAATCACTTGTCAAAATAGCGTACGTGACTTTTGTGATTTTAAAATCACATGATTTTCTTCTGTGATTTTTTGAAGATTTTAGTGATTTTTTGAGTGATTTTTTTAGTGATTTTTCAGTAATTCCTCAGTGATTTGTGATTTTTTGTGCTTTTTGCAAGTAATTTGTTTGTGATTTTGTGATTTTTATATGTGATTTTTTTGTGATTTCAAGAAAGGTGTACGAAAAAAAATCAGTGATTTGCCCCTCGTGATATCTTACAAAGTTATAAATGTATCTTATAAATGTTATACGAAAAGCTAATTGTTCATTCAGTATTTCCTCATTTTCAATTCCTCTTTTCCTTCGATTTTTCATTTTCATAACGGAAATCTGGGATAATTCCCACTTAGTACCCCTCCTCCTTGTACCACCTTAATCTTCACTATCGCGTCCGGTTTTTTATTTGTACTGAGAGATATGCCATACATCAGCCACACATCTCTTAGATTTCCAAATGCAGATGAAAAGTATCCTGATAAAAGATCTCCTGTTGACGTTACCAGAGAAATACCCTAGTCAGGCCTTCGTCAGGCCACAATCCTTCACAAATTGAGAGACTGATGCATTCAAAACACCGAAAAAACGAATCTAAACATACTCTGGAATACCGAATTAACGGGGGGGGGGGGTTGGAAATGGTGCGATACAGCAATAATCAGGAGTTTGGAGCAATCGGGGAGGGGGGTGTTTGGAGAAATTGAATTGAGAATAGTCGTTTTCTTAGCTAAACATACCCTGGGTACCAGAGCCAAAAAATAATAAAAAGAAAAAAATAAGGAAGGAAAGAATTTCCTTTCGTGTAAATTTTGAGGCTCTGGTACCCAGGGTAAGCTAAACACAAATCTTTTATGTATTAATGATTTTACTGATCTGTTACTTATGAGCTCTGGCTCTTGAATGCACTCCTTTTGTTGCATTTATTCAGAAATTATGTTTACTATCATTTCATTTTGCCAAAAAATGATAAATGGGGGGTTGGAATAAAAGCGGGGGGAGTTGGAAAATTTTTCAAAAATTATTAAGCGGGGGGGGGAGCGATTATTCGGTTCTCGGGAGTAGGTAAAACTGTCATGGCATATTGACGCGAGTTGCATGAACAGCCTCGGTCTTATGACGCAGGCAACTGCCTCGTTATCATTTTTGTGACCCTGAGCTGATAGCTGATTCCAATGCCGCATATTCGTTGGTAAAGTGAAACATTGCAGATTCTCATCCGAATCACATCGAACCGAATATTTTTCGTAGCTGTTTCTTAAATCTCGTAAAAATTGACCCTCTCGAATCAAATCTGGAAGCCGTTCAGAGAGTCAGGAACCATACGAGCACCATTTCTACTTTCCGTAGCCGTAAAAAAACGGTTCCGCTTAAAGCTGTGAGCTGTTAACGAATGCGATCCCCGCAGTAAAAAATTGCTTCAAAGCACAACGATGACTGGGGGGGGGGGTGCGAGTACGGGGCCAAGAAAGATATGTTTTCCCTAGTAGAGACAGTGGGGCACTTTCCGATCCTAGACCTTCTGGCGATTCTAGCTGAGTTTACTGAAAATACTGCTTGATGCACACTTTTTCGTAGAATAGCTGAAATTCCTATTCGTTTTGCTGTTTTCTTTGAGTGAGTAGTGAGAATTTTCCAACATGTCAATGAAAGGAGATGCTCCTCATTTTCCATTCAATCTATTGAATATGATTGCATATCTGCAGCCTTCTTTTATTAGAGCGGGGGCCATCTACCACACTTTCAAGGTATTCTTAGGTCTAACGGATGCCAAGGCGGAATTGCCCATTAAGCAAATCCTTATGAGATTCTGTTAGGTTCGTTTCTACGCTTTCGTCTATCGTGAACATACCTGGCGAAACATTTGAAACCTTTTCCAAGAGACAAGTGCGTTTTGGATGATAGTAAACGTTTTCATCTGTTTTTGCTATTCGAATCCTGTTAGAGCCCCTTTCCTTGAAGACGCGTCGCTCTTTCCGTGTAAGCACAATGTCATATGGCACTGGGGGAACCAATCTCATACTTACGTCATCTTTGGAACGGATGCTACCGCCACAACCATAGCACGTTCTAGCCCTCGTTGTTGACAGAAAGACGACCTTTATTTTTTCGTCCTCGGGAGAGGAAGACGCTAGATGGGGCCCATTGAAGTCTTCGATATCCCTGTGGCTAGGCGCTCTTCTAAATCGTTTGCCCTTTTCGCTTTTCTTTTGGCCAACCCTGTCCGGAACAGTGTCTTGCATTTGCCTGGAAAGGTTTGGAGAATGCTTCCTTAAGAAATTCAAAAGGAAGCCTTCAGTATGCGCGGTAGAAATAGCATGTTTACAAATGGCATGAAACTTGAAACGCAGGCAGTCACACTTTATTGAATGATTTGTGAGAGAGAAACTAACGGCATGTGTTTGGGCCGGGTTACTGTCTGACCTTACTATGTAATTGTTGCGCGCCCAAGGAGACTTGATCGCAGCCTTATCGCGAAGTATAGAAACTGCACCTCTCCAGTCAACTCGATAATTCTCACTCAGACCTGTCTGGGAGAAGTCGAAAAGATAGCTAGTTTCCTCATTCTGAGAAGCAGAAACCCCACTGTTTTTTGAAAGATTATCTGCAACACTTTCGCTCTCTTGAGTTGAGATGTCATTCTGACGAGAAGACACTGCTTCGTCAGAGCTCTCAGGCAGACGTGCTTCGTTGAATTTCTTAATTTTCTTGTTTCTTTCCTCGGACGGTAGCTGTGTCCATTCATTCATTGGGACGCAAAAATGTGCAAATCTCCGTGCCAGCCGATATGGGCCAACATTGATTAATGCTCTTTGAGCATTCCTATTGTATTCTTCAAGTAGAGACTTGTACACATCTACAGCTACTGCAAGACTAACTTTGCGGGGAGGCCTTCCTGACAATACAGACACCGATTTGTGCTCTTTTAATTTGTTCTTAAATCGGAAATTTATTGACTCTGTCAAGTTATTGTAAAAGAAGTCGTCTCCTAAACCGGCTGACCTGCGTTTACTTATGAGCATCCCTTCTTTTATGTCATTGGCTATAAAAGTTTTGAAATAATTAGAAAACTGGGGAATTACAGAGTCGCCACAATCACGCTCTAATTTGTCCCACTTCTCGCAGCAGGTGTAACACTGGTCTGCAAATTCTTGTTCGCTTTCGGCATCTACTAGTCCCTTGACTTGTGCGCTTTCCGATCCGAAAATATCTACCAAGATTGTTGATCTAATGTTGTTGTTTATATGCGGCAATTTGGAAAATTTACGTTTTATGTCATCTTCCAAATGTTTTTTGCAGTAAAGATTTGTTGCAACAAGTAGATACTTATTCATGCCATTAGTTAGTGCCTTGTCTCTGTCGCTTCCCAAAAACAAAATGTACTTCAAATCATCCTTAATTCCTATCATGGTCTGAGCGAAGTAACCAAAAACTGGGGCGTCCTGTTCCATGTGGAAAAGAGCTGGACCAGGAAATGAAGGGTGCTCGTTATTTGATGTGTTTACCAACTTTAAGTTTTTGTAACTGGTTGTGGTAACGAAAAAGTCCCCAATGCCGTATGTCGTGTCTACACAGAAAGGAGTGCAATTGTCTTGGCGAGTACAAAATTCAGATACGTTAGACATTGTCTGATCCGTTGTTACGATGAACCGCAATGAAGGAGTCAATTGCAGACTAAACAGATTATTAGGAAGGCTATGTGCTTTGTCAATTAGCTCGGAAATTTCATCCTTGGCACGTTTTTTGCGCAAAGTTTTCCTGAGGTATTTTATTTGATCTATTCCTCTAGGGACATCGGATGCAGCATAAGAACTCTGCACATCACCTACTTCTTGAGAAACTTGGTCGAAAATGGAAAGAGGCCCCCTTACAGAACCTGCAGCTTTTTGGTGAAGGCGTTTTTTGGTGCTCGCGGTCGTTGGCAAGAACTGCTTATTCACCTTAGAATTTCCGTGCTTCTTTGGACTAATTGGGTGCACTTTACCAACAAAGTAATACTGCAAAATTACAAAATCCAGCTGGTTGTCCCTGCTATCTGTGGCAACAATAGAAGATCTTTTGAAATCAGGGTACTTCATATGCCTAAAGTAGGTGGTCTGGAAAATGAATTGATTTGGACCCAAACTTGGTCTACGTTTTTTGGACCGTGGCAGCATGGAAGAACTCTCGACCTTGGTATCAGTGAGCATTACTACCCTTCCTGATGAGCCACAATTTCGCCAACTACCATGGTCATCACTTTTCCAATCATCCTTGTCATCAAGCCTAGAGGTATCTATCAAAAAGGAACAATTCTCCTGCGGGGCCAGTGGCCGTGCTGTACAGACCCTACCTGATTTCCTCGCTACAAGTAAATCGGCCAGTTGCTGGCTCTTCCATACCGGTTTGTGTGATTTGCTTAAATATGGCAAATTGGGGTCGCCGTTGTAGTATTGGACAGCCTCATCCGGAGATTCATACCCCTCTGGAGATTCATACCCTTGTGGAGATTCATACCCTCCCTCGTCTTTGGATGAGTGACTGCTGGACATCATCGGACTGTCTGCTGGCTGTGCATCACTTTCTTCAGTTGTTGATTCCTTGAAAAAAGGGGTGAGTATCTAAGTTAAATGATCAATTTTGCCATTATGTCAGCTGGTTAATGGCTAATTCAAATGAGATGGAACCGAAACAAAGAAAGCGGTTGCAAAGGATGTAAGAACGCGACTGAAGTTCAACTTGCCTACCAAAATCGAGGAAAAGTGGGCTAGTTTCAGAATTATAACCCAGCCGAAAGTACGACGCAACTTGAAAATGCCCACAATTAGACAGAATTCAAAGGTTTTGATGAGCAATTCTCCGTTATTGCAAATCTTCCCAGACATCTACTGATGGTCTTTGTATCATATAGAAATTCCCTCTTGAAGCTTACAGAAAGTGCCATCGCAGAAATATTCCATGAGTCAACAGCCTGCTTGCCTTTGCTTTTTAAAGTTATAGAGTTAAAGTTTTAAAGTTAAATTTGGAAAGATGCGATTGGCGAGATTACGTCTAAAGAAAGTTACTGCAAGCAGGGACCTGTCATTAAGTCAAACCTTAGCCACACATGTGACAGTCCAATGAAAATCGTTCACAACTTTTGTATACCGGGAAAAAAACAAACAAGATTCCATGCGTTTGGCGGGTTGTGACTTGGCCGATATTCAAATCCCAACTTTGGTTTGAACATTTTGTTTGGTACAGTATATATCTGTAAAAGGACTGTGAAAAAATTCCACATCCACTTCTGGTCCATGATCTAATTGCTATCTAAATTGAAATTCTATTTGTAAAACTGAAAATCGTATTGAATTGAAATTTCAATGTAAAGTAAGTAATGGACCAGAATGAAAAGTGGAAGTCTTGTTCCGATACATAGACCTTACAGGCATTTTTGGGTCTTAAAGGCAAGTCATTTTATCCAGCAAAATTTTCTCATTTAAGTTAACCTTTGACTGATTGGTTAACATTTCTGTTTTGAATATCGGCCAAACAGATCTTATTCCACAGCCCACCAAACGCATAAACATCTCTTTGACTGACCCGGTATACCTCATTGTCGGAATTCAGTAGTGGAGATATAAGGAATGTAGAACTTACCAAAATAATGATGTCTTCCTTACACGTTTGCGGCACATGCAACTTTATGTTTTTCTTCTTTTTTGGAGCTGCAAAACAGAACAATTTCCGGTGAAAAATGCGCACATATTTCGCATTCTCTGTCAGATACCCTTTAAGAATTTACCAAGTGAAATGCTAACTGGCACAACGTTTGCACTTTGTATTAACATCTGGATTCATGGATTCAGGTGAGAAATGTCGTGATAATCGCACTTACATTCTCTTTCCTTCCTATATAGGATAATGCTTTACACCACTGAAAATCCAGCCTCGCTAAAGATACTGTCAAAGGACATAGTGACAATAATATAAAAGGTATCTTACTGGACTGACTAGCATGTGGAGGCTCAAAATCGTCCAGGTCACCAATGCCATCATCCATGTCACTCGTGGTGTCAATTGCTGAGAACCGATTTTCGAGCTTCACTTGACGAGATTTTGGAGTCGCTGAGGTTTTCGTTCTCTTGGCAGATGCTTTCCCGTTTTTGCGGACGCGTCGCCATACTTTCTCTGAGACGAAATGATAATATGGATTTGTTGGACAGTGTTTGGCACATTTATATGCAGTCATGCATACTAAGTTCGGGGGCCGGTAGGTAATTTCTTAAATTTCACACAGTTTTGATGTTAAAATTTTCTGATGAATTCCATATACTCCTAACCGTCCCTGTTTCAACCAGGTGACATTTTTAGCGATTTTCAACCGGGTTGCGTCTTTCGCACCGCTAATTATGAAAGTGAAATTTCTTCTTCGCTGATTCAAAGGCCCTAATTTTGCATCTTTATGACTGGAAATCACAACGAAAACGAAACATGGTTGAGAGAGTTCCTTTGGTAGTATGGGACACTACTAAACCCGTTCCCCTCAGACAAAAGAAGGTGAGCTGTGAATTGTCAAAATGTAACTGCATCCTTCCTTAAAATTTTCTCTGATCAATATCATAGTTTATTGATTAAAAAACTTTTATAAATAGAATTTTGATATTCTATCGGACTCAACTTCAAATTCAAAACTACCTATAACTTAAGCATTGATAGTAGCAACATAATTCGATAATAATTTATCTTAGGCTGCCGCAGAAATTTGGCCTGTTTAGGGGAATTACTCTACAACTACCTAGCCAATTCATTTACGTGAGGTCGCAAGATCCAAGTTAAGACCTCATTCAGTGGTGGTGCCACGGGGGGACTGGGGGGTTTATCCCTTTAACTCTAGAAGTGGATGAAAATTTTCAAAGTAAAATGGCATAAAATTAGTTGGGTATATCCTTAGATTTAAGAATTGTGGCAAAATCCCCCCTCACTTCCTTCAGATTTTCCAGAGCTGGTGGCACCGTTGACCTCATTTCTATGTAAAGGTAGAATGAATATTTTTGAATTATTAATTATTAAGGCTCCTCCACATGAACAATTCTAATGCTCATAAGTTTTAGGGACACCCGTCAGATAAATTACATAGCATATTGAAAAAAGTACTCATCTAGGCAAGTCGAATGGTGCAATAATGGCAAGATTCAAGACTAAAGAAGGAAATTGTAGCCAGTTCAAATAACAGGCCTTGTCTCGTTATACATCGAGTCGTCATATTACACAGGCGTACATATTTACATACTGACGTTACCAAACAAAGTCTCCTTAACTGAACCTAATTTGTTTTTTTTTTCAGGCACAGCGTTACGTCCCAACTGTAAAACAGATATCGTATATGAAGCAAGTGTAATGGAGCAAACTGAGAAAGAAATGATTGTGAATTCACCTGACTGTGTTGTGTTCTTGGGAACAAGAGCATCGTAATGCTCGCCACTCTTTAGGACATCGATAACAGCTCTTGGATACTCCGTGCGTCTGCCTGGCGTTTGTGGCAACGTGTGAAGGGTGTATTCTGCCCCAGTTGGACCAAGCTCTAAGATTCTGATTGTCACGCAGAGGCTGTTTGCGAGAGCATTGACAACAATATCGGAGGAATCTGTTCCGTAGGCACGGTCCTCGACGTATCGTTTAAGCTCCTCTAGGATGTCTGAGCCCTCATTGGTCCAGTTGCTGTAAAATGAGAGGTTGTTCAAGACCTCATTCGTGACCATTTGCAAAAGACCATCAGAGCTTGGTACAGCATTGACTTTCGAGTGTCGAAGACATTCCCTGACAGAGTGAATCAAACAGTGACCATCTCCAGGCTGCTTTAGCAATATTCTTTCTCCGACTGGTATACGAACCTCCTTGTCTTCGTCACTTTGTGGTTCGCTAAAAAGGTAATGCGACTTTTTGTTTATGGAAGATAAAAGTAGAAAGGAGAAAAAATGTCACCATCATTTATGTTGGGTCTTAAAAATTTTCTTTCGTTTCTACATTCTGTGTGCATTCCTGTGAACATTGTAAATGAATATCCAAACACAATGGAAACTTGGCTTTAAAATTGCTTCCATAAGTAATTAGGAAGCTTCAACGTTACTTATTTTATTGAATTCTCATACTCTCGTGAATACCAAGTGCTTTATAAATACAATTCCCAAAAATATAACTAAATTTGAATTGTAGGAAAAATTCTACGAAAATAGCTGCAAGGAATATCAGAAGTTCAAAATGATAACGGAAAAGTTTCATAAGGATGAAAATTAGTTATGTGGTAGGTTGAATGAAACCCCAACCATGACTCATAGACTTCGTAATCTAGAATCAGGCCAATATCGAAGCTCTCCTTGTAATGGAGCGCAAAGGACAGTGACGTATGGTTTTCCCCCAGAGACTACTGAATCGAAGCATTTTTTCAATATTGACAGTAAAGCAACAAACTTTCAACTCACAATCTTAATCGCTTTGTCGCCATATCGGAATCTTCACTGCTTGACAGTACCACATAGGGATTGCCAGCATCTCCTTTCACTTGTCTGTAGTAAAGCATACGTATAATTGTTAGTACTTTAGGGGCAGAAACTTTCGCGGACAGAAAGTTTCGCGAGAAAAAATCGCGAAATTGAGGACATAAACTTTAGCAAATGACATTTTTTCCGCAAATTTCGCAACAAAAACATTCGCGATCGAGAAAAAAATCATTTTTGCGTGAAAAAAAATTTGCGACTAAAGAAAAGTGAGGGGAAAAGCTTTAAGCAACAAGTGTTTCGTCCCAGTATTGACAATACCCATCTGTTTCGCCTTAACAGTCACGGTGATAATTTACCAGGTTTTATAGACCAAAAGTGTAAAGATCCGGATGATTAAGGAACAGTAACACAAAGATTGAAGAAACGAAAAAATATTAGATGGAAAAACTTTTGCGAGTCGAAAATATTCTGTAATTTCACGAGCAAAAACTTTCGCGAAGTTTGAGTTTACATCACTTTTAGATGGTAGAAACGTTTGCGAAAAAATCCAAAAAACGTGAAAATCGCGAAACTTTCTGCCCGTGAAAGTTTCTGCCCCTAAAGTAATGAAAGGGTGCAAGTTATATTTAACACAAGAAACTACGTTCTCGCCAGAAAATGTTGCGGGACGCGAAAGTTCGACAAGTTTATCACACTTAAAGTACAAGATTTTTTTAAATTTTCCAGCTCGAGCCCCTTTCGATCGAGCCCCACGTACACAAATGTATCTTGATCAAGGCTCTTGCTTCAACATTTTTTCGCCCGAAATGGCAGTAATTTTATGCTTGAGAAGTAAGTCAAAGTACATTGAAAAGTTTTCCAAGATACTCCGTATTTCAAATTTTGATGATGAGCCGACGTTCAAGCCTTGTGGTTGCTCCCATATTGGGCGAGGAGAAAAATTGAAACATGTTAGGACTGTGAAAAAAATGGGGCGTGTCCGATACTGAACACGAAAACATTGTTGTGTCAGTCAAATTCTAACTTTGCTGTTAAGATCATGCTCACCAGAAGCACCAGCCGCCTACACCATCTAACCAGTAAGCTGTTCGACCCAGAATTTAGATCAATAACAGAAAAGGATTGGTATGGGAACGAGAATACCGCATTCGATTCTGGCCCGTGATTTATCAGGTCCATTGAAATTTATTTTCTATTTCTGAAATTTGCCAATTGCATTTACGTACTTTGCATTTCAATGGCAAGTTAATCATGGACCAGAATCAAACGTGGCTCTCTCATTCCCATTCAAACCCTTTTATCAGCTTTTCCTCTTTTCTAGAACTAAAATATGAATGACGAAACAAAATTTCCACTGAGGTTAAAATCTTAGTTTTGAATATCGTATTCTTTTATTGCATCACCCGGTTTTGATTCACCTATTTGTTAGAAAATTCGTAGCGAAAAATCGTAGAGAAAAAGCCCAGAAAACAATCCCACTACTTTGTCTTCTTGCAGGAATTTCAGACTATGAAATGTGCGCAAAGTATAGCAACTGGTTTGCTAAGTCATACAATTGTTCGCAAGCAATCTGCAGGCTCAATTTCCAATGCTTCACAGTTGTATTTCAACGTACATTATTTGCGCAATACCATGTTACATACTGAATGAAACGGAATCTAGTAATTTTATCTACCGAAAAAGGTAATAGTTACCTTTCAAAAGCTGGAATCTTTGAAAAGGCCATCGTCAAATCTTCAATCAAATGTGCGCAGAGTTGTGTCGTCGATCTTAAGCACGTGTGCAATTCGGAATCTGAAATTACAGACGCTTAACTCGAGTGGGGGACACCTTTTATAGCCAATGCGTTTCGCAATTCTCATACCAAAAATTCCGAAAAGTGCCATGACGTTCACACATTATGAATCATAGATTGTTACCCATATAGCATCAATAGAATTTTGATGCCATCCGTAAAAAGGGGCTTCGTTGTCCTCTTTTTGCGGCCGCAAGTAAAAGTGACGTCGGGACGTTATTCGCCTAACGTTTTCCTTGCGAAATAAGAAGATAGCAGTTATCAGTGAACGATAGCTCCAGTTAAAGGTTTTTAAGCAACACCTCATGCCGCATTTTGATGCCAGTGTGTTTGCTTTTTTCCAGGCAAATTTGGGTACATTTTTGGATACAACCCGGAATAATGCAGTTATGTTGATTCAAGCATGTGCTCATTCGTGCTCAGTTTCTTCTTTTTTGATATCTGTAACTTTTGCAATGCAAATGTAACGATCCCTCCAAATAGAAATGATTCAGGAACAAATGAATGAAGCATCGCAATGTATAGCTCTTTTCAAAAGTAAGGCTCAAGGTTGAAATTAGATTTTGTTTTTTAAAATTCTGATGATATCAAATGAAGGCTCTACTGTTTCTGGCAGAAGATGTCAAAATGCAAGTTATGTGAATTCAAGTTGAAGGTTTTTTGTACTTTGAAACTGTTAGTCTGTCAAGAGTTGCATATTAGGATCCAGACAATATCCCGATCTACTTCTTTCTTTTTAAGTAGTGAATCCGGCAAGAGTATCCTTTTGAGATCTCTGCGCGCGCAACATAAAATGCATTCTGGCCGGGGGGGGGGGGGGGGGCGGTAACTACCATATATGCTGGTACAGGATTACCCTGGGTACCGGTAGTACGGGATGTGCCATCTTTGGGGTGCTACTTTTCTAGCAGATATTAAACTTTGGTGCAACAATTTTGGTAAAATCGCAAGTACTCATAAATTTTGGGGTGTCACTTTGGAGAAATAACTGTTGGGGTTTCCGCACACCCATGTAGCTTTGTTGTTGTATCATCTGCATTTTATCAGAGTAGAAATCAACACTATGTATGATTCAGCAAAACTCACAAAGGTATTTTTTATAAATTAGAAAATCTAAACATTCATGGTAACTTTCTCAACATTGTAAGAAACACATACTCTCAAACTGTCTCTGCTGTCAAAATAGGAAACCAACTAACAAATTTCTTTCATTATTCAAAAGGAGTTAGACAAGGTTGTCCCTTGAGTCCCACCCTTTTCCACTTTTTTATCAGCGACCTAATTAACCAAGTTGAATCGGTTAATCCAGCTCCCCTTTCCCTCAAGGACAACGTAAGTTGCCTTTTATATGCAGATGACCTTATCTTACTGTCCAAAACTGCGAACGGTTTGCAAACTATGCTGAACGAACTAAGTAATTTCTTTAAATCATGGAGAGTCAATGTTAATACAAAAAAGACCAAATGCACTACGTTCCAGAAAAAATGCAGAGTGAACCAAAAAGATTCATTCTTTTTTGACAACAAAGTACTCGATAATGTTAACAAATATAAATACCTAGGAATGACCATAAACTCTGCCGGTTCCTTCAACCCCACTTTCAACATCCTCAGCAACAAGGCCGAACGAGCGATATATGCTCTTATTAGTAAGTATGATATAAAGCGATTACCAGTGTGGGCTGCTTTAAAACTATTTGACTCTGTAATTTCCCCTATCCTCCTTTATTGCTCTGAGTTTTGGGGAGCATTTGGTTACCTTGAATATGAAAAATGGGATGCTAACCCCATTGAAAAAGCACACCTATCATTTTGTAAGCATGTTCTTGGAGTAAACAGATCCACCACTAATAATTTAGTTTGAGGTGAACTCGGAAGATATCCTTTAAACATAAGATCCTTTTGGATGATTACAAAGTCCGTCCTGAGCTAAACAAGCATCGCCTCAAGGTCAAAGGCAATATTTTGGTCTTTATGTCAAACGAGAATGATACGCAAAAATCAAAACTCATTACCCCTAGTTTGCTTATAGTTCGTGCACAAAACTATTGGTGCATCTGTGTCAAATGAGATGTCATGTGAGATTTACGATAACGCAAAAGTACTTATGCAGAACCGTACAGAACGTTTCAGTTGTTGCTATTCGCGGGCATCTAATTTGAGACAAGCAGTCACGAAGATTCCTCTGTGCAGAATGATATGCATGAAGATGTAGCCTTTGTGCTCTTGATGGCTTGTCTTCCATTATTGGCACTGGCTGCATTAACTAAATTGTCCTTAGTTGCTTTGCTTGCTGCAGTAGCCTGTAGTGCCCTAGTTGCCTTTGTTAATGTAGTTGCATTTCTTTCGCAGGTTTGCTTACTTACATATAGATTTCTGTCGCGGAGGTCAGCCTCTTGTCAAAGAAAAGGTGAGAGGAACAGGTTGCAGGGGGTATGTTTTGTCTTGCGAAGGAGCATTTGCGAAAATGGTTGATGAAATGGAGTCCTTGTGTGTATAGGGAGGCATTTAGGGAAATTGGCATCTTGCCAAAAATGGTCATATTACTTGGCAAAGTGCCAAGTTACATGACCGGAACTTGGCACTGTGCCAAGTCATGTGCCCATTTTGACAACTTGCCAAGTAAGTCACGTGACATAGGGGCAGGCATGTGACAGCCCCCAATTTCATATCACCTTTATCATGTCTGGTTATGTACCTAACTCTCACCCCACATAGTGTGGGCCCCTTATCTTAAGTATAGGATTTCTGCAAATTGAAATTAGCCAATAGTAAGGGAAAATTGTTAAGAATCCGTGACCAAATTGGGGGGACTTTGGTTTGACACTTGTTTTGACATCAGAACACATATAAGATTGAAATAAAATTGGGGGTCCCTCTTGAAAATTCCAGGAACACCTTCACAGCGGCCCAAATAGCCAGGCTGCGGCTCTATTCAAGTCGCATGCTCAATTTGACGCCATTATAACAAAAAGTTGAGTAAATTATGTTGAATACGTTCAGCAGTATTTATTGGGGAGTAAAGTTTCCAAGAAAGCTGGAAAACAAAAGGCTTGCCAAGGTTCTGGAAAACAAAAGGTTTGCCAAAAGAGCACGAGAATTTTGGAAATTGAATGCCCCTCGTTCTAATGTTCACTATTCAAAATTAAAACACTTTAATCTTATTCGACAAGCTCTCTTGCTTGACGGCAAAACCTTACAGTAACATTATTCCAGAAATAACTACGTAGATCAAAGGTTAGAATCAACTTACATTTCAAATCAGTTTCGAACACCATACTTTCTTTTCGTAGAAACTCCGCCTTGTCCATCTCTTGCAGTAACATCAAAATGACTGACAACATCCGACGTTGAGCGCACGCATCATAGTTTCTTTTCTTTCATGGCTTATTGCCAAAGAGAGAAAAGTCGAAGCATATTAGGTCACCACAATGAAGCAATTAGCAATTAGAACGCTTCAGTATAACTTGGCAAACCCTCAGATTTGAATAACAAAGCGTGACCAGCACAAAATGGTCTTTAATGATCATATTTCTTTTCTTTCATGGCTTACTGCCAGAGAGAGAAAAGTTGAAGCACATTAGGTCACCACAATGAAGCAATTAGCAATTAGAACGCTTCAGTATAACTTGGCAAAGCTCGCACTGCTAAAACCCTCAGATTTGAATAACAAAGCGTGACCAGCAGAAAAATGGTCTTTAATGATCATATTTATCCAAAACGCTTGCTTCAAGCCATGAATCAATTTGCTATTTATCAATTTTATGGTGTCAAAACTGTCTAACATGAAATTAGCCGACGTCAAATTCTTCTATAGGATCACGGGAAGCTTCTGTGTTGTATGCGCTTTCTGTGCGCTTTCTTTATCTGAGTGCTCATTAGCAGCGGTAAAACGTTTATCAATTCCATTAATGAGCGTGACTTTCTTACTTACTTACTTACTTTCTTTCTGACTGACATCAAGTGCCCTCTTAGATTACAAAGTTGGACTTTGTAATCAAAAACCACCATAGACTGTAGACACACTTCCTTCCTGCAACACATCAAAAGCATGCCCCAAAGCAGTTTAGTGTACCAAACATTAATTGCAAATGAAAAGCTAGATAGCAATATTAATTTTACTACACATCTGAATAATATTGGAGCCTCTACTAAGTCACCTGATACTTTAAAGATGACAAAAAATCAAGTAAAAAATACCATGAAATTGTCTTATAATAAAGTATGGAAGTCCCGAATTCAAGAAACTGGCAAAGGTAAATTTTTCACAGACATCAAGAAAGACATATCTTTCGAGCCATATCTCTCCTCAGCACCAACTCGTGGTGAAAGAGTTTTGATCACCAAATTACGAACTAGTGATCACGACTTAGAGATTGAAAAAGGCAGACGCCACAGACCAGTCATTCCAAGGGAAAACAGACTTTGTAAATTTTGTAACAACAACCAAATTGAAGACGAAATACATTTTATCTTCGAATGCACCCCGTATGAGCCCCAAAAATCAAATTTCCTACGAAAATGTTATAATCCCTTCCCAAGGACCAAACATTTAGGTTACCAAGATCTTCTCCAACTTATTTTCATGAATCCAAATCCTCAACTTCTTTCAGATGGCTAATTATATTCCGCGCAATGGATATTTTGCGCAATTGGCGCAATGAGCGCAATAAGTGATATTCGGCGCAATAAGTGATATTTGGCGCAATGAGTGATATTCGGGGCAGTAAGTAAAGAATAGATTAAGTTAGATGATTGTATTTTATTCTCCGTTGTGGAAGATTCTGTGTTATTCTTGCATCACTCAGATTCGTCTCAATGTTCAGTTGCTCTAGTTCCGCCTATCTAGCAGGGAAATCCCCAAAACTAAATATCATAACAAAAGCAGTATTTTAGTCTTTAGCAACGCTGATGGATTGGCGGATTTTTCGTTTAAAATGCAACAATATAACCTGGATACTATTGTCTTCGTAGATAATGGGTTTTATGAATGAATTTCAATGCTAGGGCCCGGGGGGGGGGGGGGGGTACTTCACTTTGGGTAAGACGGGGATGTGCGCCAGTTTTGGGTAGTTTTTGGCCTGAAAATTCTGGGATTGGGGTATCCTTTTACTGGAAAATTTCTGTGATTGGGGTATACTTTCACTCGAAATTTTCTGGGATTGGGGGTTACTCAAAATTCTGTAATGGGTGTTGAATGAAAGTACAACTGGATAAATTTTCGAGCAACACGTGGTCAGTTTCAGGTGAACTGATTTCAAGTATTTTTGTGTTGAAAAACGTCCTCAGATCAGAACCTCGTTCCAATGGCCACTTGGAACCAAAATAACCGTTCCCAGCCCTCTATCCCTTATCCTTTTGACGTCGAATTGCTTTTGTTACTTCTTCGATTGGGTATCAATATCTGACATATATTCTGGGATTGGGTATCAATATCGGACCAAATTTCTGGGATTGGGTCGTAACAGAATTCCTTGCGGCGCACATCCCCGTATGAATTTATAGTGAAGTACCCCCCCCCCCCCCCGGTTGCTAGGGTTCCTCTCCTTTTATTACTCATTCTCACTGCACCAAATACACCTGTCATTTTTAGAAACTCAATTCTCGGACTCTACCAGTGGCGGAGATAGAGGGGGGGCAGGGGGGCGGCTGCCCCCCCAAAGCGACTAAAAATTGTATAAATTTTCTGGGGATAGACCCGCGACTGGCTCACCTGTCGGGTCACTGCTGGGCTTTGCCCCCCCACCGAAAAATCCTAGCTACGCCTCTGGACTCTACAACAAGGAAGGATAACTGTAGCGAATTATTAAATGTTTTATCTTTTCTCCTGTATTATGTTACTCTGAAAAAGGTCATGAGTAATAATATATCCATCGGAAAAGGCTCAAAAAACTTTGCTTTGAAACGTTCACAGAGACACAGGTAGTGAAATGAAGCACGCTATGAGACCCTACGAGACTTGCCCGAAACTCATAAGAAACTCTTAGAACTCAAAATCAGATCACTTTAACGTTTAGTGCTGGGTCAAATCATTAGTTTCTTATAAACAAAAAAGTTTATTACTCATTTCACCATAATCCAGTCATACCATTCATTACATCCATACTATTTCTAACACTCGTTCTCAACTCAGCCAAACCCCTGCGCCCTTAGGTCAATAACCAATAACTAATAGCTGATCACTATAAACTACGATTAATTATTTTGAATTTGTTGTTGTTGTTTTGTTGTTTAATCTTCGTAGATTTAGTTTTTGGTTTAGAGTATACCATGAGGATTGCTAAAGTCCGGGCCTTCGAGCCCTGCGCCTTCGAGCCCTGCGCCCTCGGGCCATTAATCTTCGGGCCTCGGGCCCCGCGCCCTTCTTAAAGTTAACTTTTCAATTTTTCTTCCTATCCTAATCTCGGACATTGTGATCTCCATGTCCGGACATTGTGATTGGCTTTCTTCGGCCATCTCACAGGTAACGGGGGAAAATTGATAAAAACAACAAGTACCTCTCTTTTTACTTTAGTGTTTGCCAAATTTGCCAACTTTGTCTAGATAAGTTCAACAAATCTTTGTATGATAAACATCGTCGTCGTTGGCCTAACCCAGACAAAGTTGGCAAGTTTGGCAAACACTAAAAGTAAAAAGAGAGGTACTTGTTGCTTTTATCAATTTTTCCCCGTTACCTGTGGCCATCTTTGTACTTTTCTAATGAACAATTTTCTCATAAAAACGGTGCTGGCAAAGAGATGATTTGATCGAACTGGCAAATTCTGAGGAGTTCAAAGTTCTTAGAAACATCTTCATGTGCACTGCTTCCAGGTATCTGCATTCAGCCTTATTTCCACATTTGTTTCCACAACAGCGGCATTTTGTGAGCGAGTACGATTTTAGACAATGAAAGGTCGCTCAGCCGTAACTTTATTTTCAATTCAAACAATTTTGTGGGCAGTTTAATAACCTATGGGGAACTCATACTCAAGTAACCAGTGAACATGACAAAAAAACAAACAACTCAAACAAAATTGGTTCAGCCAAATGCATATCATCCTGGCTAAAAGTCATAAGCGTACGGGAAGAAAAAATCTAGGGGGCTGTCCAACACAAAGCCCATTGTTTGCCAACATTTTTGCCAGACTAAGGACAAAAATTTGCCCGAATGGGGCTGATTTTTTAAAATTTCTCCAAAGTTGGGGAAAGTTCCGGCCCCCCTTCTCATATGCTTATGTTAATAAGAGTATTGGGATACAAATCCCGGGGGTGGGAGCACGGAGGTACTTTCCTGTAAGGCTGGTTGTCATCAAATGGTAAATCATCGCCGATCTTTCAGCTCAGCTCCTACCCTTTTTACCAATCTTCTGCCAGTCTGTCGCGCTCTTTGATTCGTCACATACAGATTCTATTTTCAGATTACAGGCTCGTCGAAACGAAATTCATACTGGGGAAAATTTTTCAAGACCATGCCCCTTTAGATCGTTGGAAAGCGCTCCATTTGGAAAGGGTTGGAAAACCTGCCATTGAAAGAAGTTAAGTATCACGACTGATGAGAGCATTTCCAGGAAAATTTTGAAATTTTTGATTGCATGACAGAAATAATATTGCATTTTTGACAGATTCTGGGAGCTTCCTCCACTGGGAATCACGTTCCCATGACCTTTTCACTTATGAAATCAACAAACTTCAGCAAATTATTGGGGGAAGGGTAAAACCCTCCAGCCCCCCGCTTCCGACGGGCCTGGATCATCCTTTTTAATTATCGAATATAGAACAGTATATCCTTCCTCGAAATTGTCATTGAACTGTCATCCTTAAGCACTGCTTTTTTGTACACACATGGAGGACAGAGAAGGTACCAAGTGCCCCCTCCCCGCGGGTAAAAACATAACGCATCAAATGAACAAAACGTCCAAGCCTCAGCAGCAATACAACTTCCGTAAAAACTCCATTAAGCCCCCGGGGGGCCTTATCTAATTTTGAACACTCCAAAAGGGGGGCTTATTCACAAAATCAAATGAGAAGGATGTATGTGATAACTTTTTATTCCTCTTACGCCATATTCTAGGGATTCAACATACAATTTTAAGGGTCAAATACAGATTCAACACAGTTTTATCCTGAAACCATATCAAACCCAACATGCAAACTTGTTTAGGTAAATACATGGAAAATATTTTGTAACTTTTGGAATTCGATATAAGTGGGGGCTCAGTAGAGAGGGGGGTAATTTGAGATTTTTGCTAAGAGGGGGGAGCCTTATTAGAGGGGGGGATTAATAGACGGGGAGCCAAATAGAGCTTTTACGGCAAACATATACTATGTTAGCGTTCAAAAGTAGCAAACCTCCTTAAATATGTAAAAAACGCATCAAATGAACGAACCACCCAAGCCTAACCATCCAAGCATAACGCAGCAATGCAACTAAGCGTATGCTAGCGTTCAATAGTAGCAGATCTGCTATACATCATTTGATACAAAGAAAGCATAATGCATCAAAGGGACAAAAATGTGCCAGCGGTACCCGGTGGGTGCAATGTTAATGAAAATACGACACCAAGCTCATCTATGATTTTGCTGAGAAATGGGTATAATTGAAGCAAATTTGTATGACATAGAATCTCAAAATAAGGGATATTTTTCATCGCAAAGTGTCCCAAAAAGTGCTTAAATGTTGACGAACTCGACACCCTAGAACCAAGATAAAATAAGAGGCTTCTTCTGCTTTCCAATAAAGAGATATCAGTGAGATGAATGGAAGGAACGTGCAACAATCCCAAACCTTTTCCTTATAACCAGTTTGTTTACTGTACAAATCTCTTCAGAGTTGAATGATACTCCTTTAAAAGGGAGTTACCTTAAAAGTTTTCGTTGATAAGGGGTCTTTTCGCCAACTAGAAAGTCAGAGAAAAGGGTATTCCATGAAATGGTATTGACCAGCATGGTGTACCCTTTACTACTGAATTGCACCGACCGGGCAGTTGTAGCAGCAGTGCAGCTAAAAATATCTTATCCTTTGAAGGTGACAGACCAGTGCTACAACTCATGGGATACAAACAAGAGCTGCTGCAAATATTATGGGAAACCAGCAAACAAAGTAATATAGACTATAAGATAAACTGGTTCAGTTCTTCCTGTTCCTGTTTCTTGACTCTGTAGATTAAAGTCCAGGTTCCTGAACAACGTTCAAGCCTGATCTCTTCATTTCCTCAATGACTGCAGCATCGGTGATGGTTGTCTTTATAATGGTTGGCTCTACTAAATTTGTGTAAAATGGAGGATTTTTGACACAGGCAATTTCTGGACAAAAGAAGAAGACCTTCTCCTGCACAAAATCCTGCTCATATGGAACATAAAGTGCAGTTACGCAAATAGCCAAGTCTCCTGGGGCTATTTCACCTCTGCAAGATGGGCATGATGGATTCCTCCCTGGCTTGAGTTGTTTTTCAAGAAGTTGCCAAGTGAAAACATATGAAGAAGATCTGGGGTCTTCTTGTAGTAGTTGTTTACAAAAGTTGAATCTCCCACCTTTGGTCACAATAGAGGCTGAAGTTGACTTCTTTGCCAAATACTTGTTTTCAACATCATTCACTGAAAGCAGCTTTGTAACCTCATCTACTGTCAATGAAGTTTGTTGAATGATATGGCTGTCCTCTTTCAAATGAAATATGTACAGATAGAGCCAAATCAGATGTTTGCAGGGACCACTGTTTGGTGCTTTGTTGAAGTCTAAGCAAGTGCAAGTAGGTTTTGTGCAAATCAATACCTCATATGGATGCTTTTGTAGCCAAGATTTTGATCCTTTGACGACATATTTTCTTCCAGCAGGTACATCTTGACATTCTTTGACCTTGATTATTTCTTCTTCCTTCTTTGCAGTTTCAATCCTTTTTTGTATTACCTGACTTTTCTTTGTTCTCAACTTTGTTGCTCGTGATTGACTTGTATGATTTGGTGCTTTATTTGTATTTGTATCATTGCTTACCCTTTTGTCTGCTCTGTGTGAATCATGTGGATCAACATGAGACCAGGCAGCTGATGGTTTTCCAACACTTGCAGAAGATGGCAATGAGAACTGGAAAATTTGGTCAGCATACTTTCCTGCTTTCTCTAACTCCTGCTTCCTCATCTTTTCAACACGCTTTGCAGCACTTGGACCAGTCCCTCCTTTAAATCTGCCCTCTTCAAATTCCATCAGTTGAAGATCCAATTCGAAACTTTGTGTGGTGTCAAAAGCAGCTGCATCTAAAAGTGACAGGCTTGACTCTCTCATGTTCTCCCATGAAGCATGAACAACCTCAGCAAGATTGCTCCTTGGTGCATTTGACACATGCCTAAAGGCAGGGAAAAATCATTTCTTCTCTGCCACTGGTACACCACCATTCCACCCATGAGCGCAGACTTTCCCTTGATTTGTCTTCATCAATGAATGCAATCAAATCTACAACTGCATTGCTGTATGCATTCTTTGTAACTGCATCAAACAGAGCATCAGTTAGATATGTGAATCTTTCCTTTGCTTCAGAGGTGCCTAGCTTCATTCTGTGATGATTTCTACAGTTCTTAAAGTGAAATGCACATGCAGTAAACTTCTTCAAGAAGCTGTTTCCATGGACATTGACTAGACCTTGCCTGTTACATCCAGCCATATCAGTGCAAATCCCCAGTGGATTGAACATCTTACCTTTGTCTCCACTCACTTTCTGCATGCATTCATTTACAAGCTCAAAAAATAGCTGCACATTTTTGGTGTTTTCAGAGGGGCAATACATTATAGCCAACGCTATTTGCTTTCTGAGCAAAGGGTTACACACTCAATGTCAAGGTTTTATAATGTTTTAGCTTGCCTGATTTTCCATCGAAAAAGCAATGCTCATCCTCCAAGAAGTGTCCACTTCCCTGATTCATATGAAGGAGCATCTTTACCTTGTTTGTGCTGGTCTTGAAAACAAAGTCTGGTTTATCAGGATTCATAGAGCTCAAATTCAGTTTGTAAACATAAAATGTATCATGCTTATCACATTGCTTTTTGAATTCAATTACTGACTCCATGCTATCTTGATTATGATTGCCATTTTCAGATTTCGCACTTTGCTTAAGATTTGAGACCCACTTTTTGTCCAACAAAGGTTTTGCATCTTCCTCTATTTTTTCCCAGTCTTCACCACTTTTAATCGCATTTGCAATTTTCATTGTGGATAACTGAGAAGGTGTGACCTTTGGATTTTCCTTGAAGTACCCCTTTACTTTATCAGCAACAAGCTCTCTGGGTTTCACAGCAGTACATGTGTGCTCACCTTGATGGTAAATAGTGGCTGATGTTTCCTTGTACACAATGTAGCGCCTTGCAGGACAGCAAGTCTTTGCAGCAACATGTCCACATGCTCGACAGCAAATGGACCCATCATTCTTCTCAAATTGAGTTTGGTTTGGATACCCATACTGACTCCAAAATAAACACTTTACGTTGACACACTTACTGCCTCCAGCACAATTTGAGTATCGCACTGACTTCTTTTTAAATCCAGCCCAGTTAGTAGATGAGTCTGGACCCCAAGGTCTTCCATCTTTTACAGCTGCTATTTTTGGCAAAGTTGGGTCCAATGGAACTTCGTATGCACAGGTGCCATCTGTATCATATGGTATCTTTTCACACGATTTCACTTCAACTTGGGAAAACTTTGAAAACACCTTTGACTTTGAAGAAGCATCGCAAAGGGAGGGGCAACCAGGGTTCTGCAAGCCCAAGTCTGATTGTTTCCGAGTGGACACTAAATAGTAACTTTGGCCCCGAGCCTTTGGAGAAAATATCACTTCAGAGTCAGAGTCAGTTGCATCGTCTGAGTCACTTCCAGAACTTATTACATATACAGGGGTCTTAGGGCCAGCCTTGAATTTCTTTCTGACTGGATATCCAACCACGATATTTTCATCATCAGATGACTCATTGAGCGGAAATTTCACTCTTTTACGTGCTGGCAAATTCTTTTCAGGAGTGCAGCTTCTTTTCTCTTCATTTTCCTCACACTCATCACTCATTATTATGGAATAACTTTGTTGCTGAAATATAAAGAAACTAAGATAAAGTGAGCTGTGGTGAGGATTATATGATTTCAGCCAATGAGATCAACACATGCATCTAAAATGAAACAAAATGATGGAAAATTACGGCTGGTTGCCAAGCTCAGCATGGAATACATCCAAAGGAAAGAATGTACTGTATATTTTGGCATCATTTTGTGACTAAGACCCCGTTTACACTGTGCCGGATAAATTTTATCCGCATAAAATTTGTTCGGATTGATTTGCGTTTACACTGTGCCGCACAAATTTTGTCCACTTAGCCCTCCCGTTTACACTGTGCCGGATAGCTGCCGTCACGTGACCAAAGTCAAACAAACTCATTCACCGATCACCCTAAAACGAGGCTATCACTAAGCAACAAAGTCATAATAACAACAAAATTCCCGCCAAAATGCAGACGGTACAAACGTACAAACACTCCTCTGCTCTTTACAACCTGTTCAGACGAAGTATAATAAGTTTTAATTCGTTCTCTGGAATGAAAAGGCCCGCTGAAATGGCAAAGGATGAAGGGAAAGCTGACAAGGACACCAATTTTACATGGACTGATGAAGAAACTGCACTTTTGATTCAAGTTGTTATCGACTACAAGGCAGCTAAGATGGCGAAAGGTCTTGATTGGGAGACTGTGAGAACCAAATATGATGAGATAGCCGCTCGTTTTCAAGCAAGATATCCCAATCCTGATTCTGGAGTTAATCTTGACGAGTATCCCAACTGTGAAAGTTCAGAAAAAATTAACAAAGCTAAGATAGCCCCAAAAATTAAACGCATTAAAGCAAACTTTAGGAAGGCTGTTGACAGTGGAAGAAAAAGTGGAGGAGGCAGGATAGTGCTGGCCTTATACGACGAATGTCACGAGATTTGGAGTGGATCTCCAGCTGTGGAAAGTCTTCCTGATGGGATTGAAAGTACCTCGTTGATGGAAAGCAATGCACAAGAAGAATTGGCCGATACTTCAGCTGTGACACCAGTAAGGTCTACCAGTACAGAAGGGTTGGACAGTGACTCAGAACTTGATTTTCATACAGAGCCAATGAAAAATATGGGTGAGGCCAGGAGAAGTCTAATCAAGCATCTCCAGACAAGCAGAAACTCGAAACTGACAAAACGCATCTCTGCTGATGCACAGTTGCTTGACATTGCCAAGGAGGAAATTGCATTGAAGAGAAAGGCCATGGAGATGATGGATGAAGCTGACAAGCGTTTTGGAAACAGCATTCAGGGTATTGCCAACAGCATGAACAGTTTAACAGCTGCAATCACTGGTGGTTTTAATTTATTACAAGGTATGCTCAATGCAGGACCCTACCAACATCCATATCAACACAGTAATCCTTACATGCAGAACTTTGGACAACAGAGACCTGATTATGGTGGCCAAACACCTTATAGAGATATGCTGGACTCGGACAAATTGTGAAATTTTCAAGCACATAGTTTAACCTTGTTTACATCAAGACTCAGTTTCAAATGAAGTCATAACCTTACTTTTCTTGTCACACTAGATTCTACATGGATAGTGATGCTAGATCTGTACACAGAAAACCTACTATGTTCGTATGTGGTTAAAATTAGATTGGTTCAATCTATATCTTTGCAATTGGTTCAGTCTATATCTTAGCAAATTCCTTTTTGCTCTGTTTTTTACATATCTCTGCCAACAGATTACATTTATGTTAGATCAAACAAAGCTCTGTTCATGACACATTTTGTTGTAAAGTAGTTTATTTGTTTATTCCAACATGCACACAAGAAGATTGTTTATGTATGTTAGATGTTAATGACTTAGAATCATTATACATTGCAGTGAAATATACACTGATGCAAGGAAATAGGAAACACTAACCATTCTACGAAAAATGCAATTCTAATTAAAGGATGGGATACTACACCACATCCATTTTTTATGAAACTTGGTTGGGGGTTTCCTAATTTTGGCCACAATTCATCAAGTAAAGTTTCTTCAAGAGTCTTCCTGTTTAAAAACAATTTGCCCCTTTTGATCAAATATAACATGTTGATTTTGACAATTTGAAATTCTGGTATGGTTCCTCATTTTCTGGATGGGGTAACTACAGTTTCTTGTAGCTGGTTTCTTACAAAAATTTGTATATACAAAAATTGCTGGTCTAGTGTCTTTTTCATTAGCTTAAATTTCAACATTTCTCAGTACTAGCACAGTTTGGTCAAAGTAGTTTTTTAGTGTTTTGTTGTGTTGTGTGTTGTTTTGTTGTGTGTTTTGTTGTGTCTCAAAGTAGGGTTTTGTGCTGTCGGTTTTGGGTTCGACCATCTGATGTGGGTGTACCGTTCTGCGATGAAGAAAGTACAAAGGAACCAAGCTGTTATCATACAACAGTAAAAACCAGTATGAAAAAACTGTGGGTAAAGTATAGAATAACGTCACATTTTTGGCCAACTAAGCTCCTTCTACATAAGAACATTGATAAATGAATAGGAGCCATCTTAGATTGTTACAACAAATTTTTAATCTACACTGTTTTCTTCTTAACTTTACTTGCACACTGTTTTTTCACATAGAACCATTGTCATTTACTCAAAATATTTTGTAAAGACTTTTCGAATTCTCTTTCCACTTGCTTCATCTTTACTTCCCAAAGTATACCGGTTTCCAGTGATGGGAGGCTGTATTTCATTGTCTTGGTGCACCATATTGTTGACAACTTCATCTGCAATCTTCTCATTCCGCTGCTCACAGAAGTTGTGGAGGACAAAGCATGCATAAATCACATATTGCAGATCTGGCATTTTTATGTCCATTTCTCTCCTAAGGGCTCCAAACCGCCCTTTCAGCCTTCCAAATGCACATTCGATTGTTATTCTTCCTGAAGAAAGCTGCCATCCGAAAAATTGTTCTTGTGCAGTGTTTCCTCCACCTGGGTATTCCTTCATCAGATATGGAAGAAGAGGGTAGGCTGGATCCCCGAGAATACATATAGGTATTGGCTCTTCTTCATCCATGATCTTTCTGGGGCAACTTGGTACTTCACCGTTTCTCAGAAGCTCATTTATTCGAGAGTTTGCAAAGATTCTGGCATCATGAACACTCCCCGGCCATTTTACAACCACATCAAAGAAACAATATCGATAGTCACAAACTGCTTGGATGTTAAGGGAATATCTGTTTTTCCTGTTGAGATAATCAGTTGGATTTGTATGTGGTTGCTTGATGAACACATGTGTGCCATCAATGGCACCAATGCATTGAGGAAAACCATATCTTTGCTCAAAGTTTCTTGCCATCCCCAAAACCTCCTCTTCAGTTGTTGGCATTTTTATGTAAACTGGACCTAAATGATTGGTTATAGCAAAGCACACGGTTCTAACTATTTTCGAAACTGAAGCCCTTGAGATTCCAAATGCGTTTGCCACCTTTCTGTATCTTCCCTCGTCACTTAAGTAATATAACGTTACTGCAACTTGTTTCTCGACAGAAATGGGTTTTCGTAAATGGGTGGTCTGTCTTTCGATGAAAGGTCTAAGCTTATTGCACAAGACGTAAGGGCTGTCCCTGCTCATTCGAAAGTTTTCCCTCCATTCTTCTGGTACGACAATATTTCGAGTAAAATTACACCACCATACTCCTGTTCTACCTGCTCTTTCCCAAAAGCTTCTCGTTACATTCTTTCTCTTGGACAACTTGATGGCACGGTTAATTCTGGCGATTTTCACTGAGCTGTTGTTCATTTGCGCAGCCAACAACTTTTGCTGTCTTCGGTGGGAATATGTTAAGAGAATGGCCAAGATTGCGTTGAAATTTGCTGCTGCAGCCAGTCCAGATAAAAGAATAATCAAAGTGCTTGTAATCTTTTTCCTGAGCTCGTACATTTTCCCGCAAAGTGAAGTCAGAAGGAGCAAGGTCTTCCCGAGACTGGGTAAATGAGACTTGGCGCCACTTTCTTGCCCCTTATTGAAAAAGCCTCGTTTCAAGTTAAAATCTACCTCGTAGCGGATGTGGATAAAATTTATCCGGACAAAACCGTTTACACTGTACCAGATAGCAATCTGAACTAATTTAATCCACTTTCCTAGGTGAACTAATTTTGTACGGATAGCAGCTCTCAAATTCGTGCGGATAGCTTAGGTCTAGTGTAAACGCGACACCTATCTGAACGAATTTTGATGCGGATAAAATTTATCCGGCACAGTGTAAACGGGGTCTAAATGAGTGATGTAAACTTGACATAATGTAAACTTTAAAAAATAACAGTCATTTGCTTTGCCTTATGGGCAAATGTAACTAACTGTTCTTTAAAAATATGATAATGAAATGAATTGCTATTACACAACATTGTTGACAAAAGTTTGAGCTTAACTATTCATCAGGTGATGCAGATTTCAATGCCCAATTGACTCACTCAGACACAAAAGAAACTGCAGATTAAGGAGCTCCAAGCTACAGGCCTATGTAGCACCTAGGTACTGTATAAATGAATAGGCAGGGGGCTATTTCAGCCTGCTTGTCATAAAAAATCACAGGTTCTCTTATGTGGCTTTTTACTGTGTCATATCTCCAGTTAGCTTCATCACAAAGAGAAAATTAGCTCCACTTTTTTTGCTCCGTGCACTTTTCAAGTCAAGTGGGCGGGCCTGCCTAAGACAGGTCACAGACAGGCCAGACTAAAATGCTAATATGAACTTGTTTGCCAGCTTTTACTCGAAATTCGGCAAACTTATTGATATAAAAAGCAAAGATGTGCAACATATACTTTACCTCTTTCTGTGGGCTTTCATAAAGTTTTATAAGGTCCATGGCTCTCTATCAGTGAGCAGATGCCAGATGCTTGCAGTCACACGAGAGTGGGTGTTTCTTGCGAGCAGCAGCAACAACATCCATCGTGCGTCATTGCCTCTTTTTCAACTTGAGGATTGAGCAATGATGACGCAAAAAATTATGGCCATCAATGGCCCAGGGCCCGAATATTATTAGGGCACTGGAGGCATTTCATTTGAAGGCCCCTGGGCCCCGGAAAACTGTAATATTTGAAGGCCCGTGGGGCCCGTGGGGCCAGAAACCTGTGACGTTTGAAGGCCCGTAGGGCCCGAAGACCCGAGGCCCGAAGACCCGTGATATTTCATACTCGTATACCATGTATAACTTTATATCTATTGAAGAATTATAAAAAAAACCTTGTTTTGACGCTACTGTACTCAGCTTTAAATGCAGTAGTTGTTAGAAGGCAGTATTAAATGCTTGTTATGAAAACTGTCGTTAGAAAAAGGTTTCTTAATTTGACATGCATGATCACATTCAGTGATAATCCCTACATATTTTGCAACCATTACCCTTTTGACACTGCACAGTGATTGGGAATGTTTGAATTAGATTCTACTGAATTCAGCTAGAAGATTTTCTAACAACATGTTATAAGCTTCAGATATCTCCAAACTTTGGCAATTAATGTATAAGGATTGTAGAATTCTTTAATTACACACATATTTTTTGAGGAGTTGCTATTGCTGTGCAGTGGCCAAACACTTGGGACAAATGCACTTTAGCGGACACAGCTTTCAAGGAAAAAGAGATTGGATTGAATTTCCTTGTTGCAACTGATTGCTGATTGGTTTTCTAAACAATAATGATAGAAATACTATCGTCCGATTGGATAATGATTGAATTCGAACGTGATTCAACTAATTTTGCCCTTGCTTTAGAGCGTCAAAATGACCTAAATATGGCCTAAGTATGGCATAGATCTGCAGCGGAAACTCGGAATCAGAATAGCCTTATAATTACTAATATGAGTTGATATACTTTGATCGTAGTACTGACGCATTTTCCATCAAAAGTTGGTACAAAACTCCAACACGGAGAAATACTGAAAGTGTGTCCGCTAAAGTTCAAACTAGCAAACACTTTTGCGTGGTCTCGGAAATTGATATTAGAAATATGACATCCAGGTCTTCTGGGCTATATGCACCATTAGTTATAAAAGTATTTTACATTATTATTTACATTATTATCTACATGTAATTGGGGTGAGTGGCCGAGTGGCTTAAACAGTTGTCGTCAGGTGACTGAAGTTAAGCTTGGTCCAGTGAGGTCAAACTCTGGATGGGTGACCTCGGAGGCCTGACCTCACAACTCACCTTGTCGTCCTTCGGAAGGGATGTTAAACTAGGTGCCGTCTAGATACAATACGTCTCGAGGCGGTATTTCAGACCCCTACGAGCCACTGCACAGCACACTTTGAAACAAAGGAAAGAAAGCCAGGAGGCAGGCATGCGCAGAGTAAGAAAGTTGGACTTAAAATTTTTGATGAAATTGCGAAGGCTGTCGTTTCCCCCGAGGGGTATTTCACTCCCAAAAATCTCGTACACCTTTGGCAAAAATCCTTTTGTTTTCAAGAAAAATCCATCGAAAATCCGTATAAATCCTTTTGTTTTGAAAAAATCTCGTACGCTTTTTCGAGTGAGTGAAGTGCCCCTCGGTTTCCCCGTTGTTTCACCCGAATCATTGTAACATTTTTAAACCTCCAGATATTGCAGCTCTTTTATTTTGCAAATTCTACACATTCGTAAAAAAGTGATCTAAAGGATTTCAAACTAAAATGAGCAGAAATTGTTCATGTAAACGAGAATGGGAGAGACTTTACAACTTCCGAAAATTTCTCCCGCAGCAAGAGCTTTCTGTTGAGGCAACATTCACATCAATATTGTTTGTTCCACCTGTCTGAATTTGAACAATCAAAAACACTGCAATTGCTCAATATTTCAAAATGCTCCTTTACTTTCGTTTGTGATGCATACCAGAAAAGAGAAAACACTTTTGTTTGCATGAATGGTTTGCATGAACAGCAATCGTCTGAAATGAATCTTGCCAGTTGTTTTCATTTCTATCGATTTCTATGGTGTCAAAAAGAAAGGCCTGAGAAAGTTAAGGAAAAATTTGTGAAGTCCAGCTTTGTGACTCTGCGCATGGCACACACACTATTGTTTGGAATTGTGCTGCTCAGTAGCCCGCAGCGGTCTGAAAAACCGCCTCGAGACGTATTGCATCTAGACGGCACCGTTAAACTAGGGGTCCCATACCTGGATGCGGCATGCACAGTGGGCCTAAATTAGCTTTCAGTAGCTAGAAATCCTGACAAGCCCACTCAAAATAAATTGAAAACAAACAAACAAATAATACAATATATACATGTTCATCAATGATATTTACAACTTTTTCTGCAAACTCCTCTACCGCTCTTATGTAAAGTTCTAAAGTTGAACCAAGTCATTGTATATGATCTGTTTCACCAAATCATATACAATGACTTGATTGCCTTATAAAGGCCTTGAAGCAGAATGTCAATTATTGCCATGATGTCCTGTGACAGTAGTAGGTAAATTTTGGCTATGATAGAGGTCATGTCAGTCAAGTAAGCTTTGGATATGTGCTTTCAGAGTGAGCACGTATCAACTAAGCTGTGTCCAGGCTAGTTGCATTTGGTTTGTTTCGTAAACTTTGATATCATCCGTAAGTGCCAAGATGGCTTCCTCTTCTGCTCCATTGGAATCAATGTTTTCTTCTGAAATGTTGGTTTCTATATTTGTATCTTGGTTTGTGTCATGTGTATCTTTCTCTTGGCCTGATCTGCAAGGTACTAAATAAGAGAGGTTAAAAATAATGTTCAGGTTGCATTCTACTTGTAGAGAATATTCTATTGAAGTTGCATCAAATTTTTAAGCTCTACCGAGTGAGTCAGAAAAAACGCCCGGCGTTTGAAAGGCTACTGCTCCCTGACTATATAAGCAATGATACTTTGCAATATCTGATTAAATAGCTAACATGTTCAATTATTTTTAGAAATTTTCCTGACTAAAATCGGTCACTCCGTTCAAATTCTGTAGGCAATTTTCCAATATGAGTCCCTTTGAGAAACGTTAAAAGCGTGCTAAAATTGCAAGCAAAACTCCCTAATGTGTTCACCTCACAGCGATGACTTTCAGCATGCTTTAACACATGCTTTCGTTTTGGATGGTTGAAAAGTCTTCTCCCTAGTGTGAATAACATATTGAGGGGGATTCCATTCTCCCATGAGGACAAAATACTTGAGCTCATCCAGGAGTCATAATTGCTAGGAAGGAGAACAAAGGGAAATTTTGCTTGCTGTTTTCGCTCGTTTTTGCAGGTTTTCGAAAGGGGCTTTCTGCAGAAAATCTCCTTTTTCGACGGGAAGGAATGACCGATTAAAGCCGGGTAGATTACTGAACCTAATTTGACATATCGACAACAAAACAAGGGCTATTAGCAATCACCGGCCCCAGCCCCCCGGCCCCGGCCCTCGCCCCAAGGCCCTCGGCCCCGGCCCCCTACTTTTCATGATGGAGAGTTAAAATTTTGCTACCAAGTTATTTGTCAAGTCAAGTTACAGTGGCAAACAAACGCTCAAATGAGGGACGATTAGTGTCCAAGAGATACAACGAAAGAAATGCAATGTTTTCTTCGCTCGCCTAGAATCACGGGGCCGTAGTTTTGCAACCTTGTCTTGGCGCGCACTTTGCTTAATGTTCTATTGTTTTCAGGAATTCCATTCTTGACACAGGGTATTGTTACAGCACCTACAAAGCGGAAATCCCATTTCAATGGTGTGTCATACCATACAACAGAGAAAGCAGAGAAAGAAACTGCAGCATCAAACAATTAACATAACATAACTTCAGCAACGTAAAGATTTTCGAGGCCAGCTCAAGCTACAAATGAAATGAATGTCTTCACTGCGAAATGCCCCCGAACTGGACGCTTACAGTTGCTTACAGATATGCTTACAGACGCTTACAGATATGAAAAAACTTTGTTGGTCAAGTCTGCTATTTTTATACCAATCAAGAACAGTCTCCCACCTGTTGTGCTGTGCTGGGAAAAGAAGAACTCGACAAAATAGCAAAAAATCATTGTTTAGGGATGAATGACGTTGCCCAAATTACAATTTCAGCAACACATCGAAGGCAACTCACACTGAAGACAAGTAACATAACAAAAACCTGTTCATCAAAAAACTGCATGCAGTCCCTCTGGAAACGCTATTCACAAAAACCGTTTTGCGCAAAATCGTTGGTGAAATTCGATCACATTGGCATTAAGTTTAGAAAGCAAGCACATAGTGAGCAGTGCTTGTTAACAGAAAGCTGCCGTCACCCTCATGGTGCAACAAACAATTATCGTTTACTCTTGGAGCACAAGGATGCAAAATCAACTCTGCAGCACGAAATTTATGGGCAAACTTTTAAGTAAGTCGGCAACGTAACCAAAAACCAAATCTAACATTATACAAAAAGATACCAACATCGTAGCAGCTAAGGTCCCCATGCTCAGATAGTGAGATTCAAAAATGAAAGATGTGCAGTTTGGAACAAAATTTGTATTGGCCCACCCTAGCAACGCTCAATATATGCTTAACATTATTTTTTCATGAGAAAATCTCATCTCGTATCTCTGAAAATGGACAAACTATGGTATCAGGACAGCAATACTCAAGAAACCAAGAAATCCATAGCATACTTTCACGTTACTTTCTCTCTTTTTTCCTGTATTGTACGGGGTACAGGCTAGGGGTATCCTAAATAGATGTAACAGATTTGATCACAGCTGGCAATGTTAGTTTACACCTCAAATCAACTGGCATTTAACTTCAAACTTACCCTGAAAGTTAACTTGAACATATGCCTTATGTGCCATAAAATGGTAACGGATTTGATCTGGGCTAGCGCTAAGAATTTAGCTTCAATCAATTGGAAATAACCTTTAAAACTTATCCTCGATAGTAAACTTGAAGATAGACACCTTGTTTGTTGACATTAGAGCATTGAAAGTAGACATTTTATCTTGAAATTCCAGATTTGCTTTCACCTCCAAACCAGAGCTTTTAGGTTTTGGCCTAAAATGCAAACGCACAGTTTTGGGGAATTTCCTCAAGGATAGGCGCAACGTAGAAAGTCTGAGGAAGGACCCCGTGTGCTTAGGTGGACATTTGAATAAATATGTATAAACTGAAAACTGACAAACATATCAATGAAAAAAGTTACAAAGGAATATATGAAATTACAAAAAAGAAACAATTTACGCACAAGTGAGCCCAACTGAGCAATTTCAAGTATATTGTCCTTGTGGATGATAAATCCCTTAGATATAAGTGACAATTTTTAGTGTCGTAATGATTTCAATGATAACGAATGCATTCTATTAAAACAAGGAAAACTATTCATACCCAAGGGAACATTTCTGTGAAGAATAACCTTTATTCCGTGGAAGCAATTCAAGCTTTTGCAGAATGAACAGAGATGTCTCTTTGGGGAAAAAGTCGCGAGTTTGATTGTCTAGTTCGATTTGGATTTCCATTAAGACTTTTTCCGAAGAACGTGGGCCCTTGTGCGTACTTCGACATGATTCAGGAGACTCCTCAACAAGCTCGTTGACAGCTTAGGCCGAAGCCCAAAAGCTCTGGTTTGGAGATGGAAGCTAATCCAGACTTTCAAGATTTAAGTTTCTTCTCTTAATGCTGAAATATCAACAAACAATGTATCTTTCTTCAAGTTAACTATCGAGGATTTGCTTGAAGGTTATTACCGACTGATTCGAGCTAAATTCTTATGATCAAATATGTTACCTTTTTTCCGGGACACCCGGTACACCAGAGAACTTAGTCCAGTTCAGCGTATCTCAGTCACTCTGATTAAACATATGATAATCTGCCTGTAAGCACACAGTCTCAAGGCAGTAATTGTTTCACATGGCAGTTTTACCTCGGGAGGTGATCTGAACGATCTCGCAGTTTTGGACTAAGATGAGTCTTTAACTCAAACACTCATTTTCAGGCACTTATGTGTTATGGATTAACTTTGTGTTAAAATGTCTTCAACATTTCGGAAAGAAAGTGAACCGCATTGCACTTCGCTCTCAAATGCAAGGCTAAAAGTATGCTGCAGCAAAAGGACCAGTTCCCCTTTCAGTACTCATTTGCTCTCGCTGGTCTTGCAAATCGCTCTAAAGTTTCTTATCATATGCCAAAGAAGTTGACGGAACGTAAAAATTGTAAATTATTAATCAAAATGTCAACAATAGTCCTGCCTTATTATAAAAACGGTGATAAATGTGACAAGCCTAAATTGTTTACAATTTTTTCTTTGTGTTTTCCACATAAGTGTGCCATTGCCTCACCATGAAGGAGTATGTTGTGTGCCGCATAGTTGGGCATTGCTTTTGAAAGGCAAACATAGCTGTGCCATGGAGTGAACCCATGATGCAGCTTAAAATAAACATTGGAGGCTTGATCTGAAATCCTGTCTTGACCATCCTTACGAAATTTACGACGGAGGCGGCATACAAATACAAGGTCCTCCAGAGGAGGTGGAGCAATACCTCCTGGCTTTAGGAGCTCACCACATCCATAACAAACTGATACTCTTGAATGACATACTTTCAAGGTTGTTATTACGACTTGACCCTCTGCTAGCTTTGAAAGGTTTTCCGAAAAAATTACTTGTCTTTGAGGCTGAGTAGCATTGATGTGATAAGGTGCAACGGATGATCCACCACTTACAATTCGTGGCATCTGAAGAGCACTCATGATCGTAGGTATGACATTGAAACTACCTGCTGATATATTACCTGCTATGAACTCATTTATCGGAGGTAATGGTCGAACAGGATTTGAAGACGTGACTGTTGATGTCAAAGTGCTATTTTTGGTGGATGGTACCACACAACTTTCCGCATTCCAGGGTTGTATTGAAACTCAGGCTGAAAATTACCACTGCTAGGCTTGTGAGGAATTTCGGTCCTCCTGACGATGCCTGGGCCGTCTGACCTGTCTGGTGATTGCACCATCTTCCGCTTCCGTGGGCGCACGGGCCGCTTCTTACCTGCTTTGTTTTTTTCAACATCCTTTGACGCCAGCCTCGTGAGACTTTGTGCATTCGTTCGCTCGAGAAATGCAGCATATACATCAACTGCTCTCCTCTTTAAAGCGACACCAATGCAATGGCCACAAAATCCAGCCTGCTGGTAACGAACACAAGCATCATCACAAGTTATCTTTCCAGTAGAAGAGCATGTGACAATATGGGGTTTACCTCCAGCGTACGATTTGACAAGGAATGAATCTTCACTTCCAAAGTTTTTCATCACTGCATTTTCAGCAAAAATTGCCTTTCCCTTCTGAATCGAACCTAAAATGACACTTTCGGGGATGTTTGGACGAGAATTCTTGAATAGGAATTGCAATTTCTCCGTTGATTCAACTTCTGTACTTGGGCCAGCTTTCTGCGGAGAATGGAACTTTGGTATCGCTGCAGTGACAGGGGGTTCCTGGGGCTGTGGCTCAAATGTTGACTGCAGTCTTTTTGTAAGATTGCTTCTTGCTCTTTCAATTGAAGTTGTATCAACTGAGTAGGCTTTAACAGCTCCATAGGAATCTCCATCAACGATAACATTCAACAGTGCTTTCGAGGTTGCTTTCTTATCCTCTTCAGGTAAGTTCCCAAATTCAGTATTGAAATCCAGTTTATAGGCTTCAAATTCTGGTCGTACTTCAAAAGGACTTTGAATGCCGAGGAAAGCTCTCGTGACATCGCTTTCTTGTGCTTTAACTAGTGTTTCAAATGATTCTACGAATTCCTTGACATCTAATTTTTCTCTCTTCTGCCAATCTTTTACCAAGCGGTTCATGAATTCACAGGCGTTGTTGTAGAAGAATTCAGGGCAATCTACTATTCCAGCAGACGAGACAGCAGCTCTTGAAACATGATATTTAAATTGGTTTAGCTTGTGACATCGGAAGTACTCTGCAAAGGCATCAACGCGGTCATCATTTTCCGTCGCCCATGCATCCAATATGTTACTTGCAAACTCTTCAAAAGCATCGATGTCTGCGCAATGCACCAGTCCTTTACTCACAAGACTACCAAAAAGATCTTCTTTGATCCTCTTCTTTTGCTTATCAGGGACTTTCAACTCAATCAGCTTACGCTCGATATTTTGCTGTGCATGCCGCATGCAAAGCAGAAGAACTGAGGCTGGAAAAGCAGCACAAGATTCGTTCATAATCGACTTCTCCCCATCTGACCCAATTACTTTCAAATGAGGGCCTAAACCAGGGCAGGATGAGAGTATGGAGTCGTAGAAAATCTTCATTGTTTTAGCATCCTTCTTATGGCTTATCATCGCAGGCCCAATCATCGTTGGACAGCGATTCGTTTTCTTCACATACAAGCTAGTGTTCTTGTATACACTTATCAGGACAAAATATTCTCCAAGTTCAAAGGTAAAGTCTGTGGCAAAAATCGATTTGAAGCTTTGATTCTCGCAACAGCAGAAATTTGCAATGTTGTCAGTCATGCGATCTGTATGAAGGACAATGATGTAGCTACCATCGTTCATTGTGATACGTTTTACAATTGATTCTCCAATACTCTCTTCCATTTTTTGCTTGGAAATAAGTTCCTTCAATGGATCTTGAGATTTTGTGTTCTTCTCTACTTTCTTTAAATAATAGGCCTGTTGACGAGAGGGGATCCAGCTTTTGTTTGGAGCTGTTTTGATGCCTCCACTCTTTGATTCCGCTGCAAATGTTGCCTTTTTTGGACAATGTCCTTTAGAAAGCTCATTTTTCAACTTCCCTTTCACACTTGGATACACCCTGCTATTTCTAGATGGTGGGATCATCTTTTTTTCTCTGAAATGGTAGGATATCAAAATTACAGGCTCTGAATCTCGGAAAGGATCACTCCGATTTGTAGCCTCCGCTCCAACTGGATACACTGCAATGATGGTTTTTGCAAGTGAGTCGTCATCACAGCATTTGTAAAATCTTTTTACCAAGCGCATTTTGTTTCTGTCATTCCTTTTCGTGAAACTTGACAAGTCTTCCGAAGATGTTACATATGTCTTCGATAACTGCCACCTCCATGCATCAATGGAAATGTCTCGTTTATTTTCAAGGGAGGATGCATCCACGGTAAAATTTGCATCCTTGGTCACATGCCAAGGAACTTTCTCTTTGATAAGATGAGTAGTATGAAAAAGGAGTGTACGGGCCCATTTTTTTAGTACCTTCCCCCCTAAAATAGGTAAACCAGGGCCCCTAGGTAAACCAGGACCCCCCCAACCTCATTCCCAACCCAGCCTCCAATCCAGATATGACGAATAAAGAAAACACGCATGTGGGATTCAACCATTGATCTAACTTCACTCATTACAACTTTCAATGTCACAGTTTAACTTCTTTATCAACACTACAGTACACTGTTCATTATGCTCATCTTCTTTGTATCCCATCAAGTCCATGAAATTGAACCATCGTGCCATCACCCAACAGATTTCAGTATGATTTCCATTCCTCATTTCTATCACCTTGGTTGCCCCATTCAGCATGTATCGTTCCATTATCTCTTTGAAGTCATACTTCTTTCTTCTTATTAACAGTTCACCGTCTACTTCATCTTCGATACCATCACCGTTGATCAGTTCTGGAAATACATACTTTCCAATCGAGCGACTGCATATTTCAAAGATGTGACCTCTCCAACAATATGTGTCTTCTTTCCAAGTGCTTAAACTTCTCCCATTAAACAACAATACGAAGTTCATCATGCAAGTCATTTCGATTCGAAGTTTTACTCGAGTCAACGATGAATGATCCTCAAACGTTTCTGCGTGCTCTTTATGTACACTTTCGAACTTTCGAACTGGAACTTTCGAACTTGAACTTTATTCCGTAGAACGATCGAACATCAATCTTAGAACGTAACAGATCCCTCTCAGCGAATCAGATACCATTTCCTTTGCACGCTTCATGTCCTGCGTCAGTTCAGAGTTTAGTATCACAACCTCATCATTCCAAGATGAAGTGTCACGCACTGAGGTTGTGAGTATTATGTTTTTATTCCATGAAGCAGGAGTTGTTCCACTCAGTAATATATCTAAGCGCATGATCTCATTCATCACGTGTTCTTCCAGAATGGGTATTATGATATTTTGAGCACTGTATATCCCCAGGACGTCTTCCAGAGTCGCCATCCTTCAATCGTCTGCAAAGAAATGATGAAATGTTAAGGATGATGCTCATCTAAGTCAGAATTCGAATGTGGGATTCTAATGATTAGAAGGTAGGGGTAGGTTCATTTTAAGTACTCTATGATATTGAATTTCTTCAGATCCTCTTATCCTTGCGATCATCTCATCGATGTCTTTGAACAAGAACGAGCGTCTACACGTATGACAATCAATGCAATCCTTGCAACGCTCCTCTCTAACTTGAACACATTCAGCACAACTCTTGAAACAGTTTGTATAACCATACTCCTTACATTTAACGGTATGCCTGTTACCATTTGAATCTTCATCGAAGCCTACGTTTCTGTAACTTTCAATTGTGGATAAGCGACAATTCCAATTAAAGCGCCTACTTGGTTTCTTGACTAAACAACCAATGTCTACTTTAAATTTAACGTGGGAGTTTGCCTTACAATTTGAACACTTGCGACAATCCTTTACTACGACCCTTTTCCTATCGTTGCATGATTCACACCCGCAAACATTAAGGAATATTTTGCTCATTGATTCAAACAACTCTAATTTTCGTTGAAGTTCTTTCACCCATACAACCTTTGACATCCAGTCCGCATTGAGTTCACTCCTCACTGCAGGAAATTTACGCGTTGTAAATCTCCATGATCGCGATGCGCGTGCCAATGGACATGTATTATTGAATTCGCATATGCTGTGGTGGTGCATTGCAAGCTGTAGGTTGTCGTCGATGTGATAAGGGTCGACTGGATACTCCAGGTGAGGTTTTTGATGTCTTAGTTTTCTTTTCAGTTCCATATACTTTTCCCAGGCATCACCCGTTGTATTGGCAGTAGCGTTTTCAAATTCTGTAGACCCATGCTTTTCTAAAGCCTCATCTAATAGTTTATGCGTTTGCGCTTTAAATTCTCGATCGCTTATCCAATAACGACTAGAGGCAGCGGGAATGCTATCATCTACGTGCTTCACGTCGCTAGCGCTCATTTCCCTTTACGGAGCGAACGGTTATGACTGTAGGATTCTCCTTAGACGATGTGTAGATGTTTGCACCTTTTTCTGCGTAGATCGTAAACGTTGTGTTTCCCGTGGCAGGTCTTTGATATGGATGTTTCCGAATTGAATATTGCTTGAAATGTTTGACTTCAGGCTGTGGTTGGTTGCTGATTGTTAGCTTTACTAGCTTCCCACTTGCTTGATCCACGAGGTGGTTCATTGATTGAGCGTCTATGTTAAGTTTTTGAAGATCCTCTTCAACGCGCGATGTCATGACTGAACTGTTTGCAATCAAACTCTCCGCTTATATTTAACTTGCGAATTTTCGAACTTTCGAACCTTCGAACTTTCGAACTAATGGGAAATGTATATTGTACAAGGTTTCTCCAAACACTTTTCTTGTTCTCTCATAAACGTCAGGAAGCGAACCCAATTCCCTAACGCCCACATGAATCGATCGTCATCGATTGGATATCTTGCTCGCAATTCGTTGATTCCTTCGTCTATGAACAAGTCGATGACACTGTCTGCGTGATATTTAACGCCTATGTCAAGCTTATCTTCGAAGGCTTCAGGGAATAACAATTTACTCACACATGCTTGCCTTCCTCCATAGCTCTCCCTTATATAGCACCGTCCGTCATAATCTGTTTCTTCTCTGTCTTCAACCTTTGCATCTCCAAACAACATGTACACGTCTATACCCATCGTGCTACACTGTGAATGTTTCATCACTCGTTGAAATTTAAGGATGTTTCGAACTTTCGAACTTTCGAACGCTTACCATGTGGCCACGTGTACGATTATCCTACATGGTTCATTGAGATCACGTTCCTGCTCCCTCATGAATTCTATGAAGTTAAGCCATCTCTTTAGCTGGTGGAGGAATTCTGAATCGTTGCATTCATGTTTTTTCTTTAAGAAATTTATCCCTTCAGCTTTGAATGTCTTGATTACTTCACCTGCGGGATAGTAAGTCCCCTCCCAAACTAGACGATAATCTTCTCCTAACTCTTGCTTAGCCAGCTTGTATGCATCTGGAAAGAGTAGCTTTGCCATGAAGCTTTCATCCTCCTCCTCCTCACTTTCATGGACTGAATATCTTCCAGTAAGTGGATTTGATAGGTTCAACTCCCCATACAATAACATTGTATTTGCAGCGAGTATCCGTTGTTCGGAAGTCATCGCGTATACTTTTGAATTCGACGATAGAAATGTTGCTTATTCGCAGCTTGCATACATACAATGCTTCCGTGACTATCAATGACTGTTTCAACGTTGCTCTTATGCACTCCTCCTTCAAACTCAGCGAAGCCTTCGATTATGTAATCTCCTCCACTTGGAAATCTTTTGAGGATTACTTCAACGCAGTTGAATTCTACGGCCTTGGCGAATTTACGTCTTAACTCGCGTGCACAGTAATGAGGAGTGCGTATGGTAAAGCACCAATATTCGCTAACTTGTCGACTGTTTGCTTTGAACATGTTCGCAGAGAGAATGAAGGCGAAGAGAATGAAGACGCTTTAAATACTTTACGTGTTCGAATTTCGAATCATTGAAAGAACCAAAAGGCTAAGGAGGATCTTCGAATTTCGAATCATTAAAGAGATTTCAAGATATTAAAAGTCAAACGGATTTGTAACGTTGATCGGAGTTGCAGCGAACTCATCAAACTTATCGAGACGCGTGTTCAAAGGCGTGGTCTTCCCCTTCTTTACCATCCTTGCAAGCTTCCTCATCCTCTCCTTCTTCTTCTTCAACCTTTCCTTTTCATCCATTCGCTGTCTTTCCCCTTGACCCTTTTGATGTTTTTGTTCTTTTTCTTCTTTTTCTTCCTTTTCTTCCTTTTCTTCTCTTTCTTCGTCTCTTCGTTCTCTTTGTTTTTGTTCTTTTTGTTTTTGTTCTTTTTGTTTTCGTTCTTTTTGTTCTTTTTCCTTATCAGCCTTTAACTTTATATGTTGATACGCATCAAGTCTCATCTTCGTTGCAAGACTCATTATGTTAGAGTAGTTTGCAACGAACGCATCTCCATGCTCCTCAAGGAGCTGAAACGTCGTACTTCCATGCACCATCTTGTACACAATACTTCTCAGCTCGCTGTCATTTCCTTCTTTATTCGTTTGAGTGGAGGCATCGCTAGTTTCATGCCTCTTGCACACCGTCCACTCCACGTTGTCTTCTGCAGCACCTAGCACAATGTCAACCAAGCGTCCAGCCATGATGATGATGAATGATGATGAATGGTTATCCATCGAGGGGTCTGACTTATATAATCAATTCGAATGTAGCATTCGATGTATATTTTTTGAAGGGTTGTGATTGGTCGTTTGAGATATGTATTTTTTGGATGTTTGTGATTGGTTGATTAATCTATGTATCATAACCATCACCATGGAGATGTTAAATTAACCAATCACATTGATTGATTAATCTACGAATCATTACCATCACCATGACGATGTTAAATTAACCAATCACGTTGCCTGAAAGAATCTCACGTTGAAACTCACCCAAAGGATTAGCCCAAAGGATTAGCCCGAAGGATTAGTCCATCTGTCAATGAGCGCACCTGATTGGTTAATTGAGGTATGCATCCCTTGGAGGTTCGTGATTGGTTAATTGAGGTATGTATTTTTGGAGGTTTGTGATTGGGTAATTGAGGTATGTATTTTTGAAGGTTTGTGATTGGGTAATTGAGGTATGTATTTTTTGGAGGTTCGTGATTGGGTAATTGAGGTATGTATTTTTTAGAGGTTCGTGATTGGCTAATTGAGGTATGTATTTTTTAGAGATTCCTGATTGGTTAATTGAGGTATGTATTTTTTGGAGGTTCGTGATTGGTTAATCGAGGTATGTATTTTTTAGAGGTTCGTGATTGGTTAACCGACTCCAAGCAGAGGATATCAATGCGATTAAGTAGACGAATTTGATTGGCTAATCTCAAGTATGAATTACATTAGATTTACACTCAATCGCATATTGATTACATCGTGAATTACATAGGAACTGTTCATATTCATGAAGCATGTCAAGTGATTGATCAAACAAGGTGCGCATGTTCATTAAGTCCTTACGGCTCAATTCAAATGGATGACAATCAGAGCAGGATTTCCAATCATCGGTAATCATTTGATATTTTTCGAATAAATGTTCAGCAGGATGAACTCCAGATGCGAAGAAAAGTATCCACACCTTTGAGTCTATCATCTCTTTACCTATCGTTATGTATTCTTTCATATTCTTAATCCTACTGATTACCGCTTCGGGTAAGTCTATCGTGAATTTACATCTTTGATAGGGAATAGTATTTGATCCTAACAATTGTTTGAACTTGTTGCTCTTTGGTTGATTCCAATATATAGAGTTGCTATACACGAATGTTATGTATGGATTTTCATGCGTTGGTAGCTGCATGATGCGAACATACCTTCTTTCCTTTGCAAGTCCCTTCATCGTTAAAGCATTTAGGTAGGGTGATTCAAGGCATAAGTTTTCCATGTAGGAAACTAAATTTTTTTGCATGGCCTGCATATGAATCTTAATAGCTCTAACTGCTTCAGGTTCATCGAAGACCCCAAATCGATGAAGTTCAGCAAACATTGGATATCGTCGATTTATCCTATGCGTTGCTTCGATGCTCATCCTCGTAACCCCTCTCTGAATCTTTATCAATAATCCATTCCTCGCATCGTTTTCAATCTTAAGCAACTCCTTTTCCACGAGGGGATAAGTCTTTGCAGTTGCATTAACCCGTGCAAGTAGACTATCCCTCGCTGATATACCTTTGAAGGTAGGATCAGGTTTGAAACATTCTTCGCATATGGGGGCATCCAACCCAAAGCATTCATAGCAATGTCTCTTCCCATTCCACCTCTTCATCTTCGAGCGTTCCGCTTGACTCACGTATCACGAACCTTTATACCCAGCGATTCGATATTCAAACGTTCGACTTTCGAACGTTCGATTTTCGAACGTTCTATTTTCGAATGTCATATCTATAAATTTTGAGGTGCGCTTGGATTATTCACACACGTTCGGAAATCACCCTTCAAGGAGATGGCTGAGTTATATGTTTGCAGCAGCGATGATGGTAAAAACACTCTTAGAGTTACAAGCAAAGGCGATGGAGATTGCACGCTGGAGCTTAGTTGGAAGAAGGATGATGAAAGTGAAAGAATCACAAACCGCATAAAGCTGTCGAAGAAGGCGTTGCGAGGAGGAATGTATGAAGGAGGGTTGCTGGAAAGGATAGGCCTTACTGGAAAGAAGGTTGCAATATTTGACGAATCTGATGGTATCTTCTTGGAAAAAGAAGAAAGGTTCAAAAGGATGAATTCAATGGTGAAAAAGACAAAGTACAGAGGTGGGATGCAAGAATATCTCGCATTGAAGACAGTGAGGTCAACCATCGATGAAGCAAATGGAAACTTTATCATCTTTGAATTAGGTTTGAAGAGATGTGCAAAGCAAGTGACTTCAACTGATTCAGTTTACTCCAACATAGTTCAAGTTGCTCCAGCCTTCACATACCTCGACATCAGACAATGGAAAGACAACAAGGCAACGAAGTCAGGCATTCGCATTCCTGAAGTGCTGCTCTTGAAGTTGATGATGGAGAAGGAAATCGGACATGGACAGTTGAAAGATGACGATGAAGGAGAAGATCCTCCTCCAAGGAAACGTAGACGAATCGAACGAAGAGTTGAGGAAAAGGTTGAGGAAAAGGTTGAGGAAGGAGAAGGAATTCCTCATCCACCACCACCAATGTTTAATCTGACAGTGGCGCAGATGTCTCGCAAGTTTTTGAATGCTCGAGTCGAACGAGTTAGAGAATCAGAAACAACCCTGAAGGCATTCATAAAGGTATGTCACAAGCTCTTGCTGCTAAAATCGAGGGAATTGTGCGATGGCTGTGGGATAAACTATGCCAACATTTTGCAACGAATAAAGGATGCTTCAGGCGAGACTCCAATCGAGAACATCATCGGTGCCATCAGAGATGGTGAAGTTGGGTATGAAGAACATCATCGATTTGATTGCTTGGTGTCAGACCCTCTTAGATTTGCAACCTTCCACGTTGCCTTTGTATTGGCTTTAGCAGCCATGGAAAGCGCTGATTCATTTTCGAAGAAGATGATTGAAATGGATGATCAAGTGGATGCTGAAAGCATTGCTAGGCTGTATGAGTTGATTCAAGGTGCTGCCATAGGGCGTAAAAAGGAAGCAAAGTTGGAGGGATTTTTGTTCAACATTACTAACATTTTATTGTCTGAATTAGATCCAACCATTGTATGAACTTAGTTGAAGATTGTTATAAATAGTTGCTTATAGTCGTTGTATTTAATTGATATGGAAACATTCGATGTACGATTGAAAACGCCTTTTACTTTGATACTTGCTGGCGCTAGCGGTTGTGGAAAGACCACTTGGTTGGAAAGATTTTTGAAGGAATTTAAAACGGTAACTGATGGAGCCTCGAAATATCAAACCTTGCTGTGGTTCAGCGGGACAAAGCAGCCGGCTTTGTTCCAACGCGTTAGGGCAAGTTTTGCAGGTACTGTTAGATTCTTTGATTCAATTGATAAGGAAGTTTATGAGCAGGTGGAAAAGCAGGGGAGGAATTCGACGATAGTGATAGATGATTTGATGCAGGAAACTTCGGGTATGGCAGGGGTTGGGAAGCTGTTTACGAAGGGAAGATCACACTTGAATTGCAATGTCATACTCTTATGGCAAAATGTATTTCCAAGTGGTAGTGAAGCTAGAAACTTATCCATCAATGCTCATCACATGGTGTTGTTTAAAAATCCTCGAGATAAAAGTCAGATAAGGTACTTTGCACAGCAAGTGGCTCCTGGAAAGGTTAAGCAATTCTTGAAAATCTTCGCTGATGCGACAAGCAAAAACTATGGGTACTTGCATTGTGACTTCACTCAGGGTACACCTGATAAGCTTAGGTTTAGAACGAACATTTTTCCAAATGAACAGCCGATGATTGCATATGTATGAGTAAATGCGTTATATAAGGAGAAATCCTTTACCTCAAAGTACTAACCATGGGGGCATTTTCGAAGCTCATGAGGAAGGTAACCTCTAAGGCTACGAGGTCTACGATGAAAGCTATGGCGAAGAGAGGAGGGATAGCATTGGCTGAGGGTGCGCTTGGAGTTGGTGGCGCATATGCTATGAGTGAACTCATTGGCGAAGGTAAACGTAAGAGGGGTGGCAAAAAAAGGTATTTAAGTAAGAAAAAGAAGAAGAAGAAGGAAAGGAAGAAGAAGAAGGAAAGGAAGCTTATGAAGCCTATGATTGGAAAGGGCATAGGAGGATACATTCAAGGAGGACAAGCAGCGTTTGATCTCCTTGATCCTGAAACCAAGTGGTCACGACCCACCCCCAGTTGGGCGCAAGAAATAACTCAGTTGAGGAGGTATAGCAAACAGTTGGATCAGTAAGCATGGGAAATAAGTTTGGAAGGGAATTAGCAAATAGTCCGATTGGTCAACTATCCATGCGGACAATGCCACCTGGCATACAGATGCTGACGAGGAAAGCTTTAGATGCTAAGAAGGGGAGTCAAGCTGAATTCAAAGAGAAGTCTAAGTTGATAAAGGAGGTAAAGCAAAAGAGAGCGAGGAATGCTCTATATAAGAAGAAGTTGCGGGACTTTTTAGATAATTACCAAGGCAAAAAGTCCATGACGGGAGGACGAAGAAAAAAACGAAGGAAGAAGGTTAAGGGGAGTAAGAAATGGTAAGGAACGATTCAGACTCAGACGATGACTTGTGGAAGCGCCACGATGGTTGGGAAAAAAGCAAGGCAAGCAAAAAGAAAGTAGTAAGGAGGAAGGTAAGGAAGAAGGGAAGAAAAAAGAAGGTAAAGAAAGGAGGGAAGAAGAGAGTTGGGGGAAGGAAGGTAAACGGAGTGTATTTAAGCGATAAGCTGTTGAAGCTATTAGCGGAAATCGTTTGCACGTGTAAGAAGTAAGGATGGATTATAAAAAGACGGTTGTGATTCCCCTTGCCAAATATGAAATGCTCATGGGTAAGAGGAGGAACGTGAGCGATGATTCTGAACGAGAGGTCATAGATGTGCCTACGAGTGAAGGTATAGTAGTTAAGGAAGTGGATAGGATTGGCATTGACAATAAAGGGCGATTGAAGTTGGATGACGCACCCATTGCAAATACAAACTATCAAAAGATCATTGACTATTTGAATGATAAGAAACCTGCAGCTCACAGAGCTCCGAATGGTACCAAAAAGGTATTAAATGTTTTGAAAGGATCTAAAGCGAGGAGTGAAACGATTCAAAGGGAAGGAGTGAGGAAGGTAAAGAAGGGTGATAGGAGAAACGTTAGGAAATTGTTGAAGAGTTTAGATCAAGGGAGTTTAGGTAAAATCTTAAGTCGATATGGATCAAGAGATTGAAAAGTTATACTATGATCCCAGCTTTTCCGCTTCATTCTCAGGGTTGCAGAAGTTTTACGCTGAAGCAAGGAAGGTGATACCCGGTTTAAAGTATAAACGACTACTAGAATGGAGTAAAGGGGTTGCACATCGTGAGACCTCCTTACTTTTCATTACCCTCGCTTAGCATCGGTAATGGTCTAGTGACAATGCATGTGCCGTTCTACGTGAGGGAAGTGTATTTCCGTCCTAATTTGCGAAAGATATTAAACTTTAGAGCTATAAAATCTCATCCAGAACTACACATCGATTCAATATTCAAGCGAGGTATGTATCATGTGCATTCCCCGCTAACAGGATCAAACTACATGCCTAGTGATAGTGGAGGGGTTTTGTATCAATTCTACAGAGAATCGTATATAATTCGCGACCCTACAACGACGATTCATTCGGTTGTAAAGACCGGTGATAAGTCCCATGAGATTGAACGGAATACCCTACGCATCCTAGCACCTGATTTGATTGAATCGAAGCCAACTGGAAATCATTCAGAGCCGTGGCTCAGGATAATAGAGAGGAAAGGAGGTTACGTTCAATACGCCAACCCCATCTACTGCGATCTGAAGTATAATAGGTTGACTCGCATAGGGCTTAGACTTGTGAAACCTAATGGTAAATATGAGATCTTGAAAGGTGGATGGTTAACGCTTCACTTTAGGAGGAAAATCAAGCATGAATGAATGTAGCGAGTCCATGTACGCTAGGAACAATGCATTTTACATGATACTAACGCCTAGCATCTCAAAGACTATTCCCAAAACCTCCGAGGAAAAAGCTCACCGTGAAGGTTTAATGAGCGATTTTACCGTGACACTCAAGTCGATGATGTTGCTCAACCCCAGGAAAAAGTGGGTAATGTCTCTGATGGAAGCAGTTTTACCTCTCGATGATCGAATACTCCGCAATGGTCAGTTTCCTAATGAGCATTGGTTCACGTATAGCTATGGGTATACATCAACCCGCACATTTAAGGAGAAACACTACTTCCATTCAAGGGGTGGTACGACGGTTTTGGAATCTTTCTCTAGGGCATTGAATGGATTGGAGATTGGCAATCCTCTGTCGCTAACCAGAATTAGAAGTGTTATAGAAGTAGGAGTTGTGGATTCAAACATCACAACGGAAGATCGTTACGTTGGAAACACATTCATACGATTGAAGGAGGAACTACCTGCAAAGTGCGGCGTATTCTTGAAAATGCCACTGAGCTTATACGATTCCTTATTCGGGAAAACTTTAAGGTTTAGAACATATTACAACTTAAAGCTCTTAGGAGAAGGCGATTGCCGATGGAGCAGGAGTAGCAATATGACAAGTGGTAGGATTATGTCAAACAGTGGTCTAAAGAAGGACACTACCTTCATTGCGGTTGAAAAGGGAAGCTTTCACACGAACGTTGGTCGAGGTAGATTAATAGACATTGAATGTGATTTGCTTGAGAGCAACTACGTCGGTGGTATCCCTGGGAAAATCCTCAAGACGTTGCATGATGGGACATCGTCCGAAAACATGAGTGAAATCTACAGAGAGTCTAAGCATCCCACGGCCGTGCCCTTAGCCATAACCGAGTTTAACACCATAAGGATTCGCTTGTTGGATCACTCGACGGGAGAACCCGTGAAGTATGATCATTCATCGACCACTGGAAGACCTTACATGAGCGTGGCGTTGCAACCCACCTGAAGTAATGAGCTAACATCGGCGTGGGAAGGAGTGAGGTGAAGGGAATGGCAAACGTCCTTTCGAACGAATGCATGCTCTAACTGCAATGAGCCTCAAACTCGGGGAAAATCAAGCTTAGTGAGCCCCGAACGATGGAGATAACGGGAGCCGGGATGAATAATAGCTCTTCACCTCGATTGCTATCATCCCCGTCCTACTCGATCGTATGCCCCTTCCACGCCACGCGCAAAAACATCATATAAGTGCAACGTTAGACTCATGTTCAGTCATCATGGAAGGAGAACGTAACATGATCAACGTAACATTGAAAAGACTTAATATACACACTGATATTAGAAAGTCCTTCAAAGGTGAATTGAAAGGTAAATGGCTGTGCTGCGTTAGAAGCTATAGACTATCAAGCGTGTCTACGAAGCAACGGGTCGTAGACGTATGCTGCGATCAAGTCGACCTTGAGGTTGTGCGAAAGCTTCCCTTACTGATTTCAGCAATAACGGATAAGGAAGAAATTCAATCAGTCGATACTCTAAGATGGAAGGAATTAACGGTTACAAATATGAGCAACTTCATCGTACGAGTTTTAGAAAGTTCTAGTGGTAAAACTAGGATCGTGAAACTCAACGACGATTCATTCATAACCCTTGCATTCAAAAAGGATGCGACTTAATGATTATGTTCATTTAGAGCTAGATAGCTCTGACGAGTACTTCAACGTGAAACCAACGAAACAACTTACCGGTAAGCACCAAGTAGCCATCGTCGACGTTGCATATGCCCATGAAGGAGAGAGGCGGTTGGGTGAACATGACTCTTCCATAGTTCGCAATGATTCGACTGAAATAATCCTCTGCATTGAGATTCAAAAGGAAGGGTTGAAATCTAACTCCAACAGGCAAGCATTCAAGCGTGGTAACTACACGTATGACCCTACGAAGAAAACATACGTTAGAGAATTTGACATTTGGAATTATCAGATAAATGATGAAGTCAGGGAAAGGAAAGAATTTGCGCTAAATCCCATCAAGGAGGGCTTTGAGAAGGTAAAGACGCTTACTCTGAAGGGAATCGTCGACCTGATAAATTCAGCCTTTGAAGGCTTGACGGATAAGATAAAGGAACACCTGCGGAAAACCTTCGAGGGAACCAGTGGGGATCGACTGATAACCAACGATGAATACTTCCAACTGCCAAAACTAGTCCTAAACGAGAATGAGGGAACGACATACCTACACCTCCCATACTATGTGTCATCGATTGCATTTACCGATTGGTTGAACGTTATGTTAGGAGATATCCTAGATGAAAAAATGAAGGGTGGATCATGGAAATATTATGTGAGACAGATGGTGGGAATTCCCAACCCCATCGATGGAATCAAGGGCATAACAAAGAGGGGAATATTCCAAGTGTTAGATCCGTGCGCAACCATGCGAGGAAGGATTAAGGCAGACGAATATGAATGTGAAGAGGTGAATGCATTCATCTTCTCAGATTTGATTGCACCTCATCACGTTGGAGAGAGGACGATACCCCTACTACGAATGTTCCCGCTAAAGAATAAACTAGGTATAAATTGGATGCAGTTCACGAACCTTCACTACTTTGACGTAAAATATCAACAGATAGCAGGTTTCAACGTCGCGTTGCAAAACGAGCATTCGGAGCCTGTAAATTTCAAGGGAAAAGTATACATAACGCTACATTTCAAACCAAGCGATGAATAGCTTAGGAGTTACGTACGATGGAATGCCTACGACGGGCTTAGTTAAGACTATGAAAGGAGGGAGTCGATCAGAACCCTTCATAGGAGGGTGGGATGATGGTAAATCGATAGGTATCGTTAGCGGACCATGGTCACGTCATCGTCGAGCACGGAGAAGCATGCGCGGCGGTGGTGCTGGTGGACTGTTTAAGAGCCTCGCTAAGAGAGCAGGATCCTCTATTCGCAAAAAGCTAAAGTCTGGGGTTGGTAAGAAGGTTGGAGCTGCCCTAAGGAAAAAGGTAGGCACAGCTCTAAAAAAGAAAGTAGGTGCAAACCTAAAGAAGAAGATGGGTGCGGCTATAAAACGGAGGGTAGGCGCCGCCCTGAAAGGCAAAGTTGCACCTGCTTTGCAAAGGAAGGTTGTAGGTAGAGCTACGTCCCTAGCAAACAAAGCTCTATCAAGTAGAGCTGTGACAAAGAAGGTTGATACCAAAGTAAAGCAAGCGGTTAAAAGAGCTGCCATTCCTATAAAAGGAGCTGCAAGGAGAGGTAAAACTCCCACACACAACGAACTGGTACGAAGAGCTGAGCGGTTAATTTATTCAGGAGCAAATTTCTAAGGATGATCAACGCAGAAGGGTTAAACCTCTTCCAAGCTCCGCTGGCGGATGTATCCATCCAGAGCAGACATGATACAGACTATTATCCATCCGATGCTGTTCCTGACAACAGCAAGGAAACAATCTACATTCAAGTCGTCAACACATCCGCAGTGGATTTGAGGGATGTAAGTAATGTAGAAATTCACGCAGGACTGCAGATTCGCAACAAGGCTGATAACGCTGCACTTGCTACCACGATGAAAGCAGCTCAATATGGGATTTGCAATGGATTTGGTCAAGCCATCTTCAAGCAAGTAACATTGCAAGAGGGGGATATCGACATGAATCCCTCCACGGGAACATATCCATATCAATGCGATTTTGAAAACTGCTTAACGTATGACGAAAGGGATTTGGAGGGAAGGCCAAGGTTGGAAGGTTACGTCCCCGACACTGCAAGTGCAAACTCAATGGCTGAACTATTCGAACCTGCCGCTGCTAATGAAATTAATAATTCAGGATTGGTGGTTCGATCGACGATGTTTGATCGAGGTGCTGTCGTAAAGGTAATCACTAAACTGCACTTAGGCCCATTCATGCAAAAGAGATACCTACCGCCTGGAACGAGGGTCATCCTCAAACTAATCCCCAATTCAGACGCATTCCTTTTAACTCAGGGAGCAGATGCTGCCGTTAAAACCTACGGCGTTTACATTAGAAGCATCAAGGCTCGAGTTAGGAGCGTGAAATTAGATCCTCAGCTCATGCAGCGAATCAACATGAACTTGCAAAGAAGTCCTGCAATCTACCCAACCCCAGTCCCAACCATGACTACCCAATTGATTCAAAACGGTGTGAATAACTGGGAATGGGATAACCTCTTTGGCGGAAAAGTACCAAAGCTTCTAATGTATGGAATCGTTACGAATGCTGCATTCAATGGAAGCATGGCTGCCAACCCTTTTTATTATCGAAACTTAGACATAAGATCAACCAGGATCAAAGTCGATGGGGACTTGATCGTGCCCGAAGTGAAGACGCACTTCGCCAACGAAGATTGGAATGAGGCGTTTGTCCAAATCCTAAAGGCTACCAACGATAAAAGTTGTCTATTAAACTCACACACCTGGGAGGTGAAGAACATTTGGGTATTCGATTTGACACCGAAAGGAACGCACGCCCTGACGGAATACTATCCTGCAAAGACAGGCAATCTGAGGATCGAGCTCGACTTTGGCACGCCAGTGGCTGGTGGTCCCTATACCATCATCTTGTACGGACTATTTGATTCAGTCAGCGAAGTCGATTCCATGGGAAACGTCAAAAAGAGCTGGTAGAAAAGATGAATGATATTAAATTGAACAATATATTAACCAATTACCCTCCAACTAAAAACACGTTCAAAGGTGTCTTTGCTAAGGATCAACTAACAAACCTCAAGGCAAACTTTCCCTTCAGCATCATAGTTAACGAATCAAATTCTGGGAGAACAGGTACGCATTGGGTATGCATGTACTTCAACGAATCAGGTCATTGCGATTACTTTGATTCATATGGAGATAAACCTTTAAAAGACATAAGCATATTCATCGCAAGGAATGCAACCTCTCTCACCATGAACAAGGAGCAGTTCCAAAGAGAAGACACCGACGTTTGCGGACAATATTGCATATACTTTATATCAAAACGTTCACAAGGTTATACAATGAAACAAATTTCGTCAGACTTCAACGCTGACAATAGGTTGCAAAATGATAATTATGTATTAAGTTATGTTCATGCTAAATTCAATTGTTAATACGTTTCATCTCTACGTCGTAACTGCAAGGTGATGTCCATATGGTAAAGTCGTTATACCATCATTCAACAGATATCGTTTATCGTCGAATGGTGCTAAGGATAGCTTCGTCTGTCGGACAGAATAAACGACTTGCTTCTGCGAAACAATGTTGCGCTGCATGTGTACACAACTCTTTCCTTTCAGCAAACATTCCTTGTAATCAGCGTGGTTTATTTCATTCTTCACAATGCCTCTCTTAACACCCTTTGCCTTTTTGATTTCACAACCATCTTTCAATTTGCAACTGTATACCTTAGCCCTTAGACCGACAAATTCTTCCATCTCCTTCCCTTCCATCTCATCCTTCATCTTTCCAATTACCTTCTTGTTCATCGTTGAATGGTTTGGGTGATCCTTTGGGTAGTTGCTAAAATCAAACAATTGATCGCTTCGCTTCATGATTTGATGTACCGTGGATAAAGGTTTATCAATTGCGTATATGAAGCTGTCCGTGTCCATATAACATAAATCTGCTTTGAATTCATCCTGCTTCCTCATGTAGTTGTAATGAAAGTCATACATCAGCGTCTTGCTTATTTCCAATATGCTGAATCCCACGTATATCGGCTTCTTCAACAACACCGTCCTTAGCTTTCTTTCCACTATGAGAGTGTCTTCATTAATCTCAATTACTCCGTAAAACTGCGGCATTCGAACCCACCTACGCAACCTCTTGCCATCAGTGCATACATCATACTTCTTATGTCCTCTAACGTTCTCCATGGTTTTCCCAAACACTGCATTATTCATCAGCTTGAAGAAATTCTTTTCAAAGTCATTCCTTGCACGTGCCCGCTTCTCAGTGTTGAAATCTATGTACTCACGCAGCCAAGGAGATTGGTTAAAGGTGACAATCGCATACACCCTAGTCACAACCAAACCCATCTCCAAACATTGTCTCAGATTCCTTTCGTGAAGTACATATCCAACCTTCTTGAATAAATTTGGAATCAACTTCTGCGTAAAGCTAAAACTTCTCTTACCATAAACCCCATTGTAAATTTCCCTTTGTTTATCAGACAACCATTCAGCCTGAACGGTCATTCGCTCTGCAGCCAGCGGTAAGTCAGAGTGATCGTCATGCAGCCTTGCAGGATAGTCCAAATCGACTTTGAATATGTGTCCAACCTCCTCATCGCCATTGCATAATGCACTCTCAACGATTCGATTTGCATCATCCTCCTCTTCATAATATTCAATGCTGAAATTACCATGAGGAAGTGGTTGGGACATAGCCCAACCATACAAATTGTTCGCATCCAAGTAAATCAACGAAGATTCATCTCCTGATTCAGCTAACCGTCTAGTGCACATCGTTATGCCACCTCTAATTCCCTCTTCCACCATGAGGTATATGTCCTTCTCACCTTCAGTCAATAATTCTAAGACAACGTTCGTCTTCTTCAGCATTGCATCCCAAGCCATCGCAGGGAGCGATATGTACCAAGCAGGATCCAAGCCATAATACTCGAGCGAAGTTTGTCGAAAGGATTCAAATACGTCAGCCAATAGCATCACATCGGTTTGCAAGTACAGCTCATGGTAATCCTTAAATCGTCTGCAGCCAAATAAATTCCATACCTTCTTTGCATGCTCGTAATCTTCATTACCAATGTGCGCATCGTTAAGTTCATTGTAGAATGCTTCCTCGTTGGGTATGCTCGTTTCATCCATCTTTGAAAGGTTATCCATCCAATCGTATGGGTAAACCCCCTTCCTCCTTAGCAAGGCAAATGCCACATCTTGATCTAACTGCGGATATTTCTCCGCTATGAATTTCTTTACAGACGTTAGTCGATCAACTGGGAGGTTGTTTGCGAGTTCTGCCAAGCTAGCCGACATGAAATTCAATGAATCTATGTATTTGATGCCATGCGTTGATTCTTCGGACGTGATGTTCGCCGTGATTATCCTTTCAGACGTCGTTGCCATCACCTGCACGCCTCTTCCTCCCAATGATCTCATCACGTGATGCATATCATAGCCTGTTAAGTTGTGAAAAACGATTGGGATTGGATGAGAACTGGCAATGATGTTAAGGTAATCTTTATTACATCTATTGCATGCTGCTCCCCTGTACTTCCCTGTAATGTGACAATGATCCCTCACTTTCTTTCGTTGCTCAACGTCTTCGCTGAAAGGTCTACTGCAACAATAACATACAATCGCATCTCCATGGCTTTTCCTCTCAACATCAGTCATGCTCAAAGGTACTAGCCTTTCAAATACCTTCCTGGTTTCCCTGTTCAACCAATCCATACGATTCATGAACATTTCCATACAATCATCCCCCGTGTATGTCTCCGTTTCAAACCTCCATCGATCATCCAAAGTCTTAACCACCAAACAATAACTAATAGGAACATGCCTTTGGTACTTGTCTGAATCTTGATGAACAAGTCTACATTCAAAGTCTGCATATATGATGAACGGTAGGAGAGTTTGCTTTTTGAAACCTTCAAACTTCAGAAGCATTTCATTCTTGCTGGGATATTCTTCTCGCTGCCCGTAATGATTTCTGCAAAACGTTAGATGCTTCCTAAGCGCCTCCTCAGAGTTGCACGATCCTAAACAGCGATGACAGTAATGTCTAGCCCGATGTGCCATATGTCCATCCCTACCATACAGCAGACGACTCATGTTTTTTAACCATGTATAATGATGGAAATCATCATTCATGATAATCAACAAGTCAACATGACGTCCAGCTCGCTTCTCGCTAATCCTAGTTGGAACGACAACTTCATCCTCATAACAGTAGACATTGATCGATAAATCATTATCATCCTCAAACCCCTTCAAATCATGCTTTGGATGAACAGGAAACGTTAGACGGCTACGATTCAACTCATACACGTACTTCCTGTAACTACTAGGTCTGCTTACATTACTCTCTGCAGGATGTAATGCAGCCGTAATGCTCCATAAAAAGCAATACTCATCATCATTCTTCACATTTACAATTGCTTCCTTCCTCCTAAGACTTGGCGGCGTGGGAATGTATGAACCTCCCCTAATCGCCGTATAGTCAAACAGATAAACCTTAAAGTTTTCAACGCTTTGGTATACCCATCCACTTCCTTGATTAGTAAACTCTTCAACATCCCTCCTAATACCCTCAATTGCTTCAGTTACGTTACCCTCTGCAGCATCAGAAGATTCTCCTTTCATTTGAACCATAACCTTCGATCTAAACGTTGGAGGAGGATCGGTTTCTACGTTTCCAATTGGTTTCACAAACATAACCTGCATACTCAAGTAATACTTTAGTCCTTGATCTCTGCTGTTTGCCTCTGAAACAACCGTTTCAACGACCTCTCCTATGATACCTTCAAGATCTTGCGCATCCATGCTGCGAACCTCAACATCTCTCACACCGTATGCCCTTTCATCCATCAACCCTCTCTGATTCTGCCTTCCATTCTCACCACCGCCGACTTGACCAACTGAGCTCTGTCCATGCATTGACCTCACATGCAAGCTCAAATTGTATCGATCTCGAAACACTCGCCGACATATCGTGCAAACGCATGAAAAAGCCACCCTATCACCTCCAATGCTCCGCTTCATCATCTCCTCAATCAATTAAAATCCCATCGTCAACCCCTTATATAAAATCATCGAATATTCGAATGTTCGAATGTTCGAATGTGGCATTCGATGGTTCAAACGTACTCTCCGTGGTTCATAACCCCTAATGCACTCAAAACCCCATCGCTATAGCCCATCCCTATGCCGTAATACAACCCTTTGCATTTAGGTTAAATGTAATAAGTATGGTAAATTCAAATTCAAAAATAACCCCCAGATTCGTACTCCCCGGGTAGGGAAACCCCTGGGACATCTCAAAAATGTCGCGAACCCCCTCCTTCATCGTTAATCAACCCCTCGAATGTGACGTTCGAATTTACCCCATCCCCATGATAGCCGCTGCGCTTCGCTACTTGATCAATCAATAGACCTTTTAGCTATTCTGAAAAAGAATCTCAATCGAACGACCTTTGTTTACACTTTGAAGAATTTTCGAATATGCACAATAGCGATAGAAGCTCTAACGCCACTCGATCGAACTTCGGATAGAAAAATGTATAAAAATAACGCTCGATCCAGGCTCTTTTGAAGAATAGCTAAAAGGTCTATTACCGTCACCATGACAATACAAATTTGACCAATCACATAACTCCACTTGGAAACTCGCCCAAAGGATTAGCCCATCCCCCAATAAGCGCACCTGATTGGTCAATTTACGCAATGTAAAAAATTAAGTCCACCGATTGGTTCCGAGCGTCGAACTTAAAGTTCGATGGCTGGTATATAAACCTCCGCGCGGTCAAAATCGCTCAATCGCACATGTCATTCCATGCCACTAGGACCGCTACGATTTGTTATTCATTCATTCGATTCGATACAATTGTTATTATTCAACTATGCCTGGAGACACCAGAAGAGTCATACTCAGAGGCGAGAGCAATGGTGGAAGAATTAGAAGAAGGGGAAATGTCAACATCAACAGTGAACGAAATCAGACATTATTAATTGACTTCTTTAGACGAAACAGGAGAAGAGTAAGAGCTAGTGAGATGGAGCGGGAAAGGTTGGAGGCAGAAGATAGGAGGAGAGGTGAAGTCGTTATGAACGATGGTGATGGTAAGAAACATTCTTCATTCAACTTAAATTTCAACTTAAATTTCAATTTAAACCATTCGCTTTAATACATTAGTGTCCTCATGAGTCCTTCAAATATTTCCCTTAGAGCAAGGAAGAAGGACAGCCATAATGAGGAGGAGGAGCAGGAGGTGTGAGATGTTTGAGAAAAAGAGAATCTTCGCTAATGAAGCATATGGAGAAGGGGAAAGTTGTGTGATTTGTATGGACAATGAATGCCAGCCAATATTGAAGATGTGTCCCTCGTGTGAACATTTGTTTCACTCCCATTGTATTGCGGGTTGGCTAATTGAGTTTATGAATCACTCGTGTCCACATTGCAGGATTAGGCTGACACACCGAATGCTAGAAGACGTTGAAGTCGTCTTACCCCTTAAGACTCTTCATACGTCTTCTATGCAGACGGTGAGTCAAGCTCCTCTTCCTGCAATGTGGACCGAGCATGATTACTCAATCAGTCAACCCGGTCCCTCCTCCCTCCCTGGGTCTAGAGTCGCGCGGCTCACCCTTGATTCGGGAGAGCGCTCACCGGTGAGTCCGAGCTGGTCTCCGATCACCATCACCGTGAGCGTTACTCCCGAATCGACGGTGAGCACTCCCCCGGCGAACCCTAACTTCACTTTCTCGCCGGGGGAAATCCCAGAGTCACCCCTGCCTCCGACTCTGGGAAATGCTGCTACTTCTTCCGCTCCTTTTGTCTTCTCTGCCAACCCTCATACCTCAGCTGCTGGCGATGAATCTCCCAGAGACGTCTGGGGTTACATCGCTGAGCAGTTGAGACGAGAGGGTTGGCATTCCTCTAATTCTGCCTCACCTTTTTCCTACCGCGCGCCTGAGACTCAGTGAGGGAGGATATAAAGGATGATATCGTTTGTTGTTAGTTTCATATGTTCATTTAATTTCGTTTAACTTCATTTAATTTTGTTTAATTTCATAATAAGTTCATTTACATCGTTGGTAATAGGCCTAACATTACACCGTCGTCGTCTCTATGCAAAACCTGCGACAATGAGCCATCGGGAGATGGTGATACCCCTGCCTTGAGCAGATAGTACACTCATTCGTAAAACATCTTTACGAATGGGTGGGGGACAGGAAGCCCTGCACAACGCTATGCGAGCAAACGGTGTAACGTTAAGTCTATTCCATATCCCAGTCTTCTTTCAAAGTCCAACAATCGCATATCGTTTGTCCATCACCTTCACGTCCACAGTCAATGCATAAAACGCCGCCAGCCTCATTTCGCATCCACTGGGCGTATGAGCGGTATCGTTCAAATGGGATCTTTGGTATCAACTCTCCCTTCATTTGTACATCAATCCTTGACTCATCTGGATAGCAAGTAATCCTTGCTCCAGGTTGAATCGTCATGAATGGTGGAATAACCTTCACAAGCATTGAAAACAAAATTGCTAGCCTCTCCGAAAATTCACTCCAGTGGTAAACATTACCACCCAAGACTCCTTCCGTGGTGGTGTTGACATAATACCATCGACTGCCATCCTTCAAAGGACCAAAGAAAACAAACCTCTCACCTTCGCTGCTTGGGCAATACTTATCCTCAACCTTCACCATCCTTGCCACCGTGGTGAACTCATAAGACTCTACTCCTTTGTAGGGCTTTGAATCGTCAAAACCTAAGTCTTTCAAAATATCAAGCATTGAATCCCTTTGGGCAATTTCTTCACCTATCTTCCAGCCATATATCGTCCTAACGTATTCATAAAACATCTTCGCTTTGATTTATCTCGTGTTGCTTGCTTGGAGACTTGCGAACTGGAACTGCTTCAACCTCTCAAATCGATCTATTCTTATAGAAAAAGCAACCAATCAAAACCCTCGAAAATTAATAAAGCAGTATCAACCAATGAAATCACTGGAAATTAATCACTCAATTAATCCTCGTCATGACAACGTAAATTGACCAATGAAATCATTTGAAATTGATCAGTCGATCAATCCTCACCATGACAACGTAAATTAACCAATCACGTAACTCCACATCGAAAGTTGCCCAAGGAATTAGCCAAGGAATTAGCCCATCCTCCAATGAGCGCATCTCATTGGTTAATTCATGAAACGTTCAAATAGATGGAATATGGAATTCGATCAATCCTATATAAGAAAGCGTTCAACTTCAAATCATTCAGTTGGGTCGGCGGAGCAAGAAGATGATCGTCATCAAAGGAGAAGAAGAAGCCTTGAAGATTGAAAAGGTAAAGACTGCGATAAAGAGCTGTCTATACCAAAGGGTGTATGAAAAGGTGAAGGAAACAGGCGACAATGAATTGGTAGAAGTCGTAAAAAGATTTCAAGCAGAGCATGGTGAAGAAACGATCCCTCAGCATACCTTCAATGCTCTATGCGAAGCAGCACTAAACTCTAATCGAAGTTTCTTCGAGGAAGGAATGACCAGTGAGTTGAGCGTACCATCAATGTGCGGTGTAACGAAAGAAATATTCGCAGATGGCAAAGTTAATTGGGGACGATTAGCTGCAGCTACTGAGGCTTGCGTATGGTTCGTGGTAAATGGCCTAAAGAAGAAGAAATGGTTGGAAAACAATGAAGTAGACTTTACGATGATGATGTTGCTGTTGCCGCTGTCATGGACAGTAAATCAATGGATTAGGAAATCGCCAGAAGAAGTTCTAAAGTTGCATGTGAAGGTTAACGTGGAAGATGACAGTTGGTGGTGGACCATTGGATTGTTTTAGAGAAATAAAGATTCCCTCTTGAGTCCTGATGAATTGATAGAAGTCACATTAACGTAGCGGTGCATTAGAGGGGCATACGATTGAGTAGGACGGGGATGATAGCAATCGAGGTGAAGAGCTATTATTCATCCCGGCTCCCGTTATCTCTATCGTTCGGGGCTCACTGGCTTGATTTTCGCCGAGTTTGAGGCTCATTGCAGTTAGAGCATTTCCCTTCACCTCACCCCTTACTGCTGCGTTAATGTCAACGATTGACTTCTTCGAACAGAACAGGAGGATGAGGGTTATAATAAAGATCCCCTTCTGAGCCTCCATTCGTCCTTGCCTTCAAGATAAGGGCGAGTGGGGGTTCAGTATGGGATTTCATTTAAAAGTTAGATTCCTTAAACAATGGTTGAATCCTATATGCGTGTTTTCCTCATTCGTCATATCTGGATTGGAGGCTGGGTTGGGAATGAGGTTGGGGGGTCCCTGGTTTACCTAGGGGCCCTGGTTTACCTATTTTAGGGGGGAAGGTACTAAAAAAATGGGCCCGTACACTCCTTTTTCATACTACTAAGATGCTCTTTCAGATCTGAATGATTCAACAGCTGACACAAATATTTATTGGATGTTTTCTTTACTTCTAGGGAAGGGTATTCTGATGTATCATGTGGTGAAGATACTTTTTTGGAGACAATATTAACATCTTCTTCTGCCTCAGAATTAGTTCCAATCTTGTCACAACTAGCATCTTCTTCAGAATCAGAATCGCTGTGTACGTCAACTCTGAAAATTAATATACAGATATTTTTGAGCATCTCTGCAGTATTCCAAAGGAAACTTTTGGCTTATTTGAATTTTCTGTTTTTCCTATATCTCATGCCTTGCTAATGTTTGACTTTCACGATCATCTACCACAAAACGTAGATAGTGCCACAGTTAAAACTAAAGACAAGGTACTTCATTTGAAATACCTTCCGCCACCCTCTGTTACATACTTTATGACAGCTCCCTAAATAGTTACTCTTTTCCTTCAAGCAAAAAGCAGTCACATTTTTGTGTTAACAAATGAGATCAATAGGGAAATTTTCCTAAATCTCCTTGGTTGTAAGATACTTCATGTACTGGATGAGTAAAAAAGGCCTAAAAATGGAAATGCTACCACTTCCTAAACATCAAAGCAGTGAAGTTTTGCAATATTTCATTAAATAGCCAATTATTTTAAGAACTTTTCTGGCTGAAATCGCTCACGTAGCTCGGATCTTACCTTTCCCTCCTGTGGGGGGGGGGGTAACTACCACATATGCAGGTACGAGATGTCCCATTCTTTGGGTGCCTTTTTCGAGCAGGAAATAAATTTTTGGGTATCTTTTTTCGTAAAATCACAAGTTGTCATAAATTTTGGGGTGTCATTTTAGAAAATTTACTCTTTCGGGTATTGATTTTGATCAAATTTCACTTACTTGGTTAAAATTTTGGATGGCTGTCACAATCTTAGGGTATGGCCTGTAAATTTGGGGTATCGTTTTCGCGAAAATTTATATATTTTAAGGTGCGATTTCAGACGTCAAATGGCACACCCCTGTCACCCGTCTACTGAAGCTACCTGCCCCCAGGCCCGACAATAATATAAACGACAATATAAACAACGAACCTTGTTTTATGCGAAGAAACTTTTCTTGCCAAATTTTTCCAACTTTGAGGATTCGGCCCATCATCAGAACTAAAAATGAGTTAAGAATCAAAACAAGGTAACTCGACCATGAAAAATATCTATTTCAAAGACTTAACATTCTGTAGGATTAAGGGGTGAGGACGGGGTCCCTATCCCGGATTCCGGCAACAAAAAGCCGTGCCCCTTAAGTTTGCGATGCTTCCTACGGCCTTGAAAGAAGTACACACATACATACAATATCTATTTTGATCAAGCAGGCTAGTAGGCGCTATCCTAGAATCGCACACCTGTGGCTATACTGATCCTAACTGAACCCTACCAAAAACCCTACCAAAACCCTATAGGTGTGCGATTCTAGACTAGTCCCGAATAGAATTTACGTGTCAATATTTCATTTCTATGCGCCCCTGCCCCCAAGCCAAGGCCGATAGCAGCCATGACTGTGTAGGGGGACGAAAACCAAAATTTTCCGACGAAAAAACCATCAACAACAACAGCAACGACGACAGTTGTAGGAACATACGTTAAGTTTATGCATTGTATGACCGATCTAATTCCTCGGTAAGTAACATTTGGCCACATTTCGCAATCCAACCTTGAAATCAACGAAAAATATGCCATAAATTCAATAATTTCTGTTGGAATTTATGTTTTAACACTAATAAATTCATGTCTTTATGCATTATTTCTCCTCAAAGTCCTCCAAAGCTAGTCATTTGAATCAAAAAATTCCGATGAGAGCAAAATTTTTCGACAAATGGTCTCCTGGGGGGGGGGCACTCCACCCCCAGCCCCCCATTGGTGTAGCAGGTTCGCTTTCATTCTTACGTCATGTCCTTTAGCCTCGTAATCGCGTTTAATCTAATGAATTAACTTTTTTCCTTTCGTTTAGCACATGCGCACCTATTCCTTTATTTGTAGTTTAATGTATGCTAATTATTTCCTTTTGTGTAAATAGTATAAAAACTTTGATCGTAAAATCTTGTAGTTAGTTAATCATCGTCTGAGTTCATGATAATGTCAAAATGTAACTCATGACCATTTTATAGTGATTTTACTCTCTCGCAAAGCAAATTTATTCGACGCAAATCGTCGCCTATCACATTGGCTTTGGCCCTGCCCCAAGCCCAGTCTATGTTTGGTGGAAAGAATTTCTCGCAATTACTGCTGCAGTTGTTGATGTTGCCCATGCTCCTGCAACAACTTTCCTGCATGATTTGCATCAGCAAACATTATCTTATCTTTGACGGTTAATAATTGAAATGCTTAACTTCCTGAAGATTCACCACTCGAAGAATCGATGCAAATTGTGGAATATTCTGAAAACAATTATTTGTTTTAAGGTTAAAAGGAATATTGATATTAAGGTAAACATAGACATCATGCGGCAAGTGAATGAACATTTATGCATAAGAAAATCAAAGTAAAATGCATGAATTATATACTTACGATTACTTTCATCCATGCTTCCACGTGTCGTGAGGAGAGATCGAAACAAGGAGATGTGATTTGTGTCATGCTGCTCCAAGATGGCGATCCGAAAAAAGGGTCTGGAACTGGTATTACAGGCAGTAATTCTGCAGATTCAATGTGGGTGAGCGTTATGACACACCATTGAAATGGGATTTCCGCTTTGTGGGTGCTGTAACAATACCCTGTGTCAAGAATGGAATTCCTGAAAACAATAGAACATTAAGCAAAGTGCGCGCCAAGACAAGGTTGCAAAACTACGGCCCCGTGATTCTAGGCGAGCGAAGAAAACATTGCATTTCTTTTGTTGTATCTCTTGGACACTAATCGTCCCTCATTTGAGCGTTTGTTTGCCACTGTAACTTGACTTGACAAATAACTTGGTAGCAAAATTTTAACTCTCCATCATGAAAAGTAGGGGGCCGGGGCCGAGGGCCATAGGGCCAAGGGCCGGGGCTGGGGGGCTGGGGCCGGTGATTGCTAATAGCCACAAAACAAGACAGGTTTCAACGTCGTTGCTTTGATATTCAGGGAGCAGGATTTTTTTCAAACGCCGGGCGTTTTTATTGACTCACCCGGTAGGTAATTAGTTATATACTCTGTCCGTGTGTATTTGATGTGCAAAAGTACTGGTATTGAATTGAGTAGCTATACCATAGAGTATCTGTCCAATCATAGAGAAAAGGCCTATCACAGGCATACAATAACTAGTAATAGATGTAGAAAATGAACGAAAGGGAAAGCGAAAGGATAGGAAATAACAGCATGAGGAGCTATATGAATGAGCTCCGAATCAAAATCCCCCCCCCTCTTGTGCATTTTCATTTATACGTTTTTCTGTGTTTGCTGAATGCCTCTGAGATTTAGCAAGTTTAACTTTCTGTCATACTGCAATGGAACTGTAACAATTTTGGTATTCTATTTTTAGTCTTGTCTCCATTGTAAGCAGCCCCCCTAGGCATGATAGGGTTAAAATCTCTATGCCATTTATTTCATTTTGGGGTCAGAATCACCTAACTTAACTAACAGATGAGTTCATGAGCAATCACAATCATGCATGTTGAAGGTTTGAAGCATTATTGCAAGCTCCTTTCTTATTCTCGTTGATGAGATTAAGCGTGGTTTCTCAAATGATACTGATTTGGCAACGTTTTTTCTGGCTTTACACCAATCCAAGTGTCCCTGGGAATCCTTATGCATTTGTGGAAGTAAGTGCTTATTTTGACTATGGACACCTGCATCTGTTCTGTTCTTTATCAAGTGACAAACTGCTTCCATTGTCTCTTGCGTAAAAAGAACAGGAACACTTCACCCTCTCTTTCTCCTAATGTACCGGATGCCCCAAAAAAGAGTTCCGGCGTTTGATTGAACGCAGAGAAAAAGTTATGAATCTGGCAATTTTTAATCACTCTAGTTACCTGCTGGACATTTCAACTTGCAATTTTTTTTTATCCAACATAAAATTTACAAGAACGATATTATCTAGAACAGCACTTACAAACTACTGTACTACACTACAAGAACGATGCCATGAGGAGCAGAAGACCATGACTACCCCATGGCCATAACATAGAGACAGGTAATTAAAGCTAAGACTAATTATACAATCAAATATAAATACAAAAAAACTACGTACGAGCGATTTTGACTGATAAATACTAAAGTCGGGTTCAAATTGGATGTCGGGCAATTGCTGTGTTTGGGATGTATCCGCTAAGTGATTACGTGGGATGGAGGCTAACTTTTACTGAAAAATTGAAATTAAAATGAGTTAGGTTGGCGTCGGAATTTCATAACACTGAATTCCCAACATCCAATGTGAAACAGGCATAAACAAGTGAACAATAAAAAACAAGGTAAAGGGATTCAGTGGCTGAGTGGAGTAAACAAACTTTCAGATTTTTTTTTATCAAACCGACCTGTATTGTGGATGAAAACTAGTGTCAGTTTGAGTATACTTTTGTTGATTTCATTCGAAAGGTTTTTGTCACCATACAATAGAATCTGAACAAGAACGTCATTAGGGAGGCTGTTTATTTCAACAAATTGTCGTAATAGTACCGAAACTCCAGCGAGAAGATGTCGCCGTTGAACGTCAAATGAAGGGCAAAGCAGCAAAAAGTGCTCCGTGTCCTCAATACCGTCATTCGTTGGACACATAACTTGCAATTTGGCATATCATATGACAAAATTAGTAATCTGAAAATGGAGCCATTAGCTGTAACATTTCATTTTCATGTTCGAGGCAAAACCTTAGATTGAGCCCCTTTGTTCATCATCACGCAAAAGGGGATCTCCGAATGAGCAACACAGAACTGCACTCACACTTTTGATCATTAACATTCCGACAAGCAAGTGTCCTGCTCCTGGAGCATATTGAAAGCAACGTCTGAAAAGTCAAATCCAATGGGTCTGAGGGGAACATCCTTAGGTTGTACTTTTACCACTACTTAATTCGAGATAGCTGCACAAACCCAGAAAATGCACTGTTTCCTTTGTGATTCCTTTGTGATTCCACAGTGCCCTCTCTATCAATTTCCATTGACAGGCAACCACTATGGTTGCGAGGCACAAACACACTGTTTTACCATTGTTTTTAATTGTTTTTGTTTTTCTCTCCCTTTTCCTATTGTATTTCTTTCTTAAACTTCAAATGCAACATTTCTTCGCTGTCTCATCTCCATTACCATTTTTGAGAACTGAATGATCTTTCTTGCTCTATTTTCCTCGTTGATTGATTCTTTCAAGTCTGCAGCTATGGCAGCTATTTCTCTGCTTTCTTGAACATTTCTTACAGTTTTACAAACAAAGATATGTTCAGTTGTATCTTCTTCTTCTCCACACAGTGGGCAGTCTACATCACCCTGAAACTTGTTTTTATAATTTGCTTTCAAAGGTAGCATATTCAATTTCACTTTTATTAGCCACTCTATCTCTGATGGTGACAGACTGTCAAGATATTTCTTCCTCTCAAAGTTATTCCTTGTGCAGAATCTAAGCTTTGTACTTTCCCTACACATGTCTCTTGCTTTCAGTTCTAAGAATTTATTAATGCTCATCTTTATCTCTCTTTTCCAAGCTGATTTTTTCTTGTTCTCTATTGTTCGTATGTCAACCTCTATGTTATATTTTTCTCCGCATAATCTTATTTCTTCTGTCCAGCTTCCTTGTATCTGTTTTGGTATCATTTCCATTAATATTTTCCTTGCTTCTCGCCTTTCGTCTGAGTGTACAAGATTGTGCATGTACATCAATCTCTTGTAGTCAATTCTCTGCTCTATTGGCCATGTGCCTGACTCAATTATCATTCCCCAATAACTTGTACTTCCTCGCTGACCAAGTATCGTCGCAAGCATTTGCTTTTGTTTTCTTTCCAGCAACGTAATCTCATTCACTGACAGGGCTCCCCATGTTTCTGTATTATATAAAAGGCTTGGAATCACTATTGTTTCTAACAACAAAAATCTCACTTGCATGGCCATTTTTCCCGTAACCCTTTCTGCCCCCCAGCTCATCACATTTCTCATCATGAAGTTTGTCTTTTCTGTCCTTTTTTCAATACAGGTTAGCTTGTTGCCCTCCTCTGTTATGTAATCGCCTAGGTATTTATATATTTCTGTCTTCTTAACTTCTCCTTTCTTTATTTTCAGTACCTTTTCCTCTATATCCGCTTTACCTCTCTTGCTTCTTGAAGGTCTTACTTTCATTATCTGTGATTTCTCCGAGGAGAACGTAAATTTCTTATTTTCTTCAAAATATCTACAGCTCTCTACTATTCTGGCCATATTTTCCATTGACCCCATCCCAGTGATGTCATCAACGAAAACCCTAGCTCCGATACTTATTTCCCCAACTTTCGTCTTCAATGACTGAACCTTCGAGTTAATTTCATCTGTTGTTACACAACACAACTTCGGGCCCCATACTGTTCCTTGTCTGACTATCTCCCCTACTGTGAATCTATCCGTCTTTCCAATCGGTGTTTCTATCATTATTTCAGCGCATTTATTCATTTCATATAGAATAACTATTTCTTCAGGAGGCATTCCTTTCATCCATAATTCTATCAAACAATCTTTTAACCAAAGTTTATCGAAACATTTCTCTGCATCAAGAAAAATCAGGTTTGTCTCCTGACCAACATATTGATTGTATTCTATTGCTCTATACACTGTAAATAGATGATCCTGGACTCCTCTATTTTTCCTTCCTCCACACTGACTTTCTGATGTGTTACTGTCTATAATCCTCTCATTTCGCTTCAATAAGATCTTTTCACAAACTTTACTCATTATATTTGTTAAGAAAATCCCTCTTCTGTTTTTCATCTCATGCCTGCTTCCTTTATTCTTATAAATTGACTTAATTGTCATCTCATTCCATTGCTTCGGGACCCCCTGCACGAAAACTGCATTTATCATCGCTACGATGCTCTCAATGAGATCGTTCCCTGCATGCAGTAGCATTTCATTCACCCATCCTTGAAGATCTCCAGCTTTGTCCTTCTTCAATTCTTTGATGCATTCTTCTACTTCTTTTCTTTCAACTTCTTTTATTTTCCTTCCTTTCCCAATCTTATATATTTGCCTAAAAAGGATCTCTACTCTGTGTTCGACCTCTGGGTTTCCTTTTTCTATCGTTAGCAGCTTCGAATAAAAATCTTTAAATTCATTTTGAATCTCCTCTCTATCGTATATCATCTTTCCGTCTGTGTTTTTGATCACGCATTTCTCCTCTTTTTTCTTTCTTGTCATCTTTTTCCTGTATTCCCAGAAACCCCCTACTTCTGCTCTCCCATTTTTCTTCACTCTTTCTGCATTCTTTATTGCCGCTTTAGCCTTATTTTCCTGCCCATGCCTCTCAATATGTTCTTCCACCAGCCTTTCTCTTACCTTAAGTAACTTGATCTTTCCTTGACCTAACCTTTTGTCAGTTCTTTTTCTTATTATTTCTTTCTTTATTCGCCTTAATTTTCTCATTACTTTTGTGCATTTTGGTTTCTTTTTCTTCTTTCTCTTTATCAGGTTGATTTTTATTTCTTTTACAGCATTATTCCATTGATCATATACATATTGTAGTTTTTCTTTTGATTTCCATATATCCTTCAGATTTCTGTTCTCTGTTTTTTCTCTAAATTGGCTGAGTTCCTTACACGACATCCTTGCATTATCCCTTCTTTTTTCCATCACTTGCTTTGCATTATTTCTCCACGCTTCTAAAAAGTCTAGTTTTACTAATATTGTATTATGGTCAGAGAAAAGTTTCTCAGTTTTCCCCAAACCCTTAGCACTTTTATACAAGCCCCATTTCTTCTCTTCATCTATCACCATATCCTCTACAACATTTGCATCATTTTTGCTTATTATCACGTAATCAATCACCGACTTGTTTCCTCCTTCAGATCTTGTCCATAGACCTTTGCATTTGTCATGTGCATTCACTATCATCAGGTTATTCTCCTTGACCAGATTTAGCAATTTCCTTCCTCCTGGAGATACCTCCTCTCTATTTCCTTTAATTTCTTTTCCTACTTTGCAATTTAAGTCCCCCACTATCACCAATTTCTGTCCTTCTTCTTCAGCTTCTACAACATGTTTTTCTATCTTTTTGTACATTCTTTCTATATCTTTCACTTTAGTTCTTGTTTCTTGTGGTGCGTATATCACCCCTATCTTTAGTTTAATTCTTTTGTTATCTATTATTAGCCATAACCCTTCATATGTATCTGCCTCCTTTTCTCTTACCATTGTCACTCTATACAACTCTTGTTTTATAATCACCATAATACCACCTTTTTCCCCTTGTCTATTATGCATTATTTTTTCATATCCTAAACTCTCCAAGACCTTGTCAAAGTCTCTTAAGTCATCATCGTCTTTCATAAAAGTTTCCATGAGACATACTACACTAGGTCTTTTTTCTTTTAAAACATTTTCTAGACTTTTTTCTTTACTCTTCAAACCTCTGCAGTTACTGACAATTATTTGAAACTTTTTATACAAAGTTTTGTTCTTATTGCTTCTTTTAATTTTTCCTTTTAGCTTTTCTTTCTTGGTTACATTTATGTTTTCTTGTTTGTCTTTTCTACTTTCTATGCCCTTTGGAGGATTTTCAAGATTGAATCTATCTTCTCCTCTAAAAAAGAGCATGTACCTAGTGTTGCATTACATCGCACGTTGAACAAAGAACTGAAAACTATTTTCAGTTAAAGAGAAGAAACCGTGGAACTCCATAAAACCGTGGAACATTGAAACTCCCGTTTGAAATTCCCAGTTGGCACAATGCATCAATAACAGCAGCGAGCTGTTTGTACCGAGACAGTCCATGAACTCAGGTGGAATTTCACACAATCAAAAAGCTTTCAGAGCTAAATTCCTATTCAATTTCAAAGTGAAGTTTTCTCTTGTAAGCAAAAGAATTTCTGTTCCTTGGAAAATTCAATTGGCTGGAAAATGGTCTTTACTTTCTATGTGCTCATTGAATAAAAACCTACCCGTTATAAATGTAATGAAGGCATTGTCAACTCAATTTTTGTGTGGGTGGTCCTTGAGGGAGTCCCCTTTGAGCACAAATGAGCACTACGCCGTACAAATCTCTCTGGTTTTGTCTTGAAAATGAACATGAAATACTAGACCTCACAATTCCACTTTCAGATTACTAAGTTCTTCTTACGATATGTCAAACTTTAAGTTGAAATGTCTAGCATGTACCTAGTGTGAATAGAAATTGTCATGTTCCAAACTTTTTTCTCTGCATTCCGTCAAACTTCGGAACTTTTTTTTGGGACAATCAAGTGGTCTGCGATATGTCTTTCTTCTTTGGTGAGAGCTCTCCAGGATTCTTTGTTTTTTCCATTTACCTGTTTCTGCACCTTCCCAATCCTGCATTGTCAGTATCACAGGCTCTCCACCTGATGCAGTTTCTGTACATCCCTCTTTAAAGGGAGACTCTGGGGGTTCTTTTTTGCGTTTCTAATCAAATTGCAACTGGGACCTCGTTGCATAAATCGGCCATTCTGTTTGGTAGAGTGATATGAAATCGTTACATTTCTTCACTAAATCATTTACCATCCTACTCTAGCCGTGTGCTGCAGGCTAGGTCCCGGCTTTTATACCAGGCTGGGCAAGCCAATCTTTTCATTGTCATATTGTGTGACATGAGGTCCCAATTCTTGGGATCTATCAGATCGAAACCATTGAAGGTCTCACTGCCCATTTTCGTAAACTCATTGAGCAGTATTGCGAGCGATTTCAGTCTGTATGAAATTTGCTTTCTTCTCACCGGGCCATCTTTTTCATACATGAATGTTCCATACTGCATCAAAAATTTGTCCATTTTTATCATGAGTTTGCTCCCATCATGTTTCATCCGTGCAAGGACATCTTCAGTCAACCTTCTTGAATTTGCACTTGCAATTGTTGAAGTGGCAAGTAAAACGTTGCTTTCTTTCAAAATATCCTTTTCACAGGATCCCTATTGTTGCATTTCTGAAAGGAATCTTACAGGGCATGATCTCTTGTGTTTCCATACAAATCTTGGCTTGAAAAAGCCCAGACAGTGAGAGCATGCAGTCAAGTCTGCCTTCTTGCTGTCCTTTCTTTCCCCCACCGGTTGTGACCTTTCCGTATGTTTCAAGCTGGTGATAGAGAACTAGTAATCAACAACAATGCAAATACTGCAGAAAGAAGCTTACCTTTCCCTTGACCACTCTGGCTATGCTAATGCTCGTGCCACCTCTGCCTCATCGCTGTGCATGTCCTCAAGGTGTTGTGGCATCTTAAAGTAAATAAACGGAGATATAGCAACATTATCTAAACATAGCACAAAAGAACGGCGGCGCCATTAATCTTCTTATCGTTTCAAAAACATCAAATACAATAGGTTACATTTAGATTACCCAGTCCCCTTCGCTAAGTTTGCTTTTAACCCCATAGATTTACTTTAAATGCTGTTTTGAACAGAACGGGCAGAAATGCCGTTGCCTTCAATTTTTTTCTCGATGATCTAAAAACATAAAGAGTAACTCAATATTATTACCGGGTATACCCAACAGGAAGTATTCCTAGTTGACCAATCACCAAAATTCGATTCCAATGCCAATCTTCAAGTCTCTTGTACTGCCAAGAAGATCAAAGATCAAATTATTTTCCCAGGTATAGATGAATTGGAGGCACATCTTCTCCTGATTTTTCCTGTGGTGTCAGTAATCCATTTTTTAGTTCTGTTGGATATTCCCCAGTTTTTTCAGCAACATTTGGTATATTAGTAATAATTTCACCTACAACCTTTTGGCCATATTTCAGTTGTTTAGCTCTGAGCCCGTCACATCCTGGACTTTTCCCATTGTTAATTCATTTACTGCCTTTTTCATTTCTTTGCTTTACAGAGAGTTTGGGTAGCGAAATTAAATCTTGTTGATTTTGGAGTGAAAGCTCCTTCTAGGTTATGCCAAGACCACTTTGTAGAGGACCAGTTGAAAGTGGGCCCAAAGCTGATAGCATCGCTTCAACTTAAAGACTGCGCATGCTTGCACGAGGCTGAGGCTAAGTGACTATGAGGCACAAAGATACAAACTGTAATGACATAATGATCTAATTGATGAATTACGAAATGTAAGCATGTACTAACTGGAGTGCATGTCATTTATCATCAACCTTACGTCATAGCTTTGCAATCACAAAGGAGTGTCAGAGGAAGGCCTCTTTATTTATCATTGGGGGTAGGGGTTATACAACTTCCTGGGGCCCCTGTGATGCTTTTGTAACCTTCTTAAATCGGGGATTACACATTTAACACGTTCTGGGGCCTGGGGATTAAAGAGATTAAAAGTAACCTGATCAAAAGTAATTTAGGCTCGAAAGGGGACTTGAAATTTTCCTTCAAATTCACTAACTATGTTTCAAGGAATCAAAAATGAGTAAAGGTAATGCCAACGAGGAAGTAACAGGACACTGATAAGATAATTAAACTTGGTTATGCTATGAAACCAAGGACATGACAAAAATCAGTGAAAACTGTTGTATGTAGAGAGACCAGAACAATGGAAATTGACCATCTTTTCTTTACGTTTGGAAGCGAGGCTATGCATGCATGCGCAATGATTGTGCACCAATCTAGTTGAATTAGCGACTCATTTGTCGGAATATCACAAAAGAGAAACTGTAATTACAACTACCAATTTTCAAGCATACAACTACTTCTTGGCCTGGAAAAGGGATGTTAAAGAGAACACAAATTCTTCGTTTGTGCAACATAGCCAAGCAAGAGAGGGTGTTCAATGTTGGGGTTAGGGTTATGGCATTTACACGGGTGACGACAATAAGCCTCCCACACTTCTTTTCCTCCATCTTCACATCCCACAGGTAAACTATCTTTTCTTTCTATGATTTACTTCTAAGGTGGGAAACATCTTACATGTTTTGACAGCACCCATGTATCTGGGTCATGGAAACCAATTTACTGGGCACTGACAAATTTTTGTTGCATACCACTCATCTCGTAGTCTTGGGTTAGATGTAGCATGAACTCGGACAGATCTTCTGAACAAAGTTTGCCATTCATTGTCACAAAGGACATTCCACTTCGTATAGCTAGCTCAAACTGTTTTTTATATCCAAGGACCTACTTGGAACCGGGATTCATCAAAAGAAAGATGTAAGGTAAGACTGTAGAGGAAAGCTGCTTTTTGCTAGATATTGAATGGGCACAGCTAGTATTGCAAAGCTTAGATAATCATATCTCATTCCCGTTCTTTCCTCGTTTTTCTTGAAGCATTTCATTCATTTTCTGTGCTGTTTCCTGTAAAATTTGTTGTTTGGTGTTTTCATATCTTTCTATTTGGAAAGTTTTGGATTTCCTGGCTACTTCCATTAATCTTTCCCTTTTCCATTCAGATAGTTTGCACCTCCAGTCTGATGTCTTGTTTGCTTTGAACATAATTAATCCTTCAACAGCAAAGGTTTGTGGACAACCAAAAGATTGACTTGTAGCAAGTCCAACAATCAAATGGTTCTGATGACAATGACGTTGACCTGGTGGAAGTGCCGGTTGAACATGCTAAACACTTGGGAAAAGTTGTGGCAGAGCATCCCTTGTTGAAATGCCTTGTGTATCGGTGCTCCTCTCTGCTTGTGCACCTGCTTGTCCACAAGCTTTGAGTACATTGTTGACACCAGCGGAAAGACTGCATCTCGGCTCTCTGAAAGAATTGAACACCAGTTAGAAGTGTTCTGTATCTACCTTGAACCTACCTTGGATTGAACTTACCTTGGAACAAAATTAGATCCCACTGAATTTACCTTGAGCTGATTCGATCAGTTGGAAATTCTTTGTAAGATTCAAAGTCCTGAACTGTTTGACATAATTTTTTATTTTTGCAGCCTGGAAGAGCTGTAATTGCATTCTTCAGAGCAGCAAGGTAGTTCTTCACACTGCAGTGACTCATGCCAATGACAGTAAGAAGATGGTCGGCAAAGCTCTTGACCAACTTGAGTTTGAAGCATGAGCAAAGCGCTAGTGTGGGGTTATTTTTTCAGTAATCAGGCATTGCAGACAAACAGGAACTTGTTGTGTCAAGTTTTTTGGTGGAGGTAGTGGAGAATTCAGCCGTACTTACTAAAACAAGGAACGACCCAAACCCACCCACAACCACCCAAAACTACCCACAACCACCCAAAACCAGCCATAACCACCAACAACCAGCCAAAATTTCAGACCTAAAAGCATCCAAAAGTTTTAAAATTTAGCATCAAACCAGTTATTTAGGAGCTAAAAACCAATCAGATTCAATCAATGCTCCTGGGCTAAGAAAGATTGGGAAATAGGTCCCTTTCCCACATAAATATAGCTTCAAATTGAATGGGCCATTGCTTACTAAGTTAGTAGTATTGCATCAATGCATCTAATTTTTCAAAAGAAACAATCTTCCTGCTAATTAGAACAGGCATGTCTACTCAACGGATAATTATGTAAAGAAATTCTTGAGGGTGACATGGAAAAGGACAATGCCAAACCAATAATGGTGAGTAACCACTTCCTTCTATTGTTTTGATACAAAATCACAATCATGTTTCAAAAGTAATCTATAAAAAGCTTATCATGCTGTACTACACTACAAGAACGATGCCATGAGGAGCAGAAGACCATGACTACCCCATGGCCATAACATAGAGACAGGTAATTAAAGCTAAGACTAATTATGCGATCAAATATAAATGCAAAGAAACTACGTACGAGCGATTTTGACTGATAAATACTAAAGTCGGGTTCAAATTGGATGTCGGGCAATTGCTGTGTTTGGGATGTATCCGCTAAGTGATTACGTGGGATGGAGGCTAACTTTTACTGAAAAATTGAAATTAAAATGAGTTAGGTTGGCGTCGGAATTTCATAACACTGAATTCCCAACATCCAATGTGAAACAGGCATAAACAAGTGAACAATAAAAAACAAGGTAAAGGGATTCAGTGGCTGAGTGGAGTAAACAAACTTTCAGATTTTTTTTTATCAAACCGACCTGTATTGTGGATGAAAACTAGTGTCAGTTTGAGTATACTTTTGTTGATTTCATTCGAAAGGTTTTTTGTCACCATACAATAGAATCTGAACAAGAACGTCATTAGGGAGGCTGTTTATTTCAACAAATTGTCATAATGGTACCGAAACTCCAGCGAGAAGATGTCGTCGTTGAACGTCAAATGAAGGGCAAAGCAGCAAAAAGTGCTCCGTGTCCTCAATACCGTCATTCGTTGGACACATAACTTGCAATTTGGCATATCGTATGACAAAATTAGTAATCTGAAAATTAGCTGTAACATTTCATTTTCATGTTCGAGGCAAAACCTTAGGTTGAGCCCCTTTGTTCATCATCACGCAAAGGGGGATCTCCGAATGAGCAACACAGAACTGCACTCACACTTTTGATCATTAACATTCCGACAAGCAAGTGTCCTGCTCCTGGAGCATATTGAAAGCAACGTCTGAAAAGTCAAATCCAATGGGTCTGAGGGGAACATCCTTAGGTTGTACTTTTACCACTACTTAATTCGAGATAGCTGCACAAACCCAGAAAATGCACTGTTGCATTACATCGCACGTTGAACAAAGAACTGAAAACTATTTTCAGTTAAAGAGAAGAAACCGTGGAACTCCATAAAACCGTGGAACATTGAAACTCCCGTTTGAAATTCCCAGTTGGCACAATGCATCAATAACAGCAGCGAGCTGTTTGTACCGAAACAGTCCATGAACTCAGGTGGAATTTCACACAATCAAAAAGCTTTCAGAGCTAAATTCCTATTCAATTTCAAAGTGAAGTTTTCTCTTGTAAGCAAAAGAATTTCTGTTCCTTGGAAAATTCAATTGGCTGGAAACTGGTCTTTACTTTCTATGTGCTCATTGAATAAAAACCTACCCGTTATAAATGTAATGAAGGCATTGTCAACTCAATTTTTGTGTGGGTGGTCCTTGAGGGAGTCCCCTTTGAGCACAAATGAGCACTACGCCGTACAAATCTCTCTGGTTTTGTCTTGAAAATGAACATGAAATACTAGACCTCACAATTCCACTTTCAGATTACTAAGTTCTTCTTACGATATGTCAAACTTTAAGTTGAAATGTCTAGCATGTACCTAGTGTGAATAGAAATGGTCATGTTCCAAACTTTTTTCTCTGCATTCCGTCAAACGTCGGAACTTTTTTTTTGGGACAATCAAGTGGTCTGCGATATGTCTTTCTTCTTTGGTGAGAGCTCTCCAGGATTCTTTGCTTTTTCCATTTACCTGTTTCTGCATCTTCCCAATCCTGCATTGTCAGTATCACAGGCTCTCCACCGCTACAGGCATTGAAGGTAGTGATGCAAGACAGTGTCGTTTCAGCTAGTAAGTGCCAATCTTTTGATAGCTTTGGCTTTTTAGTCAATCTTTTGATCTCCCTGATGCAGTTTCTGTACATCCCTCTTTAAAGGGAGACTCTGGGGGGTTCTTTTTTGCGTTTCTCATCAAATTGCAACTGGGACCTCGTTGCATAAATCGGCCATTCTGTTTGGTAGAGTGATATGAAATCGTTACATTTCTTCACTAAATCATCGACCATCCTACTCTAGCCGTGTGCTGCAGGCTATGTCCCGGCTTTTATACCAGGCTGGGCAAGCCAATCTTTTCATTGTCATATTGTGTGACATGAGGTCCCAATTCTTGGGATCTATCAGATCGAAACCATTGAAGGTCTCACTGCCCATTTTCGTAAACTCGTTGAACAGTATTGCGAGCGATTTCAGTCTGTATGAAATTTGCTTTCTTCTCACCGGGCCATCTTTTTCATACATGAATGTTCCATACTGCATCAAAAATTTGTCCATTTTTATCACGAGTTTGCTCCCATCATGTTTCATCCGTGCAAGGACATCTTCAGTGAACCTTCTTGAATTTGCACTTGCAATTGTTGAAGTGGCAAGTAAAACTTTGTTTTCTTTCAAAATATCCTTTTCACAGGATCCCTATTGTTGCATTTCTGAAAGGAATCTTACAGGGCATGATCTCTTGTGTTTCCATACAAATCTTGGCTTGAAAAAGCCCAGACAGTGAGAGCATGCAGTCAAGTCTGCCTTCTTGCTGTCCTTTCTTTCCCCCACCGGTTGTGACCTTTCCGTATGTTTCAAGCTGGTGATAGAGAACTAGTAATCAGCAACAATGCAAATACTGCAGAAAGAAGCTTACCTTCCCCTTGACCACTCTGGCTATGCTAATGCTCGTGCCACCTCTGCCTCATCGCTGTGCATGTCCTCAAGGTGTTGTGGCATCTTAAAGTAAATAAACGGAGATATGGCAACATTATCTAAACATAGCACGAAAGAACGGTGGCGCCATTAATCTTCTTATCGTTTCAAAAACATCAAATACAATAGGTTACATTTAGATTACCCAGTCCCCTTCGCTAAGTTTGCTTTTAACCCCATAGATTTACTTTAAATGCTGTTTTGAACAGAACGGGCAGAAATGCCGTTGCCTTCAATTTTTTTCTCGATGATCTAAAAACATAAAGAGTAACTCAATATTATTACCGGGTATACCCAACAGGAAGTATTCCTAGTTGACCAATCACCAAAATTCGATTCCAATGCCAATCTTCAAGTCTCTTGTACTGCCAAGAAGATCAAAGATCAAATTATTTTCCCAGGTATAGATGAATTGGAGGCACATCTTCTCCTGATTTTTGCTGTGGTGTCAGTAATCCATTTTTTAGTTCTGTTGGATATTCCCCAGTTTTTTCAGCAACATTTGGTATATTAGTAATAATTTCACCTACAACCTTTTGGCCATATTTCAGTTGTTTAGCCCTGAGCCCGTCACATCCTGGACTTTTCCCATTGTTAATTCATTTACTGCCTTTTTCATTTCTTTGCTTTCAGAGAGTTTGGGTAGCGAAATTAAATCTTGTTGATTTTGGAGTGAAAGCTCCTTCTGGGTTATGCCAAGACCAATTTGTAGAGGACCAGTTGAAAGTGGGCCCAAAGCTGATAGCATCGCTTCAACTTAAAGACTGCGCATGCTTGCACGAGGCTGAGGCTAAGTTACTATGAGGCACAAAGATACAAACTGTAATGACATAATGATCTAATTGATGAATACACACTTTTACACTTCCGATGACGCACGCGCACCACGCTAGAATGTTGCGCGGCAACAAAAATTTCGAGTAAACAAAGCGAAGATTGATATGTGGCCTAAGGTTTATCAATGCGGTTGACTGTTGCCACTCGCCTATCCGACGTTTAAAGTGGAATAATCTTATTGGATTACTTCAGACGTTTGAAAGATAATATTCTTCTTTTTATCTTTTGTCATAAAAAGTTCCACGACCGCTGTTTAACGCTCACGATGAGTAGTGAAAACGGTCAGGAGCTGGCTCTTGGCGATGGAAGGATGACTCACGAGGACTTCAAACTGTGGAGTGCAAATGCGATAAAGAAGTTTCTTTCCCTGCGAAAAAAGTCTACAGATGGATCTTTTGAAGAGTTAGTGAGTAGGTAAAGAAGAAATTTTGCCGTGATTCTTTTTTTGCAAAGTAACACAATGAATCTGCATAATTGATACACTATCGATCTTTACTATTGGTCTAATCAAATGCATACTTTTGCTCCCATCTACTTGAAATATGATTATATACTGTATTTCCAGCGACATGACACAATGCAGTTGTAATTATCTCGCACACCCCCACACTAAAAATACTTTATCATGTCAGCATTACCACATCAATTTAAAGTAAAGGTAAAGCAAAGGGGGGTTAGAGGGTAACTGCACACAAGCATCCCTCTACCAGTGTTTGAAAATAGGAATGAAGTTGTACAGTATCTGCGTTTTTTTCAATTTTTTCTTTGTGTTCTTATGATTTTTAATCATTTTTCAGGGCATTTGTAGCTTATGAAGAAGATGTGCCAATTGACGTAGAGAAAGAAGAGCTGGAAAGACGCAATCTTCTAGAGTATAAGAAGAAGCTGGTTCTTCCAGAAAACACATTGCCTGATCCTTTAGGTTTAAAAAAGGGATGGATTGGTGAGCTGGAAGGTATAAGAAGCTGGCCAAGCTTATATATCATGGACATTTCAAAGCATTTTTGTAATGTTGTCAATTCAGCAGACCTTATTCATAGACTTGAGTGTGAATACAAAGAGGGGAAGGCCTACAGGTACTTCAGTGACAAATTTGTGAAAGAAGTTTTCTTACACCAGATATCTCCATCCTCCAAATTTTGTATTATGAAAACCAAATGCACTCCATCACAGAGGATTTCTATGAAACTATATGATGTTTGGGCAATCATCAAGAAAAGATACAAAAAGTTCCCCAGGAGGAGAAATAGTTAGTGCTTACTGCTCATGCACTGCTGGCCTCCTTGGTTCTTGCAACCATGTAGCAGGTATGCTGTTTCGCATTGAAGCAGCCGTAATAACAGGAGTCACAAATCCAACTTGTACAAGTCGCTTATCAGAATGGGTTGTGCCTTCATCAAAAGCAAATGTCCAACCTGGAAGGATGTCAGACATGGTTGTAATTAAAGATCACTACAAAAAGAAAGCTACATCATTGTCAAAGGATGCCAAGTCTGAGACAATGAAGAAAAAGTTGCAGTTCAACCCAGCATCAGAAGGCCAATCAGACTACCTTAAACAAAGTTCCAAAGTGCGAAGTGATTTTTATGACAAAATCAAAGGTTTAGTTCCAGGCAGCTGCTTTGAGGAATTCATGGAATGTAAGAAATTTTCTAATGTGCCTTCCACTTCAAAGAATCTTCGCAAACCGCCACCCACAATAATGGCTGCAATGGTTGCAGCTGATTTCAAAAACCATGAAGCTGATGAAGTAGTGTTGATTCAAAAGCTAATAAATGAAATGAAGCTGTCACCAGAAGAAATTAAGTTCTTGTACAAGGACACTGTGGGCCAATCTACAAATCAAGAATGACTGAATCAAAGAAAGGGTCGACTTACTGCTTCTAAATTTAAAAGGATATTTACGAGAGCTTCTACCCTAGAACTGAAACCTGATGAGTCCACAACAAGCATTTTTGAGCAGCATACTAGGGTATAAGATCTTTCAGCCCAGTTGGCAAATGAAGCATGGCATTGGTACAGAGATCCATGCCAAGACAAGATATTTAGCTCTTTTAAGAACTGAGAGACATAAAAATCTAAAGTACACAGATCCAGGACTCCAGGTCATGGCAGATTATCCATTCATAGCAGCCAGCACTGATCTTGATATTGAATGTGACTGTTGTGGTAAAGGTCATGCTGAATTTAAGTGTCCTGCATCAGTTAAAGATCAAATTCCAACTTCTGAAAACTTGGCCTACCTTGAAATCAGAGATGGGCAAACAAGATTAAAGGAGAACAGTGAATACTATTTTCAAATTCAAGGGCAAATGGGAGTGACTGGCAGGCAATATACTGATTTTTTTGTCACAACTACTGTGTAAACTTATTTGGTTTTGGGCAAAATTTGTTGCACCTGAAATGCTGCATTGTAAGTTAAAGAAAGAATTGCAGACCTACAATGTTACACAGGATGAAAAGATGCATGTCACCTCTGAATCAGCACTTGCAGAATTAAGTAAGAGAGTGGATGATATTGATGTCAGTGGATATGCAAAGAGGGTTTCTTCCAAAAAAAGAAAGGAAATGAAATCTGTTCCCAAAAAAAGATCTGCTAAGAAAACAAAAACCACCATTTTCTTGTGTGGAATTTGCAGCCAGGATGTAGCAGAAAATCCTTCAATGAGTGAAGAAGAAAGCATTGGCTGTGACCTATGCCCAATGTGGTACCACTTAAAGTGTGCAGGCATCACAGAACATACCATTCCAAGCAGAAAGGAGTCATGGATGTGTTCTCGGTGCTCTACTCAAACTCAAGACATTGAACCTGAAACTAATTAACCTTTTATACCTCTACCTTATACACATTAACCTGACAAGAATTCTCAAGAATTTACACTTAGAATTCTAAAACACCTGAAAGACTGACTTCCTTGTGAAAAGAATTCTTAAGATCAAAAAAAATCTGAAGAATTCTTAAGAATTCTTGAGGCAGGAAACCATGTTGATTTGCACAAGCCTACTCATATGTCTGACGTTTTCTGCCATATGATGTATTTGCCATCAAAGCTCTATTAAGCCTTAGGGGCTGTTTGATTTTGGACACTTCAGAGGGGCATTATTATAGAGGGGCACTTATTCAAAATATCAAATGGTAAGGATATATATGACAATTTTTTATTCTTTTACCCCTATTTTGCAGATTCAGCATATTGTACAATTTTACAACCCAGATACATAAAAGGCATGTCAACTCTTCTCCCAAACCACATCAAAACTAACATGAAAACTTGGTTAGCTAAATAAATGGGAAATCTGTTAGTAGCCCCTGGAATTTTATGTATGTATGTGGTTCAATAGAGATTTTTTTTTCTATCAATATCAAAAAGATTAAAACACAAAAGTTGTTACATTCTACTGTGCCATCCAAAGCAGGGATAGGCACAAGGTCATCTGGTCCCTACTTTGGATGACACTTACAATTCTAATACTTAAGCAAAACAAAGAAAGGGCAGAATCCAAGGTAGCTTTGTACCAAATAATGCAAAAACCCTAAAAATTTTTATTGTGGAATCCAATCAAGTTAATACATCTCAAGGTTTAATTGATTATTTGGTACCAAGCTACCCTGATAAAACTAACAATGATAGGGGGGGGGGGGGGGGGGTCGCTGCTGCTTACTTCCTACGTATTCAATCAAAACGCTTTGTTGCATTGATGAATGAAATTGTTGCTTCTATGATGATTCTGTTTTCAACTACGTTTAGATCTTTGCTCCCAAACAGAAGCAAACTGCACAGTGCATCTGAATCCAATTTGTTTATGTCTAAGCCAGGGATGGTAAGTTGGCGAAAGAGATCTCTACGCAGCAAGTCAAACTGATGGCAGTGCAGGAGAAAGTGTTTATTATCCTCAATGCTTCTACCACACATACAAGTTGGGCTACTACAGTCAAAGTTGTGTCGAAATCTATGCTCATTCAGTGCGCTGAAGTTCACACGAAGCTTTGTCAACTTTTTGATACCCTCAATATCAAAGACATCATAAACAGTGTTTTTGGGTGGTCTCATAATTGCAAGTAGCTTCCGTTTAAACTCGGATATGGATTGTGAATTTTTGATGTCATGATCTAGCAGATTCCATTCATAGAGAACATTTTGGAAATAGGTATGCGAGAAACGAATAGTTCTGCCGACATTCTGATCGTATGCGCGAGGATGTCTTAAGTTGTAAGATTGCTCGCGCTCAGGCGGTATTTCAGCAAAGAGGTACCCGGGTGAACCTGTTTTCCGTAGATTGTAAAAATGACACAGACGTCTGTACCACCTTCTGTGATATAGATCTTCCCAACCTAATTCGTCGTACAGTTGTTGCCTATTTGTGCCTTTCCATGCTCCAGTTACGGCTAATGCAGCATGATACTGGGTTTGTTCGAGTCGTTTTGTGACACTTAATCTCATGTCAGGATCATACCTATGGTAGATAATATCACCATAGTCGAGATGGGGTCTTACATAAAGCTTGTAAACTTGATCAAGCACATTTCTAGAGACATATTTAGAGATGTACCTTATTATTCCGATCCCTCTCCTCGCTTTGAGGATAGCCTCCCTGATATGACTTTGAAAACTTAACTTAGAGTCAAGGATCATTCCGATGTGCTTGTGCTCCGTTTTTCTATCAATGTCATCAGTTCCTAGTTTTAAGGGGTCATGCAGAGGTTTATTCCTTTTGGTAGAGAAGACCACTTCTTCTGTTTTGTCCGCATTGAAGTGCATTTTCCATTGCCACGACCACAAGCGCAATCGCTCAAGATCCCTATTTAGTTCCTCGCTGCTGCTATCATTCCGAACAACGGAGAAGATTGAAGTGTCGTCAGCAAAAAGCTTAATATCACAGCGAACATTATCAACAATGTCATTTATGTAAACCAGGAAAAACAATGGACCTAAAACAGAGCCCTGTGGTACTCCTGCAGATACAGTGGCCCATCCTGAGCATTTCCCATTCAATACAACGCGTTGCTGACGATTTGCTAAAAAGTTGCGGATTAGGATCAAGAGATCTCCAGATACACCGCTACATCTGAGCTTATAAAGTAACCCCTCATGCCAAACTCTATCAAATGCCTTAGACAAGTCCAGAAAGACTGCTCGTGTTTCTTTGGAGGGAATTTCTTCAAAAGCACTGTAAATTTTATGAGTGATGGATAAAAGTTGGTTGATCGTTGAATCACCAGGTCGAAATCCAGATTGATGTTGTGTTATTAGCCCATGGTCACAAAGATGACAATAAAGTACGTCAAAAATGATCTTTTCGAAAATCTTTCCAAAATTTGGCAGTAGAGAGATTGGACGATAATTCTTTTTGCTCTGCCTACTTTCCTTTTTATGAACAGGGATAATGTTAGCTTTCTTCCACATGGAGGGGTAGATTCCTGTTTCAAGGCATTTTCCAAAAATCAAGCACAGTGATAGAGATAGAGATTGGTTGCTTTTTTATAATTTGGGCTCAGGTTGGTGGTGGAGAGGGTTCTTAGAGAGGGGACTTACAGTAACAGGGCTTTTGTGGTGCTGGATAGTTTTGCCAGTTATACGCAAACCCAAATCACAATGGTCTAACATTTTAAGGTTACGGCAAACGTTTTTGACACGAAATTTGGTTTTCGCTCCCTAAAAGCCGAACTATTGACGGAATCTAGGTAAATTATACATCATTTGATGCACAAGAAAGTGGGGATTCTAACCATATTAAAATCATTGGCAAATGCTGTAAAATGATATTTTCCAGGCAAATTTATTGCTTAAAAGAGTGTACGACCTTCAAGAGCTATTTTGTACCTTTGCGTTTGAGGTAACAGAATCTGACTTACATCAACAGGAAGTGCAGATCCTAAGCTTTTAAAGTGTGTCTGGGATTTTTCAAATTCCTTTTTCCTTTGAAACTACATGCTGTCAAAAATTAGCAAATGATTTTTCTGCCCTCTCGCAGTTATATTTGGCTATAAAAGACGGACCAGGACACATACAAAAAATTTGGGACACACTTTCCAAGCTCCAAGTCTGTCCTGGTCATGTGCAAATTTTCGAGCCATTCGATTGGGTCAAAGGGTACAAAATAGCTTTTTCGTACCTGTACCTCATGGATTTGTGAGTCCTGAGAAAAATGGTTTTTACTGTTCTGCAGTCGTAAAGTACACAACGGGACCATATAAACCACACTAATCCGGATCAAGTCATTTGGGCTTAAAAATCAATTAGAGTCCTCAAATAATTACCCGATAAACACAAGCATACAAGAACGCGCAATGCTATTTCACACAAACCACAAGGACTTACGGATTATCGGCTTAACAGGTCAAGCATTTAGGTATGGATTTTGAAGACCACAAACAAAAAACTTTGATTATGAAATTGCGGAAGCCTTCGTTTACATGAAATTTCTTCCATTTTCAAAACTTCTGTTGGCTTCAAGCAAGGTATCATTGTGTGCCTTGAAAGTTCGGCTAACAGAATCTGAAAAAATTGAAAAATGGACATTTTCACCCAGAAAACGTTTACCGTAACCTTAATCCATAAATATAGGTTTAAACGCAATATTTGACAGAGCTGAACACACAATAAGGATGTCATTTATATGTGGTAATAGTGAAACAGGGAGTTCATTGCCAATAATTCTGAAAGTTTTCATTCTTCGGATAACTTGCTCAACTAAAATTCTCACTTTTGCTATGTCACTGGTTTTTTTACATCTGTTGGTGCAAACTGTGTGGTGCCACGCTTTCCGGGAGGAACTGACAAGAAAATATGTCTTGCTGTACATTCATCAGCAATGTTAAAACCTCTGTCAGCAAGGAGACGCATGTAAGGTGGTATCTTCTTGAGGTATTCACAATCAATGGTAAGCTTTTGGTCTGAAATTTTTCCTCCATATGCCTCTGAGACAAAAACAATATTGGAATTTGGGGCAACAGCAACTAAGAACTAGACAGTATTATGATGTTTGTACTCAGACCAAGTAGCACTTTGTAAACTATGATTCTTTGGTGTTTCTATGAAAACTTCAGAGCAGTCAATGATAGAGTGGATGTTTCTGAATTTTCCAAACCGTGCTGGAGTGGTTGCTCTTATCACATCTGCATCTGGAACATATACCATGTGTTGCAAGTAGGTTGCTAATGCTCTGAGCCAGGATTGAAAGATCTGTGAAGAAAGTCCAACGGAAATTCTAAATCTTGATGCCAAATCTTTTGTCAAAAGTCCAAGCCTAAGTTTCATCATTGTCAACAAAAATTCATCCCTACTTTGCAGCTTTCTGGCAGGACCAAATTTTTTTGGTGAAGCAGCAAACTTCCTTGTGACCTTTGATGACATGCATTTAATGCCTTTCCACCTTCTCTTGACAAATGGTGCGACTGCCTTGTGAATGGCATCAAACAAATGCACACAAGGAAAACTTGTATAAAACCGCACATTCTTTTCAGTAATGAGCGTCTCACTTAATGGCTTTGAACAGCTACAGTTCTTTAATTTTCTTACCAGCTTCTGTTGTTTGGCAATCTCCAATCGACTCTCCTTAATCCTCAACTCTAGTTGTAATAGCTTTGTAGAACGCTGAATACAAAGCTTGCCAAGGTATAAGATAATACTGGCTTGGATAATTATTATAAACACAGCTTGAGCACAAATGTTTGTTGCCAGTTGAATACCTCCATCTTCTGTAGATTTTCCTTCATTACCTTCCTCAAGAGGTTTGAAGGCACCATTTTCATCCTCTGGAGAAATTTCTTCAGTCTGGGACATAGGCTTAGGCCTAGGTCTAGCAGAAGGCTCAGAAGATCGTTCAAGTTTTCTTCGAACTGGAGTTGGGGTCATTCTGTTGACTCTCTCACTTGCATCATAGCCAAGATTGATGATTGGATTTGGGTGTTCTGGTGTTGGCTTCCCACTAACAAAATGTTTTGAACAAACCCGAGAATCTTTTGAAGGTGACCAGAGCTTTCCTTTCCGCTGCGGGTCTTGCCGGTTGATCAGCCTTTTCCATGACGTCCCCTTAGCGGTATCTTTCTTTGCAGTTGGGAATGGAAAAAGCTGAAAGCCAACTGTGCAGGTACAACTCCCTTGCCCTTTCATGCTCTTATGTTCGTCGCAAAACTGTTTCTTCCATCTTGTAAGCCTGTAGGAACCGTTTCCACAGCCATTTGCAGCACAGTGATAAGCCATGTTTGTTCCTCTCGTCAAAGTTTACTCGAAATAATTGTCGCCTAGCAACAAGCTCAAAAGCTGCGCAAGCGCAATTGGAACTGTAAATCCGTCTATTACAAAATGTAAGCATGTACTAACTGGAGTGCATGTTATTTATCATCAACCTTACGTCATAGCTTTGCAATCACAAAGGAGTGTCAGAGGAAGGCCTCTTTATTTATCATTGGGGGTTGGGGTTATACAACTTTCTGGGGCCCCTGTGATGCTTTTGTAACCTTCTTAAATCGGGGATTACACATTTAACACGTTCTGGGGCCTGGGGACTAAAGAGATTAAAAGTAACCTGATCAAAAGTAATTTAGGCTCGAAAGGGGACTTGAAATTTTCCTTCAAATTCACTAACTATGTTTAAAGGAATCAAAAATGAGTAAAGGTAATGCCAACGAGGAAGTAACAGGACACTGATAAGATGATTAAACTTGGTTATGCTATGAAACCAAGGACATGACAAAAATCAGTGAAAACTGTTGTATGTAGAGAGACCAGAACAATGGAAATTGACCATCTTTTCTTTACGTTTGGAAGTGAGGCTATGCATGCATGCGCAATGATTGTGCACCAATCTAGTTGAATTAGCGACTCATTTGTCGGAATATCACAAAAGAGAAACTGTAATTACAACTACCAATTTTCAAGCATACAACCACTTCTTGGCCTGGAAAAGGGATGTTAAAAAGAACACAAATTCTTCGTTTGTGCAACATAGGCAAGCAAGAGAGGGTGTTCAATGTTGGGGTTAGGGTTATGGCATTTACACGGGTGACGACAACAAGCCTCCCACACTTCTTTTCCTCCATCTTCACATCCCACAGGTAAACTATCTTTTCTTTCTATGATTTACTTCTAAGGTGGGAAACATCTTACATGTTTTGACAGCACCCATGTATCTGGGTCATGGAAACCAATTTACTGGGCACTGACAAATTTTTGTTGCATACCACTCAGCTCGTAGTCTTGGGTTAGATGTAGCATGAACTCGGACAGATCTTCTGAACAAAGTTTGCCATTCATTGTCACAAAGGACATTCCACTTCGTATAGCTAGCTCAAACTGTTTTTTATATCCAAGGACCTACTTGGAACCGGGATTCATCAAAAGAAAGATGTAAGGTAAGACTGTAGAGGAAAGCTGCTTTTTGCTAGACATTGAATGGGCACAGCTAGTATTGCAAAGCTTAGATAATCATATCTCATTCCCGTTCTTTCCTCGTTTTTCTTGAAGCATTTCATTCATTTTCTGTGCTGTTTCCTGTAAAATTTGTTGTTTGGTGTTTTCATATTTTTCTATTTGGAAAGTTTTGGATTTCCTGGCTACTTCCATTGATCTTTCCCTTTTCCATTCAGATAGTTTGCACCTCCAGTCTGATGTCTTGTTTGCTTTGAACATAATTAATCCTTCAACAGCAAAGGTTTGTGGACAACCAAAAGATTGACTTGTAGCAAGTCCAACAATCAAATGGTTCTGATGACAATGACGTTGACCTGGTGGAAGTGCCGGTTGAACATGCTAAACGCTTGGGAAAAGTTGTGGCAGAGCATCCCTTGTTGAAATGCCTTGTGTATCGGTGCTCCTCTCTGCTTGTGCACCTGCTTGTCCACAGTTTCAGTTTGATAATAATTTAAATTCCACAACATACAATTTAAGTTCTAACTACAAATATAACAAATAACTATACAGTAAACATCAGAATTAATAGAATGATACAGAAAATTAATACAATATATAAACAAATAATACAGGAACAAATAAATTGTATGAAGGGAATTATTTGAAGGAGGAGACCCCTCAATAGGTAAACTAATCGAGGAGAGACCCCCCCCCCAATATTCTAAGATAATAAGCGAATGACTATTGATTGTATAATTAAAATTTCCAAAAAAATTGGCACGTTTGCTTTTTATATGACATAGAAAAGAAATTTTGTAAGACAGAATAGCTTACTGGTCGACCTTGTTTAGCAAGTAAATTTTCAGTTTCACTTTGAAGGATGTTTTAGATGGAGAATTTCGGAGTTCAATGGGTAAAGTATTCCAAAGTTTAGCACCAAGATATCTTATTGACTTTAGACCATATTGAAGACTGTTTTTTCAAAACAATTATAGATCACCTTGACTGGCCTGCCTAGTGGAATATTGATGAACACATGAATTCAGTAAGAAAAAGTCATGAAAGCAGCTAGGTGAGGATTTATTAACAGAATCAAAAACAAAAGTTAAGAGTCGGAGTTCAAAAAGCTCAGAAAGCTTTAAAAGTTTAAGATCTTTGAAGATTGGAAGAGAGGGTGATATGCGAGGCTGAAATGAGATAGCTCTGACTGCCTTTTTCTGCAATTTAAAAATTGGATCAACGTACGATGTAAATGTTTAGCCCCAAACAATAAGACCATATTGTAAGAAGGACAAAAACAAAGCATTATACAAGCAGAGTAAAACATCTAATGGAAGTAAGTTTCTTATTTTGAAAAAGATTCCACAAGTTCTTGCTAACTTTTTTGAAAGTTCACTGAGATGATATTTCCAACTTAGATGCTCATCTAAGAGGAGTCCTAAGAATTTGACAAACTTGACCCTTTTAATATGTTTTTTCCCTATTTTAATGACAGCATCAGAAGGAATACTTACAGATGAAGAGTGGAAGATGATGTAGTTGGTCTTATCAATATTTAATGATAATTTATTAGCATCAAGCCATTTTTTTACTGATCTCAACTCTCTGTTTACTATTTTGATCAAATTAGACAAATCACTGGATTCACAGTAGATGTTAGTATCATCAGCAAAAAGGTAAAACTTGAGTTTCTTAGACACATTAGGTAGATCATTAATGTAGAGAAGAAACAGTAAAGGGCCCAGTACAGAACCCTGTGGTACACCACAACTAATTTGCAGTAAGTTGGAATTACTTCCATTAACAGAAACATATTGCTTCCTATCAGATAGATATGACCTAAACCACTGGAGAGCACATCCACGAACACCATAATGTTCCAATTTAGATAGCAAAATGTTATGATTAACTGTATCAAAAGCTTTTTGTAAATCAATGAAAATCCCACAGCCAATTCTTTTATTATCAAGTGTATTCCTTATAGCTTCAGTCAGACTCACTAGAGCATGATCAATTGAGTGATTTTCTTGAAAGCCAAATTGTAATGAGAAAAGAACATTATGAATTTCAAGGAATCTATAGAGTCTTCTGTGCATTAATTTTTCAAATATCTTGCTAAAAACCGATAAAAGAGAAATTAGCCTATAGTTTGAAGGTAGCTCAGGATTTCCCTTTTTGAACAATGAAATCACCTTGGCTATCTTGAGTTTATCAGGAAAAATACCTGACTGGAAGGACTGATTCACAAGAAGAGCAAGAAGTGGGGAAACTGAGAATCCAATGATTTTAAGTAATTTTATAGGTATACTATTAGGACCGACAGATTTAGAGGGATTTAAAATGTTAATCAGGTCAAAGACCTCTATCTGAGTTGCGGGAGAAAGAAAAAGTGAATTAGAAGTCCTGTTTGACAAATAGGCAAGAGGAGATTTAGGAGTTTTTGGGATTTTCTTGGTTATATCATCTGCAACGTTAACATAAAAATCGTTAAAAATATTAGAAATTTTACAGTGATCAGAAGTTACGTTTCCATTTTTATCTTGGATTTTGTTGACTGAAAAAGAACTAGAAGATTTATGAGAAATTATTGTCTTTATACCGATCTAATCTAAAACACCACACAAGTGGAACACAGGTGAACACAAATGAACACAAGTGGAACACAAATGAACACAAGTGAACACAAATGAACACAAATGGAACACAAGTGAACACAAATGAACACAAGTGGAACACAAATGAACACAAGTGGAACACAAATGAACACAAGTGGAACACAAATGAACACAAGTGGAACACAAATGAACACAATTGAACCCAAGTAGAACACAAAGGTTGGTGTAAAAAACGGGAAAATTTCTTCAAATTTCAAGAATTCATACCAAAATTGCTACGTTTCTCCAAAAAGAATTGTACGAGGAAAATTTTCTCAGCAGAAAAGGCAGGGAAGTACGAGGGGCATCTTACTCAATAATGCGTGCTACTTTTTCAGTACAAAAGGACTTCTACGAAATTTCATGGAATTTTTTTGATAACAAAAGGAGCTTATCAAAAAGGCTTACGGGATTATTTGGGAGTGAGAGAGTATTTGTGTTAATTGTAAATTGAGTCTAAATTCACGTCTCTTTCTGTTATCCATCAGAAGCGCTGTGCAACTATCTCAAGTGGCGCTATCTCAAGTTTGCCTAAATTGAGTAAAACTGGACCGGGGAACCATCCTTACTAAGATTTCTTTCATTTGAAATGATTGAAAAGATCTTAAGCCCATTCTTCGCACTTGACTAGCCAAGTTAGACATCCAAAAATATTTTGTTTCGTTGAAAGACCAAATTATGCGTAAACAATGTATTGTAGAATGAAAAACCTTTGCATTCCCCCGGTAGAAAGAAGCTACTCAACGTTGTTAATCGTTCACTTCCCTAGTAACCAGTTCAGTTTGGTATTTCGACCTTGCAGCAAAAGAATACAAGGAAAGGCATTCATTCATTCCCCTCTCTCGCTCCCAAATAATCTCGTACGCCTTTTTGGTAAACTCTGTTTGTTATCAAGCAAAATTCATGAAAAATCGTAAAGTCCTTTTGTACTGAAAATGTCGCACGCTTTATTGAATGAGCAAAATGCCCCTCGTACTTCCCTGCCTTTTCTGCTGAGAAAAAATTTCTCTGAGAATTCCTTTGGAGAAGCGTAGCAATGTTGGTATGATTTCTTGAAATTTGAAGAAATTTTCCTGGTTTTTTACACCAACATCAGTGTTCTATTTGTGTTCAATTGTGTTCTATGTGTGTTCATTTGTGTTCTACTTGTGTTCACTTGTGTTCCACTTGTGTTCCACTTTTGTTAATTTGTGTTCCACTTGTGTTCATTTGTGTTCATTTGTGTTCCACTTGTGTTCATTTGTGTTCATTTGTGTTCCACTTGTGTTCATTTTTGTTCCACTTGTGTGGTGTTTTAGATCAGATCCTTTATACCTGACCATAACTTTTTCATATTTTGACTGTTTGTTGAAAAATAATTATGAAAATATCTTGCTTTACTTTCTTTTATTTCATTAGTTACACGATTTCTAAATTTTTTATACAAATTACGGTTATCATCAGATGCCTTTTTCTTCAATTTCAGCAAAACTCTGTCCCTGATTCTCATCATCTTTTGAATTCTATTGTTTATCCATGGCTTATCTTTAAGCTTCATCTCCTTTCCACTCCGCTTTTTAATTGGAGCATGCTTTTTGGTCAAAGATGTAAGATCATTTAAGAATCTATCAAATTTGTTGTTTATATCATTGTCACTGTCTTCCAAATAGGTGAAGTCAAGCTGGTTAAATTCTTCTAGAAACTTTTCATCATTAAATTTGGAATAATCATGTTTAAGAGATCCAGATTCATTATGACTAATCAGAGTATTTTGTAAGATAAAAAACTGGGGGAAATGGTCTGTGATTTGCATTAATATATTACCACTTGTTATTTTAGCATTGGTAGCATTAGTGTAAATGTTATCAATGATTGATGCTCTATGATCAGGAACTCTAGTAGGATGATGAATACAAGGAAGAAGGCTGTAAGAGAAAAGGTTGTTAACAAAGTCACTTGTTGGTGTATGAGAAGCATAATCTAGAAGATTAACATTGAAATCACCCATTATAAGTACTAGTTTATTTGAAGATATATTTGAGAGGAGGTTCTGAAAATGAGATGTAAGGGTATCAACATCAGAACTAGGATGTCTATAAACACAGCAAATTAGTACATTTTTGTCATTTTTGTTTTCAATTTCAACCCAGACAGTTTCAAAATAAATTGTGCAGGTGTCTAAGTCAACTCTTGGATTAGAAATGAAAGACTGTTTGATATACAAACCAACACCACCATTTTGAGTAAGTGAAGAAGTCTTAAAAAAAGTATAACCTGGAATATCAACATTGGATATTATAGGATTGTCAGTAGAGTCCCATGTTTCAGACACTCCAATTACATCAAGATCCAAATTTGTGTGAACAGCTAAAGAAATTAGTTCATCATGATGAAGGGATAAGCTTCTTATATTTGTGTGAAGAACAGAAAAGTCACTAGGAGATAACTTTAGAGAAGAGAGTTCAGATAAAGTGAAGTAGCGGGAATCAATATTTTGTGGCATATGCTCATCAATGTCATAGTCACTAAGGTTAGGCAAGTTGATGAGGTCAGAAGTAATTTCAAATGAAGGTGTGGAGTCAACAAAGGAAGGTAAATCTATATGATGAAGCTCCAATAACTCATCATTTTTGAGAGAACTAAATGGAAAAAACTCAGTGGTACACTGCTTACAAAACCATGCAATATCATCAGGTTCTTTTTGCAATTCATTAAATTCAGAAGCAGAGATATCATTGCACTTAATATGGACATAATGATTGCAATTATTACAAAGAACAGCCTTTTGGTGGTTCAGTATATTTTTGTGGCAAATACCACACAAAAAGTTATCTAGTTGTGTCATCAAGGACAATCAATGATTTCTAAACTGAAACAGAAATGAAAAAATAAATAACAGATACAATGGAAAATACATTGTAAGATCTAACACATTGTAAGCCATACTCACAAGAATGGCAATTGAAACACAACTGACTTTGAAAAGTTCAGGGTTTGCTTGTCCGATAAGATACATAGACACAGAGTTATTCACCAAATGAGATTTCACTGTCATCTGCTCCATGAGAGCTCCTATTTGGATCCGCAGTGGGCAGTGGAGATCTTTTTCTTGCATCAGGAGGTTTCTCTTTCACCACCAATTTGTCACCAATAAAGTAGGCAATCTTGCCTTGATCACGAGCTGCCAGCATCTTTGGAATTTGTTCCTTCCTTCTTTCTAGGGTTTGCTGACTGAAGTCCTGCAGGAATAATACATCAGGTGGTTTTATCTTTCTAGCAGCTGCCAAAACTTGCTCCTTCTCTTTCCAGTTAAGGAACTTTGCGACGATAGGTTTTGGTCCATCTTGACCATGATTGCTACGTCCACGTGCAGCACTTCTACCTGGCCCAGACCTTCTTGCAACTCTGTGTGCCCTCTCGATACACAGTTCGTCTTTAATTTGAAGCAAGTCCTTGACTTTCGACTTAACAAGAGCCTCAGTGTCCGCCCACGTTTCCTTTTCTTGTTCAGGCATGCCAAAAATCTTTATGTTATTGCGCCTGCTTTGATTTTCCAAATATTCTTGCTTCCTCATCACGTCCGAAATATTAGCATCATGGCTGCCAATTGCCCCATCCAGATTCTCAAAATGAAATTCCAAATCTTTGACTTTGTCTTGAACTACCTTCATGTCTTTCCCAGTGAATTCAAGGCTAGCTTTAACATCATCCAAATCAGATTTGATTGACTTCATGTCATCTTTCATTTCACCCATCAACGTGGTCACCAGTAAACGAAAGGATTTTTCTTGCATTTCAAGCAGTTCTTTGCAAACTGCTAGTGTTACGTATTCTGGCATCATTAATAACTGTATTGGAACTAAACTGAATCCTTTTTAATAAAACTGAAGCGTACCATAATCTTAAAATTGTGTTAGCAGAATTTAGGCCATAGGCCTAGAAAACGGAGGACAAGTACACAGGTCCGTCCGCCACCGCACACATGAAACGAGCTTTGAGTACATTGTTGACACCAGCGGAAAGACTGCATCTCGGCTCTCTGAAAGAATTGAACACCAGTTAGAAGTGTTCTGTATCTACCTTGAACCTACCTTGGATTGAACTTACCTTGGAACAAAATTAGATCCCACTGAATTTACCTTGAGCTGATTCGATCAGTTGGAAATTCTTTGTAAGATTCCAAAGTCCTGAACTGTTTTGACATAATTTTTTATTTTTGCAGCCTGGAAGGTAATTGCATTCTTCAGAGCAGCAAGGTAGTTCTTCATGCTGCAGTGACTCATGCCAATGACAGTAAGAAGATGGTCGGCAAAGCTCTTGACCAACTTGAGTTTGAAGCATGAGCAAAGTGCTAGTGGGGGTTATTTTTTCAGTAATCAGGCATTGCAGACAAACAGGAACTTGTTGTGTCAAGTTTTTTGGTGGAGGTAGTGGAGAATTCAGCCGTACTTACTAAAACAAGGAACGACCCAAAACCACCCACAACCACCCAAAACTACCAACAACCACCCAAGGCCAGCCATAACCACCAACAACCAGCCAAAATTTCAGACCTAAAAGCATCCAAAAGTTTTAAAATTTAGCATCAAACCAGTTATTTAGGAGCTAAAAACCAATCAGATTCAATCAATGCTCCTGGGCTAAGAAAGGTTGGGAAATAGGTCCCTTTCCCACATAAATATAGCTTCAAATTGAATGGGCCATTGCTTACTAAGTTAGTAGTATTGCATCAATGCATCTATTTTTTCAAAAGAAACAACCTTCCTGCTAATTAGAACAGGCATGTCTACTCAACGGATAATTATGTAAAGAAATTCTTGAGGGCGACATGGAAAAGGACAATGCCAAACCAATAATGGTGAGTAACCACTTCCTTCTATTGTTTTGATACAAAATCACAATCATGTTTCAAAAATAATCTATAAAAAGCTTATCATGCTGTACTACACTACAAGAACGATGCCATGAGGAGCAGAAGACCATGACTACCCCATGGCCATAACATAGAGACAGGTAATTAAAGCTAAGACTAATTATACAATCAAATGTAAATACAAAAAAACTACGTACGAGCGATTTTGACTGATAAATACTAAAGTCAGGTTCAAATTGGATGTCGGGCAATTGCTGTGTTTGGGATGTATCCGCTAAGTGATTACGTGGGATGGAGGCTAACTTTTACTGAAAAATTGAAATTAAAATGAGTTAGGTTGGCGTCGGAATTTCATAACACTGAATTCCCAACATCCAATGTGAAACAGGCATAAACAAGTGAACAATAAAAAACAAGGGAAAGGGATTCAGTGGCTGAGTGGAGTAAACAAACTTTCAGATTTTTTTTTATCAAACCGACCTGTATTGTGGATGAAAACTAGTGTCAGCTTGAGTATACTTTTGTTGATTTCATTCGAAAGGTTTTTGTCACCATACAATAGAATCTGAACAAGAACGTCATTAGGGAGGCTGTTTATTTCAACAAATTGTCGTAATAGTACCGAAACTCCAGCGAGAAGATGTCGTCGTTGAACGTCAAATGAAGGGCAAAGCAGCAAAAAGTGCTCCGTGTCCTCAATACCGTCATTCGTTGGACACATAACTTGCAATTTGGCATATCATATGACAAAATTAGTAATCTGAAAATGGAGCCATTAGCTGTAACATTTCATTTTCATGTTCGAGGCAAAACCTTAGATTGAGCCCCTTTGTTCATCATCACGCAAAAGGGGATCTCCGAATGAGCAACACAGAACTGCACTCACACTTTTGATCATTAACATTCCGACAAGCAAGTGTCCTGCTCCTGGAGCATATTGAAAGCAACGTCTGAAAGGTCAAATCCAATGGGTCTGAGGGGAACATCCTTAGGTTGTACTTTTACCACTACTTAATTCGAGATAGCTGCACAAACCCAGAAAATGCACTGTTGCATTACATCGCACGTTGAACAAAGAACTGAAAACTATTTTCAGTTAAAGAGAAGAAACCGTGGAACTCCATAAAACCGTGGAACATTGAAACTCCCGTTTGAAATTCCCAGTTGGCACAATGCATCAATAACAGCAGCGAGCTGTTTGTACCGAGACAGTCCATGAACTCAGGTGGAATTTCACACAATCAAAAAGCTTTCAGAGCTAAATTCCTATTCAATTTCAAAGTGAAGTTTTCTCTTGTAAGCAAAAGAATTTCTGTTCCTTGGAAAATTCAATTGGCTGGAAAATGGTCTTTACTTTCTATGTGCTCATTGAATAAAAACCTACCCGTTATAAATGTAATGAAGGCATTGTCAACTCAATTTTTGTGTGGGTGGTCCTTGAGGGAGTCCCCTTTGAGCACAAATGAGCACTACGCCGTACAAATCTCTCTGGTTTTGTCTTGAAAATGAACATGAAATACTAGACCTCACAATTCCACTTTCAGATTACTAAGTTCTTCTTACGATATGTCAAACTTTAAGTTGAAATGTCTAGCATGTACCTAGTGTGAATAGAAATTGTCATGTTCCAAACTTTTTTCTCTGCATTCTGTCAAACTTCGGAACTTTTTTTTGGGACAATCAAGTGGTCTGCGATATGTCTTTCTTCTTTGGTGAGAGCTCTCCAGGATTCTTTGTTTTTTCCATTTACCTGTTTCTGCACCTTCCCAATCCTGCATTGTCAGTATCACAGGCTCTCCACCTGATGCAGTTTCTGTACATCCCTCTTTAAAGGGAGACTCTGGGGGTTCTTTTTTGCGTTTCTAATCAAATTGCAACTGGGACCTCGTTGCATAAATCGGCCATTCTGTTTGGTAGAGTGATATGAAATCGTTACATTTCTTCACTAAATCATTTACCATCCTACTCTAGCCGTGTGCTGCAGGCTAGGTCCCGGCTTTTATACCAGGCTGGGCAAGCCAATCTTTTCATTGTCATATTGTGTGACATGAGGTCCCAATTCTTGGGATCTATCAGATCGAAACCATTGAAGGTCTCACTGCCCATTTTCGTAAACTCGTTGAGCAGTATTGCGAGCGATTTCAGTCTGTATGAAATTTGCTTTCTTCTCACCGGGCCATCTTTTTCATACATGAATGTTCCATACTGCATCAAAAATTTGTCCATTTTTATCATGAGTTTGCTCCCATCATGTTTCATCCGTGCAAGGACATCTTCAGTCAACCTTCTTGAATTTGCACTTGCAATTGTTGAAGTGGCAAGTAAAACTTTGCTTTCTTTCAAAATATCCTTTTCACAGGATCCCTATTGTTGCATTTCTGAAAGGAATCTTACAGGGCATGATCTCTTGTGTTTCCATACAAATCTTGGCTTGAAAAAGCCCAGACAGTGAGAGCATGCAGTCAAGTCTGCCTTCTTGCTGTCCTTTCTTTCCCCCACCGGTTGTGACCTTTCCGTATGTTTCAAGCTGGTGATAGAGAATTAGTAATCAGCAACAATGCAAATACTGCAGAAAGAAGCTTACCTTTCCCTTGACCATTCTGGCTATGCTAATGCTCGTGCCACCTCTGCCTCATCGCTGTGCATGTCCTCAAGGTGTTGTGGCATCTTAAAGTAAATAAACGGAGATATAGCAACATTATCTAAACATAGCACAAAAGAACCGCGGCGCCATTAATCTTCTCATCGCTTTGAAAACATCAAATACAATAGGTTACATTTAGATTACCCAGTCCCCTTCGCTAAGTTTGCTTTTAACCCCATAGATTTACTTTAAATGCTGTTTTGAACAGAACGGGCAGAAATGCCGTTGCCTTCAATTTTTTTCTCGATGACCTAAAAACATAAAGAGTAACTCAATGTTATTACCGGGTATACCCAACAGGAAGTATTCCTAGTTGACCAATCACCAAAATTCGATTCCAATGCCAATCTTCAAGTCTCTTGTACTGCCAAAAAGATCAAAGATCAAATTATTTTCCCAGGTATAGATGAATTGGAGGCACATCTTCTCCTGATTTTTGCTGTGGTGTCAGTAATCCATTTTTTAGTTCTGTTGGATATTCCCCAGTTCTTTTAGCAACATTTGGTACATTAGTAATAATTTCACCTACAACCTTTTGGCCATATTTCAGTTGTTTAGCTCTGAGCCCGTCACATCCTGGACTTTTCCGATTGTTAATTCATTTACTGCCTTTTTCATTTCTTTGCTTTACAGAGAGTTTGGGTAGCGAAATTAAATCTTGTTGATTTTGGAGTGAAAGCCCCTTCTAGGTTATGCCAAGACCACTTTGTAGAGGACCAGTTGAAAGTGGGCCCAAAGCTGATAGCATCGCTTCAACTTAAAGACTGCGCATGCTTGCACGAGGCTGAGGCTAAGTGACTATGAGGCACAAAGATACAAACTGTAATGACATAATGATCTAATTGATGAATTACAAAATGTAAGCATGTACTAACTGGAGTGCATGTTATTTATCATCAACCTTACGTCATAGCTTTGCAATCACAAAGGAGCGTCAGAGGAGGGCCTCTTTATTTATCATTGGGGGTAGGGGTTATACAACTTCCTGGGGCCCCTGTGATGCTTTTGTAACCCTCATAAATCGGGGATTACACATTTAACACGTTCTGGGGCCTGAGGACTAAAGAGATTAAAAGTAACCTGATCAAAAGTAATTTAGGCTCGAAAGGGGACTTGAAATTTTCCTTCAAATTCACTAACTATGTTTCAAGGAATCAAAAATGAGTAAAGGTAATGCCAACGAGGAAGTAACAGGACACTGATAAGATAATTAAACTTGGTTATGCTATGAAACCAAGGACATGACAAAAATCAGTGAAAACTGTTGTATGTAGAGAGACCAGAACAATGGAAATTGACCATCTTTTCTTTACGTTTGGAAGCGAGGCTATGCATGCATGCGCAATGATTGTGCACCAATCTAGTTGAATTAGCGACTCATTTGTCGGAATATCACAAAAGAGAAACTGTAATTACAACTACCAATTTTCAAGCATACAACCACTTCTTGGCCTGGAAAAGGGATGTTAAAGAGAACACAAATTCTTCGTTTGTGCAACATAGGCAAGCAAGAGAGGGTGTTCAATGTTGGGATTAGGGTTATGGCATTTACACGGGTGACGACAACAAGCCTCCCACACTTCTTTTCCTCCATCTTCACATCCCACAGGTAAACTATCTTTTCTTTCTATGATTTACTTCTAAGGTGGGAAACATCTTACATGTTTTGACAGCACCCATGTATCTGGGTCATGGAAACCAATTTACTGGGCACTGACAAATTTTTGTTGCATACCACTCATCTCGTAGTCTTGGGTTAGATGTAGCATGAACTCGGACAGATCTTCTGAACAAAGTTTGCCATTCATTGTCACAAAGGACATTCCACTTCGTATAGCTAGCTCAAACTGTTTTTTTATATCCAAGGACCTACTTGGAACCGGGATTCATCAAAAGAAAGATGTAAGGTAAGACTGTAGAGGAAAGCTGCTTTTTGCTAGATATTGAATGGGCACAGCTAGTATTGCAAAGCTTAGATAATCATATCTCATTCCCGTTCTTTCCTCGTTTTTCTTGAAGCATTTCATTCATTTTCTGTGCTGTTTCCTGTAAAATTTGTTGTTTGGTGTTTTCATATCTTTCTATTTGGAAAGTTTTGGATTTCCCGGCTACTTCCATTAATCTTTCCCTTTTCCATTCAGATAGTTTGCACCTCCAGTCTGATGTCTTGTTTGCTTTGAACATAATTAATCCTTCAACAGCAAAGGTTTGTGGACAACCAAAAGATTGACTTGTAGCAAGTCCAACAATCAAATGGTTCTGATGACAATGACGTTGACCTGGTGGAAGTGCCGGTTGAACATGCTAAACACTTGGGAAAAGTTGTGGCAGAGCATCCCTTGTTGAAATGCCTTGTGTATCGGTGCTCCTCTCTGCTTGTGCACCTGCTTGTCCACAAGCTTTGAGTACATTGTTGACACCAGCGGAAAGACTGCATCTCGGCTCTCTGAAAGAATTGAACACCAGTTAGAAGTGTTCTGTATCTACCTTGAACCTACCTTGGATTGAACTTACCTTCGAACAAAATTAGATCCCACTGAATTTACCTTGAGCTGATTCGATCAGTTGGAAATTCTTTGTAAGATTCCAAAGTCCTGAACTGTTTTGACATAATTTTTTATTTTTGCAGCCTGGAAGGTAATTGCATTCTTCGGAGCAGCAAGGTAGTTCTTCACGCTGCAGTGACTCATGCCAATGACAGTAAGAAGATGGTCGGCAAAGCTCTTGACCAACTTGAGTTTGAAGCATGAGCAAAGCGCTAGTGTGGGGTTATTTTTTCAGTAATCAGGCATCGCAGACAAACAGGAACTCGTTGTGTCAAGTTTTTTGGTGGAGGTAGTGGAGAATTCAGCCGTACTTACTAAAACAAGGAACGACCCAAAACCACCCACAACCACCCAAAACTACCCACAACCACCCAAAACCAGCCATAACCACCAACAACCAGCCAAAATTTCAGACCTAAAAGCATCCAAAAGTTTTAAAATTTAGCATCAAACCAGTTATTTAGGAGCTAAAAACCAATCAGATTCAATCAATGCTCCTGGGCTAAGAAAGATTGGGAAATAGGTCCCTTTTCCACATAAATATAGCTTCAAATTGAATGGGCCATTGCTTACTAAGTTAGTAGTATTGCATCAATGCATCTAATTTTTCAAAAGAAACAATCTTCCTGCTAATTAGAACAGGCATGTCTACTCAACGGATAATTATGTAAAGAAATTCTTGAGGGCGACATGGAAAAGGACAATGCCAAACCAATAATGGTGAGTAACCACTTCCTTCTATTGTTTTGATACAAAATCACAATCATGTTTCAAAAATAATCTATAAAAAGCTTATCATGCTTTTTATTTTGATATTTAATCAATACAGGTTTTTCTATAAGAAACTTGGATCTTACAAAGTAGTAACATTCTCTGTTCTCTGGTTTTTCCACGAGAGACTTGTAGCGAATGTATAACTGTTTCAAATGAACAGATTTTATGTATTTTTTGTGTGTCGAAAACATAAAAACTTGCTCAGATCAGAGCCTCGTTCCAGTGGTCACCTGGGACCAAAATTCTCCTTCCCGGCTCTCAAGAATTGAACTTTTGGTGGAAAACGACAGTTGAATTCTGGGATTGGGTATCAACATCTGTCCAAATTTCTGGGATTGGGTCGTAACAAATCCTCCAGGCACACCCCCGTATGAATTTATCGTGAAGTACCCCCCCCCCCTCCTCCAGGGTAGGGATGCCACAAATTAGCTGTGATCAGTGTCAGATGAAATGAATGAGATCTAATGGACTATTTGCAAAGTAATTAATTTTCAGGAAAAATCCCCTGTGCCCCCCTTTCAGAAATATTTATTTTCAAATTCAACTTTCTGCTTGATTTTATCTAATTATCACGGAATGAATCTTTACAAACCAAAGCAAATTCTTAATTGAACGCACCTGTGTCACAAACAAAAGTGTATTGTTTGCCCCTAAATAACTGATCTGTATGGAGGATCTGATCTTTCAGATATTTTGGATGGTTTTGGGTCGTTCTGATGTGGTTATGGGTCTTTGTGGGTCGTTGCAGATGGTTTTGGGTCATTATGAATTGGTTTAGGCTGGTTGTGGGTGGTTTTGGGTGGTTGTGGGTGGTTTTGGGTCATTGTGGATGGATTTGGGTGGTTGTGGATAGTTTTGGGTCATTCCTCGTTTTAGTAAGTACAATAAAACTACTCTGAACAAATAAACATAGAGTAGCATAGAGTTTGCTGGCATTTTGTTCTTGGTAGTGTGCTCTGATGATTTTAATTACGGAGGCCAGTTTCCCTCATCGCTTTGAGATAATCTTTTAGAGGTAGCCCTGGGGCAATACATTTTATTATAGCCTGAATTATCTCTTTATCTGAATAGCACTTTTCTTTCCACTTTTGATTTGTTTGCTAAAAACGATGAATGATAATTGATACCTGAGATCCAATTATCCCTAAAATACGAAAATCTCCCTTCAAAATTGACCTTAAACTGCCCAGGCATGCTTCCGGGTTTTCTTGTTTAACGCCTGTCTGACCTGTCACTGCGATAAAAGCCAAATTTCACAGGAGTAGATGAGTATACAATTAATAACCAGGAAGTAAAACATTGAGTCTTACCTGGGGCACTAGACATGGCGATGTGCAGCACCTCCTCCTATCCTGTTTGTCTCCCTTCCTCAATTATTTCACGTTTCCACGCAACGCAAGGAGTGCCCCTTTCCTTTCAGGAAGAGACTTTTCCTCCCAGTTACTAGATACTGGAGAAATAAAAGTACATTGAGCAGTCAATATCAATGTAAACAATTGGTATCTCCATCGTTTACAACTAGTTTCTGCTAGGGTACCATCCTTGCATTTGGGTTGGTAGCATAGCTTGTTGTGTGCATTGTTTCCTTGTAATACAAATGACCTTGTATCATGGCCAGATGCCCTTGTATATTTTCATAAATATAGCTATTTTTGATCAACTCTTTCTGAGCTGCATCTTCAAAATGTGATTTCCATACAGATTTGAGATGGTAGGCACAAAAATAGCCCCAGAGTGGTGATGAAACAAATAACCAGGACCTTAAGTGCACAAATGAATGTGAATTTGCTATGCTAAAACATTGATATCTGCTTATCATTTGATTCCTCATTGCACTTCTTGGTTCAAAGCAATCGACACAGTGCTTTGTGAAATTCAACCTTATAAAATATTAAGAAACTCAGCAGTAAACATTTACCAGAAATGACAGATTTTTTTTGCATACCAGAAAATGCATAGCTTGCTTCTTCAATCACCTTTGACAACAATATACCAACCAACTGGTTGCATACCTGTAACTATTTTTTGAGTCTCATGATTTTGGGATTTTATACCCTTTATTCGAATAGGTAAGCTGTGGACTTCTTTCCTTTCTCTTTTGCAGCTTTGAACTGTTACGGTGCACAAATTATACAGTTGCTTTCACCTATGGTATAGTTTATCAATTACCTTATGTTACCTAGGTGTTGCCAAGAAAATAAACCACCAAGATGTGGACCAGATTTTAGAGGGAAAGCAATTGTTTTTCAAAATACCTCAATGAACATTGGCTGTATTCGTCTTTGTTCTTGGATGGGGCTGCTAGTCTCCTCTCTAGGAGGTGTTCCGATATTAGCTGAGAGAAATTCTAAACAATTATCACACTTTCATTCAGAAAGATGCCATACACGAGAGTGATGCTGTGATGCTATGCAAGGCGAGATAGTTTAGTACATACTTTATGACAGGTTGCTAAGGATAAGTTTCAGTTCAGGGCTGATTTCCGCTACAAGGAATTTTTGGAAGGACTGAATTTTACACAATATGGATTTTGTCATGTATAACATTCAATTCAAATTAAAGCATTATTTGGAGATTGTCCTTAACGTTTACTGATTACATTCCTAGATTTAATACCAGGATGCAGCAAAACAAGATGAAGTTGCTCAAACCTTGATTAGTCCTTACCTTGAATTAGGGTACTCTTGAGAACCGAATAATTGCCTCCTCCCTCTTATAAATTTTCGAAAAAATTTTCCAACAGCCCCCCTCCCTTCTTGTATTCCAAGCCCAGTCAACTAGTTTGAATTGATACCTTCTATCCTGCAATTCTTCAACCAGCCTCAAAAATTTTACTTGCAGCTTCATTGTTGGCAGGAGTTTCTCAATCATTAATTCCCTTGTGTGTAGCAATGTTTCCCCATCAATGTCCTACTCTAGAAATAAGTTTGAAACATCTTTAAATTGCAAACCAGAACTTTTAATTGAAAGTGACAACAGAGTCTTTATCCAACTTGTTTGTAAACAGTACATATATACATTTTCATTTTGGCAGCACTGAACACTTAACATTGATCTTGGCATTACAGTAAATCCCCGCATATAAGAACCTGCCAAAATAAGAACCTAGAGGCTCTTTTTCCTGAATTATGCACCTGGCAATTAAGAACCTGTTTCAGTCCGATGAAATACAGGTTCCTATTGGAGGGGTAGTAAAATTGATTTTGATTGATGCTACTCAGTTTAGTTTGGTCCCAGTTGGCTGATAAATGTTGATGCTCCTCCCCAGTTAGGTATAGGTCCAGTAAAAACCCTTAAAACACAAATAATAGGGCTGAAAATCTTTCTTAAGACTCTGAAAGGACCCACACAAGTCACTCTTCAACTAGGAACCTATGTACCCTGATTTTAGTCATAGTGTCTTTGAAATAAGAACCTATTTCAGCCTGGCTCTCAAAAAAGTAGGTTCTTATATGCGGGGATTTACTGTATTTGATAACTCTATGACAAAGAATTATCAGGTGGAAAATGCAGTTTGACCAGAAATCGAAGGATGAGGCAAGCGACGACAATCATTGTAAATTTATTCATCATTCATCAGAAAGGCATATCAGACAATCCATGAAAATTCAGACAAATCCAGTTCGACAGTTCGACAAATCCATAATTAAATTAAAATTGAAATAAACTAGGACATAATCAGTGGGACATAATCAGTGGTACGTTTCGAACTGTCAGAAAGGCAGTGGTACGAAAGAATTATCAAGCTGTCATCATTGTGGTCATCATAGATGTCCAATGGATGGTAGTCAGCTTCCATTCCTGGGTTAGCTGCTACCCATTCTTTCGTGTTGACTACCTTCTAACAGCGAGTGTGGTTTGAGTATTCTGTCGCTATGTACAATTTACCACAAATTAGCCAAACTGAGCAAACTGCGATGATTGCAGCTACTTTAAGAAAGAGTGGGATTTCTTCACCATGTAAAACTTCGAAGACAAAGCATAATTTATCGTGTATTCTCTACAGTTTATCTTGATTTTGTTTGCTTTTCAAATAGTTTCTGTTGGAGCAATTTGATACCAGGAAGGACAATGCACCCCTCACTTCAGGCTCCAAAGAATTGAGACTTGCTTTGACAGCTGCAGCAGGTTTCTTTTCTTCATCATTAAGTATTTTTGGGCTTTGAAAATCAAGACACTCATGAAACTGGTGCCTTATGGCTAGGCTGGATGCAATGTTGATCAAGTTGTTGGTTGATCAGAGTTAGAACAATGAAACGTCAAAAATTTAATTGCATGTTTTGAAGAAGCTGCATGCAACAAAGATGTCGCAAAAGGCCAAATTCAACAAACATCCTGGGATAATGCACTTAGTAATGACATTTTGGCATAAATTTTAAGAATGACTGTATTCCATCTTGCAGCCATGGTATCCAAGATTTATCAATGTCACAAAACTGAAGGTACAAATCCCAGATCTAGTCTAAAACACCACACCAATGGAACACCAATGAACACCAATGAACACCAATGGAACACCAATGAACACCAATGGAACACCAATGAACACAAATGAACACCAATGGAACACCAATGAACACCAATGCAACACCAATGAACACCAATGAACACCAATGGAACACCAATGAACACCAATGAACACCAATGGAACACCAATGAACACCAATGAACACCAATGAACACCAATGGAACACCAATGAACACCAATGCTAAAGGATAGGAATCACCGAATACTAAAAGATTTTGATGAAAACATGTGGAAAGTCTTGAATGAAAATAACTATGAATTAAAACAGACAATTCCTCCGTAAGATTTACAAAAAACTAATCGAAACAGAGTGCTAAGTTGAAAGGCAGTCCGTGTAGCTACTTGGGTCCAAGTCTGCTAGCAAGTTGCTGAAATTTAGTGGACAATCTAATCATTATCCTATATTTTCTCATCTGTATTACCTAAATCTTTTGTCAAAATTAATTTCCAGGTGGCTAACTAGATCTCGAAGTAGGTATATAAACAAATGCGATAAACTCAAAACCCTACATAATGCAAGTTCAATCTTGAAGAATTCTGGAGGATTAAAAAGGTCTTGCAGGGGACATGCATCAAATACACAAGCAAATTTTCAGACGCCGTTGGGACACCAACCCCTATGCTTGTGTAACAAAATACAATTGGAGTCAGGGCTGACCATTTTGAATTCAGAGCTGAAGCAGGAAACTTCCAACCATGGTTTACAATGTATCTAAAACGTTTGCTCTTTGGCCCATACAGTACTCATAACTCATCTGTGACAATTTCTTGGGGCCCTCATTTCTGTGCATATTAAAGTCAGAACCGGATGAAACAAGAGTGAGAAGGATATTTTGGTACAGGCGTAGCTTGGTATTTCAAACATTTCCACGGAATCATCCTTTTGCTTTTTTTTCTCAGGGAGAACCTCTCCAATTCGAAAATTTGTGTGGCTCATATTTCTGTTTTACACCGGTATTTCATTACCGATGTAAAGAAGTACCGGTACTTGATGACCGGTAGTTCTTTAGCGAAGATAGGCCTGTGAAAACAGAAACAGGACTCTAAAAACTGCCTTTGTTGAAGTTAGCCAATCAAAAATATTATGTAGTTTTTACATGTTGAATATTTACAAGTAACGCAAGAATGAAAACAACAAGGAAATCTTATGGAATGAGGGGGAATGAGGGAACAATTTTTTGGCCTTTTCGATATATGTTGTAACTGTATTAGTTGCGTGTGCACCAATTAACCAGCACCTAATGAGAAAATATGTCATCTTCAAAGTCGTATTATTTTGTCTTTCAGTAGTATCATTTTGCGTTTCAGTAGCAGGGCGCTAAAATACAGCAAGCCATTGGTCTCATTCCTTCCCTTTCCTTGTTCTGTTCCGTGTTTCACAGTTGTGCTCGAGGTCGAGCACATCAAGTGCAGTTGCAAATTCCTTGTTAATTTTGAATGCGTAACCTTTTCATTTCTTTTCAAAATGGATTAAAATATTTTCTTTTGATATGATGTTGTTATTCCGATAGCTAGTACCTGCCCTGAGCTGATTCGAATGGAGCCCAGAAACGGTTCAAAGATTTCGAAAGATTTAATGACATTTTTCATGTTTTCATTGAGAAATAAAATCAACTACTTTTAGCTTTCAGCCCAGAAAGTACAGGAAATCAACGTTCGCTGTTTGAGCATTGGAAACGACGTCGTAATTCGCTCACTCAAAATTTGAGGGACAAATTAAGAAACTTCTGGCAAAAAAAGCGAAAATTTCATTTATTCCATTGTTAAATCATTGGTGTTCATTGGTGTTCCACTGGCGTTCATTGGTGTTCATTGGTGTTCCATTGGTGTTCATTGGTGTTCCACTGGTGTTCATTGGTGTTCATTGGTGTTCCATTGGTGTTCATTGGTGTTCCATTGGTGTGGTGTTTTAGACTAGACCCAAATCCCATGCTTTGTGACCAACATGTACAGCATTGCCAATCATAAGTGGCAGGTTCCTCAACAGGCACCATTTTTCTGACGCGCTTCCTGGTATGTTGCCTGTTGCGCACAAACGCTTAGGAAGAGGTGGTGGCTTGCTTTTTTATCATTTTGGCAACATAGGGCTCAAATCTTTCAAATCTTTAAAAAGGTGGGTGTAAAACTGTATCACATATTTCTTTGAACTAAAGTGCTTGAAAGAAACTATGGGTAATTTGCTGTAAATCTGTCGTGGCAATTTTTTATATCTTGACTATTTTCAAAATGGCGGCATTTTGATTATTTTTGCAAAAATTCATCAAAAATTTTGAAGAAATTAAAATCATCATAAATCTTAAATTACTCGAAGGAAATTGATAAAATCTTCGAGAAAACCATATATTATGAAGGTCTACAATATGGTTGCAAGCAGAAATGTGTAGCTCTTCTAGCTAAGGATTTAGAAATTTGATGACGTCACAGCCTAAAAATTAATAAATGCCGCCATTTTGAAAATAATCAAGGTATCAAAAAATTGCCACGGCAAATTTACAGAAAATTATCCAAAGATCCATCCAAGACCTTTACTTCAAAGAAAAATGTAATGGACTTTTACACCCACCTTTGTAAAGATTTGAGCTCTATGCTCATTTTCGCCATATTCAAAGCATGGAAGGACTCATAGGCAGCAATTATAGCCCACTCCATCAATTGCTTTATTTGCCTCAACATTTGCAATTGCTTCCGAACTAGTCTAAAACACCACTCAGGTCAGAACACCAGTGAACACCAGTGAACACCGATGACCACCAATGAACACCAATGAACACCAATGAACACCAGCCAAAATTGTTGGAACACCAATGAACACAAGTGGACACCAATGAACACCGGCCAAAATTTCGTGAACACCAGTGACTACCCGCGAACACCATTCACAATGCTAAGAACACCAGTGAACACCAGCCAGAATTTTGCGAGCTCCAGTCAGAAACTGAAAACCGTGCAAATATCATAGCGGAGCCCGAGGGGCATTTCACTGTTTCGAAAAAGCGTACGAGATTCTTTCACAACGAAAGGATTCTTACGGACTTTTGGCGGATTTTTCTTGAAAACAAAAGGATTTTTGCCAAAGGCGTACGAGATTTTCGGAAGTGAAATGCCCCTCGGCGGAGACCACTCAGTACACATATTTTTTAAAAGAAACTAAGAATTCTGGCCATCACTGAAAGCTTTCTTCTACCTTTCTCTCCTGAAAATTTCAAAACAAGGTGGTTTGAACTCTTCCCAATGCTTGGACATTACTCACATGCTTTCCAAGTAATATGATACATTAAACAAGTGAGAATAAAGTAATGTTGGAGTTTCTTAACAGTCCAAGAGTCTGTTTCTTGCAAAAGATACGAGCATTTTAAAGTTAATATGCAGCATGTGGGGGACAGGGATGGGGCAACGACGTTTTATCACGAGTGAGAGATTTGTTGAATTCTGGAAACAGAAAACGTTGATACAATGAATATACTCAATAAACTTATCAGTCATTAGTGATGAACAATTTGTCATTTAGGATTTTTTAAGCAAGAGAACCAGCAGCTAACAGAAATTCATCATTTAATTTCAAACACAGTGAAGACCAGCATATAAGATATGCTCACCATCGCTTGGCCTTGGAATTAAGAAGCGGAAGAATGAATCATGCATCAAAATCCAGGAGGAGCCTCTCTTCTCTGAATAACTAGGAGCTCGTCATTAACAATGATTATTGCTATATGACAAAATACCCTTTGTCCGCCATTTTGAATTTCATATAATGCAAAACCTTAAAATTTGATTTTCATTAAATTCCGTTTTATAAGTAGCACATCAATAAAGCTAGGTATCCAAATGTTTTCAGGCATGGAGATTTAAAAAAACATTTTAAACATCATTGGAACAACAGAAAGTTCTCATTTTGCCAATTAGAAATGAAAACTGCAAAAATAATTTAACGCTAATGAAAAAATACTGAAAATTTGATCAGTGCCTTTAGTCTGTCTGATAAGAGCCACCAAAAAGATTTTTGGCATGTTGATTCAGGACATAGTAAGCTATATTTTCACCAAGTTTTGACTTGGTGTCTGTCCTCAGTTTGCAGAAAACTTGGTTTCAAATTTTAGAAAATTTTTGAAAAATTTTGTATGCGGAAGCTCAAGGTCAACCAGATCAGAAACAAAAAAATGCTCTAATTAGTATGAAAATGATAGCCAAGGAGATGCTTAGTATATTTTGGAAGTAGAGGAAACTAAGAACGCTAATACTAAGAAACAGAGTAATAGAATGGCCTTGTACACAGATGAAATGATTAAAATTTTTGCTTTGTAATTTTCCAAGTCAGTTCATGTCTATATGTCCTGCTTCCCATGCAAAATACAGCTGTTTGGTATTTTTAGTTTTTTGTTGTGAAGCAAATATCTTTATTGACCATGCAAAGAATAAGATTAATGTGGGGTAGTCTAGACCCAATGTCATGTGAATCATAATGCTTGTTTTCAAATAGTTTATTGTGACATCATATGAATTATGTAATGTCTATTGAAGAAGAGATTTGTTTAGGTCATAAGGTATACCAAATTGGAAACATGTTAATCCTAATGAGCTGAAGGTGGCAATTGTAATCCTTTGGTCTTTAGTTTGTTTTCCAAGGTGTCAAAATTCTGAATGATTACATCACTGCACATATTAACTGGTCATTAGTGTTAGTAAATGCCATTTATCAATGAATGAAATGACCCTGAATGAATGAGTTAAAAGATCCTGAGTGGAATTCCTTAGGCTTTTTAAAGCTATAAAAGCAAAGTTAGATTAAAGCATAGTCAATTTGAGAAAGCAGATTGAAGTGGTGTCAAGATGTTTTCTAGGAATCTAGAAAGTTGCAGTGTTGGGCTACAGCTGAATGAGAAATGTCACTTACTGAGTTACGCGAGGACGGTTGGATTTAAAAAATTTGATTCTCTGACTGTTGAGCAAATGGAAGTATTATCCATGAGAGCAGGCATTGATCAAAGTCCCGACTTGGTGTTGTGCCATCATCATGAGCAAACAATGCTACAACAATATAGCACTCTCCAAAGAAGTTGCTGTGATCCATTTCTCAAACATAAGAAAGCAGCCAAAGGATCACTGAGAGAGATCACTTTAGAAGCTTCAAAAGAGTACAGGATGTACAATATGGTGTTGATACCAGGAAAAAAGCTGTGTCCTACCTGTCGCCGAGTGGTCTCAAAAAGGATGAAGAGTTACGAAGAGACAGAATTAGCAGCAGCAGCACCATTAGATGACACATATAATAGTGACAGTGAGCAAGACTTCAAAGCAGAATTTCAAGGAGAACAATTTAGGGAGAACCTTGATTCAAGTTTAGAGAGCATGGATATTAGCCCAATGAAACTTCATGCAGTTCCAAGTCATTCGAAGTTTGCCTATGGTAAAAGAAAGATTGTACAGGTTCAGAGCAAACTAAAACAGCAAAGTGAAACTATTCAGAAGCATGTGGCTGAAGTTCTGAATGTGATGCCTGAATCAATCAAACCAACAGAACGCACAAAACCAAGTGACTATGTGGAATTGAAGAAGAAGGCTAATGATTTGGGCATCCTAGTCTCTCTAATGAAGGAAAAACTCAAAGTATTCAATCGTAAAAAGAAAATTCAAATTCTTACTATGGCCCCCTGCTCTTGGTCCATACTGCAGACAGCAAATGAATTTGATGTGTCTGAATACATGGTAAGACAAGCAAGGAAGATTGCTGCAGAAAAGGGAATCTTCGAGCTGCCAGATCAGAAGTTAGATAAAGATCGCAATCAAATCATTGATTTGATGGTTTGTGATTGAGAGTCAAAGCAATGCATGATCCACCGTTGTGCTAGCTGTCCTCCACAATCCATGGCAGAGGATTATCTGCTACAGCAGTTGAAATCTGAAGGAGAAGAGCTTCAAGATCCTGCAAGTGATACAGAGATTGAGGAGGAGGCAATAGAGTTTCAGCAATGGACAACAGTTGACAGATCTGAGCTTGTTCGGCAGTCTTTGCCAGTCACTGAATTCATTGCCCTTCTTCTTGAAAAACTGAACAATCTTACAGCTCACTCCTATATAGCCAAATCTCAAGCCAAATATCTAAAGAAGTGCAAAAATGATCTGAGAGAAAATGAAGCCATTATCCTGGGCGACTTTGCCGAAAATTACAAATTGGTCATTCAAGATGAAGTTCAAGGATACCATTGGAATCAGCAATCCTGCACCTTGCATCCAATTGTTATATACCATCGCCAAGGAACTGAGCTTAAAGAACACTCTTTATGCTTCATATCTGATGATCATATCCATGATACTCCATTTGTGTATAAAGTAATGACCAAATCTCTTGAGTTCATAAAAGAGAAAATTTGCAAAGATCCTGCCAAAGTTTCCTATTTTAGTGATGGTTGTGCTGGACAATATAAGAACTGCAAGAACTTTATCAATTGATGTCTTCATAAGAAGGATTTTGGAGTGGAATGCAGTTGGTCGTTTTTTGCCACCAGCCATGGTAAGTCTCCATGTGATGGCCTCGGAGGAACTCTTAAGCGTTTAGCAACAAGGGCCAGTCTTCAGCGACCATTGTCTGGCCAGATATTAAAGGCAGCCTGTCACGTTTCTGATTGGCCGCGACAAAGTCAGCTCAGCACAACAGATTTCTTTGTGAATCTGTGTATTTGAGACAATGGAGGGCTAATCGTCTTGACTTTCTACGGCCGTACAAAGTCAGAGGATTAGCAGCCATTCAAATTTCTTATTCTTTGTATTGTCCAAATCACCCAATCAAATGCGTGACAGACTGCCTTTAACAGCAGAACATTTTTTTAAGTTTTGCAAAGAAGAGATTAAGGGAATTCATTTGTTCTTTATGGACAGGCAGGGAATGGAAGAGCTTAGAACAGATCTTGAAACAAGATTCGAGACATCCCATACACTGCCTGGGACAAGAGGCTTCCACCACTTTGCACCAATGTCAGAAGCAATAATTCCGTCAAAAGAGTATCAGAGGAGGAGGAATTCAGCATGCATTATAATTTGGTTCTTGGAAAAAAATCCAGAACATTCAAGTTGAAGTTACAGAAGTTAAAGAGTCTGAAGGCCCATTTCCACTTCATTCGCAATTCGCAAATTGCATGCGATCCTTTGTTTGAAATTCGCATGCGAACGTTCGCATGCGAACCATTGTCTCAGATTGAAAGCAGCCAATCAGAAAACAACTTTACGAAACAAAGAGACAAAGGCGACACGCGCTATCAAAAGAAGACAGACTTGATTGGTTGAATAAACAATCGAAATTCGTGCCAATAAGTTTGAAGTGTGTATTGAATTCGCAGGCTTTTTGAATTCGGAATTAGCAAATCGCATCCGTTTTGCGAATTGCGATTGAAGTGGAAATGGGCCTTGACTTTGTTGTGGTTTTGTATGATGATGAACACTGGATTGGACTTGTGGAATTTGTAAATAAAGAAAACGAGGATGTTAAAGTTAAGTTTATGCATCCACATTATCCTTCCAGGTGTTATTGCTGGCCAGCCAGAGAAGATACTTGCCTTGTACCACCTGTAAATTTTCTGTGCAGAATAAATGCACCAATGACAATTACTGGACGTCAGTACCACTTATGTGATAATGACATTACACTTATCCAAGTTGAGCTGAACAAGTTAAAGTAACATGAATTTTCATCAATTCTGTATCCTTCATAGTCTGTATACTGTATCAATTCTGCTACAGTACAGGCCTTGCATAAATAAACATTGTTTTCCTACTTAGAATTCTTAAAAAACTTTTTAAGGCTTAACATACCACTCAAAGACTTGGCTATGATTCAGGAGATTCCACAACAAGAGCGTTGACAGCTTAGGCCAAAACCCAAAACCTCTGATTAGGAGATAGAGGCAAATCTAGACTTCCAAGACTAAAATTTCTACTCTCAATGCTCCAACATCAAGAAACAAGGTATGTATCTTCAATTTAACTATCAAGGATTAGTTTAAACGTTATTTCCGACTGATTCGAGCCAAATTCTTAGCGCTAGTTGTGATAAAATCTGTTACCTTTTTTCTGGGACACCTGGTAGAATTCTTAAAAAATTTTTTAAGACTTAACATGTTTCAAAACCCTTACAAGCTTCCATACCACTCAAAGAATTCTTTATCATAATTTGAACAACTGCTCTTAATAACTTTTGTCTCGTTATGTACAAGGTCTGTGATGTATTTTTGGTGGGGAAAGGAAGTCATCAACTTTACCAGTGAGGAATGTTTCTTTATGATTGTAGAGTTGAACATACCGTTAGCTATATAGTTTATTGCTGCCATCTTGTATAGGCCTCTTTGTTTCAGACTTCATCATGCCAGGAACAGTGAAGTCGTATGTATGAACCTCTCCGTGTTATGTTTTACCGACATTGCGTAGTTTAGGATTTAGTTGTTGTTCTCTGAACTACCAGCCTCCTCTCTTGCGTTCTCTCCTCTCTGAGTCGAGTCTTGAAAACCATACATGGCGCAGTCGACAGTTGATTTTTCGTTCCAGCAAAGCCCTTAGACTCGAGCTCGATCAACTCAATCGTGGGCCTAGGCCTAGTCAGACTGCAGCGTGGGCCTCCATCTCCAGCCAATCATAAACCGAAACAAATCCGGACCGGACTTACGGACCGCAGATCACCCGGCCGCCCCAAAGCACGCTGTAAAACACGGACTAGCGGGCCCACGGAATACCAGACTCCAGGATCGGACTTTTCAGTTCACCAACTCCAATCGACCAAAATAAGCCATCATGGATGGTGCGAGAAGATGCGCAGGAGACCACCCTACTGCCGAGGACCAGCAGGAAGGCACAGAAGGTGCTCCAGCTAGTACAGCCACACAAGCCACCCCTCTTACTGACCCAGTAGCTATGCAAGCCATGATGCTGCAAACACAACAAATGATGCAGCAAACAATGCATCAGCTGATACAGAACCTGTCAACAACCAATCCATCCCCAGGGGGGCGAGTAAAAAGGCCTGACAGACCAGTTATTGATGTAGACTCAACAGACGGTGACTGGGCACTTTTCATTGACTCCTGGAAGCGTTATAAAGCTATGACCAAAATGAGTGACCCTCTTGAAATTCACAATGAACTGAGGTCAGCATGCAGTTCAGTCATCAACGAGCTTTTGTTTGATTTTATCGGACCTGACACCCTCAACACGTGTAATGAGCAACAGCTCCTTCAACATATCAAGTCAGTGGCTGCGAAGGGCGTGCACAAAGAGGTCCACAGGCAGAAATTTCACACACTGCATCAATCTCCAGGGGAGTCCATCACTCGCTATCTTGCCAAGCTTCGTGCTCAAGCAGCCCTTTGTGAATTCCGCATCATGTGCCTGAACGGTAGTTGTGCCTCCCAAGTCAGCTACGCTGATGATATGATATCTGGGCAGATGATTGCTGGATTGGCGAATATCGAGCATCAAAGCAAGATCCTTGCGGAGGCAGCCATGCTCGATTCCCTCCAGAAGAAGTTTGACAGGCTAGTGAGCCCAGAGACTACTGACCAGTCCACTTCACACCTCCAAACACCAATTCCCACCCCCCAAATTATCCAGTCCATCTGAGTCTGCAGCTCAGTGATCTCAATACCAGCAGCAGAAACAGCCCAAAAAGCCCGCTCTCACAGGCAAGGATAACCGATCCCCCCAACCCTGCAAAGGTTGTGGAGAAGTCAGCCACCCCCCAGGGAAAACTATGGCTAGAAAAGATTGTCCTGCCTTTCATGCAACCTGCCATAATTGTGGGATCCGTGGCCACCTAGGAAAGGTCTGCCGCAAGCCGAAAGTTCCCCAACAAAACAGTCCCTCATCAAGTGCCGCCCAGACTGACCAAGTGCCATCACCAGAGCCACCTGTCTTCTTTGCACAGATTAGTGGCACCTCCAATGAAGCTAACCGGAAGCATCTCCACAGACAAAGATAGCGACAGCGTCAGCATGCACAGGAGGCTGGCCTCCCCTCTAACTCCCTTCGGAAAGAAAGGCAAGCCAGCAACATGAGGGAAGCTCTACATAAGGAACAACAGGCAACCAACAAGGCCATGGAGAATAGCTTTGTGCGAGCAGTCCGTCACAACAACCGAAAGTGGAGGAGAAGGAGCCACCCTGCCCAGCTCAATCCATCGTCATTCCGCATCTGGTGTGGAAGGGCTCAGAGTTCTGCAAGGAAGCCCCAGAACCCTCCCCTGCAATATCTGTGTCGGTAGCTATCATGCAACACGCTCACCGGTCCTTTGGCAGGCCATTACCAGGAAAGTCTGGGATACCCAATGAGGCCAAGATTGAAGCTTTCACAGACACTTGTGCACAGACATGCACCGGTGGCCCAGAGATCATGGAGCAACTGTGTTGCCCTGCGTCAGCCCTTGTGCCAGCCAACCAGCCATGGCATCCATGGGATTACCGAGAATTCATTAACCATTTTGGGAGCCCTGCTGCTACAGATCACAGCTGGCGGACAACAAACCAATCAGGTTGTACATGTCGCCAAGAATATAAAAGGGTTCTACCTTTCCCAAACAGCTATGAAAGACCTCAACCTCATCCCCAGCACCTTTCCACATACCTCAACTACAATAAAGGCAGTCAAGACACCAGGGCCTGAAAAAGCACCATGCGGTTGTCCACTCTGCACAGAGCCACCTCCCCACCCACAACAGGCCCCCAAGAGCAATTTACCTCGGCTCCACAAGGAGCTGTCAATGGTAAGGCCTCTGAAGGAACATCGTTACGCCGTAGCAAGAGAACACCCCGCCCAAAACGTTCCTTGTCACCGTCGATGCATGGACAACACCATCATATTGCTGAAAAAAGACCTCAGCCAGCCCCCTGACCTGCCTGAGGTCTTGAGGGGGGAGGGGGCGTGTAGAGTTGAACATACCGTTAGCTATGTAGTTTCTTGCTGCCACCTTGTATAGGCCTCTTTGTTTCAGACTTCATCATGCCAGGAACAGTGAAGTTGTATGTATGAACCTCTCCATGTTATGTTTTACCGACATTGTGTAGTTTAGGATTTAGTTGTTGTTCTCTGAACTACCAGCCTCCTCTCTTGCGTTCTCTCCTCTCTGAGTCGAGTCTCGAAAACCATACAATGATATATTGAGTATAAACTATACATGTGCAGTACAGTTATATGCTATCATTTTCACACTAATTTTCTGCTTCTTGATCCAGTTAACCTTGAGCTTCTGCATACAAAATTTTTCAAAATTTTCTCAAATTTGAGACTACGTTTTCTGGAGACTGAGGACAGACACAAAGTGAAAACTTGGTGAAAATATAGCTTACTATGTCCTAAATCAACATGCCAAAAATCTTTTTGGTGGCTCCTATCAGACCGACTAAAGGCACTGATCAACTTTTCAGTATTTTTTTTCATTAGCGCTAAATTACTTTTGCAGTTTTCATTTTTAATAGGCAAAATGAGAGCTTTCTGTTGTTCCAATGATGTTTAAAATGCTTTTTTTTGAAATTTCCATGCCTGAAAACATTTGGATGCCTAGTTTCATTGATGTGCTACTTATAAAACGGAATTTAATGAAAATCAAATTTTAAGGTGAAAAAGGGGTGAAAATGGTGAAAAACTACTCTAAATGGTGCAAATGAAGAAGACCAAACAGCTGATCCTGATTGGAAAGCTAGACATGCAGAGTCTTGTTCAAAGAACTTTGATGGATCAGCTGGCTCCATGGAAGTAGAGTGTGCAACACGTATATGGCAAAGATCAGTAAATGAAACCCGTCTTCGGTACACAGTGATGTTGTGTGATGGGGATAGCAATGCATTTGATGCAGTGAGTTCTTTGAATCTGTATGGTGCAGGGAATAAAGTAATAAAAGAGGACTGCATCAATCATGTTGCAAAAAGAATGGGGACAGCTCTAATGACTATAATTTCTGAGTCAAAAGTTCAAAAGGACTGTATTGGTGGAAAAGGGAAATTAACCCAAGCTAAAATAAAAAAGATTAAAAATTACTGTGGCAGGGCTATAAAGGATTACTCTAATGACATCCCATTACTCAAGAAAAGGATAATGGCAATCCTGTTTCATCTTTCAAGCACAGATGAGACGCCAAAGCATGTGCACTGCCCACCTGGGGAAGATCTTGGTGTTTCTGGCAGAGGGCTGTAGCAAAAGCAGAGCAACCACCATCTCACAAAGACCACGAGACACTTCCCTCAGAAATTGGGAAGAGGCTGGTGCCTATTTTTATCAGGCTTTCAGATGAAAAATTGTTGAAAAGATGTGCACGAAAGGCAACCCAGAATCCAAATGAGTCATTACATCAGCTTATCTGGAAAATATGTCCTAAGTCAACACATGTTGGGAGACGAACAGTGCAAACGGCTACAGCATTAGCCCTGTCTCAGTTTTCAATGGGTGCCACTTTCAAGGTCCTTCTTTTTAAAATCCTAGAGATGGAGCCAGGTAGGGAACTAGAGGCATCCTCACATGAAAAAGATAGAAAAAGAATAGTTTTGGCTGAGAAAGCAAGCAGTTTTATGTCAAAAGCACATAGAAAAAATTTGAAATATCAAAGAGTAAAAGCCAACGAGAAAAAGAAAAACAATGAAGGCCAAACATACTCATCGGGAGGCTTTAACAATTAAAAAGGCTTGTTGTTTGGTCATGAACTGATATGAACAGATCTTCTTTCCAGAAAAGAGTAAGAAATCAAGATATTATCATGAGTAACATCTTATATGACATGTTATGAGTTTCCAGGACTTACTAAAACTTTACTGTTGATTTGCTCAAAATGCAATTTTTCAACATTGCTATGTTTTGGTACATGCCATAGCTATATATGGTACATGACTCTCTACCCCTCACTAGCTGTTTTATGCTACGTCTAGAATTGGAGCAGTGAAGCCCCTTAACAGAAGATAGACCTGACATTACTTTGAAGGTACTTGAATAAAGTCTAAACTATGGCATGAAGACCTTGTTTTGCAAATTCAGGTGGGAACAGGTTGTGAACATACAAAATCTTATAGAACCCTTAAGAAACTCGCAAGAAACTCTGAGTACTGAAAGTGTGATGGTTTAAGAAACTTTCTGTACTGATCCAAATTCTCAGTTTCCTATAAAAAATACATGAATTGTAGCGGGAGCTGCACTGGTTACTATCATTGAAAAAAAATTCCCCAGTCTATTGGTTTGTGCATTTTGTTTTGTTTTTGATAATAAGGTTTCATGATAATAAGTTGACTTGTATATATTTATATTGTAATTAATTCTTGCATGCTTTTGACCTCCGTATTTTGTTGGTTCTATGGGGAGGGCCCTTTGAAAATCAGCCGCTAGGCTTAGGGGTCCCCATCCTCAACAAATTGAAATTTGGAAAGTAATAATAGTTTTTGTACACGGTGATACATCATTTCGGAACATCCAATCTAAAATCAACCTTGACCTGTGTACAATGAAGCTCTTTGTTTAAGTTTTCTTTTTAATAAAGAAACTGAAAAATTATCCAACATTTTAAAATTTCCGTTAGCAAACTTTGTCACAGTTGGCATAACTTCATCAGAGCTTGTTGCAATATTTTGGAAGGCAGTTGTGTGCTACAAGTCTGTTAAATGGCGTGCCCTACGTGCCCTCGTGCCTTCGATGTTGGCGTGCCCTCGTGCCCAAATTTTCGGCGTGCCCTCGTGCCATCGATGTTGGCGTGCCCTCATGCCCTCGTGCCCAAATTTTCGGCGTGCCCTCGTGCCATCGATGTTGGCGTGCCCTCGTGCCCGTGTGCCCAAATTTTCGGCGTGCCCTAAATTTTTGGCGTGCCCTCGTGCCTTCGATGTTGATGTTCAGGACACTCTTGAGGGATGTGACCCTTGAAATGTTTCTTGAAAGTTTGAAACTTAGTGATCCTTTTTTCCTAAATTTCATCCGAGAAACCTGAGCAGAGAATTTGAAGTGAAAAATTTAAAACATGGACAAAGTTTTGTAGAGACAAAAATCTACGGAACTTAACAACAAGCACACGTGATCTAATTAATGATAGGGACATCAACGGCTAGGCTGCACCAACTAAAGGAGATAATTTAGGATAACACGTGGTAAAGTGGACTATTTTGGAAGTTTTTTAAGGATACGCAGAAGAGACTGCAGCTGAGGGCAAACTTTTCAACTTTGTTTTGAAATTATGTCCTTGGGTAAGTTTATCCAGCAAAAACGTTTTTGAAATCTTTTTCCACAGTCTTACAAAAGAGGTTTCTCTGGAGACCACTTCCCTTAGTTCATTTTACCCCGACACGGGGTACAGTGAACTACTGAGCAAACTTTTCAATAAAACCAATCAAATACCAGGGGAACCTGGAATCGTTATTCACTTTGCGACTCTAAGCAGTCCTTTGCATGTCAAAACCAAAAAATTGAATAAAATTAAAAAGTGAAATGGTGGCCTATGTTGAGAAGAATCTTTGCAGAATCAATATATTTACCAAAAACTATTTTTGGGTACAAATTTGAGTCACATACTGAATACAAATCAATCGATAATCACGGGAATACACTTAAGAAAATGTTATATTGCACATAGATACCATATCACCACGGAGAGAAACACTTTTTTCGAGGTAGTTCACTTTACCCCGAAACTTCTCCCTGAGGTAAAACCAAAACTACAAAAAAAATCTTACGCAGTTATCAAGCTCATGGTTATGACCATCTATCTTTCCTGTATCGATACATATCCTTGTTTCATCAAATCAAACAGAATTCTTGGATCTGTAACTGCATTTGCAAATGAAGGTCAAGCCTTGAAAGTACCCCCGTAGTTCACTTTACCCCGTCTTACCCTAATCATCACAGAAAAAAATTGAAAATTGCGAGCACTTAAAACGCAGGGTACGTGGTGCAGTCGTCAAAATAAGTGAAAAGTCGTCAAGTTCATGTCAGATGTTATCCATCGTTTTAAAGCAACACAGGCACGAGGGCACGCCGAAAATTTGGGCACGCAGGCACGAGGGCACGCCAACATGGAAGGCACGAGGGCACGCCGAACATTAGGGCACGCGGGCACGAGGGCACGCCAACGTGGAAGGCACGAGGGCACGCCGAAAATTAGGGCACGCGGGCACGAGGGCACGCCAACATCGATGGCACGAGGGCACGCCAAAAATTTGGGCACGCGGGCATGAGGGCACGAGGGCACGCCAACATGGAAGGCACGAGGGCACGCTGAAAATTAGGGCACGCGGGCACGAGGAGATTGAATGGCACGCAGGGCACGCGATTTAACAGACTCTTGTGCTACAGCTCACATGAAATCTTCTGGTAGTTGGTGCAAGTTGTGATGGTGCAGCACCCAACAGAACATATTGCAATTTGCATTATGGTCTTGATGGAGAAACTTTTTCAGATGCATACATTTGACTTGAGCTTATGTGCAACACACAGATTCATTTACTGTTTTGCCATTTGTTTTGGAGCTCTTTTCCAAATGAGGCTGTTAAAACTCTCATTTTGGCTTTGGGAGAAACCAGGTAGGTATCTCTCCATCAGCTTGGATTCAGAGACTCTGATAAATGATGGCTCCAGTAACTCTACAAAGGTAGAATCTAAATGATGATCCTTTTCTAAATTTTGGCGATCCTTTTTCCATTCACGCTATGAATTTTCCGGACAATGTTGATGTTGTTGCTGCAGATCGGTGACCTTGACTGAGTGATAAAGGACAGCTTTGATGCTTTTTGCATCTTTTCAACATCTATCTGCCTTTGGTGTGGTGTCTTTGCTTCTGGATCTACATTCTGTCTGAAGACAGTTCTATATAATTCACTCAGCCTTCTTACAACAACCTCGGTTGTAGTCCTTCCTCCAACTGGTTCTCCACCTGTTAATTCCCCCTTGGTAACACTTCTTATCCCATTCAAAGCTCTCTACATATGTTTGCGAACATGCCAAATACAGTCCAATTATGCTACTTTATCCCCTTCAGATTGAACGCAGGATATAGTATTATGAAAAAGCAAATTTTATAAATATAATGAAAAGTATTGAAATTTTTCGTTGGCACAAGCAGCTTGGAAAAGTTACTTGCCCTGATGCACAGGTGAAGTTACTCAATAAAGTCATTTTAAACATTTATTCCAACTTCATTCCCAACCAAGTTAAAACAAAGATTTCCTTTGTAAAAATCACAAAGTCCTTTGTGTCTCTTATTAGGATGTTTTTACATCTGCTTCGTAGTTGATGTAAGGTGCCATAGCTGATGGGACTCCCTAATTTAAGCTTCAAGAACCCAGAACCAAGAACCAAACCACCCTAATTTAAGAACCGGAATTTAAGAACCAAGTTTAGACACCCTAATTTAAGAACCAGGATTTAAGAACCAAGTTTAGACACCCTAATTTAAGGAATCAAATGGAAAAGCACAGACTGGAGACAAGGCCTCTTAGCACCAGGATGAAGTTTTGTACTTAAAACCCCTTGAATACAAGGCTAATCGAATTGCGGAGCCAACACTTAAAAAGTGATGGGTCTGGGGCAGGTTCCCAGAAATATTTTGCATGATTACCCCTTTAAAACTGTCAGAAGATGTAGGCAACACCCTTCTTGCAAAGTTTAGAGTAAATGGTTGCCAAGAATAATATTCATTAGATCCATTCATTTCATAACAAAAATGCTTGATCTGACATCTGACTCGCACAAATCTCAAGACCTATCTTTTGGAAAGGGGGGTCCGCACCCCCATTTCCTCTCATGGCTCCACCACTGGTGGAATAATCAGTGCTCCCAAGGGAATTTGAAAACAAAGCATTCTCAAACAATTGAAATGAGAAGAAAGTCTTGGGAGAACCTTAGCACAAAGTTAAAATTGAATGGATGCTCGCATTATAGGAAGGATTCTTGGCTGTTCAGTTTCAGTTTGCTCTGGAGATGGCCAGCTTTCGTTCACCTAACGAAATCCTTGACGGAAATTCAAAATGAGTAATAAAGCGAGGTTTAAATGAGTAGAAAAGTGACCGGATTTGCGGTTTTTGTTGTTGTTGAAAACAAGAATTTTTGCTTGTACTCCACAGACTCAGGGGCGGTCAAGTACCGTAGATTTTGTGACACCACCTTTGTCCTGGGAACGAAAATAAACCAACCCGGTTTTTACCGAAGTCCAAGCTACACAACTTAGAAAAAGCCAACTTTTGAGGACATAACTGATAACCACCAGATGATACCAAATTATGGAACTTAGTTACTAACTCATCGCCGCTAACTCTGTCCTTTTTGTTACAGCTAGCTCACCCAATTGTTGCATCTTGCAAATAAAAATAGAAAGATCTCAAGTACAATGGTGCTACCTCTGTCCCCAGCAGTTGCTGAAACCTACCCAGTTTTTGCCACCACAAGAGAATGTGACATGCACACATGTTTTATAAAAAAGGAACTTATGATAAGCTCAACTCTCAGATTGCAAAAAATTAAGAAACTCTCAGTAGCTTTCCACCTTTGGCAAAATATAACTTAAAAAGTAATTGTCGCTGCTGTAAAAGATGGTGGAGACAAAATAAAAATTGAATCTGTTGAATATGATAACTTTGACACATGCAGCTTCATTGTGTCTTAACCATGGAAACAATTAATGTTTTGGCATGTTCTTTTTTATATTCATCTAAAATTTTACAATACATATTACAGCTACATCCTACTATTCTTCCTAATTACTATACAAACTATACAAACACCACAGGGACAGGACCACAAGGAGCAAAGGACAATGACTACCCTGTGGCCATTAACATAGAGATATGTTCATTATGTTTGGCAAGTTCTTTAGCCTATGTGCATAGGAGCTAAAGAGCTATGTCAGATTCCTTTAAGAAACTATTAATTTTGACAAAGAAAGTCCTAAACAATGCTTCCTGTGTCAATAGGAAGGTACTAACATTGGAAAGGCCAAAGATATTGTTTCAAAATGTCCACACAAGGGCACGCACAGGTAGTGACACAAAGACTGTTTAGGAACCTTTGATAAAAAATCTAATGACTTTCAAAACCTTTTCTTAACTTTTGTGCCACTTAGGCCTTGCGTTTACATCACCAGGGAGCAATCCAGCATTGTTTCTTATCCTTTGTTTTCAATTTTATTCTTTTCTCATTGTTCTAAAAGAAAAGAAATGTGGTTGCAGAGCGAAATGTATCGGATGCCAAACCATGGTTCATAAACTTGGTTCTTAAATTCGGGATCTTAAATTAGGGTGTCTACACTTGGTTCTTAAGTTCTGGTTCGTAAATTAGGGTGTCTAAACTTGGTTCTTAAATTCCAGTTCTTAAATTAGGGTGTCTAAACTTAGTTCTTAAATTCTGGTTCTTAAATTAGGGTGTCTAAACTTGGTTCTTAAATTCCGGTTCTTACATTAGGGTGGTTTGGTTCTTGGTTCTTGGTTCTTGGTTCTGGTTCTTGGTTCTTGAATCTTAAATTAGGGACTCCCATAGCTGACCTCCAAGATCCAAACCTTACTAGCATTAGCACAGTGTGTTGGTTCTCTAAATTTTAGAATTTGTTAACTGGACATCTACTGCGAAACAGGTTTCAGTAGTGTTTCTTAGGATAGGTGGTGTAATAAAAGAAACAAAAGCGTATTTCATGTAATTAACACCATGGGTCGTTCTGTGTTTCTGTAAGTAGGCTTACTACGTACTGTGTAAACAGTACATACCAAGTAATGTCTTCCCCACATCCTTGTCCATGTAGTCCTCAGCTATGGTGATGCTCTCGGGTAGTACAACATTTCCAATGAATGAATCATTGATCAGCTTTTTCACCTCCTCTGAAGTTTTCTGTGTATCCTTGCAAAAATCGTTTCCACTTATGGAAAGTGTGAAGCCATTTTCAGTCCTTTTTCAAATCCTCAAATTATTTTGGTTTTTTATTGTTTCATCGCAGTTTCAATCCTTGCTCTGCCCTTTACACTAACAATACAGTTCCTTGCAGTACATTCTGTGACAACACAGTTGAGGTTCTTACCTGTGTTCGCCTGTGTGCATCATTTTGCGAAGTTGGTTCTTTACACGACTATAGAACTTCTCAAGCGATTCCCTATCGGGATCATTGCTCTTTTCAGTATAAGCATGTAGGCACTTTCTGTTCCTCCATGCTTATTATTATATTGGGTGCATAACATGCTTTACATTTCATACGCAATGGCCGTACATACTAAAACGAGGAACGAGCCAAAACCAGCCACAACAACCCACAACCACCCACAACCACCCAAAACCAGCCACAACCACCCACAACCACCCAAAACCACCTGCAACGATCCACAAAGACCTACAACCACATCATAATGACCCAAAACCATCCAAAATCTATATATATAAGGCAGGTAAACGATTATCCAATTAGCTTTCTTCCTTTGTTAACCATTGTGAATTGAAGAATCCTCCTTTGTAAAATAACAATAAGCAATTGTATTTGAACAATGAGTCTATTGGATGTATATCCAGGAATTGAATTCTATGGCTTTCCCTGGGTGCTGACTTTGGCCTTGGGTGCTCAGTCCAAAAATCGCAATCCTGCCCTTTTGCCCTATTTGAAACAATACATTCTAAAAGTTCTTCCTCCTATTGAATTTACGTTGAAGCACTTCTTCCTATATGTGAGAACAATAAATTTTCCGCCCATGCAATTTGAATTCTAAAGTTTTTCCGCCTATTGAATTTCAATTGCAGCACTTCTTCCTACCTAAATGTGACTAAAAAAACTAAAATACATGGTCAGCGGTTTTCCGCCATTATGTCTTTAACAATTCGTTTCCAGTCCTTTCTGCTTGCTGTTAACTCTCCTAAACTATTCATTGTTTTTTCGGCAGTGTTATGTTGAGCATGGACAAGTCTTTTTCTATCAATTTTATCCATGTTAAAGGGAATCGACATGGTTAAAAGCTGGCCCGGGCCAGGTCAAACATATAATCTTTTGTACTCGACAGGTTAGACGCATTCGGTTTCATTGTGTAGCTAAAGAAACAATGGATTTGTGGGCGTTTCTCAGGCCTATTCATAGCGATTATGACATATACCTATGTCTATTCCCTTTAATGTGACTAAAAGGTGACTAAATTGCAAACATGTTGTACCAGCGATATCGAGGGGCACTTCACTCATTCGGAGAAGCCTTTGAGATTTTCCACAATGAAAGGATTTCTTCTTATTTTTGATGGATTATTCTAGAAAATAAAAGGATTTTCCCAAAACTTTATGCCCCATGGGCAAAATCCCTCCCCCCAATCTTTTCACATGGACTGCAAACACTAGCCTGAAAATGATTCACATGAAGGCAATTATCAATGTTGAGAAAGCCGAAAGTAGTGCCCTAAATTCATTTGCCACCGCCATCGATGCCACTCCTTCTTGAGGGCTGCAGACAAATTGATTCTTTCATACAAAACATCCATCTCACTTTCTTGTAAATACCCCTCCACCCACACACATCCCGTAGGGTACCCCCTATGGAAGAAAAAATCTGGTCCAAGTTAATATCAGTACCCCCCCCCCCTATGGAAGAGAAAATCCGGATGTATGCACAAATCCCCGAAAATCCAGGGGCATGCATGCAGCTGCCAAGCTGCAAAAATCCTGGGGGAGTAATAAAAATCAGGAAAAATCCACACCCTCAATCTTTGCTGGCAAAACTTACCATAAGGGCAACCTAGGGGTAAATGGTCTGTAAAATTGACAAATCCGGACATTCCCGTACTTTTAGAGGCAAAATCCGGATCTTCCCACCACATTTTAGATGGACTGCAAACACTAGCCTGAAAATGATTCACATGAAGGCAATTATCAATGTTGAGAAAGCCGAAAGTAGTGCCCTAAATTCATTTGCCACCGCCATCGATGCCACCCCTCCTTGAGGGCTGCAGACAAATCGATTCTTTCATACAAAACATCCATCACACTTTCTTATAAATACCCCTCCACCCACACATATCCCGTACGGTGGCTCAAGTTAATATCAGTACCCCCCTATGGAAGAAAAAATCTGGTCTAAGTTAATATCAGTATACCCCCCCTATGGAAGAGAAAATCCGGATGTATGCACAAATCCCCGAAAAATCCAGGGGCATGCATGCAGCTGCCAAGCTGCAAAAATCCTGGGGGAGTAATAAATATCAGGAAAAATCCACACCCTCAATCTTTGCTGGCAAAACTTACCATAAGGGCAACCTAGGGGTAAATTGTCTGTAAAATTGACAAATCCGGACATTCCTGTACTTCTAGAGGCAAAATCCGGATGTATGCACAAATCCCCGAAAATCCAGGGGCATGCATGCAGCTGCCAAGCTGCAAAAATCCTGGGGGAGTAATAAAAATCAGGAAAAATCCACACCCTCAATATTTGCTGGCAAAACTTACCATAAGGGCAACCTAGGGGTAAATTGTCTGTAAAATTGACAAATCCGGACATTCCTGTACTTTTAGAGGCAAAATCCGGATCTTCCCATCACATTTTAGGGACCAGTCATCATTAATGAGGGGAGGGGGCTGGACCAGGGAGCGCGGCGGTGTATCGAATTCGATGACACAAACCCGAGCAACAAATCATATTTTCTGATTGCAAGTGACGCAAAAAGGACATAGAAAAGCTTCCAAGGGCAGAAAGTGGCATAGCACCTGGAGACCTTATGAAAAATATGATACATTGAAGAAATACGCGAAAGGCTTAACAAATTTCATAGATGGATACTGTTTGATTTTCAGATAGCCGAAGGAGTGCTCAAATGAAAATTCAGTAGGTGGAAAAACTTTAGAATTCATTATGTTCAAATTGTATGGGCGGAAAATTTATTGTTCTCATGTAGAGGAAGAAATTCTCGATTGGAGATTGAATAGGAGGAAGAATTTTAGAATTAATTTTTTTACTCCAGGTTATGGTGAACTGCCGTAAAAGCTCTATGTTGCAAAATTAAAGTTGGGGCCTTATTTCACTTCGGAAAATCAAATGACATGGATACAAATGATAGCTTTTCAGTTCTTTACTCCACATTTTCCAGCTTCAACATGCAATTCTACGGATAAATGCATAAATTCGGCACAGAGTTTATACCAAATATCATCAAACTAATCATCAAAATGCAGCACTGTTTGAGCTAAACAAATTGAACTTCTTTGGTAATTTCTTGAATCTGATTAAAGTGGGGGGCTTAATAGAGAAGTTGGCTATCTAAAATTTTGCCTAAGAGGGGGCTTATTAGAGAAGGGGGCTATCTAAAATTTTGCCTAAGAGGGGGCTTATTAGAGAGGGGGCTTATTAGAGAGGAGGCTAAATAGATCTTTTACGGTAGCAACAACTTCCATCTTCCAAAACTGATCTCAAGATACGTTCACTGAAAACTCCGAAGGGTTAAAAGGAGTTTTCCTATTGGGGGCTTAATTATGGAACTGTCTTGAAAGAGAAGCTAAATTGTCATACTGTATAAATATTTTTGGATACAATGAAAATGAAACAACTAACCTCCAACTTCACCCTTTTGCATTTCTCTTCATTTCTGCCCAGTTTTGATTGCACTCCTCTCTACTTACAAGTAAATGAGGCATTGACAGGAAAAAACATTAATTCTTAAGTCTTTAATTTTTGAAAAGATTTTCCTGCTTTTGAATCTTCAAAATTTGCATAGGAATGCCAATCAAATATTTCTACGCTTTTCTTTCCTAATTCAATACTTTTTCCTATCACATCATAAAAATATGTCTCCTTCATTGGTAGAACCTGACAAAATGCCAAAAAAGCTGGATCAAACCGGTTTGCTACTATTTCTATGGTAACAACCTTTTATAGCTTTGATCCAAACAGAGCATCTACCTAAAATAAACTATTGAAATAGAGAGTAGTCGTCAAGAACATCGCTTTGATCTTGAATGATTGTTCTACTGCTCATTAAAAGACAATAATTGCAAAGACAGCATGAAAGGCTCTTCTGTTATTAAAACATGCCACTTTTGTAGTGCTTTGAAAAGGAATATACAGGACAAGTCAGACGAATTTCATTCAAAGCATCGCTGAGCACAAACAGGGAAGGGATGTTCTTTTGACTTGACCATACGACCCTACCAACCCCGGACCCCAGACCATACGACCATACGACCAGGACCCAAGCTTAATATATTCACGGGGCAAGACTTTGTAATGATATATTTAAACTTTATCATAATGAATTGTTTTTGCTGTGATTCAGATATTTTCTCACTGACTGAGGATCTGGATGAGAATGAAGATATATTTTTATTCAAGATGTAGATTTCTTCCTTCTTTGCTGTTTTCCCAAGCAATTTGAACGGGCTACGAACAATGTTGCAAAGCGCAACACCAACGATCGAAACGTTTATTATCATGCTCTGCCGCACTGTTATCACCTCCTGTATTTTGTTATATTCATGGCCTTAAACTTATACACGGATAAATTTAATTTTATGATTTGAATCAAACAATGAACCATATATTTGTGGATGTTTGACATAGCTGTTTCTCGATTTCATTTTCATTCAGCGAGGGGACAGTATTTGCTTACAAGACTGGGTTTCTGAAGTCTGGTGCTGTTCTTTGCTCTATACGAATACATCGAATTGTGCCTGGCCAGGTAACTTTGACACATCTGATGTCTTGCACGTTCATGGACTTGCTACAAGTCTCTCTCTATTGTCAGCATATATTTTGAGTTGCAAAATGTGAGGGCGAGGGAAATGGAAGGGCGAGATGGAAGGGCAAAATGTGATGTGATGTCTCCCTGTTTCTCCTCTATGTCTTGTGATGACAAGAGAGAGACTTGTAGCAAGTCCAGCACGTTCACCAATCAACCGTAAGTGCTGATAAACATAAGGGTACGGGAAGAAAAAATGTAGGGCGCTGCCCGACGCAAAGTCCATTGTTTACTAACATTTTTTGAAAACTTTTCCAAAATGGGGGGCCAGCGCCCCCGGCCCCCCTGCCTCGTACGCTTGTGCTGATAAAAGACTTGTCAGCTGAAAATCTATACTTGGTGGGTTCAAGGTCGTATATGGTCCTATGCTCCGGGGTCGTAGGGTCCGGTTTGAAAGAATATCGCAACAGAGAACGCTCCTTGGCCTGCGTGCAGTGCTGCTGTCAGTGCGGAAGAAGAAGAAAGCTTTCTTTTCCTCATTGCTCCTCCGCACAGACCGCAGGGTCTTCACGCAGGCTAGGTTTGGCCGGTAGCCAGACATTAAAATGACGTAATGGCAGGCCACAAGTCTGAAAATTAGATACGTGAGGACTGTTAAGAAGGACTAGGTTATCAAATGTTTTCAGATGAGGAGGATTCAAACTCAGATTTGTTGCAAATTAAGAGCACATTTTGTCATTTCCCAAACTCATCCTCATGCACCTAAATGTGTCTACGAAATTGGCTTTCGGAACAAGGCTCGTTGTATCCATGAGTTCTCTCTTAAATTAGGGCGTTGTCCCTACAATTTTCTTGGGAGCTCCGTCCCCGGTCCCCAATATCATGGGCCTTGGAATACACGTATTGTTTATAAGAAACTAAGAATTTGGGCCAGTACTGAAGTTTCTTAACATCCATAAGAATGATCTCAAGATATCAAAAGTATGATAATGTGCAGAGGTCTGGTATTGCTTATGTTCATATGCTGATTGACGGTTAAGGTGAGTCAAACCAGTTCCAATGTGCAATGTAGCAAGAAAATATTGCTACTTTCTGAATCAGCAAGCATAAAAGTGACTTTAAAAACAGAAGGGGTATTATAATCATGCTCAATAACAGATTGAAGGAAACTTTGTGCTGTAGCATTTTATGGCTGCATGATAAGAAGTTTTGGCATTCCATCCACAACTACCGTCTTTAAAGTTATGACATGTCCTTTTCCTATGGCGCCTCAGTTACTGTACTTCGATGTAAATTATCAGATGTTGTCAGAAAGCTCTCCGCAGGAGCTAGGAATGTTGAAGCGCGAGCGAAGCGAGCGCTTAACTTCCTAGTACTAAATATTTCCGAAAGGGGGGTATCAGGGATTTTTCCTGAAAATAAATCACTTTGCAAATAGTGGATGGGATTGCATTCATTTTGTCTGACACTGTTCACAACTAATTTGTGGACTCGCTACAAATCTCTCTCGTGGAAAATCCAGAGAATGTAGAATGTTAAAACACGCCTTTTCCTTTTTCTCAGTTTTTCCAGGTTTTTCTGTGACGGGCTTGTAGCAACTCTAACAATTCCGCAGATCAGACTTAAGAAAATAGAAGAATAATACAGCGCACGCTAGCGAAATGCTTTTTACTGCGTCTGAAGCTTTTTTTACACCTGGAGCATACTTTGACTTATTGTTGTGCCACGTTAGTATGAATGGAGGAATGTACAACTAACAGCACTATTAGTATCACTAAACAGGCTCTAATGATTCACTGAGACACAGGAGATCCCTATGGATAAGGACAACATGAATTATCGAAACCTATCAATCTCCTATCAATAAACTGTTGATTTTAAGAAACTATCAGGATATTCCGTAAGAATCTCTACATATTTATCCGTTTATTCATAGTGAACAGTCCTTTCCTAATAAGCAGAAAAATTGTTCTTTTGAAAGATTAGGTTCATCGATGCAATACTACTAACTCAGAAAGCAATGGAGCATTCAATTTGAAGCTATTTTTACGTGGGAAAGAACCCTATTTCCCTACGTTTCTCAATCCAGGAGCTTTTGGGTCTGATACTAAATGTTAACAATTTTGATGGTTATGGGTCTGAAGTTTGGGAAATTTTGGCTGGTTGTGGGTGGTTGTGGCTGGTTTTGGGTGGTTGTGGCTGGTTGTGGCTGGTTTTGGCTCGTTCCTCGTTTTAGTATGTACGATGCAATGGCTTGCTTTTAGGACACTTTTGCTGAGTGGTTATGTAGAAATGAACCCAGGCCCTGAAACATTTGATTTTTGTACTTGGAATCAACATGGCTCAGTTTGAGGTCTAAGGTTCAGACATTATTAAGAGGCCAACGATTTCAGTGCGAGGCTATGGATTGATCACGTTTAGTGATAATGATTTTGATTGCAAGTCCTGATTCAAAGAATGATTCCTTTGGCCTTTGCAGTTTGTGTGATCGATGACACTTTGTTGTAGCAGGAAAAACAGAATATTTGCCAATTAGGCAGTGAGTTCCTGATGGTGGCAAATATTCTTGTTCCTTTACCCCACACTAGAGTTTGTGTATTTGTGCCATATTTCATTTTGATTCCCAAATGTAATTGCTCCTTATACCATTGTAAGAAACCGATTGTGATAGCCTACACTTGAGGCGCACAACATTTTCACCCGTAGTTTCGGCTTCATGACTATTGTCATGCAAGAATGCTTTCACTGTACCTCATTGTGGCCATTGTCCAAACAATGCTTGAAGATATCTAAAACGATATGACTATTGTTTTTGTCAAAAGAAGATCATTGAAGCATGTAAATGCCATAATTGTACATTCATTGCAATAGCCAACGCTAGTTTCTCCTCTGAAGTGGCTGGTTTTCATTCAATTGTCTTCTGTCAAACAAATTTTGTCTTTGGAGGAATGCCCCTGACAAAGTAGGGGTGGCTGACAGTGGCGGCTGGTGCTAAAATTTTATAGTGGGGCAAACATAAGGAAGTTAGTTAACATGGATAATGCAAATTTCAGGACAGTAAAGGCCTTAAGCACCTAACTAACTTCTAAATTTTTGTATAATATGAAGAATATCCAGCTTTCTCAAACAGCATGTATGGACATCCTATGAAAATGGAAAATTTTTATAACTTGTCCTGAAACAACGACCTCTGATTCTTAAACAGGATTATCTTATGCAAAAACCAGCAACAAACTAAACAAATCTAACAATAAGTGTTTGCAAACTTACATCTTGAGTACTGTTATTGAACAATGTGTCACTATCCTCAGGTACTGAAGCACTTTTCGAACAGAAACAGAGAAGTGTAAAATATTTTGTGCAGATAGCTTATCTGTACAAAAAATTTGCCCTCCTCTCTTTCAGCTGTGCAAATTTATCAATTACTAATTTATTAAAGTCAGGCATCTCTCTGATCAACTTCTTCACCATGGATAACATCCCTAAAGCACTTAGCATGTCATCAGTCATTGTATTTCGCAAAAATGTTTTCACCCGCTTCAAGGTAGAAAAGCAGCGTTCTGCTTCACAAGAGGTCATTGGTATTGTTATTAAAAATATTGAGCATTGTAACAGTTTCACTGAATGTAGCAATAAGATTATTGTCATAGAAAAGCTTTAGAGGTGGCACAGCTCCACTGCAATGGTACAAATCTTGTCTACCATAAATAACTGTTAGCTCTGATTGTAGCTTCAATTTCTCCAACATTTGGTATGCATCAACAGTTGCAGTCAACATTTCAGCTGGGAACTCTTTGTGATATGTTGAAAACAACTCACTGTGAAACAATTGTGATGCAATAAGGTGCCCAGAAAACTCAAACCTGAAGGAGCAATGCGATATGATGATGTCACGATAACGTGCTTTTTCTGTATCTGAGCTTTCATTTCTTCTTTTGTCAGTGTCATGAGAATCAGTGGTTTGAGACCAGTATGAAATGTTCGATTTTCGTGCGCCGGACGGAGATTTATACCTCACGTTGTGTGTGCTGGGAATACGCTGAAGCTCTGCGCCAGAGGCGCCCCTGCCTAGGGGGGTCCAGGGGCATGCTCCCCCAGAAAATTTCACGATTTGATCCTCCAAAAACCGCCTCAGAATGAATCTGAGACCGAAACAGTCATAATTTTGTGGTGTGAAGTTTGCTTGCTAAAATAGATATCTCAACAAGAAACTTAAAGTTACAAGTAAATAGAGCTGAGAATTGAACCATAGGCAGCCCAATTTATCTTGGATCTGCATGTTTGGTGTAAAAACTCCTTGGCTTCCAGGCTACCGCTCGCTCCGACGCATAAAATATGTCTTGAAGGTTCCAATGTCCCTGTGAGACAACTTGACTTGGCGCGACAACTTGTGAAGGAAAGACGATGACAAAAGTTTGTTATAGCTACTTTCATCGATTCTAGACAAAACACCTGATTTATCATATGCAATGCGTCTCTACTGTAATCTGTTGATAAAAGGTTCATGTTCATTTCATTTTCAACTTTTAGGCATCGTAGCCCCTCAGTTAGAGAAAACTGATTTACAGGGGGCCATGCAATAAAATACACCAAAAATTAAATTAAATACTTTATAATATGATAATTTGATTAAATAAAGATAAAGTGGTTAGTAGTATGAAAAAGGAGTGTACGGGCACCATTTTTTGGTACCTTCCCCCCTAAAATAGGTAAACCAGGGCCCCTAGGTAAACCAGGGCCCCCCAACCTCATTCCCAACCCAGCCTCCAATCCAGATATGACGAGTAAAGAAAACAGGCATGTGGGATTCAACCATTGTTTAAGAAATCTAACTTTTAAACGAAATCCCATACTGAACCCCCACTCGCCCTTATCTTTAAAGCAAGGACGAATGGAGGCTCAGAAGGGGATTTTTATTATAACCCTCATTCTCCTGTTCTGTTCGAAGAAGTCAATCGTTGACATTAACGCAGCAGTAAGGGGTGAGGTGAAGGGAAATGCTCTAACTGCAATGAGCCTCAAACTCGGCGAAAATCAAGCCAGTGAGCCCCGAACGATAGAGATAACGGGAGCCGGGATGAATAATAGCTCTTCACCTCGATTGCTATCATCCCCGTCCTACTCAATCGTATGCCCCTCTATGCACCGCTACGTTAATGTGACTTCTATCAATTCATCAGGACTCAAGAGGGAATCTTTATTTTCTAAAATAATCCAATGGTCCACCACCAACTGTCATCTTCCACGTTAACCTTCACATGCAACTTTAGAACTTCTTCTGACGATTTCCTAGCCCATTGATTTACTGTCCATGACAGCGGCAACAGCAACATCATCATCGTAAAGTCTACTTCATTGTCTTCCAACCATTTCTTCTTCTTTAGGCCATTTACCACGAACCATACGCAAGCCTCAGTAGCTGCAGCTAATCGTCCCCAATTAACTTTGCCATCTGCGAATATTTCTTTCATTACACCGCACATTGATGGTACGCTCAACTCATTGGTCATTCCTTCCTCGAAAAAACTTCGATTAGAGTTTAGTGCTGCTTCGCATAGAGCATTGAAGGTATGCTGAGGGATCGTTTCTTCACCATGCTCTGCTTGAAATCTTTTTACGACTTCTACCAATTCATTGTCGCCTGTTTCCTTCACCTTTTCATACACCCTTTGGTATAGACAGCTCTTTATCGCAGTCTTTACCTTTTCAACCTTCAAGGCTTCTTCTTCTCCTTTGATAACGATCATCTTCTTGCTCCGCCGACCCAACTGAATGATTTGAAGTTGAACGCTTTCTTATGTAGGATTGATCGAATTCCATATTCCATCTATTCGAACGTTTCATGAATTAACCAATGAGATGCGCTCATTGGAGGATGGGCTAATTCCTTGGCTAATTCCTTGGGCAACTTTCGATGTGGAGTTACGTGATTGGTTAATTTACGTTGTCATGGTGAGGATTGATCGACTGATCAATTTCAAATGATTTCATTGGTCAATTTACGTTGTCATGACGAGGATTAATTGAGTGATTAATTTCCAGTGATTTCATTGGTTGATACTGCTTTATTAATTTTCGAGGGTTTTGATTGGTTGCTTTTTCTATAAAGATAGATCGCTTCGAGGGGTTGAAGCAGTTCCAGTTCGCAAGTCTCCAAACAAACAACACGAGATAAATCAAAGCGAAGATGTTTTATGAATACGTTAGGACGATATATGGCTGGAAGATAGGTGAAGAAATTGCCCAAAGGGATTCAATGCTTGATATTTTGAAAGACTTAGGTTTTGACGATTCGAAGCCCTACAAAGGAGTAGAGTCTTATGAGTTCACCACGGTGGCAAGGATGGTGAAGGTTGAGGATAAGTATTGCCCAAGCAGCGAAGGTGAGAGGTTTGTTTTCTTTGGTCCTTTGAAGGATGGCAGTCGATGGTATTATGTCAACACCACCACGGAAGGAGTCTTGGGTGGTAATGTTTACCACTGGAGCGAATTTTCGGAGAGGCTAGCAATTTTATTTTCAATGCTTGTGAAGGTTATTCCACCATTCATGACGATTCAACCTGGAGCAAGGATTACTTGCTATCCAGACGAGTCAAGGATTGATGTACAAATGAAGGGAGAGTTGATACCAAAGATCCCATTTGAACGATACCGCTCATACGCCCAGTGGATGCGAAATGAGGCTGGCGGCGTTTTATGCATTGACTGTGGACGTGAAGGTGATGGACAAACGATATGCGATTGTTGGACTTTGAAAGAAGACTGGGATATGGAATAGACTTAACGTTACACCGTTTGCTCGCATAGCGCTGTGCAGGGCTTCCTGTCCCCCACCCATTCGTAAAGATGTTTTACGAATGAGTGTACTATCTGCTCAAGGCAGGGGTATCACCATCTCCCGATGGCTCATTGTCGCAGGTTTTGCATAGAGACGACAACGGTGTAATGTTAGGCCTATTACCAACGATGTAAATGAACAATGAACTTATTATGAAATTAAACGAAATTAAATGAAGTTAAACGAAATTAAATGAACATATGAAACTAACAACGAATGAGTCCTCCCTCACTGAGTCTCAGGCGCGCGGTAGGAAAAAGGCGAGGCAGAATTAGAGGAATGCCAACCCTCTCGTCTCAGCTGCTCAGCGATGTAACCCCAGACATCTCTGGGAGATTCATCGTCAGCAGCTGAGATAGGGCCGGCGGAGAAGGCAAAAGGAGCAGAAGAAGCAGAAGCGTTTCCCAGAGTCGGAGGCAGGGGTGACTCTGGGATTTCCCCCGGCGAGAAGGTGAAGTTAGAGTTCGCCGAGGGAGTGCTCACCGTCGATTCGGGAGTAACGCTCACGGTTATGGTGATCGGAGACCAGCTCGGACTCACCGGCGAGCGCTCTCCCGAATCAAGGGTGAGCCGCGCGACTCTAGACCCAGGGAGGGAGGAGGGACCGGGTTGACTGATTGAGTAATCATGCTCGGTCCACATTGCAGGAAGAGGAGCTTGACTCACCGTCTGCGTAGAAGACGTATGAAGAGTCTTAAAGGGTAAGACGACTTCAACGTCTTCCAGCATTCGGTGTGTCAGCCTAATCCTGCAATGTGGACACGAGTGGTTCATAAATTCAATTAGCCAACCCGCGATACAATGACTATGGAAAATATTATCGCAAGAAGGGCACATCTTCATTGATGGCTGGCATTCTCGTTCAAGGCATATGACGCAGCTTTCATCTGTGGCGTAAACTTCGTCTTTGAGCATTCTCCTTTTGTCAAACATTTCGGCTCTCCTCCTGCTCCTCCTTGGTCTCACCATAATCGTTGTATAATCTAAAGGAATATTCGAGGAACTCATAAAACACTGATATATTAAGGCGAACGACTTACAACTGAAATTTAAATTGAATGAGAATGTTTCTTACCATCACCACCATCATTGTTTCCCACGGCTACTCCACCTCTCCGCCTATCCTCCACCTCCGCCCTTGCCCGCTCCATCTCACTTGCTCTCGCTCTCCTCCGATTTCTTCTGAAAAAGTCAATCAATAACGTTTGGTTTCTTTCGTTATTGACCCTCCCATCGTCCCTACTACGTCGTACAACTCTTCTGGTGTCTCCAGGCATGATAACAACAATGACAACAACAGTAACAACAACAGTAATGGATGATAACAGTCACAGCGGTTCTATTAGCATTGAATGACATGTGCGATTGAGCGATTTTAACCGCGCGGAGGTTTATATACCAGCCATCGAACTTTAAGTTCGACGCTTGGAACCAATCGGGGGACTTAATTTTTTACATTGCGTAAATTGACCAATCAGGTGCGCTTATTGGGGGATGGGCTAATCCTTTGGGCGAGTTTCCAAGATTGACCAATCAGGTGCGCTTATTGGGGGATGGGCTAATCCTTTGGGCGAGTTTCCAAGTGGAGTTATGTGATTGGTCAAATTTGTATTGTCATGGTGACGGTAATAGACCTTTTAGCTTTTCTTCAAAAGAGCCTGGATCGAGCGTTATTTTTATACATTTTTCTATCCGAAGTTCGATCGAGTGGCGTTAGAGCTTCTATCGCTATTGTGCATATTCGAAAATTCTTCAAAGTGTAAACAAAGGTCGTTCGATTGAGATTCTTTTCAGAATAGCTAAAAGGTCTATTGATTGATCAAGTAGCGAAGCGCAGCGGCTATCATGGGGATGGGGTAAATTCGAACGTCACATTCGAGGGGTTGATTAACGATGAAGGAGGGGGTTCGCGACATTTTTGAGGTGTCCCAGGGGCTTCCCTACCCGGGGAGTACGAATCTGGGGGTTATTTTTGGATTTGAATTTACCATACTTATTACATTTAACCTAAATGCAAAGGGTTGTATTACGGCATAGGGATGAGCTATAGCGATGGGGTTTTGAGTGCATTAGGGGTTATGAACCACGGAGAGTACATTCGAACCATCGAATGCCACATTCGAACATTCGAACATTCGAATATTCGATGATTTTATATAAGGGGTTGACGATGGGATTTTAATTGATTGAGGAGATGATGAAGCGGAGCATTGGAGGTGATAGGGTGGCTTTTTCATGCGTTTGCACGATATGTCGGCGAGTGTTTCGAGATCGATACAATTTGAGCTTGCATGTGAGGTCAATGCATGGACAGAGCTCAGTTGGTCAAGTTGGCGGTGGTGGTGAGAATGGTAGGCAGAATCAGAGAGGGTTGATGGATGAAAGGGCATACGACGTGAGAGATGTTGAGGTTCGCAGCATGGATGCGCAAGATCTTGAAGGTATCATAGGAGAGGTCGTTGAAACGGTTGTTTCAGAGGCAAACAGCAGAGATCAAGGACTAAAGTATTACTTGAGTATGCAGGTTATGTTTGTGAAACCAATTGGAAACATAGAAACCGATCCTCCTCCAACGTTTAGATCGAAGGTTATGGTTCAAATGAAAGGAGAATCTTCTGATGCTGCAGAGGGTAACGTAACTGAAGCAATTGAGGGTATTAGGAGGGATGTTGAAGAGTTTACTAATCAAGGAAGTGGATGGGTATACCAAAGCGTTGAAAACTTTAAGGTTTATCTGTTTGACTATACAGCGATTAGAGGAGGTTCATACATTCCCACACCGCTGAGTCTTAAGAGGAAGGAAGCAATTGTAAATGTGAAGAATGATGATGAGTATTGCTTTTTATGGAGCATTACGGCTGCATTACATCCTGCAGAGAGGCAAGTAGACAGACCTAGTAGTTACAGGAAGTACGTGTATGAGTTGAATCGTAGCCGTCTAACGTTTCCTGTTCATCCAAAGCATGATTTGAAGGGGTTTGAGGATGATAATGATTTATCGATCAATGTCTACTGTTATGAGGATGAAGTTGTCGTTCCAACTAGGATTAGCGAGAAGCGAGCTGGACGTCATGTTGACTTGTTGATTATCATGAATGATGATTTCCATCATTATACATGGTTAAAAAACATGAGTCGTCTGCTGTATGGTAGGGATGGACATATGGCACATCGGGCTAGACATTACTGTCATCGCTGTTTAGGATCGTGCAACTCTGAGGAGGCGCTTAGGAAGCATCTAACGTTTTGCAGAAATCATTACGGGCAGCGAGAAGAATATCCCAGCAAGGATGAAATGCTTCTGAAGTTTGAAGGTTTCAAAAAGCAAACTCTCCTACCATTCATCATATATGCAGACTTTGAATGTAGACTTGTTCGTCAAGATTCAGACAAGTACCAAAGACACGTTCCTATTAGTTATTGTTTGGTGGTTAAGACTTTGGATGATCGATGGAGGTTTGAAACGGAGACATACACGGGGGATGATTGTATGGAAATGTTCATGAATCGTATGGATTGGTTGAACAGGGAAATCAGGAAGGTATTTGAAAGGTTAATACCTTTGAGCATGACTGACGTTGAGAGGAAAAGCCATAGAGATGCGATTGTATGTTATTGTTGCAGTAGACCTTTCAGCGAAGACGTTGAGCAACGAAAGAAAGTGAGGGATCATTGTCACATTACAGGGAAGTACAGAGGAGCAGCATGCAATAGATGTAATAAAGATTACCTTAACATCATTGCCAGTTCTCATCCAATCCCAATCGTTTTTCACAACTTAACAGGCTATGATATGCATCACGTGATGAGATCATTGGGAGGAAGAGGTGTGCAGGTGATGGCAACAACGTCTGAAAGGATAATCACGGCGAACATCACGTCCGAAGAATCAACGCATGGCATCAAATACATAGATTCATTGAATTTCATGTCGGCTAGCTTGGCAGAACTCGCAAACAACCTCCCAGTTGATCGACTAACGTCTGTAAAGAAATTCATAGCGGAGAAATATCCGCAGTTAGATCAAGATGTGGCATTTGCCTTGCTAAGGAGGAAGGGGGTTTACCCATACGATTGGATGGATAACCTTTCAAAGATGGATGAAACGAGCATACCCAACGAGGAAGCATTCTACAATGAACTTAACGATGCACACATTGGTAATGAAGATTACGAGCATGCAAAGAAGGTTTGGAATTTCTTTGACTGCAGACGATTTAAGGATTACCACGAGCTGTACTTGCAAACCGATGTGATGCTATTGGCTGACGTATTTGAATCCTTTCGACAAACTTCGCTCGAGTATTATGGCTTGGATCCTGCTTGGTACATATCGCTCCCTGCGATGGCTTGGGATGCAATGCTGAAGAAGACGAACGTTGTCTTAGAATTATTGACTGAAGGTGAGAAGGACATATACCTCATGGTGGAAGAGGGAATTAGAGGTGGCATAACGATGTGCACTAGACGGTTAGCTGAATCAGGAGATGAATCTTCGTTGATTTACTTGGATGCGAACAATTTGTATGGTTGGGCTATGTCCCAACCACTTCCTCATGGTAATTTCAGCATTGAATATTATGAAGAGGAGGATGATGCAAATCGAATCGTTGAGAGTGCATTATGCAATGGCGATGAGGAGGTTGGACACATATTCAAAGTCGATTTGGACTATCCTGCAAGGCTGCATGACGATCACTCTGACTTACCGCTGGCTGCAGAGCGAATGACCGTTCAGGCTGAATGGTTGTCTGATAAACAAAGGGAGATTTACAATGGGGTTTATGGTAAGAGAAGTTTTAGCTTTACGCAGAAGTTGATTCCAAATTTATTCAAGAAGGTTGGATATGTACTTCACGAAAGGAATCTGAGACAATGTTTGGAGATGGGTTTGGTTGTGACTAGGGTGTATGCGATTGTCACCTTTAACCAATCTCCTTGGCTGCGTGAGTACATAGATTTCAACACTGAGAAGCGGGCACGTGCAAGGAATGACTTTGAAAAGAATTTCTTCAAGCTGATGAATAACGCAGTGTTTGGGAAAACCATGGAGAACGTTAGAGGACATAAGAAGTATGATGTATGCACTGATGGCAAGAGGTTGCGTAGGTGGGTTCGAATGCCGCAGTTTTACGGAGTAATTGAGATTAATGAAGACACTCTCATAGTGGAAAGAAAGCTAAGGACGGTGTTGTTGAAGAAGCCGATATACGTAGGATTCAGCATATTGGAAATAAGCAAGACGCTGATGTATGACTTTCATTACAACTACATGAGGAAGCAGGATGAATTCAAGGCAGATTTATGTTATATGGACACGGACAGCTTCATATACGCGATTGATAAACCTTTATCCACGGTACATCAAGTCATGAAGCGAAGCGAGCAGTTGTTCCACTTTAGCAACTATCCAAAGGATCACCCAAACCATTCAACGATGAACAAGAAGGTAATTGGAAAGATGAAGGATGAGATGGAAGGGAAGGAGATGGAAGAATTTGTCGGTCTAAGGGCTAAGGTATACAGTTGCAAATTGAAAGATGGTTGTGAAATCAAAAAGGCAAAGGGTGTTAAGAGAGGCATTGTGAAGAATGAAATAAACCACGCTGATTACAAGGAATGTTTGCTGAAAGGAAAGAGTTGTGTACACATGCAGCGCAACATTGTTTCGCAGAAGCAAGTCGTTTATTCTGTCCGACAGACGAAGCTATCCTTAGCACCATTCGACGATAAACGATATCTGTTGAATGATGGTATAACGACTTTACCATATGGACATCACCTTGCAGTTACGACGTAGAGATGAAACGTATTAACAATTGAATTTAGCATGAACATAACTTAATACATAATTATCATTTTGCAATCTATTGTCAGCGTTGAAGTCTGACGAAATTTGTTTCATTGTATAACCTTGTGAACGTTTTGATATAAAGTATATGCAATATTGTCCGCAAACGTCGGTGTCTTCTCTTTGGAACTGCTCCTTGTTCATGGTGAGAGAGGTTGCATTCCTTGCGATGAATATGCTTATGTCCTTTAAAGGTTTATCTCCATATGAATCAAAGTAATCGCAATGACCTGATTCGTTGAAGTACATGCATACCCAATGCGTACCTGTTCTCCCAGAATTTGATTCGTTAACTATGATGCTGAAGGGAAAGTTTGCCTTGAGGTTTGTTAGTTGATCCTTAGCAAAGACACCTTTGAACGTGTTTTTAGTTGGAGGGTAATTGGTTAATATATTGTTCAATTTTATATCATTCATCTTTTCTACCAGCTCTTTTTGACGTTTCCCATGGAATCGATTTCGCTGACTGAATCGAATAGTCCGTACAAGATGATGGTATAGGGACCACCAGCCACTGGCGTGCCAAAGTCGAGCTCGATCCTCAGATTGCCTGTCTTTGCAGGATAGTATTCCGTCAGGGCGTGCGTTCCTTTCGGTGTCAAATCGAATACCCAAATGTTCTTCACCTCCCAGGTGTGTGAGTTTAATAGACAACTTTTATCGTTGGTAGCCTTTAGGATTTGGACAAACGCCTCATTCCAATCTTCGTTGGCGAAGTGCGTCTTCACTTCGGGCACGATCAAGTCCCCATCGACTTTGATCCTGGTTGATCTTATGTCTAAGTTTCGATAATAAAAAGGGTTGGCAGCCATGCTTCCATTGAATGCAGCATTCGTAACGATTCCATACATTAGAAGCTTTGGTACTTTTCCGCCAAAGAGGTTATCCCATTCCCAGTTATTCACACCGTTTTGAATCAATTGGGTAGTCATGGTTGGGACTGGGGTTGGGTAGATTGCAGGACTTCTTTGCAAGTTCATGTTGATTCGCTGCATGAGCTGAGGATCTAATTTCACGCTCCTAACTCGAGCCTTGATGCTTCTAATGTAAACGCCGTAGGTTTTAACGGTAGCATCTGCTCCCTGAGTTAAAAGGAATGCGTCTGAATTGGGGATTAGTTTGAGGATGACCCTCGTTCCAGGCGGTAGGTATCTCCTTTGCATGAATGGGCCTAAGTGCAGTTTAGTGATTACCTTTACGACAGCACCTCGATCAAACATCGTCGATCGAACCACCAATCCTGAATTATTAATTTCATTAGCAGCGGCGGGTTCGAATAGTTCAGCCATTGAGTTTGCACTTGCAGTGTCGGGGACGTAACCTTCCAACCTTGGCCTTCCCTCCAAATCCCTTTCGTCATACGTTAAGCAGTTTTCAAAATCGCATTGATATGGATATGTTCCCGTGGAGGGATTCATGTCGATATCCCCCTCTTGCAATGTTACTTGCTTGAAGATGGCTTGACCAAATCCATTGCAAATCCCATATTGAGCTGCTTTCATCGTGGTAGCAAGTGCAGCGTTATCAGCCTTGTTGCGAATCTGCAGTCCTGCGTGAATTTCTACATTACTTACATCCCTCAAATCCACTGCGGATGTGTTGACGACTTGAATGTAGATTGTTTCCTTGCTGTTATCGGGAACAGCATCGGATGGATAATAGTCTGTATCATGTCTGCTCTGGATGGATACATCCGCCAGCGGAGCTTGGAAGAGGTTTAACCCTTCTGCGTTGATCATCCTTAGAAATTTGCTCCTGAATAAATTAACCGCTCAGCTCTTCGTACCAGTTCGTTGTGTGTGGGAGTTTTACCTCTCCTTGCAGCTCCTTTTATAGGAATGGCAGCTCTTTTAACCGCTTGCTTTACTTTGGTATCAACCTTCTTTGTCACAGCTCTACTTGATAGAGCTTTGTTTGCTAGGGACGTAGCTCTACCTACAACCTTCCTTTGCAAAGCAGGTGCAACTTTGCCTTTCAGGGCGGCGCCTACCCTCTGTTTTATAGCCGCACCCATCTTCTTCTTTAGGTTTGCACCTACTTTCTTTTTTAGAGCTGTGCCTACCTTTTTCCTTAGAGCAGCTCCAACCTTCTTACCAACCCCAGACTTTAGCTTTTTGCGAATAGAGGATCCTGCTCTCTTAGCGAGGCTCTTAAACAGTCCACCAGCACCACCGCCGCGCATGCTTCTCCGTGCTCGACGATGACGTGACCATGGTCCGCTAACGATACCTATCGATTTACCATCATCCCACCCTCCTATGAAGGGTTCTGATCGACTCCCTCCTTTCATAGTCTTAACTAAGCCCGTCGTAGGCATTCCATCGTACGTAACTCCTAAGCTATTCATCGCTTGGTTTGAAATGTAGCGTTATGTATACTTTTCCCTTGAAATTTACAGGCTCCGAATGCTCGTTTTGCAACGCGACGTTGAAACCTGCTATCTGTTGATATTTTACGTCAAAGTAGTGAAGGTTCGTGAACTGCATCCAATTTATACCTAGTTTATTCTTTAGCGGGAACATTCGTAGTAGGGGTATCGTCCTCTCTCCAACGTGATGAGGTGCAATCAAATCTGAGAAGATGAATGCATTCACCTCTTCACATTCATATTCGTCTGCCTTAATCCTTCCTCGCATGGTTGCGCACGGATCTAACACTTGGAATATTCCCCTCTTTGTTATGCCCTTGATTCCATCGATGGGGTTGGGAATTCCCACCATCTGTCTCACATAATATTTCCATGATCCACCCTTCATTTTTTCATCTAGGATATCTCCTAACATAACGTTCAACCAATCGGTAAATGCAATCGATGACACATAGTATGGGAGGTGTAGGTATGTCGTTCCCTCATTCTCGTTTAGGACTAGTTTTGGCAGTTGGAAGTATTCATCGTTGGTTATCAGTCGATCCCCACTGGTTCCCTCGAAGGTTTTCCGCAGGTGTTCCTTTATCTTATCCGTCAAGCCTTCAAAGGTTGAATTTATCAGGTCGACGATTCCCTTCAGAGTAAGCGTCTTTACCTTCTCAAAGCCCTCCTTGATGGGATTTAGCGCAAATTCTTTCCTTTCCCTGACTTCATCATTTATCTGATAATTCCAAATGTCAAATTCTCTAACGTATGTTTTCTTCGTAGGGTCATACGTGTAGTTACCACGCTTGAATGCTTGCCTGTTGGAGTTAGATTTCAACCCTTCCTTTTGAATCTCAATGCAGAGGATTATTTCAGTCGAATCATTGCGAACTATGGAAGAGTCATGTTCACCCAACCGCCTCTCTCCTTCATGGGCATATGCAACGTCGACGATGGCTACTTGGTGCTTACCGGTAAGTTGTTTCGTTGGTTTCACGTTGAAGTACTCGTCAGAGCTATCTAGCTCTAAATGAACATAATCATTAAGTCGCATCCTTTTTGAATGCAAGGGTTATGAATGAATCGTCGTTGAGTTTCACGATCCTAGTTTTACCACTAGAACTTTCTAAAACTCGTACGATGAAGTTGCTCATATTTGTAACCGTTAATTCCTTCCATCTTAGAGTATCGACTGATTGAATTTCTTCCTTATCCGTTATTGCTGAAATCAGTAAGGGAAGCTTTCGCACAGCCTCAAGGTCGACTTGATCGCAGCATACGTCTACGACCCGTTGCTTCGTAGACACGCTTGATAGTCTATAGCTTCTAGCGCAGCACAGCCATTTACCTTTCAATTCACCTTTGAAGGACTTTCTAATATCAGTGTGTATATTAAGTCTTTTCAATGTTACGTTGATTATGTTACGTTCTCCTTCCATGATGACTGAACATGAGTCTAACGTTGCACTTATATGATGTTTTTGCGCGTGGCGTGGAAGGGGCATACGATTGAGTAGGACGGGGATGATAGCAATCGAGGTGAAGAGCTATTATTCATCCCGGCTCCCGTTATCTCTATCGTTCGGGGCTCACTGGCTTGATTTTCGCCGAGTTTGAGGCTCATTGCAGTTAGAGCATGCATTCGTTCGAAAGGACGTTTGCCATTCCCTTCACCTCACTCCTTCCCACGCCGATGTTAGCTCATTACTTCAGGTGGGTTGCAACGCCACGCTCATGTAAGGTCTTCCAGTGGTCGATGAATAATCATACTTCACGGGTTCTCCCGTCGAGTGATCCAACAAGCGAATCCTTATGGTGTTAAACTCGGTTATGGCTAAGGGCACGGCCGTGGGATGCTTAGACTCTCTGTAGATTTCACTCATGTTTTCGGACGATGTCCCATCATGCAACGTCTTGAGGATTTTCCCAGGGATACCACCGACGTAGTTGCTCTCAAGCAAATCACATTCAACGTCTATTAATCTACCTCGACCAACGTTCGTGTGAAAGCTTCCCTTTTCAACCGCAATGAAGGTAGTGTCCTTCTTTAGACCACTGTTTGACATAATCCTACCACTTGTCATATTGCTACTCCTGCTCCATCGGCAATCGCCTTCTCCTAAGAGCTTTAAGTTGTAATATGTTCTAAACCTTAAACTTTTCCCGAATAAGGAATCGTATAAGCTCAGTGGCATTTTCAAGAATACACCGCACTTTGCAGGTAGTTCCTCCTTCAATCGTATGAATGTGTTTCCAACGTAACGATCTTCCGTTGTGATGTTTGAATCCACAACTCCTACTTCTATAACGCTTGTAATTCTGGTTAGCGACAGAGGATTGCCAATCTCCAATCCATTCAATGCCCTAGAGAAAGATTCCAAAACCGTCGTACCACCCCTTGAATGGAAGTAGTGTTTCTCCTTAAATGTGCGGGTTGATGTATACCCATAGCTATACGTGAACCAATGCTCATTAGGAATCTGACCATTGCGGAGTATTCGATCATCGAGAGGTAAAACTGCTTCCATCAGAGACATTACCCACTTTTTCCTGGGGTTGAGCAACATCATCGACTTGAGTGTCACGGTAAAATCGCTCATTAAACCTTCACGGTGAGCTTTTTCCTTGGAGGTTTTGGGAATAGTCTTTGAGATGCTAGGCGTTAGTATCATGTAAAATGCATTGTTCCTAGCGTACATGGACTCGCTACATTCATTCATGCTTGATTTTCCTCCTAAAGTGAAGCGTTAACCATCCACCTTTCAAGATCTCATATTTACCATTAGGTTTCACAAGTCTAAGCCCTATGCGAGTCAACCTATTATACTTCAGATCGCAGTAGATGGGGTTGGCGTATTGAACGTAACCTCCTTTCCTCTCTATTATCCTGAGCCACGGCTCTGAATGATTTCCAGTTGGCTTCGATTCAATCAAATCAGGTGCTAGGATGCGTAGGGCATTCCGTTCAATCTCATGGGACTTATCACCGGTCTTTACAACCGAATGAATCGTCGTTGTAGGGTCGCGAATTATATACGATTCTCTGTAGAATTGATACAAAACCCCTCCACTATCACTAGGCATGTAGTTTGATCCTGTTAGCGGAGAATGCACATGATACATACCTCGCTTGAATATTGAATCGATGTGTAGTTCTGGATGAGATTTTATAGCTCTAAAGTTTAATATCTTTCGCAAATTAGGACGGAAATACACTTCCCTCACGTAGAACGGCACATGCATTGTCACTAGACCATTAACGATGCTAAGCGAGGGTAATGAAAAGTAAGGAGGTCTCACGATGTGTTTCTCACCGCCAGTCTTAGCGAATACAGCACCTAGGAATGGTACTGCATCGACGAAACCTCCCCTCTTCATGTTTTCATTGAGGATGGTTATTATTTCGTGTATCGTAAGGCGCTTATCAGGATTATTCTTGAAATATACATCCTTGAAGTAGTTGCTGACTGTTTGGGCGGTAAGCTTCCTCTGCTCTTCATTGATTTTCATGCCCCATATATCGAACTGACTAGATTGCGTATTCTTGGCATTATTTCCATACTTGTAGTTTATCCATGCCTTCCTTGCGCCTTCATTTACCAATCCATCTTGTTTAACTTCATACCTCATCGTAAAGTCCATCGGGCCATCGCAGAGGAATTCCCTCCCGTACGTCTTTTCAACCGCTCCTCCTCCATGATGACCCTTCTCCTCAGAATCATCGTTGGGTATATTGAGGTAAGTATCTAAGATCCCCACCTCCCATGACCCATCAAGCTCAATGCTTGGTTCAACCCTCGAAACGCCTGACGCGCTTACCCGCATGAACCTTTCAGACAACTCCATGATAGAATAGAGAGATGTTAAATTGGTCTAAACTTTATTATTATATAAGGTTTTTGAACGAGTTTACTATCAAACATTACGTTCAACCTCGTAACGATATCTAAAATGTCAACCCTTACAGTCTTTAGGTTGCTTGATTCCACAGGAACGTATTTAAGCTGCTTTGCTTCATACCTTCCAGGACTAGCTATGCCTATGGTTGGCATTCCTTCGCTTACTCCTGCCAACGTGTTACTCTTCAGAAAGTCGCAGCGAATGATCATAGGTGTTTTAGAATGTTTAGGATCCAGACCTGTAGGCGGATCTTTTTCTTTACCTCCATCCCACTTCGAAGCGCTCTTAAGGACTAATCCTACGAGTTTAGCGTCTGTTACCTCCTTCGGAATTTGCTCTCCATCGTCGAATTCATATTGAATTTCCACTGCATCAGAGTAGTATGAATAAGTGCACACTCCCTCGAAGCCGGACTTTGGATAAAGTACTCTACCCTTCCATATTTGATACCATCCATTTCCAAAGGTAAGGCGAAATTCATTAGCTCGGAAGGCTATTATATCATTTTTATCAATTGGTCTGACTATGGTGATGATTGCATGTCCATCTTCACTCATTCCAACCCTTATGTGCCTCTCATACTTGTGATATGTAAAGGGTCCTAGGTATGTATCACTATCTAGGGTTCTATGAAGTGCCGTTGCGAATGAGTGAAAGTCTGTTTCACCATCCTTAGGATTGTAGAAATGTTTTTCTGCAAAGACCCTACTCTCAGGAGGCGAACAGCCCTCACTGTCGGCATCCTCAGTAGTACAAGCTCTGTAAAATCCAAATTGAAAGAATCGTTCTTCGTTATACAATTGGGTTAAGTGGATCAGCCGCGGTATGTGACATTCAACGAGTGCTGCTTCCCACTTCCTATTAGGATTTAAAACCATGCCATTCGCAAACACGTTGTAAAATGTACCATCCTTCCAAGAATCATCAGTGGGTGATAATGCAACGGTGAAACTTTCATTCATAACTCTACCAAATCCTCCGCTGGAATCCATTGCTGAAACTTTTCAGGATAACCTCTCCAACTTACTAGAACTTCTCTCTTTCCTTTCCTCGTTCTCCTTTTATGCACCCTTTCCACCACGTACGTCTCAGGCAATGCCACCCTTTGTAGCTGCTTTTCGTATATCCTACCAGTAATCTCCTCATCCAACAAATCGCTCACCAAATACGTGCGTGGATTTGTATTCAAAACCTTTTGAATTTTGAATATTTCCTCAGTCCAATTTGGTGCATGCTCTTTTTCAAACATTCGCTTGTTCTTACTTATTCTAACATAATCACCAACTTTAAACTTTGGTCTAACGCGCTTACCTTCCATGTCCTCGGGGAAGAGCTTGATGCGAATCGCAGCTTCATTTTCAGCATTAACTTCGCTCGGTCTGATTCCAATGGATCTATGATACGTGTTGTTGTATGAGTCGATCAACTCCTGCAAAATGTCTATGTATCTAAGTTCATTCCTAGAGGTAAAAGCTCTGTACATCTTATTCTTCAGAGTTCTGTTGAATCGCTCAACTATGGCAGCCTTTGTATCATTTATGGCTTCATATCCATGAATGTTCATTCTTTGCAGTAGTGCTTGAAAGATGCGATTCTTAAACTCGCTTCCTTGATCATAGCGCAGTTTCTTAGGTTTTCGCTTACTCTCATTCATTATATCATCGAAGGCCTCAGTAACGACCCTCCCTGATTTATTCTTCAGCGCCCTCACCCACGCGTATTTGCTAAAAGTGTCGATGCATACGAGTAGGAAGGTCATGCCATCGTTGTATTCCTTCAACCTCGACACGTCAACTAAATCAACCTCCCAAAGGTAATCGATACCTTGAGTGTAAATTCTTTGCCTTTTAAATCTCTTCCTCGCAGGACGATGCATCGTGTAAGGTGCAACCCCTTTACTCCATTCTAGTAGTCGTTTATACTTTAAACCGGGTATCACCTTCCTTGCTTCAGCGTAAAACTTGTTCAACCCTGAGAATGAAGCGGGAAAGCTGGGATCATAGTATAACTTTTCAATCTCTTGATCCATATCGACTTAAGATTTTACCTAAACTCCCTTGATCTAAACTCTTCAACAATTTCCTAACGTTTCTCCTATCACCCTTCTTTACCTTCCTCACTCCTTCCCTTTGAATTGTTTCACTCCTCGCTTTAGATCCTTTCAAAACATTTAATACCTTTTTGGTACCATTCGGAGCTCTGTGAGCTGCAGGTTTCTTATCATTCAAATAGTCAATGATCCTTTGATAGCTTGTATTTGCAATGGGTGTGTCGTCCAACTTCAGTCGCCCTTTATTGTCAATGCCAATCCTATCCACTTCCTTAACTACTATGCCTTCACTCGTAGGCACATCTATGACCTCTCGTTCGGAATCATCGCTCACGTTCCTCCTCTTACCCGTGAGCATTTCATATTTGGCAAGGGGAATCACAACCATCTTTTTATAATCCATCCTTACTTCTTACACGTGCAAACGATTTCCGCTAATAGCTTCAACAGCTTATCGCTTAAATACACTCCGTTTACCTTCCTTCCCCCAACTCTCTTCTTCCCTCCTTTCTTTACCTTCTTTTTCCTTCCCTTCTTCCTTACCTTCCTCCTTACTACTTTCTTTTTGCTTGTCTTGCTTTTTTCCCAACCATCGTGGCGCTTCCACAAGTCATCGTCTGAGTCTGAATCGTTCCTTACCATTTCTTACTCCCCTTAACCTTCTTCCTTCGTTTTTTTCTTCGTCCTCCCGTCATGGACTTTTTGCCTTGGTAATTATCTAAAAAGTCCCGCAACTTCTTCTTATATAGAGCATTCCTCGCTCTCTTTTGCTTTACCTCCTTTATCAACTTAGACTTCTCTTTGAATTCAGCTTGACTCCCCTTCTTAGCATCTAAAGCTTTCCTCGTCAGCATCTGTATGCCAGGTGGCATTGTCCGCATGGATAGTTGACCAATCGGACTATTTGCTAATTCCCTTCCAAACTTATTTCCCATGCTTACTGATCCAATTGTTTGCTATACCTCCTCAACTGAGTTATTTCTTGCGCCCAACTGGGGGTGGGTCGTGACCACTTGGTTTCAGGAGCAAGGAGATCAAACGCTGCTTGTCCTCCTTGAATGTATCCTCCTATGCCCTTTCCAATCATAGGCTTCATAAGCTTCCTTTCCTTCTTCTTCTTCCTTTCCTTCTTCTTCTTCTTTTTCTTACTTAAATACCTTTTTTTGCCACCCCTCTTACGTTTACCTTCGCCAATGAGTTCACTCATAGCATATGCGCCACCAACTCCAAGCGCACCCTCAGCCAATGCTATCCCTCCTCTCTTCGCCATAGCTTTCATCGTAGACTTCGTAGCCTTAGAGGTTACCTTCCTCATGAGCTTCGAAAATGCCCCCATGGTTAATACTTTGAGGTAAAGGATTTCTCCTTATATAACGCATTTACTCATACATATGCAATCATTGGCTGTTCATTTGGAAAAATGTTCGTTCTAAACCTAAGCTTATCAGGTGTACCCTGAGTGAAGTCACAATGCAAGTACCCATAGTTTTTGCTCGTTGCATCAGCGAAGATTTCCAAGAATTGCTTAACCTTTCCAGGAGCCACTTGCTGTGCAAAGTACCTTATCTGACTTTTATCTCGAGGATTTTTAAACAACACCATGTGGTGAGCATTGATGGATAAGTTTCTAGCTTCACTGCCATTTGGAAATACATTTTGCCATAAGAGTATGACATTGCAATTCAAGTGTGATCTTCCCTTCGTAAACAGTTTACCCACCCCCGCCATACCCGAAGTTTCCTGCATCAAATCATCTATCACTATCGTCGAATTCCTCCCCTGCTTTTCCACCTGCTCATAAACCTCCTTATCAATTGAATCAAAGAATCTAACAGTACCTGCAAAACTTGTCCTAACGCGTTGGAACAAAGCCGGCTGCTTTGTCCCGCTGAACCACAGCAAGGTTTGATATTTCGAGGCTCCATCAGTTACCGTTTTAAATTCCTTCAAAAATCTTTCCAACCAAGTGGTCTTTCCACAACCGCTAGCGCCAGCAAGTATCAAAGTAAAAGGCGTTTTCAATCGTACATCAAATGTTTCCATATCAATTAAATACAACGACTATAAGCAACTATTTATAACAATCTTCAACTAAGTTCATACAATGGTTGGATCTAATTCAGACAATAAAATGTTAGTAATGTTGAACAAAAATCCCTCCAACTTTGCTTCCTTTTTACGCCCTATGGCAGCACCTTGAATCAACTCATACAGCCTAGCAACGCTTTCAGCATCCACTTGATCATCCATTTCAAGCATCTTCTTCGAAAATGAATCAGCGCTTTCCATGGCTGCTAAAGCCAATACAAAGGCAACGTGGAAGGTTGCAAATCTAAGAGGGTCTGACACCAAGCAATCAAATCGATGATGTTCTTCATACCCAACTTCACCATCTCTGATGGCGCCGACGATGTTCTCGATTGGAGTCTCGCCTGAAGCATCCTTCATTCGCTGCAAAATGTTGGCATAGTTTATCCCACAGCCATCGCACAATTCCCTCGATTTTAGCAGCAAGAGCTTGTGACATACCTTTATGAATGCCTTCAGGGTTGTTTCTGATTCTCTAACTCGTTCGACTCGAGCATTCAAAAACTTGCGAGACATCTGCGCCACTGTCAGATTAAACATTGGTGGTGGTGGATGAGGAATTCCTTCTCCTTCCTCAACCTTTTCCTCAACCTTTTCCTCAACCTTTTCCTCAACTCTTCGTTCGATTCGTCTACGTTTCCTTGGAGGAGGATCTTCTCCTTCATCATCATCTTTCAACTGTCCATGTCCGATTTCCTTCTCCATCATCAACTTCAAGAGCAGCACTTCAGGAATGCGAATGCCTGACTTCGTTGCCTTGTTGTCTTTCCATTGTCTGATGTCGAGGTATGTGAAGGCTGGAGCAACTTGAACTATGTTGGAGTAAACTGAATCAGTTGAAGTCACTTGCTTTGCACATCTCTTCAAGCCTAATTCAAAGATGATAAAGTTTCCATTTGCTTCATCGATGGTTGACCTCACTGTCTTCAATGCGAGATATTCTTGCATCCCACCTCTGTATTTTGTCTTTTTCACCATTGAATTCATCCTTTTGAACCTTTCTTCTTTTTCCAAGAAGATACCATCAGATTCGTCAAATATTGCAACCTTCTTCTTTCCAATAAGGCCTATCCTTTCCAGCAACCCTCCTTCATACATTCCTCCTCGCAACGCCTTCTTCGACAGCTTTATGCGGTTTGTGATTCTTTCACTTTCGTCATCCTTCTTCCAACTAAGCTCCAGCGTGCAATCTCCATCGCCTTTGCTTGTAACTCTAAGAGTGTTTTTACCATCATCGCTGCTGCAAACATATAACTCAGCCATCTTCTTGAAGGGTGATTTCCGAACGTGTGTGAATAATCCAATCGCACCTCAAAATTTATAGATATGACATTCGAAAATAGAACGTTCGAAAATCGAACGTTCGAAAGTCGAACGTTCGAATATCGAATCGCTGGGTATAAAGGTTCATGATACGTGAGTCAAGCGGAACACTCGAAGATGAAGAGGTGGAATGGGAAGAGACATTGCTATGAATGTTTTGGGTTGGATGCCCCCATATGCGAAGAATGTTTCAAACCTGATCCTACCTTCAAAGGTATATCAGCGAGGGATAGTCTACTTGCACGAGTTAATGCAACTGCAAAGACTTATCCTCGCGTGGAAAAGGAGTTGCTTAAGATTGAAAACGATGCGAGGAATGGATTATTGATAAAGATTCAGAGAGGGGTTACGAGGATGAGCATCGAAGCAACGCATAGGATAAATCGACGATATCCAATGCTTGCTGAACTTCATCGATTTGGGGTCTTCGATGAACCTGAAGCAGTTAGAGCTATTAAGATTCATATGCAGGCCATGCAAAAAAATTTAGTTTCCTACATGGAAAACCTATGCCTTGAATCACCCTACCTAAATGCTTTAACGATGAAGGGACTTGCAAAGGAAAGAAGGTATGTTCGCATCATGCAGCTACCAACGCATGAAAATCCATACATAACATTCGTGTATAGCAACTCCATATATTGGAATCAACCAAAGAGCAACAAGTTCAAACAATTGTTAGGATCAAATACCATTCCCTATCAAAGATGTAAATTCACGATAGACTTACCCGAAGCGGTAATCAGTAGGATTAAGAACATGAAAGAATACATAACGATAGGTAAAGAGATGATAGACTCAAAGGTGTGGATACTTTTCTTCGCATCTGGAGTTCATCCTGCTGAACATTTATTCGAAAAATATCAAATGATTACCGATGATTGGAAATCCTGCTCTGATTGTCATCCATTTGAATTGAGCCGTAAGGACTTAATGAACATGCGCACCTTGTTTGATCAATCACTTGACATGCTTCATGAATATGAACAGTTCCTATGTAATTCACGATGTAATCAATATGCGATTGAGTGTAAATCTAATGTAATTCATACTTGAGATTAGCCAATCAAATTCGTGTACTTAATCGCATTGGTATCCTCTGCTTGGAGTCGGTTAACCAATCACAAACCTCTAAAAAATACATACCTCAATTAACCAATCACGAACCTCTAAAAAATACATACCTCAATTAACCAATCACGAACCTCTAAAAAATACATACCTCAATTAACCAATCAGGTGCGCTCATTGACAGATGGACTAATCCTTCGGGCTAATCCTTTGGGCTAATCCTTTGGGTGAGTTTCGACGTGAGGTCCTTTCAGACAACGTGATTGGTTAATTTAACATCGTCATGGTGATGGTAATGATTCATAGATTAATCAATCAATGTGATTGGTTAATTTAACATCTCCATGGTGATGGTTATGATACATAGATTAACCAACCAATCACAAACATCCAAAAAATACATATCTCAAATAACCAATCACATCCCTTCAAAAAATATACATCGAATGCTACATTCGAATTGATTATATAAGTCAGACCCCTCGGTGGATAACCATTCATCATCATTCATCATCATTCATCATCGTCATGGCTGGACGCTTGGTTGACATCGTGCTAGGTGCTGCAGAAGACAACGTGGAGTGGACGGTGTGCAAGAGGCATGAAACGGCCGACGTCTCTACCCAAACAAGCAAGGAAGGAAGTGAGTTGAGGAGTATTGTGTACAAAATGGTACACGGGAGTACTACGTTCCAGCTCCTTGAGGAGCATGGAGATGTATTCGTCGAGCATTATGCCAACATCATGAGTATCGCGTCGAAGATGAGGCTCGACGCATACCAACGCTTGAAATTGAAGATTGACATGGAAAAAGAACAAAAAGAAAAAGAACAAAAAGAAAAAGAACAAAAAGAAAAAGAACAAAAAGAAAAAGAACAAAAAGAAAAAGAACAAAAAGAAAAAGAACAAAAAGAAAAAGAGCAAAAAGAAAAAGAGCAAAAAGAAAAAGAACAAAAAGAAAAAGAACAAAAAGAACAAAGAGATCAAAGAGATAGGTTGAAGAAGAAGAAAGAGAGGATGAGAAGGCTGGCACAAATGGCAAAGAAAAGAAAGACCACACCCTTGAATACGCGTCTCAGCGAGCCTGAAGAATTTGCTGCAACTCCAATCAATGTTACGAACCCGTTTGACTTTTAACCTTAAACGTTGTAATCTTTTAACAATTCAATATTCGAAGACCTTCAGTTCCTTTAATGATTCGAAATTCGAACGTGTAAATTATTTAAGACGTCTTCATTCTCTTTGCCTTCATTCTCTCGTGAACATGTTCAAAGCAAACAGTCAACGAGTTAGCGAATATTGGTGCTTTACCATACGCACTCCTCATTACTGTGCACGCGAGTTAAGACGTAAATTCGCCAAGACCGTAGAATTCAACTGCGTTGAAGTAATCCTCAAAAGATTTCCAAGTGGAGGAGATTACATAATCGAAGGCTTCGCTGAGTTTGAAGGAGGAGTGCATAAGAGCAACGTTGAAACAGTCATTGATAGTCACGGAAGCATTGTATGTATGCAAGCTGCGAATAAGCAACATTTCTATCGTCGAATTCAAAAGTATACGCGATGACTTCCGAACAAAAGATTGTCACCGCCAATACAGTGTTACTGTATGGAAATTTGAACTTATCAAATCCACTTACTGGAAGATATTCAGTCCATGAAAGTGAGGAGGAGGAGGATGAAAGCTTCATGGCAAAGCTACTCTTTCCAGATGCATACAAGCTGGCTAAGCAAGAGTTAGGAGAAGATTATCGTCTAGTTTGGGAGGGGACTTACTATCCCGCTGGTGAAGTAATCAAGACATTCAAAGCTGAAGGGATAAATTTCTTAAAGAAAAAACATGAATGCAACGATTCAGAATTCCTCCACCAGCTAAAGAGATGGCTTAACTTCATAGAATTCATGAGGGAGCAGGAACGTGACCTCAATGAATCATGTAGGATAATCGTACACGTGGCCACATGGTAAGCGTTCGAAAGTTCGAAAGTTCGAAACATCCTTAAATTTCGTCGAGTGATGAAACATTCACAGTGCAGCACGATGGGTATAGGCGTGTACATATTGTTTGGAGATGCAAAGATTGAAGACAGAGAAGAAACAGACTATGACGGACAGTGCTATATAAGGGAGAGCTATGGAGGAAGGCAAGCATACGTGAGTAAATTGTTATTCCCTGAAGCCTTCGAAGATAAGCTTGACATAGGCGTTAAATATCACGCAGACAGTGTCATCGACTTGTTCATAGACGAAGGAATCAACGAATTGCGAGCAAGATATCCAATCGATGACGATCGATTCATGTGGGCGTTAGGGAATTGGGTTCGCTTCCTGACGTTTATGAGAGAACAAGAAAAGTGTTTGGAGAAACCTTGTACAATATACATTTCCCATTAGTTCGAAAGTTCGAAGGTTCGAAAGTTCGAAAATTCGAAAGTTTAATATAAGTGGAGAGTTTGATTGCAAACAGTTCAGTCATGACATCGCGCGTTGAAGAGGATCTTCAAAAACTTAACATAGACGCTCAATCAATGAACCACCTCGTGGATCAAGCAAGTGGGAAGCTAGTAAAGCTAACAATCAGCAACCAACCACAGCCTGAAGTCAGACATTTCAAGCAACATTCAATTCGGAAACATCCATATCAAAGGCCTGCCACGGGAAACACAACGTTTACGATCTACGCAGAAAAAGGTGCAAACATCTACACATCGTCTAAGGAGAATCCTACAGTCATAACCGTTCGCTCCGTAAAGGGAAATGAGCGCTAGCGACGTGAAGCACGTAGATGATAGCATTCCCGCTGCCTCTAGTCGTTATTGGATAAGCGATCGAGAATTTAAAGCGCAAACGCATAAACTATTAGATGAGGCCTTAGAAAAGCATGGGTCTACAGAATTTGAAAACGCTACTGCCAATACAGCGGGTGATGCTTGGGAAAAGTATATGGAACTGAAAAGAAAACTAAGATATCAAAAACCTCACCTGGGGTATCCAGCTGACCCTTATCACATCGACGACAACCTACAGCTTGCAATGCACCACCACAGCATATGCGAATTCAATAATACATGTCCATTGGCACGCGCATCGCGATCATGGAGATTTACAACGCGTAAATTTCCTGCAGTGAGGAGTGAACTCAATGCGGAGTGGATGTCAAAGGTTGTATGGGTGAAAGAACTTCAACGAAAATTAGAGTTGTTTGAATCAATGAGCAAAATATTCCTCAATGTTTGCGGGTGTGAATCATGCAACAATAGGAAAAGGGTCGTAGTAAAGGATTGTCGCAAGTGTTCAAATTGTAAGGCAAACTCCCACGTTAAATTCAAAGTAGACATTGGTTGTTTAGTCAAAAAACCAAGTAGGAGCTTTAATTGGAATTGTCGCTTATCCACAATTGAAAGTTACAGAAACGTAGGCTTCGATGAAGATTCAAATGCTAGCAGGCATACCGTTAAATGTAAGGAGTATGGTTATACAAACTGTTTCAAGAGTTGTGCTGAATGTGTTCAAGTTAGAGAGGAGCGTTGCAAGGATTGCATTGATTGTCATACGTGTAGACGCGCGTTCTTGTTCAAAGACATCGATGAGATGATCGCAAGGATAAGGGGATCCGAAGAAATTCAATATCATAGAGTACTTAAAATGAACCTACCCCTACCTTCTAATCATTAGAATCCCACATTCGAATTCTGACTTAGATGAGCATCATCCTTAATATTTCATCATTTCTTTGCAGACGATTGAAGGATGGCGACTCTGGAAGACGTCCTTGGGATATACAGTGCTCAAAATATCATAATACCCATTCTGGAAGAACATGTGATGAATGAGATCATGCGCTTAGATATATTACTGAGTGGAACAACTCCTGCTTCATGGAATAAAAACATAATACTCACAACCTCAGTGCGTGACACTTCATCTTGGAATGATGAGGTCGTGATACTAAACTCTGAACTGACGCAGGACATGAAGCGTGCAAAGGAAATGGTATCTGATTCGCTGAGAGGGATCTGTTACGTTCTAAGATTGATGTTCGATCGTTCTACGGAATAAAGTTCAAATTCGAAAGTTCCAGTTCGAAAGTTCCAGTTCGAAAGTTCCAGTTCGAAAGTTCCAGTTCGAAAGTGTACATAAAGAGCACGCAGAAACGTTTGAGGATCATTCATCGTTGACTCGAGTAAAACTTCGAATCGAAATGACTTGCATGATGAACTTCGTATTGTTGTTTAATGGGAGAAGTTTAAGCACTTGGAAAGAAGACACATATTGTTGGAGAGGTCACATCTTTGAAATATGCAGTCGCTCGATTGGAAAGTATGTATTTCCAGAACTGATCAACGGTGATGGTATCGAAGATGAAGTAGACGGTGAACTGTTAATAAGAAGAAAGAAGTATGACTTCAAAGAGATAATGGAACGATACATGCTGAATGGGGCAATCAAGGTGATAGAAATGAGGAATGGAAATCATACTGAAATCTGTTGGGTGATGGCACGATGGTTCAATTTCATGGACTTGATGGGATACAAAGAAGATGAACATAATGAACAGTGTACTGTAGTGTTTATAAAGAAGTTAAACTGTGACATTGAAAGTTGTAATGAGTGAAGTTAGATCAATGGTTGAATCCCACATGCCTGTTTTCTTTACTCGTCATATCTGGATTGGAGGCTGGGTTGGGAATGAGGTTGGGGGGCCCTGGTTTACCTAGGGGCCCTGGTTTACCTATTTTAGGGGGGAAGGTACCAAAAAATGGTGCCCGTACACTCCTTTTTCATACTACTGTGGTTCATGTAAAGCACCTTGCACGATTTCATCAACCCTTCCTGGAATTTCTTTCATTACAAACCAATCTCATACACCCATGACTGGCACAGTTACAGATCAATAATAATTAGGCACAGTTACAGATCAAGTCGTTTCTAGCTTGTAGCGCAATTTGGGTGTGGCTGCAAAGCCTTATGATGTCACAGTGATGTCATGAAGCTTAAAATCAGTGAAAATCAGGCTTCCAAGTTAAATTTGAATTTAAAGGAGGTTTGGCATGAACATTTTGCAGTTTTTGGTCCACTTTAGGCACAAATTTGATATGAAAATTATGTTTTCATCAACAATAGAAGCTACGGAAAGCGATCTCAAAAATTTTTGTTTAGCATAAACTTTGCAGGGAATGTCGTAATAATTTGCTTGGGAACATGGGAACAAATGATGATTTATGAGGGAGCAGGGGAACAAGGGACCCCTATATGATCCTCATTTGAGACATTCATTCATCGTACGCAGCAAAGTGCCGAACAGAACAATCCAAAATGTGATAAGGAGTGCGAAAAATTCAACCTTCTCAAGTGTTCCAATTTAACAAAAAATTCAATGTATCAACGTATGGGACCATGCATTGATGACGTCGGATGAAACTGTGAAGTTTTGACCCCCTTCTGCCTTGTTGGTGGCAAAATATGGCATTGTTTTAGAAATATATGTCAGTGACTCCCTCTTTTCAGACATCATTAATGCATGACCCCGACAACACAGATGTTATCTTCGAATTTTGACCTTCATAATAAGCTAAAAATGACAAAACAAGAACTGACTGAATTGGTCAAAATAGCATGGTACACCAATGTTTGTTTTGAAAGCATTCTCCCATTTTCCAGAATAGATAATTTTAAATTGAAAAAAATGCTCTGTAGAAAGAAAATGAAAACATCTGTATAGTCAAGCTATCCTTCCAGTGCACAAATCGCAACTGTTTTAGGAACTATTTTGAAATAACATTGATCAGAAAATCACAGCTTCTTTTGCTATTTGAACAGCAGGAAGGTGTCACCTTTAAATGGAAACAGCGACAGATCCCCCTCCACATTCTATGTTTTGTTCACTTCACAATGATAGTGAAACTTTGTTCAAAGCTTGCCATTTGGCAAAAGAATGGCCAAACCTCCTTATTTCAATGGTTTAGTGCATGAGACTTGAAATTTAATTCAAATTTCAGTGTATTTGATTTTGAATACTTCACCTCACTTTTGAAAAATCAAATAGGGTACTACGTTAGACTATTTATAGTAAAGTCAATCAATTCATTTTTTATTCATATCAATGTACCGTTTAGAACTTAATAAACTGCATGACCTGTTTTGATTTGTATGGAAAGATGTGTTGAAATCTTATACCTTCATTTTTCCAATCACTCATTCACTCACCCACTTACTCGCTTCACTCATTCTTTCATTTATTCAAGGAGAGTGAACATCCTACTATCAGATCAGAACCAATCCTTGGGAAAACATTGACAATCATGAAGGAACTTCATCAAAAAACTCCAAAAGATTTGTCACAGACAGCTGAGGATGGTCCAAAGCAACCACTGAAACCTACGTATCCTGCTCACCGGATCAAAGATTCACATCGCCGATTTAACTCTTTGTTTTATCAAAGGCATCAATGGGTAGAGTACTCGGAAGTCGCAGATGCAGTTTATTGCTTTCATTGTTGGCATTATCCGTAAGACTCTCAACAAGAAGTTACTTTTACTGAAGTAGGGTACAGACAGTGGAATAGATGTTATGGGAAAGAAAGTAGCCTAAAAAAGCATGAAAGAAGTTTTTTTTTTCTACATTCCAACTAAAAACTTACAGTAAATCCCCGCATATAAGAACCTGCCAAAATAAGAACCTAGAGGCTGTTTTTCCTGAATTATGCACCTGGCAATTAAGAACCTGTTTCAGTCTGATGAAATACAGGTTCCTATTGGAGGGGTAGTAAAATTGATTTTGATTGATGCTACTCAGTTTAGTTTGGCCCTAGTTGGCTGATAAATGTTGATGCTCCTCCCCAGTTAGGTATAGGTCCATTAAAAACCCTTAAAACACAAATAATAGGGCTGAAAATCTTTTTTAAGATTCTGATAGGACCCACACAAGTCACTCTTCAAATAGGAACCTATATACCCTGATATTAGTCATAGTGTCTTTGAAATAAGAACCTATTTCAGCCTGGCTCTCAAAAAAGTAGGTTCTTATATGCGGGGATTTACTGTACAATACATATTACTTAATAACACTACTTACAAACTACTATACCCTACTACTACAACAATACCATTTGGAGCGAAAACTACATCTACTGCATGGCACAAATAACAGGAAGCACGAACATAGCACTACACGTTACGACTTAAAGACAAAGATAGCACAAGAATTACACGTTACTGATAACACGTAACTACTACACCGGGATAAAAAGAAAACCGTTTACTTAACTTGGTGGGGACTTGGTGGCTTTGGTGGCTTTATGGCTTATAACTGAGATCTAAATATTTCTAATCAAAACGACCAGTTTCATGAATAAATCAGAGCGTTAAAAGAAGTATATCTTTATTGAGATTTACGGGAAAATCTTTATCACCATACAATAAAATCTGCATTAGAAACTCGTTTGAAGGATTGGTATGTCCAAGTGGTCGTAATAAAGCGGAAACTCCAGCGAGAAGATCTCTACGTGGTACGTCAAAGGAAGGGCAGAGCAACAAAAAGTGCTCCGTGTCCTCAATGCCATCGTTGGTAGGGCACGTTTGGTTTATAGTATCTCTGAAGTTGTGTTTGAATTTGTGAAAATTTAATTTACTGAGACCCACCCTAAGTTGGGTAAGATATGATAGTCCTGTTGGATCATGTATTCGAAAGACAGAGTTTGGCAGGGGGCGAATTTTGGACAAAAGCTTAGTCTTAAATGCAGCAATAGAAGGAGCAAGTCTAATTTCTTCATCAAGCTTATTCCATTCAGATAGGCAGTGAGGATAAAAGGTGGATTGAAATCTTTCTGTCCTTGTCCTTATTCGCCCGACGGCATCCTGCTTGCGAAGAGCGTATTGTGACTGCCGCTGTGGTGGTATTGGATCCGTAGTATGTTTAGGGGCTAGATTATTTATGAACTTATGAGGTGAGATGAGACGTCTGCTCCACCTACGGGAGCTTAGCGATTCCCAGCCAAGCTCTGCATACAGCTTCTCTCTTGATGTACCCTTCCATGTTCCTGTTACAGCTCGAGCAGCAGAATACTGAACGGACTCTAATTTCTCCATAAGGTTTGGCAAGGTTATGTTCCCGCTAAATTCACACACTTTAGCAGGGATATGGTAAATAACGTCCCCATAGTCCAGGTGCGGTCGAACATAAAGCTTATATAATTCATTCAGCGTAAGTCTGGGGAGATATTTAGAGAGATATTTCAGCAGACCAATACTTTTGCGTGATTTACCGATAGCTGCTTTAATATGAGCATAAAAGGATAATTTTGAATCAAGAAAAAGCCCCAAGTGTTTATGCTCATCTACTTTTTTCACGGGTGCATCGTTAAAAAGTATCACTGGGTGGTCAATTTTATTTCTTTTCCTCGAAAAAACTATTTCAACAGCTTGCTTCTGTGGATCAGGATTAAACGACATTCGCCATTGATGAGCCCATTGCTTTATCAACTCCAAGTCATGGTTCATATCATTGGCAGCTGTATTGGGGTTTTGGACGACCGTAAATAACGACGTATCATCAGCGAAGAGTTTCACATTACACTTCAAGTTTTCAGTTAGATCATTTATGTACACAAGAAAAAACAACGGTCCTAAAATAGAACCCTGTGGTACTCCAGCTGAGGTATCTCCCCAAATAGAAGATTTCCCGTTCAGAACGGTTCGCTGTTGACGATCCTTTAGAAAACTTCAAATAAGAGAAAGGAGTTGTCCTGAAACACCACATCGTTCAAGTTTATACAGAAGACCATCATGCCATACTCTGTCAAAGGCTTTGGAAATATCAAGATAAACAGAACGCACATCAAGCGGAGGATTACAGTCGAATGCCTTGAAGGTAGTGAGCGTTATCAAGATTAGTTGATTAATTGTTGAGTCGCCTGGACGAAAAAACTGATTGATTTGGATTAAGTAGCTCACATGAGACAAGGTGTGAATACAGAGAATCACATATCAACTTTTCAAGAATTTTCCCAAAAATTGGAAGAAGAGAAATAGACCTTTCCCCTGATTACGTCACACACCTGCGAGCGCGCAATGCATCCTGGGAGTTGTATTTAATACGCGATCAGCTGTTTGTGTTTTTCTTTGGTTATCGTACGGAGCTCTACGTTTACCTCAAAATTCACAGCGAAATAGCAAAGAAATCATGGAAAATCCTTCATCTTCAGCTGACCAGCACATCCCAAGTTTTTTTTCAAAACTCTAGCATGTGGACTGGTGCTTCAGAACGAGAAGAAAACGAAGATTCGTCCCAGAATAGCAGCGAGATGCGGCCTAAGATGTTTGGTATCAAAGACGAAACATTTGAGCATGAAATTAGGTCGCTCAGTTTATTACCAAGTTTCAATGCTGAAAAGATTTATGATCGAAAAGCTCCATAATAATGTCAAAGAACGGGGCTGCTCCCAAAGCCTTTCGTAACAAAAAACAAGGATACAAGCTGTGGAAGGAAGGGTATGTACGAGGAGTTTTGGGGAGGCCAAATGTGAAGGGGGAAAGACTTCTGTTCCTGGTGAAGGCAAAGGTTCATGCTTCAATGAAGAGTATCCAGTACACTGTGCATGTGCATCTTGACCAGGAATCGGGGGATGCTGAGTATGCAAAGTGCAACTGCAAGGTAGGCCAAGGAGGTTGCTGCAAACATGTTGGTGCCCTGCTCTACACCCTTCCTGACTGTGTCAACATGGGTGTCACAGAGATCTGACTTGCACTCAAGTCGGGCAGAAATGGCATGTACCAGCTGATGCAGGAAACCAATTTTCAAAGGCATTCAAATTTCAAGGACTTGTCTTCAAGAAGGCTGAAGAGAGTAAAAAGCGAAAAAGACCCCTAGTGAAAGGCAACAGAGAATCATACTGTGCTACACCACCATATGCTTTCGAAACAAATGCCAAGGAGAAGCAGGATCTGGTGGAGAATTTAAGGCTGGCTGGAAAAGCTACATTATTTTGCGATTTCTTTTGTCTCCTTTTCCCCCTTATTTTTAGGAACAATTGTTGGAATGTTGTTCATGTAGGTCTTTCGACCTCCGGTGAAATGCTTTGAACAAACTCTGTGTCCTGGACCTGGAGTGAAATTCTGACAAGAAATCATATGCAGCGATTTTTCTCTAGGGTCTTGCTTTTCCTTGCTCTTATTTGCCATTCGGAATGGTGTAAAAAGAAAGCTCTTTATTTCTCTGACTATTGCTGAAACACTCCGGAACACAGCAAGTGATCTCTCCAACAACCGGTTTCTCACCGAGTTTGCTTTCTCCACTGACGCCTAGCATTGGCCGCATCGGATTCTCGCCGCTTTTCTGGGACGAATCTTCATTTTCTTCTCGTTCTGAAGCACCAGTCCCCGTGCAAGAGTTTTGAAAAAAACTAGGGATGTGCTGGTCGGCTGAAGATGAAGGATTTTCCATGATTTCTTTGTTATTTCGCTGTGAATTTTGAGGTAAATATAGAGCTCCGTACGATCACCAAAGAAAAACACAAACAGCTGATCGCGTGTTAAATACAACTCCCAGGATGCATTGCGCGCTCACAGGTGTGTGACGTAATCAGGGGAAAGGTCTATTGGACGGTAGTTTTCTTTCAAATTTTTCTCATTCTTTTTATGCACTGGTACAACATTAGCACATTTCCAAATTTGGGGAAAAAGACCACACCACAAACAGTTTGTAAATATTATCTTTAGCGGAACAACTAGTGAAGCATCACTCAATTTTATCATTCTCACAGATATTTCATCGCAGCCACTGGCTTTATTAGGATTAAGTGATCTGATAATTTTAAGTACCTTTTCGTCAGAAATAACAAAATCGTTTAGCAAAGAAGCAGCAACTGGAATATTTTGCGGTATTTCACTACCGGTGTCAATCGTCGTGCACTGGAGTATGAAATAGTTATTGAATAATTGTGCCTTTTCTGTGAAATCATTTACAAAGAGCCCGTTCTCCAACAGTGGTGGTATTATAGGTATCTTAGCCATGTTTAGAACGGTGTTGATTAGAGACCAATAGGTTCTGTTGGAAGTCCCAGGATTTGCTAATGTGTTTCCAGCCTTCAGAAAATAATTTCTCTTAGCATCCTCCATCAGCCTCGAACCTTCGGTTATCATTTTTTGTATACCTTCAAGCTTGTCGTCTGGCTGACCGCTCCTCACGAAGCCTCTGTAAGCATGATTCTGTTTCCTTAAAAAATTCTTAACAGTTTGAGTTACCCAAGGAGCTTGGCGTGGCCTAATCGTTTTCACCTTGTTCGGTATGAAATTAGAATAAATATTCAGAAGAACTTCATTGAGAAATTTGACCTGGTCATTTGGGCATGTAATTTTTTCGAGATGCTGGTGCCAATGAAACATTTCAATGCTTTTCATTATTGCCACAATGTCTGCCTTGTCATAATACCAAACCTTACGGGTGTGAGAAGGAAGTGCTATATTTGACACAGACAATTTTCCATAAACAATTTGATGATGGCATTGCTCATGTAGCGACAGATAAACACCAGAATCAACAATGAGGTTGGGCTGATCAGTAAAAATTAAATCAGTGCAAGATTTAGGATCACCCATGAGATGAGTTGGTTCAGAAATTAATTGATGAAGGCCAAGTTCTGAAACAAATGGCTCGAATAATCTTCCCTCGTTATTTTCAGTATCATGCTCCCACCACTGCGTTGATCTGCAGTTAAAATCACCAGTAATAACAACGCAAAAAGGATTTTCAGCATGCAACTTTGAAAGCAACAGCTCAAAGTTCATGGTGAAAACATCAAACTCACTCTGGTCCTGACTTGGACTTCTGTAAATTACGACGAAAAAATACTTTTTCCTATTTAATTGGATCTCACACACAACACATTCAGGGAGAGTCACAAGGTCAGAACGATTTTGTGAAGGAAGGGATTCTTTGACGTAAAGCCCAACACCACCCCTTTTCACATTTTGTGGATGGTTACTTTTGAAGAAATTATAGCCGTCTAATATCAGTCTACCATCATCAAATGTGCTATCAAGGTGGGTCTCAACTATACCGATAAGGTCATGTTTATAAACCGAATTGAACGCCTCGATCAATTAACAGCTGCTTCGGAGGAGCTATCAGAGGTATGGGGGCTTTCCCAAAATAAGAGACCAAAAATAATTGTCATGCACAAAAATCGCAAATTTAGGCACAACAAAACATTACTCTTAGAAATTAATCATGGACGCAAAAAATATGACTGACAATTATTTTTGGACAGCCATTCGATACTTTTTCAAGGAAAGAAACCTATTTGAGTAAATTTCAACCCTAAAACTTGAAAACGGGGTAACGTTTAGACGATCATGGAACGGCCACGAATTATCCTAAATGAACTACTCGGTCAAAACAGTTTTGCTAAAAAACTCAACAAATCTAGCTAACATAGCTATTAATTCACTCGTATTTGAGAAGGTCAATCAGATCATATTTGGTATCAAAGTAATAGAATTTTCCATCTGCTAAGAAGTGAGCTGCACAAGAAAGCTATAGAGCATAGCAATGCACAGATGATATTGAGAAAAACAGAAAGGTTGCTGAATTTGTAGGCACTGTTGATCCGGGGCTTTATATGCTGATATCATGCAGCGGGCCATCCGAGGGGCATTTCACCCTAAAAAAAGCCCCTTTGCTTTCAAATTCAAGAAAAAATCCATCAGAAATCTGTAAAAATACTTTTGTTTTGAAAAATTCTTGAAAAATTTTTCGAGTAAGTGGAACCATGTTTATGGTGAAACGCCCGTCGTTGCCATGCACTTGAGATTCACAAAATCCAACAACTATACCATCAACCATGATCATAAGCGAATCGAAATACCAAAGATTATTTATTCATCACAAAAGCTAATGCATAAATAGGCTGACCGATTGATGACCATAGATGACCTATGATAAAGAAGTCTATTATGCCGAAATCAGTCATTTCACAATGGAGTTCTGCTCTATGAAACTGCAAGGCCAAATGGAGGAATGCCCCCAAAGGTATCTAAAGTTTGTACGGAAAATAAGGACAGCAGTTGCTTTCACCAGGCCAGTATTTCTTGCATGGGCCTCGATTTATTCACGTAAACAACTACTTAATATTTCAAATATAGATTTTGGGAAAAATATCTTGTTTCGCTATTTCGTTTCGTGGTTTTTTGGTTTACAAACAGCCCCTAACCACTTACATAAATGCTCAAGAGGCTATAGTGGATTTCAATGTGAGGCTTCTGTTGACTGCAATAGTGATCATGATTGCAACTCCTGATTCAACAATGATTGCTGCATGGCTTCATGAACTATGATGGACAATTAGACTTGGGAAGAAAGGGAAGCGGTGAAGGTCTGCCAAAGAAACAAGCTTCTTGTTCCCTTTAGGTTTCTTTTCAAGTTTCCTAATTTCTGATTTGGTGAGCTAGCTGCATATTTATTTTGCTGTTAATTTGCTTATTTTTCAAGCAGAGCAAACTGCAGCAAGATTTGCATAATCAGCAGCAAAATCTGTACTTATTTCATGTTTCACAAATAATTTGCCATTTATTCTGTTTTCTTGTTCAGTCTTGAACTGCCTCTGTTTTTTTCTGCTTGGCCTTTTCGTTGAACCTGTCATCTGTGACTTAATAACAAATTTTTTCTGTTTGTTGAACAAGACAAAAGAATTTGGTTGAAAGTAATTTGGCTTGATTGTTTTTCTATGTCTTCACATCATTTCAAGGACAGCTTCCATGGTCCAAAAGAGCTCTGTTTACAACACATGTAGATGCATTTCGGCTGCCAACATTGTGGCTTTAGAATTGTTTTGCTTCTACCTTTGCAAACATTTCTTCCTCCATATTATCAGCAGGATGTAGTTTTTATTTACCATTACTGTTTAGGTACTTGATGAATTGCCCTGGAGCAAATTCTTCCTCAGTGAGAGGAAGATCCTACGATATAGAATAGCATGATTTCTTGTTCTGAATCCTATCACCAAACTAAACTGGAACTTTCTTGCTGAACTGATTTGTCATGATTGAGGTCTATCTTACTGTTCATGGTCTGTCATCAGCTGGCGGCTTTCCAAACTTTAATAACCCCTCCATTGGCAATTCGGACCAGAGAAACACTTCTTTCTTGTTGTGGTGCATTTGGGCTGCCTACACTGTGGCTTTAGAATTGTTTTGCTTCTGCCTTTCCCTGGATGAGGGAAAATTGTGAATGCTTGCCCATGTAAGACAATCTGCCTAGAGCAGGCTGGTCCTTCTAAATGGCCTCACATCTGATTTGCTTAAAGGGAGTACAAAGACCAGCAGCCTCTGCGATCGTTTGTTTTTGTTTTTGTGAATTTCGTGCAGTCAGTTATTCTGGAAGCTGTGCAGAGCAAGTCGCTGACTTCCCGCAAGGTATGCTGGTCTTTGTACTCCCTTTAAGCTTACCGCAAAAGGGTGTCTCAGCTGACACCATGTGGAAAAATCTCATCCTGTTGGGGCCCAAATATTCTTTGACAAATTTAGGCAGCTTTCTGGTGTCAGAATATCCACAAGCTTCGAGTACATTGTTGACACCAGCGGGAAGACTGCATCTTGGATCTCTGAAAGAATCGAAGACCAGTTAGAAGTGTTTTGCATCTTCTATGCTTTTTCCTTTATCTCTTTCTTCTTGGAAACCTTTGCTGACTTCCTTCTTCTGTTTTTATGTACATTAAACATTTTGAAACAAAATGTTTGCAGTGAAGAAATGCTTAAAGTGACGTGGCTTGCTATGGTCCTGCAATTTGCAAGGGCGATAATCTCTCAGGAACTTTTTCATGTTGAAGGTTCCTTCCAGAGCTTGAACAATGGACCTTGGTGTCTATGAATCTTCTGGGCACGGACAATCTCTGGAAGGACCATAGCATTCCTCCATTTGAGCATGGCCAAGTTTTTGCTGAACATATGCAAACATTGGGAAAGAGGTTTTTCTAAAATAGAATTTTCAAAAATTGTGCTTGTCCTTGAGTTTTTTAACCTTTATTCGTTGAACTTTTTGATGCTTGCTGGAGCTAAGACAACCTGGGCCGAACAGGGTCATCCTTCTAAGTGGCCTGACATCTGAATTGCTGGAGCTTACCGTTTGGAAAAATCTTTTCCTGCTTGTGCCCAAACATTCTTTGACTGATTTAGGCAGCTTTTTGGTGTCAGAATATTCACAAGCTTTGAGTGCATTGTTGACACCAGCAGGAAGACTGCATCTCAGCTCTCTGAAAGAATTGAAGACCAGTTCGAAGTGTTTTTTATCTCCTATGCCATAGTTGAAAGCTGTGTCCGTTCAAAGAACTAGTGAAGGAAAATGTTGATTTCTAACCGTGCAAAAGTTGGAATTTTTATTTTGGCCCACGAGTACACTCACCTTTGTACGCTTCTACCGCGAGGAAATGCAAGATCATGGTTGGGTCGCTCTTCTCCAGAAAATTGAAGAAAATCGATCTGCAAGGCCCTGCACTGCAACTACGCGAGTCAAAGCAGAACTGCTGCAAAACAACATTCCAGTTTGATTATTTATCAAAGCGCTGGACCATTGTTTGACAATGTCAGTTGAATTGGTATTGAAATCAACTGACGCAGCTTAAAAGGCGGACTGTGAATGATGATAGGACACCCAGATAAGGGATTTCATGCCCAAGGCATTTACGTTCAAACTTCAAATATAAGCAGACATCAAGGTCGCAAATCTTAAGATAATAATATCTCTTGTCTTTAGTTTTCTAGTGAATTCCATTGTATCTGTTCGAAAATTGTTACGTGGGGGTGATAATGGTGTAAAATTGGGTCCTCTTGTTAACAAGGACATGTGGCTTGCAGCCAGTTTGTTGGAGGATAGGTTGACAATCTTGGCGGATACGGACGATTGAGGTTCTTGCCTGTGTTCGCCCGTGTGGATCGCAGTGCAAAGTTGGTTCTTTACACGACTACAGAACTTCTCAAGCGATTCCCTATCGGTATCATTGCTCTTTTTCGGTATAAGCATGTAGGCACTTCCTTTTCCTCCATGCTTATTTTTATATTGGGTGTATAACATACTTTGCATTTCATACACAATGGTTGGTTTTGGGACACTTTTGCTGAGTGGTGATGTAGAAACGAACCCAGGCCCCGAAACACTTGACTTTTGTACTTGAATCTGAATAGTGTTACTGTGCATGACTTTTTATGAGTCTCTCTCATAGAGGCTTACAATTCGCTTTATAACTAATTATAGCTTTAGATCTAATTGGCATCGTTGAAACCAACCAAGATAGCACTGTTGATAAAGAGAAACCAGACCTAAGTGGATGCACTTTTATAAAATAACTATCCTCAAAATTTGAGAAGGGGTGGTGTTGGGCTATACATCAAAGATTCCCTTCCATCAAAAATTGTCCGGACTTGGTTACTCTTCCCGAATGTATTGTGTATGAAATTCAATTAAACTGGACAAAATACTTCTTTGCTGTAATTTACAGAAGTCCAAGTCACGGGCCTGAGGAATTTGATAACTTTACAATAAACTTTGAGTTGATGTTATGCATGCCAAAAACTTTTTCTGCGATATCATTACTGGTGATTTCAACTGTAGATCAACTCAGTGGTGGGAAAATGATATCGAAAATAATGAAGGAAAACTATTCAAGCCACTAGTATCTGACAATGGTCTTCATCAGTTGACATCAGAACCAACCCATTTGATAGGTGATTCCAAATCCTGTATTGATTTGATATTCACTGATCAACCTAATCTCATCATTGAGTCGGGTGTTCATCCGTCATTGCATGAGCAGTGCCACCATCAAATACTTCATGGTAAATTATCTGTTTCAAACATAGCACTCCCTCCAGATGCTGGTAAAATTTGGCACTATGACAAGGATGACTTTATAGCAATAAGGAAAAGTAAAAACAATTAGGACTCATCAAGCACCCTGGATAACGCCAGCTATCAAAAACTTTCTTAGGGAAAAGAATCGTGCTTAGAATAGTTTTGTGAGGAATGGTCGGCCAGACAACAAGGTTGAAGGCATACAAACAATGATATCTGAAGAAGCGAGACTGATTGAATAAGCCAAGCGAAATTACCTCCTTAGGGCAGGCAAAACTTTGGCAAATCATGGGACAAGTAGGAAAACTTATTGGATTGTAATTAATACTGTTCTAAACAAAGTTAAGATTCCCACCATACCACCTCTTCTAGAAAACGGGCTGTTTGTAACAGATTTTGCCCAAACGGCTCAGATCTTTAATGACTATTTCATGCTTCAGTGCACGACCATTGATACAGGTAGTGGAATCCCACAAGATGTCCCAATAACTACAACTCTGATAAGTGATTTGGTCATCTGCGAGGAAAATATACTTAATATCATAAAATTGCCAGAGTGACAGTGTGGATTGTTTGAGGCGTGGTTTGTTCCCTGAAATATGGAAATACGCAAATGTAGCTCCGGTCAAGCAAAATGAGAAAAATCTGAAGGGAAATTACCGTCCTATTTCTCTTTTACCAATTTTCGTGAAATTATTTGAAAAACTCACATACGACTCACTATACCCGCATCTTGTATCACATGAACTGCTTAACCCAAATCAATCAGGTTTTTGTCCAGGAGACTCAACAGTCAATCAGTTACTCTCAATAACACATACCATATTTAAAGCTTAATACAGAAATCGTTATGGACTTAAATGACAAGCTTGTTTCACACTCATGTTTATTAGAATCAGCTTACCAGCAACTTTTAGCTCGTTTTTCCAAAACTTAAGAGGAATCTAAGCATTTAACAAAATAATTGTACAAAGATAACAGGACACACCACATGCCACACCATATTTGGGTAACAGATCAATATCAACAGGAAATTCTGATATCTGATAGACTACAATTAAACTGCATGTGGCTTGAGTCACTTTATATGCTTACATTCTATTTAAAAGACTAACCTACCTAAAGAAGCTAAGAAACTTTTGTGATTTAAAGTGAACATTTTAAAAACGTTTTTTGACATTTTTTGAGTTTGAATTAGGTTATTATTTGTTTTGAAGTCGTGCTAAGTAATTCAAAGGCCTTTCAAACAAAACAAACTTCATGTAACACTTCACGGTATCAAGAATGCAAGAAGCACATTGGAAATTTATGGTAGAGAAAATTTCCTAAAATTCAAGAAGCTACCTACTATCCCCAAACCTTAGGGCCTGTATACATTGGACTTTTCAGCCCGTTTACCCAAGGTGAAACTTCATCCCTCCTTTATGGTCAAATTTTTGTACATATCAGTTTTCTATTACATGGAAAGATCCCCTCCCCCCCCAAACTCGGGGCTGGGTTTCATCCCGGGCTTAAAATTCAGTTTGCCTTGAGCTAGCCGAGATGAAACATTAACCCCTCAATTAATATGCTAATCCCCATTGTTTTACTTGACAAGCGCCCATACAATGGCAAATAATTTTTCAGCCCAGGCTTTGACTACTTTACAAATGCGCAGTTGTCTACTTTTGGCTCCAGATGGACTTTCAACCTGGGCTGAAACTCTCCAAGTAATGGCAAAATATTTTAACCTCGCTGTCTGTAACTTTTATTCTTTTAATTTATTTATCTATTTATTTCTTTATTTGTTTTAGATTGAATAAGGCATTACCCTAAAGTTTATACAATTTGGTCATTCTTCTAAGGCCTGACTGATAAAACTACAGACCATGCCTTCACATTTGACTTTCAACTGACTTCCAGGAAGCTTGCTACATAGCCTCGCAATTTCTGCTCTGTCAGCTTCAACTGATTGTAAACTGTTTCACAGCAGCTTGCATGAATGCTTTATTTCCTTGAGACTGGACCTTTGCCTTATCCAACCCAAAATCAAATATTTTGTTGCTGACATCATCTTGATGCATAAACCGTGTAAGCTAACGATCATAAGAAACTTGGTTTGCTCCTGGATTAGGAGGTAGTTTCTTAAATTTGGGGGGGGCAAGAGTTTCTTATTATGTTTATTATTGTGTGTTTGTGAATGCCAATAACGTACATGCAACTGAGTGCGTACATGACTAAGCTGTGTACATGCCTGACAAAATGAGGCCTTCGTGGAATGGATTTAGGCTCCCATTCCTTTCGGCAAGGAGGGGGGGGGGGCTTCATGGGCCTTCCAAGCTGGTTCACCCCTTGAGATCATGAAGATTTTTGGTGACAAGCCATCCAATGCAGTCCTGTTGTACCTCACTGCCCCCTCCCCCTAGATATCAGAATCAAAGCTACCACCCTTCTTTCACAACATATTCCACAACAATAACTTTCTATCTACAACAATATCCTTTGGATTTGGCCAATTATTACTATACTGTAATAATTACCTAATAATATGCTAAAGGACTATTTACCATATCCAATTGTGTTTTAAGTTTAGATATATGTTTTGTGTGTTATGACAATTCATCTTATTCCCAACACTGTCTCCTTTCTGTTAAAAGCGAATGAGCGAGTACTTCTAAACAGTGTCACAAACACACTCGCCGAGCTGAGATCATGATATTGGGTTGTTTGAGGTAGACAATTAGTGAGTAAGGTCCTAGCAAAATGCAGCATTTGTAAAAGAGTCAAGGGAAGAGTATATGCCATTCCAAAAGTGCCAAAATTTTGTGTATATAATGACTATGCCTTTTTGAGAATAGGGGTAGCATAGGGGTAGAAATATGGAACTGTACCATAGGTATAAATTGCGGAACATGAATTCACCTCAGGATAAATAATTCAAGGTACAAGGAAGGTAAAGATTTCAATGAATGCTCTATAAATCATTTATTATGCACAACCTGGAACTGATCTACAAGAGTTCAACCCTCAGATGGCAAGCAGATTAAGAAACTCCAGTACTGGTAAAATATACCTTAGCATGCTTAATAAACTATTAATTTTCCTAAAAAAGTTTCTCTTCTTTAAGTTCCTCCGCCATCGAACTTATTTCACTTTCAAAAGCCTGTTCTTTGTTCCTTCCAATAGCTGAAAACTTCTCCGTTTGGATGTCAATACTCCTTTCCATCTCTTTGCAAGCTTTTATCAATCTGCCAACTCTCTCTATTGTCTTTGTCGTAAGGTTGCCATACTCGTGTTTAAGGTCTGGCTGTACCTCTCCATTCAGGAGCTCTGTGACATAGTCTATAGGTTAATTCCTACCCTTGCCCACCGTGCAAGTTGACCGTTCCTCTGATCAACAACTGGGCTGATTTCCCACCGCTAAGCAAGAACTCTACTTGCAAAATGAAGTAAAAAAGTCCTGCTTAGCACAGCAAGAAATGTTCGAATTTCTCCATAGTGTTTAAATTGGGAAATGTCACCGTTTCCTCTAAATTTCGCTGCAGTTCTCAAAATGGTAAATGTACACCTCTGATTTACCATACATTTCCAATCATTGAAATTAACACCTCTGATTTCCCAACAGTGTTCGTCGTTGTAGAAACTGCTAGTTTCCAACGAATTTCCAAAATCAAAATTGAAATTTAGGATTTCCACGCAATCTCATTTTTTGTACAAACCGCATCATTTGACATTGGCTTTCAAAAGTTGCGATTACAGTATCATCTCGCATCGTTTGATCCATTGCCATGAATCATAAAAAAGGTAGTTTTTTGATCAATTTCAAGACATCTATTTCAGGCTGATCACATCCATGAAGGTAGGTGCCCAGTGTCCCTCGCCTAGTCCCTGCCAGGGCCAAATTCAGTAGAATACAAATTTTGAATGTACGAACATATGAATTTCTTCAGTGTTTAAGTTGTTAAAATTCACTGTTTCCAACTAATTTCCCGATTGGAAATTAACACTCTAAATTTCACTGCAGTTCTCGAAATGGTACATGTACAACTCTGATTTACCATATATTTCCAATTATTGAAATTAACACCTCTGATTTCCAAAATTGCTCGTCGTTGTAGAACCTAAATAGTTTCCAACGAATTTCCAAAATCAAAATTGAAATTTAGGATTTCCACGCAATCACATTTTTTTAACAAATCGCATCATTTGACATTGGCTTTCAAAAGTTGCAGTTACAGTATCATCTCGCATCGTTTCGTGCATTGCCATATAATTCATAAAAAGAGAGGTTTTTGATCAATTTCAAGACATCTATTTTCAGCGAATTTCAGGCTTATTACATCCATAAAGGAAGGTGCCCAGTGTCCCTCGCCCAGTCCCAGCCAGGGCCAAATTCAGTACGATAGCGCTCCCTGGTGCGATACGCCTAAGGAGTGACCACCGATCCCGGGCCATCAATTTACGAAACTTATATTTGCTACAAGTTTTATCTGCTTGCTGAATAGCCTGCGCGCAGACTTTGGTTACTGGGGAGGAGAAGATGAAAGTTTCTTTTCTCTCCTCCCCAGTAGCCAAAGTCTGCACGCAGGCTACTTGCTGAATTGTTATCCATTTTTGTGTAAGACATTACTCTTGCAGTTTTACTGATTGTGCTCTGGAATCATTCGAGGCTCTTCCTACAATAACAGTTCACAGCTTCTTTGATGCCTCTCAAATCCCACTCTAATAATACATAATGCACAAGAAATTACCGCAGAGACAGCCACTATTGAACTTCCAAGGGAAGCCGATAACGTGTCAACTTCGAACTTTGCACCCAATTCCCAAATGTACGATAAAGGTTTTGAGCGCGCAAAACAGTCAGTCGTTTCGCTTCGTCTTGTTGGATTTCAGCTTTTGCTATCGCTCTGCTGCATGATTTGAATCGTAGCTGTCTCGCTGCTCAAGAGCTACAAACCAAGTGTCATCACAAGAAGTGTCCCTACAACAGCAGTGATTTTACAGAGGTGATTCTGACATGTTTGTGTAATTTCATACTTCAACTTTACTCTTTGTCGATCCTGAGGATGGGAGGGATGGGACTGATTTACCTCGTTATGTTGTTATCCAGCCCTGCATAAGTCTTAACGCAAGTTTTTACTTATGCGCTGCAGTTTTTCATTTATATGAAGATGGCTGCACTAAGAGGACGGACTTACTCCATACCGATCCTGCTTTTTAAATTATTCTACCAAAGAATTAGGCCTAATGTAAACTTTGAATGCATAAATATAAACTTCAGTGAGGTGAGGGGGTAGCTGCTCGACCAGCATTCTTCCATAAGTTTGTGCTTTAGTTTAATGCTTAGACATTTGAACTAAACAAGTGGTCGCCTACAATTCCCTCCGATATAGCAAGAAACTTTTTTGTGATTTGGTAATTCATTAAATGTTTCTGCCCTTGACGTGACATATTTCTAATCTCTGTTTCAAAGCCCAAATTGAAATGGAAGCTTATCACCTGCGAATGTTCTTCCAAGGTTCAGGAAAAGGTTAGTTGAAAATTTTTTCTTCTTGCATTGCTTGATAGAGATCATGTAACATTTATGAATCTCCTTACTTTTTTTCTTCTGTAAGGTTTTTAGTAGGCAGCGTGACCATGACAGAAATTGACGGGTCAGTAACCGCCATTTGGATGAACTTTCCTTTCAAGGACAATTTGCGTAAATTGGCGCCATAGTGTAAGCATCTCACTGCGCCTGCGCACTCTGCACGTGGCCATATGGGAACGTTTGGGCAGGCCTGCCTTTCATGTACATACACATTTTTTTTATAAGAAACTAGGATCAGGCCATAGTATTAAAAATTTCCTAATTTAACATGAAATTTTGTCCATTTTAGTATTAAAAGTTTCTTAATTGGTTTCTTATTTTGTGAATGCATGAATTGTCAATGTGGTCGCTAACACTGCTGCAGATATGTTTCTTGATATTCAAAACATCATATAGGAATAAAAAGTGTTCTGTTATGTTGAAAACACAAATGGTTAGATAATATTGCCCAATAATAAAGGTTCAACGATCTATTTTCTATAAAATTCATGCTTTTAACTTTGAAAAGTTTCTTAGTATTTCTCAGACATAGTACTGGAGTTTCCTAAAAATTTGGCCATCTTAGTACCAGTTTCTTATAAACCAGTTTCTCATAAAAAACCTGTATTCAAGTTTATTTGTTTCTTTTTGTCAATGCTTATGCCCCTGCTTATGGTACCTCGTTATGATATAAACTTATAATTTTCAATGAAATTCTCAAGCTGGATTTTTCAAATATTGCATTTGGTAGCTGATGTAAGCGTGAAAAGTAGCTATCTTTTCATAATCCTAGTCAAGCGTGCATAGACCAGGGGCGCTGAAGCAGTTCCCGATGCAGATGCTGTTCTGTTCCGGACAATTAGAGCTCTGAAATTTTGCAAGTGTCTTCATAAGAATTAAATCTATTTTCAGTTCATTGATGTGTCGTGCTACCTTCTCATGACATCACAATGTTGCATTTTCAGATCGAGTCAGGGAGGGTTTAGTTCTGTTCTGAAAATCTTTAATCACTGATTGCGAGAATCGAGCAAGCAGAAAGGATATCAGTCCAGTTTAAATTGCATCTGTTTTGCGAAGAAAAATTGGAAAACGAATGATGACGTCATTGCAAACAATTCAGTTCATTTGCACATCCTTATTGCAAAATACCCACCATCTTGTGTTAACCCGATTTAAACCGGGGGGGGGGGGGGGCGTTTTTCGCTCCCCCTCCTGAACTTTGTTTAATAGCTCCTAAACAATGATAGCTATGGCACTGAAACTTCCTGACTTTTCCTAAAATTTAACTGGCAATTAGAAAATAGGAATTTCAATGCCTATTATTAGACCACGTGACCACCAGATGCACATATTTGGAGAGTGGTCACAAAGAAAATCGCAGAAACTGCTCTAGTTCCTTCATTTTGTGTCGAATCTCATCAATGTGTGTATACCATTCGATTTGTCTCGATGAGTACTTTCATTTGATATGTAATTTATCTATATTTGCTGACGTCGGCAATTTATAATTTCTATGACGTCATGAGCCTTTTATGACGTCATAGTTCTAATTGATTAGCGATTTTTATATGCAAAATCATTTAGTGACTTGAAATATTCATAAGACCATTTGATTTCACCCAAATTATGCGAAATTGATGATGTTTAAGCATTATTATCGAGGAAGCAATTTTGCATTGAATCGAATTGCCATTATTTAAATAGTTAATTAATTAAAAACCACAAATATTAATATAAAACTGAATGAAATCTGAAACTAAGACTATCAAGTAAGTATCTGGATAGATTTTAGATTAATTTAGCCAGTTAATTAATGTAAATCTACCTTTTTCTCCTAATAGCTCAATTTGGCCAAAATTTGCCCTATTTTTGGTTGCCGTAGAAAATCACTTTTTTTCACCCGGTTAAAACAGGGCTAAATTGCAAAGAAACTAGCCAGTTGGATAGAAGATCAAACGTAATGAAAATTGTCTGTCTCCTCCCTTTTCCATTGCAACTATTGCAAACGGTTCAAACAGAGTCAATCTGGTTCAAACATCTTCAAGCAGTCCTCATATTTGTATTGAAAGAAAGTGACTATCGTGTATGCCCCCCCCCCAAAAAAATACTCTTACACCTTGTCAAAATCTGCAAAGATCAGCAATCACATCATCCCAAAAATCAACACATCCAAATACCGGTATACATCAGAAAAACAAAAAATCCAGTCAACCCCAGAAAAGGCCAATAAACCTTAAATCCAAGAAAAGCGTCAGTCTCTGGAAGATAAGTGATAAATCGGGTAAAAAACTAAGCTTTTTAACGAAATTACATGAAATCAATAAAATAAATCATCAGAAATGGAGGATCTGATGCGTGAAGGCGGATGAAACATTTTGTTGCTGTTGTTTTTAATGTTGGACTAACCCATGTTTTTTGCGACCACCGATCTCGGTTCAACGAAATATTTTACCGTGAAAACCGTCTGGCAACTTTGAAAAAATTTTGAAACAAAAATTTGAAAAAATTGAAAATAATGTTTTTAGGCAGATAAATTCAAGTAGGAAAAAAAACAGTGATGCAGGAAAGCTGAAAAAGATTTTAGGATGAAAATAGAAAAGCGGGAGACAGAGAAAAATTTGTTAGTTGATGAAAATTTTGGTTTGTGATTGCAAATTTTGGACTTGAAAGCTCTGCTTCAAGTTAAATCAAACCAAAACAACTTAGGCCAGTCGTTGCTGATAGCCCAGGGGGAGCTGAACCCATCAAAGAACCCTTTGTGTGAAGATTCCGTAACAAAGGATGGCCCTGGCAATTTCCAAAGCAGACAACTAAAATTCGCCAATTTGGAAAGGGCCCCCTGAAAACAGCGGTTCCTTTGATGAACAGTTTTGGTGCATTGACTGATATTGAAGACAATGAGTTTTGGCAAAATGCACCAATTTATGAAAATCAGCAAGTGTTATTATGAAGTAGCTTTGGTAACAAAGAAAAGTTGACAAAAACAGTGAACTCTAGCATCATGAATACGGCACCAAGTGAAAAAAGATTTGAAGACAGCAACGTCCATATGACAAACAGACAAGTCATTGAAGAAAGAAGAAAAGGAAAAAGGAATGTGGTCCCAGGTGAAAAAACTGGGGCTAAAGCCGCAAAAACGGGCTCCACAGAAGCAACGAGAGGCAAGTCGAGTACAGTACAGTCCTCCCCACAGGATTCTAGGCAAAACACCATCAAATTTTGTCATCATCAGGAAGATAGGCCAAACGATGTCCAACTAACACAAGATACTCCAGCCGATTTCACCTGGGAGGACTTTGACGCAGATGCAGATCAACATAAGTGGAGTTCCAACAGGAAGGAGAAGAGGAAACCAGTCGTTTCCATAATTGGCGATTCAATCCTAGGAGGGATTCAAAAACAAGAGATGAAAAAGCACACCACCCGTAACTGACCTTGAGAGGCAAGAGAAAGACATGCCTTGTAGTGTTGACAATTTCTTAGAAACACTTCAATGCTCTCCTGATCATCCTAATCAAGAAAGGGCAAGGTTGCTTGTGCAATCATATCCAAATGATTTACAAGAGGAAAGCTAATCACACTGAAGCATTTTTATTGGGACTTGGCCTCCATAACCTGACTTCCCAGGGAGTACTTGTTCAGTTTTTATCTCATGTTGGGCATTCCATCAATTGTAATGTAGCATACACCGTACAAACAGCAGGAGCAATAGCAGCTCATGAAGAATGCAATTGATCACTTTCAACCAACTGATCACTAATGTTGCAATCCCATAAATTCAACCACTTCAACTTCATTGCTCGTTGTCCTGGTCTTTGTTCCATGACATCAACGAGGCTCCTCCACTCCTCTTCCTTCATCTTAATACTCCACAGTCGAACTATTTCAGTGTTTAGAATGATTTCGATCATATTCATCCAGTTGTTTTCATCGAATCGACAATTATCTATCCATAGCATCTCCATCCGCGTGTCATCATCTTCTTGAAGTTGCTTAATTAACAAATCTAATTCTAAATCCCCTATTAATTTACAATTAAATAATGCTACATCACAACAATATTTACAATGATTAAAACATAAATTTAAATTATCTACAGATTCTACGCTATTTACACCAACCAAAACTGTACCAAAATGTTTAAAATATTTACATAAATTAAAGTTAACTAAATCAAGATGAAGGGAACCATGACAAAATTTGTCCAATAAATTATATGTATCTATCATTTGAATTAGTTTTACGAGGTTTGAATGAGCGATTGGTGAATAAATTAGAAACTTATGAAGACGTTCTTCGGGATAATCATCGTCGATCGGCATAATTCAAATGAATTCTTGAAAGATTAATGGGTGTGGAATTTGTGGTGCTAGTACATCACCTGCTCTATCTGCTATGGCTAGTAATCTGTGCAAATGGTCTTCTGGAGTTTCAATAGGAATTCTATGTGCTTCAGGAATATTTTCAGCTGCCATTTGTAGGAGCTGTAGAATGGTTCCAACTTTTCCACGTTCAAGGGCTCTTTGGTGGAGTTGTGCTAGTCTGTGCATGTATTGCTCCTCTGTTTCATTGCGCTGTTGAGTTCTGCCACGCTGTAATACTGCCCTATAAAACCTAGTGTCTCCAACAACTCGTTGCTTCCAAGGTGGCTGTATTTGTGGGGGTTGGTGCTCTTGTTCAGAAGGTGTCTTCGAAGTACATCTCTCCGTTGATGTTGTTGGCAGTGTGTGCGATCAGTCAAGGCTCTGTGTCATCTGGGCATTGTAACTTTGTTTTGTTTGGAGCAATAATGGATAATAATGCGCCATAAATATAATGGCATTTTGTGGTCATAGAAGTAGGTATAGAAGATGGTACAAATGGAAAGATGTGTTGTTTAACAGGTATTATTTCTTGGATGTCCATTGATACATGTAATAGGTTAGTTTTAGACATGGCTAGTGGGGGCATTTTGAGGTGGTTTTTTGGCGTAAACCATATTTAGACTGGGGGATTTGGTTTTCTGATCTTGTTTCTGATGTGCAAGAAGAACAGCGAACTGGACAACAAATGCTGCATCAACTAGATCAAGACCAACGTCATATTGTCAATACTTTTCTTAATGCATTGAACGCTCACACCGACAACAGATGCTTCTTTGTGGATGGTTCTGGAGGTACTGGTAAGACCTTCCTTTACAACACCTTGGTACATATCTTAAGAGGAATGGAGATCAAGGTCAAATGTATCGCATACTCAGGGATTGCAAGCACACTTTTAATTGATTGTTCTACTGCTCACTCTACCTTCCAAATGGCAATATCACTAACCCAAAACGCCACCTGTAACGTTAGCCGCCAAAGATATAGAGTACAAGACCTCACATGTATACTACTGCATTCATATGGGATGAGGCCTCAATGGTCCAGCAATGGCTCTAACAAAAGTGGATATGTTACTCAGAGATCTTACACGTACTGATGCACCCTTTGGAGGGAAATTCATCTTCCTTGGAGGTGACTTCCGTCAAGTACTACCTGCAATGCAAAGAGCACGCAGGGAACAAATAGTTAACAACAACTTGAAGAAATCTCCCATCTGGAATCTTTTCGAGCAATTCCGTTTGGTGACGAACATGAGAGCCAACAAAGATCAAGATTACGGCGAATTCGCAGACTGGCTTCTAAGAATTGGTGATGGACAGGAACTGACCAATGAAGATGATAATATCACTCCACCTCAACAAGTTCTGCTTCAATCAAACACTCTGCCCTACCTAATTAACTTCACCTACACACAAGGTCCCAATGGTGATCCAGTATACATGGCCAAGCGTTGTTGTTTAACTCCAAAGAACATCAGCTCCCATGTAATTAACAATCTTGTCCTTGATAGATTGCCTGGTAGCAAGAGAACTTATCTCAGTGTGGACATAGTCATTACAGAGAATCAATACATCAGTGCAACCGTTACTACAGAATTCATCAACAGTATGACACCAAGTGGAATGCCTCTTCACAAGCTCGATCTAAAAGTTTGTGCAACTGTCATGTTGCTCAGGAACGTAAACCCCAAAAAGGGACTCTGCAATGGTATTTGATTAATCATCCGTGATATGCAGCACCATGTTCTTGCCGCTGAAATAATTGCCATCAGTACCAAGGTCAATACGTGTTAATATGAAGGATAAATTTAGCACCCCAAGGTGAAAACATGCCATTCCAACTTTCAAGAAGACAATTCCCCATTTGATTGGCTTACTGCCTTACAATCAACAAAGCACAAGGTCAATCACTTGAATCTGTTGGAGTCTATTTGCCAGAAGACGTCTTCAGCCATGGCCAACTATATGTCGCATTCTCAAGAGCAACTTCATTCACGGGGATCAAAGCTGTTACCAAAGATGGAATCCACGCTAAAAACATACTAGCCGGTAAACCCAGGAATTGCTCCGGCCGATAATTCTCGTTGAACATAAGAATCGGTTCACCGACAGCATCCGATTGAGAGCATACGGCGCGGCATATGGCGAGACTCGAATGAAGTCAAATAAATCCAACATGGCCGTCCCTCCAGGAGACAGAAGTGGTGGCAGCGCACCGAGCCGAGGGGAAAGTAAGATGAGAACCATGTACGTACGTATTGAGAGGCATGAACTTGAAATTGGTGTTTCATTAATATGCAATGAATAAGACTACTCTACAAACTGGAGAGCCTGTAGTGTAAGGGCTGCTATTACTTTTAGGCCTGATTTTTGTGGTTTTCAAACAATTAGTCTAGCTAGTTTTCCAAGAGGTAGGTTAGGTGAGAATTTATAGTTCTTTAAACAGAAGGAAGGAGATTCCCACTTCTACAATTCATCTTCCAGTCCTAGAATCTATTTTTGGGAAGTCAAAGAATTGGTCTAAAAAGGAGGAAAGAAGGGGGCAACTGCCTAACCCCCAAGCTGCATCTAAATGTAGAGCCAACATTTGAAGAAGATCCTGCAATTTGCAATCAATCAGATGAATCAGTTTTAGGCTTGTGACACAGGAAGATCTTCTGTGCGCAATTCCAGGGAGAATAAATAGTTTATTGTTTAAAACAATGGCCAGGCACTCATCTTCCGCGCGCACTTTGCAAAGTTATCAGTCTGGGTCTCCTAAACTAAAACTAAAGAAACCTATAACAGAAATACCCTCAGGATTATCCCCATTTGGCTTTTTAGGCAGTTTTTAGGCCAGTACCAAAAGTTTCTTAGAATTATCAGATTCTCAGACTTTCTTACGACTTTCTTAAAGGTTCCATAACATTCTCTGTTCCCTCTTGAACTTTCCAAAACAACGTTTTTTGAAGCCTAATGCCAATGTTTAGACTTTATTGAAGTATCTCCCAAGTAGTATGATATGGAAAAGAAGTGAAAATAGAGTAAAACATACTGGGGATTTCCTTTGTGGAAATAAATAGTTTCTTAAGTTGTATCAGTTGTATTTTCCCAGTACTGGAGTTTCTTAAATTTATTGGCAATATGAGGTTTGAGTTTCTTTAAGCAGTTTCTTATAGAAAGATTTGTGTATAACAAAAAAATAAGGGTGCTAGATAGGGTGTTTGAAAAAACCTAGGGGTTGTTCAAGCGCTGAGAAACCTGCAAGGGTTTTTTGGAAAAACCGGCCAGTTGATGGGGTTTCTTCAATAACCCTAAGGTTTTTCTGACTCTTGAAAAACCTCTTGGGGTTCTCCTCTTGTTCAGCATAACCATAAGGTTTTTCCAAATTCCTTTAAGGATGAAGGGTTCAAAGGTAACTGACTCAAAAGGTCAAAAGAACCCTTGGAGGTTTATTGTTCGCCATCTTGGTTCTTGCGAAAACCTTCAAAAGTTGGCTGGGATAATTCATGATTGCAAAGATTTTGCATTTCAGAGACTTTTCTTGATTTTCGGTTTTTTTTCAAGTGGTAATGTTTAGAAAAGTAAAAGCGGCAAATGATGGTGCGAGAGCGTGCGAGAGTTTGCATTTCCTCAATGTTGACGAGAACAGATAATTGGAAACGTTGCACCAACAAGATTGCAAGCTTTCCATTCGCTCTACAAGGCACAGAGCAGGAAACATGAATGTACTGCGTTTTATTTTTAACGTTCTACTTGCATAACATCACATTGCTTTCCTTGGGACTCCACCCGGACATGTTGGGACGAGTATAAGCCATGTGACTGAAAAAGCGCGAATTTCGAATTCGATCTGGAATTTTCGAATTCGATCAACTCTTCGATCAGGCGTCAGCACGAAATCTTTCCTTCTCTTCATCGTCTACTTTCGAGAGATAGCTGCCTTTCAAGAACTCACAAGAATGCCTTCAATACACAAGACAACGAAGAAGCAGATAAATTACAAGCAAGTTCCAACCAAAACATTGGTAAGCTTCTTCACATCATTACTTTTACTCCAATTTATTCGCTGTGTCAAAATTTCACATCGACAACCACACAGATTTTTCGGACTTTTCTGTTTATGGCCTAGCTAGGTAGCATACCTCGTCGTCCTTGTCAAATTTTCTTCAGTCAACTGTTGCTTGATGGAGATTAGTACAAACATGAATGTAAAAAAAAAAGAAAATAGCTTTGTTGTTCGTTCGTTTTTGTTACACAACAAACATTATGTTCATTTTCAAGTAGCCAACCAACTAGAAAGATGCTGTCTTGATTTTCAGTTCGACTTCTCAAGATGGCGAAACTTCTCTGATCTGTATGAATGGATAAAATTGAGGGGAAGTCTACTATCATGACATTGGCTGCAAAACAGAAACAAGGTAAACCATGAAGCGAATTTAGATTCTTTTATTGCATGTAAACTTTTTTTATATAAGCTTAAAAGTTGGCTTATGAGGTGAATTGAAACTCTTTCTTTGTAGAACCTCAAGCTTTATTCATCACAGCTTTCGCCTATGAATCTTTTTGGCCCTCGTTACCATTGTGCTTCCAGGTCGGCCTAGGTATAGGAATAGGATTTTGTAAAAGAACGGACCTGATACAACTTAGGAAACCATTTATTCTGTAAAAGGAAAGCATCAGCAAAGTTTTGCTTATTTTTATTTGTTTGCTGTATCACTCTATATGTTGGGCAATACCTGAAAATTATTGGAGAGGCTTTAAAAACTTTCATTTGTCCATTTTAATGTCCACAAGGGCAAAGGTAGGCACCATAGATTTATTTATTGAAACTTTGAGAAATTTTTGAAAAACATCGAGGTTTTAAGAAGCATTATTTTAAACCATATGGCAAGAGTTCTTTTACCAAAATAAACTTTCTCAAGTTCAAAATTTACAGTATTGAAGTCTATTAATTTTTTGACGATCTGAGAGATGAATTTCATGCACAAATACCACCTGGATAAACAATGTTAAGAACTTCTCGTAATTTTCCGCTTAAATTTTTCTAGGTTCATCAAAATTTTGTTGGCTCTGTTACACTTCAGAGGACTTGCTTTGAGTGAAAATTTTACCAATACTTGTTTTGAGATTTGCTGGAGCAAAGGGATGCAGTTACTGACAAAATGCCTACTCTTCTGACAACAATCTTGATAAAAAAGTTTTTTCTAAACTCTATTTAGAGTGTCCATAATCCCATTTCTCCAGACACTAGAAACTGAGAGACTGACGCAGTACCGAAAGTTTCTTAAAATCATCAAATTTTAGCACTGAAAGTCTTTTGATGGTTTGAGAGCATGTTCCTCGAATTAATTTTGTACTAATTGGTGGGGGATCTTCTTTTGCTTGGGGAAATTTCAAAGACATTGCATCCTCAGTTCTTTTGCAATCCGTGTTAAAAACATGTTTAGTAATTTATGCTACGATTTCTTTTTAGAGGCTTGAAGAAAAAGACCAACGGAAGATCTGCATAGTTTCAAGGTGACAACACGTAAAAAAGACAGTTATCAATACTATAATGGAACAAGGTACTGCGTATGTTGTAAAGAACAGCCGAAATCTTCGTGAATGAACTTTAGAAGTTGTCTTTGATTAGCTGAAGGCCTTGATTGACTTTCTTGAATATCAGAATACACTCATCTTTTTGGTGTAAAACCGTGGCATTCAACTTCATGATGAATTAAGACGCTCTGTGATAAAACTTTAAAAACATTCGCACCTAGAATTAACAAACTCAGCTACAAAGCCCAGCCCAATAAAAAGACCAGTTTCTACAAAAATTTGTGTATTGACAGTACATACTTAGACTTTGTTCTTCCCGAGGGGTGTATCACTCTTCCGAAAAGATGTACAAGATTTCTTTAAACAGTAAGATTTTAAGGACTTTTTAACGGATTTTTCTGTAAAACAAAGTAATTTTTTGCCAAAGGGGTACGATATTTTTATACAGTGATATGCCCTCGGTTCTTCCCTTGTATGTAACTGATAAGTTATAATCAGTTGTAAATCAGAAAGGCATTGTTCGTAGCGTTTCGTGATTTAGCATTTGTAATGTTAATTGAGACTTGTAACAAATGTAGTACACATCAAGATCCAAAAATCTTCGGACAGTCAAACTTTGTGACAAAATTAATTCTGCGAGGTTTTGCAAATTTCCAAACACTCGAGCACACTCTTGGTTATATTTTTGCTCATGACACTTCAGTTTGAATTGGTTAATACTAAATTAATTCTATACTTGTGAACTGAAGGATTTGTTAGTTAAGAACTAAATCCTTTTTTGTATGAAGTATGTATCGGAAACTTTTCAGTCCGAGATATTTTTGGATTTTCATGTAACCAACATTGGTAGATATAAAGTTTTGAGATACAGAACTTTTGATGAATTCAAGAGGCAAAGTTTAATTGAAAATTTTACGCAAAAATGTCTCTGTTCTTTTGTGACGGTTCTCAACAATATGTATTACGAATAAATGTTTTGCGTGCCTTAAAGTTTCTTCAAAGGACTTGTGCAGGGGCAGCTTACATCACACAAGACTGCGAAAGAAAACTCAATACACACCCTTCGAAGAGTTCTTATCTTTAAAACCAATCAGAGTTCCATAAGGGGTTGTTTCAAACCCGATCAAAGGTGCTAAAAGATGTAAACGGAAAAACCCTCGAAGGTTTATCAGCAGCGTACAAATACGTTACCCCTGGAGGTGGGTGAAAAAACCTTGTGATAGAGGTTTTCTGAGAAACCCCCTCGCGTGGTTTTCTAACAAACCCTTTCGCGGGGGTTTTCAGAAAACCTTTTGAAGAGGTTTTTTTGAAAACCCTTTGAAACGGGTTGTTTGGAAAACCCTTTAAAGAAGGTTTTTTAGGAAACCCTTTTGAAGGGGTTTTTTAGGAAACCCTTTTGAAGGGGTTTTTAGAAAACCCTTTTGAAGGGTTTTTCAGAAAACCCTTTGAAACAGGTTGTTTAGAAAACCCCCTTCAAGACGGTTCTTAGAAAAACCCTTTGAGAGGGTTTTTTATAAAACCTCTATGAAAGGGTTATTTCGAGCACCTCCAGGGGTAACGTATTTGTACGCTGCTGATAAACCTTTAAGGGTTTTTCTCAGCACCTTTATTTTTTTGAGTGTAATATCAACAACCACCTTTACACGTCCAAACCATGCACTTCACACACACACACTACTGTTTCATGGTTCTGGTCTTGCTATCAAAGTTTCTGCTATGTATATACATAAATGTGCTGCAATGTTCCAGATCATTGTTGCTTTGGAGCCTTGATGCATGTGTTGCAATACCAATTACCTCTTGGCTGCTTGAAAATATGCACACAAGACCTAATGTATCAAGGAAAAATAATCATATTTTCCTCCTCCACTAAACATTCTATTTGCAGATATCAAAGGGAATGTAAACAAATATAAGTTGCTCAAGCCACTTGGCAGTTGAATTCTAGCCCATTTGATATGATATTCCGGTGACAACGATCTGTTGACTGAATATGGCTTTTTTACCACAGACTTATATATTCCTAGGTTCCCTTTATAGCCATGCAAAGCTCCCCCTTGAAACACTTTTCTTTGCGGAAAATAAGTTGTTTTGTTAGTAAAGAGTCAGAGAATCTACAGTAAAAATTTACAAAAATGTAACACAATTTAACAAATGAAGCTTGAGCTATTCAGGACCACAGCAAAGGACTGATCTTTTGCAGTGTGTACTACAGTTTGTTGTTTTATATTGGAATTCATTTTCTGGTATTGATTTTTAAGTTGAACCATAATTCTTGCACTTTTATATAAGAAGGAATACAAGTTGAGAAGATGAGGAACACAAAGATTTCCATTTCAAGTAAAGTTTAAACCCTATGCACTTGGCCAGTCTAATTTCTTATAAAGTGATATATCTTCATAGAACATGATTGCTAAAAGACACAATGAATCAGGCAATGCAAACAGATGAAGCCAATTTGTCCTAGATTCAAACTTACCCCCAATAAAAAATAGGGAACTCACCAATGATACCATTCTTCACAATTATCACATACAACCATGTTCTCATTTCTGGCATGCTTGCACAAGGAGCACCTCCATTCGTTTTTCATTTCCTCCACTACAATATTCATTTGGAGAGATTAGGTGAGAAAATTTGAGATATTTTAACACAAAACGGACTAGCAAAAGACCGTTCAAAGCAGAGCTTGTGCTACCTCCTATACTGGTCTGGTCAAATTTTTGTGTCCCATTAATGAAACCCTTTCTGATTTAACACACGTTTCGTTCAGAAATCTAACTGAAAGGCAGACTTTTGAAAAATTCTTTATCACCTGCTGTGTGTGACAAGTACTTTATCATAAAAGTAAAGGAATATTTGGCACACTCACCAAGCATATATCTACAACCTATTTGCGAGGAAATAAGAGACTCTCACGATGAAAATTTCATTAAAATCCATTTGCCACCTAAAGTAGCCTAGTGATAAATGTTTGACACAAAGTTCTTGCTGACAACAATGACTGTAATTGGAAGTTCAACAACAGTAGATGGATGCTGTTAATGACCTGAAAAACAAAACAGATGGTATGACATGAAATGCACTCAATGGAAGAGGCAGAAATAAGTAGAGCAGTTAACGCACATGCTGCTTCGAATAACTTCCATGCATCCATTGTAAAGTGCTTTTTCAACTGCATGTAGTCATAGTCCAAGATACTGATAGAAGGATGCTCTTCATCAAATTGCAAATCATTTGATGTTATCTTTCCTGGATGTAATTTGTTATGTTTTGTTCCAATGAGAGTCATAAGCTCATTTCTCTCTGAAATAAAGAACATATACAGTAATTTCACCAACATTAATAAACACGTATACTGCCAGAATCTGTTGTGTACATCAGATTATCAACTTTTTACTCCATGCTTTTCAATGCTTTATTTCCTTGTTGACATAAAGGCTGTCTCAAAAGAAAATATAAAGATATATTAATAGTTGCGAGTTTTTGGTGGGAATCGTTGAAAATTTTTCCTCTCTACAACAACAACATGACAACTTCTGTTATTTCATAATGTAAGGGTCAGTTTCGGTAGAAATTACTGTACCTTCCTTTGTTAATGTGTTCTGTTCAGTGTTTGTGGTCATTTTGCGTGCATTGTTTTTTGGCTGCATGCGTAGGATGCTCTCTACTCACAAAGTGTGGTAACCACTCTGGCTCTTTGTCGAATGCTGCCTTTTCAGCTCTCGATGGCTTTGCAAATCTGACAGGAAAGTCTTTCTGCCTTTTCTTTTTAATACTGTAGAATCTCTGCTGCTTATCAATGTTCTTATCGGCTGGGGCATTTGACACTGGGCGTATCCTACTGTAAGAATCTTGCCGACTCAGAGAACGAAGGGTATTCAGTGCTGCATTTAATTGTGTTCGAAGTTGTGACAGAGCAGTGACATCCAATGAAGTGTTTGCGGCGTCTTCGATACGACGACATGTTTCGCTGATCTGACTCTTTATGTGACGAGGCTCTGCAGAGTGGACATTTTCCACACTCGCTGCAAGGATGTCTAGTTCCTCATTGACATAAGTCGAATCAGCTTGTAGCCCATGTACTGCACTGTCGTTCTTTCTAGTGCCGTCTTCCAATTGCTTCCTGCTAACGAGATGAATGTGCTTGCACATGTTGTTCAGAACAAGCGAGTCAGGGCATGGACACATGTATGTGTGGCTGCATACATTGCAATCAACGCATCTTAGAAAGCAAGATGTTTCGGTGCATTCGCTTGCGAGAACTGTGATGTTGTATTCTGTTTGCTTGTCAGATGACCTTACTTTGAAGATGTTGCTGTCCTCTGTAGTTAGAACCAAGTCTATTGACAGTTTAAGGCTGCTTCTGTGGCGCTCTGCGATGTTTTCTTGGCGCATTGTTTGCTTCCCCATGGTTAACTTTCTGGCTCTTTCAAACGTGCGATCACGAATGAACTTCAGAAGATTGATAACACATCTAAGAGAGAGAGCAAAGGTCAATTTAATTACTATCCCATCCCAGTATCAGCCATTCCTTTGACAGAACGGAAGAGGGATGTACCTGTGCCTCCAAATGCTGAGTAACATGATGCAGATCATAGAAGTAACTCAAGGAAGTCCTTGACTTAAATGAAGCATTACATTAATGTCATTATGCTTGTATGCTAAAAGTAGTAACTTGTTAACCGAACATTGTTTCATCGAAACTTAGTTTTGCAATGTACCGGGTGAGTCAATAAAAACACCCGGCGTTTGAAACAATCTTGATCCCTAGATATCAAACCAATGATATTGACAACTGTCTTGTTTTATCCCCGATATGTCAAATGCGGTTGGGTAATTTACCCGGCTTTAATCGGTCATTCTTTCCCGTCGAAATTGGAGATTTTCTGCAGAAAGCACCTTTCGGAAACCAATTTTAGCCAGGAAAATTTCTAAAAATAACTGAACATGCTAGCAATTCAATCAGGTATTGCAAAACACCATTGCTTATATACTTAGGCAGCAGTAGCCTTTCAAACGCCGGGCGTTTTATTTTTGACTCACCCGGTACCTATAGCTAACATGTCTATTCCCAAATCACTAGATCGCACATTTTGAACCAAGGCAAAAGTTAATGATACTCACTTGTCTGCCCTTTTGTTGGCTTTACCACCAAGGTATCCATACTTGAAGTGTTGATGAAATCGTTCGAGATACATGTTGCAGTTTATACCTGTGTGTTGGCGATAGCTGAATGCCCATTGCTCTTTACGACTGACCCATTCATCCGTGAAATAGTCATTGAAGGCAGTTAATGCTGGTGTCCTTGCGATCTGATCTCGGAAGTGTCCTCAAGCGCTTGTAGATATCGCCTTGTAGGTCTGTGTCTTTGATTTTTGCCCTCAGATTCTCTCGCCAGTTTTTCTCCACGTGCCAAGAGCAAACCAAGTATTTTGGCCGTGTCTTGTTCACAGCAACGAATGCATTGTAGAATTTTGTGGCTGAATCACTCATAAACCAGGCGGGATTCATTTCTTTGCCTAGATTACGCTTCACTTGTTTGAAGAATATCTTTTGAAAGGTTTCATCTTCGTGTGTGGCCAGGCAGAATGCGATGGGGAAACCTGCACCAAACTCATCAATGACTAGTAACGTTGTCAAGTAAAAGTCATACCCCGTAGTGCCATGTGTAGAGTCAACACACACGCCGTTCTGAGCAAATCTCTCTGCCATGTGCTTTTGGAATGGTGTCTGAATTATCAACATAAAATCTTCTCTTTTCAGATCTTCGTATCCAGAACATGGTGCTTCCCCTTGCAATTTGCAGAACAACACTGGATTCGATTCACTCTGCCTCCATTCCTCTATCCATGACAGCAAGCTTGTTTGGTCGTTAGCGTGTCGTTGAATGTCATGAAGACCAAAGGCATTTCTGATGTTTTTGATGTCTTCTTTCCCAAGCATGTGATGCTTTATGAAGCTGGTATGGTCTGATCCTTGTACGCTATCTCGTATGTCGTCTAAAATTTTGTCGCGGGTGATCCCTTTTGCGAGTTTAGCTGCAACTTCTTTGCGTTTCTTCTGCGACAACCATATATGACCAATATTCTTGACATGCCCATAGTGTGTATAGCATACATTTACATCGACACCACCGCCAGCCATGTCTTTTCTCACCTTTATGGTTGCAGTGCAATTTTTTTCGATTTTACATGTTGTTGCAGCAGAAAGGATTAGAGGTTTCAATGTACTGGATAACGCAAAGCAATTATGTATATTTTGAGAATCGTGCCGCACAAAACATCCAACTGATGTGACAAGTTTTAGCTTGGAGTGATAATTAAAATGGCAATCACATGTTTTTCTATACCTCAGGTATTGGCATTGGAAGTTGTTTGTTGAAATCAAGGAAATCATCATTTGGAAAGGACTTCAAACTAGGTGTCCCATATGGGTGTCACATGCCTGGATGCAAAATGAATACAACGCTGTGTCGAATTAATAGGACATCCTTGGGTATGTACACTGAAGATTGCATTAATGGGCTTTACTCGAAGCATTGTGCTTATTTGCAATTATTATCAAAGTGCAAATTTCAAAATCATTTCCTTGCTTATCTTTATTTCGTTGCGCAGCATACTTCCAGAAGAAGTTTTAGGATTATACCGGGTGTCCCAAAAAAGGTAACAGATTTGATCAGGGCTAGCGCTAAGAATGTAGCTCCAATTACTTGGAAATAATCTTTAAACTATTCCTCGATTGTTACCGTGACGAGAGGCACCTTCTTTGTTGATATTGAATCATTGAAAGTGGCTATTACGATCTTGAAAGTTCAGATTGACCGGCAATAAAAGTGACTTCTAATGCAATGTCAGTGGTGGCTATACTACGTTACTCACTATTCGATTGCATACCTTCAACGGAGATGGTTAAGATACTTTCGAATACCGAATAAACGGAGGGAGGTGAGAATGATCGAGGGGGCCGGAAATGGCTTGATATGATAATAACAGGGGTTGTAACTATCGGTTGGTTGAAGGATTTTGCATACGTAGTCGTTTCTTGATGCGACACATGTCTTTTTTATGTTCATTCAAAACTCATCGTCAGTACCATTTCAATGTTTCAAAAATCAATAAAAGGGGGTCATGAATAAAATTGGGAGGCTAGAAAATTTCTCAAAAATTAAGCAAGGGGAGATTATTCGCTACTCGAAAGTAATTTTGAGATAGCTGTTTGTTTAGAAGGGAAATTTGCTGCAACGGAATATAGCTTGTATTTTGAAATACAATTTTTCTCGCAGCAGAAAAAGTGAATAGTTTACTGATCTCCGAAGACTTTAAAGCAATGTTAAATGATTGTTTTACCCTGGGATTTAATTCTCCTCTTCCGCTCTTTGCTTTTTGTCCTTTCGCGGTACAATCCTGCCCTATTGCATTGAAGATATTGCACCTCAATCCCTTCCTTGCACTTGACTCCAGTCAGTGTCCCAAACGAGCAATGCTCACTTTCTTCTAAAATGGACTTCCAGTCTTGAAATGCTGTTGAGACAAAAAAAGGAAGCTGCAATTGTATTTCATTGTATGATAAGTTTAATTTTCTTACACTGAGCTTTCAGTTTTGCGTTGGTCGTACTCTTGCAACATTGGCCCGTAGGTGCCCTCTTGTCTGTGCTGCACCTCTTTGTATCAATCATAAACGTGCGTTTGCATCCAGCTTTTGAAGATTTCCTTAAGTGTAGTTTTATATTTAGTTAAACATTTACCACTGACCTTTAAACATTTACCATTAACCAAAGACTCATTATAAAACATGATCCTTTGTGCACCGGTTGAAAAAGCAAGGCAAGGCAAGTGGTACCTCTCCCAGCTACCAGCAAAGTGTTAACTACGGTTTTACCCAAGTGGTATTAACTAATGTGAATAACTAATGTGAATGCAGGTTGTAGGGTGGTTGACTCTTTAGCAATAATGAATTGAAGTTAAAGGGAATATAAGCATATATAAGTGGCTCCGAGCCACAAGGCTGAAACTGTCAATCAAATTTTAACCAATCACAAGAAGCTATTTAATATTTCACGTGATCACTTTCACTGCGGCCCGCACGCAATGGGCGATCAGTTGGCCAAGGAAGTTGCTTCCCTGTCAACCCGCCGAGAAGGGCAAAACAGACAAGAAATGGAAAGAAGTGCTCTCTTTTCATTGCCTACCATGGTGAAGCAGAGCTGGTGGCTGAGGAATTAAATTTCCTGAATAAATTGAAGCGCTTTGAGTTCAGTTACGAATTGCTGAAATCGATGGTAACATGGCAAACACAGCAAATCTCATTGGGCCTAAGCGTATCTTGGGACAGGGGACTCAGCACCAAAGCTAACATAACGGAATCTATGGACAAAAGGCCAGTATTCCAGAAGGAATATTGATAATAAAGCGCATTCAAACATTCAACAAAGCAGCTGGGCCTAATTTTCAATACAGGATCGATCGCGACATTGATGGCAATGGCAAACAAACAACTCATACGATTAAGGAGGTGAAGCTAAATTACCTGTTATTCTTGTTATTATTCTATGACTTCGGAATTTTGAAAGTTGGAAAGAGTGAATCTGGCCCGTCCGGAAGCCACAGTGCACAACAAAATCGAGCTTGTTGTTCCACCACAGATTTGGAGAGCTCACTTTCACGTGCACAGTTACGAAGTGATAGTTAGTTATGCTCTGGTGTATCTATTTATAGACAGCACCTGATATATGCTTCTATTCCCTTTAAGTGGCAGTTAAAAATGACACTCACCCTGATAACTCTCGAAGCTCAAATTTTCAATCCGAAATGTCATTTTATGGCTATCTTCTAAGTGTTTTCTCAACTGCTTTATTTTGTGAAATCTCTGTCCACATTGAAGACACACTGAATTTCCTTTTGCTTGCTCTCTAGGTGTTTGATCCTGCTTGTCCTTATGGTGTCTCTGTCCATGCCGTCTCAGGTTGAACAATCATCTTGATTCGAAGTCACAATGCCGACATTTGTACAGTTGCGCTGCATCAAATTCTGCCAATGGCTCCCTTGTGGCTGTTGAAGGTGGTTGTGCGATATTTTCCGCTGAGAATTCGCCCCTTAATACGTCCGGCTCTGAGTCAGAATCAGATGGCAGGTTCTCTCCAATGCCTATGTGTTCGCCTTCATCGTCAAGAAAAGCACTTGGAACTATTAGTTTCATGTTTATGCTGTCATCTGCCATCCAAGCCATTAAAACTCTGCGAAGATACCTTGCATATTGGGTAGGCTTTTGAAGATAGAGAAAAGGAACATGTCTCGCATTAAGTCTATGAACAGTGACTATGTGGTCAAAAAATGGGCTCGCTAGACAAGCAATTGCTGCCACAATGATCGCAACTACCCCACATATTCTGCCACATGTTTCGAGAGGGAAAAACGTAGCACACCTGGACTTATCACAATAGTGGCTACCACCACGCTCTAATGCGTAGTTATGACAACATTCGATTGTGATGCCAGGCATTTCTCTGTTGTAGACATGAAAATAGAGCCTTCTTAGTTTGGGCATGAGTTCGTTTGGGTACTTCCAGCCAAGTGAATCACAGTAGTATACAGTATTCTTTTCTTTATTGAAACAGCAAATGCTGTAATGATTCCCAGGCTTTGCATCGGATCCGAAAAAGACTGTACCGTTTGAATCCATGCCGACGTTCATGAGCATAACTAGGACTTTAGGAACACCGTGCCGTCTCCGCAGGTTTCTTGCAGCAAATCTCTCGATATTTTGAGCATAGTTTACGTACATCACGAGTGCATCCTCCTGTGAGCTGTTCAGCTTCGTTTGAAACCAAGACATATGATCACTGGAGATTTCCTCGTCGCAACATAGCCACGAGAGCCTTGTTGCATCCATATTCATCCCAGGAACTTCCTCACCATATCCACCGGATGTCCACATAAGCCTTTTGAATCTCAGCAAGGAATCGTTGTTTGGGGACTCAGCAACTGAGCTAGGTCGCAGGTATCCTCTTGCAAACCAATCAATCTCATCTTCAACCTTTTTCTTAACTGATCTTGCTTTGTGTAACCTGCGACATATTTGTATCGCATCGTCATCGTAAGTCCCAAGAGAAGTTTCCATATAAGAGTGACCCATCGCAAGTCCTCTTCTGTGCCTAATCACATCTTCCCAGTGATGTAGAAGATCTTCTGGTGGTATATGTTCCTGCTGAAGTGGGTTACAGGTCTTTGGCGGCAAATTTGAATGCTTCAATTCATAGTGAGCTGGCTGACGTACTCTAGGCACCCTACATTCAAAGGCGTCCCCACGAGAGAAGTTTCTAATTGAATTGACAGTGAATTGTCTCAAATTTTCTATTCCAAGTAGTGCCTACGAAAAAATTTTGGAAGATATCTTAGTCGATTTAGGAAATAGTTGCTCATGGTTAGAACCCAGACAGAACACGATGAGTGGCTCGGAAACTTCACAAGCCTTCATTAAAAAATAGCAAGTGGAATAATGCTTAACCGTTCCTCATTTTATCTTATAATCCTATGGTAACTCCCCGGGGGGGGGGGGTACTCCCATATTTGACTTGACGGGATGTGCTGCTCAACAGGGTGTCCTTTTACAGTAAAAATTATGCGACAGGGTGTCCTTTTCTGATAAAAATTATGCGACAGGGTATTACAATTGATAAGAAAATTATGCGACAGGGTATCATGTGGAAGGACACCTTTTAAGGTAGGTCACCAGTCGAAAAACTATTTTCTTCCCTGGATGGAATTGAAGGCTGCTTTTTGCACCCTAGAGCAAGTCAGTCATGCTGATTTCAAATTTGGCATCAGATTTAGCGGTTTTTAATTGGTTTCTATGACAACATGGAAACAATGCTTTTAAAGCTGCATCTCTTTCGCATCATGACATTTTGCAGATTTTGATGCAGGCATAGATTGCTTGGTATCAAATTGATTCAAAAGACCCAATGAGTGCAGGTATGCCATTCAACCTTAGAAAGAATACACATGAATAATTTTACAAGCGAAAATCAAGAAAATATGATTTCCGGAAAAAATTTCACACTTTCACTGCCTACATCACGCATACCTTGTCATTAACTCAAAAATAAATGCAATACCTGCACTCTCCTAGCTCCAAGCTTCAAAATGATATATAGACATTGACTTTTATCATTCAAACAACAAAATGCCATGTTGCAAAACTTATTGACTATGCGCAAAACATTGTTTTGAGAAAATGAAAGTTTAAATTTTTAATAGAACATTCTACGCAGTAAATGTATTTTAACGCCAAGGCAAAGCGCCCCCCGTGTTAGACATCCTAGTAAGTCTCCCCCTGTTTAATGCTAGTTCCATGTCCACGTAGTCAGCGATGCTCAATTCGTTCAAACTGTTCTCAAAGACGGTCGTTGTTCACGTTTGTCAAAATTTCAAATTTCCTGTTTGTGGCGAAGAGATTCGAAATATAACGCATAATGTCTGCAATCGAAGTGATCAAAGAGAAGGAACGGCGTCTCACTCGACAAGATTGGATGAGGTCGCACAAGCAAACGTTAGTGCTTCGATGTGCCGCCTATGGACTATCGACGACTGGGAAAAAGCCCGCCCTTGCTGAAAGGCTGATGGCATACTTGCATCCTTCAGAGGAGCGTCCCGGTACCAGCCAAGGAATCGAATCCGACCAATCGGATACTGAGGAAGGGGCAGCTGATATCAACATTGCCACCACCAGCCAAGCACAGACGAATATACCTTCAGTTTCAGTCTCTGTGGCACCAATACCAACAGTCCCGGCCTATACAACCGGATTCGACATCGAAAACATTCGCGCAATGATTCGGCAAGAAATGGGTAATGCCTCTTTCCCGTCAGCACACCAACAAGCTCTGCCGAGTCATGCAAATCTATCGCCCGCCTCGCTCATTGCTCCTTCTTTGCAGCAGCCGTACCCAACCAGTGCAAATAACGATCAACACCTTGCGTTAAATACCACAACATTTCCAGGGGAAGCCCAGCTGCTGACTCAACCAGCTCAAGGTAACTTTAACACTTCTATTAAATCAGGAGCCGTTCTTCCTCCCCTGTCTGAAAAAGCGTTAAAGGCGATCAAAAACAGGGAGTATGTTGATCTGAATTCACTTCGGCCACATTTTCTTTACGATACAGTGGAAAACCCATCAAGTTTAAGTTTTCAACTAAACCCGCAAACAGATGGCGAGGGTATGTTTTCCCTGTCATCAGTACGTTCAAACAAACAAAAAATAAACAACGCCAGTACATGGCTCGAGGCTTGGAATATTTTTATCAGAGCAATGGTTCATTTCCATCCAGAACTTGCACCTGAGCTTCTAGCATACCAGGAAACCATTTGTGGATATCAACGAATGTATCCAGCCTCTTCGTGGCTTAAATATGATACGGCCTTTAGGATGAACTTAGGTATCGATAAAACATTATCATGGGCACGTTTTGATGAATATGCCTACAACAGATTTATTCGAGGCTCCGGTAATCAGACAAGCAAGCCTAAGCTCAAATGTTTCAAGTGTTCTTCCGAAGACCATCTCGCTAACGCATGCCCTAATGAGACTTTTCGTCCGACCTTACAAAACTCTTTTCGTTCCTCAAGTGCCGACCACCAAGAACCAAAACTGTGCCGTCATTTCAATGCCAACAAATGCGCCTACAGTAGTTGCAAATTCGCCCACACCTGTTTCAAATGCAAGGGAAACCATCCAGCCATATTTTGTCAAAACACTGGAAAGAAATTTTAACGGGCTTCCAGCGATAGCCCCGTCTCCGGTAAATCTGTGTAACTTAGAGTATGAATTAAAACAGTATCCGGATTGTTATATCGTTGATGATATCTTGCAATCATTTAGTAAGGGTTTTAGCATTGGTTATTCTGGCCCGGAGTTCTCCTTCACAGCAGGAAATTTATCGTCGGCGAATATGTATCCTAAAGTACTTTTTGATAACATTTTAACTGAACTGCAAGAGAGAAGGGTGGCAGGGCCATTTGTGCGACCCCCGTTGCCTAACTTTCGAACCTCCCCGGTCGGCGTGATTCCCAAAAAGGAGTCAAACAAATTCCGAACAATAACTGACTTATCATCGCCGCAAGGCAGTTCCGTTAATGACTTTATTGCAGACAGTGAGTCCTCGGTTTCGTTTCATCATTTTGACGAGGCTATTAGAATTGTTGCCAAGTTAGGTAAAGGCGCCTCATTAGCGAAGCTTGACGTAAAAAGTGCTTTCAGAATTTGCCCCGTGAGGCACGAAGATTGGCACCTATTAGGCTTCACATTCCAAAACTTGTTTTTCGTTGACCTTTGTCTGCCTTTCGGCTTGCGTTCTTCAGTGAACCGATTTTCACGTTTGGCGGATCTAGTTTTATGGATTATGCAAAACAATTATTCAGTCATTCACTCAACTCATTATTTAGATGATTACTTTCTCGCAGGTCACGCGGGTTCAGACGAGTGCAGTCAGGCGCTAGACAAAAGTATTTCTCTATTCAGGAGGCTCGGTATTCCCTTGGCTCCCAACAAAATTGTTGGTCCATGTAAAGTAGTTGTGTATTTAGGGATTGAAATTGATTCCGAGGCTATGGAACTACGCCTCCCTCAAGAAAAGCTTGATCCTCTGCTGCACCTTATCCGTACATTTGAGGGCAGAAAGAAATGTACCAAAAAAGAGTTACTGTCTTTAATTCGAAAATTATCGTTCGCTTCGAAAGTTATTCCATCAGGCAGAACATTCATCCGCCGCCTGATTGACCTTTCAACAACCGTAAACAAGCTGTCTCACCGTATTTCGTTAAAGTCCGAAGCAAGGGAAGACTTAAGGTGGTGGAGCTTATTTTTGCCATCATGGAATGGCAAGTACAAAATTTTGGAACCGTCTGTGACTCAGAGTGTACATTTAAATTTGTTCACGGATGCCTCGGGGAAAGAAGGGTTTGGTATTTATTTCGATGGCAAATGGGTGGCGGGTCGTTGGCCTGAAAAGTTCTTACACAATTCAATCTAATGGAAAGAGCTATTTCCAATCTATTTGGCATGCATCATATGGGCTCCTTTATTTCACAGGAAAAGATTAGAATTTCATTGCGATAATCAAGCGGTAGTCGATATTTGGGGATCAAACACCACGAAATCAAAAGAAATTATGCCAATTTTGCGAAAAATGTTTTTCGTGTCTGCCTCTCACAACTTCACAGTAAAAGTTAGTCATGTCAGGGGTGTCAATAACTCAATTGCCGACTCTTTATCCCGTTTTCAGATGTCCAGGTTTCGTGCTCTGGCACCAGCAGCTGACAAAGAGCCTACACCCATTCCCCCCGAGATATGGAAGATCTGAATCAAGATTTGTTATCCTTACAGGCCATGGCATTAGCCCCCTCGTCGAAGAAAACGTATCTTCAAGGCCAGCAAGCCTATCACAAATTTTGCGATGAATTTGGTCTCCAGCCTTACCCACTTTCAAAACTAAATCTGCGCCTTTTTTCAGCATTCCTTGCAAGAAGTCTTAGTCTAGCAACAATCAATACATACCTTTCAGCTGTACGTTTACAAAACATCGAACTTGGTTTTAATCCGCACAATGACATGCCTCTCCTCCGCCTCTTATTGCGGGGGATTAAACGAGCTAAGGGTGCCTCCGCCAGGGATAGGCGCCAACCGATCACAGTAGAGATATTGAAGCATATAAAGCAAAACATACGTGTCTCAAATTTGTCGCCAAAAGACCAATTAATGCTATGGTCAGCATGCACAACAGCCTTCTTTGGTTTTCTGAGAGCGTCAGAGTTTTGTTCCAGCTCAAGAGAGTCATGCAATCCGTCTTCAACGCTACTGGTGAAGGACGTTAGTATTTATCCGAACGTTCTAGTAGTGAACATTAAAATGTCAAAAACAGATCAGTCGCGGGAGGGGCACCAAATCAGATTAGCTCCATCAGGATCAAGCGTATGCCCCTATCGAGCTCTATCGAAGCATGTGCGGAATTGTACAGTTCCTAACAACCTGCTATTTATGTTTGAAAACAAGTCTTTCTTGACGCGCCAGGTATTCTCTGAACAAATTAAGCAGTTTCTCCCAGCCTCTTGTGATGCGTCTTGCTTTTCCTCGCATAGCTTTAGGATAGGCGCGGCAACGAGTGCAGCTAGCGCAAACAGCCCAGATTGGTTGATAAAGACCCTAGGTCGCTGGTCGAGCTCCTGCTACCATCGCTACATCAGGGGTCCTACTAATGCCATTGATAAGTTTCCAGCGCAGCTAGCTAAGGCGTCAAAGTCTTAGGGCATGACAGTCCCATGTCAGGGGTTGGCAGTTTTGGGCGTATTTTGGCGATAAGGCTACCAACAAAATTGGTAGCAAAATAAGTTTGTATTGATTCCAGTTGTTTAGTCACAGTTCACTTGTCTTCTTAACTTAATTAGTTCGGGCTAGTAGTTCTAGCCCCTTGATAGTTTGTGTTCCTGTTGGATATACAGTTCTTATCTTTCAATGGACCTCAAGTTTGACGAATAGATTCATACTGCTAGAAGAAAAACTGTTTTATTGACATTCAATTATTGTCAGATTGTACTATACTTGTGTTTGCCAGATACGACCCCAAATTCTGCCAACCAGTGTTCTTACTTGCGTTGACCTCTCTTTTATGGTGTTCCGCCATTGCCGCAGGAGTTAATAGAACATTCTACGCAGTAAATGTATTTTAACGCCAAGGCAAAGCGCCCCCCGTGTTAGACATCCTAGTAAGTCTCCCCCTGTTTAATACTAGTTCCATGTCCACGTAGTCAGCGATGCTCAATTCGTTCAAACTGTTCTCAAAGACGGTCGTTGTTCACGTTTGTCAAAATTTCCCCACCCTCCCTCCCATTCATCCTCTCGGGTCGTATCTGTATATCCCGCGTCACTACGCAATTCTCTGATGTTGCATGCACAGTAGCCAGTGGCGGCAAATGGCCACAAAGTCTTTCTCCCGCTATCGCACAAGATTATTGAAATTAGGAAAGTTGCCCACAAGGCGTATGATTAGGTTAGGGAAGTGGTCAGCAAGTATTTGTATAGTGAGGCCAGTGGCCGGCAAGTGCATGATTAAGTGAGGCCAGTGGCCTACAAGTGTATGTTTAAGTGAGGCCAGTGGCCTACAAGTGTATGTTTTAAGTGAGGCCAGTGGCCTGCAAGTGTATGATTAAGTAAGGCCAGTGGCCTACAAGTGTATGTTTTAAGTGAGGCCAGTGGCCTGCAAGTGTATGATAAAGTGAGGCCAGTGGCCTGCAAGTGTATGATTAAGTGAGGCCAGTGGCCTACAAGTCTATGATTAAGTGAGGCAAGTGGCCTGCAAGTGTATGAGTAAGTGAGGCCAGTGGCCTGCAAGTGTATGAGTAAGCGAGGCCAGTGGCCTGCAAGTGTATGAGTAAGTGAGGCTAGTGGCCGGCAAGTGTATGTTTAAGTGAGGCAAGTGGCCTGCAAGTGTATGAGTAAGTGAGGCCAGTGGCCTGCTAGTGTATGAGTAAGTGAGGCCAGTGGCCTGCAAGTGTATGAGTAAGTGAGGCCAGTGGCCTGCAAGTGTATGAGAAAGTGAGGCCAGTGGCCTGCAAGTGTACGAGTAAGTGAGGCCAGTGGCCTGCAAGTGTATGAATAAGTGAGGCCAGTGGCCTGCAAGTGTATGAATAAGTGAGGCCAGTGGCCTACAAGTGTATGAGTAAGTGAGGCCAGTGGCCTACAAATGTATGAGTAAGTAAGGACAGTGGCCTGCAAGTGTATGATTTAGTGAGGCAATTTGCATGCAAGCGTATGAGTAAGTGAGGCCAGTGGCCTGCAAGTGTACGTTTAAGTGAGGCCAGTGGCCTGCAAAGGTAGGAGTAGGTACAAGGCTGTGCGAAAAGGCTACCAACAAAATTGGTAGCAAAATAAGTTTGTATTGATTCCAGTTGTTTAGTCACAGTTCACTTGTCTTCTTAACTTAATTAGTTCGGGCTAGTAGTTCTAGCCCCTTGATAGTTTGTGTTCCTGTTGGATATACAGTTCTTATCTTTCAATGGACCTCAAGTTTGACGAATAGATTCATACTGCTAGAAGAAAAACTGTTTTATTGACATTCAATTATTGTCAGATTGTACTATACTTGTGTTTGCCAGATACGACCCCAAATTCTGCCAACCAGTGTTCTTACTTGCGTTGACCTCTCTTTTATGGTGTTCCGCCATTGCCGCAGGAGTTAACCTCAATTTTTTGTCACAAGCATGAAAATTGCAGCTATAAAATATACTCCATGGGACTGTTCTACAAATACTTTAAAGTGGATAAAGTATTCAACTAAAAAAATCTTCTCACATAATATACAGTCAGTCTTAATTGAAGGTGCCAGCACAGTATGTCACACCTTCACTGTCTTTCGTTTTCTGCTCCTGGACGCTACTTTTAAATTTTAATTCCCTTCGTCTTTTCTTGGCAGCAAGTGAATGGGCCTTTTCTGCTTTTGACAGTCTCTTTAAATCCTTTTTTCTTGAGGCCTCTTCCATAAAACTGCCTGCCTCCATGTTGAGGACTTTGCACAATGTGGACTTGAAAGAAGCGCCCATAGAGAACTGGCATGCAGCTAGTGATACAGCAGTTTCAACTGTTTTTCTTCCACTAAATATTGTCTTTGGGCATAATTTCCAAACATTGTTCTGAAGTGACTCATTGGGATTTTGTGTTTTGTTACTTGAGCATCTTTTCAAGAGGCCATCATCTGCAAGCCTCCTGAATATTGGCACAAGCATCTTTCCAATATCGGAGGGCAGCGTTTCATGCTCTTTGTGGCTTCCAGGGTCCTCTGACTTGGCTGTTGCTCGCTGCCAAAAGCACCATGAGGTGATACCAGGGGGGCAGTGATGGTGCTTGGGGTTTTCATCTGATGATGACATATGAAATAATATGGCAAATATTCTTTTCTTCAAAAGATCTACATCATGTGCATAATCCTTGATTGCTCGACCATAATAATTTTGAATTTTTAACATCTTTGCAGCTGTCAGCTTACCCTTTCCTGAGATAGATTGCCCTTGAGCTTTAGATCCTGCAACCAAGTTTCTCAGTGCTGTGCCCATTCTCTTTGAAACATGATTTACACAATCTTCTTTCACAATTTCTACATTATCACCATAGACTTTTTTCTCAACAATGGCATCAAATGATTTACTGTCACCATCACATAACATGGCAGTATATCTCATCTTATGGTCTTCTACAGATCTTCCCCATAAACGCAAGGCACACTCAAGCTCCATTGCATTTGCACTGCCATTAAAATTCTTCAGGCAGTTTTGTTTGTGCTTTGCTCTCCATTCATCCAGCTCTTCTGAATCATCCTTCTCGTCAGCAATTTTACATTTCAAACAAAAGTTGCTGAGGACTTCATAATCAATTGGAAGACCTGTCATCAGGTCAATCACTGCTGCCATTCCATTATGTGAGGAATGGCCTCTTCTCTGCCAGGAACCATCATATGAAACACCTATATTCAGAATGCCATCTTCATCTGGAATAACCCCAATTTCCTTGTAAGCTTCTTTTATGGCTTGACGTGTTTCATCAACGATGATGCTGAAGGTCTCTTTACCTGCGTTTTGAAGCTTTGAGTGGTTGCTGGTATAAGAATTCTGAGACAGGCAATTTGGCAAGTTCATTGTACCACACCATTCATTCATTGCTGTGTACCCACACCCAA